>CM024965.1:3714000-4952000 GCA_014282245.1 Rhododendron simsii
GAGTCAGGAGATCCAACATTCCGATTGAAGTGATTCGCCATGAGGTGGACACGGCGGAGATTCGAGTTGCAGAGCTTATTGAGCGAAGGCCGCTGGTTCGGGGGCACATGTTTGGAGCCCTCTCGCGTCAAACAAAATCAGAGGAAGGCCGTGGGAATAAGGCTGACCTACGCTCATGGTGAGGTGCCCTTTCGTCAGGTGCCAAGTGGCGTTGTCTCGAAGGATCGTCGTACAATTGAGGAGCAGGAAAATATTCTCAACGGTATTTTATCCCCTGCGCCCCCCCCCCCCCCCCCCCCCCCCCCCACATTTTCTAGTGTGGAGACAAATTTTATTCGTAATGCTGCCTCCTAAAATTCATACCCCTCCCTCTAATCCTAGCCTTAAAGCCCAACCTATCCCCAGCCCAAACAAACCCTACATATCCATTCCTAGGCCTTTAAACTTCGTAACTGAACCAGCCAAAAGCCCAACCTCCCCTAATTCAATTTCCATTGTGGAACACCATATTCAAAAAACCCCAAAGAGGTTGGGCTTTCGGGGTGCTTATCATGCCAGCAAAGAGGTGCTTATCAAGTCAGTTATCCAAAGCATGCCAGTGTACCCCTTCATGTGTTTCAAAGCTCCCATCTCTTTCTGTTCTCGCCTTAATGCAATAATCAGTAATTTTTGGTGGAGGACTTCTGAGTCAAAAGCTGGAATTCACTGGGGAGCTTGGAGCAAGTTGAACGCTTCTAAAAGTGAGGGGGGGACTTGGCTTCAAAGACTTTGCTGCCTTTAACAATGCCCTCCTTGCTAGACAGTTTTGGAGAATTAGCAAGAATCCTAATGCTCTTCGGTGCAAAGTTTTAAAGGGGAAATACTTCCCAAAAACCTCTTGCTGGGAGGCAAAGAAAGGCCATTCCCCCTAGTGGGTTTGGTGCAGCATGCTTGAAGGGCAGAAAGTCTTGGAGGACGGCCTTCAATGGAGCATAGGTAATGGTGAAGCTGTCCATTTCTGGAGTGATCAATGGGTGCACAATCTACCTCACAACAGAGTGCTCAGCCAGCCCCCAATTAATTGTAATTGGAACAAAGTGGCAGACTTCATCAATCATGAAAATAGCACGTGGGGTTTGGAAAGGCTTGCCACCTGTGTTTCAGCGGAGGAAGTGAGAGACATCTCCAAAATCCCTATAAGCTTAACCAAGAGGGAGGACAAGCGCATTTGGGCATACACTAAATCTGGGCAGTATACTGTGAAGTCAGGCTATCATCAGGGTTTCCAGAGGAGTACTGCACCAACTGCCAACCAGGCCTCCACCTCCCACTTCCCCCCGGAATCCATGTGGAAAAGGCTTTGGGTTGTTCCAAAAATGCCAAAAGTGTGCCATTTCATGTGGAAAGTGGTCAAATATTGGGTAGCCAGCAAAGCCAATCTTTTTAAAACGTAAGTGTGCCCCTTCTCCTCTCTGTCCCATTTGTAATAATGCACCTGAATCCATAGAGCACACTCTCTTTCATTGCCCTTGGACAAGAGCTGTGTGGTTTGGTTGTGGGAAGTCTTTCTGGACTACGGATCTTGATACCCCATCGGCTGCTATTTGGATGGAAGACATTCTTTGTGGTCATAGGGCCAAGGAAACTACTCTGGAGAATATGGTTGCCATCTTTCAGGTGTATTGGGCCATTTGGAAGGCTAGAAATGCGTATGTATTCACAGGAAAGCCCCTGAATCCTGGGGAAACAATTGAATGTGCGCTGGGACGAATCATGATTACCTTCTTGCTTTGTTCAAAGGACCGAAAGTTGGTATCCCTCAACAACCCAGAGATAGAAGATGGTCCCCCCCCCCCCCCCCCCCCCCCCCCCATCTTCTGCTCTAAAGTTTAACACAGATTGAGCATATAAATCCTCTTGCAGCGCTGCTGCCTTTGGCATTATCGCGAGAGACCATAGTGGATTAGCTCAAATTTGGCATTCAGGAATAGCAATGGCATCCTCTGCCATTTCCATAGAGGCTTGGGCTCTTAGAATTGCTTGCGGAACTGCTATGGATCTAAATCTCTATGAGGTGGTCTTCGAATCTGATTGTTTAGAGCTCATTAACTGCTTCAAAAAGTCCAATTCTCCTACTCCATGGGAAATCCGAGCTGTGATAGAAGATATTAAAAGTTGGGCATCCGGTAAGAAATGGTCCTTCGTTTGGTGCCCAAGGGAAATGAACAAAGTGGCGCACTAGTTGGCCACGAATTGTCTTAATAGGAATTTTGTTTTCTCTTCAGGTTGTATTCCGCCTGAGCTTCAATGTCTTCTTAACTATGATGTAATCCGATGATCTCGTTCTATATATCAGTGACCTTTAAAAAAAAAAAAAAAAAGCAGAATTTTTGTTTAAAATCAGCCTTTCCATCCTCTTTAAAAGATATTTTTGACACAAAAGCATAAAGAGACCTTTCAACCAGAATTGAATTGTGACATCGTAATTGTGTCACAAATGTATTAAATATAACAACTACAACAGACATTAAGATGCAGTTATACAAATTACTTATCTTGCTTGTTGTATATAATTTGTTATTGAAAGACATTCCTTAAATGCAGTGGTTCAGTTCCCAACCTAGAATTCCCAAGTTTTTGGTGGGTTGGGATGACGATCGTTTGGAGGACTTGGAGGATGAGTTAATTGAGTACGATTAGCAAAGCTCCCAAATACTATTTTTTTTAAATGATCAAAAACTACCTAACAAAGACTATAGACATGTATTCCTTTTGGCACTCTCTAGACACATATTCATAGAGGACCCTACTAAAACTAGAAAACGCTAAAATAGCAAAACAGAGGCTCTAAATTTACTGCATTAAAATTCCACATCGAACAAGCACCTAACAAGCGAGGCTTTCTTGTTCTATAATAGCCAATCCTATAACTAACAAACTATTGCAAATTCTCTTACGTAATCGACCCGGTGGAAAAAGGAGATTTCTAAAATTGAACTCCCGAAGAAGAAACGGGACTCACCCAGATGATAAATAGTACTAAGAAGAAAATTACAGACATTTTTACTTTAATGTACCTGAAAAGCCAGAAGTTTGTTGCCCCAAAACGAATTGCGTGTCATGCCCAATCTCGACACACGAGCAGTCATCAGAGACAAATAATAGCTATCATTTCGATAGCCAGTAATAATCACTTTCTCCCCGGGAGATGGCATATCCCCAAATTCCACTGGCTTTACTCCTTTCCAGAATTCATCATCATGGACTGCTAACATTGCTGCAAGCAAAATCACCCCATATAATATCACCCAATTGTTTTAATCGAAAAATTGGTCAAAAGTCCATGAATAGGGAATATTATCCAGCCTATCTTTATTATTTGTTAGCAAAGAATGCTTGTGGTTTAAAAGTCCCTTCGCTTTTCTAAGAGCTGCTTCCTCTTTTTTGAAGAACTTGCCCTTATTTGCTGCAAACATGGAATAATATCTAGTATTGTGCAAGATTCTAGCAGTCCAAACAAAAACATCAAACAGCAACAACCACAAGACCATATAGATTATTTGACTGTTCACTTTTTCTGAATGGGTAAATTCTACAACCTTTTTTCCCCCTCATTTGGGTAGAGACTGCATACAAGAATCACGATAACCAACATAATAAACTTGAGAATCAAACATGTAAGAACTAAGAAAATATATAACCACAAATCAAACACATATAACAAACAAACCAATTGAGAAAGTCCATAGATGGAGATGCGTAATCAAATCCCTGCCTTAGAAAAATTTAACCCTCTAACCTCCTACTTGCTAATACACAAAGCAGAAAACCCAGTTGTTCACATTACCTATCCAATAGGGATTTTTAAAACATGGGTATAAGTGCAAAGTAGATGGATATAGAAAAGGCAGAGGATCTAATCAAGGGCTAGAAGAGTCAAATTGATTTAAATACCTATTGGCAATTTGGCATGAGTATTTTTTGGAAATGAAACTATCTTTCAATCAGTTCAAAATGCTCCGGTTAAATTCTTATTAGGTGGACTATTTAAACCAAACAAAAACAAACCGTGCCCTAATTTCCAATCAACTAGGGTCGCCTGCGTGAATACGGTTTTTTTTTTTTCCTTTGACATCTGTCAAGCGCATCATGGTCCATTATATCCAACAAACTTAGAACCTTTGAACTTCCGCCTCTAAGGTCCATTTTGGGCTTAGCACCCCCAACTACAGTAACCATATCACGCCTAACTACTACATTAACCAGTAACCGGTCAACTGTAGACATGTCCAAATTGCCTCAATCTATCTTCTCCCAACTTATCTTTTATGGATGTTATGTACTACTGTACCATTCAACTGAGGTTTTAGTTTCTAATTTTATCTCAGAAGAGCTCTCCACACATCCATCTTAACATTGTCATTTGACTCATTTCAGCTACACTCATCTTACTCCCATGTTTTATAGTAGTCAATGTTTGTATAAGTTGGTTAGTCTAATAGTAGTACGGTAAAATTTCTCAACTTTAGGGTATCCTTCAATCACACAACACTCTGTAGCAGTTCGTCCATTATTCCATTTATGTCATCTACACTCTCTCCATCCTTACTAGTTACTACCAAATCAGCCAAGGTGCTTAATACCCTCATTTCTTGGTAATTCCTGATTTTGGAGCGTCACTCTGTCAACACTAGCACTTCTAGTACCACTAAAATTACACTCTATGCATTCCGATCCAATGTCCTTTCCAAATCAGGTGGACTACTTGTTATGAAAAACATAAATCAAGGACTTTCAATGTCTCCTTGTTTACCTTAACACTTGTAGGTTTAAAAAAAAAAAACTAATCTTTGCCTAAACCTCAAACTTTATCAATACAAAAAGTAGTGCATTAAAGAGAGAGCAAAATAAACCATACCAAGATCACACTCAGGTGCTATAGCAAGCACTGTAGCATTATACCGTGTATCACAGTTGCGTTTCTTGAGTTTCACTAGTGTGTGGTGATCGACTGAACGAGCTGTAGTTAACACTCTTCTCCCACTCACAATTAACCCAGTACCATAAGACACTTGTTGTTCCCTTTCCCATGGGGATGAGAAATCTGGTTCCGGCTTAATGCAAAGTACCTCGACGACTGCATATAATTGTAGCTGCAAAAAGAATCCAATAGTTAGCATACCCTGTCGAAATAGACAAAAATAAAATATTCCATCTCTTTTTCATCTCCTTTATTTATTTATTTATTTATTTTTGTCACCATTCAAAAAGGGCAAAAAATTAATCATGCTTACGATATTCTCTGGCTCGTGTTCACCATCATCATCGGCTTCAAGGTCTTCAGCCCAATCCAACAATCTCTCTCCCAGCGAAGAGATCGCGTCTCTGACAGAGGCGCGAGAAGAGAAATACCTAATAATTGCAGAAGTATTCTGGAGTAGCGTACAATGGTCATCACATGATGATGAAATTGAGAGGAACGATTGAAAACTTTTATTAGTCACTGGGAAGTTGGCGACAGCAGCAGCAGCAGAAGAAGAAGAAGAAGAAGAAGAAGAAGAAACAAGGGACGACGGCCAACGGATGGATTTACAAAAGAGATGATTAGCGATCGGAGAATTAGTAGTAGTAGCCAACATCTTGTTGGGATGAAGAAACGACGGACGGCCAAACTGAGTGACAAACTGTACTTGTACCTGTTACTAGAAGGGAGAGAGAAAAGCGAAACACCCGCGTTTTATATGCTCTGTTTAAAGTCGTATTTATATGCTCTGTTTAAGGTCGTAGTAGGTAACCCTAAAAGTAATACTTGCGTCCAATTGCGGGAGCGTAAAAGCGTCTCTCTCAACTCAATCAAATAATTAGAATCAGTGGATATGAAAATTAAAAGCACAAGCGAAAATTGAGTGCGAGAGTGGATGTCATTTCGAAAAATTACTATGTGACTAAGTGTAGCCCTAATCATTTGGGCAAGTGAACTAGTTGGTTCCGAACCGAACTACTAGTTGTTTACTAGTCTGCTGTTTGATGAACTAGTTCCAGTTCAAAAAAAAAAAACAAAAAAAGGAAAGGAAAATTTCATTGACACTCCATGAGGTTTGCCTTAATGACAAATACCCCCAACACGTATGATAAATAACAATGGACAGCTTGTGATTTCTATGTGTGCGCTTCACGCCTTCACCATTACTTCCAATGGACAGTTATCTGTCCAATCAAGTGATGGAATGAAACAAAAGTGACCTATATCTAAAACTCACTTTTTTAGTAAAATATATATATTTTTTCCACGGGTAAAATATAATTAACTCACACTTATTTTGCAGTTTGAGGTGGTTTGGCGTCTGTGCTGCTCCGGGAAGCAACAGGGGCTGGTTCCTTGGGTCGTGGCGGTGGCAGGGACGCAACTTTCTGACGACAACTTTCCTGCGACAGGGGATGTTAGGGTTGTTGAGAGCTATTAGGATTGTTTTGTTTGGACTGATAATAATATTTGAGTTTTTTAGACCCATTGGGGTTTGGGCTTCGGCTCAAAGGGTGTCCTTAATTGGCTTCTTATCAATTGTAGATTTTGGGTTTCAGATTGGACAAATGATTGTTCTTCGGCTCAAAGGGTGTCCTTAATAAATAAATAAAATTGTTGTTCAAAAAAAATAATATTTTATTCATTGGAGAATCTGTTTGGATAAAAAAGTATAAATTTTTTAAATAAATATTTACCTTTTATACTACACAAAAGAACCCCCTTTTTTTGTTCAGAAGCACAAATTTATTAGTTTTGGGCTACAAATTGAGAATTGAGAGATTTTTATTATTATTCTACTGTTAAATATGGTAAATTTGTCAATCTAAGATAATTTTGGCTAATTCAATCACTTGTTTGGTCAAACAATGGTTGGTATGGTGTAAGTGAAATTAACATTGAAGCTACAGGGGTTTATAGTCATTTCTTTTACTTGAGGGGTATATATATCATTAAGGCAAACCTCACGGGGTGTCGATGAAATTTACCCAACAAAAATAAGAAGAACTAGTTTGGGTGCCCACCGCCCATAGGGTCTGTTTGTTTTAAGGGATTGGAAAGCATGTATAAGCTCCCATGAGATTAGATAAAGAAGCACCAAGTTACTACTACCATTTTAACGGAAAACATAACTCTGTTAGTAATTTCAATTATGAATTTGACGGATTTAGTCGGTAGGAATCTATTTGGATAACAAAAGAGAAGTTTAGGTGAAAATTTGGGAGCCTATTAGACATTGAGGTTAAAATTTGGAGAATATTTTGAATTTTTTCCCATTGGGTGTTGGATCGAAATGGTAAGATAATCCGAAGGTTAGCTTAGTCCTGTGATTATTAATATTAGTAGGAGATGGGATACAATAATGAGTTATATCATATGAAGGATTATTGGCCCCAATAAATCCCAACTATAACCAAATCCCTTATTGGCCCCAGTTAGTCCCCACTATAACCAATGTATTTTCTCCTAATCCAATCTCATCCTCAATCCTCCCCAACAAACAAGCACGTATGCAAATGTGATACTCTTAGCCAATGACAAAATATTTAAAAAATAAATTCTAACAAAAATTCAGAACAAAAGTACTGGAAAAATAAAAACAAATTAACCCTGAATGAATGTGTAGCGAAGAAGGGTTTGGAACACAATAAGTTCCCTTTAATCATGGTAAAAATCACGAAGATCCCATCATCTATTTACTGAAATCACTTGTAACCCGTTATCTGTCAACCGTTTTTCCTACCTACCTAAAAATATTTGCCTTTGTCAGTTACATCCTTTATGTTAGGAATCCATAGCGGAGTAACATTTTAGCAATTGTGGCATCCAGCAGGTGTAGTAAAGGCACTAAACCAAGTAGCGATATGTACACTATTAACAAAAACCTGAAACCACATTAAACGTTGCAGCAGCTATTAACTGAAAAAACTCTATTCCTTTTCTTCCATACAATTTGGGAAGTGAAAGTTTAAAACACGAAATAGAAATTCTGGCTCACTCACATCCATTCAGAATTTCACATGACCTATGAGACTTTCTTTCCCTCGAGTCAACTTCATTAGTCCAAAGACATAGCACAAGGTATGCAGTGTGCTTTAAGAATATATGGAGTTCTTGCTCTGGCAATATTCGTCTGCAGTACCAAAATCTGTACCAACATGACAAAGAATCTATTAATAGGAGGATTTCTGAATATGAACATGCGCGCGCGATAATAAAATAAACTTGTAAGAAGAATGATGCCGGAAATACCCTCCTGTTTTCTTGACCTACCAGAAGAATACAATAACTCCCCGGGGGGGGGGGGGGGGGGGGGGGGGGGGGGGGGGGGGGGGGGGGCGTGTGTTGATGGGGACGTGCAAAATCCAAAAAAAAAAAAAATGCAGAGGGACTCACATTGTTATTTTCAAGAGTGAATTTCAAGAATTCCTCATCACAACTGTCTACCATACTAACCAAGCTCTTTAACCCCTTAACAGGTTTATCATTAAAAGTCACAAGAACCTACATCACAATAAGCAAACAAATAAGGAGTTATTGTAAGCAAATTACCCCAGTGAGGTCTATTTTATTTATACCTTACAACGTTATGAGTGTAACATATTGAACAAACCTGATTTTGCACTGAGTCCACCCCGTCGTACCCAATTGTAATGTCAGCTTTAAGCACCTGACCAACATATTCGAAGGGAAATAAACAGAGACCAACATATTCATGCTCGAATAATCAAAAAGTTAATTCACTCCAAAACCGAAGAAACAATTTACGATTTGAAAATATTCTAGCACCCATGTACCGCAGACTACCACAACAGAGAAATGTCATGAAATGGAAGGAAAAACATTGGGAAATTCCTTTATCACAAGGTCACCTGACAAAGCACAACACGCTCTTCGTAAAATGCCTGGGAGAAAACCTTGTCTTCTTCTGGAATTTCGTATCCGCCATACCTTCCATCCTAGGATTAGGAATTTGATAATAAATGAAATGAAAACACAGGGGTTAGGTGGACAACACAGATAATACTTACCAATATACATTGTTATCATAACGAGTAAGGACCTAACCTATCTAAGTGAATTTACTCACCACAGCTTGCAAATATGGGATAGAAAGAGTTGTGAAAACAAATCCTCCGATAATGTAATACTGAGGAGGCATCCCAGTAATGTTGGCTGGAACAAATTGTTTGTGTGTTGGGAGTTGAGTGGTCAATTCATGTATCTTTGCATCACGGAGAACTCTAATAACAATCTTATCGCCTTTGTATTTTTGAGCAATAAGGTAACTGAACTCTATTCGCTGCCCTTCTTGAAATGGAACTGGAATTAATTGCAACATAGAGCATAAATTCATGGAACAACATTTACTTGATCATAGAAAACTGAGAAAAATAATGGGACATTTCAAGCTACTTCAAATTATGTAATAGAATTTACTTTCTTGCTCAAACAGTAAATGAAGAGACGAAAGAAGAAGAAAGTTGGCTTGAGGAATAGAACTTACATGAAAAAAGAGGACAAACAAAAAAGATTTACCTGTTCCATCGTTGTTAATGCTAATCCCATCAATGCTGAGAATAATATCGTATGGTTTCAGAATCTCAAATTCTGGGTAGTTGGGCATAACTTCTGTTATAAGAACACCTTGTTGATCATGTCCCATCTTCATGAACAAACGGAAACTAGAACTTTCCATCTTCTGCCACTTGATGCCGAGTATTGGGAGTCCTGTTGTTTCAATATATGTAGCATATGGTTAGATTCTTAGTTATTTACGGATCCCGACCACATGATCTAAGGGAGACAAAAGTAGAAAATCATAAAAATTATTCCTCTTTAACAGAGAAAATCATAAAAAGTCAAAAGACAAATACATAAGAATACTAGAGTTGCATGGTTCGCCTAGCATGTCAACGAAAACAGCTGTGGAAGCTGTTTCACTATGACAAAGAAGAATGCAAAACTAATTGGGGTTTCCCTTTAGCCACAATATAGACCTAGGATAACAGTTTTCTAAAAATACTAAAAGTAACTTTATTCATGGCTTAGAGCATCTTTACCAGATACCTTAAGATTTAGCATCAAAACTGTACTTTGCTAACATCCTTCAAAATTTAAAGGGTGAGTTCATGTTCCAACAGACCCTTCTCCATCCTATAAAGACTGTCATTTTTACTATTCACACATTTAAAAAAAAGGAAAAACCTACTCCCTCCATCCCAAAACAATAGTTCCCTACAAAAAAAAGACAGTGCAATTTTTGAATAAAGAAAAGAACTTTCGTACATGATTTTTTGAGTTTCTTAGCACCAAATTAAAGATCCCGATAAAATCTTTAATTTGGTGCAAAGAAAAAAAAACATTATAAAGTAAAAACATAGGCAATTTTATGAAATGCATGAATAGTGAAAATGAAAAATCTTTATGGGAAGGATGGAGTATAATATTTTACTCCCGCCATCCTACAAAATTGTCCATTTTAACTATTCAAATCTCTTAGAAAAAAGTCCATATTTTGTTTTCCCCACTGTAATTGGGAATTCACTTGTTTTCCCTACTATAATTGGGAATTCACTTGTTTCCTCTATTGGTGAACTAATAGTAGTGACGGCACCTTCACACATCTCTAACCACATATCCATTTTTGTCACTACCTTTCGTTCCAAAACCCATGATATGATATCCCTTGGCACCCGATCATAGGCTTTTGTTAAATCCATAAAAATCAGATGGAAATCCCTCTTCTTTTTCCCAGATTTTTCTACCAACCTACTTAACAAATAAATTGCTTCCATGCTCGATCTTCCTGGCAAATCCAAATTGCTTCTCCGACACCGTTGTCACCATTCTCAAGCGATGCTCAATAACTATTTCCCTCAAGTCCATTGTATGGCTCATCAACTTAATGCCTCTATAGGTGTTGCAACTTTGAATATCTCCTTCATTATTAAATACAATCTTATTGAATAACTTTGAGAACCAAGACACCCCATTGCAACTAGGCTTTTCCACACTTCAATAGAAATACCACCTGGCCCTAAGGCCTTACCCAGTCCCATCCTCTTCAAATCATTGGCCAGTTCAAGCTTTTGTATCCAATGATAGAACTCGTATTCTAGACTCTCACCAGGGCCACCAAATTCCTCATCACCAAGGCCGTCCAAGAGTTTCTCATTCAATAGCTTCTCGAAATACATTTTCCATTTATCTCTGATCTCCTCATCTTTCACCAACACCCTTGAATCATCACTTTTTATACACTTAACTTGAGAGAATTCTCTAGTTTTTTTCCTTTCAGCTTGGTGAGTTTATAAATGTTATTCTCTCCATCTTTACCATCTAATCTAGCATAAAAATCATCATAAGCTCCCAACTTAGCATCCCTAACGATTCTCTTAGCTTCCTTGTAGGCTTGTTTATAGCTCCTATAAGTATCCTCGTTCCGATCCTTTTGCCACTTTTTAAAGCATTCCTTCTTTGTTTTTACTATGGCTTGAACATCGTCGTTGCACCACCAGGTTTCTCTAGATATAGGAGGTTTCCCCTTTAACTCTCCAAGAACCTCTTTCGATACGCTTCTAATAGTGCCAACCATTGTATTCTACTTCTTTTTTTTGATAACCAAGGAACAACGCTACAGCCGAGCCACAATTGGACCCGACTGCGCAACCCAAACCTCAGGGGGAACTAGCGTGACCACAGGGTACTCACCCGGTGGGAATCGAACCCCTGACCAAGGGGAGTACTCTCAAAGTCAGTCATTCGCCCTTACCAGTGAGGCAACCCCTGGGTATGTATTGTATTCTACATATTATTACCATCATCAATCAAAGCCCACTCTGCTTGTTGAAACATCTACCCTTGAACATCTCTAGTTTCTCTCCTCTTAGAAACAACCATCTAGTTCGCAGGCTTCTAGCCTCCTTCCTTGCTCTATGTTGCCACTTCATGCCAATATCTAACACCATAAGTCTACGCTGTGACTAGACACTCTCCAGGAATAATCTGCCATCTTTACATAACAAGCATTCAATGCCTCTAACAAAAAAGTAGTCTATTTGACTTCTATTGGTCCCTCTTATATAAGTAATTAGGTGTTGCCCTTGCTTCTTGAAGAAAGTGTTCACAAGTATAAGATCAAAAGTCACTGCAAAATCAAGCCCAAAACCACCATGAACTTTCTCATTCCATTGCCTATTAACTCCTACATGACTGTTGAAAAAAATAAAAAATAAAAAACGTTTGTTTATATATTGCTTTGGGCAACATGGTGAAATTGTACATGTTTGGTATTTGAGGAGTGAGGGGTATTCTTTAAATTTGAAGAGAGAGAGGAAATTTGAAGGATGACTTCATTATTTAGTTGATCGCCGTTTAAAAAATATTTCATGCCTAATCCCTCAAATTTTCTGACATTTGATGTTTGAGTGATTTGCTGGAGATGCTCTTGGTACTATCAAGCCTTACACCCCATAACATAGAATTCTACTATTTAAAAAGAATAGCTATAAACAAGGATTGCATGAATCAAAAGTAACTAAAATAGTAAGATTAGGTTACTCCCTAAGATTGAGAAATCCAAACATACCAGTGTATGCTCCATTCTTGTCAAAATCTTGAATGAAGTGCTTAATACTCTCTGCAGGCACAACACCAACTTTGTCATCTTCATGTTGGAGTATCATTCCCACGCATTTACCTCTTCCATTAAAAACAGGACCACCAACTTTCCCTAGGTTCCAAGCCACCTTTACCTGATAAAAGATAAAAATAAACTAGGACTTCTAATATGGTAAACAAAAAACAGACCGACTTAAAATTGCAACGCAGGGCGTAAATGCAAGCAAGCACTATAGTCACTAGCTCCCACATTTTAACCAAAAAAATAGTGAGCCTATTTTAGCTCCAATTAATTTAACTTGGCCACAATCTACTCATGGTTTCAAGCAAAAATAAATTAAAAACTTGGGGTATGATGCTGGACGATCAAAGAAAAAGATAAACCCGTAGAAATCTACACTAAAAAAAGCTTAAAACCGCATCTAGGGATTGTAATGGCATCCACATCAATATTGAAAAGAAATGAATTCTGTTTCATAAACTAAATCAAATGATATTTAGCTAAACAAAAAAATATTAGACAGCTGAAACAAACAACAATATGGAGTAATTTGCTCGCAGACCAAAATAGAACCTTATGAGTCCACAGAAAAGAAACCCTAGAAATACAAATCTCGGGGGGGGGGGGGGGGGGGGGGGGGGGGGGGGGGGGGGGTGGTGGTGTTGGGGGTTGGTGTGGAATGGCATTCACACCTATACTACATACCACAAAGTAACAAATGCCACTTCATAAGCTATATTCGAACAATAACTGTTGGAGTCCTTTGAATAGCCTCCATCAAATCATAACAATACTTTACAGCCCCTTTGGATTGAGTTTATTTGGTGAGAAAAGAAAAGAAAGATTTAGAGTCTCTCTTCAAATCACTCATTTGGATTGAATAATTTGGTGGGAAATGGAAAGAAAAGTACCAAAACAAATTTTTTTGAATGGCCCCTTCCCTTCTTTTTGGTGAGATTTGGTAAATGGTAAGTTTTGGTGATAAAAGGCTCCCCTTTCTTATATCATTGTTTCTAACAATCCAAAGGGGTCCTTAAGGATGAAGACTAAACTAATAATCTTCCAAAACTTTCAATCTTAGATACGAGGTTGAGAATTCGATTCCCCCTTCCACCAAAGTTCAGTAACGGGGGATGAAAAACCAGTTGAAGTGATCATTTATTAAAAAATAAACAGCAATAATGGTGGTTTACCAATATGGTGATTACATATAGTCTTTTTTGGAGTATGCCAAGAATATTCCCTCCCCCCTCTGGAAGAACTTTTTCCCCACAGAAGCATAGGAGATACTGTTAGTAATCGACGCATATGAACCTGCTGCTCTTATGCAGTCGACAGGAATGAAAAGGAGATTTTAATCATATTAAGGACCTTAAAATAAAAGGACTCGATAAGATAATAAACAATACTAGGAAAGAAAAAATGATTGAGACTTTCTTGGGACTACCTCAAAAGCCGGAAGATCGGCCTCTGAAATCGCATAACGTTTCATGCCCACTCCTGAAACACAGCCCTTAATCACAGATACATAGTCTGCCCCGTGTGGATAGCCAGTAACAGTTATCTTCTCTCCGGGTGCTGGCATGTCCCCAAACTCCAGTGGCTTAACTCCTTTCCAAAACTTGTCATCGTTCACTGTCAAAATTGCTGCGTGCAACATCATTCCACAAAATATCATCAAAACTACCAAAGAAAAGCAAGTTAACCAAATAGTATCACTCAAAAATTTGGTCAAAAGTCCATTAATAGAAAACTTCCTGAAATGAGTCTATCTTAATAAATTGCAATCCATATATCCCGCATTTTAAAGGTTCTCTAAGCACGCGTCCTATCTTCTCGAATTATTTTTCTATTGACGAAATATATCATAATGCAACACTGCTAGAGAACAGCAATCTCCAACATCACAAGACAGTTCACTTTGAACACAAGTTGCATCAAATTGGAAAATCAACTACATAAGATAGTCCAGTATATGATCACAAGTCAATAATGAGACAGAAACCAACCATTTGAAAGCCCAAAAAGGGATATAATTTTTAAATCAGTGACCTTGAAAGGATCACCCATCTGACTTCCCCATACGGCCAACTGATTTATATAGCCTTTTCCAATTCCAACTCCTATATGTAAGGTCAAACAAGTACAAAATCAATGAGGAAAATCTCTTAGACACTTAGGTCAACCTCTTATCAAGTATCAAGTTGGTAATGGGGAGAGTAACTTTTTATGGTTGGACAATTGGCACCCACTTTGGCCTTTGTATGTTAGATTTGGAGAAAGGGTGGTGAATAATGTGAGCAGATCTCTAAGGGCCATGGTTGACTCAATAATTGCATAAGGTGCTTGGAAATGGCCCAGATTAAGGAATCCTTTCATTCAGGCTATCATTGCTCAAACTCCTCCAAGTCTGAGACCAAATCCTGAAGTGGAAGATTCTGTTCTTTGGTTGCCGCACCCAAGTGGTACTTTCACTGCAAAGTCCGCTTGGGAAGCCATAAGGGAGAGGCACCAAACCCAACCCAGGCACAAGATCATTTAGAGGGGACAACATGTGCCTAGATGGTCATTTTTCCTATGGCTGGCTGCTCTTCAAAGACTTAGTACTAACGACAAAGGATAGGTTGAAGAGTTGGGATGTGCAACTTGATGGTGTTTGTTGTCAATGCAGTTCTGCAGAAGAATGACATCAGCAGCATCTTTTTTGAATGCTCCTATTCTGCAGTTGTTTGGAGGCTTTGGTGATCAAGAACAGGGTGCAGAGGATGCCTAGCAAGTTGGGGAAGGTGCTTGATTGGTTCTGCTCTAATGTGACTGGACAAGCTTTCAGATGCACTGGTCTTAAATGTACTTTGGCTGCTACTGTGTATGGTTTGTAGCAGGAGAGGAATAGTCAAATTTTAAAGGAGTAACGGGCATGCCCAGGTGGCTGCAGGGAGAGTAACTGGCACAAGGGACTATCTTAGCTTAAGGAGAAATGTGAAACACTCTTTGCACAATAAAGCCCTCTGTGAGAATTGGGGGTGTCTGAAAGGTATAGATAGGATTTTGCTATTTGTTCCTGTATCGTTTTCCTGTTGTATTGTTGTTTCTTGTAAGGGGTTTTCATCACTGAACATTGTTTCCTTGGTTGAGCTTAATAATATCTTGCACTTATCAAAAATAATAAAAAATCTATGTCCATAAGGAAAACTAGAAAATTCACCAAGGTCCAGTTGTTTTTATACAAAATGGTGGAGAATTCATGGAAACGAAAGTCTCTTTTACTTAGTTTGGACTTCTCTTCTTAAATTCTTAGGAGGACTAACTGTAACAGAGTATTTAATTGATGACTTTTGGCGAAAATCCCGTAGTTCAAATAACAAATCCACTATTGTGAAAGATGTCTATAGGTCTTACAGACCTCTTTTACGCTAAAAATACTAAAGAGTAACTGCTCTCTTGATCATTCAAAAACAAGTTGAACAAATTACCCCAAGGCACCCAAAAATTTAAATTCTCACATCAGCCTAAACCTCGAGATTAAAGTAACCTACAATATGAAAAATGGTAAAACAGAGTTGTCATGCAATACTCTTCATACCGTCATTGCTAATATTATTATACATCATATTATACAACATCAATTTCACTTGCAATGTCAGGGCATTTCTAACTCAACTTGTTTCTTCATATCCAAAAAAAAAAAAAATTCAAATAAAATTAGACCTTGCTTTATATCTAGGACCTAGGTATACCTCGACACCCACAACTTCTTGCTAAGTTGCTTTTTCTTTCACTCACTTTTCAAGGACGAGATCAACAAATTAGATACAAAAGAACAAAACTTTTAGTTGGATGGGAAGAATGATTTTTGCTTTAATTAGTGGGGTTCATGGTAATATTGCCTTGACTCCAACAGGAGGTACACCATATGTCCTCAATTTTGTCCGATCTTCTATTTCGACAGGTCCCGTAATACATTTTCATGTTGACAAATCAAAGAGAAGTTTCAGGAAGAGTTATTTTTTCCCTTTAATCTTTAGAAGCCAAGCAATAGCTCCCCACCATAAATCAAAAGGACACAATTTGGCAATTTGCTCTATTACAATATAATGATGGTGTCTTCCTAAGTAATTGGATTTCCAGAATCCAATTTTAGTACTCTACTTCTCGAGCTATTCAATTTTGGTCATACTACCTTGAGTTTTTCAATAGAATTTGTCGTTGCATGTCTTCTGTGAAGGAAAACATTGTTTAGCTACACACCTACTGAAACTTTTTTGCTGAAATTTGACATTTTCTAGGCTTCTAATAGGGCGCAAAATTTTGCCACGGATAAAGGGCTACTTTTCACTGAGTAATATCCTGATGATATACTAATTTGTCAGTAAACTTAGTTCAACAAAGTCATGTTTTCATATCTCACACAGATGTTGTAGTAACTGGATTTGAGGTTGTCGTGTGAAAAATGAATCTGGGTAAAATATCCCGGGCTCGCTGCCCGAGAAGCAAGCTACTACAGCGAGCAGCTGGAGCAGCAGGATAGAAGATTTATTTTGGGTCAAATTCTAGTTAATCAAATTATAAGATTCCCTCAAATCATAAGCAATGTGTTATGTGCATAAGCAATCATATGTGCGGTTGTTACTGTTAGAAACCCTATCTTAAAGTTACATTGCATGACATTCTGATTTTCCGTTAGTTTACAAGGTATTAGCTATATATAAAAAACAAAAGGAGAACTAATATCTGCCTAGATATCATACATTGTAACCAAATTAAATTTCATAAAAAGTACTATGCATGGAGATGGCAAAGTATTTATACCTAGATCAGTATCAAATGCCACAGAAAGCACTGTAGCTGTGTACCACACATCGCAGTTGCCTTTCTTAAGCTTCACTTCCTGGTGGAGATCAACAGCGCCAGCACTAGTGAGCACTTTTCTCCCACTTACAATAAAACCACTCCGGCAGCCCTCTTCTTGTTCCATTTTCCATGGGAAAGCAAAATTTGGTTCTACTCGAACACAAATTACCTTGACAATTGCGTCTACAAATGACTGACAAAAAATTAATATCCTTCACATTTCTTCATTTTGTGGTATACTGGTATTCCACACACGTGATTACCTCAAAAGAGTAAACATTTACAGTATAATGTACCCAAACAAAAAGCTTCCAATGAAACAGAAACAGCAAAAAATAGTAATCTCCCTTGACAACTTTACTTTATGTGAAACATTTATCATACTTCTTTTTTTTTGGGGGGTAAATACTTCTTCTTTTTTTTGGTCAAACAGAAACGATAGCTTTTGTCGTACTTCAGTTGGTACTTTTCTTTTGATTTTCTTTCCATTAAGTTTTCTATGTTTAACTTTTTAAGAACATAAACTGCAAGTATCAGACATCATGGAGATAACTATCACCAGCTAAGAAAAACATGACAAAAAGGGAAACACCAAGTTGAAGTTCAACTTGGTGTTTCCCCTTAATATACTATAGAATATATACATATTAAGGAACATACGAAACATGTTTTTCCTAGCTTCTCTGTTTGGTTACGGGACAGCAACCATTGAGCGTAATGTGTAACCCTAAAGGGTATTTAACCACCCTTTGGGGTAGGCTTGGTGGTCTTGGCTTGGGACCTAGAGTTTGCTCCCACCTAAGGTCTTAGGTTCAATTCTCCTCGCTTGCAACAACTCTTGGGGCCACCTCACCCCATGCTAGGCCTGTGCAAAAAACCCGTCTACCAGCGGACCCGACCCGAAGGGTCTCGGACGGGGTCGAACATGTGGTTCGGTCGGGTACGGGTTCATTTTCTGTTAAAAAATCAAATTTATGTTTGGGGTTCGGGTTGCTGCATTTCTTACCCGACCCGACCAACCCCAATCAATTCGTAAAGATTAATTCGTTTTTTGGTCGGACCCAACCCGACCCGGTGTGGGAAAAAAAATAAGGCTCGCAAACGGTTCTTATCACTTGTTCGGTTCGGGGCCTAAAATAATGTTACCCGACATGTCGGGTCGGGTCCGGGGTCAAACCCGACTCGCCCGTCCCGTGCATACCCCTACCCCACGCGTTAGGGTGTGAAGGGGCTGTGGGAGGAGTTGTAGGAATTAGTGTACCCCACGCGATAGGATGTGAAGGGGCTGTGGGAGGTCTTGTAGGAATTAGTCTAAGGTGCATGTTACGTGCGGGTAAAGGCAGTGGGAGGGTCTGTAGTATTAACACCCGCCTTAAAAAAAACCACCACCCTAAAGGGTATTTCAATTTTCTTTTTCTTGAGTAATTCATAAAATGATTAGGAAAATAATCGCATTCAGAAGAGAAACCAAACAGAGACCGTGCACTTGTCAAATTTCAAAATGCAAACACAAATAGTAGACTTACAGTAATGGAAGCCTCTTCTTCTTCTTCCTCCTCCTCCTCATCATTCCCATGAGAGTCGCAGTCTTTAGCCCAATCTACAATTGTATGCCCTAGCGAAGAAACCAAATCTCGGACAGAGCTCGACTTAGATAAAGTTATCGGTGAAGATCGAGACAATGAGCACAAGACCATACGATTGGGGAATTTCGCGGCGGAAGGTTTGGGTTTGTTAGACTTGCATAGGAAGGAGAGAATAATATCACTACTACTACTCTTGATGATCAGGGAAGAAGACATGGTTCCGACGCTGGGATGGAAATTTTGCCTACAGCATTGGCCTGGCGGCCCTAGCCCCCCATTTTTATAGTACTTTTTTTTTTTGGGCCACAAAATTTTTTAGTACTTTATTGGGTTTTGTTTAGGCATTCATTAGGAATTTGGGATGGGGCCTGCTGTTAAGCAACAACAATTTGGGCCCAAAATATCAAGATCCCCTATAGGTGTATTTATTTCGGTTTGGTTCGGTTCGGTCCGGTGAATCCTCAGAAGTATTTTTAGGTACTCAAGACCGAACCGAAATTAAAATTTCGAACTCTTCAAAACACGAAACTAACTGGGAACAAACCTAGACCAACCGAACCTATATTTTTGGGTCCATTATGTTTTCTTAGTTATATTTTCTAAAAAATCATTTTAAGGATACGAGGAAGTTCAAAAGTACGTAACTAGTAACCTGGGTCCAAAGACAATTCAACTCGATCACGGGAAAAGAGACTAGCCTGTACATAAATAAATCACATATAATAATATAATTAAATACAAGGTATTTCCTATTCGACTCTCGAAGAACTTCTTTCGATATTCTTCTAATACTGCCAGTCTTTGAATTAACCAATCACTACCGCCTTCCATTCTCCTTCGTACTTCTCGAAACATACTGGTCTTGAGCGCCCCTAATTTCTCCCCTCTTAGTAACCACCAAGGATGGAGTCAGAATTTTACACTAGCAGTGGCGAAATGTGAAGGGTTAGGAGATGTTGCCAAGCAAGGGTGCTTGGCAATAGTGTTGAGCAGCCGATCTGACCGTTCATCTCGGCACAAACGGCTTAGATTTAATCCGAGCGCAAAAATGGCGGATTGGCTGCTTGACACCGCTACCAAGCACCCCCGGTTGGCAATATCTCCGGGTCCGTGAAATGTATACTAAAAAAATAAAAAAATACATTGCAATATGAATAGTCATCGACTATAGAAAAAAATAAAATAACATAATAAAAACTATAGAAAATGATGTTGGGCATTGGCACATGCAATACGAAAGAGACTAATTTAGTTTTGGAAAAATATTTTGGGTCTCCGTTCTTCAAAAAAAATAGAGGATTTAGGACTACTATATAACAAAAAATAAGGGGAAAAAAATCTAGCGGTGACGAGTCTATATAAGTTGGAGATATTTTTTTTACGTATAATAATTGTATTTTCTAAAATTATTGTTGTGGCGGCCGCCCCTACTAGACCCCCTGACTCCATCCTTGGATTAACCACCATCTGGTATGTGGACTTCTAGAAACCTTTCTCATTCTATGTTTCCCCTCAAACAAATATCTATCTAACCCCAAAAAAGTTGATGTTGTGCCACTAGGCACTCACCGGAGATGAATAAACATATAGTAATTGAGAAATAAAGTCCATTTCCATTTCTGTTTAAGTATGGACATGGATATGAGAGGAAAACCAGAAGAGATAAATTTTACTGGAGGGAAGTGCAATTCAATACTTGACCCAATAAAAAAAAAATGCAATTCAATAAACTACTTAGACCAAGGCCCCGTTCCGCCGAAGGAAACGAGTACTTATTTTTTGAATTGAAAGTGATGTATTATGAGAGAATAACGTATCTCACAAAGTGAGAATATGTACTTAAAAAATAAAAATCTTAGCAGAACGATGCTCAAAGTGTTTTCTATTGTCTAAATATTATAGTTTATAGTACCTCGTTTTCCTTTTGAAGTGGCAAAAATAAAAACAGAGAGAGAAGAGAGGAAGAGTTACAGAAATTTATGAAAGAAAACAAAATGAAAATGTAATTACTGGATCCACTCCGATCCTTTAGAATGGACTGCACCATATAGGCCGAAACCATTTTTAGATACAATCTATCAATATACTAAGGGAATGTAGTTGGACCTTCCAAAAGTCTCCAAACTCCAATTCCGAAATTCCTACAATTTTTAGTTTTTTTTTTTTTTTTAAAAAAAGAGACAGAGAGAAACGTGGGACGTTGGGGGTAGTTCTTTTTTTTTTTTTTTTAAAAAAAAGAGCAAGAGAGAAACGTGGGAGGGGGTAGTTCTTAAAAAAAAAAAAAAGAAAGAGACAGAGAAACGTGGGACGTTGGACACACGCCGGCATCCAACGTGTGTTAGATGGGGTGTTTAGATCGAGCACCTACGCACGTCGGATGCCATTGATTCCCGCGTTGGCCCACTCGATTTTTTTTTTTTTAAAATTTTTGGACGGCTCGGATCGGCCGGCCGGTGGCCGGAGACGGCCGTCGGTGCATTTTTCCTAGGAGACTTAACAAAAGGGTGTTAAGTGTCAATTCTGGATAGTTAGAGGGTGCACACTGTTGGATTTTGTAGTCGGAGGGGGTTAAGTGAAAATTCAGGTTAGTTGAGGGGGGTTTACTGTAATTTACTCTTATATTTTTACATATAAACTAGCGTGCAACCCGTTCTATGCACGGGCAAAATCAACTCATTCTAGCGTTGTGTCCGTTCGAACCTACTTTTTTTAATTGTTCTGTGCATCGAATGGACACAACGCTAGAATGAGTTGGTTTTGCCCGTGCATAGAACGGGTTGCACGCTAGTAATTCTAAAACCAGTGTATTTGGGTGTGTAAAGTGGGCGTGGTTATAACATTGTTGTTCTAAAAACTTCTCGGTCCCATTTCAATAAGAGCAACCATTGACTTGTTTCAACCTTCAATAACACGAGGCACGCTAATCATGTTTATATAAAATATTGTTTAGTTCGTGTCTGTAAAACATGTATTTTTAGAAAAACACGAAATTCAAAAACAATGCGATACTAGATTGAAGCATATTTTTTCAACATAAATATATTCTTCTTATAAATACATATCAAACTCAACATAATTTTAGCATGTCCAATATTCATCACATTGTCGTAGATCCTCAAAATAACGAGTTCTAAAAGAATCCCACAATGGGTCATACTGGACCGCATGTAGAGGATCCAGTCTCTTTAGAATAATGTCTGTTTTAAACGCGAGAGCTGCTACTCCCCCCCCCCTCTGACACACCCCCCCTCCCCGGCCCCACCTCCATTTCCGGGATTACCCCCGCCCACCCTGCTCTCTCTCTCTCTCTCTCTCTCTCTCTCTCCTTTCTTTCTTTACAGTTTGCTCTTTCTTTTTTTTTTTTTCCTTTTTTTTCCGGTTTGGGCCTTTTTTTTTCATTTTATTTCCTTTTCTTTTTTTTTCCAGTTTGAATTTTTTTTCTCTTTAATAATAGGTTCAAGTCTAATTCTAGGCTTTGTAAAGTAATTGAGAAAAAAAAAGTGTTTCAATTGATCATATTTATCCGATTGTTTTATTTTTATTTTTTTTGTCCTTTATAGATTAAAAAATATAGTTACGAAAATAAGTGTTTCAATTTTCAATCCGTTTGAACCAGTACAAAGATATTATTTTTTGATCATTTCATCCTAAATGGTCGTAATAAATTTTTGGCTTCAAGGCCTTTCAATGGACACCCTAAGAGAGTTTTGAAACTAAATAATGAGTTTTAGGGTGTTTGTTGAAAGACCTTAAACCAAAAAATTCATTATCACCATTTAAAATAAAATAATAAAAAAAACGATCTTTACTCTGATTTAACTGAATTGCAAATTAAAGCACTTAATTCTTGAATTATATTTTTAAATATACAAAGGGTGTATTTATAGGGATTAAATAAATAAGATATAACTAATTAAATAAAAATATAAATTAAAAAGTAGGGGGACCCAAGGGCTCTGCTCCCCCCATTGGCACAGTAGCCCCTACGAAGTCCCTAAAACGTTTCCGTTTTAGTTAAAAAAAATAGAAACCAGCCATTTGCAATCCTATGGAGTTGAAACGTGATTTGAAGCAACATACAACTGAATCAGTTAAGAGAATCTATGCTAAATAATGGTTAACAAATATATTAAATTGTACTATAGTTAAAAAAAAGTAATCCTAAATATAACATTTGTATTCTGGATTAGTATGTCGTTTGCAAAAAACATTTCGTAATTAGTTCCTGAACACTAATTGTAATCTTAATGAATTTTTTGTTTTACGGCCTTTCAACGAGCACTCTAAGACTTATTATTTAGTTTTAGGACTCTCTTAGGGTGTTCATTGAAAGGCCTTGGAGCAAAAAATTTATTACGACCATTTAGGATGAAATGATCAAAAAAATAACATCTTTGCACTGGTTCAAACAGATTGAAAATTAAAACACTTTTTTGCATAACTATATTTTTTAATCTATAAAGGACAAAAAAAGAAAAATAAAACAATCGGATAAACATGATCAATTGAAACACTTTTTTTTTCTTTCAATTACTTTACAAAGCCTAGAATTAGACTTGAACATATTATTAAAGAGAAAAAAAATTCAAACTGGAAAAAAAAGAAAAGGAAATAAAATGAAAAAAAAAAGCCCAAACCGGAAAAAAAAGGAAAAAAAAAAAAGAAAGAGCAAACTGTAAAGAAAGAAAGGAGAGAGAGAGAGAGAGAGAGAGAGAGAGAGAGAGCAGGGGGGGCGGGGGTAATCCCGGAAATGGTGGTGGGGCCGGGGAGGGGGGGTGTGTCAGGGGGGGGGGGGGGGGGATTAGCAATTTACTTTAAACGCCAGCACCAAATTGTCCCGAAACGCAAATCCAAGTGGCAGGAAATTTGTTTATTGAGACCCAGATGTACACCATTAGTGTACACCAAATGTACATCAGATTATAAGAATTCATTTTAGAGTACCATACAAAAAATCGAATCCGTTCAATTTTTTTAAAACGTTTATTATTTTGAGGGTCTCTACATAAAATCAGCTCATTCAGATGTCGATAAGTTCTTAATAAATTCATTCAATTTTTTCCCTGCGATTTCAAGAACAAAAGTTGATCAAGCTCTTATCGAATCTTTCAATATTCGAATGAGCTAATTTGTTATAAAAACTCTTAAAAACATGTTTTTAAGTAAATTGGACGGTTCCAATTATTTGTGTGAAATTTTAAAGTTAATTTCACAGAACTCAGTATATATTTCGGTACACACCAAATCGTGTACCCATAATTTTGTTTGGTTTATTATTTAATGACCCAGATGAATAGTACTAAATTCCAAACGGCCCCCCAAACGGAATTCTCATTTTTCTCAAATCCCACACAATTCTATGCTAAATTTAACAATAAAATCAGCAATTGATAATTTGATTATGCGCTTCTTTATGTGATTCCCAAGCTTCTCTCCCACGATTCAAGTCAACTTCCATCCACACAAACACAACAAAAATCAGAGTATATTCCATAAACCCTTTATTGGGCCAACAAATAAGAAAAAGAAAAAAAGGGTTGAAAAGAAAAGAGAGGGAAAGAACATGGAGAGGTTATGTTGAAGGTTGGTTGGATTCTTTAATTGATGAAAAGGGTTTTCTAATGAAGCTTTGATTAGAGAGAAATAATAGGAGATGGGTATTGTTTGGGTTGACGTTTTGTGGATTCTTTACCTCCTCTCTCGTCGTTGTCGCAACTATAAAAGGTGAGGAACCTTCTTTTCCTTTCCAATCGAATTGATTGGTGTAATGCGTCTCCTTTCCCTATAAGTTTCTAGGGTTTACGTGTGTCGTGTTTTTGTTTCGTTCATGAGTTTTCTGGGTTTTGTCTGGTGTAGTTTTGGGTTTGGGCTGGTGGAGCTGATGTTTTTTTTGTAAATTTTGTTTCCTAATCTTTTGAGGGTGGAATTCTGGTGAAAAATATTTATTCCTGAAATGGGTTTATGAATACTGATTGAGTTATCCATTTGTACCGATAGTTTGGAATTCCGACTGGCTATATCATTGTTGATGGGTTCCCAACTATTTTTAATGTTTTCGTTTATTTTGTGCGATCATTTCGTGTGGTTTTTGTCAAAGTTGCAGTGTGGTGGTCTTAGTCTATCACCACGTCGCTAGAGATTTTGGATTGCTATGGTTAAGTGGCACTTTTACAGTTTTATATAGATGGTACAAAATACAAATGCTGTAATATGTTGGACTAGAGTTTTCCATTGACTTTGAGGGCTGACGTTGTAGGGCTATATGTTGAGTAAGATCACTGTTCACTAGAACTTTCCTTTTGGTAGTTTAAATTTATATGATTCCAGTCCAGAGCCTGTCATATTTTGTCTGGTAAAGATCCACATTCTGTTATTGTTGTTCATGAACATTGTTGTCGTTTTACTTTTTGATGGTTGAAGCATGAAGAGTGTGGTGAAGCAATATGAAGACTAAGAATTGGATCAAAGAGCAGAGGAGGGCTCGGGTAAAACAGAGGTTAGGAAAGATCATGAAGTGCCTCTGCTCGGGAGAGCAATTAATAGTTGATGAAATTGTTCCTTCGCCGGCGTCCCTTGCAACAAAAGATTATGCAGTTGGTGCGTATTCACCTCATGCTGGCGAAATTGACCTGAAGCCAGATACTGGCAATATCGAAGAAGCTGAGTCCTCTCTGCGGGAGAGTGGTTATTTGAATTACGAGGTTAGTTTTTTCATCTCAGTTCTCATGCGGTTTCGATTGGTTTACTTAATTAAAGGCTGAAACAAAGTTTTTTCGTTATATTTTATAACGGGTTTTGCATATTTGCAGGAAGCAAGAGCACTGATGGGAAGATATGAGTATCAAAAGGGAAACATAGAAGCGGCGTTGCATGTATTTGAAGGCATAGATATTGCTGCAGTGACTCCAAAGATGAGACTCACTCTTTCACGAAGAGTAGAACGTCCTAAGAGATTTTCACAAAGTGATGCTGCCCCACCGATGTCTATACATGCCGTTAGTTTACTCCTGGAAGCTGTTTATCTCAAAGCGAAGTCATTACAGGCTCTAGGGAGGTATAAAGGTACTCTCTTACCACTTGATGTTAGTTTTTATTTTCTTGGTCAGTATATACACGCGTTGTTTTTAGTTCCTTTTTCCTTCATTCAGTGTTGTGCTTTATGCAGTTTTCCAGTTTTGAATTCCTTCACCGAGTTTAAGGTTTGAAAGTCGTGTCCTCGAAGTTCCTGTGTAGTACCACCTTCCTTTCTTTAAATGGTTAGGTGGTATGCTAAACTAACTTGATTCTTAAAAGCTGCGGTAGGTCGTGTTTGTTACTTGGAGGCAAGCAACAACGTTTTATCTCAGCACATGTTGGTTGAAAATAAATAGGTTGTGTCCTTTCGTTTTGTTATTGCACATCTTATTAGGACTAATTATGTTAGGATCATGTTTCCAAAACAATGAACCAAGAGCAAACTTGGGGTAGAAATTCGGCAAATTTGTCCCGGCAGATAATTAAATTTTGTATGTGTATATGGATATAGAGCTAGACCAATATGTATCTAAGCACATACTTGTTGAAGCTAGTGTTTTGGCTAATATATGTTTGGAATTATGTTTGCAGAAGCTGCTCAATCATGCAAAGTTATTCTGGACATTGTTGAATCTTCATTACCAGAGGGCTTGCCTGAAAACTTTGGTGCTGACTGTAAATTGCAGGAGACTCTAAACAAGGCAGTTGAGCTGCTTCCTGAATTATGGAAATTAGCTGATTCTCCTCATGAAGCAATCTTATCATACCGGCAGGCCCTTCTCTATCATTGGAACCTTGAAGAAGAAACCACAGCGAAGATTCAAAAAGAGTTTGCCATTTTTCTTTTATATAGTGGAAGTGAAGCAAGCCCCCCAAACCTCCGTTCCCAAATGGACGGTTCATTTGTACCCAGAAATAACATAGAAGAAGCTATTATCCTTTTGATGATTCTAACAAGAAAAGTGTCCCTCAAAAGAATTGACTGGGACCCATCAGTTATGGATCACCTTTCGTATGCTTTATCTGTCTCGGGAGAACTAAGGGCATTGGCTAATCAAGTGGAGGGATTGCTTCCCGGACTTATTGATAGGAAAGAAACTTATCTCACTCTAGCTTACTGTTATTACGGAGAGACTGAGGACTTAACTGCTTTGAATTTGCTGAGGAAATTGCTACATAATAAGGAGGATCCACATTGTATTCCGGGTTTACTAATGGCTTCAAAGATTTGTGGTGAAAACCCTGAGTACTCAGAAGAAGGGATAGATTTTGCCCAAAGAGCCCTTGAAGACTTGGTGGGAAGATGCGATGAGATGGTAGGCGTTGCTCATTGTTTATTAGGGATCTCACTCTCAGCCCATTCGAGATCTGTTATTGTTGATGATGAGAAGGTCAAGAGACAATCAGAGGCACTTCAATCCCTAGAAAATGCTGGGACACTGACGAGAATGAGGGACCCCAACATCGTTTACCATCTTAGCCTAGAAAATGCTGTGCAGGGGAAATTGGATGCGGCACTTCATTATGCTAAGTGCTTACTGAAATTGGAAGGTGGGTCAAATCTAAAAGGATGGATACTGTTGGCTAGGGTTTTATCTGCCCAAAAACGATTTTTGGACGCCGAAAATATTGTAGATGCTGCTCTAGATCAGACTGGGAAATGGAATCAGGGCGAATTGTTGCGACTTAAAGCTAAAATCCAAATTGCTCAGGGCCAGTTAAAGAATGCCATCGAAACTTATACTCAGATTCTTGCTGTTCTTCAAGTCCAGAATAAAAGCTTCGGATCTGGGAAGAAGCATTTGAAGGTATATCAACTGGGAGGTTTTCGCTTCATTTTCTGAGTTACAGTTAGTTCTACTATGAAGTTGCTCAATTATTTTCTACATTATCAAGGTTTTGTTTTTTTCCAAATGGAATTTCTAGGATTTAAAACACTTTGTCTGCAATTTCAGCTCTAGTGAACTTGACTGACTGAAATTTATCTTGGTGAGTTATGATGTGGGAAGATCTTGCAATCATGAGAAGATAAGGCTTCTATATCGTATAACTCTCTCCATATGAGTATGTGGTCTACTTTTTGTAGATCCCAAAGCTGCCTTGCAAAATATGTTCTCTCTTAGACCTATTACTCTCCATGAGAAGCCAACAGGAAAGATATGAGCCCTTGCTTTTGAATTTGTCTCTGTTACTTTATCTCTCCAGAGCAGCCGTGCCATTGTCAAGTGTGGGTGTCACCATCAATCTGTAGCATTGGTAGGATCGGTCTGGATATAGCACACACCCAGCCTTTGGCTTAACTTTGCAAAGTAGATGCCTTCTGACTCGAATGCATTTCTTGCATTTAACCTCAGCTTTCATTATTCTGTAAGAAAATGGGCCTGTGTGTGGAGCTACCACTGTCTCCAGAACATGTAGATTTATATAGAAGCAATTGCATCATATAAGAGACAGGATTAGTATCGAAACATACGTGCACATCACAAAGGTGGTTTTATTTCCTAGAACCCAGCTGTTTCTTTATCAATTTTTCCCATTAAAACATCGTCTTTAATCTGGAAAGTTGTGTGGCCTGTTTACCCTTGCTTTTGTAAAATTTGACAGCACAATGGGAACCATGATAGAACTTTGGAATTGGAAACTTGGCATGATCTGGCTTCTGTCTACATAAGCTTGTCGCAATGGGACGATGCTGAGATTTGTCTTTCCAAATCAGAGGCCATCAGTCATCACTCTGCTTCTAGATGGCATGTCCGCGGTACGAATGAACATACCTCTCCTCATATAACATGTCACTTCCATCTGCAATTTTCATTGGTGTGAGTTGTGATTATTTCATCCTATAAAATTGCTTCCAACCACCCGCCCAAAACAAGAAGAAGGAAAGCGACGCCAGAAGATCATGTGCAGTTGAATTGCTGAATAAGAAATTGTACCAAAACATATTGGCTTGGTTATGACAGCATTGCAATTTGTTCTTCTACTCTTTCTTAAATGAATTCTAATGCAAGAGGCGTCTAATGAGAAGAGCGTGGAGTAATGGAGTAATGATGATGCTCAAGTACTTTGATTGGCCAAGGGTACATCATCTCAAGACCTGTTTGAAGAGTAATCGTAAAACTTTGTTCTAAGGGTTGCCCCTTTTTTTTTTTGGAGGAAACTAGGAAGCAAGGAAACTTCTCTTAAAATGTTGTGCTGGGTCGGAAACAGACATCAACACATGTTATAGGGATACATACATTGTGTGACTTGTGTCCTTGAATATCTTAGTAGTCTTAAGTCGATTTAAAACTTCCTTTTCTTTTCTTTTTTGCAGGTTTGCTTCATCAAGCAAAGGGCCTCAACAAAGAAGCTCTTAAATTCTTTAGGCAAGCTTTAGATGTTGAACCCACCCATGTTCCGAGTCTGGTCTCCATTGCAGTGGTTCTCAGAAAGCTAGGAAGCCGCTCTTCGGCTGTTGTCAGAAGCTTTCTGACAGAAGCGATACGGCTTGACAGAATGAATGCTTCTGCTTGGTATAATCTGGGTCTACTTTACAAAGACGAAGGTGTTGCATCGGCAGTGGAGTCTGCAGAGTGTTTTGAGGCTGCTGCATTTCTTGAAGAGACTTCTCCTCTTGAACCCTTCACATGACTGGTTCAGTTTACCCATCAAGTTTGTGCTTGAATTCCCACTAATGTATTTTGATCACATATATATTGGTTCAATGGAAAAGCAATGGAATAAAAGTTATAGCTGTTGTCGACTTTGGTTTTCAAGCCTATGTTTTAATTTCTGGCGAGGACAGAGGCGTGGGACTACATAATCGGATATTTGTTATGTACAGAATTGTTTCACATATGGTGCTTTTTCCTGAAGATATGTAAACCGTTTCAAAAATCACGGTAACGACCAAGCAAGGGTGAGGTTAGGGGGTGTCAAGTGATGGCAACAGTCAACGCAACGATTTATAGTACAACGGACTTCATATATTTATTACCAAACTCCATATTTATACTTCTAAATTATAACTATTTTTTAGTTCTTTGAACAGAATTATAAATAAGACCGAATTTGATGAGGTGAAGTATTGAAAGACATAAGAATTTAAAATTTTGAAAAAAGAGAAATATAGTAGCCAGAGGCGGACCTATAGTGAGACACATGGGGTCACGTCCCCCATTGACCCCAGAATTTTTTCCCCTGCTGCCGTTACATCAAAAACAGTTCGTAGGTCAAGATCAATTCCCTTTAAGCCATTCTCTCTCTCTCTCTCTCTCTCTCTCTCCATACTTCCACTGTCCCACTCATAAGGGAGAAATTTTTCAGTGCTGAGTGGATATATGCCATGTGGTGCTTGCTCGGCACTCCCAAACCGTCCGATGCACTTTTGGACGGCTTAGATTGAAACCTTCTCTTTCCTCTTACCCCTTCTCCTTCTCTCTCTCTTTTTTTTTTCTCTCCAAATCCGAGCAATTCAAAATTACATCGGACCCCTAGGATGTGTTAAGCGGGCATCACGTGTTACCCACCCAGCACTGAAAAATTTCTCCCCATAAAGGCATCTCTCACTCTCACTCTCTCCACACACAACTTCCCATAATATCCAGGGAAAATTTCAAAAAAACCTCCAATGAATACGTGCAATGTCCCATAAGCCTCCAAACTTATCGAAATATCAATTAGACCTTTGAACTTGTCACTCCGTTAACAATTATGCCTTTGCTATCAATTTTTTGGCATGTACAAACGGCAAACGCTGACGTGGCACCCTATGTTTGCAAATAGGCTTCCAAACTTTAGGGGTTGTTCGGATAAATAAGCCAAGTGGCTTATTTTTTGTCTTTATTCAAATTTTTTTCGCATCCTTTGGCTTATCGTCAATTTTTTAGGGATTATTGCATCTTCACAACAAAAGGAATCTAAAAAGTAAAATTTTTGACCGAAATCCAATTTCTTTTGAATAAAGACGAAAATAAGACAATAAGCCAATTTTTTCGTTTTTATTCAAAAAAATTGGATTTTGATCAAAAATTTTTACTTTTTAAATTTCTCTTGTCGTGAGGATGCAAGAATCCCCAAAAAATTGACAATAAACCAAGTGATATGAAAAAAATTTGAATAAGGGCAAAAAATAAGCCACTTTCCCTCTAAACTTTACCACCTCCAATTTACACCTTTACCAAAACGACGTCGTTTTGGGGCTAAAACGATGTTTTGCCATGTTTAAAAAAAAAATTAAAAATTTTCCAAATCTGAGTTGCGGCAGTTGCCTCCTCTCTCTCCCCACCATTACCACCTCCCCATGCACCACCACCATCTTCCCGCCCTCACCACCATGTACAAACATTGTTTTTTTTTTTTTTAAAACGTGGCAAAATGACGCCGTTTTGGTAAGGTTTCTAAAGTTTGGAGGCCTATTTGTAAACATAGAGTGCCACGTCAGCGTTTGCCGTTTTACTTGGCAAAAAATTAACGACAGATGCATAATTGTTAACGGAGTGACAAGTTCAGAGGTCTAATTGACATTTCGATAAGTTTGGAGGCTTATGGGACATTGCGCGTATTCATTTGAGGTTTTTTTTGAAATTTTCTCTAATATCCACTTGAACACACAACTTCCCATGATATGTTATGTTTGTGTATTGATAAAAAAAAATTAAAAAAAATCCCATAATAGCTTTTAATTGACTGTTGAAACTTGAAATTGAAGATTTTAATATATATTAGGTTAGAAACTATGTTGAAATTTTTTTGTATCATTATTGTTAATTGTGGCTAAATAAAATAGGGCTTTTATTCTTTCTTTGTTAAATAGATTAGGAATCTTCATCATGAATTTTTTGATTGTTTGGAAAAATTGGTCCTTTCTTAGTTACTTGTTTTTTAACTCGATGATGGATGCTTATATTTAGTTGCGAATTATCGTTCTTAATTTTGATTTCTCTTCTTAAGGTTGTGCCCCCACCCTTCGTAAATCCTGGGTCCACCACTGATAGTAGTGGCAAACAAATAAATAAAGCTTGAAATCCAAAATTCGATATACAACATCATACTCTAGTTCAAAATGCTTATAAGAATATACTGCTGGATTATTTTCATGGGGATAGTGGAATGCTATACTTCTCTGCTTCTACTTCATACTAAAAATAGAGTTACAATTTTCGATCATTGTCATTTTCACAATGTCAGCTCTGCCTACAGGTCGGGGGATTACTTCCGAGTCCTTCATACCCATTTGCTTCCAGTCTTTTCACTGCAATACCACAACAATACCATTGGCATTAGTCAAAGATTGCCATTAAACAGCCTCCAATACGTTATACTTGTGCGAAAGAACCAGTGGAGAAGAAAACAAGGAGTCTACACCAAAATATATACAGAGTAACTAAATTATCAGAATCTGAATTAGCGAGAGGCTGTACTAGTACATTCGTGGTACATGAAGGCACTGATGGAAATACTGTATGGTGAGAAGCCTGACTCGTGAAGAAACACATCAAAAGAGTCCTGACAAAGAAGAAACAAAAGATCAATATCCAATCAAATACATTTACTACTTTTTAAGGAATCACAAATCAAACATTACTTGAACTAACTTAGAAGTTTTGAGAAAGGTTCCTTAGTCTTCAAAAGATACGAAATAAAACTCCATACAGTACACTCAAAAGTCACAGTTGAGGATCCCAACTCTTAAGACAACTATACACAACTCATGACCTCATTGGCTAACTTACCGGGCCAGCTACTTCAATACAGAGAAGCACATGAAGCATTCTAGACACATGCTCAGTCCTTCGAACTCTTTCCCTTAATATTAGTTTGTTTCAAGATTTCATAGATCGATCACATTCAACTATCATTTTCATATACCTCACAAACACGATCCAAGGACAACTATCCTCTACTACATGTAAAATTCTTCTTAACATTCAAGCTTGAGTGGACTTTTCTTCTCTTTCACTCCTTTTTTGGGCTTTGACCACTCAAAATTCTTATAAAAATCCGTCAGGGAAGCAATAGAAGGAAAGTTACCTCACATATTACAAATAATGCAAGAGGAGATCAGCCGAAGAATTCTTTAGCCTACAGCTCTGCCCGAGGTGAACATCTCCAAAGACATATCTGTACATTATGCAGAGAGTGAAACAGATGGCCATAGAATCCCAAGGAACACAGATGTTCAAAAAGGAAGAATAAGTACCTATATTCGCAATGCTCAGGCCATGCACAACGAGCTTTACCATAGTCCCAGTAACAGTCCTCATCCCTCAGAGGCCCACGCTTAGCTGTTCTATGTACAGCTTAAGAGGTGTACTAAAATTTAATAAACACAGAATATGGAAGGACTATATCTACCTTTCATAACAAACTTTGATTTTGCATCAGGATGGATGTCATGCCACATCTCAAGCCATAATTCCCGCATTAGAACTGGAACTTTAACAATGTTCCTGTGATTTGCTACAAGAAAGCAGACAATGAAGTTAGATATAAAGAATACAAGAGAGAGAACAAAACTGGGTCCATCCTATATGATGAGCCTTAGGTTCTTTCCTAAGTCTCCAAGTTGCAAGGCTGTATGGACTGTGTTGATCTTCCATGCTGTTGCTTAAAGCGAGGTAAAGAAGCTTTCATAACATCTTTTTATGCCACTAAGGGAACACGAGCATTAATAATGCCTTGTGGTCTTGTGGGCTTTAGCTGCAAGAATGCATATGTGGCTTATTTCACTTTGGGATGCATCATTTCCATCTCTTACTAAACTTACTTTGACGATAAGTGCAAGTGTTGTGCTTAGAAGTTGACAAAGTGAATCCATGACAAAGATCAATAAGGGAACCAAAAGTTTTGTGATTACCATTGCTCACCTAGGAGCAAAGAAATAACTAGATGGTGGCGACTTATTTTCATCAAAGGCTTTTGGCAGCATTAGCAATATGTATATCATAACAGCATTTTAACTTTTAAGCATATCATCAAGAATCATCATCATGACTCATGCTCAGCCAGAAAAGTTCCATGTTAAGCATTTTTTTTCATGCCAAGTATATACAGAGCCTTGAATCCTTGAGGCCATAGGTCTCCAAAATTGCATACAACAGTTTCATGTGCATGATAAGACATTTCACGTACCCTTGTCAAGTTCCCAAACAGCTGTCCTTCTCCCAGGAAGACTCTCAGAATCTTCATAATAGGTTATGTACTTCACCCTAGGTGACCTCGTCATGCTGGGAACTATATCCTCTTCATGATGATGTTCTACATTAAGGTGCACTTGTACATCTGACCCATCATGCTCTGACTGAAATCATTAACAACCCAAAGAAGCAAAGACAATAAGAAATGCTAGAACTCTCAGATAGTTTGGTATTGAAGGTGAAAATGAGGCCTCAGCCCTTATTTCCACAAATAGATAAGAGGAGAGAACATGTAAAGTGAGATTATGGCAAAGAAATTAATTTAAAAAGCCATCAAATTTGAAGTGCTAAATGATGCCATGAGATATTATCAATTTCCCTCCACATTTTAGCAGTAATTGAGGATGTTAAATGATTTTCTGCTCTCACAGTTTGTGAGAATTTCAGTGACAGGTGACGGGTAAATGCTGCCATAAACTCTTTCTACGTTTTGAATATCTCCTCGCCCATGTCAGTCCCAAGTTAAAGTATGATGTGGTATGTGGTGTCGAAAATAAAAATGATTACGAACAAACTATATGAAGCATTTCTATTTTGAGGCATCAAGCCACCCAAAATGCTCTCTGTCATCCATTCAGTCCCATGTGATTGGAGAATCTTTAGCCTATACGAAAGATAAGCCATTAATGCATATGTTGTTGTCACATGTTGAAAACATACAAGTTAAACAAACTTTCGTCAAAGGGTACCTGCCCTGACAGTAGAGTTCCAATCATGCCCCAACTAAAGTATCCTCAGGGATGGGGATGGGATCGTCCTCAATCTGTGCTAACTGCCAAGACCAAGAAAGGGGTTCCCTGTGACTCTCCGAAATACACCTATTCTCGTTTGGCCACCATCTTATTTTCCTTTTTGAAACAAATAAAATGGTTTGGCAAAGCAATATGTTTTTTTTGATTATTTTTTACCAATCAGTCCATCACCCATAACAGTAAGTAAATAAGCTAGTGCGATAACCAACCAACCCTAGCTGATTTTGTGTTTCGTCTATTTGCTTACTTCAAGAAAAAAGCAAATAAGCCAGGTTACCAAACGAGCCATTCCTAAGTATGATATTGGAATATGGAAGAAACTTGTTTTGATGCGAGATATAATTATGGGAGCAAGTAATAGTTCGTTATGTGCACTTGAAGGAATATGGTACCTGAGGTGCCCTTGTGATGTTCACCTTTTGTCCCAGCCAATTCTTGCACCAAGAAAGGGAATGGTATGGTACCTGTTCACAAATCTCCCTTTATCATCTAAGCTAAACAACAGACTACTTCAAAGTGGAGATATTGAAAGCAGCGACTTATCAAACATCCTATACTAGAATTTTGATTCATATTTACCGTCTCATCCCCACTAGCAACTCCTGGGTTCCCTTCAACCAGATTACCTGACCTACAAGAATGGAAAAAGAAGTTGCACGGGAACTTTTAATGTGAACTTTGAAACATTTTGAGTGGATTACCAAAAGGACAGTGGCCTGCTACCAGCATAAACTGCTATGAACACAAGACATTGAATTTTTCACTCTTAGTTGCAGGAAACTCCTAAAATGGAGCCGCTCCCTCCTTGGGAGCCTGCTTTTGCACTCCCAATTTAGGAGCTTGAGGGGAACCGGTCCCATTGAGATAGGAGCTCGCTCCTTACAAAGATGGGAGCTTTTGTATGATCTTTGTATAGGAAAACAGGGATTTGTCACTTGGCTTTAGTCATTGATCTTCAATGAACACATGATATCTAGTCCAAGTCATGATATCTTGAAAAGAAAATCATATATTATAACACTAGCCCATTTCTTACATTTATGGCGGACTTGGCCCATATTTTTACTTCTTAAAATGATTGTACTGTCAAAGTGAATACTCTATGGTACATTATTTTTATAATATATGTACGCACTACTCTCACGCTCCCAACCTTGGGAGCTTCTGTATTCCCTCGCTCTCCCACTCCTGCCCCCGCTTCATGCAACTAAGGTTTCACTTGCTGCTGTTATTATATCCATACTTTTTAACATGTTAAGGGTGGCCAGAATGAGGGAGGAGGAGGAGCTTGAAGAACACTATTGAAAAGATCCTCAGATAGCACGATCCCCAATCTCTTATTCACTAAACATGCTAACATTCTAAAGTTCAACTGAAGGAAGAGGATTCATAGTGCTGATGAGATGAAGAAGAATATAAGGCTCTGTAGATAGAATGATTGATATTTGGTCAATCAGTTTCAACATTGTTAACCTAGAAAGAGAGAGAGATAAGGGTGGGGGGGGGGGGGGGGGGGGGGGGGGAGAGAGAGAGAGAGAGAGAGAGAGTCTTTTTTGGTTCTTGTTATGTAGGATTTACCCATGATAATACATCATAAATGGAGTCAATACCACTTGCCAAGAGGAAGTGCCAACCAAGGTTTTCTAGGTAAATTAAATGCCAAAGACTGAAAATAAACAAGAACTAGTAAGTACAACGCGGTCGACAGAATCATCCATAAAACTGAGGTGGACTGCAGTTGGTATTTCTTCTTGTTGATCTCAATAGTAACTTGTTTCTGTTCAGAAATTTTACCACGTCACAATATTTAACAAAAGCAAGACTCAACTTCTTAGAAGTCCAATACACATACCAGTGAACAAGTTTAAAAAAAAAATGTTAAATGTTCAGTATGATCACTGAACTGGGAAATAACAGCTACCTGGAGTACAAAGATCCTTCAATTTCATATATGACATTAGTAATGATCCAGTTATGAGGATAAGGCTTGCCACTTATCTTTTCACTAGTTACAAGCATTAATAAAGCACGAAGTGCACTATTAAAACAACGGAAATTCTACTCGCAAGGACGATTCGCAGGGAATCACGCAAGGAAAAATGCACTTGGGCTCATTCTGAGTCTCACAAAAATCTAGAAAAATATTCATAAATTTTTGAATATTAATTTATGAGGCCCTGTAAAAAATCAGCTCCAACGGATATCGGTAAGTATTACTTTTGGATTCGTAGGAACGAAACTGTTCAGTTCGCCGTATGAATCCAAAAGTAATACTTACCGGTATCCGTTAGAGCTGATTTTTTACAGGGCCTCATAAATTAATATTCAAAAATTTATGAATATTTTTCCAGATTTTTGTGAGAGCCAGAATGAGCCCAAGCGCATTTTTCCTTGCGTGATTCCCTGCGAATCGTCCTTGCAAATAGCAGAGCTCTTAAAACAATCGACTACAAAGATAGTAAATCTTGTCACTAGTTACAAATATCCTCTACGTATCCTCATCACCAACTCTACCTATCCTCATCAACTCTATGTATCCTCATCAAATCCAAAAGCCTTTCACCACTGCCCATGCCCTCACTTGTTCATATTGTTCTACATTTGTGAAACTAGTACAATCATACGGATACATCGGGACTAGGATGCAACCAAATTCAGTCTTCAACCTCTCTACAGATATCACATCCTCTTTGTAAAGGGTGTAACACCAGCTTTACAGTACCGTGTCTCAAGAATTATTACCTGACAAAGATGAGCATCAACTTGGGCACCTCAATGGCCGTAAGCATTCAACTCTCATCAATTGTAATTAGTTGTTGCCGGTCATATCGTCCCAAATTTACCATGGTTAATGGGAAAGTGTTAGTTTGCTCTACCAAATTCGTGACTACCTCTGATGACAATGCTGGATCTTCTGTCGCGAAATCGGTAGCGGGTTCCATCAAATAAACAACATGGCCATGCCAACCGCAATCCACCCACAACTTCCAAACACATTGGGTGTCAAAATCATTAACAACTGGAATTGTGGGTATCTTCAATAGTTTGGCCACGAAAATAAACATTCTCATCTTCGATCCTCTGAAAAGACCTATTTTCGTTTGGACATCAGCCCACGCTACAGTAAACTCTCTAATCCCCTGATGTGCCTTCCGTTGATCTTCCACCTCTCTCACATCATTAGCAAGAGGAGCGGCAAGGGCTTCGGAATGAGGAGTAAAGACAGGGCCTTCGGGACGAGGAGTAAAGACAGGGACCCTGGCCTTACTCCTCGTCCCAAAGGCCCTGTCCTTAACTCCTCGTCCCGAAGGCCCTATCCTTAACTCCTCGTCCCGAAGGCCCTGTCCTTCCTCCTACTAATGATGTGAGAGAGCTCAAAGATCAACGGAAGGCACATCGAGGGATTAGAGAGATTACTACAACGTATGCTGATATCCAAATAGAAATCAATCTTCTTAGAGAATCGAAGAGGAGAATATTTATTTCCGTGGCCAAACTATTGAAGATACCCACGATTCCAGTTGTTAATGATTTTGACATCCAATGTGTTTGAAAGTTGTGGGTGGATTGTGGTTGGCGCAGCCATGTCGTTTATCTGACAAAAGCCAATGCCAATTTTGTGACAAAAGATCCAACATTGACATCAGCGGAAGTTGTGAATTTGGTAGAACATTAACACTTTTCCATTAACCATGGTAAACTTGGGACGATATGACCGGCAACAACTAATTACAATCCATCGAGAGTTGAATGTTTACGGCCACTGGGTTGCCCAAGTTGATGTCCATCGTCATCAGGTAACAATTCTTGAGACACAGTACTGTAAAGTTGGTGTTACACTCTTGAGTGCGACATGTCTTCCCATGGTTAACGAAGTGGACGTGATATCTCTTGAGAGGTTGAGGACTGAATTTGGTTGCATCCTAGACCTAATGTATCTGCATGATTGTACCGGTTTCATAAATATAGAACAATATCAACAAGTGAGGCATGGGCAGAGGCGAATGGCTTTCGGATTCGATGAAATACATAGAGTTGATGAGGTAGAGCCGATGCGGAGGATAGTAGAGGATGTTTGTAACTAGTGACAAGATTTACTATCTTTGTAGTCAATTGTTTTAACAGTGGATTTCGTGCTTTATTAATGCTTGTAACTAGTGACAGGATAAACGGCAAGCCTTATCCTGATAACTGGATCAGGATCTTTACTGATGTCCAATATGAGCTTGAAGTATCTTTGGTTCTTATTATGTAGGATTTACCCATGAATACATTATAAATGGAGTCAACACCACTTGCCAAGAGGAAGCACTTACAGCTCAAGCATCCTACCTTCTCTCTCAACCAAGGTTTTCTAGGTAAATTAAATGCCGAAGAGTTAACATTTACCGGAACTAGCAAGAAGAGTTAACATTTACCGGAACTAGCAAGTACTGTGTGGTCGATAGAATAATCAATTAAAAGTTTAAAATAAGGTGGATTGCAGTTGGTATTTGGTATTTCTTCTCGCTAATCTCAGTAGTAACTTGTCAAAAATTTCGCCACGTCACAATATTCAACATAAGCAAGACTCAACTCCTTAGAAGTCCAATACAAAGTACTTACCAGTGGAAAAGTTTAAAAAAAAAAAAACATGTTAAATGTCAAGTATGATCATTGATCAGGGAAATGACAGCTACCTGGAGTACAAAGATCCTTCAAACTCATATATGACATCAGTAATGATCCAGTTATCAGGATAAGGCTTGCCACTTGGTGCAAAATAGTAACCGACCTGCTTTGCCATTTGAAGACACCCAAACGATCATTCATCGCAACATGGTTAAACAATAAACATAGAACAACCTGTACAAAACAGTTGTGGGTGTGGTATTGAAGAGAAAGTAATCTTCTATAGACCCAAACTTGATACTACATAGAGCACTTTAAAACTCATGGTTGTGTATGCCCTTTGGAGTTTGGACAAATTGCCAGGGAGACAAGTGTAAATTGGCAAAGGGTGGAAGTCAGCTGGTGTTTATCTTTGTCAGGGCGTCATCTTTTCTCCAACTTACAAGAGGCAAGTGACGTAACCCAATTATTTTCCCAGCAACCACTAATCACAACGACTATGTACAGTACATGGGAGATTCCACACTGACTGGCTGATAAATCACCAGCAATTTCACCAAGGCAAATGATTGGGGCATTTATACCTAACTACAACCACTTCATCTTTCTTCACTAGCGAGCAGTAGGACTATTGGGACAAAATTAGGTAACCCTTGCTCAAATTGACGTCAGAACACACAAAAAACCAACAGTTTTCCAACAACCGTCAACAATAGTACTCATCGAAAACAAAAAAAATGACAAGAAGTCAAGCAATACAAAAGTACTGTAAAATCGAACAGATACCAAAGTTGTTAAAGCATCCACCTCAAAACCAATTGACAATCAGAGGAGGCCGCCCATGCTCATATACTAGTTCTCGAGGTGTTAATTAACCGATGTGGGACAAATTCTAACACTCCCCCGCACGTGCGACCCCCGACTCGCACATGGAGCGAAATAGAATCCATAACATATGGATCACAACGAAACAAAGTGCAACTATGGCACATAGAAAGGGGAAAAGCCTATGAAAATCTAGCTCTAATACCATGTTAAATCATCCATCTCAAAACCAATTGGCAATGAGAGGAGAGGCCGCCCAGACTCATATACTAGTTTTCGAGGTGTTAATTAACCGATTTGGGACAAATTCTTACATGTTTAATTTCCGAGTAGCAGAAACTGATGCACCAGCTCATAAAGTATGTGAATTTCTGGCTAAACTTAGTTTCCGGTAGAAGTTAGTACCATATTGTTCCAAATAATTACAAACCAAAAAAGATGGAAGACAGAGTTTGAAATTTTACTGCCATGACGAAAGGACCAACTTGGCTTTTCAGTTTCAGTTGTTGGGCTCATGTCAATTTGGACGCAAAGCTTGCAAGGAAAACATGAATATACCTCAGTTTTCGCATCTATTCCGTATATACAGAATATGTTCTTTAAAGGTGGTCTATCCCAAGGCGTCAATGGATTTAGAACCGGATCACCGTGATATGACCTGAAACATAGTTGAAAGCAAAGTCAGAAAGTCTCTCTGCCACTGACGCCACTCAATGCAAGAACGTATTCAGGGAAAAAAGCACAAGTTTTTTTTCCTAATATCAGTACAAAAAAACAAGCCTGCATCCAAGGATGAGCCCATCCACAAAAGAAGATTATGGAAGGCAAAAAAGAAGCAAGGAACAATTTCTATTGTTTGTCATTGCAATAGTATCTGCAGCACAGAATCATAGAACTTCAACAAAAATCACAATAATACAGATAATAGCTATAGTAGTATATACAAGCAGATCTCATATTGTGCTTTCCCTCAATGTTACACCACTAGAATAGCCGACCCCTAGTAATTGCCACAAATGCTTATTGCAACATCACAAGAGACTTCAGCAGAGTAGTGATAGGGACATGTGATAATCCAGTAAGTTTCATAATAATACATAGATTTATGCTTCAAGCAATAGAAGCAGGAGTTTCAGACAGTTAACGAGTAGTTTCAGCAGTAAGTTGGCAGGCTTGCACTGCACTGTTAATGCATTCTCTAGTATTAGGAAGCTTCAAAATGAAAATGTTAATTCAACACACAAAGCACACTCACTTGTATAACTGGTGTAAGAATCTTTTGCTTTCAGGATCATAATCTTCTATTGCTTTGAAAAAGGTCCCATCTGATACTTCACGAGCCGAAAAGGACAACTGAGTTGGTAATCCACATTCCATAATAGACATGTTTGCCTGTGCTACTTCAAATATGGATGGATAAGCATCAACTCCTGACAATGTAAGACAACAAAAAGAACCATATAAGCATGATAAAACCAATGTGGCCAAAACACACCTCGTGGAAGTTTCACCTCGTATTGATGGGATTTCAACATTGACTACATTTGTCGGCCATCCAGAAAAGTTCAACTGGTATTCACGTGCATCACACTGATAAGTGTGATGACTTTTTCTGCTCCCACCATTGAAATGCTTCCAGTATGTGTTATCAGTCCTACAATACTTCGAGAATGGCATCATCCACATAGAAGAGCCAAATGAATTGTACAATAACCGAGCTGTTCCCTGGATGGAAAACCGATGGCGACGGTGAACATACTAATGAAGGCATCTATAGGGGAGGGCCCTGCTATTCGCAAGGAAGATTTGCAGGGAACCACGCAAGAAAAAACGCTTTTGGGCTCATTCCGGGTCCCACAAAAATCTAGAAAAATATCCATAAATTTTTGAATATTATTTTATGGGGCCCTATAAAAAATGAGCTTCAACGGATATTGGTAAGTATTACTTTTGGATTTGTAGGGATGAACTAAGCAGTTTGGTCTGGTGGATGAAAATGTAAGTGCACTCCCTCGCATCCAGCTTTCAGAATTGCATAAGCATTCATCTGTTCCTCTGGAAATGTAACAAGGTAGTAATATTGCCTAACTGGAGGTTTAAAAATACTACATTTGGTTCTCAAGAAGCTCAGAGCATTTGTAGGCCTCTCAGTTGTTCGTTGTCCTTAATAAGAGGGATTAAAAGTTGAATCAGCATTTTCTTACAATGTGTGTCCAAACCCTGCATCTAGGACTGGTAAGTATAGAAAGATACTAGCTAGACGGTCTTCCAGCAATCACTGGAAGTAGTGGAGAAAGTTCGATGTGTCATATGCAACGTTTTCTACCTAACATGAATATAAAAGAAAACCCAAATGCAACACTAATGAACAAAAAAGAAAGAGAGATGAGTGGAAATAAAGGGGAAGGGGCGGCCGGGATGGTTGAGGAAAAAAAGACACAACCGCAAAAAAGTAACATAGAGAAATAATGGCACCTCAGCTAGGGGAAGACCAAATGTGCTTCCAGAAAGTGTTGCTTTTACGGTCTCAGCTGAACCAAGATTAGGGGATCCTGATATCAAATAAAATTAACAAGTTCAAATAAATGCATGCCTAGATTTGTCTGTATGGAAAAGTAACACTAGTTCTAACGTAGTGCACCATACCAACAGCAAAATATGCATGAATGTGATCATCTAGCCACTGGACATATTTTTTGGGTGCTATTTCCAGCTTCAACCACTCCAAGAAGTAGCGGAAGACATTGTTGCCCAATGAATGGGCAAAGACAATTGAAGGTCCACCGCGAAGTTTAAGGGCAGTTTCAAATGTAAGCCTGCAATGATAATCAAAATAAGAAAAGGCTCAAGTCAAGAGCAATAGTCTCTGAGGAAACACATCACTCATCAGTTCTCCAAGTGAAAGTAAGCGGAGGAAAAAAGTAGACAGAAAGTCCTTTACAGATAAGAACACGAAAGAAACCATATAATGTCCGTGATTGTGAATTATTTTAATTTCATCAATTTTACAAGTCCAAAGAGGGATAGGAGGTAATTTATAATTCACAATGTAACTAGTGCAGATGCCAGTCCAAATTACAAGTCTCGGTTAAATATTTATGAGATGCCAATCATCATGCCTCCTGATCCAACTCTTCAAATTGTTTGAAAAATTATACAAAAACAGTTGTGGAACCTAACTGTATTGCAAACAAATCAGATTAGGCTACCAAACAAGTTGCTAGTAAAGGTACAATGCAAAGCACATAGCAGTATGCATGCAAATATATCTTGCAGCCTTACTACAGAGTGGCTCTAAAAAAGTTCAAGTACTAAAAAACAATCTATCAAAAAATGTGCATCACAGCCAGTAAACAAGAGTGCAAGAAAGAAAGAATGTAAGATATATACAAACTTTAGTTTGTGAAAGTAGAGATCTCGCTCCTCAAGCTTTGATGGCGACAATCTCCAGTCATACGGAACGGCAATGATTGCATTAGCCTCAATACCAAATTCAATGCACCATTTGACCCAGTCTTTCCACACTGACGAAAGAGGACCTGAAGACCATGCATTACTTTTCAGGGGAAGAAGAAATCAAGTAGTAAATTATAGCATCCAGTACAGGCAGATAGAGATTTTATATATTTTACAGAACTTGTTGCAGTGGAGATAAACATTTGCCCATACTTGTTGCAGTATAGGCAGACAGACATCTTGCACATCTTAAGGAACTTTTTTCTTTGTAACAGCAGAAAATTCACATCTTAAGTAACTTGTTGCAGTGGAGATAAACATTTTTTTTTTAATTATGAGAAGAAGGATATAATTCTGAGGAAAATAATGTAGCAGAACTATCGTAAGTATGCTGTCTGCATGACTGGAAGTTCCAAATACATCTTCCTTAAAGGAGCAGATGAAAGAAGTTTCAGTCACTGAGACAGATGTTCCTTTCATTCACTAGAATTACAGCTGGCAATCAGTAAAGTCAAAAAATTCTGCCTTCTACAAAATTGGAAAATAAATAGGTACAGGGTAAAGTTTGGATGATAAGTTTAGTTTGAGGGAAAGTTGGCAGTTAGTCTAGAATACAATTTATGCCAATAAGAGTATAAGTTTATATCAATTCAATCTAGAGTATTTGCATGAAAACCTATTCATTACCAGTACTGCAATTCAGTATTTACATGAAACCTACAATTCAGTTTGTCTATGATGGTAACACTTAATCACTGAATTTTTCTCGCCAGGGATTACTGTCTTTTGCATAAACTTCGGTCATTTAAAAGAGTAAATAAGAAGGTATAAATGACAGATGTTGAAAAGCCCGACTGATTAGTTCTAATAAGGAATTTGTAGTAACTACTTTTCCAAATATTCAGCAACCATAATACAAACTTTCATACAGTCAACGGACTCAACACCATTAGTATAAATCTACTGACCTCAATCATGTATAATACATCAGGAAACTACAAAAGTGAGGTCATAACCAAGTAAAAAAAGTTGGAGAGAGACAAAGCAAGAACGTAATGTAGAATACCTGTTATGTAACCTGGGTCAAGTTCTGTGATTGCAGAAAGACCACTATCAGGGCGAGACTTACATTCTGGGTGATCTGTTTCATCGTAAGGATCAAGAATAATGCACTTTATCCAGCAGTTGACAGCAGAAAGAAGCTGCATGACCGATAGAATATTACTTGATCACCCATGATAGTACGAAAGGAAGTATAGCATATTTGCGATACGTGGTGAGGGTATTAACAAAACAAAAATTGTAACAATGCCCTAATTTCATAAAAACAAGTTTCGAAATATTTTTCTGAATTTTTTTTGTAAAAAACTAATTCTGATGAGGGAACATAAAATAGTTATGCACGGAAATGGTCACTTGCTGGGAGCCAGGGAACCGATTATGTGGTAAAATTATATTTGAATGAAAAGGTTGAAATGAAATCACACCCTAGTTAAGGCATCATGATACATTTTCTCTCTAGCTCGTCAAACCAGTAATACAAAATTTAAATATATTGCAGAAATTGACATCGGTAGGAAACCTCACAAGGCACAAGGAAAAGTCACACAGTATTAGGGGTGATAAACCAGCCAAACAAGCCGAGCAAGTGGTTGATCAACCTTGATTTGAAAACTTAACGAATTTTAAATCTGTTCAGCTCAGCTTTTTTATAATAGGATCCGATCCCAAACGAACTTTAAGTGAGCCTTCAAAGCATCCAACTCAATATCAATTGACGATGAGTGGAGAGGCAGCCTAGGATCGTATACTAGTTTTGGAGAAGATAATTAATTAACCAATGTGGGATAAACTCCAACACACCCTGCCCGTGCGATCTCACAACTCGCAGGTGGAGAAGTAAACAAAGGATCCACGGGGATCACAACAAATAACAGAGCACTTATGGTACAAACAAGGGAACAAATTTTCCGAAACCCTAGCTCGGAAACCATATTAAAACATCCAATTCAACACCAATTGGCAATGAGAGGAGAGAACACCGATTATTGCCTTAGTCTCTACACACGAGGATGGCGGCTTGATGAATATGCTGTCATCAAAACCGAAATAAGGGGGTTTAACGAACGTGCGACAAACTCCAAAGCACAAGTAGCTATGCACCATGAGCCGAACGAATAACTTGTTCAAGTTAGAAAGAATGTTAGAGAGAGAGAGAGAGAGTAATAGTACTTTGGTGGTGTCGAGCCAGACCAAATCGAGGGGATTGAAATCGAGAGGGGAGTAAGGGCAGTCCAAGATCGACCAGGCTCGGAGCTGAGCGGAGGCGAAGCCAGGGATGATGATCCCGGAGAGCTTGGAGTAGTCGCCGGAGAGCTCGCCGCCATTGACGGAGTTTATGCGCAGAGCTCCGATGAAAAGTATCGCCGCAATCAGGGAGTATATGCTTGCCCTCTCATTCATTCGAGCAGAGAGAGCAGAGAGAGAGAGAGAGAGAGAGAGTTATGGGCCTTATGGCGGACTGACTGATCGTTGGGAGTTGGAAAAGTCACGGGAAGCTCGTTATTATAAAGCGTGTACGGATGACGAGCTTTTATGCTTCTTTTCTTTTCTTTTTTATAAACACTTTTTTTGTAACTTGTGGAAAGGAAGAGAAAAGAAGTGAAATTTGTAAAATTTTCTCCCCATTGTTTGATGGGTTAGGAGAGAAAGCCCAGAGAAAATAGTAGCATCTAGAAATTGTATTTTCATCTCATTTTTTCCCTTGTTTTTTTTTCTCTGTTTTCCCCCACTTTTCTCTAATTCCAGACAATTACAGTATAAACTAGAAAGCGTGGTATTGGCATGCGCTTTTGACTTTTTGATCATCAATTACGTTTTTTATTTAGACCCATTTTTTTAACTAAAAATGCTTTTCGCACTCCTCTCTTTTTATTATGGCACTTCAATTTTTTGTCTTTTAGTGAAACTTTTGTATGCAATTTTCTTAATAAAAAAAAACAATAAAAGAAGTCCCATAACTAAAAAGGGAGTGTGAAAATTATATTTCCCTCTTTAAACTTTAAATATTAGACTTTTGCATTTTTTGTGTTTGTTACTGTAAAATGTCTCGGGCGCAAATGAATATGCATAGATGTGTTCAGAACCCTTTAATGTACGATGCATAGATGTGTCCGGAATCATTCGGCGTACGTAAATTCATCATGATAGATGTGAAGTTCATACACATTGAGTGATTCTGAATACATGTATAATGTACGTACAGAGTGTGTGCACATCCATCTACGTCACCACAAATATTATGCAGTATATGCTAGGTTTGGCCATTAGGGCACGAATAAGGTGCTAAATTTGTGTCCAGGTTCCATGAGATTTAACGATGGACTAATTAAGCATAACTGCTAGACAAATCCTTGATCTAATGCAGCTCCAAGTATGCGAAAGAGATAGAGATAGGGTTTTCCAACACCTCGTTGCATTGGTCATCACAAGGCGTGATGTGCGAAGACTGCAATCTAAAGCATATTGGGTTATCTTCCGGGTAATAGCGAGGTCACCCGCATATTGTCCCGACGCTTGACATAGCGGGTCCTGTCATTGTATCTTGGTCTGTATCGAGGAACTAGCTCCACCCTCCTCTGTCTCTCTGTTTGAACAATCTCTCCATTCACACACAGCTCAGCTGCAAAAAACATAGAGAATTAACGTCATTGTCCGTCAATTCTTAGGGAATCCGCACTTTCACTGGTCTAGCGTTGATAGGAAGATTCTTGCAACGAATTCATTATGTCGAACGGCTAATCAATTCCAGCTTGCTCTCTTTTTCCGGCCCGACAAACATTGAAGCGGTCAAGGGAGAGGCCCATTCCTCACCCCGTACTGCTTTTCTGAACGAAGGATTGCATTGCTGTGCTTAATATAGAATTCCCCTGGGGCGATTAGTTTTGATTTTCTATTCACAAGGTTTTCCCTTTGTGACGAAGTTGATGATTTGGCCTTTGTGTGCCACTGATTTAGGTTTCCGATTGGATCGGTGTTGAAATAGCTGCCTCGCATCTTGATTATTCATATCAATCATTATGATTTGCTTATTATTGAAATTTTTTTACCGTCTAGACGTCGTAAAGAACCGAGGTTCTAAACTATTTCTTGCCAACACAAAACTATTTTTATATTGCTGGAATATAGAGACAGTATATAAAGAAATAGCAAAAACAACAAAACAATTATGGCAATTCTGGAAAGGAAACAAAAAAAACAAAAGCATCTCTGACAAACTTTCACTTAATCAGTCAAAACACTACAAAATAGATGTGACCACCAGAAAAAATGACAATTTCAGCATTAATAAAGCATGAAATCCACTACTAAAATAATCAGCTGTAAGAAAGATAGTAAATCTTGTCACTAGTTAGAAAGATAGTAAATCTTGTCACTAGTTACTCCTCATCAACTTTGCATATCCTCATCAAAGCCAAAAGCCATTCGCCTCTGCCCATGCCCTTACTTGTTGATATTGTTCTACATTTGTGAAATCAGTACAATCACGCGGATATATCGGGACTAGAATGCAACCAAATTCAGACCTCAACCTCCTGACAGATATCACGTCTGCTTCGTTAACCACGGGGAGACATGTCTCACTAAAGAGTGTAACACCAGCTTTATAGTACAGTGTCTCAAGATTTGTTACTTGATGAAGATGGACATCAACTTGGGCAGCCCAATGGCCGTAAACATTCAACTGTCGATGGATTGTAATTAATTGTTGTCGGTCATATAGTTCCAAGTTTAATGCGGTTAATGGAAAAGTGTTAGTTTGCACTACCAAATTCGTGACTTCCACTAATGTCAATGCTGAATCTTTTGTCACAAAATCGGCGACAGGTTCGATCGGATAAACGACATAGCCACGCCAACCGCAATCCACCCACAACTTCCGAACACATTGGATGTCAAAATTATTAACAACTGGGATCGTGTGTATCTTCAATAGTTCAGCCACGGAAATAAACATTCTCCTCCTCAATTCTCTGACAAGACCTATTTCTGTTTGGACATTAGTCCACGCTTCAGTAAACTCTCTAATCCCTCGATGTGCCTTTTGTTGATCTATGAGCTCTCTCACATCATCATTAGCAGGAGGAGGATGAGGGGCAGGGGCTTCAAGACGAGGAGTAGGGCCATGGTCTCTCGGGAAGGTGCCAGCAGCTATGGCAGCGCGGATACTGCAGACAACAGCCTCCAAGGTGAGCTTCTGATCAGGAGCAGGCATAGTGATGATGCCGGCAGCTATGGCAGCGCGGATGGTGCAGACGACAGCCTCGACAGCCTCCAAGGTGAGCTTCTGATCAAGAGCAGGAATAATGAAGGTGCCAGCAGCTATGGCAGCACGGATGGTGCAGACGGCAGCCTCCAAGGCAGCCTCCAAGGTGAGCTTCTGATCTGGAGCAGCCATCGTGATCGAAAAGGTTAGCAACTGTGGTTGTGAATAGTGTACACCGAAGGGGGCGTACAGTTTTCGAAGTTATTTGTATATAAGAGTATTTGCTTGGTTAGGTATGGGCTGGCTTAGTTGCCGTCCGTTTGTGTAGGGTCTGGTATATGGGCTTTCTTATTGGGCCATTTTGTAGAGCTTTGTAAACTGGCCCGGGCCATTATAGGTTTATAGTCTTAAATTTTGGGTATATGTTTATCAATTGCGTTAGTTACCCAGTAGAAAGAAGAAGACAAGGTACAACGAACTATATATAGTACCAAGTTACCAACATATGCTTGCCACATGTTCTAATTCTCGTACCATAGGGTTAGAGGTAGTTTTACAAAGTTGACTGTTGATAATGCAATGGGTTCCTTCAAACATAAATACATACACTACTAAAAATAATAATAATAATCTTGAAACTATGTCCGGAACTCGCACTGTCACCATTTAAAAAATAATATATATATGTATATATTATTTTGTTGTAAGAACATCTCCAATCCTTCCCCCAAATTTAAAATTTGGGTAAAAGCATCAAAAACTCGAGAATATGTTTTTGGTTTTTTTTTTTTTTTAATCACTGTAGAAAGGAAAGCAAGGAGTAGGGTAACTAATGTTAAAGAATCATTGTTATCCATATAATCAGTATTTATTCATTTATTCTAAGGGGATATTCCGAAGTAGCGAAAAAAGAAGAAGTAATTATTCTAAGGGAAATACAAGCGTACATGCATACCCAGTTGTGAGGCCACTATAGGCTAGGCTCACCCGGGCACGGTCCGCAATGCACTTTTTTATTTTTTATAGTCGTAATTTTTCTTGAATCAATTATAGTTAGGCCCCGTTTCAGAATCATTTCTTAAAAAATAAGTACTTATTTCAAATTTTTAAACTTAAAAATAATGTAAATGAAAAATAATTTTTAAATTTTTTTGCACCGTATTAAAGATCTCGATAAGATCTATCAAACAAGATCCATATTGATAGAAAAATTATTTGCGTAAACACATGATTTTTGAGTTTGAAATTGCCTTCTAAAAAAATAAGTACTTATTTCTGTTTCTAGAACGAGGCCTTATTCCTTTTTATGTAATTTAGCCAACTAGCACAAATACGCGCATATCGAGGATATTTTGTTCGATAACTCAAAATATAGGGGTAAACATTATCTGCTTTATCTGCGGCCACCCCCCCCCCAAAAAAAAGAAAAAAAGATTTGTTCCTTACTTTTATTTACATAAATGCCATTGGATATTTTTAAAATAATATATTTGGGTCAAAATAAGGTTTTGTCATTCGAGATACTCCTACCCAAAATGAGTTTTTTTCAATATTTGACCCAAATTTAGGGAAGACAAATGGTAAGGACCGAAGATGCTTTAACTGTACTGTATCAATTCCGTATGTAGTGCTTTTGTAGAGTTGCCACACAGACATCAAATGTAAAAGTCATAGATTTAGAACGGATTGTAGATCTCAAAGCGAACGGTGGTTCTGATGATGGGAGCTCTGTGAATCCCGCTATTTTTACGGCTAGATTTGAAGAAATGGAAGCTGAAGAGTGCACTTGATCCCATGGCAAACATTAAAGAGAACATTGAAGAAGCATCATCCGAGGAAAAATCGAGCAATCAACTTGATCAATCTTGAGAATGGCTAGCTTGCGTTGTACTGTAGTGATATATAAGGTAGAAGATGGTTTAGAAGGGATCAAGCCGAAACTTAACGCATCTATGGATGATTTCTGCTATAAGCAGCTAGCTTGTGTTGTACTGTAGCGACAATGGTAGGTCAGTCATGAGAACTTGAAGAAGACTAAAAATCCCTGCACGGTTGCACCCGTTAGAAAGCGAAAGAGAAGGGAAGGAGGAAAGCTTGATTGTCTATCAATCTAGTCATAGTAGGCTCTCAGTTCCTCCTGCACTTGCTCACATTACCCATCCTCTGCGTAATTCGAGCGCATCGTAGACTTTCAAAACAAATGAAACATTGCCTGCAAATCTCTGATCACAGTTTAACACAACCGGTGCCAACCATCGTATCACTTCAGAAACAGTTTCATAATCTAGAGCAATGATTCCTTAAGCAACTGTCCGAACACACTCTTCTCACAATGTAGTCTTCAGAAACAGTTTCATAATCTAGAGCAATGATTCCTTAAGCAACTGTCGGAACACACTCTTCTCAGTTTACCGTCTAAAATAAAATTACTGTACTAGATTGGGAAGCAAAATCAAAGAGACAAACGCCAATCAGCAATTGGAAAGAGAAGGTTACAGAACAAGGAACATACAGTCGCCTTATTGACAACGCATATGAGGTTATGAAGTTCATAGGACACAGTTTAGCCACACGTCCAAGCACAAACATCAACATGACACTGTAAATAACAACTATCTAATACGAAAGATAACCCTCTCTGATCTCGTAGACCAATATGCAATAAGCGTTCTTGTGCAGATTTGACCCCCCTTTCTTTCACCCCGCCTAATAGAGAGGTCACCGCATATTTTCTCGGCGCCTGACATAGCGGGTCCTGTCATTGTATCTTGGTCTGTCTTGAGCTCTTTGAGGCACTGGCTCCACCCTCCTCTGTCTCTCTGGAGACCTTTGAACAATCTCTCCATTCACAAACAGCTCAGCTGCAAAACATAGAGGATTAAACTAGAATTCAAATTTCCTCCCTAATGGATACAAATATTTATCATATGAGGGTGAATATGAGGTGATGAGAGAGAATCGAACCACCAAGGAAAAGATAAACAAGAAATGGAACTTCACACCAGCAGAGCTAGCTAGTCAACAGAGTGGATTGTCAAGAATACAAAACTCACCAAAAGCCCTAAGATATTATGACATAAAATTCACAAAAGTGCACTTCGATCTATCCTAAGCATTTATTTCTGAGAAAAACTACAGTTCATCGAAAATTAAACTTATTTTGTAAAAGTATTGGAACATAAACAGAGTTAAAACAAAAGCAGCAATGGATACTTTGCGAGAAGTAAAAGCTACAATGAACTGACGACAAACAATGAAAGAGTTGCAAATTTAGAGTGTTCCACCATGGCACAAGATTTTGTAAACATAGAATGCTAACATTGACGTCGTGATAAAATCCCAAGTAAACCACAATTCTCGTGTAAAACGCTGATCAAAAAGTGTAAACCAGAAGCAAAAAGGGACATTGCAATCTACTTTTTCCAACTCCAATGATAGCAAACAAGAGATATTCATGTGAGACGACTAGCATTCAAAGCTGTTCACTGCTCTTTTAAGGGTCTTTCCTTTATCAAGCTGGACTCAATTAAATTCCAGAGAGATACCTCCATCTTATGGCCCTTGAGCCTACAGAAACAGAAATACTGTTCTGGACCTAATTTTGTCAAGAAATAATGCCTTGCAAACAAAAACCTAACAAGCATCAACACCATTACAAGTAGCTTGAACCTGGAGGCAGATGATAATGCAATGTTTCCTCTCCACTAATTAGCAACTCTATGGAGTTTGAGTAGCCCAGAACAGTTAAGAGACAGGTTTAATGTAAGTCCATAAGCAATCAAAGCAATTCAACACCCTTATTAGGCTCTTTGCTCTGCCAAGATGGACTTGGTAAATCCATGTTTGTAAGACCAAGCAGGAAAAGCCATTTGACAAGATACTAGTTGTTTACTCACAATGACGACCAATGTTCTGTCAAAAAGAGGCAGGAGAAAGAAGCATTTACAAGCTCGTAAGGCAACACCTGTGGCACGGGATGAAAACCTAAATGCTAATGCAAATTTTCATGTATAATCTCCACCGGTCAGCAACTCTATCCAGTTTGAGCAGCCCATAACAGTTAAAGATAGACCATTTATATAAGTCCATTAGCAATCAAAACAATTCACTGCCCTTTTAAGGCTCTTTGCTTTGCCAAGATGGACTAGGTAAATCCAGCATTGCACCATAATAAACATCATATGCAGTAAAGCAGCCATTTGGGTTGTCTAAAACCTGACATTTTTAATAACAAAACCATGAGAAGAAGACTCTAAAGCTCATAAGCTATAGCAGCACATGCCTCAAGACAAAATGCTAATGAAAATTTTTGCAAATACTTGCTAACACGTCTCCTGCATTGGTAAACACCGTAAACATAACAAGAAAATATATTGCACTCACAACCATGCATAGCATTGAACCTCAATTTTGTGGATACCATGTAAGCCAGATCTCTGTTGCCACGGTTCGCTAGCACCCTAGCAAATTACGTATTGGAACGCACATTCTGATATTATATGGTACACAAATGTTCCAACACAGTAAATTTGACGATCCAAACCCATCCCGATATTTTCCCTAGTTCCTCATTCATTTACCATTTTCCATAGGACAACAAGATAAAATGTAACCAACCAAAAAAACGGAGCATTAATAGGACAAATGTAAAAGAAAATCTCTCAAAATGCTTCTAGAAATGTGTTGTACATCATGTAAACCAAACCAAACCAAACCGAGCCTTACGTCCCAATCACTTGGGGTCGGCTACATGAATCTGTTTCCTCCATTGAGCTCTGTCAAGAGCCATTTGTTCACATAGACCTATTAGACTCATATCTTTGCGCACTACAGCATCTAATGTCAATTTAGGTCTACCCCTCCCCGTAACATTGCTACCTAGAGCTATCCTATCCACTCTCTTAACTACTGCACCTTCTGGTCTACGGTAAATATACCCAAACTACCTTAGCCTATTTTCCCTCAACTTCTCCTCTATAGGTGCTACACCTACCATCTCACGAACTGTTTCATTTCTAATATTGTCTCGTCTAGTCTTACCACACATCCACCTCAGCATTCTCATTTCCGCTACACTCATTTTGCTCACATGTTGTTTCTTAATAGGCCATGGGGCTTATTCCAAAAAAAAAAACATTCTACTTGTAAGATTTCAAACAAGCACATTTTTATACTGTAATCAATAGAAGTCTGCCCCAACCATACCACTATTTAGGGCATGGGGCATATGGCGTTCTTGTTTCCGTTCCTCGTACCGGAATGGACATGTTTTAGATAACAAAGAGTCAGACCAATAATGATCACCAATTACTCCAACTACGTGTGCAGAAAGCTCCAAGTGAACTATCATAGGCAAAATTTTTGCGGACATGATGCACCGGGCAAATATGACGAACCCAATTGCCATGAACTCAAAAAACAAAGACAGATAGTACAGTTGTGATAATTTCTCGTATATCAAATCATAAATCGTAATCAACTCAAAGTGGCACTTCAAAGAGTGCAAGACATACCGCCATAATCCTTATTCTCGGGATCAACATAAGAATCAGGAAGGACAAATAGAACACCAGGCAGACCTGTCAACAAAGAAAGGATAAAGATAACAAACCAATAACAAAGCAGCCATTACAGATACTCGATAACACAAACGCATAGCAACACAAACCGTCGAGCTTGTTAGATGTCTCCTCGTCAATTTCACACCCAAAACCAAAGTACCTCTCGCAAGACACATTGTAAATCTTCTTCTTAGCTTCCTCCTCACTGTTACATAATCACAAAAAATGCATTATTTCCTAACCATATATATAACTCCGGATCTAGTTATTCCACCAAATAAGCAATAAGAGCATCTGATCCTTTACTCTTTTGATTGACTCGACCATATTTTGAGTAAAAGCTCTGTAAACTCACTCAGTCACTCACTCAAACTCAAACCCGACTGATTTTACTCACATTTTTATTAACAAAATAAAAAAAAGAATCAAATTTTTGAAGGCTTATTTTGCTTTCGCAATTCACAACTATGCCATTCATGAAGCTTTAATCCAAATTTGTGCTTAGATTTGCGTTTGTACCTGACTATTTCATACCAAATGAAGCTGTTACTCGAATTTGAGTAAGGTCTAGAGATGTTCTTTAGCCTACAATTGGTTAAGAAAACAAAACACACACACACACACACACACACACAAAAAACAGAAATACAGTAATCATTTTCCAAATTTATAAACAATAATGGTGCCTTCACACAACGCATAAAACCAATTCCTCATTTTGGTGCCTTGACACAACACGTAAGACTCTCATTAAAACTCTCTCTACCTCCGGAGGCAGTAATTAGCTGTAAATAATATTCCTTACACCCTAATATTAACCTGGTGAAATCAAATGGAATAACCCTGAATTTCAACAAAAAAGAGTACCATTTTACAGACTATATTACCTACCGTGACAAAAAGCAGTAAACATGCGTCGTTCAATAACCTCAGCAAAATATACTCTCTGAGTTTCTCTCTAACAAACCCTAGTATAAACCTGGTGAAATGCAATATCTCTAAACTTCAACAGCGAAAAAGAGAGCATCTTTTTGTTAACCATGGTGATAACAAGAAAGCAATAAGCACCAAACAACTGCGCACTTCAAATAACTCAGTCAAAAATACGCCTCGCTCTCTCTCTCTCTCTCTCTCTCTCTCCGATTAATTACCTCCCGAGGACCTTGGCTAGGGTTTGGACGTAACAATCGATCATCTGCTCCTTCGTCGCCCCTTCGCCCCCAGGCTTATCCATGACAATGAGCCAGTGCTCGTAGTCGCAGCCCGGAAACAGCGGGGCCATCTCGGTCGGCGGGCGGTCGCTGAAATTCGACCCGGAGTTGAGCGGCGAGTAGGCCGACCCGCCTGGCCGGTTCACCCTGCACCGAATCGCGGTCAGCCGAGCCGCCGCTCCTGGCGCCACGACCCGTATGGAGTGCGAGAGCATGAAGGTGGGGCGAGTCGGGCGGGCGAAGCCGGGGAGGGGTGGGGCCCGGGATAGAGATGAGGACGCGGAGGAGAGAAAGCGGAGGTAGGAGAGAGATGACGATCGGACGGTTAGGATTGATCGGGCTATGGTTGTGGCTGCCGCCGCTGTGGTCGCCATGGCTGTGAAGTGGGGTTTCGAAGCGTGTGTGAGAGAGAGAGAGAGGATAAGGAGGGTTTTCGGATGGGGGGCTTAGGTAAATAACTAACCAAAGAATAGGGCGAGTGAACGTGGTTGGGCCTATGATTTTGCAAAGATTAAAACACTCGGTAAAAACCCTCGGAACTGACTTAATGCGAGTGAACTCGCACTGACGCTCGTGGTTGGAGAGGATGAATAGGTTGCGTTGGCCGTTGGGCAAGTGAGCCATGTGTCGAACCTCCTCTAAAATAACCCAAACAACGGGAACAACTTAGGGTCCATTTGGTTTCGGACAATGCTACTCATACAATGATCCAAACACAATAACTTACACAACCTCTCACATACATGTGGGGCCCACACATAGTAGTGTGTGTGGAGCCCACATGTATGTGAGAGATTGTGTAAGTTGTTGTGTTTGAATTGTTGTGTGAGTATCATTTTTGGTTTCAGAATCGGAATAAGAACTTATTTTTTGTCTAATAAGAAGGTGTGTTCCACAAAATGATGAATACGTACTTATTTTTTAAAAAGGTAATTTCAATATCAAAAATTATGTGCTTACGCAAATAATTTTTCTATCACTATGGATCTTGTTTGATAAATCTCAATGAGATTTTTAATACGGTGAAAAAAAATTGAAAAATTAATTTTCACTTACATTATTTTTGAGTATGAAAATATGAAAATAAACTGTTTATTTTGGTTTTGTGGAGCAAAACTCCAAAATAAGTACTTATAAAATAAGAAGGTTTCTGGAACGGGCCCTTAAAATCAAAAGAAATAAACCAAACTCAAAAGAGCAAATCGAAAGTGTAAAGCCGAAATCAAGAACACAACCCATATATACTCACTGAACCTTTGTATTGTTTTTCGCTATGGCGTTTTGGTTGGCTTCTTGCCTTCTTTTGAGTTTGGTTCTTGGGATTCGGAGGTGCTGTAGTAAACCCCCGTGTAGTGCACGTTTAGGACGGCACACAGCCGTCGATCTCATCAATCAATGGTCCACATTAAAAATCATATCTCAATCATTCATTGTTAAGATTGATGGCCTAAGTGCGCTCTACAGCGTGCCTTGCTGGGCTTTGCACTACATGATTTCCCAATCCTAGTTATTGGGGGGCGTACGCCGGTGCGCCCATGATCTATTAAATGAATTGGGGGATGGTGTTGTGCGCAGCACTATGCTGCGCACCTCCAAGTCATCGGATCGTGCATCCGATGACTCAGATCTCATCTCGGCGATGAACGGCTCTCGATCGTTGGATGCCGGATGCACGATCCGACGCCTCGAAGGTGCGTAACACGGTATCTCACTCCACAACACCAACTCGAAGTCCCTATTAACTTTGATCTTTTTATAAAAATTTTGCAGATAAAAAAAGGTGATAAGCCATGTGCCGTGGTTGGGTAGACCTATTAATGGACCGGATCTGATTCGGATTCGATAAAAAAATTCGAACCGAATCCGATTAACATTGATCTGATAATCCGAATCCGGTAATCCAAATACGGATTGGATCTGATTCGGATAGAATCGGATTAAAATCCGTTAACAATTCGATTCGAAATTTTATTAATAATTTTTTAAAAAAACTGTAAATTTTTTATTTTGAAAAAAAAATGTTTTAAGAAGTTGTATTTTTTAAAAAAATTATTGGAAAATTTTTTTTTTGAAAAATTATTATTTTTTGCTAAAATTTTTGAAGTAAAAAAGTTTTTAGATCGGATCCGAATTACTCGGATTCGGATTATCACTATCGAATTCGAGTCTTATCAAATTTGGATTTGTCGAATTTGGATCGAATTCGGCCTATTGACAAACCTTCTACTAGGTTAGGAGTTTAACTCCCTCAGTCCCACTTTAAATGTCCCCAACGAAGATCCTTAAATTTTTTCAAACAAAAAACACATGTAATTCTCATGCCCTAATCACCGGATCAAATCATTCGAGTTTTAACTTTATCAAATAACTTAGGTAGCCTTCTAATATAGTCTTGAAATTATGATATGTAAGCATTCGCTAAGCTTCTTTGAAAATATTTCAAACGCTATCAACTCTATGAGACCAGTCCCGCTGGTCTTCGATGGTCGATTTCGTTCCTCAGAAATGCACATAAGCTGATCGAAACTCACTGGAAAAAAAAATTCCTGAGAATTGGAGTGGGGCACTTGCCCCGGGGGACAGTCCGGCTCTGCTCCAAACGAATAAAATTTGGTGTGCATATGGGGGTAGAGAAAATCTTCTTTACGGAGGTGCATTCAATTGTAACCGTCTAAACATATTTTCAACGGTTAAAATGTTAATAATTTTTTTTGGAAAAGAATTAATTGTGATCAATTATAATTAAAAATAAATTTTAATCATTAATTATGCAAATAAATATCTGAAATTGAAATTGCGCCGCTCCGTAAACAAAGTCAAAAATGAAAAAAACTATTTCCCGGCGAAAATGCACGTAGCAGTTGAAAGGTCGCACTCAAAACGAAAACTATACCGTACCGCCTCCACCTCGATCCTAGACCCCCCCCCCCCCCCCCCCCCCCCCCCCCCCCCCCCCGCCCCCCCCTACGAATGCAGTACCGTTTCCCTTTCTTTCTCTATACACTGACGAAGGAGGAAGAGAAGTCGTACTCGTACTCTTCAGTATTCATCAGAGAGAACAGTACCAATAGCGGAATCTCCCCAACAAGTTGCTCAACCCATCATGGCTGCTTCTCCATTTCCAGAAACTCGGTCTCGAGCCCAAATGCCCGCTCTGGTACTACTACTTTTTCACCCCACTCTCTCTCTCCACACAACGATCTTGAATCTTCTTCGTGTTACTATTGCAATTTGACGAATTGTGTATCTGAGTTGGTTTTTTCCTCCGTTTTGTGAACTTCCCAAGCCTAAACCTGCTTAACAGGCCTGTTTTGCTCCATGCGATCACGTCTTTTGCGGGTTCGCTTCCTACTCTCTCTCTAGAATTATACACTTCTTGTCAGGAACGCTAGTACGGTACGCTTCTTGTTCGGGACGGTCGCGGGATTTTATAAGTTTTGCCAATGCATTACAAAAGTACGACTCCATAAAAAATATAATTAAATCCTTTTCGATTATAATAACGTCCCTATTTATTTCACGAAAATAAAATTATTGCTAAAACTAAAATCCTCAAAATAACAAATTATTGCTTTTCCAAAACTCTTGGTTTAATAAAAAAAGTGTGAAAACGTGGGTAGGGTAGGGTGATCGCCGGCCGGCTCATTCGCCCCTCGATCCTTCCTTGCTTCTTGTTGAATTTTGACATGATTGTTCAGTTTATGCATACCGAGATCGACAGTGGCTGTGTCCGAGTGTTCTGTGGGCAAACAACCGTACGCCGATCGAGGTATGAATTTTACTCTTTCGCATTGTTTCGGTCGATGGAAAACAGCTACATAAGTCATTTACCCATTCTGTAGTGCTTAATTTTCCTCGGTTTGGTAGTAGCTTTATATCCAACTCTAAAGCTTAAGCTATTAGGTTGAGAGATCCCAACATTACATTATGTGATTACTCATCCCATACACCAACCAATGTGTGATTGTATTCCTTGGCATCTCATCACGTGCAGTGCAGCCCTTTTGAAGTCTGTCACGTATAGCATCTTTTTTTAGTCTATTATTCTGCAACCTTTTTTTGTTGGCTCTAGGTGTGGATTGCAATTTTTTAATTTGTGGGTGGAAGCCCCCCTCTTATACTAAGTGAAAATTTTATATCCAACCCAAAATCTTAAGTTATTAGGTGCAGAGCTCAACATTATATTAAATGATATTTAACCAAAAAAACACTGTATTAAACAATCACCCATTTCATACCCAAACAACGAGGGATTGTATTCCTTGACAAGTTTTCATTTTGGTTTCGCAAACTGTGTTACTTAGAAGGTGGATCCTACGCAATCAACAATAGTATTCTTGAAAGTAATTATACATCTCGCATGTTGATCACTGTTTCTACACTTTATTCCGTTATTACTCGGCTCTCTAAATTTTATGGTTTTTACATTGGATTTTTGGATAAAAATTGGGGCCCGCCAAATTTTTTTTCTCGGAATGAATGTGTTCTGGATATGAGAAATTGCATTTGAAAATTTTGCAATATACTGAAGCATTAACAAAGGTTCCAAATTTGTTACAAAGCGTAATTCTTGGATATTTGCATTCCTTGCAACACAATACCAAAATGCATATATAATCACCAAGGACCTCGAATTAGGGTCAGAATAATTGAAATTTGTATCAATGGATAAAGTTGCCATTCTGTTTTGCTTGTCTTGAGGTCGTTATTGCTTCACATTTGCTTTTAGGACACCTTTAGAATCTATAGGAGAGAAAATTTTCAGTAAATCGAATTGGTTTGTGCCAAGCCAGTGTGTAAAGAAATGCTTCCACGTTGTTGCAGATGTAAGACCAGCAGCCTACATGGAAAGTTTGGTAACCATCTATAAAAGCTCACATGCAACTTTCAGCAGTAAGCTCCTTCTGCCTGTTGTTTATGACAGCCCATTTATATCTGTTGATGAATTTCTATATATGCATTTTTATTTTAGATACTGTATTATTGGCAATAGAGTCTGGAATTTTTGACACTCTGTATCGCGGCAGATACTGGAAGGATGACACAACAGTCGTCTCCTCCAATAAACACTTGTGTTGATAATGGATTGAAGGAGTTACCTGAAACACCTCAAGATGGAAATTCGAGCAACTGGTCATTGACAAAGGCTGAACGACTTCAGGCTCTAATTAACCAATCTGTTGAAGGCAGGAGTAAGTTGACACAGAAATTTGAATCTGACAAATCAACTCCGCCAATCTCTAGTAAGGTGCAATGTGGAATGTTTGAAGAGCCTGAAACAGAGGGAATGAATGTAAACCATGTGTTGAAGTCGTCACCGGGACCTCCTTCCTTTGATTTCAGAGTCAGAAAAGATGACCCCGGTGATCCTATCAGCAGCAATTTTGTAAGACAATACTTGTAATGGTTTTGAGATGGTATAAATAATTCAGTATAGAACTTTGTTATTAGTTATTTATATTTTATACCCAATAGGTAACACCCTGCCTTTAGTACTTCTTTACACTGTGTTCATTAAATATGTGTATTATATTGCTTGATTATGTCAATGTTGGAATAGTGATTGGCAGTTCGTTATCTGGATCGAGGACTTGGTAACGGGAAGGAAAAGGAAAAGGAAATGGAAAAGTTGAAGGATCGAACTACCTTTAGCCATTAGATCCTTTTAACTTTTGTGCTACCTTTTCTTTGCTCAATTCCTTGATCCAAATATGACCTTATAATTGTGCTCGTGATCATTTATTGTCGGGACTGCGGTTTTGCTATAAGCATACTTATTTGATGAATTGATGTAACCTATGTTGGTTTGGGGGTGGAGGTAGTGGTTTCACAACAAGTTTGGAAAGGCAAATAAATGAGCATATCTGCTTTTGCATGCCAAAATTGGTTTAGCATCTGGAAATGAAAATTCGTTGCAGTTGGTCCCTAGGAATTGGCCTTTTTCTGTAGCATTGTGAAAAATCATTGGAACCTAGTAAGAAGGACCTAGTACAACTTAGCTAACTGCAAATTTTTAATTGGAAACTTGGATACTGTTTCGTCGATTCACAGCCAAAGTTGGACGAGTTGAATCTTTGTGAGTTTGTGGGATAGAGGTAGTTGGTGCCATTTCAGCAGTGACTGCTATTTGCTGTTGGTGCCTTTGTGAGTTTGTGGGGATAGAGGTAGCTGTTCAAAGATTCCACTCTAGGGTTTAGTTGAACTTCTACACTTCTATTAGTTTAGTAAGTAAAACCTCTGAATTGGACCGAATTGGCAGGAGACGCTGGAACCTCTAGTGTAGAAAACCTTTTTGGCTGCATGGTTTCTTCTATTTCTCCTTTTGCTTTAAGTCAATTTCATTTTTTAACGAAATTTGGATTTTGCTTCCTAAACTGTTGTACATCAAGCTGGAGCTTTGGAAGAGGTATCTGATATACATTTCGTATTCATCAAACGGATTTAGGTTGCTGAATTGAAGTGTGGATTGATATTTTCGCAGAGTACGCAAAAACATCCAGCTGAGACTACGGGATTAGTCGAGGACAATTCTGATGAGAGAGGAGGCGAAACAAATAACAGTACTTCACCTGGAGCCCCAGAATGTGATCCCAGGGACAGCAAAAGACGAAAGAAATCAAACCATGGTTCCTTTGATACGGATATGAAAAGCAATGGTTGTACTCAACCAAATGTCCTTCAGTCTGAATTTGTAGCGACTTCAAAACTGGAATCTCAATTGGGAGAACTCTCCGGCGAAAAGCTGCCTAAAATATTGGATTCAAGGGATAAAAGGAGGAGTCGATGTGCTTTTTGCCAGACTGCTGACTTGACAGACGTGAGTTTCCATCTCAGTACGTTCTTGCTTCCTCATTCCTTCACTGATAAAATATACTTCTCTGACTTATGATTGTGAGCATTGCTCCTCAATTTACTATGTCGTATATTTGTTTGGTATTTTCAGATAACTGGGCCTATGTTACATTATGACAAGGGGAAGGAGGTGAAAGGAGACAGAGCAACAAAAGCCAATGTTATACATGTTCACAAGACATGCATTGAATGGTGTGTTGTCTATGGGATTTTGTCGAGTCTTTGAAAGTAATTCTGGTTTCAAGATGTGTTCAGAAACAGACAATTTCATCTATGATGATGTTGTGAAGACAGATTTATCTGACAAAAATTGGACTGATATTCATTGTTGTCAGAAGCAAAATAGAATATGAATTTGTTGTTTTCCTTTCATGGTTGGTGGGGCTTCAAATTTTCAGTTTGTTGCTGATTTGGACATCTAGTAAATGATTTTCCCCCTCCTTTGCCCTGTCTATCCTTTTTTATGACCCTTTACTGGTTCTTACTGGTTCTAGGGTTTAAATTAGTTAGAACTTGTTGTAATAGTGTCTTTGAAGACTATTTTTAAATGCTTTGGGGTGAAATGTTTGAAGGTATTTTTAATTGTGTCATTGGGGACAAATTAGCAGTTTAAGTTGACCCTGACGGGCCTGACCTTGCGTTGGCTATGAGAAATAATGCAGGAGATGTGATTATCATGATGCTGTGATGAATTTTCAATTTTACATCACAGGTTGATGTATTGGACTTACAATTTTTTTGCCCCAATCACAGGACACCTCAAGTTTATTTTATCGGTGAAACAATTAAAAACTTGAAGGAAGAGGTGGCAAGGGCTGCCAAGCTAAAATGCAGCAGGTGTGGGCTAAGAGGAGCACCTCTTGGTTGCTTTGAAAAGTCCTGCCGCAGAAGTTATCATGTGCCTTGTGCGGTTAAAATTGATGATTGCAGATGGGACGTGGTGAGTAGTCTCTGTTTTACTGCAAGTTAAACACAAACACACCCCTCTTTGTCGAGTGACTTGAGCTTTATTTGTTGACGTTGCTCCTCTCACTTTCTTCAGGTGGACTTTCTGGTATTGTGCCCAAGTCATTCCTTGGTCAAATTTCCTCGTGAAAAGGCCCAGTTGGGGAAGCATGCCAGTGAAAAGCAAAATTTTGTGGCAACTGAAATGTAGGGTGGTCATTTTCTAAGATTGGTCATTTTCTAAGATTTATCCTTTGGTAGTTGTTTCTAGTCAATAAAAAATAGCTTGTGAAACAATTCATTACATTTCACACTTACAATTATAGATGGGAATGGTTATATGAGTCTGGCTTTCTACTTCATAGTAATTGTGAGACAGCTGCTGCAATGTTATGATCACTCATTATTTTCGGTATTCTTTGGTTAAAGTGAGAGGATTTAGCAACAGATAAAACGTGCTCTCTTCCTTCCTTTCTTTCACTTTTTTGGTCTTTGCTATATATTCTGCAGGTCTCTGATTTTCGCCAGAGTACACGTCCTCCCTTGTGCGTCCTCACTTATAAAGGCAACTTTGTTTTTTGATACGTTCACTTACATATATTTAGCAAAACACTGGATAAACACCATTGAATTCCTATTTTTCAGCAGCAAAGTGCTTGCTTCTGTTTTGTTAAGTGCTTTGTTTTATTTCCGGTTGGTCCGCCTCAAAAGTTTCTTCAGAAGGTTTATACACATTTACCTATTTTCTTTCCTAAGATGTTTTCAGGTGGGTAAAGGCAATAACAAGATCTGATGTTTTACTGTTCGATAGGATTTCTAGAATGGAAATATTGTGCTATTAACAATCTATTTAGCGCTGTTTTCCTTGATTTAGCTGCTACGACTTTATCCCAAAATTTGGTTTGCAGGAGATGTTTCTTTCGATATAGCTATGTATACTGCGTCTTTTTTAATTGACAACATGTGGTTGGATATCTGATAACTTCATTGGTGTGAATGCAGAACCTCTAAACAGTCCAACTTTTGGGGGGACAAGGGAATGAAGAAATGGGTTTTTTGTGGATCTGCTCTGTCTGCCGAAGAAAAGGTTTGTAGGATAGTTATCTGGCCTATATGTGTGCATTACACAGTATGGGTCCATTGGATCAGACCACTGTATCCCCTTTTGTCACGGTATCAAAGTAGTTGACCATTAATAGTGTTGGCATACACGCTTCATCTACCAATTCCAGAGTAACCTAATTTTTCGTTCTGAATTTGGATGTGCAGTATCTTTTGGTCAAGTTTGCGAGCATTTGTGGTGCGACTGTGACTAAGTTCTGGAAACCAAATGTTACGCATGTGGTTGCTGCAACAGATGCAAAGGGTGCATGCAGTAGGACATTTAAAGTTCTCAAGGCAATTTTGCATGGAAGATGGATCCTTAAGACTGACTGTGAGCCCTATAATCTTTTCCCCTGCGTTTTTCTCTTTGAAGTGAAAATGTTAAATCTTTGTTGTATTTTGTGGTACAATATTATGGTCAACCTTGTGTTGTTTTTCGTGTACAGAAAACAAACTGTTAATTCTTGACTATTTGGTTTCTGCGGGATTGCAGGGATAAAAGCATGCATGGAAGCTATGCATCCTGTTGATGAAGAACCTTATGAAGTTAGTCTTGACAATCATGGCTGTTGTGATGGGCCAAAAACTGGCAGACTAAGAGCCTTGGGTTATGTGAGTTCACACAGTTACTTACCCAAAAAAAAAGTTCACACAGTTTTGGGAAGATTACGAACATAATGTGTTGCGTATATCCAACAATCTGACATTTGTACATAATTTGTGGTGGTGGTTTTTTTTGCATGTGGCTCTCATAGAGTAACATGTTGATCACTCCCAGTTTGGAATATAGTTAACTGAATACATTACTTCATTTTGGACATTAGAACTTGAAGAATGGAATAGCCTCTGGTTTTGAGCCATATGATAAAATTGACGTGCCTGTGTGAGCTTCTGTTGTGTAGTTTTTGTGCAGTCCACTACTTAGTGGATCTGCATAATCTTTGCTTGATCTTATAGATTTGAGTTTCTTCTTTGGCATTTATTTACATATTCAAGTTTATATGACAATCTTAACATTTGAACTTCTGCTGTAGTTACCAAAGCTCTTCAATGGCTTGGATTTTTATTTTAGCGGAGACTTTGAACCAGATTACAAGGAAGACCTCCTAGATTTGGTTATTACTGCAGGAGGTAAAGTAAATGAAATCAAGGAACAGTTATTGGCACCAGGTCATGAAGCCCAAGCAACTCCTTCAGTATCTCTAGTTGTTTATAACAATGAATGCAGACAGGATGATGAAGGTTCCGTTGTGTTCAAAAGACGAGAAGCGGCAGAAAATTTGGCCCATGGAATTGGGTCCAAGGTCATTGCCCACACATGGCTATTGGAATCAATGGCTGCACACCAGTTGCAGCCTCTTGCTTTCTGATAAAGGATCCTCCTATACGTATTTTTTGGTTGTCATTAGTGTCTAATGACCAAGTTAAATATACTCCGTTCTTACGATGGATTGTAAAGTCTAGACTGTGGGATTACTAATCTCATAGATGAATATTTTGGTTCGTTTTGTTTAGGGCCGCCGAATATTTGTGCTACTTGCCATGGATTCAGAGTTACGTAAGATGGATTTTTGATCCATGTGCTACAATGATGGAACTGTTCGCATTGTATCAGGAAAGATGGAACAACGGACCTTAAATCTTTTAACATCATCATTTGACATTTGTATGCCTTTTCTTTCATACAATGGGCATTATTTCAATAATCTTTGTATTTGTTTCTAAGAAGCAAACGAAACACGCCGGAACCTTATTTTGAGTGGTTTGGCGAACCTACAATGGCTTCTTGCAACTCTTTTCCGCGTTCGTTGTCCAGCTCTGCGTTATACACAAAGAACTTGGAAATAACCAGAAACAAGAGAAGGTTGAGAAAGCTCAGCACAGCATAAAAAGCGTAGTAATAGTCCAGACGAGAGGCATTTAGGTTGTCCAGAATCCACCCCGGGTTGCCGTGTCTCTTTGTAACATGAGCTACCATCGATAAAAGGAAGCTGCTGAGAAAATTCCCAACTCCCAAGCTGATGGAGAAATAGGCAGTGCCAAGGCTTTTCATTCCCTCCGGTGCCTGGTCGTAGAAGAATTCGAGCTTTGCGATGTCCAAAAAGTTGTCGGCCACCCCCATTAGTGCAAATTGAGGGAGGAGAATGAAGATGCTAAGAGGTACGATTTGGTGTTTTCCCGTAATGCCATGTGATTTTGCAACACTCAATCTCTTTCTCTCAGCTAAGCAAGAGACGACTGTGATGACAACGTGCAATACTAGGCCAATTCCCATTCTCTGCAGTAGCGAGATCCCTCTTGGGTTTTTCGTGTACTTACGGATTGCAGGGACGAAGAGTCGGTCGTAGAGGACAATGCTGACCAACATGAAGATGGTTATGAACGCTGTGAGACAGCCAGGGGGGATTTCGAAATGGGGACCCATGCTCCTCACCAGTGTGGTGCCTTGCTTGATGTAAAGTGTGTTTATCTGTGCTCCCAGGGCACTGGGTATGAATGTTGCAATTAGAATTGGAATCATTTTTATCATTTGCTTGGTTTCTTCAACTTGAGTTACTGGGCATAGGTTCCATGGTGTAGTTGGTCCACTCTTTACAGCAGCTTTGTCAAGAAGTCTGCAGGAAGTGAGAGAGATAGGTGATGAAACAAGTAGGAAAAATTGCATTATGTTACACTTATTTTTCATTTCTTGCCATGAAATTTCTGGCAAAGGTGTCTTGTGTGGCATTATCATTACTCCGAGTGTGTATAGTTTTTTTTTTTTTTTTTTGTGTTTGTAACTCAAGTGTCCAGACTAGTTTACGTGCACATCGACTAATTTTGGGAGACTAATCCCACTGCCCACTTGTGGAGGACCTAATAAAATTCAGAGCATAGCTCTGTATGGACTGTCCCCAAATGTGTAAAAGTTGAGGGACATACCTTAATGAAGGGGTGGAGTCAATTCTGAACTTTCCAGGTTTGGAGTACTCATCCAAGCTCAGCTCATAAAGCTCTTTTGGGTCATTTGGGACAACCTTTTCCCACTTCCTCACTGTAGCCACCAAAACCCTAGCCATCTTAGTAAAAGGACTCCCTGAAGGAGGTTTGTGTCTATAGTAAGGTGTGCCCAAAAGAAAGATCAGTATCGACACGGCCAGCCCTACTGTTGGGAGGGTATAGCCCACAGTCCAGCCCACATTGTCCTGTATATATATGAGGAAAGTATTGGAGAAAAGGATGCCAAAGAAGATGCTAAACATCCACCAATTGAAGAAGGAGAGCTTGTGCATCCTCTCCTTGGGCTCGAATTGGTCGAATTGGTCCGCGCCCATGGTCGAGATGTTGGGCTTGGTTCCTCCGGTTCCGACAGCTATTATGTACAACGCACAGTAGAAGATGCCCACTTGAAATGGCGAGGCCCGTTTGTCGCAGTCGTAGTCTTGTACCTCATGACCGCACGAAGGAGGTCTTAGGGCTGGCAGCGAAACTGAAAGAGTCACTAAGCACATTCCCTGGTTTACAGTAGGAGAAGTATCGTTGGCGTTACACAAGCAGAAAAGAATAGCGAAAAAACGATGATATATGATTGAGTTGTGAGTCTATCACTCTAAACAAAGGATGTGTCACATAAATGGTGAATTGTTGGTGCAAAAGTAGTCGTAACCGATGAAAGTGGATAAACAAAAATATTTCAAGTCACGTTATTATGTCGTTATCCTTAAGATGATATTCGCCCCCACCAATTCGAGAGAATTCGTTATACACCGAGTTACAGCGAAGCCGCCTCCAAGATAAATTAAAGCCCAGTCTCCAACGGTTGTCTAACTGCGTTATGCACAAACGAAGAGACCTGAATACCTTTGGATTTTGCTAGAGCTCCTTAAGTATAATTGTAGGAGATAATTCTAGAGAGAAACAAGTCCAACTGGTAGAAATCCCTTGCCCTTATATAGGCACGGATCATGACTGTTAGCCAAAGATTGCATCTCTTGATTTAATGCCAATAGTCATACGTTTTGATTAGATCATGTCTATTCATTTAATTTGAATAGACACATCTTTTGCCTTTAATCCAATAATCATGTCCATTCATATAACTTGAATATACACACCTTTTGGATTAAAACCGTTCACCAATATTCACATTTAATATTTTGAAAATGTTCCAACATGATGAATATATATACCCCAAGGTAAATGCCGGAGGCGATGATGAAAGTCCAGTAACGGCCGAGATGAGCGTCGGCGATGTAGGCACCCAGAAGCGGCATCATCCAAACAGTCCCCACCCAGTTTGTGACATTGTTTGCTGATTTCACAGTGCCCTCATGCAGTTTCCTTGTCAAGTACAGCACCAGATTTGATGCAATCCCATAATATGCCATCCTTTCAAACAATTCATATGCTGCCCCAATAAAAGGAAAAAAAGAAGCAGCAGAAAAGATAAAATGGTGAATAGGGGGTCATATGTATAGCAATCTGGTTGATAAAATCTGAGGAATTAGAAAACTGGAGCTGGGATTTGATAGGGTTGCAACTCGCAAGTTAATGATTATGGCATCCTTGTTCGTTTCGGAGTCTCAAAAGTCAAAACCCCTGGGCATGGTCTTTAATAATATTTTTTTTGTCTCCCACTACTCATTACTCTCAAAAACTTTCCTGAAAACTCAAACCAAACACGGCCCTCTTCTGCAGAGGAGACAAGTTGAAGGAAAGAAACACTACATGTGAAAAACCATATGTTAGACCATTAAAGGACACCGGTACAGAATAGATCACAGTGAATCTCATAGACCGATGGCGGCACAACAGGCAGCTATGCTGTTCATATGAGACCCATTGCGGGTCCAATAACGTGATCCAACCCGTTCATTTCATTTCATTCGGCTTTGTTGAGTTCGTAGTGCTCGAAAACTTAGATTGATTGGACATCAGTACCAAGTGAACAAAACGCATTTGCTTTTTTGGAAAAAAATCAACAGCTTCTATGATTTTGAGAATAAACTAAAAAACAGGCGTGTTTTATTCATGTTGGTACTAATACCCGATCAACATATTTTTTTACAAGCATAACCTATTTGACGAGATGATCAAAATGAACTATTTGGAACATGTTCTTAGGGCCGGGATGGGACCCATATGAAAGGCACAACAGGGTCCAGTCCAAGGCCAGTAGCATGTGGACTTCATAAAAATTGAATGGCTGTGAATTCTGTGGTTCATTTGGATAGATTCCATGGTTTTTTTCTCTGTTTCTAAACTTGCAGTTAGCACCACAAGCTCGGCACAGAGGCACATGGATTTTCGGCACAGAAAATCTTGCCTCCGTAACTATTGGTTCTTAACACCCATTACAGACCTCGGATACAGATAATGAGCAGATTTACAACTAACTGACTGCGAAAACTCGAACGGATTCGAAAACATTCCCAAATCCATCAACTAAGAAATTTTAGAATTGGGAGCTAGAAAAGTTCCCAGAATACCAAATATGGACCAGCCATTTTGGATTAAGGGAATTTTTCTTTTCAAACTCTGAGTCCAGAGAGAGAGAGAGAGAGAGAAGGGTACTAGTAATAGTATATACCAACAATGAAGGAGCAAGCTTTCCATCTCCCACTTTTTGATCTTAGGACAGGTCTGCCCTTTAGATCCAGTGTCCCATCCTCTGTGTAATCCGCAGCACCTTTCTCCTCCTCTATTCTTGTCACCATTTTGGTTTGGATAGAGAAGCCACTGACCAAGAGTTCTTTGATCACTTTGAGCTACATGTATAGGCTTTTATAGACGTACGTACCACCAAGTGGGTGATTGGGTTCATACTTGGGGGTTGGGCTCATCGGTTAAAACTTAGGCTCCGTTTGTTTCGAAATAAAATATTTTTTTCAAAATTATTTTACCCACTTTGCGGTGTTCGGTTAAAAGAGCGGTAGACACAATGCTCGTAAGTCATTTTTGCAACTTCTGTGTTGCGCCATCGCTTAGCCTCTCGTTCCTGTGACTCCGTCGACCCCACACCAGCTATCAAACGATATTCCCTCATTTCCTCTGCCCCCACTTGGCCTGTGAGTCTGTGACTTTGTCTTACCTCTGTTTTTTTTTTTTTTTTTTATTTGGGGTGGGTGGGGGAACATATTTTTCATGGTTAACCAAATACGGAAAAATAACTTGTAAAAGATTCCTTTCTGCGAAATCATTTTATATGAAAAATATTTTTCATTTTAAAATGTTTTACTTCGAATCGTACGGAGCCTTAATTCTTCTGATCAAGGTTTAGGTTCAAGTCTTTAGAGCTATTTGAATAATTGTTCAGTGCCTCCAGGCACCACGTAGCGGTGTCCTAAACTCTTCTCTACCACACATTTGTATGGGCTTCACATACTTTGTAGCTGTTTGAATAATTTTTCGAGCTGTTTACTGCTCCTCGTACGCAGTGAAACTTTAACTTCAGCCTGGACAAGATGTTGAAGAGTCTCATGCGAATGGCTATGTAGCGCTTGAGAGCAATACTATCTAGCATATACGCGTAGAGTAACTTGTTTATATATTCATTTTAAGCACGGACAAAAAATATATATAGTATCCAGTAATTATAAGCATATCATAAAGCAAAAAAAATTTCACCCTCTAGATTTTGTTTGGGGTGTATTTATGAAGATCTTTTCGGTATGTACAAGCATTCACCTCACAAATGAGTCGTTATGGACAAAAGTTGAGAGTGTAGTCTACTTCTCTTATCCTTTAAAGAAGTAACTATACTTGAGTATAAGAGATTAGAAGGGACCAATATTAGGTTGGTCAACATAGTTGAATTCAAAAAAAAAATAAGGAAAGAAAAAGAAATAGGGTGTCCACCTCTTCCTTCTAACCTTATCATATGAATCATGAATTTAGAAACCTATCACCTCATCTTTCTGAACTCTATTTTTTTTGTCCGGTCAGAGTGTTTGAGCCAGCTCACTTACTGGACTAATTCCCTTTCCAGTCGGGTCAAAGACAGACATCATCCATGCCGGAACTAGGGAAGTCCCAAGAATTTTTTTTCTTTGAGACCTGGTCTCAAGAATTGTACCCTGATCATTCGTGTAAGGAGCAAGCCTGCCAACACAACCGGACTAACCCGGGCTAACCTCCTACACATGTGCATCAATGCATCTAAATCTTTTTCCTCCCCTAGCTTTTGTCACGTTCGTTTTCCTCTAGAACTTCTTCCTCAAAAGTCGTAGATCCAGCATTGCAAAAGACAAAGAGAGTGAAAATGAACTGTTTTGGCAAGATCTTTTTTTTCCTTTCTAGATGGGGGTCTGTCCACACTTACGGGCCAGCTAAATTCATGGGCTGTAAAATTTGTCAAATATCATTGTCCATTTCTCTCCCTCTTTTCCTCCCTAGTGGCCCTGGCTCCCCAGAATATCTCTATCTAAGATTCCTTCTTTATTGAAACTATGGTAAGAACTAGCCAAAAAAGTAACTTCAGCCTTGAAATTTCAGCTTCAATTATTGGAGATAATTGTGCAACTAGTTTGCATAGGTACGAACTAGCTAGTCGACACGAACGGATTGGTTGAGTGGGAGCTTGACATCGGATTAGGGGCTTACTTTCCTTAGTACGTAAGTTGGAATCGCACCGGCATCATAATACGTTCGTACCCTAGGGGCAAACTGAAGGTTGGCCGGCCCAGTACTTAACCTTGCAGCTTCATAACTAATTAGTTAAGATGCGAGTAAGTTGGTGTAGATACCCGATTATCAAACAAGTATAACCTAGTGAGTAGCAACTAAATGAACTAAAACTGCACGTCGGCAGAAGATTCTGTATTGGGGATACTAGCATGTAATATGCAAATAATGATGAAGACAGCTTGCTGAAAATTTACAATGACATAAAGGCTGGATTTATTAGTTGACATTTATTGTGTAGGCTGGATTCCAACCCTCAAAAATTCAATTAGTATGTGTATCATATACTCTCTCTGTCCCTTTTCTTATGACTGAATATATTATTTGGAAAGTCCCTTTGTAAGAACTATCTATTCTAAAAGTTAGTATATCTCTGCGTTGTGTGATTGATTTCTTTGCGTCGTTTTTGTTGATAATTTTACTTAGTGATTCGCGTTCATACTATTAGGGTTTTTTAAGGATTGTTAGGGAACCCTGATTTTTCAATTGGTATCAGGGCGGGCTGCTCCTTCCATTAGAAATTATTTTTCTAGAGCAGATCCATCATGAGTATGACCATGAATCACACGTCTAGAAATTTTCCTATACTTGATGGTGATAATTTCGATTACTGGAAATCTAGAATCAAGGCTATAATGAGATCAGTCGGTGAAGAAATTTGGGACTCGTGTGTTGTGGGTTACACTTGACCCATGAAAACTGTAGGCGATAAGCTGGTTCAAAAAACTCAGTCTGAGCTATCAGTCACAGAAAAACCTTTACTTCAAGCTAATGACCGTGCACTTGATATTTTATTTGCTGTTGTTGATATAAATGAGCACAGGAAAATAGCTAACTGTGAAATTGCGAAAGAGGCCTGGGATATTCTGGTTACTTGCCACGAGGGGACGGATGTTGTTAAGCAGTCTAAGTTATAAAGGCTTACCACGGAGTTTGAGACCATTAGAATGCTGGAGGAAGAGACCTTCAATCAATTCTACTCCAAGCTCATCGCCATTGTCAATAGTTGCGAGAACTTGGGTGAGCAAATTAATCTTTTCGTATTATTAAGAAAATTTCACACTCCTTACCTCCTAAATTTAAAATTCAAGTTATTATGCTAAAGAGTAAGAAAAAGTTAAAAGAAAAATCTATTCAAGAAATAGTTGGGATTCTCTAAACTTATGAGGCTGACCTATTGCAATCTGAACCTGTTAAACCCAAAGTAAAACCTTCGAAGACTCCAATTGCTTTTAAAAGTACTCAAAAATATAAGAAAGGTTTAGATAGTGATAGTGATGTCGATCTTGCGGAGATGAAAGCATTTTTCAAACAATTTAAAAATAGTACGAAAAAGAAAAATGATAAAAGAAAAGGAGACTTTTCTGAAAAAAATAAAAAGGAGGGAAAAGAACCACCTGAGGGACCACAATGCTTCAAGTGCTATGGTTTTGGTCATTACGCCCAAGAATGTGCTAACAAAATGAAAAAGAAGGCCCATGTCACTAAAACGTGGGATGATAGCGATTCCGATGAATCGAATGAAGAACAAGGGTTCGACGAAAAAGATAAAGTAAACTTTTTTGACTTTTGGAGTAACTTTAAATTCACATGGTCATTCCGAATCGAGTGGTTCTGAAACAGATGATAGCGATGCGGATAGTTGTGATGACATAGATGAGGTCAGGGAGAAGTACAACAAACTCCATGTTTTTAGTAAAAAACTGATAGAGGCAAGTGAAAAACTTTCTGATAAGATTAAGAAGTTAGAGAATACTTTGAATGAACGCAATCAAGAGAGTGATGAGAGAAATAAAGAAATTGAGCTGCTTCTTGAGAAAAACAAAGCTTTGACTGCTAGAGACAAATCTAAGGATAAATCAGAGGATGACACACAGACAGGGACCAAGGTGTTAGATCATATTTTGTCCATCCAACGGCGACCTAGCGATCGTTCAGCGCTTGGTTATCATGCAACATCTTCAACTCCATCGATAGGGAGAAATGAAAGTAAACGTCAAGGTAAGAAGACTAATGCGAATGACATATAGAACAGGATTAATTCTCCTACGACAAAGAAGCATATGGCAACTGAGGTAAGCGGACATCCCAAGCGCAAGGAGGTAAAACCTAAGGTTATTAATACTGATAAGTCTCACATTTTTACTCCTCTTGTTAATAAATTTGTTCCTGCTTGTCATTATTGTGGTATGACTGACCATATTAGACCTCATTGTAGGAAGATGCATGAGGCATACAGTTCACATGCACATGTAGCTTGTCCTTATGGTCATAATTATTTTGTGCTCACTTGTCACCACTGTGGAATTAGAGGCCATATTCGTCCATACTGCTTTGCTCTTTACGGCTACCATAGGACTCCTCCCTGCTACGATAAAATGAATAGCCATTGGGAACCCCTTTAATTTTGTACCCTAATTGCAAGGCCTAATTATCAATGGGTTTATGGGACCACTGATAAGAAAATGGGGACTAAAGTGGGCTTTATTTTCCAAGGATGTTTTGCTTTCAGCATGTGAAGGCATGGCATGCCTGTAACAAAAGGACCATAAAGAGATACTATAGTACAGCCAAAATCGATCTTAACAAGGACTCTAGGGACCCCTCATTGCCCTACCTTGGAAAAGAGTAACAGTAAAAAGGATATCCTAATTAATCTTGACTTTTTCAGTTGTGGGCATGTCTAGTTCAAGGCCAAATTATGAAAACAGGACTAGAAAAGAGCTATGAACAAATCTCTCAACAATCAAACCATGAATCAAAAATTTAAAATATAAATTTGAAAAGCTTCCTAAACTCAGCTTTTGTAGAATCAGATTTCAGACTTTTATCCTAGGAATATCTAGAAAACTACAAAGCATTGGCAATCCCAACTGCATGTCGTATTCATGTTGAATGCTTTACGGCCACAAGACATGCCGGGGACACGCGAGTACACTTATGGAACGAGCGACATGGATTGTCCGATAAATTTAATTGATTGTAAGCGGGTGATAAAACAGGAACACGCTTGTCTCAATTTGGACACGAATGGAAACATGATAAGGATGAATATTTAATATTGAAAGCTTATTTCCAGGGTATGATATTCCAAAAGTATGAAGAAAAGAGTATGAATAAGTGAATTATGACCAAATAAAACCCTCGTTAAACTTGTCCTATTTGAGGAGAAAATAATAAGAATTGTGAAGATATTGTTAGTTTTGGTTATTTTTATATGGTTTTTTCATATAAATATTAACTCAACATCTATCATAGTGTACATACATAATTTTTGTCATGTCCCCTGCCGAATCACTGTCACTATTTATTTAGATTATAGCTTTAGACACTGCTGCATTGAATAAATTTTGGAGGGATTTTAGTAAAAGGAGAACAACATGTTCAGTGTAAACTATGTAATTATGATTAACTGAGTAGTTGCAGTAAATGCTTGTATGGTTTACCGCCAAAAACTAAAATCATCTTTTAGATTACTCAAAATTTAAAATATAATTTGAAAAGCACCCTAAAACTAGCTCTTGTAGAATCAGATTTCAGACTTTTTTAGCTCCTAGGAATTTCTAGAATCCCAATATTTGTTGATACGAATTTTTATCTAGAATCCCGAAATTTGTTGACACAAATTTTTGAGGAACACTCATAATCGTTTTTTAAATTCAAATCTCAAAATTTGCACCTACAATTTTCCCGTTGTGACGAACATTCTCAATTTAGTAGCTCAACATGCTGTGACGTTTAACATGGGTGGTGTAAAGACCAAATTCCAAAGTCTTAATTGTATTGGCAATTTCTTATGAAAAAACACATAAATTATATCGAGTTGTAATTTTATTGTTTTTAACAACAATGCTACTTGCACAACCGTTGTGTTGGTTGTGTAAGTAATTCTGACCGTTCAGATATATTTGGACGGTCTAGATTTTAAAAAAACTCTTCCAAGGATAAGTTTAACTTTTATGGGAAAGTGTTTGAGTGAATCCTGACCATTCATTACAGCAATGGATGGCTAGAGATTGGTTGTGTGTTGTGTTTTACACAACCGTTGTGTGTGTAGCACTTTTGTTATTTTTAATAGGTTAGTGAGTCTGTATAGGATTAAAGTAGAAGAAATCTTTATTTGTAATTCTGAATGAGCGTATTTTGAATAAAAAAGAAGGTCGACTACCACTAGAAATGGAAAAATAGAGGAAGGCGGATCATTTGCTAGGTGACTAACAAATTCACGAGATTGACTTTCCAATTGATCGGCAAATTTAGTGGCAGCCTCTCAATTTACGTTGGAAAAAGATTGCATGCAGGATTTCTTATAAAAGGTAAAGGGCTATGCTCTAAAAGGGCATGTAGATATTGAGAAAAAGAAAAACAAGCAGTAGAGTCGCCCCTTTTGTTGCATCGACAGCCATGTGAAACAGGAGATGGTGAAGAGTAACCATTGTTGAGCCACCACTTTTGAGGGATATTGATTTGAAGTGGTTCGGTACTTTGAGTCTTGGAGTACAATGAGATCTTCAATCATTTATATACAATGACAACTTCAAGAAATTTATACATCTTTGATTCAACTATCTGAATCATCTTCCGGTGGATTTCTGGAAGTATTTTGGAAGGTTTGTGGATTCAATGCAGCGGCGGTTAATTACTGGGTGCGGTGTACGTGTGACTCGATAGATAGTACTTAGAACATTGTGAGGATTTACACCGTTTGGATAGGTATATCTGTAACTACACAATGGTTATAGTGATTTGATTCATTCCTATGGTTTTTATCCATTCTGGGGTTTTCCATGTGCGTGTAAATGTTTATACATTTTGTTCTAAGTAATTCTTAGAGAATTTCATTAGTGTAATGATGATTTCTGCGTAAGCCGATAGAAAAAAAAAAAAAAAAAAAGATTTCTGCGAAAGGGCAAATTCTGAAAAGTGATAGTAATTATTTAAGTGTGAAGATGAAAAGTGATGTCTCCATAAAATGTTAAATTGCAAAATTGGACACTTAAAAAAGGCGATATGAGTAACATTGTTTGGTTCATTACGGCTTGTATTTGACTCATCAATAGCTTGTTTATCGGGACCACAATTTGATCGAAAAGTCTTAAACTTGACTCGATAAAATACCATGCAAACTTCAAGTTTGACAAGTCATAATTAAATTCAATAAAGCTCATTCGAGATTGGTTTAGATGATAAAAAAAATAAAATTGAATGTGTTATAAAACCTATTTGTTGGTTCTAATTCAAGCTTGAAAAAACACAAACAAATACTCAATTTTGTGTATATATATGGGGATGAACCTCACCTTAGGATTAAGGATCAAGAAGATAATATTCAGGATTGAATTTTCAGGTAGCGTCTCAAAACTCTTTCCACTACACATTTGTACGAAAGTCCAACGGACTGTGTTGCTTATAACAATCAAAATGGCACGTATTGCCAAAAATAAATGTTGAGTGTACGTATCCCGAATCAATCTTCTTTCTTTTCTCCCGAGTAGTACTACCGAATAGTACTACCGAAAATAACTTTGGCATTGCTATTTTGGGTCTAATCATTGAAGATGCTTTTCACAAGGAAATTTTGCAAAACTACAAAAGAGACAAGTTGTTAGTACTATTAATTATAGATGCAAATTGAGTAAACGAATTCTGCTTGGAATATTATCAAGGGGGGAAGAATTGAATTAAGTACTACTACAAGGACCATTAACTAGGCTAGGCTCCACATGCATGCAAGAGGTACACACGTATCTCATCTCCATGGTTAATATTGTCAAGCATGTCAACTCCGAATTGTCTTTTTCGCTCTCTGTCTTTCGTTAACTTGCCTAAACCAATGGTATATGTCTCAAAGCTGATATCGATCACACTAAAAAACGAAAACGATAACGAGAATGTCAAACACCACATGCTCTAAAGTCTAAATTGTGGTACGTACGACTTGGATTAAGGTCCTGTTCCGTTAAAGTTCCTCCTTCCGTCTCCATTTAAATGATTCGTACAACTTTTCGTGCATTTTCAAATATTAAAATAATAATATATAGAGATATATATATTTTTTATTTGAAAATGCATAAAGAACCGTAGGAGTCATTTAAATTGGGACAGAGAGAGTATTTTTTAAGTACTTATTTTTAGCTTTATGAGACAAATCATTCTTTTACATACATCACCTTTAATTCAAGAAATAAGCTACTTTTCAGAAAAATGTGATGTCTTGTAAAACGGGAATAAATACTTACAAAATAAGAACCCTTAGCGGGACAGAGCCTAATTTCCCTTAGCGGAGCGGGGCCTAACTTCCAAATTTATAGTTAGAATGTAAGCCTTTCAAGCGGTAAACATTAATGCTTCGGTGATCATCTAACCGCATTTTGGATACCATATGACATGCCACCACTGTATCGGTAGAGTACACCTCCTCATTTGTCATGAGTTGTACGGATTCCCTTCTGGTTTGTGGAACGTACAATGTCCTAAAGCAATAATGCTTCAGTGATCATCTAATGGATACCATATGACATGCCACCACGGTATCGGTAGAGTACACCTTCTCATTTGTCATGAATTGTACGGATTCCCTTTTGGTTTGTGGAACGTACAATGTCCTAAAGCAAAAGTTATGCACACTCTGGGCGAATTCACAATATGGACTAATCAGTATTTTCGATTTGTTGGTATTTTAGTCCAAAAATACCCAATACTTAAAACAACTCATTTTCCTTATGAACTAAATTGCATTTTTGGTATTTTTCATAAAAACAAGTGGTATTTTGACATTATTCTGAAAACAAAAAAATATATAGTGTTAGGCTCCGTTCAGTTGTCGAAAATGTTATGTGGAAAATTGGTTCCTAAAAAAAATGAAATGAAATGAAGTGAAGAAAAGGAAAATGAAATTTAGTTTTTTGTATGTGTTCTCTTGACAAGAATTTTGGAAGAAAACAAGAATTCATTCCTTTTGGCAAGACCTATTTTACAGGAAAATAGTTTTTTCCATCATTTCCATGCAACTGGACGGGGCCTTAGGATCCAGCATTAGTTTAGTCTGATTTTGGAGAAATTTTTGGATCCCGGGTGGGTAACACATGATGCTTGCTCAGCGCATCCTGACAGTCCATTTTGGTTTTGAACAGCTCGGATTTGGAGAGAGAGAAAGAGGAGAGAGAAAGTGGTGGGGTGAGAGGAGAGAGAGGGTTTCAATCTTGGCCTTTCAACACCTTTTGGACGGTCCGAATAGACTGCTCGGGCACCATGTGGGCACGGCCTTGTGATACCTGCCCAGTACCCAAAAATTTCTCCTGATTTTGGCAGTGACAGTGAATGATTTCCTTCGTGAAAGCGTGTGTGTGTGTACATATCAAAATATAAAAATGTATACACACTGATACACATACGTGCCTACCTACCTCAGCAAACTTCATGAACATGAAACAAAACACATTTCACATGATAGAGTAATAAACAAATTGAAGTCGGTGGAAAAGAAAAGCACATTTCACATGATAGTGTAATAAACAAATTGAAGTCGGTGGAAAAGAAAAGCTTCTCAACTCATATAAAAACAGTTCACGTTTACCTACTAGCTAGCCTGAATTTCCTAATTGTGACTACAACTTTGATACAACAAAAGGATTCATCAAATCAAACACTTAAGTGAAGGTTTGAGGGAGAAGATAACAAGACCACCCAACATACCGTATCCTGTTTCAACAGGAAACAGTCCAGCCACAGTCCGCAACCCGCACGGAAGATCAGGTGACCATTGCCTCAACTGAGAATTCCACTTCCACCTCAAATTCCTTCTCACGCCACAATTCCAATCTATCATTTTCGATCGTTAGAGTTCCACTTTCGGACAGTAGTATCTGTCTCCTGTGCAAAAGGCAAGTTCAGGCAAACAAAAGGTTATGCCTCGTAATGAGAAGTGTTGGGCTACCACTACAATTGCTACCGCTACCATTACTGCCAGTGCCATCCACCACCAAAAATTACAACGCAGCGTTGGTGATCAGGTTGTGTATAGAAGTCCACGGACAACATCTCCCAGATACTTGCTTAATGACAATTTGTTAACTAAACCAAATCTATAACACAAAAAGCAGCATGGCTCGGAAACTGCTATAATCAAGCATGAACTTCTAAACCTATAGAAAAAGTTCCCAAATCTATGCTAATAAAATCCGCAAAACAACTATAACTACTACCAGGAATACGAAAAGCACTGATAAAAAATAATTTGCCGCTCTAGCTTTAACAGTAACAAAAGAGAAAAGCAATTAAAGACGAAGAAGGACAAAGAGAGAGGGCAAAAGCATTTAGTGACAAATAGCTAACAGATCCAATTAAGCAAACCAAAGTATGACACACAAATTAACAGGAAATGATCAAGTGTTAAATATTAGTACTACAGTCAACACTAAATTTACGCTGGCGAAATAGCTACTGCCAACTACTACTAAAAGTCAAGCGAGCAACCAGTCCAAGTATCTACTTTCATCTGCAGATGAACTCCCAGAAACCAATAGGGCACCATTTTACGAGGGATTCTTGTAGAAGTACCTCAAGCCATGTTTAATCAGCATTTCTTGAGCCGCCTGCAAAATGACAAACATAACCCCAACAATCAGCTTATCAAGAGTCTGATCTCCAAGCTGCATTTGAATACCCTGAAGGCCCATTGCTGTTTCCATACCCACTACCTTTGTACCCACCACCTGTTGTTCCTTGTTGCTCTAGCACACTATTGTTGCCACCAGAATTGCGGTTAGGGACACCCCCAGCACGGCCACCAGCAGTCCCATGCCCAACAGAATCAGAATAAGAACCTTCACTTCTACCATAATTACCATACCCATAAGCAGCAGCTCCGCCAGGAGAAAGACCCATAGCACTCCAAGGAACTGTAGCCCCATAACCAGCATTAACACTATAAGCTAAAGCATTATATCCAGGAATCTGGTTACTCCAAGGGATTTTCATGGCATCGGGTGCCAAACTTACATAACCAGTACTGGGGGTATTGGGATTTCCATATGCCCCTGTAGGGCCAGTGAAGCCACTATTAGCATTCCCATAACCACCATACCCACTGTAGCCAATAACACTATTTGCTGCTCCATATCCGTAATTTGGCCCTCCGTAACTAGGATATGGTGGATAAGCGCTACCAGCAGTTTGTGGCTGCAAGAACCTATTGGCACTAGTACCGTAGGGTTGATAGCCTCCCGCACGGTCACCACCACCTGGATTTGCCTCTTTAGGAAGGGCAGGTTTCACCTCAACAAGTTTGTTACTCAGTTCATGGAAGTTTTTGTGGAGAACTCTATCAACTGCTTCTTCCATGTCAAAGGTGATAAATCCAAAACCACGAGGCCGTTTAGTGTTCTGATCATACATTATTACTACGTCTGTCACAGTACCGTAAGTTTCAAAATACTGACGAAACTCTTCTTCTGTAAGCACGGAGGGCAAACCTCCAACAAATATCTTTTTGGTTCTGTGATTTACTGTACTGCCAGAGCTTCGGCCAGCATTTGAATTTCCAGGTGTAAAGGATGTGCGCTGTTCTTCTCTTGATAAAGCTCTCTTAGCCTCCACCTGCAAAAAAAAAAACAAATACACAGATAAGCTGTAATTAACTCACAACTTAAACCAGTTAACAAGTTAGATGCCACAACGCAAAGTGATTTAAAGGTAGGTCACATGGAGAGAAAGTTACTGCTACAAACAAATCAAATTTTATCTGCTTGACATTTTCTCAACTAGTCCACAAGAATGGAAAAACTCGAAGCACAAAAGCATAAACCAATAAAACTACCACAGGAAAGAAAACATGCGAACATCAAGCCATATCACATTAAGAAAACAATGATCAAATCGCATGCAGGCCTTGCTTGGATAAACTTTCTATAGGTTTTTATATAAGCAGCTTTCAAAACAAAAAACTAGTAAACAAGCGGCAAACCAAAAAAATAGTCAGTAAAAAAGCTAATCCAAAGTCCATACAAACCCATCACTTGCTCATAACATAAAGGCGTCCATCATCAAGTATGCTGAGTTCCCAACCACAAACTGTGGCAAGCTCAAAAAGTAGAACCATTTGTATGTTACAAATAGGGAACAGCCAAAATCATAAGCTCTTCATGTGATAAACACTACCAATGAACAACCACCAGACAACTTTTTCTTTAAAAAAAATGCAAAACAACACAGGCATAAACAAAACGAAAACCACTGCAACCAAGGTGGTGGGGTGTGTGCACGAGCGCGTGTGTATTTACTTCATCTGTTCATCATATCAGGCCTTCCAGGATGCAACCTCAAAGATGCATCCATTTTTTCTTGTAACCAGAAAAAAAAGGTCCATGTCCCTCCTTTTTTCCTTTCCTGGTAATATTTAACAAGAGATTGAATATATTGCATCATTAACTCATTATCTAGATTCTCACATAGTAACAGCCAAAAACCATTGAAGATGTATTTGTGAACTAAGACGAACAGAGTGAACTGTGAATTGAACGGGGACTCTCACACTTATGCCATCAAAATAGATAATATATTTGTAGACAAAGACGGCTACAAACCCATTGATGATTATGACACAAAAGCAAATACACATACCCCAAATCAACGAGAAAACAGCAAATATGGCTGAAAAAAGACCAAAAAAACGAACCCATCACTATATTTGTCGAAAAGACGGCTACAAGGTATGGAATTGAATGGGGGATGTCTCACCGTTCTGCCATCAATAATGTGGTTTTGTTGAAGCAAATACCCATAACCCAATTGATGATTAACACATAAAAGCAAATACCCATAACCCAAATCAACGAGAAAACACCAAATATGACTGAAAAAAGACGAACAGAGAAAAACCCATCAACATATGCATCCAAAAAGACGGCTACAACGCGCGGAACTGAATGGGAGATGTTCTCACCGTTCTGCCATCGATAATGTGCTTTCCTTGAAGAACGGCGTCGAGGACGGAAGGGTCGGAGAACACGAGGAAGCCGAAGCCGCGTGGCCGGCCCGTGATCTTATCACGCATGATTACGATCTCAGTGACGTCTCCGTAGTTAGCAAAGTGTTCTCTGAGGGTTTCCTCCGTTGTTTCCCAAGCTATCCCTCCTATGAACAGCTTTCCCTCGTCCGAATCCATCTCTCTCTCTCCCTCCTCTGTGAACTGAATGGCTAGGGTTTGGGTCGTACCACCGTCGCCGAGTGCCCCAGGGGGGTGGGGGAATTTTATTGTACGGCTCCGTGAAAGGAAAGATGCGTATTGAAGGAAGAATTTCGGCGTCGTTTTAAGTTAAAGTTGTCGAATCAAGATTTGACTCAAAACAGTTTAGATGGTCGGAGTCTCGGAGAATTGTGAAACATTCCAGGGTTCGTGCCGTTGGTTGATTACTGTTCTTCTCGCACAATTGATCTGGATTTCATTAATTGATCTGGATTTCATTACTGGGGTCAGACTGTAAAAATTACAATTTTTTTGTTAAATTTCTTTAGTCGCGGTATGGATGATCTAGCTTTTTTTTACCGAAGAGGTGACTAGTCGAGATGCTCAAAAACTGACTCGGACAATTGATCTGGATTTGATTATCGGACAATTGATCTAGATTTGAGTATTGGGTCAGATCGCAAAAATAATTTCTTGTGAATCTCCTAATTGCAGTGTGGATGATCTACTTTTGACCAGGTAAGGAGGGGATAGGCAAAAGCTGGTTTTGGACATTCCTAAACTGTAAAAAAGACCTTGGCAACTTTGACTTTTTTGGGAAATCTATTGGAGTAAAATAGAAATTTTGCACGATAAAAAAAATTAGAAATTTTGATTATGCTGCGGAAGTCAATATTTTTGGACTGTTAAACCCAAAAAAAAGGTGTAATCAAATATGTATAGAAATTTAATTTAATTGCGTGACATTTGTTTGTAGAAATATATATGGATGCATCGTACCAATTTAAGATCAAACGATCATTTAGTTATGTTCAAATGTTAGCTCCGAGCTTATTATAATTATAAATGTGGTCAGATAAAATCCTATGACATAGATAATTTTAAAATCGAAATATAAGTCCAAACACCAATGGTAACATGACAATTTCCTAAATAAATCGCGAATATTTACATAGGTAATCCCTTTGAGACAAATAAAGTACTGGTAATCCCATTTTTCACGAGCAGCCGTTTTATTCTTTTAAATAACTCTCTTCTAATTAATTATCTGATCTAGTGCAATTAAATTTTCTTGCACGCTCTTAAGTAAAATATCCGGAGTTAATTGTAGGCGAAAACAATGCTTAATTAGTCTTCTTTTTTTTTTCTTTTCATGATAGGGTTCTTTCTAAGGGAGTGTTCGGTAACCTTTTTGTTTTTCAGTTTTTGATTTTTGTTTTTACTTTTTTGAAAATTAATGAAGAAACCTTGTTTGATAACAAATTTCTACTTTTTCGTTTTTCATAACCTTTTTTAGAGTTTTTGTAAACTATAGAAACTACAAAAAAAGTACTTTCCCCTCGTTTTTTTTTTGTTTTGAAAAACACAAATATTACCAAATATGTTTCTTGCTTTTGTTTTTATGAAAACATAAACCTGTTTCTACTTCTAATTTCTTAAAAACTGAAAAGGTTACTAAACGCACAATAGTTTGTCTTTTATTTTGAAAACGTAGAAATATAAGAGCGTGCAAAAGCTACTATAAGCCGAAAAAAATTAGCAGTAGTGGAAACCCACGAGTCCACTCAAGACTAAGTTTAGGAAGAATTAGATCTGCATCAAGCGAACTCATCAACTCGCCATTGATATCGCTACTGGCGGGACTCCACAACCGTTTTTGAACTGTCATAGCAGGCCCCAATATTCTCGAGCTCCCATTTTTTTTTTTTTCCACACGATAGAATGTTAGTATATTAGTTAAATTACTACAAATAGGCCGATCGCTGCTCTGTCAGCTCGAACCGATGACCCTCGAACCGATGACCTCACCCTTAGGATTGAAACCCAAAGGAAGAGATCACTGAACCAAAGCCCAAGCTCTCTGCGAGCTCCCAATTTTAACCCAACTGCAAAAAGAAAACTGTGACGGCCTGTGGGCTCACACTCTAACGGTCCAGATACCTTTTTTATTACTCCTATCATTATTCTCTTTCAAAGAATTTCCTTTTATCTTATAATAAATAAAAGAAAAGAAAAAGATAAAGTAGGACTCACATTTCTAACGGTCACTTCCCCTTCTTCAATCAAACAAAAACCCTAGAACTCCAGACCCACAATTCTCTTACTCCAGAGTTTCCTCTTTCTCCTCCTTTTTCCTCTCTCTCTAAAATCGTACGCTCCTCTCTCTCTCTCTCTCTCTCTCTCTCTCTCTCTGGATGAGGACCCTTTAAGATCCTGGAATCTTGATCATCATTGGGTTGAAGAAAAAAAAACCTTCAATCCAAGAGCAAGATCACTGCAACTGCAATGGGTTGTTTTCTCGCGTGCTTTGGTTCTTTGAAAGATCGTCGGAAACCCAGAAGTCAGATCAAGAACAAGGTCCTCCCTCGGCACCAAGTAAGCCTAGATTTTGATTTCCATCGCTTATCATTTCTAATTTCTCTTGCCATCTGTTTGGCTGCCAAGAAACCGAAAGAAAGTTTTGTTTTTTCCTTCTGGGTCAGCGTTGAAAAGATCTACGGATCAATGCATCATCCTCGAGGGCCAGTTATGGCTGATTTCTGCAAAAAAACAAAATCCCTTTCTCTGAGTCTTTTTCCTCGGCAGCCAAACGGAGCTTCGAAGGGTTTTCTGTATCTATTTTGTGTATCCAATATTAAACTAAATCGAAATTAAATTCTTGAAATTGTAGCAAAGACATGAAATCCAGAGGCCTCCGCAATCCACTCTCTATATAGAACAGGAAATCTCTGCAAAACCTACCAACCTGATTTCAGGAGTGCCGTAAGTAATTAACTTTGTTGGATTTAATTCGGTCAATTCCTTCCTAATTTTTCCCTTTTCTTCTTTCCAGAAAGGAAAAGCCTTCTTTTCTTATCTTTTTTTTTTCTTCCTTGTTTTTGTTTACTATTGGTTAAAATTCATGCATTTTGATCCCAGATATAAGCTTGAGGAGCAACTGAGCTTGAGTACTAGAAAGAAAGTTACTTTTGATACAAATGTGAAGGCATATGAGCCGGTTTCAGTCCATGAAAGCGCTGAATCCTTACCGGATAATGATAAGGACGTCGAAAAGCAAAAGGGAGATAGTTCAGGAAAATCAGGCTTATCCTACTCACAATCTGAAGATGATTCCACCAATTCAAGCGTTCGGTCTTACCCTCCGAATCACAGGTATCAGAATTGCAGAGACAGCGATGATGAAGGTGACGAGTTCGAGTGTGAGGAAAGTGATTTGGATGATGAAGATGAGGAACTAGAAGATTATGGTGATTATGATGGTGATTATGATGAGGATGAGGACAACCAAATTTGTGTTCCAACTAAGTCAGTGGAGTCAAGAACAGAAATGTTGTCAACTCAGGCGTTTATGGAGGAAGAAGAAGTGAAAAAAACTGGATCTAACAGAAATGCGCGAGACAGAAGTGTATATGTTCACCCAGTGTTGAACCCTGTAGAGAACCTCGCTCAATGGAAAGCTGTGAAATCGAAAGGGCCACCGCAACCTTTGAATCCCCAGAAGGAGAATCTGAAATTGGAGCAAGAAGCACCTCGTAGTTCATTTAGCTCTGAGCCGATTTTAAAGCACCCATCATTCAGCTTCAAGTCCAAATCCGACCAACCCAAGAGAGAAAACCAAGAAATAGCAGTTGATGCTAGCCTTTCGAATTGGTTAGTCACCTCGGAAACCACTCCAACCAAGAAAACTAGGCCCAGTGGGCTTGAACCTATTTCTCAAGAACAAAGTATTTCTCAGGGATCAAATTCGGTGGTGAGCCTTGACGATAGACCGATTTTAGGTGCGTTGACCGTGGAAGAGATCAAACAGTTTTCAGCATCAAATTCACCAAGAAGGTCGCCAAGTCGAAGCCCAGATGAGATGGCTATAATTGGTACCGTTGGGACATATTGGAAACACAAAGAGGGAGGCAATGATTCTGGCTCATTCTCTTCCTATAAAGGCATACCAAACACAACTAGCAAGTATAGAGAGGTATTTGTGAAGTGAAGTTTCATGTGGTCCATAAGTGATTTTGGCTACTAATATGGTGTTATTGGTGTGTAGGATAAGAAAGTGAATTGGCACTCGACCCCATTTGAGACAAGGTTGGAGAGAGCTTTGAATAGACGACAACCTGCCGATGCTTAATTTTGCACATCTTCCCAGTGTTGCTTGTGACATGGTTTCGGGAGTGTTTTCTTTTCCTTGATTTTTTGTTTTGTGTATGGTTGTCTGTTTCTTGAAAACTGTTTGTTTGTTTGTTTGTTGTAATAATTCATTGTGTTGATATGATGGTCAATATATCTAATTTATTTACCTTCATTTCGTTTCTTCACATAGTTCTTGAGACCCTTTCTAAATTTGGCTAAAGCCAAGAAAGAAGTTCCTGCGCATATTCTAGAGAAGGAAGCTTTTTTTGCTTACCTCCGAAAGAGATCTCATGCTACTGAACTCCATTCAGAGGCAGAGAAACTCTCTTCTCTCTCAGGTTTAGTTCTGCCTTTTAAGCTATCTTCTGTTTGATGTTTGTTTACCTCTGAAAGAGATCTCATGCTACTGAACTCCATTCAGAGGCAGAGAAACTCTCTTCTCTCTCAGGTTTCATTCTGCCATTTAAGCTATCTTTTGTTTGATGTTGCTTTGATCGTTTTTGTTTTCGGTTTGCATAGTTATGCATCATTCATGTTCATTGACCGGGGGCGGTGGGTGCAGCATTCTCTGATATCAAAATCTGGTGGAAACAACTTGAAAAAATAGCATTGCTTGTGTGAGCTTCTTCCCCTCAGTTGTACCTCTAGCTAACACTCGAGGTCGTATCTGATTGGGATTTAATTCACTTCAAAGTCTTTACTCTGTGATTATACATGTGAAGTTGATCGAGAGCAGCTATACGCAATTGGTTGAGTCACGTGGTTTTAGAAGTGTAATTACATTGGTTTGATATGTTCACACTTTCGAAATCACGTGACTCAACCGTTGACTATTGATGTTCGATCAATAAAAATCAAGTTGCTTTTGACCTTGAGAGTTTAGAATTTTCTAATATTTGATTCATTCACACCCCTCTTTTAAATTTGGTAATTGTCGTCATGGGGTTAGGAGACAGGTAGAGATCTCAAAATCGTTTCTTCACAAGGAAAATGATCCTTTCCGGTCCATGAAAATGGACTAGACCATCCAGTTTGCCAATCTGTGGCCCTTTGGACTCATTTTGATGATCCAAACCGTTCACACTTTAAAACTTGTCGATAATATCAATCAGGTTGATCAGACACCGGTTGATCAAATTTCGGAATGCATTTGTCTTGAGATAAATAGGTTAAATGGGTTTTGATTTGGTGTTATAATCTTATTATGTCGTAATCTTGTCCGATCAACTTGATTTTTGGTGCGACTAATGTTCTCAAAAAGTTTTAAAATATGAACAGTTTGAATCATCAAAGTTTGCCTGAGAATGGCCCACTAACGGGCCAACTGGAGGGTCTAATCGATTTTCATGGACACAAAACAAGAATAGCCTTGACAAAAAATGTCAATTTCGGACTTAAGTGGCCTAATAAGCTGACTCCACTAAACTAATGTCTTCACAAACTTCCAATCTCGTTTATTTCCTTAGTCTAGTTTAGAGTTATATTTATCAATTAGTTTCACACCAAAGAGGTTGTGGAGGTGGAGTCAACGGGGAATTATCCGGGACCATTGACTATTGAACTCGTGCTTAAACTCGTGTTTTGGGTTCCAATCACGGAGAAAATACTCTCCACGCCCATTGATTGTTGAAAATGGGAAAGATTGGCTGTCTATCAAAGGTTACCTACGGACAATTGGGGAGGAAATCAAACCAAACAACGGAAAATGAGAAAAATATTTTACCTCAAAATAAACGAAGCCTTAATCAACTCATACCATCATCTTCTCCCTCTGCTGTGCTATATAATACAGACAAAGGCCCCATTCTTTTGTCCCAACAAAAACCAGTTATGACTACAATTAAAGAGCCCTGCGTTCTTCTTTTCTTCACTCTCTTTCTCTCACTACATCCATTTGAAGTCAAATCATCACCAACAACACAAGAAGAAGCTCTTGTCAACTGGAAGAACACCCTCACTTCTCCTTCTTCTCTAAACTCTTGGTCTCTAAGCAATCTCAAAAACCTCTGCAACTGGACCGGAATCCTCTGCACCACCACTGGTTCTGTCTCCAGCATAAACCTCACCAATGCAAACCTCACCGGAACCATCGAAAGCTTTGACTTCGCTCCCTTCCCAAACCTCACCGTTTTCAACCTCAACAACAACAATCTCAATGGGTCAATTCCACCCAATATTGGTAACCTCTCAAGTCTCCAATTCTTGGACTTGAGCAACAACAATTTTGTCGAAGTGATTCCATTGGAGATTGGATTGTTGTCGGAGCTAGAGTACATTAGTCTCTTCAACAACGATCTAAATGGGTCAGTCCCATATCAAGTTTCCAATCTCCAAAAGGTATGGCACTTAGACTTTGGAGCGAACTATTTAGAAACACCAGATTGGTCCAATTTTTCGGGTATGGAGTCTCTGTCATACCTTAGCTTTTATCTCAATGAATTCACTATGGGATTCCCTGAGTTTATACCGAAATGTTTGAGTTTGAAGTACCTTGACTTGTCGTTCAACCTATTCACTGGCCAAATCCCTGATTCGGTTTTCTCCCAGTTGGGAAATCTTGAATATCTCAATCTTACTACTAATTCATTTTCAGGACCATTGTCATTGAACTTTTCCAAGCTTTCTATGCTCAAAGCTCTTCGCTTGGGAAATAACCAATTCAGTGGTCAAATTCCTGAGTTCATTGGTTCACTTTCTGGTCTTCAAATCATTGAACTTTATAACAACTCATTTGAAGGCCCAATTCCATCTTCCATGGGCCAACTTGGGAATCTTCAACTTCTTGATCTTAGAATGAATGCCTTGAATTCCTCAATCCCTTCTGAGATTGGTTCTTGTACTAACCTCACCACCTTAGCTCTGGCCTTGAATTCACTTACCGGAGATTTGCCTTTGTCCTTGTCAAACCTGACAAGGATATCTAACTTGGCTTTATCCGATAACTTCTTTTCCGGTGAAATTTCACCTTATTTCTTTGCCAACTGGACCCAACTGATATATTTGTACCTTGAAAACAATTCCTTCACTGGTAACATTTCATCTGAAATCGGGCAATTGACACAGCTCAATTACCTTTTCCTTTACGACAACCAGTTCTCTGGCTCTATCCCACTGGAGATTGGAGACTTGACAGATTTGATCGAACTAGACCTTTCAATAAATCAACTCTCGGGTCCAATTCCTCATAGTATTGGGAATCACAAAAATCTCACACTGTTGCAGCTCTTTTCCAACAATCTCAGTGGATCGATTCCTCCAGAGATTGGAAATTTAATTTCATTGCAAGTTCTTAGTCTTAACACCAACGAACTGACTGGGGAATTGCCGAACAACCTCTCCAGCCTTAATAATCTTCAGACACTCTCCTTATACGCTAACAAACTATCAGGTACTATCCCTAGTGGCTTGGGGAAGAATAGTCCTTCTTTGGCCAATGTTAGCTTTTCTGAGAACAACTTTTCGGGTGAGCTACCACCCGGGTTATGTAATGGTCTTGCTCTCCAGGAATTGACAGTAAACGGAAACGGTTTCAATGGGTCGTTGCCCAAATGCTTGAAGAACTGCTCTGAACTAACTAGAGTCCGTCTTGAAGGGAACCAGTTTTCTGGAAACATTTCTGAGGCGTTTGGAGTCTACCAGAATCTTTACTTTATCACTCTAATGGGTAATCTATTTTCGGGTGAGCTCTCTCCACAGTGGGGAGAATGTACCAATCTCACAAACATGCAGTTTGATGGGAATAGAATTTCGGGTGAAATACCGGTTCAGTTAGGCAACTTGACCCGGTTAGGCATCCTAAGCCTGAGCTCGAACGAATTGACCGGTGAAATTCCCCCCAAGTTGGGGAATTTAAGCGGCCTGCTCAACCTCAATCTGAGCAACAACCGTTTAACGGGAGAGATTCCGCTGACTTTGGCTTACTTAACAGACCTTCAGCTTCTTGATTTATCGAAAAACGAGTTGAATGGGACTGTTCCAAATGAGCTTGGAAGCTGTGAGAGCTTATTGAGCTTGAAATTGGGAAGTAACTATTTATCTGGAAGTATCCCATCAGAGCTAGGTAACTTGATTGCACTGCAGTATCTTTTGGACCTCAGTAGCAATTCATTGTCAGGAACAATTCCCCCTAGCCTGGGATATCTTATCTCATTGGAGAATCTCAATTTATCACACAACAATCTCTCAGGTACTATTCCTTCGTTCTTAACCAACATGGTTAGTTTACAGTCCATTGATTTCTCCTACAATGAGTTGTCCGGTCCGATTCCCTCGGGTAAAATTTTCCAAAACGCATCGGGAGCTTACCTTGGAAATTCAGGATTGTGTGGAAATGCAGAAGGATTATCCCATTGTAATGCAAATTCCACAAGTGGGATGTCAAAGAGATTCGACAAAAAGGTTCTGATTGGCGTCATTGTCCCTGTTATTGGCGTCTTAGTTTTGGTTGCTGTCATTGTTGGATTCCTCATCCTTCGTAGGCCATCGAAGCAACAAGATGAACAGATCGAAGCAACACTCATTTGGGATCGAGAAGCGAAATTCACTTTTGGAGATATTGCAAAAGCCACGGAGGACTTCAACGAGACGTATTGCATTGGGAAAGGAGGGTTCGGAACCGTTTACAAAGCGGTGTTGCCAATGGGTCAACCAGTGGCAGTAAAAAGGCTCAATGTGACGGACTCAAATGACACTCCATTGTTGAATCGTTGGAGTTTTGAGAATGAGATTCGAACTCTAACAGAAGTTAGGCACCGAAATATCATCCAGCTCTATGGGTTTTGTTCCATGAAAGGGTACTTGTACTTGGTTTATGAGTACATAGAGAGGGGCAGCTTGGGAAAAGTACTGTACAGTGATGATGGGGCAGTAGAACTAGGGTGGGGTACAAGGTTGAGCATTGTTCAAGGAGTGGCTCATGCTCTTGCTTACCTGCACCATGATTGCTCTCCTCCTATCGTCCACCGGGACGTATCAATGAATAACATTCTGCTCGAGTCAGAGCTAAAGCCACGACTATCAGATTTTGGAACCGCAAGATTGTTGAGCCCTGATTCGTCTAACTGGACCTCGGTTGCTGGTTCTTATGGATACATGGCTCCAGGTAAGCTTAAATCGAGTTTATGCATCTTGTCCTTAGTCTCTTCAATTTACTATCTAGGCAGCACAAACATTTTATTTTATTTTTGCACTGATTTGGACTGAATGAATGCAGATAAATATGCACATCTCTAGTCGTAAAACTGCCATGCAATTGTTCATTTATAAGGCCTTGTTTGGATCTATGATATCCACAGTGGGAAAAAAGAAAAAAGAAAAAAGAAGGGGGTAGATTTGATGTGTATGACTAACTTTTGGCATATCTTCTTTTTTACCTCCATAATTATAATTCTGTCTACAAATTCAAGATTCAAAGGCAACGTACCTTTCTATGAGCAAGAGTTTTTTTAATTTTGGTTTTGGTTTCCTTTGCTCTATCAAATTGCACAGAGCTGCAGCTGGCACTTGCTATGGTAGTCATAGAGAAATGCAGTGTCTATACTTTTACTGATCACAAAATTTTGATTAATATGTTGGTTTCGCTTGGTTATTGTGCAGAGCTGGCACTTTCTATGCGAGTCACAGAGAAATGCGATGTTTACAGCTTTGGAGTGGTTGCTCTGGAAATACTAATGGGAAGACATCCAGCCGAACTCTTGACTACTATATCATCATCATTGTCATCTAATTACGAGGACTTATTATTGAAGGACGTGCTAGACCAACGCCTCCCCCTTCCGTCTGGCGAAATGGCAGCAGGAGTGGTGTTTGTAGTTTCAATGGCCTTAGCATGCACACAAGCAGCGCCAGAGACGCGGCCCACTATGCGATTCATCGCACAGGAACTTTCTGCACGAACTCAGGCATGCTTGTCTGAACCATTGGACACTATAAGAATGAGCAAGATACCAAGCCCTCGGAAGTAGAGTGACAACTTCAAAAGGAAATATACATGATGTTAGTTGGAAAATGAGGGTGTTAGGAAACATTCTTAGGAATGGTCTTTTTCAAGGGACTCAGTATATTCGCCTCCCTTCCCTACGCCAAAATTATGGCTCCGTCTCTAGTCTTTTCAAATATGTGCAATGTAGTTGAATAACAATGGTTTGTCTAATAGTTGTTAGAGGATAACGAAGTTTTGTTCAAGACTAACTGTAAGAAATCATCCTCTTATATATTTTGTCTTGGGTGAAAGGTGAAATATTATTTCCTGTTCTTGCTCAGAGAGAAGTTTGCATTCTGGGTTTTGCAATTTAAAGCTGAGTTTGACCACGTGGGCGTTTTGGTAGTTGACTCACAAATTGATCCCAACCAATTTCTCAATAAGAGAAATTTTTTAGTGTCGGGTGGGTACCATGTGGTGCTCGCTCACCACATCCGGGCCGTCTATTTTGGTTTTGGACGATTCGGATTTGGAGAGAGAAAGAGGAGATCTAGAGAGTAGTGGGGGGCGAGAAGAAAGAAAGTTTCAATCTAAATCATCCAACATACTTTTGGATGGTCCGAATGGACTGCCCAGCACCAAGGGGGACCTCAGTGTGAACCATATTTTTTGAGCAATGAATCCATTTTCACCATTGTTATCCCTTGCTTGCAAACCCATGTTCTTCCAGATCCGACTATGATGTCCCAGTCCGGTTTGGGGAATTCATACCTTCGTTTTCCCTTAAATCTCTCTTTTTTTTTTTTTTAATCTCAACCATTGGTTCAATCCCTCTCATAATAAGTGTAGCTATTTACTTTGATAACTGTTGGTATACGTTGTGGCCATACATTGTAATAAGTATTATTGTCATATATTGTGGTAAGTACGATCATAGTAAATAGCATGTAAAGCTAGTTTGTGTGGTAACTAAAATTGTATTTTTTTTTCCGGAAAATCATAAAATTGCCTTGTTTTGCGAGTGATTTTGATTTGATGACCGAGATTTATCCATTTTCCATATTTAAGGCTGAGATTTATCCATTCTTCAAATAAAGAAATCGTTCACTGGTTAGATTTGAAGTTGATTATTTCAAAGATAAGTTGGATCCAGCGGTTGTATATCTATCAGTCCTGCTATTGGTACCGACCAATAGCACAGGGGAAATGCATCAACGGCCGCGCCGGGCCGTCTCCAACCACTGGGCGGTAGATCCAAGTCGTCCAAAAATTTTAAGAACAAAAATCGAGTGGGCCCTACCACGGGAATCAACGGCATCCGACGTGCGTAGGTGTTCGATCCAAACACCCCATTTTTTTGTATATACATGTATATTTGGACGGCTCGGATAGGGTCATCCGATGGCCGGAGACAACCCGACGCGGCCGTCAGTGCATTTTCCCTATGGTACCCGTCGGTACCAATAGCATTTCTGTATATACAATTGATCAAATTACATTGATTTGATATGGTGACACTTTCAGAACCACGTGACTCAACTGTTGACTATTGATATTCAATTAAGTTAATTTTGATATTACGAGTTAAGAATTTCTAATATTATATTCATTCACATTCCTCTTTTAAATTTGGTAATTGTCGTCAAGCGGTTAGGAGACAAATAGAGCGATCTCGAAAGCGTTTTTTTTTTTTTTTTCACGAGGAAAAGAATTCTTTCCGGTTCATGAAAATGGACTAGACCATCCAGTTAGCTCATTTGTAGGCTTTTTTCGGACTCGTTTTGATGATCCAAAATGTTCACACTTCAAAACTTGTCACCAACATCAATCACGTCAAAAATCATGTTGATCGGACACCAGTTGATGAAATTTCGGAATGCATTTGTTTTGAGATAAATAGGTTAAACGGTTTCTAATTCGGTGTTATAATCTTATAATGTTGTAATCTTGTCCGATCTATTTGATTTTTGGTGTGACTAATGCACTCGAAAAAGCTCTAAAATGCGAACAATTTGAATCATCAAAGCAAGAATAGCCAACTGGAGGGTCTAATCAATTTTCGTGGACACAAAGCAAGAATAGCTGAGTTTTGAAAGCATGATTACTATGCACGAACATACATCCTGACTGCGAAAAATTACTTATGGCCGCCAAGAATTACTAGTGGCCACAAAGTTTTGAAAGCATGATTGCTATGCACGATGTCCTTGTGTTTTATATGCCTCTTGGCCATGAAGAATTACTTATGTCCACAAATAATTTTCCATGGCCGCAACGAATTACTCGTGGCCACAAATAATTACTCTTGGCCGCAATAAATTACTCTTGGCCACATATAATTACTAGTGATCACAAAACATTACTTTTGGCCGCGGCCAATTACTCTTGGCCACAAATAATTACGCTTGACCGCAACGAATTACTCTTGGCCATGAGTAATTCTTCGCGGCCAAGAGTATTTCGTTGTGGCCAAGAGTAATTATTTGTGGAGAAAAGTAATTAGTTGCGGCCAAGAGTTTTTTTTTTTTTTTGGGCAAATTAAGTGCTCTTATGTTTTACATGTCTCTCAGCCGCGAAAAACTACTTATGGCCGCAAGTAATTACAGGAGGAACAATGTCAATTTTGGACTTGAGTGGAGCCGCCTTCACCTTGTATGACTCCACTCAATTAACGAATGGCTTCACAAACTTCCAATCTCGTTTTTTCCTTAGTTACATTAATCAATTAGTTTTCACACCACAGACGTTGTGGAGTCAACAGGGAAGTATCCTTTTTCTATGGCTTCCGGAATTATAAGAAAATATTAGGGCAAATTATAGTTACCCCCTCTAACTATGCCTCACGTACACTTACCCCCCTCTAACTTTTTTTTTGGCACTTAACCACCTCAAACTAACGGAAATTCAAACGGTCATAACTTCAAACGGTCATTACTTCTTCGTCCAAGGGGCGAATATCATCTTAAGGACAGCGACATTGTAACGTGACTCGAAACATCTCTATTTATCCTCTTTCATCAGCTACGACGAGTTTTCCACCAGCAGTTAGGTGGAAAATGAGGGTGTTAGACTGTTAGGAAACATTCTTAGGGATGGCTTTGTCAAAAATATGCAATGTGGTTGAAAAACAATGTTTTGTCTAATAATAGTTAGAGAATTTATGAAGTGCGACCTTGCACGTCTTATATTTTTGTCTAATAACTAAATCCTCTTCACTGTCATAAGATCACTATCAATCTTCGCTTTCGATTGGACTCAAGTTGCTGTGAAACATCTTTGGCATATGTTTTGTGAAGAAACTTCCAATATTTGGAAAGCTCACTATCACGACCCCGAACCGCGTTGGCATAAAACCAAACACCGAATATGTTCCGATAGCTAAGACATTGTCTTTTCAATTTGAAAATAGAAGTTGCGGGCCAAACCAAACACCGAATCAAAGAGAAGAGAAATCCAGAGAAAATTTCATTTACTAATCACATACAGATTACAAAAAACTCTCACCAGGGGAGGAGCGTCCCATACAGGAGCTACAACTCTAACTCCAGCTCTCTGATTCTCTCTCACCCTCGCACAGCGTATCACTCCCGAGCAGCAGTCATTCCAGTGTGAATCAATCTGTTTTTGCCACACCTAACCACTATACGATATCACATTATATAGACACAAGGAGAGGAGCTTCCATTTCTAAACGGATGGATACAGCGCAAAAGCTGATCCACCTCCGATGCTCCTGCAACCTGGTGAACCAGACTTGTAGCCGTTGGCCTTCTGGAAGGCCTCATGGGGCATGAGACTAACAAATGGGGTGGACCCAACCACAATGCACATAGTTGAGAACATAGAGACTCCGTTTCCATATATTGACCGATTGGAGAGAGAGAGAGAGAGAGAGAGAGAGAGTCTTGGACATTGAACGGAAAATATATATATATATATATATATATATATTCTTGTAAAAAGACTGTTAGATTTCTTGGAGGATTCCAACCTAAAATCAATTGTCTATAGGTAGAGTATCCTCTAGAATATATTAACCAAATTTGGATGGCTTAAGTAAGCGATGTGGGACAAAGTCTAACACTTTTCCTCACGTGCAGCCTGGATGCACGTGAAAGTGTGAATTGAGCTGACCAAGAGATTTGCTTCGGGCGACAAGAGACTTTCTCACTTGTTAGACCTTGTTCCATATCGCTCATTTAAGCCACCCAAGCTTGATTAATAAAATCTAAAAGCTACTCTATCTATTGCCAATTGATTTTAGGTTGGAACCTTAACACCAAGAGATTGCATGTATATGCGTTGCTCTTTCGCCTTTTTGAAAACATCTTCATTCCGTTCGATTTATTGCTTGGAATACATAATGCAAAATGGAAACTCCCAAGCAGCCCCACTTGTGTGGACAGAAGGAAGTGGGCTTGTTAATCTCTCTCTCTCTCTCTCTCTCTCTCTCTCTCTCTCTCTCTCTCTCTCTCTCTCCACGAACAAAACATTCAACTGACTTAAACGCAGGCTGTGGAAATCGGAGCACTAATCCTAAAGCTGCTCCTCGCAAAGTGAAAACCATTATCGTGTGATTCCACTTCTACGCTCCTTTTTGGTTTCCCTCCTTATTTATATTTAGTTATATGGAGATCCAATAATTTGTGACCCAAAAGATTTATTTTTGGATTGGACCTAATTTATTTTGTTTTGTTTGAGCTATAATGATCTACTCACTCACAAACTTAAGTGATTTTCATTTACTCCGATTTTTTTATGATGAGTGCAGACAATATCAAAGAAAAATCAAATTATAAAAAAAAAAAGTATAAAATTTCAGTCTTACGGCAGCGGCCCCTGCTACACACTCATGGCACATGTTCTGTTATAGCTTCCCTTGGAACCCAAAAGAAGACTTTCTAGTCTATTGGGAGACCTATCATCAGATGTTGGAAAATGAAGAAAAACGTGGAAAGGGGAAAAAGCTCTAAGTGCAGCCATTTCTTTGCTCTAACCTCTGGCAAGTTGTTGACTATATTTGGGGCAGTTTTGCTCTCTGTTTCTGAGCTCCTTATTTCAGCTGCATCAAAGGGTTTGGTTCATCTTCTTTTTTTCTTTTTTTTTTGGTGAGGCCTTTCCTCATTCGTTGTAATTTGTTGGAATACACGTTAGGGTGTTCGTGAGATTTTTGTATCTCTTTGTAAATCCGTTTGTAAAACTTCGTTGATAGTGAAATCGGCGTACCTTCAATTTAGGGGGCATGGATGTTAAAATCCTACGACACAAAATAAGTATCTTACGATTCGTATCGTCTCCTTTCAAAATTGATAAATATCTCACCCTGTATCTTTTTTGTATAAAAATCCTACGATACGATGACATATCTTGCCATATAAAGAATTTAGAGAAAATCAAAACTAAAAGCTCAAATAGAAGAAAGAACATGTTTCGATCATGTATTGCATGACTCAGGCACCAAAAAGACTCGCTGTGGACTTCACTTTGGGGACTTGAAATTTAGTCCTAAAAGCCAATTTTGCATACATTAAACACTTTTTTTCCATATATATCCAACAGTTTTTTAGATTGTAATTAAGTGTAACTATTATTTTATAGTATATTTGCTTTTGTTAATGCATCTTACAACACACGATAGGTATTCCGATACAATTCATAAAATGAAATAAACGATACTTCTGTCTCGTTTCGATTGTTGTTTGCGCAATTGATATTTTATTCGCTGAATTGTTACAATTTCTTCCGTGATTTATACTAGTGGGAACTGGGAAGTTTCTTTGCAAAAAAAAATACTAGTGGGAAGTAGGCTCGGTCTATTTTTCCAACCCTCCATTCGAAAAACGTTTCCACAACAAAGTGGGTTTGCACTTAACCAACTCACACCACCACCATCATCATCAACTCCCTCTGCTCTGCTCTGCTATAAAACAGAGTCCAAATCTTTTTGTCCAATGAAAACTTAACCAAAACCAGCTATGACTACAATTCAGAAACCTTGCATTCTTGTTTCCTTCACTCTCTTTCTCTTACTACATCCATTTGAAGCCAAACTATCGTCGACAACACAAGCACAATCTCTGGTCAAATGGAAGAGCACCCTTTCATCTCCACGTTCTCTAAATTCTTGGTCTCTAAACAATCTCAAGAACCTCTGCAACTGGACCGGAATCCTCTGCACCAGTACCGGTTCTGTCTCCAGTATAAACCTCACCAATTCAAACATCGAAGGAACCCTCGAAAACTTTGACTTCACCTCCTTCCCAAATCTCACTGTTTTCGACCTCAGCAACAACGGTCTCTTTGGGTCCATTCCACCCAATATTGGTAACCTCTCTAGTCTCCAACTCCTGGACTTGAGCAACAACTTTTTTGTCGAATCGATTCCACCAGAGATCGGAATGTTGTCGGAGCTCCAGTTCATTAGTCTCTGCTGCAACATACTAAATGGGTCAGTTCCATATCAAGTTACCAACCTCCAAAACGTATGGTACTTAGACTTTGGATGGAACCAGTTAGAAACACAAGATTGGTCTAAATTTACAGGTATGGAATCTTTGTCATACCTTAGCTTTTCTATCAATAAATTCACATTGGGATTCCCTGAGTTCATTCCAAAATGTATGAACTTGAAGTACCTTGACTTGTCATCAAACCTATTCACTGGCCAGATCCCTGAACCAGTTTTCACCCATTTGAAAAATCTTGAATCTCTCAATCTTAATTCTAATTCATTTTCAGGACCATTGTCATTGAACTTTTCCAAGCTTTCTATGCTTAAAGCTCTTCGCTTGGGAAATAACCAATTCAATGGTCAAATTCCTGAGGTCATTGGTTCACTTTCTGGTCTTCAAATCATTGAACTTAATAACAACTCATTTGAAGGCCCAATTCCTTCTTCCATAGGCCAACTTGGGAATCTCCAACGTCTTGATCTTAGCATGAATGGCTTGAAATCCACAATCCCTTCTGAGCTTGGTTCTTGTTCTAACCTCACATACTTAGCTCTGGCCTTGAATTCAATCACCGGAGATTTACCTTTGGCCTTAATAAACCTGAAGAGGATATCTGAATTGGGTTTATCCGATAACCTTTTCTCCGGTGAGATTTCGCCTTATTTCTTCACCAACTGGACCAAACTGATCTCTTTGCAGCTTCAAAACAATTCCTTCACTGGTAACATTTCATCTGAAATCGGGCAATTGACACAGCTCAATTACCTTTTCCTTTACGACAACAATTTCTCTGGCTCTATCCCACTGGAGATTGGAGACTTGAAAGGTTTGATCAAATTAGACCTTTCAGGAAATCAACTCTTGGGTCCAATTCCTCATAATATTGGGAATCTCAAAAATCTCACTGTGTTGCAGCTCGTTTCCAACAATCTCAGTGGACCAATTCCTCCAGAGATTGGAAATCTAATTTCATTAGAAATTCTTGATCTTAACACCAACCAATTGACTGGGCAATTGCCTAACAACATCTCTAGACTAAATAATCTTCAGAGACTCTCCTTGTTTGCTAACAAACTTTCCGGGACCATCCCCAAGGACTTGGGGAAGAATTGTCGTTCTTTGGTCAATGTTAGCTTTTCTGAGAACAACTTTTCGGGTGAGCTACCACCCGGGTTATGCAACAGTCTTGCTCTCCAGGAATTGACAGCACACAAAAACGGTTTCAGTGGGCCGTTGCCCGAGTGCTTGAAGAACTGCTCCAGACTAACTAGAGTCCGTCTTGAAGGGAACCAGTTTTCTGGAAACATTTCTGAAGCATTTGGAGTCTACCCGAATCTTTCCTTCATCACTCTGATGGGTAATCTATTTTCGGGTGAGCTCTCCCCACAATGGGGAGAATGTACGAATCTCACAAACGTGCAGTTTGATGGGAATAGAATTTCTGGTGAAATACCGGTTCAGTTAGGAAAATTGACCAGATTAGGCATCCTAAGCCTGAGCTCGAACGAATTGACTGGTGAAATTCCCACTGAGTTGGGGAATTTAGGCCATCTGTTGAACCTCAATCTGAGCAACAACCGTTTAACGGGAAAGATTCCTCCGAGTTTGGGTCACTTAACAGAGCTTCAGCATCTTGATTTGTCGAAAAACAAGTTGAACGGGACTGTTCCAAATGAGCTTGGAAGCTGTGAGAGATTATTGTGCTTGAACTTGGGAAATAACTCTTTATCTGGAAGTATCCCAGCAGAGCTAGGCAAATTGTCTTCATTGCAGATACTTTTGAACCTAAGTAGCAATTCAATTTCAGGAACTATTCCGGCTAGCTTGGGAGCTCTTACCTCACTGGAGAATCTCAATTTATCAAACAACGATCTCTCAGGGACCATTCCTTCGGCCTTAACCGGCATGATTAGTTTACAGTCCATTGATTTCTCTTACAATGAGTTGTCTGGTCCCATTCCCTTGGGTAACAATTTCCAAAAAGCAAAGGGAGCATACATTGGAAATTCAGGATTGTGTGGAAATGCAGAAGGATTATCCCATTGTAATGCAACATCAACAACTGGGAGGAAGTCAAAGAGGTTCGACAAAAAGGTTCTGATTGGCATCATTGTCCCGGTTATCGGCATCTTAGTTTTGGTTGCTGTCATTGTTGGATGCCTCATCTTTGTAAGGCGATCGAAGCAACATGATGAACAGACCAAAAGGACCAAAATGGACGAAAGTTTCGACTCACTCATTTGGGAAAGAGACGGGAAATTCACTTTCGGAGATATTGCAAAAGCCACGGAGGACTTCAACGAGACGTACTGCATTGGGAAAGGAGGGTTCGGAACCGTTTACAAAGCGGTGTTGCCAATGGGTCAGCCAGTGGCAGTAAAAAGGCTCAATGTGACAGACTCAAATGACATTCCATTGGTGAATCGTCAGAGTTTTGAGAATGAGATTCGAACCCTAACAGAAGTTAGGCACCGGAATATCATCAAGCTCTACGGGTTTTGTTCCATGAAAGGGCACTTGTACTTGGTTTATGAATACATAGAGAGAGGCAGCTTGGGAAAACTATTGTACAGTGATGATGGGGCAGTAGATCTAGGGTGGGGTACAAGGGTAAGCATTGTTCAAGGAGTGGCTCATGCTCTTGCTTACTTGCACCATGATTGCTCTCCTCCTATAGTCCACCGCGACGTATCGATGGATAACATTCTGCTCGTGTCAGAGCTCGAGCCACGACTATCAGATTTTGGAACTGCGAGATTGTTGAGCCCTGATTCGTCTAACTGGACCTCGGTTGCTGGTTCTTATGGGTACATGGCTCCAGGTAAGCTTAAGTCGAGTTTATGCATCTTTTCCTTAGTCTCTTCCAATTTAGTATCTAGGCAGCACAAACTTGTTAGTTTTTGCACTGATTTGGACTGAATGAATGCAGCTAAATATGCACATCTCTAGTCGTAAAACTGACATGCAATTGTTCATTTCTAAGGCTTTGTCTAGATCTAAGATATCCGCAGTGGGAAAAAAAAAAAAGATGTGGGTAGATTTGATGTGTATGACTTGCTTTTGCCATATCTTCTTTTTACCTCAATATTTATAATATTCTGTCTACAAATTCAAGATCCAAACGCAACATACCCATCTATGAGCAAAAAAATGTATGTTCTTGCTTAGGTTTCCTTTGCTCCATCAAATTGCACAGAGCTGCAGCTAGCACTTGCTATGCTAGTCATAGAGAAATGCAATGTCTATACTATAATTGAGCAGAAAATTTTGATTAATATGTTGGTTTCACTTGATTGTTGTGCAGAGCTGGCACTTTCTATGCGAGCCACAGAGAAATGCGATGTTTACAGCTTCGGGGTGGTTGCTCTGGAAGTACTGATGGGAAGACATCCAGCGGAACTCTTGACTACTCTATCAACATCATTGTCATCTAATTACGAGGACTTATTATTGAAGGACGTGCTAGACCAACGCCTCCCCCCTCCGTCAGGGGATATGGCAGAGGGAGTGGTATATGTAGTTTCGGTGGCCTTAGCATGCACACAAGCAGCGCCAGAGACACGGCCCACTATGCGATTCGTCGCACAAGAACTTTCAGCACGAACTCAGGCATGCTTGTCTGAAGTCTGAACAATTGGACACTATATAAATGATTAAATGAGCAAGATAGCAAGCCCCCAGAAGTAGCAGTGACAACTTCAAAAGGAATTGTACTTTATGTCAGTTGGAAAATGAGGGCGTTAGGAAACATTCTTGGTCTTGTCAAATATATGCTAGGTAAACCCTCCTTTTAGATCACTACCAATCTTCCTTTTAGATTGGCCTCAAGTTATTAAACATCTTTAGCATATGTTTTGAGAAGAAACGTCTAGTATTTGTAAAGTTCATTATCACGACCCTGAACCGCGTTGGTACAAATAGGAAGAGCTGTGGACTAAATTGTCATCGGCCTGTTTTGGGTGAGTTCTTGTGATGATTATTTGCATGGTGTGTGCACGCAAAAATGAACATACATGTGTAGAATGCGGAATGGGAGAGAGATTATATAGGGTTCTTCAATAGCAATGGCCATGAAATGCGCTGCGATAAAGTCGGTTAGTTTTTTTTTTTTTGAATAATAGAATGCTTAGTTCATGAGTATACCCACAAGGGCCCCAACTGCTTCTGTTTCCAGTAGTCCACCGAAGTTTTTTTTTTTTTGAATAATAGAATGCTTAGTTCATGAGTATACCCACAAGGGCCCCAACTGCTTCTGTTTCCAGTAGTCCACCGAATTCGCAGACGAGAATATGTACTGATAACTGAGTGAGACATTGCGTTTTCAATTTGAGAATAAAAGTTGTCATACAACATTCCAAAGCAACGGATTTATTTCCTAAAGGCACTTAGTATTACTCTGGTTCAATACAGGAGGGAGGAAAAATTAGGAATAATGCATATAGTTGAGAACTTAGAGCCACCATTGCTGTCACGGGTTGGAGAGAGAGAGCGAGAGAATCTTGGACATTGAAGTTCCAAAGCTCCTCATGGCATTCAACTGACAATCTATATATTCCTACTAAAAAGACCAAGAGATTGAATGCATACCGGTTACTCTCACTTCAGTCCTATGATCATTGCTTTTAATACACTTTCCCTCGCTTTGCGGGTCGGGAACTTGACCCCACAACATCTTTTCCAAGATCCTCATAAGCCTCGTTTTCTGGCGCCTTTTGCTTCTCTCCGAACTTCCTGGAAATTCGCACTGAAGCTGTCATGTCAATAACTCCATCATTTTCTCTTTCTTCATTTTCAACCCATGAACTTTCCGACTCATTTTCATCAAGGGAACTTGGGATTGCATGCCTTCTCTGAGGAGAGAGGTTTTCAAGGGAGGACGTTGAGGCACCTTTGCATTGATTCTCAAACATCATCTGGAGATATTTCCCTTGCTCTTCTATTCGTAGCTGTAGATTTCTTTGAATCTGCCAAAAAAGAGTTACTTATGTATCAGTCGTCGAATACTAGTAGGTGGAAGTGCCCCGAAAAAAAGAAAAAAAAAACCTAGTAGGTGGCTACGAAACAATATCATGGTTGCAAGAGCACTCAGCCGCGAATCATTTTCTCGCCAAGTTTCTAGAGACTGTTGAACATGTGAAAATGCCACGAGATTTACAGTTCAGATTTCAGAAACTTTGCTCTCAGAGGCATATTAAGGGGATTTTCGGTTGTTGCACATTAGGGGAGATAATGAGATTTATGTACCATCTCGATAGAATCTCTAGCCTTTGAACTGAACCAATTAAAACATCTCAGGCCTTCTAGGGATTGCTAATGTAGGTCCATTAAACAAACCAACCATGATTAGCAAGCATTCTCACGTAACTTGTTTCCCCTTTAGCATCATTTAAATGCGCGCTTCCCTTCTAATTCAGCTCTTACTAATATAATGCTTCTAAACCTGGACTAGACTCTCCAGCAAGCCATCATTAAGTATGTAGATCACAATAATAACAATCCGTAAATGAGTCAATGACCGATAGACACTTAACAATTATGAAGAAAGAAAACCCAAACAAAGTCTTGACACTTTTTAAGCCACATATATCATCTGAAAACTACAAAAGTTTATACATAAGAAAACGATACTAGAAGACAATAGATTACGTCCAACAACTCACTTCAGATTACAACCCCAAAATAAAGTGGTGCTCAAACGGGAGGTGTCTGCGTCTGGGGATGGCTAACCGAAGGGGCACCAGAGTGAAATAAAAAAAGGAATTGATGAACTCAGAACTGGTTTAAGACAAGAAAGAGGAAGGGGAGAAGTAAAATAATATGCCACCCGGGAAGAGAAAAACTATTCAAGGTAACCTGTTAACCCGTTACTTGATTTCTACAATTTCATTGGTTGTTTGAGCCTTAACTATTAAGCTGGCATAACAAAAATTAACAGCTGATTTTCAAGGCATGCATCAAACTGCTACCAAACTGGTCAGTAGAATTCCAATAGGTGAAGATCAAGTGAAACTGAACTCGATTTGTGTAAAGACAAATCCATACCTCTAACTGTTCATGCAGGTGTTTCTGGAGCTCCATCTGTAACCGTAGTGCTTCAGTGATCTCACTACCCCTGTTCACATAGATGTCAGAGGTCTGAATAAATTCACACGAGTAACTTATATTGAAACAGCCTGATACAAAATATCATCAAGTAGGCTAAATGGCACCAAGAAGTTAAAATATTCAGACGAATGAAACAGTAAATGACCGACAATGGTGAAATAAATTTTAGGAGCTACAAAGCACCTCCAATATTGACAAAGAAAGTTGTGTATAACTGCTTAAGCTAGAATAAAACTTTCTTGCAAGAACTCGTACTGTTTTTCAATCATCACCTCTAACCCCCACCATTATCATGTCCCCATAGCAAACATTTTCCTTCTATGTTGTCACTTACTACAAATTAAAAAGCAGGCGTATTCACTTACAGAAGCTACAATGGGTGAAGGACTGTCTCTGAAAACATAGATTAATCACAACTACCACATCCAAAAATTCTAAAGAGAAGTATGATACTCAATCAAATCCCTTCGACAAAGAAGAAAAGGCTGAGTTGCATGGAAGATAGATGTTTGTAACTTCCAAGTCAATCTACTTACGTTTTCAAGTCCGGAGATGACACTTCCTGAATTGGAGCCAACTTTTTCTCTGAAGATCCTGCAAATCAACGAAATGACCAGCTTCATGAGGAATTGTGACATGGATGTTTTTCACTTATTATCCCCCATAGAAGGCAAACAAGTGAAATATAAACACCAAAGGGGAAATTAAACTAAGCACAGCATGGACAGCTCTAGGGTTTGAGTTAGCGGCGACAAAACATATAGAATTTTTTTGTAATATGAGACTCTAAAAACTGAAGTTTTTTAGCATAGTTAGAAATTTATTCGGCCTGGTTTATGTTATTTTGTTGAGCTATACTATCTAATTATTATAAGTGAATTTTATCCATTCTGACGTTGTAGTTTGTACTACTATCCATGCACACAATACTAAAGAAAAATCAAATTATATATCAAACAATATTTAAAAAATTCAGCACATTTTCTGAGGGGGGTTTGCTTGAACCCCCTCGTTTAATGGTGGAGCCGCCCATGAAGTACAGAAAAAGGAGTTGTAAAAACAAAAAGAAATATGAGATGAGTTGACTGGACTCCTGAAGACAATTACAATTCCATAATAGAATACTAAGAGTTGAGCATCACATGATGTACAGAACCATAATAAGCATCAATGCGAACGACACTAACATTGATAGTGATCATAGATATCATATAAAAATAGTACATTGAAGATCTACAGTTTACAGAAGAAGGAAAGCGAACTCAGATAACAGGAGAAGGAGAATCACAGGGAATTGAGAATCTATGCCACTAACACTGGATGTTTTAGAAAAACAGAAGTTGAGCCAAAAAACACAAACTTCTTGAAATAACACTTACAATTGCAACACCAAATAATTTTTTTCCCCCAAAAGAAACACTGGATAATACAAAGGAATTGAACACTGAAAAGATCAAACAGCTGAGACTTGTAACAAGCAACAATTAAATATTTAAATTGTTCTAACACAAAAATCCAAAAGAAGCAAAAAGAAACTACACAAAAAAAACTAACAGGCCTTCACTACTAAATTTATTATCCAAGATTCTAAGTGAAGGCATTAAAGTTTTGTCTTTATTTTAAGAGCTCGCTTGTATAAGTACAGAGTGGAGTTGATGTTTCACTCATCTCATGTTGTTCCAACTTCCAATGCTTCAACAGCAAAGCATACAACATAATAACCATAGTTGTGCTGAAATCACAGAAGAAGTGGAATTCCTCCGCAAATGCAAAGAAGCTTATGCAGTACAAGTTCATAAACAGAAAAGAATATCAGGAAGCTATTCTTATTCACCTTCTGATGACTCTGGTCTGTATCTAGCTGTTCTATACTTCTGCAATTAAGCAAGAAAATTCACCAGATGAATGATGCAAATATCAGTACAGCGTAACTACAAAATGGAAAAAATAGATGAAACACACCTGCAGGTGGCTCTTCACATGATAAATTGTCAAACCTTCAACTTTCATGTCCTTCAGTACACCCTTAGGAGTAGCTTCTGTAGTTCACAGTGAACAAGTTAATGGAAATGGGTCACCCCACTTTTAGTGGCAAATGAGATTAAGTAGTCTAAGGCAAAAAGCTGTACACACTTTCACTGCCACCAAGCTTAGTGATTGCTTCAACAAAGGCCTCATGGAGTTCAGGCGTCCAACGCATGCGCTGTTTAGTTGATGCACCACTTGGTGGGGATGTGGAGTTAATAGCACAAGAAGACTGCCGAGAAGAAGTTGGAATCTGGAGTACTTGGGGATGGGGTGCCAAAAAATTTGTAGATGATTCCATCACCTGATAAGCCATCTACAATCAAAGAAAAAAACAAAGCAATACAAATCATACAAGCTATCACACGTTTCCTGTTTAATTTGAAAACAAAGAGTGAAAAGAGTAGGAAATTGAGATGTTTTCCCACAGGGTTTTGATTTTCGCACACCCCACTTTTCTGACTACATTACTTTTGTCTTTATATATCTGAGTTTACATCATTACCCCTTCATAGGTGAAAACTGAACAAATAAAAGGGCAATATTGCAAATTCAGATTAATAAAGACAAAAAAAGGGAGTGCATGTATCAAAAATGGAAGTGTACCCATATCTCAAGAGTAGTGTTTAGTGAGGAAATTGCAACCTTTGGCTGTGGATCTTCAACATTGCTGTCAACAAAAAGGTTATTCCAATTAGAAGTCAAGGAATCATCATCATGGATTAGCTGGTCCGTCCAATCTTGCCAGTCGTTTCTCTTACTATGGTCTTCACTTGGGATGGGACAACCACCATTATTGTTTCTTCCAACTTGATTGATCTTGATAGGGGTATTTATGGGATAGTCGAAAAAGTCTGGTAACGGATCAGTGAACCAGGAACCACCGTTATTCAATGGTGTAGATTGGAGCATTCTAGAATGACAAGTGGTTAGCGGCAATGATGCCCCAGCATTTGATAACTGAGAAAGATAGGGAGACTTTCTTGAATGGTTTTCAGGAGGTCCAACAGAAGAAAAATGAAAATCATTGGAAAATCCGGACGTCGATGAGAACATATGACCAACAACCCCATTGTTAGAGGGTAAAGAAGAGTAAAAAGCCATAGGATTTGCATTAAGTTCCCTTTGCAGGTAAAGTAGCTGAGAATCGGGCAAGCTAGGATATTTCTCTTCAAACATGGAAAGATGAACTGGTAAAGATGATGAAAGAGCTCCAAAAGCACCAGGGGTGCTGAGTTGGCTTGCACTTGATCTCTGAATATACAAAGCGTGGTGTGCTTCCATTCTTTTTAAACCTCTTTAACAAGCTGTTAAGATATACAGCCAAAAAGGTTAGGCTAGCATGTACAACAAAACTCACAAACCTACACTATAAAAGGAGTAGAGAGAGAAGAAAACGCCCCATTACCAAAATTTGACAGTTAAACACACTAATATTTCAGTCTTCGAACTAAAAGATAAAAACTAGCTGGAAAGTTGAAATGAATTATCATATCATAAACACACTTGCATACTTAACCCAAAAAAGAAAACAGTAAGAGGAAATAGCAAGAAGCTTGGCCGGCTGTGGTAAAGTAAAATAGCCGCACCAATATGTCACCATCTAAAATCATCATCCAATGTCACCATTATCTCTTGCTCCTCCATACAAGCCTTCCCAATTACTAGGAGTCGGCTACATGGATCAATTTCCTTCATTCTAACCAAAGCCATATCCATGGTAAGAGGGTCCAGATACAATTCCCACCCCCATAAACGAACAAAACCTATGATGAAAATTTTCCAGTTTCTGGGCTTACATAGAAAGCCTTCATGGCATTATCCAGCTTTAGAATACCCACAACACCAAGCCTACAGAAGTATCACCGGGGCTGTATAGAGCTTGGTCTAGGCCTATTGTTTCTAATGCAAGACTAATTACAGTATTCCAATAATTCTATCAAGTCATTCTGCTTAGAATATAACAACCAGGACAAGAAAGGCAATGCCATTTTGGCAACTCCAGTGGAGATGTACTTAGCAATTACATAGTCAAACAAGACCTAACCAAATCTACAAGGCCAAAAATAAACAATTCTATAGAAACAAAATCACCAACCAAAGCACAAGAGGAAAGGCAAGCTTTATCCAACTTTGTTAAAAAAATCATAGCACATAGAAACCCAATCACAATATACTATATAGCCTTATTATTTTTGTTATTTTCACTTCTTATATTAGTAGGCAACTAATCCTTCGAGGTTTACAGTCAGGAATTCACATAGAAGCCAAAATGGTTGTCGTCAACGTGTTCAAGTACAAATTGACCACACACACACACACACAATCAAAGGGGGACAGGGAGACAATCATCTCAGAGCTTCCAAAATGTCGATAAACTCTGCGAATATATAGAGACTGATATGAAAGTCCAAACCCCAGAAGTATCAAGTCTTTGATCCAACTCGTAGCAGTCCAACCAACAAAGACTTAATTGAATCGTTATAGGAACTTTTCGAACCAGCCATAGGGATCTTTTTGCCTACAGTGATCCATCCAATACCACAAGTCAACCAAATGACCAGCAATGACATAACGAATACAAAGCACCAAAAATTGAGCTTCTGCTATCCCCATTCCAGCATTACAAACACTGAAAAATACGTTGTGCCAACATCAATTTCATATACATGTATACGTGGTTTGTGTGACTATTCGTATACACATGTACGTATATAATAGGTTGGCTTGGTGGTCAACGCTGGAGCCTTATGGGTTTGCTTTTTCCTAAGGTCTCACGTTATCTCTTAGATGCTATCAATCCCTTCGGAGCCAATCCATGCCGAGACTTTCATTGTGGCTCTCCATTAGCGGCCGGTGGGATTGGTTGCCAGATTAATCGAGTTGCGTGTAAGTTGGCCCAAACCTATAAAAAAAATACACGTACATACATATATATACATATAGATAGAGAGATATATATATATAGAGAGAGAGAGAGAGAGAGAGAGAGAGAAGCCAACCCGCCGATAAAGATTATGAATAAACAAAAATCAAAGAAAACACGACATGGGTTATTAAGATTAACAATAACAACGACGTACATCCAAAGCTACAACAATCTAGAAAACATTAAAGTTTAAGTACAATCGCCACATGGGTATTTGAAATCCTCACCTGAGATCGGAAAAAGCTCAAAAGTTGAGACCACGACTCGACGATTGCGGGACGGGGCAGATGTCTTCTACCAAGCAATAAAAAGGATAAAAGAAACAGAACAAGCGTGTATATAGATGAGCGTTAACACCCACATAGACACATATCTATGTGTGTTTGCGTATATCTTCTGATTGCATACACAAGGGTGGGTTTTCCTGCTGGGCTCCGGCACAGGCATCTCCGTAGGCAATTATCTGTGAGGAGGTCGGCACGGGAACCCACAAAAGGCGGCCTTTTGCTCGGTGTTTTATATATGAGAGAGATGAAGGGGCAGTTTGGAGATCACGCGCCATTCATGAAGCGTGGAGACACTTGGGAATTTCAGGAGATACTGCTTTGACAGGGACTCGGCCCTCGTTAAGCTCAATGTGGTCTCGTTTCCATTCACGTAATTGTTTTTGTTTTTATTGTCATACACCGTTATTTTTTTAAAGCAAAAAAATAAGATAAATAAGTTATATTATAAGTGCTAGCAAACGGCACTAATTTCTATTCGTTTACGTTCTACAAAAATATGTTCGGATCAGCTTGCGCGCATCTTTATCAATTTACTTTGGTTCGGTTTTGGGTCATACTTCAATTAAGTAAAATTTTGAACAAATGTGTCATTTTGTATGAAATAGTTATATAAGTTAATGGACGTATCTAAGCTCAAACTTGAGTAAGAAGAAAAAAACCAGCCCAAACTTGAGTAAAAATGTCATTAATGATATAGTTGTAGATTTTGGAGGGACAAAAATATGCTTCTAGTATTTGATTACAAATTCGAGTCTTGCTTTAAGTAAAAATCAATTTGGCTTAGGTTTCAGTCTCTGGGTGGAGTGTATTTTAAAGGGTAGGTATGTAACTTTTGGGTTTCGGTTAAAAAAAAGGGTTACGGATTGGAGATGCTCATCTCCAATCCGTCTTTCGAAATTACAAAACAGAGAATGGACGTGTCAAATTGAGGATAAATTTTATAATTTACTCCCTCTTTTCTTCGTTTTTACTTGGTTTGGACCAAATGCTATTTTACCTCCATTAATTTTAATACATCGTCCAAACCAACAACTATTTAATTTCCCTCCGTACTCCCTACTATTTTATCCTCCTTTATAAAATACCATCAATCCTTATCCTGCATCCAAACGAGCCTTAAACTATTTGTGTAGAAAATCAGTGTGATCAAAGGTCAACAGTTATATAGTATATGAATATAAATTGCATTTGAAAAGGAACGGCACAATTAACTTTTAGAAAGCATTTCCGTTTATTTAATTCTTGTACAATATATTATTAATTAGTATATTTTCTGACGTCCGTTCAAATTGGTTTTTGACATGGATGACTTTCTCAACCAGCGCTACAAGATGCACGGTCCCTATCATCATCGTTATAGTAGTCATTTCCTTTTGGACTGGAGCATCTGCTGATCTTCATGCTCTATTTATTTAGCTCTTCATCTTTTCAAAAAAAAAAAAATAGCTCTTTTTTATTGTATATATATCGGGGCGGTTTCGTAAACGCTTAAAAACCACCTTAAATCTCAATCTCATAATTTTCAATCAAATTTTTATGATCCGAACTATTCAATGTGTGCAGAATGTGATTTTATGGGTGCCCTCAAGAAATTAGCAAAAAAAAATACTGAAAAGTGCTTATTTTGAACAGTTTTTAACTGAATTGTTCATTAAATCTAAACTAAAAATTGCTCAAATCAAGCCATTTCTGGTCTTTTTTTTTTTTTGCTAATTTCTAAATGGTACTCTTAAAATCACGTTCTGATCGCATTAAGCGGCTCGAATCATCAAATTTGTTTTTTTGGCAAGTGCATATTGTTGTTTGCTTTTGACTGTATTTCCGTTTGCGATGTAACTGCTACTTTTATTCCTGATCTATGCAGTTCTAGCTTTCCTTCAAAAAATAAAAAGGGCCAAGGAAGCTTTGGGATTTCAGGAGATTATGTGACGGTCCATGCGTACGAATTGTGGATTTTGACAAGGACTCGGCTCTCATTCAGGTTCCATCCATTCACTTTTTTTAAGATCTCGCTGATTTTCCACGTAAATGAAAGAAGATCGGACTGATTTTCCACATAAATGATCTTCTTGCTAAAACTATGAAATGGGGAGTTCCAATCTTCCTCACAGCATTTCCAGCCCTAAACCTCAAATTAAAGAGACATAAGTTTCTACTCAAATACTGTAAGAGTATATACCAAATGAAGTTTTTTTTTTTGCAAGTTTTCACTCAAATGGGGCTGGAGATGCCGTTACAAGTTTTAAGTGGAACCCATAACGACCCACAGATAGGAAACTGAACCAAAATGAATTGATAGAGATGCACACAAACTGATTCGGATACTCTTTTTTTTTTTTGGGGAAAATGACGGCTAATGACGTGTTTTGATAATTAATAACCGTCAATGACATTTTGTTCATTAAAAAATGTTCTTAGCATATTCTTAAAATGTATTAATTATCAAAACACGTCTTGGGCCGTCGTTTTCCCTTTTTTTTAAAAAAAAAAAAAGACTGTGAATGGATAGAAGCTGAATGAGAGGGGAGAGGGTCCTGTCCAGTGTGGTTTCAATCCAGTTTTTATTTTTGTGGGTCCAAAAATAATCGAAACCGTTCATTTTTGTAAAGCTCGTCGAATTCTTTAAGTATGGTAAAAATCAAGTGCATTGAATACCGATAAATGACTGATCAGAACACATTTATCTTGAAAAAAATGCATTGAGCACAATGAATCAAACTCATCTATTTCAAAATAAATATATTCCGATCTCACTTACCGATATTCAATGAACTTGATTTTTAACATACTTATAGCATTGGAGCAAGCTCTACACAATAAACAATTTCGATTATCAATGTGGGTCCAAAATGAGCCCACAAAAATCAAAATTGGACCGAACTACACCAGACATGACCCTCCCCCCTCTCATTCAGCTTCCATCCATTCACTTTTTTCTTTTAAACGAGTGTCCGGATCAATTCGTGTGCACCTCTATCAATTCATCTTGGTTCGGTTTCGTATCAGTGGGTCATTTTGGGTCCCACTTAAAACTTGTAAGAGCATCTCCGGCCCTATTTGAGTGAAAATTAATAAATAAATAAATAAAAACGTCATTTGGTATGAAACACTCTGATGAGCAATCGCATACTCTCTCGCAGTATTTGAGTAGAAATTTATGTGTCTCTTAATTTGAGGTTAAGGGCTGGAAATGCTGTAAGGAAGTTTGGAACTCCTCATTTCGTAGTTTTCGTTAACAAGATCATTGCCGAGCCAAAAAAAAGATCATTTACGAGGAAAATCAGTCCGATCTTTATTCATTTACGTGGAAAATCAGCCTGATCTTCATTCACGTGGAGAATCATTTACGTGGAAAATCAGTGCATTTGCAAAGGAACGGCACAATTAAATTTAAAAAAGTAAACCATTCATTGATTCTGTTATGATTATATATAGTTAATTAACATATCCTCTGACATACGATCACACTGTATCTTCTGACATCCGATCAAATTGGACGACTTTCTCAACAAGAGTTACAAGATACGCGGTCCTAATAATCGCCGCCACGAATTCCGAGTGAGCTCACTGCGACCCAGAATTGGGATCAAACGTGACGAAAGGATACTCCATCGGGGTCTGTGATTGGAGAGCAAGGGCCTAGGAAGCTTTGGACTAATCTGTAAATAAATGGGTCCCCTTGCATCATACTTCAATAATCAAGTCAAAACATCTACTACATACAATTCCATCCTGAAAGTATAATATAAGATTTCTCGATCGGATTACGCAGCAAAAGATCCAGTTACAAAAGATACAAATAGACTCAAAAATCTCAACGCAAGAAACAATTCAGACGACCCATCTCTATAATTTTGATAATCAGAACTCGAATGGACCGCACCTATTATGTCATTGTTTCACCCAATAAAAATCGCCTCATTCAGATGTGCTTCAGGTACGGTTGCATCCAATTCGCAACACAACCTACACAAATGTATAATCAGGTACGCAGTGCGTTAAAACAAACATCAAGAACACCATCCAATTAGAGGTGTCAAACGTGTTTGTCGTGCCGTGCCGTGCCATTTAACTTCCATGCCAACCGTGATTCATGTCGTGTCGTGCCGTGCCCGTTTAGTTAAATCGTGTCGTGCCGTGTCATAGCCAATCGTGTCGTGTCGTACCGTGCCCATTTACTTAAATCATGTCGTGCTGTGCCATGCCATTTTTCAATCATGTCGGGCCGGACCGGGCCCATTTACTTAAATCGTGTTGTCTTGTGCCGGCCCGTTTTTTAATCATGTCTTGTCGTGCCGTTTTTCAATCGGGCCGGGCCGGGCTGGGCTATTTACCTAAATTGTGTCTTGTCGTGTTGGCCCCTTTTTTTAATCGTGTCGTGCCGTGCCGGCCCATTTACTCGATCGTGTCGTGTCATTTTTCAATCGTGCCGTGCCGTGCTTCGTGCCGTGCCCAATTCGCGACATGACCTACACAAATCTATAATCAGGTACGCCGTGCGTTAAAACAAACATCAAGAACACCATCCAATTCGCAATACAACCTACAAACATATAATCAGGTATGCAGTGTGATAAAGCAAACCAGAAATGATAATGGTACATACATAAAATCTGTACCTTTGCGTACAGACTTTTTTTGGGCTTGTTTTGGGTCTAAAAAATATGATCAGAGCAGCTCATTTTGTTTAAAAAACTTTGTTTATGGTCCTCAAAAAAATAAGCTCAATCCGGTATCGGTAAACATCCAACTTGTCCAAGAATTCAGGCCAGAATTAGCAAAGTTAGATATTTTGTAGACGCCCTCACCATTACCAAATTGGACTTATTTTTTCTAAGAACCATAAACAAAGAATTTGCACATGCTTGTACAAATAGCACTGCTGAAAACAAACATTGCCAAGAAGAAAAAAAAATACTCGTGACAAGTCTCCCCTTTCTCAACCTTTTCTTCTTCACCATTACATCTTGCAAAGTGACAAGATACGAAAATACTGCACAGCAGACACGAGAAACTAGCATATCCAAAAGAAGCATCACATAGGCTCTAAAAAAGAAGATCAACCTCAATAAGCCTCTCAGTTCAGACAATGGCCCCTAAGCCGAAAGCAAATACTGCAACTATGTAAACGAAGCCATACATTACGAAGTCTAGATTCAACAAACAAAACTTAGGCTCCAAACATTCATCAACTTTCCTAAACAATAGCATTTGCAGCACTAGCAATCCTTGGCCACAAATCGGCACACTCCTTTCCAATTGGTCCTGTTATTGCAGATCCTACAAAAGCAGAAAACCAAAATAGAATCACCAAGGAAAATCCCAAGAGCATACTACATATTTGATATTTTGAAGCAACAGTTGAGAAACAAATTTCATCATTTCATACATGCGTTTGAGTTTTGCACTGGGGCTACATATATGAGACTTGAGTTTTGTACTGGGCCTACTCCAGTCAGGATTAGATGTAACTAGTTCCCCAGATCAGGGATAGAATCATAACTAAAATTACAGAATCTGAGTAGCCTGAGGACTTGAATGGTAATGGTACAGAAGTCTGAGCATACGAAAATCTGGCTTCTATTTGGTAAGAAAAATAGAACTAAGCTGCATGGGAATTCCATTAAGGAGGCAAAGGTAACTGTTGAATTATATACAAATCCAAACTGAAAGTCATCACAACTCACATCCAGATCACCACTGAGATCTGAATTCTGAACATAAACTGAATTAAAAAAATTCCCATTTTAGATTAAATACACACGAACTTTTGACACAGACAAACACATATCTATACAGGATACTACACTCAAGAGATACATATTCTTCTCATTCTCCTGATTCAACCGAGCAAAAAATTAGCTTCTAATCCATTTTTCTTTTCTTTGATATTCATGTGTCGTATCAAGAGAAAGTGTATACTAAGGTTTTGTGGCATCAAGTAGCAATCAAAAGCAGTTATCCAAAAAAAAGGAAAACAAATAATAAGTACCTTTCATTTCTCCTTTAGGATTCACAATAACACCAGCATTATCTGCACAAATGAAAAACAGAAGAATCACAGTAAGCACCGCTCCAAAAATGATAGCTAATCAAAACAGTAGTTGGCAGCATTTGAATCCAGTTCGCATTTCAACTACGATCATTGAGAGTGGTTGGCTATATTAAGTTACAAAGCAAAAAACAATAAAGGTTGCGACCACACTTTAGCGAGAAGTAATAGTGACCATATGATTCTAGAAATTTACCAGCAGACAGGTAACACAATGCAACAGTGAACATCATGCTGTTTAAAACTGGCAAATTAATTCATGTATGCTTCCCGATATGAATGACCAACTAGTAAAGTAGTCATTCGCCTTTCTAAGAAGCAACATTAAAGAGAGGTAGGACATGCAACTTACAAATATCCAGTAACAAAATGCAACCTTCTTGACACTAAGAAACAAATTGAAACAACATCAATCTACCACAAAAGCAAGATTCTTGGAATTGACCAACTCAAAATAAGAGGAGACAGATAGATTGATTAACACAAGCACATGTACATTGCGTATGAATCTAACGGCATAATTGAAGTTCAAACTTTTCATCGATCCAAGGGAATGATCTATAAGACTATATGCCACACAACTATGAACTTCAACAAAAAAAAAACACTTATATCCAAGTAATCCAATGAGAGATTAAATTATGTCCGGCTCATCTGGACAGCATGGGTTTTCCGCTAGCACCCTTCGTGGGCCCGCTTCGCGCATTTTTTTAGGTAATCCAAACCATACATTTTGTAAAATTTGTAAAATAATGTATCTACTCAAAAAATCAACTTGTCCGGACATTGATAGGTATGTCAAAAGTTGAGTTCCAGACGAAAAAATGAACGGCTTGGATCTGTGAACTGTTTTTTAAGTTAAACTGTCCACATCCGTTCATTTGGTCAAAAAAGTCAACTTTTGACATACCTATCAATATCAGGATTGACTGATTTTTGGCATGAATACATTATTTTACAGCCCCTACAAGATGCACAATTTGGATTACCCAAAAAAATGCGTGAAGAGAACCCACGGGGTGGTGGAAAACCCCCCCTTTTCCGCTTGATCCAGACAAAATTTACTCTCATCCAATGAACCAAGTTATATTTGGATCCTTCTAAAGCTGACAGAAGTCTACTGACTGAATTAAAGAACTCCCTTAAAAACACGAATTAAGGAACTGTGGCTTTTCAGCAACTTCTAAATTTTTGGATTACTATCATTTTGATTCATGACATTTACATAGTGGCTACAAGAAACCTGTGGGGGCAGATTAGGTTCATTTTAGGAGTACTCATTGTAGCACATTACAGTGATTACACACATTGGTGTCAACCAACTGTAATTGCAAGTCCTCAACCAACTGTAATTGCAACTCCTCAACCGCCCAAATTATCCCCTCAGAAAATACCTAAAGAATCTAACCAACACAAGTACTCAAATTTTTTTTTTTAACAGAACAAGTACTCAAATTCGACAAGTAAAATTCCACCCATAGCTCACAAACAGGAAGAATAGAACGAAAAATAATACGCCACTATTTTGTCTTCCGAAGTACCAACAGTATCACCAGCTATTAATGGTTTCAAATAGTAATCCAGGTAACATTATCCAGGAAAAAGGCTAAAGCATCCAAAGTCTCATTGTCCACCAGCTACTAACAGTATGAAATGAAAAGAAAGAAATCAAACAACACAATAACTACAGGCTACAGCTCCACATAAAGAAATTTGCCATCCAAATTACACATAAAAGATAATATGCACATAATAACAAATAAGTTATAATTTTAATACAAAATACACATTATCTACCACCCTAAGGGCATCACCAACAGCATATTATTTCCCCGCCTTTTCACTAACTTAGAGAGCCTCCACAGCAAAAACAGAGCTCCAACAGCCTCAACTACCCTCTAGCTACTTTGGACATCTGCTACAGTAACTCCCCAAATCTAACATGCCACTCTTGCCTCGGCAGCATATAAATATGGTTTCCAGCCTCTTCACTCCTCTCTATTATCAAAGCATCTTTGAAGCCATTGTCGAACCAGAGCAACTCATAGACCTTAATTCGATTGGAAAATGGTGTGCACCTCTCTCTCTCTCTCACGCACATGTTTTTGTTTTTAATTTAAAATATGAGGTTTGGCTAGGTGCTTTCCCTCGTCCTTTGCGTAATTTCTCTAAGCGATATGGCTAGCATTTTTCCAAAAGACATAGCAGCCAAGGAATCTTATAAATAAACATCACCAACGCAAAAGTACGAAATGTGAAGCAAATGACCTTCGAAGTACATGAAGACGCCGTCCTTTCGGCGCCAGGGCTTGCGCTGGCGGACGATGACCGCTGGCATGACCTTCTTCCTGAGATCGGGCTTGCCTTTCTTGACGGTGGCCATGACCATGTCACCGACGCAGGCCGACGGCAACCGGTTCAGCCTCCCCTTGATCCCCTTCACCGATATGATGTAGAGGTTCTTCGCCCCCGTGTTGTCGGCGCAGTTCACCGTCGCCGCCACCGGAAGACCCAGCGACATCCTGAACTTGTTCCCTGCCGAACCTCCGCGACCTGCCAAAAACAAATGCCGAAGCAAACGGAGCCAGTCAGTCGTCAATCAAACAAATGCATGAACAGATAGAAATTGAAGAACTTGCAGGGAGATCAGATCGTACCTCGCTTCGACATTGTGCCGTCTCTCTCTCTCTCTCTCTCTCTCTCTCTCTCCCTCCCTCCTGGAAGCACGAGGTATTTATATGGTGGTGGAGCTCTCTCTCCGTGCTAGGGTTTTGTTAGGGCTTTTTTGGGTTTGGACTGGTAGGGCTGAAGTTAGGCTGGGCTGAACTATTCAGGCCCAAACTTTTGGTTTGACCATTTAGTAGTGGGCCGGTATACAAAAAACAGCGCCCAAAGGCCCATTGAATTACCTAAATAGCCTCCAATCAAATGCCCATTGATCTTCGCTATCGCTTCCAATCATCGCTCTACACTCGCACTCTCTATTATCGCAACCAGGAATATTTGTTGTTTTGGGAGGTTTTTAAAAAAGTTTTCACTTTTCACGCTTACAATTGCGCTCCCTGGTACATGCACTTGCACCCATACGCATGTGACTTAGGACTTGATTATAAGGTTGTAACCTTGAAATCTTGTCCAAAAAGAAGAAGCTATACTTGAAATTTTCAATGACGTTTTAAAAATGTGCGTTCGCTCAAGCATTTGTTGGGTCGATTTTCAATAAGCTTTTAGTATAGCCGTATCGGTGAGTTCAAGAGGGTAGCCAATGATTGTTACGCCAAGTAATAATTCGTGCAATTGTGATTAAAAATAATAATTTGACATTTATTAAAGTTTCATGTTGGTAATGGATATTTATGGTGCATACAATAAAATCTATTTTTAAAAATTGATAGAAAAGATCATTATATCATGTTTGAAGTTAATAGTACTATTAATTCAGGACAATACAATAACTCTGAGAGTCCACGTACAATAAATAAGTCCATCATAAGGAAGAAACAAATAAATAAAGGAAAAACTCACAATAAAAAAAGAACACTCACACATAGATGATTGAAAGATTTGAACTCATAATCTCTTGATATGATATAAGTATCTTGGCCAACTGGAGCAGCCATAATTGGTTCAGCAAAGACTAATCAGTTAAACCATCAATTGTGTGTTCGTTTTTTAACTAGGAGAAAAATAGTTGAAGTTTGCAAATTGGATCAAGTTAATTTGCAGACATGATAAATTTGTATTCGTGCCAAGGTTCTGAATACCGTTTCGGACAGGGTATCAGTTTTCTTACTGGTACGGTACGTATCAGTACTGATCAGGTACCGGGTACCGTTTCGAATTTACCGCAACTAATATATAATAATTATATATAATTATTACTCAAAAAAAAATTCCATACTCTTTTTGTTTTTGGCTATTTTACACGGAAGCAATTCAGCTGTAAACAAGTTCCTTTAAGCACATGAAAATACACCTAAAACAAAGGGTATTTTTGTCCCCCTCCCCCTTCTACATCTCTCCATCTCTCCCCATCCAAAAGCTGTATCATCACTTTCAAAAGAAGGACAAAAAGTGAATTGGACCTGGGTTTCCATGTTTTACGAGCAGCTTCCATTGAATCCATTTCCTACGAGTACCAGCGGTCCAGCAGCTTTCTCCTACTGCTGCGTCTCTCTCTCTCTCTCTCTAACCAGCCATGGCAAATAGCACAGGAATAGTCCTCTCTCTCTCTCTCTCCTTCTCTTTGAACTCTGAAGTTTGATCGGGATCTGACTGAGATCGGCTCGCTGACGCGCTCTCTTGCAATCAGATTTTTCTCACAGTCCGTTCTGCACGGTACCGGCCGGAATCTCCGGTACCTCCATCTCGTCCGAGATCGGCCGGAATCGCCGGTACTCGCCGGTAATATCCGAGATTAGAGCCGGAACTGTATTTGAGGTATAAGTTACCGGTTTTACGCAAATCCGGTACGTACCGGCCGGTACGGAACGGAATTAACAACCTTGATTCGTGCAAGGAGCAAACTTTCCAATCAACCGGTCTAACTTTGGGGCTGAGCTACTTGGCAAGTTGGCATCCCACTTGCTTGTGAACCTGAACTCAATGCTCGGAACTGTTTGCTGGAAACTAACCGGAGAAAATGCCCTGCGCCGCCTCCCTCCTCACCTCTCCCCCACCCTTCCCCACCGCCACCACCAAAACCCATTTCAAATCACGCCACTTTATCCCTAGAATGTCCCTAAACCAAAACCAACCAAACCCAACCCCAAACCCTAACCTCCTAACATCCCTCACCAAACTCCTGTGGGGCCCCTCCCTCCCACCCCAGCTCCTCATCTCCACCGTCCGCTCCACCTGGTCCGCCGCCTGGCACCTCATGATGTCCCAGCTCGCCCCCTCGGACCCCACTGGCCGTTACACCCGACCCACCTCCCAATTCCGCTCCGAGTCCCAAATTACCCTCCAAAACAAACCAGGCGCCCTCCATCTCTACGTGGGTCTGCCCTGCCCTTGGGCCCACCGGACCCTCGTCGTCCGGGCCCTCAAGGGCCTGGAAACCGCCGTGCCAGTCTCAGTTGCGTCGCCGGGGGTGGACGGGTCGTGGGAGTTCCGGGGCAGGGCTATACCAGACGGGGATAGAGTTGTCCCGGGCTTGGACAGTGCAAACGGGTGTAAAACCGTGAGAGAGGTTTATAAGCTTCGGAGAGGGGGGTATAATGGCCGGTCCACGGTACCGATGCTTTGGGATGTGGAGAGGAAGGAGGTTGTGTGTAATGAGAGTTATGACATAATTGAATTGTTCAATTCGGGGTTGAATGGGTTGGCAAGCAATCCTGATTTGGATCTTTCGCCACCACCGTTGAAGAGAAAGATTGAGGAGTGGAATCGGATTATATACCCGAATGTTAACAATGGTGTCTATAGGTATTATGCCAATCATATCGAAATTTCTGGTTCAAATTATATTGCTTTGCTATATTGTTAGTGAAGTTGTATGTACTCTTGTATAGAAATATGGTTGCATTACTTGCATAGGTGCTTGAATAACCCACAATCCCAATCATGATCAAAATTGGGTTGAAATTATATTGCATTATGATTGAAATGGTGAAACTGTGCGTGTTAATTGCATTGAATTATGGCCGCATATAGCTAAAAATTCAAAATGCCATTGGAGTGGCCCGAGTGGGGAAATTCAGGTTCCCGTTTTGACTGAATTAGTGAAATTGTATGTCGAAATTGTAAAAGAATTTATGTTTTTATGGTGGTGTATTCGTGCAGGTGTGGGTTTGCTCAGAGTCAAGAAGCATATGATTCCGCGGTAAATGAGCTGTTTAGCACATTGGACAAGGTGGATGATCACTTGGGCGATTCTAGGTACTTGTGTGGAGATGTGTTGACACTAGCAGATGTATGCCTGTTTACAACTTTGATTAGGTTTGATCTTGTGTATAATGTTCTGTTCAAATGCACAAAGCGAAAGCTGATCGAATATCCAAACCTTCATGCCTATATGCGCGATATATACCAGGTAATTACTCCTTCTGTGACTAGTATATGCTTGTAGAATGGGGTGGGTTTAGCTAGTATTGTACATTTTTTGTTCTCAAAGGGTGTGTAACTGTGTGGCATATTTCTTAAGCTAACATTTCTATCCGCTCCAGTATCCATTAGACTAGTCCCATATGAAATAGCGAATCTAACTTGCGTTGCAAAAAGGCTTTTTTGTTTTCCCTTTTCTTCATAAATAGAGAGGGGGCCCTATTTAGATTCTCAATTTGTCATGGTTGACTATCTGGAGGGCTAGATGAACTTTGAGTGTGATCCTTGAAAGAACTTGCTACTGCCCTTTTGTTTCTGACGATTGAAAATCAAGTAGATGACTGTGTTCTTTCTGAATTGGTGAATTTCAATCTTCCTCCTATGCCTGATTGGTCTGGGACTCTGGTGTCTCTATTTTGTATGGCATAAAGATTGGGTTTGGAGAACCCTCGCGATGAAGTATGAACTGATCTTGTTCCAAATTCAGCAGAAGAATTTGTCAATCGTATTGACAGATTGAAAGAAACCTTCTTAGTTGCCTCATTTATACTATAACGACATTTAGGATAAAACCTTCTTAAGTGTCCACCTATCAGCTGCCTCATTTTGCTTGAAGCCCTGAACTGATACTCTGGTTGGCTGTGGCAGCGGATCCATTGTAGTCGCTTTTTTACATGATGCGTTGCTCTTATTTACCCGAATTCTGTGCTGCATGGCTAATTTTGCATTTTCATTTCCTATACAGATTCCAAAGGTTGCGGCAACTTGCAATTTTGGAGCAATTATGGATGGTTACTATAAGATTCTTTTCCCGCTGAATCCAAGTAGCATTCGACCTGTCATGCCTTGTGGTTGCGAGCATGAATTCCTCTCTCGACCTCACAATAGGACACATCTGTCATTGGTAGATAAAAATGTACAGGTTCCTGTTTTATAAAGCTTACTTTCAGAACATTGATTGGATATAGAGCCCAGACCTTGGTATATGTCGTTAAATTGTCACAAATTATGTTGTAAACAGTTCTCCACCACTTCTGCGAAAGGATTTCAGCTTATCGACAGATGTAGAAACTGAAAATACGTAACCTACAGCCAATGAAATATACAACGATGATTGTTTCTCCGAAAATTTCTGGCTTTGAAAATGCAACCAAACCCCATACGCAACCTACAGCCAATGAAATATACAACGATGATTGTTTTTCTTGTAAAATTTCTGGCTTTGAAAATGCATCCAAGCCCCTTTGACTGCTAACAAACAGGCCTTTAGGTCTCAAAGAATTTTTCTTATTCTTTTTTCCGGCGTCTGATACGAAAAATAAAGGAAAGATGCTTAGGAGTAAACTGACAAGGAGTACGTTTCTCCGCAATCTAAAAATTCAGAGCGTGCTGCACATTCAGAGAAGATCATGGGCCCACAAGGAAGAGCCAAGTCGTTCGAGAAACAGAAACTTCTTGAAGATCGCCTTACTGCAAAGAACAATTCTCCTACAGAAAAAATATGAAAATTCTAGCAACTTCTTAAGGAACATGCAATTCCAACGGTTGTGAAGACGGACTACCTCAGTACAGCGAATTGCAAAAAACTAGCTAGAATTCCAAGCAAAACACACAAGCCAAGAACAAATTATTTCAATTAATGAAGCATTGTCATTGATAACGAACCGAAAAGGCCGAATAAGGTGGAGACATTCCAAAGTTTCCAGCTTTGCTTAAAAGCGGGCGGACTGAATGAAATGAAGACAAGGTACCCATAGTTTCGGCAGAGTTACCCTATGGTACAACACATAATACACAACGGTCATGGAGGCAGAAAAGCTTATGAGAAGTGCAGAATTGATACAATGCTGAATGCCTGCTTATACAATTTGACCCCAAGAGATTTGGGCCATTTGGGCCTCATGCAGCCACATAGAAACGTACACATCCTAAAAATGACTTCTCAAAGCTTTGAAAATAACCTTGAAACCCAGTCAACTGATAGGTTACAGCCTTGGGAGGGGAGTCAAGTTATTGCACCAAACCAATTCTTGTGAAAGGCACCATGAACCTCACATGTTCATCTTCGATTCCCTGCGGATCTAGATCCTGTGCCAGAGGACAAATCATAATTAGCAGCAGCTGAATCAGAGAGAATTTTGTGATGGGAGCGCATTAATTAGGCAAAACTGAATCATCTATACCCTTAAAGAAGCTATATTTAGCCAAAACTGAATCACGTATTCCCTTGGGAGTTTGTCGGAAAGGACGGCTAAAATTTTAAGATTTTTACTGAGGGCAATGACAAGACAAGCATGAAATGGGAAGTGGTATAGAAAAGAAAACCGACAGACTGAGTGCAAACATGTATATACTGATAATCTAAAAAGATCTCTCAGACAAGCTACAATGAGGACATTGTATCATTTGAATGACAAAATAGATCCAACTTTTCTATGACACATTCAAACTAATAAACCCAAATTGCTGTAACCAATAAAAACTAAGCAAAAATTCACAACATGTAAGCACTTACTACTCGCACGTTTGATGTTTCGGCAATACTTGCTGCCGCAACGGCACTTAAAAGCCTTGACCGGATGATCGTGATCATCGAAATCAATACCATAATCCTGCAGACACATGATTTACTATCTCAGTAAAGGAAATAAATACAAATCCTCACATGTTTTATTCACATAAAGCCGCCAAAATAAGTTTAAAATGGTCAGCGTAAATAATTACTTTTTTGAGTTGACAAGCAATTTTAGACACTTTGTTGTAAGCAAACAAAATTAATATAAAACATGCACAAAATAGATTTTGGGGATGCACGCACAAAATCGATTGAATGTACAACGGAAACATGCACGCACAGCAGAGGATGTTGTATGTATAAACTTTATCATAGCAGACAGTTTAGTTAAGTAAGACTTAGAGTCACAGAGCGCCTAATCTTTGTGGGACTGCGACCATTAGTCGTAACTCACACTCTTTAATTTGGTCATGCTCATCTCATAGACTGCATGAAACCCACTTACCCATGTAAGTTCCTCCATAGCATCCACTTTTCTGGTTGTGAAGAAGGCGAGCTGCATGGCGGTAAAACATAAACTATATTAGATTTCCCAACATAAATGACTGGGCCAGCCACAAGTTATTTCCAAAGACAAAAGGAAGAAGTGAAGTGTCTGGGGTTTTTTACATGATAATAGTGATGGTCAGGGGTCTCCACCTCCACGGGTATCTCAACCAAGGTTGAATCAAAACATCTGGCAGAATAAGAAAATAAACTATTTAATAACTACAACCAATTGAGGGTTTAACTTGATAAAGATAAAGAAGAGTAGAATATAAGAAGAAAAAAAGTTAGTGTTCTAGTCTAAATGCAAGCACAAATTGTGATAGACCTCTAGGCATCTTTAATATACATGTAACATATACATTACAGCTAAAGGATAAAGTCTCAGTAAAACAAAATAGGCATTGACAGAGGAGTAACCAATGCGGGTCTTTCAGACAAAGAAAAGATAAAGGCACAAAAGAATTTGCCCTCTAAAGAACTTACCTATGATTGATAAACCTTGCAACATTCCCATAATTTGTTGCATCCAAACAGAGGGCTTCTTCATCCTTTAAAACTACTTCTGAACCCCAATCAGCATCAAGCAGCACAGGGTATGCATGCTCCTCATTTTTGCTTTGTGAGACTCTCTCATAGAGTTCAGCATTGGTTAAAATTTCCCCAACGTATTCACAGACAAATGCACCTTTTGGGAGCTCCTCTAGGGTACGGAGACCCCATCCTTTTCCTCCAGGAGTCATAAACACCTGAACATGGGGACGGGAGGACAGTGTACCAATCATAGCAAATGAAATGTAATCAGACATGAGATATTACTCAAGCAAGGTTTGCAGAATATGAACAGATCCCAAGCCTCTCTTATGAAGAGAACCCTTACTGAGATGATACTTTGTGCAAGACGATTTCGTAGAGTTTGAAGTTAAATAGTAGTAATATGGAAAACAATGTACCTCCATTAGCAACTGGCGAAAAAACTTAAGATACTAGGAGCAAATTCTCACCTGCAACTTGCGGTTTATGCCGCGTTGTACCACCCGATTACCACACAGTTTACTGCAGCCACATTTCCACCAGCATTCTTTTATGAACTTTCTAACTAAGTGACCCTTGCAAGGTTCTGGAAGATCATCATTTTTGGATCTTTCCAGCGGGCATTCCTTACAATAAAACATGCAGTGCTTTTGAGGATCGCGATTCATCGAAATACACTCTTCCAAAAAGTCCTCTTTGACAAAGCCCTCTAAGGTGTACGCAAAATCACCACCAGTTTCATTTGCACAAGCGCAGGGTGTTGGTGATGATAAACAATTCCCAAAACAATTCGAACAACAATTTTCTCCAATCCGAGCAAGAGAGAAATTTACATATCCGTTCTGAAAAAGCACATTTTGTGGTATATACTGGAAAGACGGTGGATACTCCTTGTTAACATCATTTACCAATGGTATTACAACATTTTCTTGTCCTTTTGCTATATCATTAACATCACGAAGAGACATTTTTCGCCGCTGAACCACCCCCAGACTATGAGAATTTTCATGGTCAAGCCCATTCTGTTCATTTTCCATATCAATTTCACAGGTGTTCCCAGTGTAATTCTTATCTTTTTTTGTGCAGTCATCCATCCCATTGGATGATGGTGGAAATATTGGAACTCCAGAACAAGCTTCTTCAGGTGCACAGTTGATACTGATTGATCCGTTAGAAGGACCACATTGCTTGCCTCTTGTTCCCATATCCAGTGCTTTAGATTCTTTTGACAAAACACCAGCTGGCGTTACGTCTATGGTTTCCTGTTATACATGAAAAAAGTCAGTACCAAGTTCCTGAAATCACCCACGTAGCTTTCATTAGTTTCCTCACATTGGCCCAACGGTTAAGATAATCCAAGACAACAATCCCCAACCATTTTGAGAAACACATCAATACTAGGCATAAGGAAATCAGGTCTTCCAAGGAAACAAATAATACGTGAGATAAATTTTCACCTCTCGAGATGGAGTGGAAGCAATCTCTGAGTAGCAAGAAGCCTTTGCAAGCTGGCGAGTGATTCGCCTTTCAATTGATGAAGGTGGAACACCATCACTTCGAACGTTTCCATTTGCGTGCTGAGGTGAGACGAGTCCAGGACCATCAGCCCCTCTGATAGAGCCATTTACACCAGAAGAGTTTTCTCTACCTGATGGCTCTGTAAAAATTTGAGGAAGGAAACAAAGTCGATCCAACAGAAAGGCAAAAAAATTGCAAGGAACAGTACAGTAGGGGTTATCATCTTCTAATAGATGCCAACCAGCAGTAACACGCCCGTTATGTTAACAGAACAGCAACCTTAGAATAAAAGTCGGAGTTGAACCACAGGAAACAAGATATACCTGGAGTGATCACTGCAAGAGGAACCGTGAACTGCGGCAGGTCATCAGTGACTGGCTCATCTTTAGGCTCGATCAAAGTAATAGAACTAGACACCAGCTGTTTGGGTGAAAGAACAATGCCAGGCTTCACTGCATGAGTTGACCTTTCAGAAAATGATTTCTTATCTCTTGGACCTGTTTGAATTGAGAGAGGTTCCTTTCCTTTTTCTTTGAGTTGAGTTCTGCTGGCAGCACCTGGCTGAGATGGTTCAGATCTTTCAGGTATTGACAATGGCTTAGACAAGACGGGTTGCTTCCCTTTGTTTCTAACAAGTGGCAGGGGAGACAAGGGAGGGGATGCAGCCCCTATATTTGCCACATTAGGCTGAAACGACTCCGCAATGTCCTGTGACTGTTGTGGAGGAGAAGTTTGAGGTAGACCATCTTCCTCAGGTTTTGGCTGTTTTAAGGAATTTCCACCCGATCTAGGGCTACAGTTACCAAAAGAAGGTGAAGCATGACCTTCTTGGTACCTTAAGCGCAACCTTTTTAAGGGACGCTCAGGCTCCTCCTGTGGCTCAGCTTCTTCCTCCATTTCTGCTTGCTAATCTCAATTGAAAAGAAAAAAATAAAACACAAAAATAAGAGAAGAACCGATAGACACAACAACAACTGGAAATTCGTGGAAATTACGCAAGGGCGTCCTGAATAGGTACAAGGAATAGGCCACATACAGCAGCATTTTCACGTTCATTCTTTTGCTCCGCCGCCTGAAAGATCAGGTAAAATAATTTTACTACAAACGCCAGGGGACCATATAAGTTTAAATGAATACACAAGAAATGAGCCAAACAGTCAGACTAACAACACAGAGATGGCTGTTAGTTTAGAGAGAGAGAGAGAGAGAGAGCAACCTGAGTTTCCTCTTGGTCAAATATAGCATCTGCGAGAGCTCTGTAATTTTCTTCTTCAATAAGTTCCCAGTTTTTGTCGTACAGCTTCAGAAGATTCTTCAAAACTGGTTTCACTTTTTCCTCACTGATACCGAGAACCCTCATAGCACGAAATGCACTCACAACTTTTGGATTCGGCGCCATTGCTTAACTCGAAGTCAATATTCTCTAAAATAAGTTCCCAATCATCCAATGCACCTGAAATTTTTCAAGATATGAAAACAAGTCTCAGAGGCATAAAGAAAACAGAAACATACACATGCATCACATAATCCTGTCAAATAACAAAACAGCCCATAGTAATTCCATCAGTGACCTTGTTAAGGATGGACGAGTTTTAAAGGACTGGCAAGAAAGTAAAAATATATCTGTGAATTGCCCTTGAAAGTAAAAGACTGAGCTGAAAATGAGTTCATTTGGTAAGGTATCTGAATGATACAAACGTACCAACACCGGTAAAGAATTATTAAAGTCATGGAAAACAAGGGGGAATCATACGTGTGACCCTCTATACTCAAGCTGTCAATAGAAGACTACGAAAATGATGGTTGGCATCCTATGATTGTTGTGAGCAAGAAAGCGGGAAAATATTGCTCAGTCGACAATATATTGCTTCGTCAACAATTGAGTGGCGCTATATATTTATCATGTTAGATGCTATCACAACACAGAGACCAAATTTTAGACATCACAGCTCAGTCCTAAATACCACCAAGAGAAGCATGAACAATGTAAATAAAGGTCCAAAAATTCAGCAATTATCATTCATCATTATCCAATAGCAATATCTCAATCTGTCTACGCTAGGATTATGGACAAGACTTGTTCACAGATCAACCAACGAAACCCCAGCCTCCGAAGCCCTGTGCCCATGACTTATCTGTAACTATGCTAACGAGAGAATAATAAGGATGGCCAGCAAAGAATAAACCCATCCAACTGAGGAAAAAAGAGTAAGAACCATGATAAGAGTTCAACATCCTTTGGACTAGTATTATTCAACACTCAAAATGATCCAAACTATTCGAGTTGTTGTCTTCTTACCATGTCAACTATCACAAGTCACACAAATACCATAATGCAGAAAACTGGCGGCAGGAAAACACAACATAGCCCCCTTTTTCTTTCTAGAAACATGAATGAACAATGTAGTTACCACACCCAAAGAAGGAATACACTACTGGTCACATAGTTTGGAATTGAAGGATTGACCAAAAACCCAAACCAGAATCTCTTATCCATTAAAGTTGTTCCCAGCCTCGAGTTCCAAGAGAAAACAAAAGAAAATAACAAAAGGAACCAAAGTAGCCAGCAATTACACAAGTAGAAGCCCTCAGAAAAATAGCTCAAGCGATCAAACCATAACAATTACACCTGAAAACAAAACAAAGAAAAAGTAAAGCACAAACACAATGAGTGAGAACAGGCTTCAATCACTCAAACAGACAAATTAAGCTATCGATTTGCCAAATGCCAACAGCTCAACCACTCAAAAACACATCTCTGAGCAGAGAATGCAAAAGAAAATTACACCACTAAGGAAAGTACATAATTTTGTCAAAATTCAGTATATGAGTTGGCATTTGTTCTTTCTTTTAAACTCTGTTCCAAAACCCGGTCTTGGCGCTGACTAGGCACTATGCTGGGGTCCAACGCCTAGATAAAAATCGGCCTAGGCGCCAACTAGTCAGCTGTCTAGGGAGCTAGTCGGCCAACAAGTTTGCCTCTAGGCGCTAGGCGCCCCTCTACAGTCCGACTAGCGCCTAGTGACTTTAACACTGCTCTTAAAGTATACAAACCATAACCTAATCAAAGGACAAACCATCACCACTGCACATCCATTGGCTTAAATAAATGCAGGGATCTTGAAGAATGGGAGCATAAATAAGCCCCAAGAATTCACTCAACTCAAAGTCTAGACACCGATTGGTTTGTTTAAATCGAACATATGGCATGTACGGGAGTATGCCGTCAGATAAAAATAGAAAGCAAACCAAAAATGGCAATGAAATAGAAGGTTCCACCAAATGTGGTCCAAAGGCCGAGAAAAAGAAATGCTCTGGGCGACCCAAGGCCCTAAACCCTAGAAATACGCAATACAGAACCGAAAAGCTATGAAACAGGCGATTTCACAGTTTTCCCGTTCAAGCAAGAAATCAAGAGTCGTTACTAAATTAACACAGACCGATTTCTTCGAACAGCGTGCATTTAAAAACAGTCAAGAAAGCTTAAAATGGCAAAAAAAAAAAAAAACAAGAGATTCCAAGAAAATACAGAGTCGCGAGGGGAGTAGATATTTACCAGCATTTCCGATTTGAGATGAGCGAAGGGAGGAGTGGACGTGTATGTGTGCGCTCGCAGTAGGGCACGGAGCGAGCGGGGTATAACGGGAAAGATTTGGAGGAGAGAGAGGAGGGAGTTTGTGGAGAGAGATGGTGAGAGTGCAGAGAGTACTACGAATCTCTATGTGGGGGGTTTTGAGAAAATGATGACCACGTTCGTAATGGGCGCGTGGACTACGGGGCACGCAATACAGTCACGTGATCCTCAAATGACATTTGCGCTCGCTCCTAAATCCTAATTTTCGTTTAGCGCTCTTGCTCTCAATCTTCTAAATATATTTTCGCGCTCACAATTTCGCTCTCGCTTGCACAATTGTATGCGAATTATGTAATTTAGAGTCCAATGTGATTTGGAGACCCGGGGTGCACCACATGGTTAATACACTATCCAAGCTTAGTCAAGTAGCCCTCAAATGTTTTCCGCTCCACTCTCAATCTTTATTTGCGCTCGTTTTTTTAATTCTCTCTCTCAACGAATTTTAGTAGTATGAAATACTTTTTAAGATTTTTTCACGCTCACGCTCTCTTTCACTCCCATATTTGCTTGTGCACTTGTACGTGAATGTTGTGAATTCTGTTCTATGCCAGCTCGTACCAGACATCAACGGTACATAAAAATAGGTGTTCCATACCGCCCTAAATACCGGACTGTTTCGAGCGTACCAGTCGGGACAAAAGAAAAAAATACACTATTTTTTTCTTTTTATTTAAAAATGCCTAAATTTTAAGATAATTCAACAAAATTTGGAATCTATAATATGTTAATCATCTTAATTTGTTATTAGGACTAATTTCAAGGTATATCAAAGTGGTAGAATTTATTTTACACCTCTTTGAATTTTTTTGGTTTTTTTACATATATTAAAATATACTCCCTTCGTCCCAAATTCTTGGTCCTCTTCCCTTTTTTAGAAGTCTCAAAAGATTGGCTATATCTTCTGATTTATTATATTTTTTATATCAAATATGGATCTTAATGAACTCTTTCATACAGAGTTTTTTAAATCACCTAAAAAATTATAAATTGTAAGATATAATTTATTGAAAAATGACACGCACTTTCCAAAAGGATCAAAATTTTGGGATAGAGAGAGTATGTAATATATGCTCTATTATGGTCAATCCAAAACGGTACCAGTATATACCGTTAGCAGTAGAAAAAACAGTACGCTGTGGCTTATGAGTTATGAGGGCCTCTGTGTTGATGAGTGGGCGCGAAGACTCGAGTGGGTGGTTCGGTGGGCGCGTGGACGAAACGTGTTAAAAACTCAAAAATTGGGATGGGAGAGCGTTGTCATCGATGTAGTCAGAGACTCGGAATTCAGAAGGGAATCAGCCAGAATCCAAAGATGAAGCTGAAGCCCATGGGCCGTATCTGGTATTAAAGTTGGGCTTTAGGCCCATAAAGGCCCAATGGTCGAAAAGTAAAGCCAGGGCCCGGATTCGGCCCTTTTTAGTTATTAGCCCGGCCAAACTACACGAAATGTACTTTTTATGCTCACCAAAAATCCACTACAAAAGAACAATACTACAATTAGAGCATTTTTAAGGATGAATCATATGGTAGCACATTTGAGTACCATATTTTGAATATCATCAGTGTGTCGTTAACAAGCTGGTCTATTGGGTCCACCTTCCATAGTTTCCCAATATTTCTTTTAGAACTTGAATTATGATATTGAAGTATCGTCATCACTCATCATTGCATCACTCACTAAGGAAATCGGTACAAAAGTTTAGAACCAAATGAAATGAATTTTTACGATGTGTAACATATATGAGGAAATCATTCATTTATGTCACTTCTCCATGTCGATAATGATATAATGATTTATCGTTCCCAATTAGGACTAAATATCACTACCCTTGTCCCTAATTTGCAAACCTATATTCAATTCTTGTCGCCGCCTCGATCTCCTCCCGATATTTTTTTTACCCTTCGTTGTCGCTCCAAACAAGGAAGGGGATATACAAATGGAGAATGGAGATCTAGGGAAAGAGAGTGAGAGACTGATACGGGAAGACGTGATTTGTAGTGATTTTTGAGAGAGATAAGGGATGTGATCAAACCTAAAACATGAGAGACTACCAGATGACAAATGGACGAAGAGGTGCGGCAAAATTGTGTTTCTCGTCCTTCAATGAGGAACTTAATTATTTATGTCATTTCTCAATGTTGATAATGATTTATCATCATTTTAATTAGGACCTGATTCGCAAACCTATATTCAATCCTCGTCCCCTTTTCGATCTCATGTTGGTATTCTTTTACCCTCCGTCCTCACTCCAAACAAGGAAAGGGAATATCCAAACAGAAAATGGAGATCTAGAGAGGCGGAGAGAGAGAGAGAGAGAGAGAGAGAGAGAGAGAGAGAGTGTGTGTGTGTGTGTGTGTGTGTGTGTGTGAGTGATGCGATCAAACCTAAAACATGAGAGAGAGAGAGAGAGAGAGAGTACTAGACGACAAACAGATAAAAAGGTGCGGCAAAAGTGTGTTTCTCGTCCTTCAATGAGGAACTTCATTATTTATGTCATTTCTCCATGTTGATAATGATTTATCATCGTTCCCAATTAGGACCTGATTTGCAAACCTATATTCAATCCTCGTCCCTACCTTGATCTCCTTCTTGTATTTTGTTATCCTCCATACTCGATCCAAACCAGGAAAAGGGATATCCAAACGAAGAATGGAGATCTAGAGAGAGAGAGAGAGTGTGTGTGTGTGTGTGTGTGTCTGAGTGAGGGAGTGATGCGATCAAACCTAACACATGAGGGAGGGAGGGAGGGAGAGAGAAAGAGGTTACCAGAGTACCAGATGACCAACGAAAGAAGAAGTGCGGCGGAAGTGTGTTTCTCGTCCTTCAAGGTTGCACTCCTCAAACCCTAACACAATCCGTCTCGTAAGTCACATATGTTCTCTCTTCCCACTAACATCCTTATTAGGCTAAATACTTAAAATTTCACTTGGGCCTTCTTCTTAATGGACTTCACATTAAGAAGTGCGGCGCAAATGTGTTTCTCGTCCTTCAAAGTTTCACTCCTCAAACCCTAACACAATCCGTCTTATAGGTCACATATGTTCTCTCTTTCCACTAACATCCTTGTTAGGCTAACTATTTAAAATTTCACTTGGGCCTTAGTCATTGGACTTTACATTAAAAATGGGCTTTAATGTGTAATATATATGTGGAGCATAAATATAAGTAAAAAAAAAACAGGGATTCAAGGTGAGATTGGGGTAGAACATATGTAAACCATCCAGCTACCTATTTTCTAAATCTCCAATCTGTTTTGGGCCACGGACTGTATCAAGCCTCTTATTTATTTCCTCTCGGCACGAGAATATCCATTAGGTACATTTTATACGAATCGAAAAGCTATATGAACTCCACCAATTAGTCAACATCGAGATTAGTTGCGTGTTTGCTAAACTAAACAGACTACAAGAGCTAATGACAATAGTCTAAGTTATTTTCACTAAATGGTATTTTAGTTGATATGTGTGAGGAGATGACTTGTCTAAAAATCTGTGAAAACATTGACTTTATTCCATTTAATTTAGCGAAAACGCTTAGATACCAGATCAGGTAAAATAAAAAATACTAGGTAACAAATTAAAACAAAGAGATATCGATGAAATTTAGGGAAGAGATGTACATTCAATTTTTTTTTTTTACGTTCACGAGTGTTCGGACGAATTAACGCCCCTAAATTAATCAATTTTTCAGTCTATTTAAATATAGGTCATTCACATTCAGATTAAGAAATTCACAAAAAATTACTTTCTTGATACATAATCTCAAAAATCGTATCCTATTCAATTGCATGAGAAAAAATCCACCAAACCAAACCCACCCTTGCTACATTCCTTTCAATTCATGTACACTGAACTCTCACACCCACACCAGGTGGTAAGTGACTGTACCGCATTTTTGTTCTAGCCCTGCCACCACATCCTATTCTATTTGTTAATTTGTTTATCCAGTCAATGATTAACTTAAATCATAAGCATTCTGAATCTCTGATTACATATTGATTTCCTTTTCACATTAGTGTACATCCACCACAGAGATTTGGAGATTACTTAATGTTACTTAATTCACTGAAATACTCACGTTGTCACAATCACTCCGTACTCTCAATCAAACACTGACTTTTTAAACTCTGTATAAAGAAAAAAAATTCAGTGCCAAGCGGATACCATTTGGTGTCCGCTCAATACATTTGAGTTGTATATTATATTTTTGGACGGCTCAGATTTGGAGAGAGAAAGTGTTGAGATGAGAGGAGAGAGAATGTTTCAATCATAGCCATTGAAAAGAGTAATGGACGGCCCGAATATACTGAACAGATACCGCATGGAATATACCCACCCGCCACTAGAAAATTTCTCCCGTACAACCCTCCATAAACGTAAAACATTATTGCAACCCCAAATGACTTGGGCCAAACAAGAATGAGAAAGCAATAAATGTTTGTATTTCATGAGACTAGTTACACGTCCTACCTCCACGGAGGTCAAACGTTTTAAATCTTATAGCCTTATGAGGGTTTGTCTAGTTGTTAAATTCAGAAGTTTCAAAATAAATTGAGGTGAGCGGAAGCTGGCAGGATATGTTGCACTAATTAAAGGGAAAATCACTAGTACTAAAAGTAACCTCTTTCACATTAATTACAGGGAAAGCCACCCACAAACCAAAAGGGTCCAAAAGCCTGGTTATAGAAAATTTTCAGTGCCCAGCGGGCACCGGCCACATGTGCCGAGCACGCATCTCAGATGTCCAAACGCGTTTTGAACAATCCAAATCTGTTTGAGCTTGAGGAGGCATTTTGATAATTTAATACTTAAAAATTATTTAAACAGATCTAGACCGTTCAAAACACGTTTGGACAGTTGAAATTGTGCTAGACACCACATGACCGGTGCCCACCCGGCACTGAAAAACTTCTCGGTTACAAAAGGGCCACAACCCACCGAAAACATCTCTCACTGTCTCATTTTCCCCGTCTCTAAAACCCACCAAAATCCAAATCCCCCCTTCCAAATCCTTCCAAAAACATACAGTCATGGTTTGATTAGAATATTCAACACCCCGAGATGGGTATTTCATTTCCACCATCTCCTGCCACCCTCCCCTCTCTCCTCCTCCTCTCGCTCCTCGCCACCACCGTTTCCTCCTCCGACTACACAACCCTCGTGTACAAAGGCTGCGCGGACCAAAAATTCCAAGACCCAACTGGGGTTTACTCCCAAAACCTCAAAGCCCTCTTCAAAACCCTCGTCTCCCAGTCATCCGCTGCCAAGTTCAACAAAACCACCTCCGGCGAAGCCCAGTCTGCCATCACCGGACTGTTCCAGTGCAGGGGCGACCTCTCCAACGACGACTGCAACGACTGCGTCAGCAAAATCCCAGACCTGTCGAGAAAACTCTGCGACAGCACAATTGCTGCCAGGGTCCAGCTCACCGGTTGTTACATGAGGTACGAGGTCTCTGGGTTCAACCAGGTTTCCGGGACTGAGTTACTGTACAAGGTGTGCGGGTCGATTCGGGCGAGCGGGGCCGGGTTCGAGGACCGGCTGGGCTCGGCCCTCGGGGAGGTGGAGAAAGGGGTGGCCGGCGGCGGGAATGGGTTTTACACGGGGAGTTATGAGTCGGTGTTCGTGTTGGGCCAGTGCGAGGGGGATTTGGGGAGTGGGGACTGTGTTGATTGTGTGAAGAGTGCTGTCGATAGAGCCAAAAGCGACTGTGGGACGTCTATTTCTGGCCAAGTTTACCTCCAAATGTGTTATATTAGCTATACTTATTACCCAAATGGAGTGCCCAGCAAATCACCCTCAGGTAAATCACATAATCCACAGATTGTTAGTCTTTTTCGGGAGATCGTGCCATCTTTCAATTGTTTTGTAAGGTATAATTTGTAATGTTTTAATTTGGTTTTGAATCATTAATTTGATTCATCCCATATAGCGTATGAAAATGTTGCTGATTAAAAAATATAACTAATTTTCTATTCGGTTACCTTCAAATGAGGCCAAATTTACCTTCAACTGTGTTATGTAACACTTGTTACCCAAATGGAGTGCCCAGCAAGTCACCATCAGGTAAATCACACAGTGCACATATTATACTATGTATTACTCATGTGACTTCCGTCCCAATTTGTTAGTCGTTTTTTCTTTAAAGTTATTCACGTGATATGTGATATGTGAATTGCTGATATCTTGTGACTTATGACGTTTTACATGATTTTGAAAGCTTTATTTAGTAAAATTAATTGGAATCTATTAAAGAAGATTCGTATTGCACGTGGAAAGTACTATTAATTAGAAAATATAACCAATTTTCTCTTGCGTTTGAATAGAACGAGAGACCGACAAAGGGTGACGGAACAAGTATATGTCTTCTTTATGTATGTCTCTGTTTTGTTGATTGCCAAGTGTTTGACTGGGTGTGTAGGAGGAGGAACAAAGGGAAATGCCCAAAAGACGGTGGCTATTGTTGTGGGAGTGCTGGCGGGGTTTGGGCTTGGGATTGCCTGTATAATGGTTCTAAAATCAGCTTGCAAGAAGCGAGAAGGTAAGTAGGGAGGATGAGGTTAGTTTCCAACTTCTTATTACTCTGTTTTTTGTGCTTTCCCCAATTTCTTGAGCTTGTGCCGTGTATAATGTTCTACGGAGGACAAATAGTTGATAATTGTTGTTTGGTTCAATGGAAATGAGATTGAGAAGGAACAAATTGAATAGGTATTATTTGGTGTCTAATGGAACTACATAGTACCTAATTCGACAAAATGATGATTATATTTGTCCTTTTCAAGTGAAGCAAAAATCCGAAAGATCACTTCAAGAACAGTAAAAATCACTTGTAAGTGTCTTGCAAGCACAAGTCTCTAGCGTGTCTCTTACCGAGAGTAAAATCTTTTTCGGTCGCTATTTCCAAGTGAAAGATTGTGCAAAACATTGGGCTCTGGTCTGTGGTGTGTCTTAAGGTTGTGGTAGGCTAGCGAGTTACTAGTTCCTAACTTTTTATCGAGAAGTTATAGGCGATGGCCAACCTGATTGTTAGTCGTCGTTCTTGAACTCGGGTCCAGTCCAGTCTCCCTCCCCGAGTCCGTCGTTTTGTTTAATTAGTTTTGTAGTAGCAGATGCTTCCTTCTAGTTTTTGACCTAGATATATAGAATCAGTATTGATTTATTGCAGATCACTGAGTTGCCAAGTCTTTTGTGTGCAGGGGGAGACTAGCATAGTATGTGCTGAGCTGCTAATGTTAGAGGTGGTGGGGGTGTAAAGGGTTGAGAGAAGATTTTGCTTTTTCACTCAGTTTTGCCTTAAGATATATCTTCTACACTAAGATTCGTTTCTTCTTTTTCTGTCTTTCCTTCTTTAAGATTAAAAACCAAACAGGCCTCTCTGTCTCATAGATGGACATAGACATTTTAGTGATAGCTTACCTATGTAGTACTTTTGAATGTACATGCACAAATTGAATATATTGGTATAGTTTTTTTGAGTAGTAGCTTCTACTCTGCTGCTTTAAAAGCTTACTTCTCCACTTTACCACCACAGAGAGAAAGCAATTTAGCTTCTGTTTATGTGTTTCTTATGGTAGAAGAAAAGAACATTGGAATCTTGGTCCGGCCTTGTTCGTTTCGGGGTCTCGATAAATTTTTTCTATCTTTTCCTCTCCACTTATTACTCTCAAAAACCTCTTTAAAAACCCAAATCGAATAGGGTTGTACGTGGGGAGTTTTCATAGCAACACATCGAAGTATGTCGTGTTTGTAACCGAAAGTTTTAGAACCACACACGTGATACACAAACGCTATACACACTCACATGATGGGCGGACGGTGAACCTGATCGCTTGTGGAAGTGCTAGAATGTGCGCGGCTTATCCATCATGTGAATGTCTGTGTAAGTGCCGGTGTATGTAGTAGGTATGCGAAGCTAGCAAAATTGGGTTGTACCAGTTTATCAAAAAAAATTGGGTTGTACCTAACAAGTGATTCAGCATTCAATAAAAGAGAACAATCTCGAAAAAGGGAGGACTAAAACCTTTCACCAAGTCCCACATCTCTATAATTATGAAGATCTGGCCGATATGGGTCACCCCATTAATTCAGTTGAACCTTTTTTTGCTTTCTTAGTGTTTCTTAATCTAATGATGATAATTGATTTGGTAGTACAAGTTTAGCAAATCCAACTGTGCTAAAACAAGGTTTGCAGTACCCTCAGTTTAGTGGATGAATATGCGAGAAAGGCCAAGAAAATCATCCTTGTTGTTTTCTTCTTTATGGCTGGGTTTGAACGGGACTGGAGAAATTGACAAAATCATAAGTAGACTAGCATCTCCTCAAGTAATGTTTTCATGTGACGCAAAAACAAGACTTATCACTCCTTGATTTGATGATCGAAACAGTTTATTTTATAAGTCTTAATGTGTGATACATGCGTAAAATGAAGTTGATCTGATATCGGTATGCATATGAGTGAAGAATAATTTTTGCAAAAGAAATAGATGGATAAACGTTGTCCGTTATTTTTCTTTCTAAGAAATACAAAAGTCTCGTCAATCCACATCAAGACTTAGAAAATGAAAGGTTCGGATTGTCAGGATTGTCAAATCAATCGTGATTGGTCTCATTAAAAGAAATTATACCAAATCATACTCCCAGATATAGAAATTGTACTCCTGATAACACTATTAGACTGCGTGTGGACCAGCAAGTTAATTATAAGAGGAGAGGGGACAAGTGCCGTGTAGGATTTCCCAATCCTAAAGCGCGGCTTCCAGTAGGGTGCATTTGGACCATCCATCACAGAAATCAAACATCTCTAAATCATTAAATTGTCGAAATAGACAGTCCAGATGCACCTACAGGATCCCCGGATCCGTGTAGCAATAGCATGAATGGGGGATTGAAACTTGAAAGCGCTCCCCAAACAAGGCCACCAGAAATTACCAAAAACTCAACTTTAAGAATCGTCATACTTGGAGATTCAATTTCCCAACCAAGTGCATTCAACTCTATTTATTTATTTATTTATAAAAAGTAACTCTATCTGTTTTGTTGATAAATAAAGAAAACATAAATTCTATGGACACACATGGTTGTACAGAATTCCCGATATAAATGTGTTTAGAACCGTCCGAGATTTGTGGGCTCTACGTCTAACGTGTGAGACTAACGTGCACTGAATAGATCCATCTCTAGATCTTTTCACATCTATCCTACTATTTGTGTATGTAGTATTGCTCCTATATAAACAGGCATGAATGGTGAAGGAAACTGATACAGATAGGTACCAAACTGACACAGATTGGCATCTCGAAGGACAGAGGGAGTGTGCTGCGCAGCGTGCTGCGCGGCCTCCGGCGCCGCCTTGCCGGCATCGGTTCGATGATCGGAGACGTCCACTGCGTAGAACTCGTTGAATACTACAAGTGTACCAAAAGTCAACCTGATCAAATATCGTGAAGTACTTCATCGGCATACATATAACTTGAAAAAAATTGAATCCTAATGGATACGAAGCACTGGATCAAAACCACTGAATCCATTCTTTTTGAATTATATGTGTTCCGATGAGACACTTAACGATACTTGATCGGGTTTATTTTTGGTACACTTGAAATATTCGACGAGCTCTACGCAGTGGACGTCTCCGATCGTCAGACCGATGCCGGCAAGGCGGCGCCAAAGGCCCCGCAGCACGCTGCGCAGCACACTCCCCGGGTCCCATCTCGAAAGAAATCTGGTGCTTTAAAATCCGGCGACATGAGATAATTTCCATGCCTAGCCTTGGAGTCCCATAACTAGTGTTCCTCATTTCAACACTCCCACCATCCGATGTTGTTTGTTTGTTTTAGAAGAATTATCCTATTTTTAATTCAGTAAAATATTTGTCCCTAATTTTTGAAACTTTTTTTTTTTATACCAATGGGGGTCCAACCCAGAAATGTGGGTATGCTCTGATATCTAGTTCTTAAACTTATAAAACAAACCAAATTGAGCATTAAGCCCTATTTAATTGGGGTCTGTCATATGAATTCGTTCTCTCCATTAAAATTTTGTCGAGGGTATCTTTTTTCTTAAACTCACGAACAAAGCTATTAATATTAACATACTAAAATTATTACATGCAAAATTATGAAGGAAATTGATTTTGACACTCCACCTTTTGTCTCTTTCCTAATTGAAATTACAACAATACCCTTCTATGTGTAAGAAAGTCGATGAACACTAACAAAATAAAGGGTAATTTGGTAATTTCACAAAAAATAAAAAGACAAAAAAGTGGAGTGCCAAAATCACTTACCACTATGAAGTGCAAATCAGGGTTGCTTGTCACAATGCTTGCTACCCAATTGGAAAATGGGTTATGATCTAACATTAGTACCAATGCCCAGTTACCCAATTTGGTTCACTCACCAATACTACAGATCAGATCATCTGACATAGCAGAAGGTATACAGTGCGTTTTAAGAATTTCTCGACTTCTTTCTCTGCATTATTTGTCTGGAATACCAATTTCTGTACAAAATAACGAGAAACATGAACAGGTTAGTTCGAATACACATCAATGTGTGTACAAACATATTAATAGAGAGCGAAAGAGGGAGGGAGAGAGGTGGCTGACCTTCCGGTTGTCAAGACGGAATTCTAAGAATTCCTTGTTACAACTCTCCACCATACTCGCCAAATCTTGAGACTCTTTACAAGCTTACCATTAAATGTTCGAACCTACATTCACCATACACAAAAGTTGTACTATTTCATTAGCCAAGTCCTAAAAGGTCTATTTATCTAGAGTTAAACATATTCCCAAACCTGAGAATTCATGACTTCCTCCGCATCGTACCCACTATTTATGTCATCCTCAAGAACCTGCTCAATAATTGCGATAGAATGACATGAATTCAATTTCAAAATGCTCACAAGCTAAGCACGTGAGAAACTTGTTGCTTTTGGCAAGATCACCTGACAAACAACAACTCGTTGTTCATGCACAGCTTGGGACATCAGGTCTCCTGAAACAGAAGGATACTACAAATGGAACCGTACCATAAAAAATACTAGGTTAAAGTCAGATAGTATAGGATTTTCTGTATGGTTACAAACATAGATGAAATACGCACCAAGGATTTCAAATATGTAAAAGAAAGAGTCGTAAAAACAAGTCCCGCGACGATATAATATGAAATAGGCTTCCCAAGGATGTTTCCTGGCTTGAACTGTTTATGAGTTGCGAGTTTTATGGTGAATTCTTGTTTCTTTGAATTCCGGAGAACTTCAAGAACAACCTCATCACCCACGTACTTTTTTGTGATAAGGTAAGTGAAATCCACGCGGCGTCCTTGTTTAAATGGAACTGAAATTTTACCACAATGTGACTTGTTATTGAAAGCACAAGAAAAAGTAGAAAAGTCACTTGAACATACATTTGCAACAGTTCTTTATGTTTTTCCCCTGATTAGGCAAATGATTTAGCTAGTAGAAATGTTGAAACACTAACATGATCACCAAGAGAATCCATAGATAAAAGAAGGCGCATACCTGTTCCATCACTGCAAATTTTAATCCCATCAATTCTTGAAAGAATATCACACCGAATCAGAACATCAGATTTTGGATAATCGGGCATAACTACCATTATTAGAACACCACCTTGATCATCTCTCGTCATTCTTAAATCAGAAGCTTCCATCACCAGCCAATTGATGCCAAGATTTGGGGACCCTGCCATTTTAAGATATTTTCAACATGAAAAGCTCAAACAGTAGATTCATATTGACCAAAAATATTGGAAAGCGTTGTATGCCAAAAATATAAAATACGACTAGAATAAATCCGATCCAAAAATATAAAATACTACTAGAATAAATGATCCATGCAATACATAGTTACATATACTACTCGTATAGACTTTGAAGGCAAGATTACAAGAATAAAAAATGCAGCGTTCGGTCCTTATGAGATGGCAGAAAAATCCTACATACTAGTATATGCTCCATTCTTGTCATAGTCTCGAATGAAATGCTTAATAACCTGGGTAGGTATAACATCAGTTGTGCTGCCTATGCCCTGAAAGGCCATTCCGACACATTTGCCATTTTTATTAAAAACAGGTCCACCAGAAATTCCATTCCTTATGGTAACATTCACCTGCTAAAACAAAGTCTTTGTGATGGTGAACCGAGATGGATAGATTCATAATTGACAGGTTTGGGTTGATCTATTCCTTTAGAACCACAACTGAACTATAAGTTACACCCCATTAGACATAGCCTGTGTAAAAAAATTCGCAGTATATCCGTACCGAGTGTATGTGTGTCCTGTGCGTAAATCCCATTGCATTGCAGGCAACACATTCAATTTACAGCTAAATTTGTAGTAAGAAATACATTTGCATCTACTGAAGATATGGGCGTGAATGGAAACGAGAAACTTTCAATAACAAGAGAAGTGACTCTGATAAAATACATAGTACAATTTTGATGCATGTTCTTGTCTAATTTACCTCTAAAGCGAGAAATTCGGCACCCATCTGGGAATAACATTTCATGCCCACTCTTGTCACACGAGCCCTTTTCACATATACACAACTCTCACCATGATAGCCCAGAATAGTTAATTTATCTTTGGGCGCTAAAGTGCCTCCAAATTCAACCGGCTTAACTCCTTTCCAGAACTCGTCATCACTAACTGTAAGCATTGCTGCAAGTAATAACATCCATGAAGTATAATCAAAACCAGAGACAACTATTTTACCAATCTATAAATGTATTGTATATAGATATATCAAGGCCTATAAATATGTATCTCAATAGTACTCTGAAAGAATTGATCCACTGTAGAAAAGAAAAAAGGAATTGATCCACTCCAAAATAAATTGGTCATAGGTGGAGAACATAGCGAACTATAAATGAACCTGTTTAAATAAATTGGGACAACTAAATATATACTGTTACAACTCGGAGGATTGGCTCCAGTTCAAAATCAATGGTGATTAGTGGAGTAGCCTCTGTACTATAAAAATTAAGCTTAGGTGACTTAGAGAGAGATGATGAGGGGCAATTCTCTAGTTATTCCCAACACGTGCGCTGCGGACATGATGCACAGAGACTGACACCGACATGGGGACACAAAAATTCTAAAAAAATGGGGACACAGACACTACGGGGGACACACCACATGTATATAGATTTATTTATTTATTTATTCAATTTTTTCTCCAAGTTTAAATGACAAAATGTGGACAAAACGAAAAATCCATAATTCCAATACCATTCAAACAAAACAAGACATCCATAAGTTCAATACAACCCCATTGAAAAATTATAGTTTGACCCCTGATTTTTTAAAAAAATTACAGTTTAGCCCCAATTTTTTTTTTAAAAAATACAGTTTGACCCCCGTCGTGTCCCCAGCTGTGTCCCTCTCAAAAATTTAAATTAAATTATGGGACACGCCACGTTGGCGTGTCCCACATGTGTCCCCGCCGTGTCCAACACTTCAATACGTCGACCTCTAGAGGTGTCGGTGCTTCATAGGTTTAGGTTGCGGTTGCTTGCTGGGGATAGAGGAAAGCATATCTATGGGCTACCGAAGAAATGGCTCTGATACTGTGTCACACTTGTGGAGGGATCAAATATAATAGCCGATTAGCAATATGGAAGAAACCAAAGTTTGGGTTGCTATGAATTAAAAATGTAACACACAAAAACAAGCTCATTATTTGTCATACCAATGTCACACTCGGGTGCTACTGCTAGCACAGAAGCTTCGTATAAGGTATCAGAGTTGCGGTTTTTGAGCATCACTTGGGTGTGGTGATCCACGGAATGAGCACATGTTAACACTCTTCTATCCCCAATCACAAATCCACTGCTCTCACTTTCTTCTTGTTTCTTTTGCCATGGGCTTGAAAAATCTGGATGCCCACCAACACGAAGAACCATGACAACAGCGTCCAGCGGTAACGCAACAGCAGAGCGCTGCAAAACACAGTGTTCAACTTGCAGTTGCTTATGGTACATACGTATGTATATGGAGTACTTCTATATAAGTATATTGAACCCATAATTATCAACACTATAGCAACGATGGTACATGCACACGACCCCAACCAAAAAGCTCTCAATGAAATACTCAGTAACAAGAGGTCAGGGATACATGACAGAAAACTGACTTCTCTCTAATGCAGAAGTAAGAAGGTACAAAGTTCAACTCCTCCCCCAGGGTGCTAATCTAACTACTCTAACAGTTCGCCAATAAAAAATTAATCTGTTTGGAACGTAGAAAAAGGAAAATAAAATAAAATAAAAGAGAAGAAAAATGAGAGGAAAATAGGAGGGAAAATTTACTATTCACTGAACTTGAAATCTTTATTTTCTTCCCTCCTCCCCTTCCAACCAAACAATAGGAGGAAATTTTTTTAATTTTCCTTTCTTTTTCTTTCTTTTCCCTAAGTTCCAAACAGAGCTAAACAAAAAAAGAACGAAAGCCCAATACGAGTTTGAAGTTGGGGCGGAGAAACAATTACTTTGGTGTTACTGGCTCATGATTGGGGGTTCTACTGTTTTTACCGGTGTATAATGTTAACTAATCAAATACTAATTAAACTACCGCAACACAAGAGCAGCAATGGAGTAAGTTAACTAAGAAAAAGGACTTACAGCACGGGTGGAAATTTTCAAGGGCTTCCTCCTTTTTCTCCTCAGGTGCTTCGGAATGGTCTTGAAGGCCTTACTCGAGGAATAGGGATTTTTTTTCTTCTACTTGGGTATTAATTTTGCCATCGATTTCATCAGCCAAATCTATCGATTGCTGAGGTACTGAAGAGATTAACCCGGAAAAAGTAGTTGAAGAAGAGTGAGCCGCGGGGTAGAAAACAGGGGAAAATCGGCCGTGGAGTGATTTTGATGGAATGGTTGTGAGAAAGGAATAATGACAACTCCGTTTGGTGGTGGTGGTGGTGGAGGGGTGGTGGTGAACGGTGGATTTCAACTTACAGAGCGGACTGGAAGACAACATGGTATTGGTTCCTTTGCATTCGTTAATGAGAAAAACGAATGCTACTTTTAGATTTGGGTCGTACCAGAAACACTATCCACGCCACACCCCGTAATTAGGGCGGTAAATAAGCCAAGCTTTTTCGAGCTCGGCTCGTTTATTAAATGAGCTCGAGTTCGGCTCGAGCATTAACAAGCAGAGTCCTTATCAAGCTAAACTGAGTCATTTATCAAACGAGTCTCTTTAATAGAGCCGAGCCACCCTTAACGAGCCGAGCTTTTGTCAAACGAGCAAAATACTCAAACTTGAGCTCGGCTCGTTTACTAAACGAGCCGATCCGAACTGAGCCTTAACTAGTCGAGCCGAACAGAGCCTTAATGAGTCAAGCTGAGCCGAGCTAAACTCGCAAGCTGCTCGGTTCATTTACAGCCCTACCCGTAATGAAGGGACACGAAAACCAAGGCTTTGCACTTTTTCGCCCAATTTTTCCAATCGAGCCCCTCTCAGTTGTTTTTGGTTTGGGTTTGTGGTTTGGATATTTTGGTCATTTCATTGCCTTTCCAATAGTAATATACTAGTGCTACTTTCTTTCCTTTTTTTTCATGTTTCAAAAAAAAATATTATACCCCAATTTTAAAATGTCATTTTACTTTTTAAAGTTGATGCAACAAAACTTGAAAAATTATGCATGAAGAAGTTAATTTTTTTACAATTTTTTTAAAAAAAAAGAACAAATATCACGAAACGGAGGAAAGAGAATGTAATATGACATTAGAATAATGTTTATGTACATTAAGCAAATCAAACGGTAAAATTATTACTACTAAAAAACTAGTATCTAGCTGTAGTGTGTGGTTGGTTAGTTTCTATTTCATTGAGGTTTTCAAATTTTTATTGCTTCGTAGTCTTTTGATGAACAATAGAGAAAAATGATTCATGTAGCCGACCCCAAGTGATTAAGACTTAAGGCTCGATTTGGTTAGTCTTTTGATGAACAAATTGTACATTAAGAGATCTAGTCCTGTACTAAGAGCATCCACAGTGGTATAATCAAAACTAAAATGTTGCTAAGATTAGCAATATTTGTTCAAAAAAGAGCTCATAGTGGAATAATCAGATTTAGCAACCTCTTAGCAACTCATCAAATTTTGGCCATTGGATAATCAAAACTAGCAACTTTTTGCTAATAATCAAAATTAGTTGTTTCCATATTTTCTCAATCAAGTACATCATTATTACACAAAAACATTCTCTCTCTTCCATTTTCAACATATTTCTAAGAAAAAATACTTTTTAAAAAAAGTTTTTATTTTTTTGCAAAAACTGTTTTTTTTTTCAAAACTATTTTTTTTGCTAAAACTTTATATTTATTTTTGCAAAAACAATTTTTTTATTAAAACTTTTTTTTCAAAAACTATTCTTTAAAAAAACTTTTTTTCCAAAAACTTTTTTTTTATTCAAAAGCTGTTTTTGTTTTTAACTTTTTCCTGAAAACTGTTTTTTTTTAAAATCAAAGTTTTCAAAAAACTATTTTCTCTTTTTCTAATAACTTATTTTTGTTAGTTTGAAACCTATTTTTAAAAAATCATTTTCTATGTTCACAATTTTTAGATTTTTATAAATTGAAAATGTGATGTGGCAAGTTTTGGTTATTTAAATTTGATTATACCATTGTGGACATCTACATTGCTAATTTTAACAACCCCTTAAAAGCATAACCAAAAGATAATGTGGCAACTTTTGATTATTGACTTTTGGTTATTCCACTATGGATGCTCTAATACAAATTGCTCGGGACAAGTTGTTGATTGCAGTCATATTAATATCTTCCCGACATAACTTGTGGCTTCCTCAATTGGCAAAGTCGACAAGTTTTATATTGTTGTTGTTACAAATATATCCCTGCAAGTTGATACCAAAGGCGTCAAGGGAAATAGGGGATATATGTGAGCAGTACATAAGTGGGCATTGTTTTTCTGTAGGAATTTTTCATTGTATTTTGACTTGGGGAGTGTAGTTATTCTCTCTCTCTCTCTCTCTCTCTCTCTCTCTCTCTCTCTCTCTCTCTTCATGTTTGAACATCTCTCTTCAAGTTGTGGTATAACTGGAAGGATGTGATGAATGGTAAAACTTGTTCCCCTTTGATTGGTGAGTTTTCTTATTCAATGTATCTATTGTTAAAGGAGTTTGTGTATGACAAGTGAAAACATAACCATTTTTGCAACCGATTGTAATACATTCCATGAGGCAAGGATAGGACCAAGAGGGGTCTAGTAGCGGTGTCCGCTACGACAAAAATTTTAGAAAATGTAATTATTATATGTAAAAAAAAATTATCTCCAACTTATATAGTCTCATAGCTCTCGCCATTGCTAGATTTTTTTTCCTCATTTTTTATTATATATACTAGTCATAAATCTTCTTCTTCTTTTTTGAGACCCAAAAAAGTATTTTCTAAAACTAAATTCAATAGGCTAAAATGAAATAATATAAATGATGATGTGTAATTAAGAAGAAAATAAAAAACTCCACGTTAATTCTAACCCTAAAATAACTTAACCTAAAAAATTAAGAAATTTTAATTATAATACCACTCCTAAAAGGGAGTGCAGTGCGGTTATCAATTTGGGAATCTATATAAGGATCTGGGGAATGACATTATCTTTGTGCATACCTATATTTTGGACTATCAATGAAGGAAACACAATAATGTGCACATAAATTGAATTGGGCCTCTAGACCTGCCTTTTCTGATGTCATTTGGTTTTGATTTAAGGGTATGGTTCTGCAGCAAAACACGTATAAGGGGCTACTTTTTAGGTGGTATTATGAGATCAATCACTTTGTACATATTGCAAAAGTTAGGTCTGTCGCTAATCCTTCCCAGCTAATACCCCCAATGATTAGGGACTACATGGGTTCTGTTGCTGCTGTTGTTGTTCTTGGAGTGGCATTATCGATACCCAAAATTAAAATTAGTCTTTTTTCCATACTCCATGTGCAAATGAAAAACATCATTTACTATATTTTTATTATGTTATTTAAATTTTTTCTGAAGCCGATAACTATTAATATTGTAATACATCTTTTTTATTTTTTTAGTATGTACATTTCGTTACTGCTAAGGTAAAATCCTGATTTCGTCCCTGCTTCTCTCCAACACCCCTCGTAGAAGCAGATGATGAACTACTTCCACAGCCGCCGCCGCCACTAACAACCGATTGACTAACCAAATCTTGAGTCACCTCTCCAAACACCATGCGTGTCAGCGAGGACACTGTCACTGATGTCTCTACATTTCTACTGTGTCCAAAAAACACCAGCCGCATCTCCGCCACCATTCCAGCTCCTTCATGCACCGCCTCTCTCCCTCCATCCTCACCTGAGATAGAACCAGGATTTTATCCTAGTATTAGCGAAATATATACTAAAAAAATAAAAAGATGCATTAGAATATTAATAGTTATTAGCTCCAAAAAAAATTAAAATAACGTAATAAAAATTATACTAAATGATGTATTTCATTTGCACACGGAGCATGAAAAAAGACTAATTTTATTTTGGGTATCGATAATGCCACACCAACAACAACAACAACAACAACAACAGAACTCATGCAGTCTCCAATCATTTGAGGTATGAACGGAGAAGGATTGGAGACAGACTCAGCTTTTGATAATATGTACAAAATGACAGATCTCATGATACCACTTAAACAGTAGCCTCTATATAATTGTTTTGCTGCGAAACTATACCCCCAAATCAAAGACAAATAGTATCAGAAAGGGCAGACTTAAAGACCCAATTTAATTTATGTGCACATTACTATGCTTCCTTCATTGATAGTCCAGAGTATCGATATGCACAAAGATTTATCACTCTCTAGATCCCTATATGAAATTTTCAAATTGATAACCGCACTCCCTTTTAGGAGTGACATTATAATTAAATTTCTTTAATTTTTTAGATTAAGTTATTTTAGGGTTAGAATTAATGTGGAGTTTTTTTTTTTCTTAATTACGCATCACCATTTATATTATTTCATTTTGGGCCATTGAAGAAAATACTTTTTTAGGTCTTTTTTCTTGAAAAAAGAAGAAGATGATTTATGACTAGTGTATATAATAAAAAACAAGGGAAAAAAATCTAGCAGTGGCGAGAGCCATGAGACTATATAAGTTGGAGATAAATTTTTTTCACACATAATAATTGTGTATTTTCTAAAATTTTTATCGTGGCGGCCGCTGCCACTAAACCCGCTTTGTTCCAATTGTTGCTCCTCACTTCTCAGGGGTTTAAAATGTGTACTTTGGCAATCAGTACATGACATCAAAAGGAACTTATCAAGCTAATCTTTGACTACCCGAGAAGATATGTTGTTATATATGCATCTTATTCCAAATTTGCTTCTTTTTTTTTTTTTTTTTCAGAAGACTTAATCCAAATAAATTGGAAAAATGACGGCCCAGGACGTGTTTTGATAATTAATACCCGTCAAGGACAAGCTAAGAGCATTTGTTAATACTGAAAATGTCCTTGATGGGTATTAATTATTAAAACACGTCCTTAGCCATCATTTTCCTAAATAATTTTGATTTGTTATTGCACCTCTACAATTGTTAACATAATTCGTATCCGATTTTGATAAAAAGATCAAGCTTTCTTGGACTCGTATTCCAAGTATATTAACAATTGTATATTTGGAATCATCCCGTGCATAGCAAAGATTTTATGCTAGTACCTATTATTCAACTTCTTTGGGGTCACTTCATATGAAATTTTGCTTTCACTTTAATTGGATTATCCACAATTGACTGGTTGGATTGGTCTCTGAATATCAATTGAGGTGTGCGTAATTAATTACTTTGTATGTACCTTGGCAATCAGTAGTAGAATAGGGGGTGTTCCACTAAGCCTTCTTTTTGAAAAAGTTCTTTTTCTATAATTTTCAAATTCAAATATAATGAAAATGAAAAATAATTTTTTGATTTTTTTTGCACCGTATAAAAGATCTCAATGAAATCTATCAAACAAGATCCATATTTGTAAGAAAATTATTTGTGTAAATACATGATTTTTAAACTTAAAATTACTTCCTTTTCCAAAAAGTTCTTTTTTTAGAAACCGGAACACCACCTAAGAGCTTGTTTGATAACCTAAATTAAGCACTTAAAACTGAATCAATTAAGTAATAAGTGATTCAGTGAGTTTGATAACGATATTATATAGTGCTTAACAAATTAAGTGCTACTTAAAATGTAGGCTAAAAAGTTGAGAAAAAATAAGTAGTTTTGAGCTACTTAATTCTGGCTGAATTCTTGTGTACTTACATTTAATCATCATACCATCACCACCACCACTTCTACAACCACTTCATCACCACCACCACTTCGCCACCACCACCATCATCATCACCACCACCACCACTTCGCCACCACTCCACCGCCGCCGCCACCACTCCTCCACCACTTCACCACCATTCCTCCACCCCACCACCACCACCACCACTCCCCTATCACTTCATCACCACCACGACGACACCACCATTACCACACTGCCACCACCACTACCACACCATCGCCACCACAATGCCACCATTACATAACTATCATTCCACTGACACCACTCATTGTCACCATTACTCCATTACACCACCACCACCACCACTCATTGCTACCATTACATCACCGTCAGTTTATCACCACCATTACACCACTATCGCCAGCACTCCTACACCACCGTCGCCGCCACCACTCCATCACACCACCACCACCACCACAATCACCATTCCACCATTATTATAAGTACATTGTGACCATTAGTAAATTAAGAGAGAATCAGAACTAAAATTAATTTATCATTTTTTTAATTCAGTACTTAATATGTTTACCAAACAGCTTTTCAACTTAAAAAATTCAGTATTCAGCACTTAATTTTTCAGTATTCAGTTTCAGTTTTCAGTTTTATCAAACAGGCCCTAAGTACTTATTCTACTACTGATTTTGTTAAGAAACGGTGGATCTCTTGACAAAGAGTGTACAACATACTACTGTAATTTTTATCAATGAGGCCTATAACCATTTAAATTTTCATCAGTATTTGAAGGTGCCGTGCCAACCAACGCAACTTCTTTTGATCTGGTTCGCTTAAGAGTTTTTTTTATTTTGGATTTCTAATCATTATTGTATTTCTCTGAAATTATTACTCTCATTTTTTTTCCCTCTCTCTAATCATTATCCTTATTTTCAATAATTGTTCTATCTTTTTCTACACTTATTACCTACAAATTCAAAATCCTCAAACAAACGGAATTGTATTTGTCAAAAAAAAATAAAAAATTACTCCTGCATACTCCGACGGCAAGTGACATACTCCTACCAACAGTTGCCGTCACTTGCATGACGTGCGATCCCCACTAGAGTACATGACATCAACTCCTCCATCGGATCATCGCCTTCTCTCTCTCTCTCTCTCTCTCTCTCTTCAAGCAATTTGTTTGGATTTGCTCACAGCTATAACTTTATTTCCAAAATTGTTCTCCAAAATAATGTTAGACACAGCCCATCATCGTTGTCCGATTTATCGGATAGAGATTGATTAGAAATTTTAGAATCCGTTATATGTATAGAGAGAGATTCATCTGAGATGAGAACCCCTTTCAGGTTTTTGGCTATCGGAAAAACCTGTTTATGAAAAAAAAGTAAAAACCTGATTTTTAAAAGTTTTTTTAGTCTCTATTAGCTTCATTTTTATTAAAAAAAATTGAGTTTTAATTATAAAATTTTACTTTTCTGAATTCTCTTATTGAGACAAATCGGGGGAGGGAGAGGGAGGGGGAAAAAAAAAAAAGAAAAAGGAGAGGAACACGGGTCGGGTCGGATGGGTTCGGATTTGTCTTGACCCATATTTGACCCAATCTGTTTCAACCCGCTTGTTTTTTGACCCAAATTCGACCCGTTCATATTTAACCCATGCCCCGTTTCAATCCGTCCAAATCCATCCGGCCCCGTCCGGTTGTCACCTCTACTTCTCACCCTCACACCCCTACGGTAGTACCTTGAATTTGCCACCTTGAAAACGCACGTGTTTTTCAAACAAACTTAACGCGGAAAACAATACTCCCTCCGTCCGGATTTAATTGTCCCTAGTTCTATTCTAACCGGCTAAAAAACGGGTTATATCTTAGAATCCGTAATGAATTTCATATCGAATATGGATCTTATTTGATAGATGTCGATTAGTTCTATAATACAATATATTCGAAATCACGTAAAACATTAAAAATTAGAAGATATAATCGATTAAAAAATGACACAAACTCCCAAAAAGAACTATTAAATCCGGACGGAGGAAGTATTTTAAAAGATTAATGGACCCAACTCATTTACTGCTTTCAAAGGAGACCCTGCGTTATATACAAGCAAAGGAGACCCTGCGTTATATATAAGCAAGTTGGGTGGTAGAATTGTAAACTAATTTCATTGGGGACTTCGCCAGTCCCTATATCAGGACTCTTTTGGTTTTGCACGTCAAACAGGCGTTTTGTGTGTGAACTCACCTCAACTTGAGTCGGTACAAGACAATGCTAAATGGAGTAAAGTGTCATCCGTTCCACTTTCTTTTTAAATTTTCTTTTCAAAAAGAATGTAATTTTAAATTCATATATTATGAAAATAAAAAATAATTTTTTGATTTTTTTACACTGTTTAAAAAATCTCAATAAGATCTATCAAATAAGATCCATATTTATAAAAAAATTATTCGAGTAAACACGCAATTTTTGACATTGAAATTACTTTTTTTTTTTTCAAAAAGAACTTTTAGCAAGAAAGTGGAACACCTACAAATTTTTGTGATTTTACTGTAAGAACTGGCAGGAAGGACTGAACCCGTCATTTCTTCCCCATTGAACTTTCTGATTTTAATGTAAAAACTTTCTGATTTTGGGTTAAGTGGTTGTTGTTCTAAAAAAGCCAATGGCTTTCCCGCAAAAAAATGAGCCAAACAAAGCCAAAAAAAGCGAAAATAAGTCAATAAGCCAATTGTTTCGTCTTTATTAAAAAAAAATGGTTTTCGGTCAAAAAAATTTTACTTTTTAGATTTCTCTTGTCATGAGGATGCAATAATCCCAAAAAAATTGACAATAAGCCAAGTGATACGAAAAAAATTTGAATAAGGACAAAAAATAAGCCACTTTGACTTATTTATCCGAACACCCCCTAAGTCGACAAATCACCCCCATTCACTTGCTGTATTTCTATCTTTTTCCTTTATTATATCAAGCAGCTGTCTTTTTTGGGAAAATGACGGTCAATGACGTGTTTTGATAATTAATACATACCAAAGACATTTTCAGCATTAACAAATGTTCTTAGCTTGTCCTTAACGGGTATTAATTATCAAAACATGTTCTGGACCATCATTTTCCCCCTTTTTTTTGGGTTTAAAATGTCGTCTTATATAAATTTTTTTTAAACATCTGTTAAAATTCTTTTATTTTTAAAATTTGTCTCGATAAATGATTAATCCCAAAATTAAGACGAATAACTGAAAAAACGTACGAAAAGTTAAAAATATCCAAATAAATTTTTACAAGAACGTACCTTAAGTAAGTAAGATATAAACTTGTACTTGAAGAGGTTACCTATCAATTCAAATCCTGATAGAGATCTCCGTATTAGATTTTACCTGGTGTCAGGTACGTGCATATTCCTTTTGGGTTGGTCAATCTAAGTAGTGTTCTTTTGAATATTGCTTGTCTTTGGATGCCGGATGTTTTAGGTAATTATCTATGCATTTTTTTTTTATAATCTATAAATAGAGCACTTCACGTCTTCAGTTAGTACTAGCTATCTTCAACTTGGAAGTAGTTGTACGTGCTTTTTAAGCTCAACAAGATCTCCGCACACATGGCTGCTCCCAATCCAACCAAAAGCCTCGATACGCCGTCGGCAGCGGCGGCGGGTGACGGCGCCGTGACTGCGCCTCGTTGGATCCCAAAAAGGGGCCAGGTTCTCAGGAACATCCTTAAAATGTGCTTTCCATGTCTCTGTTCCCAAGGTGGCAAACGGCGCTTTTCGAACAAGTCAGTGGTTTTGCCTTCCGTTCCGTGATTGTTACTCTTAATAAAGGAGGAATTTCGTCTGCTCCTCTTCTCTCTTCTAAATAAACACAAGGACGTGATTCGAATTTGCTGGGGAACAAATAAAGGAAAATAAAAGAATTCCACTTCTTTCTTTTCCTCTTTCTGTCTGTCTAGATCTGTACAATTCTGTGGGGCTTGATAAAGGAGGTGATTCCAATTTGTTGAGAGTTTTTTTTTTCCTTGTTGTTGTGGAGTATCTTACTGTACTAGTTTTTCTATCTCAAGTGGTTTGATCAGCTTGGAGTTGTGTTAATATTGGAAATGGTGGCCAGGGTTTAAATTTATTTATTTTATTCTTCCCAGGGCTAAGATGGAATCGGGGATGGTTAACTTGTTCGATTACTATCTTTTTATTCGTAAAAAATAACTTGTTCGATTATTATCTTTTTATTCATAAAAAGTAACCATCCTTGTAATAACCGAAATAACTAAACAATGAACACGCGGTTACATGCATCATGGTAAGTAGTTTAGGTAATGAAGGATGATTGGGGCGGTGGACTTGATGCCATCAAAGATCCAGACCGGATCGGATCTGACCCATTGACGGACCTACCATCAAGTCCTGTTAACGTAAATACTTTTGACTTCTAAGTTTATAAAGGCATGATCAAACACCACCACGATATAATCGAACTAAATCATTCGTTTTAGATTGAGATTTAGACTAATTTTAGGGCCGGAGATGCCCACCTCTTGCCAGGCCCCCCTACGACACTAAACTGCAAAATAAGAATCGAAGCGCCAGTTCTCTTTCCATCACAAACTGAAAAACCCCTAATGCAAAGTACTCAGGCGCAGGTGTGCATTCATACGCTCTCTTCTGTGCGCCTTTTCATTATTATTATGTCTTTTGTTTTGTGCTTTCTAGGGTTTTACCTATCTAGTTCATCCAGGTATTCAATGCAGGATAGGAATTTAGTTTCTGGAAACTGAAGAGCCATTGTGCTCAAAATTGTCGTGCAATCTAGGTTTGGTACGGAAATTTGGGGGATTTTTAGGATCAATATTGCATCCTCTGCAACTTACGTTGGCACCCAATTATCAAACCAAACCTATTTGTTGGCCTAGCTGTATTTTATTCTTTTTCACGATTGCGCTGTGCTGAATTTTCATTGTAACTGGATTCATGAAACATAACCTCGAGACTTTTGCCATTTGTTGACTTGTGTATCCTCTCAACATTTGTTTGGGTTATCCAAAATATTATTGAAAGAACACAACAATACAGCGGAAAAACTAGGATATGTTTGACAAAGGTTAGTGGAAGGAGGCTTAACATGTAAGAGCTGAGAACCTTTAAGTATGGCATTAAACTGGATTGTTTTGAAGAACTAAGGATGGAGTCTTCTGAATCCCTTGAAAAATCCTTTAATTTCTTTCTTGACATATTTAGTACATCATGGCTGCCCAAGCAATCTTTCTAAAAATGTTGTGGAAGGACTTGCCACTGAATTTCCCTATAAGCCTGTTAACCTTGTTTTCCCTCGTTTAGAATCTTATTCTTTGGTTCTGAGACTTTTCTTATACCCATCCAAAGAACATAACAATGTCTTGGAATGGACATGGGATACCCCAATGAGATTATGCCAGTGAGCAACAGGTTGATGATTTCTAATTGCCTTCCAAGTGGCTGGAACTTTTAAAGTAAGGGGTGGAGAGATAAGGCATTGCGCTTGATTGGACCTACACAGTGTGGTTGGAAATTTGGAAGGAGAAAAGATGGAAATGGCCACACCCATTGATCATTGTAAACAACAGCGAAACTGAAGCATTTGTAGGATTCCCTGAAGAGGCCATGATTCTGGGACCAAAGTAAGCACTTAGAAGTCCTTGGGGGAGCCAATTATCATGCCATAGGAAAGAATTTTGGCCATCTACAATGATACGTTCAATAAATGTTTGGCGAGGGTCTAAAATTGAGAAGTTTTCTCCAGGCCCATGAACAACTTGAAGCAGCTTTTAGAGTCTGAAAACAAGACTGCAATTTATTTGTTAGAGATGTTAGATACTCAGATTCCATGGACTTACTATTTCATTTTTATTACGTATTTTGGCTTCAGAATACTTGGTCAATGGCTTGCTCTTTTGTTAAGCATACTTCTGCATCCCCTTAACCATACTCTATGACATTTTGAATCTGAGCTCTGAAGTATGATTATTATTAACATGCTCGTTGCAACTTTGCAGATTTTTTCTGTCAAGGCTCATAATTTTGTTACTATGGGAGAAAGCGAGACTGTGCTTGCTCAAACATCTGCAGTGATGGAGCAGACATCTGCAGTGATGGAGCAGACATCTGCTGGCTCTTCTTCCACTGGTTTTGGCAACACTTTCTCAGGTGCTGATGCCTTTGCTGATGACCGGGCTGGTACCACCACTACAAAGACTCCTGGAGATTTGTCTGCTTCTGCTAGTGCGACTCCTGATGCTTCCAATGTAGGTGTTGGAACATATAGTAATTCTTCCTTGCAGGAAGCTCCTGCTGTTACACTTCATGATTCTAAGCCATCCTATGAAGAGGCTGATGCTTGTGAGAATTTTGTGGGCCCTGAAAACACTGTCGTAGAAACTTCTCAAGCTGCTAGTCCTGATTCTTCCATAAATGCCAATGGGGTTGGTGAAGGAAGAAATTTTCCATTGGCCGGTAGTGAGAATGGGAATCCATCAGATGATGTTCATGGATCTACTTCTGTGCACCAGGCGCTGGATGGGTCTGGTATGTCTCTCTGCCACTTTTGTAGCATATGGTTACCTCTTATTTTTTTTAATGTTTTGCACTTGTCGCATTTATGGAGATGATTATTTGGATTTCTTTTGCAACATCTCATTTGGGTTTGGCCTTCCATGACTATATTTTGCAAATCTTTTGGGTTATGTGCTATATGCTCTTCGTTTGTCTTATGATTTTCAACCTGCTTGTTGTAAACAAGAAGTCAACAAGATGAAGCTACTAAATGTCCTATTTGCTGGCTTAATGACAACTTATAATTAACTACCACTTCCATTTGTAGCAAATGTAGTAGCTTTATGCTTTAATATGCTCTGTTGCTCAAGGATTGCAAGATTTTTGTTGATTGAACTGGATCAAAACACTTATGGCTGATGTACCATTGATTTGGTTTCCTAGACAACTCCTTTTCTCTCCCTTGTTCCCTTCATATCTCCCTTTGTACCGGGCATTGGTTGCAGTGTGATGAATTGTGTGCAGTTGTGTTGAACTAGGGGGCATTGGGTTGCCAGCCGTGTCGACAGTAGTATTAAACAGTCATGCACTCTTTCTTGTGGTCCTTTTTTCTGTTTCTGCTCAAGTTCTCTCTGGGCCTCTGATGCACCTTGTGTTGTGGTGATGATTCTTCTTGCTTTTGTTGTTAATTTTTGTTGGCAGCATTGGCTGCTGAAGAAGAACGACTGTGGAACATAGTGAGAGCTAATTCCTTGGATTTTAATGCATGGACGGCCCTAATTGAAGAGACTGAGAAGATGTCAGAGGTATGTAAAGTTGATTTCCTGATGTTGAAAACAAATGTCATATCTTTTTACGGAATAAGTACATAGGCAGCCATCTGGCTGTGTTATTTCTTTTCACTTTTCAGTATTCAGAACTCCACATCTTTGTGTTTACACATGTTATTTGATGTGCTGCTTTTATCTCCCGCTCCCAGTCATTTAGATTCAAGCTTTATTATTGTTGGATAAAATAGGCAAGCTATTTAGACGTCATTATGATTCTCTGTTTTATGAACTTGAATACCCCTTGTGTTAGTGGTATTTTGCTTTAGATGAGTACATTAGTGCTGGATTTAAAAGTTTTAAGGCAGATCTGTCTGTGAACTACTTGTCTGCAAGCGTAAGTGATTCATTTGAAAAGGATAACAGTGAATCTCATATCTTGCTGGAAAATCCCTTAAGCTAGTGGGGTCCTGACCTATACAATACAATAAAAGTTAAGATGGCAGCTCTTTCATGGTATTAAATTTTGGTGTTAACGGTGAAAATGTAAGGGTAAGTGTAGGGGTTTATTTGGGCTTTTCTGGGGCTATGGATATGGACTTAAGGACACTATGGTCTATCAGGAAGATAAGAAGGGAAAAGAGAGGAGGGAAGTGCTTCATCCTTGTGAGTGTCGGGGAAATTGATCGGAACATAGTCAATGAAACTACACACCTAGAAAGCACTAATGTTTCAGAGAACCAGAAATAGTATAGTGATGATATCGATATGGTGAGAGAGTTGTTCTGTTGGTATGTATTAGCTTAATTGGCACCAACTGATATCATTTTGTCCTTTCGCAACACCTCCTTGGGACTTTGCAATGTTTGTGGTTTTCCCTTTCAGATTATTATACTATAGGAACTGGTTACCTCATTTTACACTTTCTTCAGAAAATTTTCTGTTGGACAAGGGGTGTTACTATAGCGGCAACTATTAATGGTTGGTGACCTCGAATTGATCCTCCCTTACCCTTCTTTGTTGAGTTATTTTGGATTGCTGGCGGTTTCCACTTTCCGCTGTGTCATCAGAAGGTTGTAGCTTTGACCCTTTGTCTTTGAGTTCTATGATTCTATTCGCTGATCTTATATTGTGGGTTACCGTTGCTATTTCATTACAAAGAAATTAGCTTTTTGAGGGGTTTCGTATGGACCATTGCAGATTCTGCAATTAAGGGATTGATTGTTTGCGTCTGAAATTATTCCAATATGCATCTGCGCATGGTGTGCTTTCTTAACCAGAAAGAGCATCCATTTGTTTCTTATATGCAGGGTAATATTCTGAAAATCCGAAAAGTTTATGATGCCTTTTTAGCGGATTTTCCTTTCTGTTATGGCTATTGGAACAAGTACGCGGATCATGAGTCACATTTGAGCTCTCTGGACAAAGTTATGGATGTGTATGAACGAGCTGTTCAGGGGGTGACGTATTCTGTGGACATGTGGTTGCATTATTGTGCATTTGCCATCAGAACATCCAGAGATCCAGAGACGATTCGAAGGTAATTTCTGTGAATTGGTTCATTGTTATTGCAATAACCTAATTTCTAACCTGATTTTGTATGCCTGCTACAGCGACTCGTCCCATGTCTGGTGGAAGGTTTGTTTCGCATGCACTTCAGAAATATTAGCTTTCTGATGTGTCTGCTACTGGGTTTGGTAGCTCTTTGGATTTATCTAAGTTTTAATTCCATTTTGGTCTCATTCCCCATTCTTCCACTTGGGCTGTGTCGTAGTCCTTGTAGTTCTCTATGAATCTTGCTGTTTAACTATGACACTTTGAGGTGCATCTATAAGAAATTGCTGCCGGGAAGATCTCGTCCAAGTTAAAGGCTACATGGCCTCTATCACTTCTCCATTTCGTGGACATTGTATGATTTGTTTCAGGAAGGTAAACGGAGCGTATTATGCCTAAATTTTTAAATGTCATGTGCTATTACAGTGAATAATTCCTTGTTCAATAACAGTGCCGCCGCCACGTCTTGTGGACGTGCTTGCCATGGCTAAGCTTTTGTTTCCTACTACAATGATAGATATTTTCATTGTTTGTCAGGCTATTTGAGCGAGGATTAGCATATGTTGGAACTGACTACCTATCTTTCCCACTTTGGGATAAGTACATTGAATACGAGTACATGCAGAAGGAGTGGTCCCGGCTTGCAATGATTTACACGCGGATATTAGAGAATCCTAACCAGCAACTGGATCGCTATTTCAACAGGTGATTGCCTTTTTCTTTTTTCTTTTTTTGATGTTTCTGTTTTTATAACACAGGTATTTGAATACTACCCTGTATTTTTCTTGCAAGACCAAAGTGCAAATGTGTGCTATTTCAATGGACTCAATGGAAGATTATCTCTGCTTTAGTTTTGTGGAGGAAAGTGCTTTAGTTTATAGCTTCTGAAATCGTCTGGGGAAAAGAAGAAATCTTGTGAATCATGATTGCCACATAAAACTGCTACTTATGTTCACATGATTATGGTTTAGAGGATGCCACTTCTGAGGACAGCGGTCAGTAAAACAGGGAGGGATTTTGTCCTTATGATTTTCACAAAAAATTAGGGGGAAATTGCTAATGTGAAGAATAATGTCATCTTGTGGTTTCCACGACTCTGTTGCACTATTGAACTAGTTTCATGAGGACTTAAATGCAAAGTTCTGTAGTTTTCAATATTTCATAATCCTAGATGGATGTCATCATGTCAGGTTCTTATAATTGAATGGAAGTTGCATGGCTCGTTCCGCTTGTCACTACACGTTGTTTTGATGAATGGACATGGACTCTAAATAATACATTGGGGTTCAATTTTGAGTTTGTGTGCAAACAATTGAGATTATGAGTATCATTTGTCAGTGACATTGGTTGGTTGTGAGCAACTTGGTTGGTTGTGAGCAACTTATCTCCTTAGACATTCAACTTCTGTTAGTGGAGGTTAGGTTCTTTCGAGTAATGGGCCTGGGAAGAAGTTAAAGCAACACAAATTTTCAGTTGGGTCTGAAGGTTGTTGCATGACGTATAATTGTTTGCGGTGCTAGGTATTTCATGACAAAATGGTAAAGCCTTAGGTTTGGGAAGTTTTGTCAGCAAACCCAGCTGGATAAATCTTCCATGCTTCTTTTGATCTTCAGCTGGTGGCATCACTTTCGTCATTGATGATGATGAAAACCAAAATGACTGTGCAGTGACTTATGGTTTCTGGTTTTGTTTGTGTAGTTTTTTCTCGTTTCAATGCATTTCTTTTCCTAAAACCCTTTGGAAACTCTTTATCAGCCAAGAAGGAATTCTGCTTCTAATTTCCTCCAATTTTTATGTAACTGGAAGGAGAAGTGTAAGCTTTTGGTTTGTCTTAAGCATTTGTAGCGGAAAAAAGTTAATCTACATAGGAACTATAGTTTCCTTCTGACCCGTAATTCTCGTTGTATCAGATAGTTTGATATGGTTGGGGTGCCATTCTAGCTATTGCCCGATGTTCATTTTCTTTCCCCCAGATTGTTTGTCCTTGAGCATTTGATTCTTGTATGTTGGATGTGTTGATGCATTAGGTTACAGTTTTATTTCAAGAATTGCAATTGTGCTTGAATCTCCGATTTGATTATCTTGTGTTGTGCAGCTTTAAGGAACTAGCTGGAAGTCGACCTCTTTCGGAGTTGAGGAGTGCCGAGGAAGTTACTGCTGCAGCTACTGAGATTTCAAAAACTAGGGCTCAGGAAATGGAGGCCGAGATTCATCCTAATGCTGTTGAACAATCTCCTAAACCTGTAAGTGTAGGCTTTACAGAAGCCGAGGAATTGGAGAGGTATATCACCATCAGAGAAGAGATGTACAAGAAAGCTAAGGAGTTGGATTCTAAGATCATTGGTTTTGAAACAGCTGTCAACAGGCCCTACTTTCATGTGCTGCCCCTCAATGTTGCAGAACTTGAAAACTGGCATAACTATCTTGATTTTATTGAAAGGGGAGATGACTTTAATAAGGTAGTTTGAGTTTATTGTTCTCAGATTTGAATTTGTCCATGATTTTTGGTTTTTGTTGTCCTCCTTGTAATACTTTCATTTACTGTTAAATAATGTGCGCCGCATCATGTGGTTTATTGCTAAAACCTTTGGATGAAGCGTCTTTTAAAACGGGATGTTGTACTTGAACAAAAGCATGGGCGCTTCCATTTGGTTTCCATAAGGCTAAGTGTTCTACACCTTACCTTTGTGAGCAACATTCTGGATTCGTGATTTGCTGTATTGTGAAATTCTTGTTTTGAAGTTCCAATGTTATGCATGCAGATTTTTCTGACTTCCTAACGATCTATATCTGTCAGGCAAGGAGGGTCCCTCTGTCCGTTATTTAGGGCCCCCCCTCTTTCATCAACGGAGTACTTGTGCATTTTCTTTGGTTCTTTCTGTTTCATATAATGTCTTTCGTTCATGAAAATTTCGAATGAGTTCTTCTAACCAAGGATTTTGTTTATATGAATCAGGTTGTCAAGTTATATGAAAGATGCCTAATTGCTTGTGCAAATTATCCTGAGTATTGGATAAGGTATGTTTTATGCATGGAAGGTAGTGGAAGTGTGGATCTTGCAAAGAATGCACTTGCTCGTGCTACTCAAGTCTTTGTCAAGGTAATACCTGTCCCTGTTATACAAAGTTTGTTTTGAATTGTTGGAGATTGTTTTGATCTACATGTGTTAAAATGATTTTGAACTTCTCGTTTCCATTTAACAGAGACAACCGGAAATTCATCTTTTTGCTGCTAGATTTAAAGAACTTAGGGGGGATGTTCTAGGAGCCCGAGCTGCCTATCAACTTATACATACTGAAATTTCCCCTGGTCTTTTAGAAGCTTCTGTTAGGCATGCAAACATGGAGCATCGCCTGGTAAGATGGTTTAAAGTAGCTTTTGAAGATTCCTTATTGTGTTTCATGTCACATATCATAATTGTTTTTTTTTAATTTTATTTTATAAATTTGATTCTGCAGGGAAACCGAGAAGATGCTTGCTATGTGTATGAACAGGCCATTGCCATTGAAAAAGGAAAAGAAGATTCGCCTGGTAAGATGGTTTAAAGTAGCTTTTGAAGATTCCTTATGGAGTTTCATGTCACCTATCATAATTGTTTTGTTTTGTTTTAAATTTGATTCTGCAGGGAAACCGAGAAGATGCTTGCTATGTGTATGAACAGGCCATTGCAATTGAAAAAGGAAAAGAAGATTCGCAAACTTTGCCTTTCTTGTTTGCACAATATTCGAGGTTCTTACATTTGGTACGTGGTGTTTGTATTTCATTTACAAGCTGTTAAACAATTAAGAAAAAGGATCCGTTCCCCCTTCCTCCTACTGCCTTTCGGACAAGCAGGTCATTGGGTTAGGTTTATGGGGTCCAAATCAAAATTCATAATGTGGAGAGTGAGTTCTGCCTTAATCTTCAGGCAATCAAAGTGAAAGATTACCCATTTGTTCTTCAATTTGTTGCAAAACGATGTCAAATTTATGTATTTTATGTCATTACAAGGAAATGTTTTCCGTTTTCTCTTTCCTTCCCCCCCCCCCCCCCCCCCCCCCCCCCCCCCCCCCCCCCCCCCCCCCCCCCCCCCCCCCGCCCGGGCCCTTTTTTTTTCTCTCCCAGGATCAGTATATTGGGATTTTCCTTGAATTTCGTTTGTCATTTTGTTTGTCTAGATTGATTTGTGTTCTTGGCCGTAGGTTAAATAGTTGTTACCCTTGGATCAAAGGATTAGTCCCATCATGCTTGGAAATCGGAAGTTGGGAATAGAAGTTCCAACTTTGTATAAATATGCTCCATTCACTAAGAATCTTATTCTGATGTCTGTCCATCGTCTGTATCACTATTGACCATGTGTCCCCCATTGTTGAAATGATGTCTCTGGTTATTCTGATTATGGTTTATGAGAGTTAATTCTGCTGGTATCATGGTAGGTATTCCGTGATGTAGAAAAAGCTCGGGAAGTTCTTGTTCAAGCAGTTGAGAATGCCCAGCTGTCGAAACCACTCTTGGAGGTTCTTTCTCACTTGGTTTCTTTTATGTGAAGTCTGATTGACCTCGACGATTGGTTCTTACCTGTTGCACTTCCTTTTCCTGATATGTGCAGGCTTTGATCCATTTGGAATCAATTCAGCCTACTCAAAATCAAATTAGATATATAGATTCATGGGTTGAAAAGTTCATAGATCCTAGCCCTGACAGCCCAGGTGTTGCAAGTATCGCCGAGAGAGAGGAGCTATCTAGCATTTTCTTGGAGGTGATGTTTAGATATTTTTGTTTCAGACTATTCTCGGAGAATAGGATATAGCTTCCGGATTTGTCTGGAACTCATTCTGCAGGTTGTGAAAAAATTGTTTTTCTCATGTCTACATATGGATTTGTAAAGTTGACATTTAACTTTTACTATCCAAATTTTGTTTGCTTGGTCAATGAAATATACAATCTATAGAGTGTTATCTGATTGATGGGTAGTCAACAAAACTCCAAAATAGGTTTCAAAAACTGTCCGCGTTTTGCTGGACAAGTTTTCTATGTTTTAAGAAAATGGGAACATTAAAGAATAAACAGATAGTATACTACAAAACATACCCCTTATTCCTTTTGTTGTTTTCATTGTTTTGGAATAATTACACTTTCTTTTGAGCACATATTTATTTGGATTGATCCCCATCAATGTGGTTTGACTTTTGGTTTGATTATGGCGGGTCAGACATCATGATCGGCTTTTCATTATGTGGTTCTCTCGAGTTGAGGATATTTTCTCTGTATTGTTAATGATATGGTTCCACGGTTGTTTTTTGCGTTATGGGTCAATTATATGCCTGAAAGTGTTGTGCCGATGATTGATTTTGCAGTTTTTGGATCTCTTTGGGGACGCAAAATCTATCAAAAAGGCTGTTGATCGGCATGCCAAGCTCTTCTTCCACCACAAGAGCACACCAGAGTCAAGGAAGCGAACTGCTGAGGATATTCTAGTTTCAGACAAAACAAAGCTAGTCAAGTCTTACTCGGGTGTTCCTACATCTGCACCATCAATTATGGGTGCATCTCCAAGTGTACAAAACCAATGGCCAGCAGGTTATGGTTTACAGCCTCAAGCTTGGCCACAAGTCACACAAGCCCAAGGACAACAATGGAACCCTGGGTATACCCATCAGGTACTTCTATCCTTCTTTAATGGCGTCCTGATAGCATTTCATGTTCTGATCGATAAGGTCGGAAAAGAAGGTGTTATATCATATGCTTCAGAATGCCATAGGATTGTTGTACTTTTATCTGTTGGAAGGGGGGAAAATACACTACAAGCATTTTTCTGAATGAACTTACTGTATGGACACGAGAATAAATGAATAACACTTCGTTGAAATATTTAGCCGGTATTTTCTCTATTTGTGTATTTTTTTTCTTGTTGGCGAGATCTTTTTGAGTGATTTACTGCTAGTATAATATGGAGTTTTGTCTTGTAATGCTCTATGTTTGGGTATTGATGAACTGAATCAAATCCTTTTGACGTGCTCCATTTATTACATATTGTCTTGGACTCTTAATCCCCATGGAATGCTGCCTGGATTGAGCAACATGCTATTAACCTTATAGATTGTTACCTTTTCAATACAGGCTTCATATGCTGCATATGGTACAAGTCCACAAATATCAACATCCTTACCCCAGAATGCTACTTATGGTGCTTATCCTCCCTCGTATCCAGTCCAGGTAACTCGAGTTTGTTCCATTCATTCTAACTGATCATTTTACAAACTTGTCGATTTGTTGTACTTCAAGGCAGATCAAACTGTTCGTCTTTGAGACTAAACAGCCACTCTAATCGTAACCCGAACAATTAATAGCCTTGTTTGTTGTAGCTTCGGAGTGTTTACAATTGTATTTAGTTATTTATTTTGGGTGTTTGTGGACAATATTTGTTACAGTTTCTGCTAACCTTTGAACAGAAAACGAATTGTATTTTAGTGCATTTAGCTTCCCCTTACAGATTAGGAGCTCTTACCTTAAAATCCATGCATGGTTATGAGTCATTCACATTCTTAACCTCTGGGGCCGGCCTTAATTTGTGCGTGATTGGATAACTATAGAAGTAGACTTGTTTGATTTACTTCCTATTCTGCTGAAGTGGAAAAAACCTTGTCAGTCCAAATAATAGAGTTGGGTGTACTTTTGAGAGTTCTGTAAATAGGATTTGCCATTGATGGATAGCACACTTTTTCCATTCGGATGGAGTGTTTTGTTGAGAATCATATCTTGTTTGGACGAATGAAAGAGGTGAGAAGTACAGAGAAATAGTGATACAAACAAGATCTATTTTGTCTCCTCACCAAAAAACGGTAAGATTTGATGAGACATTATATTTCTTTGCTTTTCTCACCAAACTCCTCCATCCAAACCAATGTCGATGTTAGCGCACTACTTATAATTTGAGTTTCTGCCTCGTCATCTCTGCAGGCCTACCCCCAGCAGCAAGGTTATGCACAACCATCGACAGCAGTGGCTTTGACTCCAGCACAGCAACCTGGTTCAGTTGCTCCTCAGGCCTATTATGCCAGTTACTAAAGATTGGGCAAGTTTTTCGTAGTGCCACCTGTTACTTGTCTTTCCCTCGTCGTTGGCATCGACCACAATTTAACTTGGACAACACTTTTCTTGGACACGGGTGCACGATACGAGTAGCTGTTACTCTAGTTAACTGACTAGAGTTCAATGTTGAAATTTCCATCGTTACTGAAATGGCAGCAGAACTGGGATTGTGGCTTTTCGGTGGAGTATATCATCCATCACATTTTGTGGCCTTTTGGTTATCGTCTCATAGCCTTGGGGTCGCTGAGGTTTGAATGAGATGGTTTGGTAATGGTGGTTTATGTTTAGGTATACTCGTGCTTGATGTTTTGTGAAAGCAATAAATATGGTTATTTGCACTGTACAGCGTATTATTGTTGTTTATTTATGGGTTCTCTTGGTTATTTTCGACATTGCTTCAATTGCTTACTGATAGACGCACTTGGCATCAAGGGCCAAAAAAAAGAAAAAAATAGAATGATCTTTCCTTGATAGATTGGGCCAACAATGTATTTTTTTTTTTCATAAAAATTGCACTAAAAGCGATGTCCTAAAAATTGGTAGGCGCTAGTCAGGCATAGAAGGACATTTATGTGTCAATTGGTCGGCTGCCTAATGCCTAGGTAGGAACTGAGAGATGACTAGTCAAGCCTGATTTAGGTGTTGGATCACCGCCTAGAGCTGAAGTGAAGATTAGTTGGTCGACCTTTAGAACACTGCATGAAAAGAGAATGTATGAAATAGGCTTTAGTAGACTGAACCACTAGTGTTTTTTCATAATCATCTTACTTATTTTCTAAGGCTTGAAAGATTGTTACACAATGTGTTTTTACCCAAGTAGTATACATAAGTGGAAAATAAAAGTAGTGCATAGGTCGGGGTCCAAAGGCGGTAGCTTTGAACTACAAATGTCTCCACGGGTCGAATCAGGAAATACCATTAAGCGGAGTTAGAGGTAGTTAATAAATTAGTTCACAGGTCAGGGGTCTAAAGACTGTCCATACCTCTGAACCACAAATATCTCATAGAATGGATCGGGAAAAACCATTGGATTACAACCCTTTTTTTTCCGGTTTTCTCAAAATGGGAAATTCTTGAATCATATGCGAGAGTGGAAAAGGAAAAACCCAAACCCACGTGCAATTTTTGATTAATTTCCATATTAAAGCAGGCCCTACCGTTAAAACAACTCCGCTAGATCTTCTGTGTCAGTCCAAACTCATCGACCGCCAAATCACCTACTACCGGTTCACGAACCCCTGCTTCAAAATCAACCGTCGATCCTGCTGACTCTTACCCTATTCTCCTAATCAACGCTCTCGATTTCATGGACTTACTAAATCGCCATACAACGCGCTACATTAAAGCCGCTTTTAAAAAAAATTATACAGCGCAGTGAACCAGGCCTCCTCCTCTCTCTCTCTCTCTCTCCAGATCTACTCCTTCGCCTCTTCGTCTTCCATCAGTTTTAACTTTCTCGAGTCTCTCCTAAAGATTTTCTTTTTTTTCTCTCTCTAAAATCTGGAAACTGTTCTCTCTCTGCAAAAAGTAGAAAAATCTCGTAGAAGTATTTCTCAACCTGTCTCTCAAATCGAAAGAGGAGTTATTACTAATAAGAGATTCTGTTAGGAGATTTCCGTCGTTTACAATTTACTTATTTACTGATTTAAAACTGTTCTGTTTGTGGAACCCTAGGGTTTGGGATTTAGGGCTTGGAAAAAGTTGTTACTTTTTGAAGATTCGTTTCTTTGCATCTGCTGCGTGCTCTGTTTTAGAGAGCGAGAATGGCGAGTGGGTACCCAGGCGCTGTTAGTGCTTCCCAGGTGATTCAGTCAATTGGCCAATTTATTTTGCTATTTGTGTTTTTTTTTTTCTTTTCAGAATTTTAACCTGTGTTTTTTTGTTTTGTTTTGTTAGATTGGTACGTATTTTGTGGGACAGTATTATCAGGTTCTTCAACAGCAACCCGATTTCGCTTACCAGTTCTACACTGATGCAAGCAACATGATTCGGGTCGATGGAGATTCGACCGAGTCCGCTTCGTCATTGTTGGTAATGTGTTGGCTTTTGCCGTGTTTTTTGATTGACCACCTGTGTATCTGTTGATCTTTTATTTTTTGATGCTGCATTTATCCTTGATTTCGGACCCTTCGGTTAGTTATTCATGTGTTTCGAATGAAAGGTTAGAATTTGTGTTGCAAGTTTTCGTGTTGCAGCTCCATGTCATTAGATTGTATAGTCCTCGCCCAATTTCGTTTCGCATGATGCATCTTAGAAGGTATGGTTGTTCAAGTCTTATTCTGCATGTTAAAAACTCGAGTTTTTCGCATGAGAGAGGAAGAATTTATCAGGTTACTTACGAGACAAATTATTTGATTTGTCGAAATCTGAAAACTATGCCTCATCAAGTTGGTTTACTAGTTAGATGACAATAACCAGGGGTAAGAGGGATTCTCATTTAACACAGTGTGAGAAAATTGAAGATTAGGTGTGAGCCCCGTAATTTGGTTCTAATTCAGATTAGCTTCTTCATGATCCAGAATGTCTGTTAGTTTTCTGGACATGAATACAGAATACATATGGTTGATTCTCGAGGCAGTGGGTAATAATATAGTGTCCTATTCAATATTTCCGCTGGTAACTAGGGAAGACATTGCATCTTCTTAGATGTAGTTCTCTATTCATACTCTGTGCAAGTCTATTGGCTTTGCTGCATTCATTTTTTGTTGTTCATGTTATAGGGCTTCTTGTGTTTGACCCATGGAAAATTTCTTTTCCTTCTGTGCAGCAAATTCATACGCTTGTAATGTCACTTAATTTTACTGAAATTGAGATCAAGACAATTAATTGTCTTGAATCTTGGAGTGGCGGGGTTCTTTTGGTTGTTTCGGGTATTGTTAAAGCCAAAGATTTTAGTGGCAGGAGGAAGTTTGTGCAGACCTTTGTGCTTGCACCTCAGGAGAAGGGTTACTTTGTCTTGAATGACATCTTCCACGTTATGGACGAGGATGTGGTCCGCCAACATACAGTGCCCACATTGTTAGAAAACAGAATTGATCCCCAACGGCCTAACTCAACTCCTATTTCAGAGCCACCAGGTATTGTCACTTGTTTTGGTCCTTTTGTATTGCAAAACTTGAATGTATATATTTTTTAATAATTGAGCATAGTAATGGTTTTTGCTGTTCGACTCGAGCAATTGGCAGAAGGCCAGATGTCTAGGCTACTTCTGTTGTGCTTTAGCCTTACCAAACCAGTTCAGTCCAGTGCTATGTGGCTTGAATATTAGGATGTGTGTAGTTTTAAGAGTATAGGATGTGGGTTTAATCAAGGAGTGGCCTACAGAATTGTATGTGTCAATGGAGTTGTTTAGCTGATTTTACATCATAAAGTTATTTGTTCTCTAAAGTCGTAAACTAGTTGAAGGCAGGAATTCAGGAGTATCAGTATCAAGTCCATGATTTCTGTTGATAGTAAAAGTTTTCTAGTAAATGGTTGTTCGTCCTTTTGCTTCACATATTTGTGGTCCTTTATCGGTAGGTACTCTCTTTCTTTACATTGTTTACATGAATTACCATAAGCTTTTGAGTTTAATTGATGGTTCTCTGTGCATATGTGTTTTTTTTTTTTTTATGATGGTCTTTGCAGTTCCTGACTATGGCTTTGAGGAAGAAGCTAGTGAGTTGGTGAACTCAGTTCATATAGATGGGGATGATGAAGTGGATGACTACAGTGGCGAAGACCAGCAGCCGCAGCAGCTAGATTTTGAAAGTGAAACTGAGTTGGAGGAAACTCCTGCAGAAGATTTATCTGCTTTGCTTCATAAGGTTGTGGAAGCCGAGCCAGAGCCTGTGCATTCTGTTGAGGAGCCAGTTGGAGAGCCTCCAAAACTCACTTATGCTTCCATAGTACGCACTTTTTTTCCATTTTCTGCATGTTCTGTGTGTTGGTTATTTTCAAACGTCAAAATACCATTATGGCTCTCCATGCCTCCATGGTTTTAAACAGGTTCAACTGTTTGGATATTGTTGGCTTTCTTAGATCCCAAGCCATTATGGTATATCTTTCCCCTGAAAGTTTTTAAGAAATTCAACCATGCCCCTGGTGCAGTCCATCACTTGTACATTGTGGAACCCAAGCATCTATGCACTTATGCATGCATGTGAACCACAATTATAAACCGAAAAGCCTTTTTGGAAAGTTATTTGTTGAGCATTTTATTTTTCACTTAAGTTAGTGCTTCATTGCACTTATACCTCTTTTTTCCATGTGTTGTTTCAAACATTGAAACTTGAAAGTTGCGAGCTGCTAAAGGCCCATCTGTTCCATCAGTCACTCCTCAGCCGTCTTTTACGAAGAGCACCCCACCTGCATCAGAGTGGCATCATCCACAGCCTGCTGCCTTGCCGTTGATCGCGCCTGAGTCTAGATTGGAGGTACCAGAGGAAAATCCTTCACTGGCTGAAGAAGGTGATTTTTGCCATTTCTTTTTGTTCCCCTTTGTTTATGGTTTGACTTCAAACATAGTTTACAGTAACATCTCTTGTTTAACCCTGCCAAATGTTAGTGGCTTCATTATTACTTATAATTATTACTGCTCGTCGAATAAGTCATTAATACTGCTTGTGGCAGTACTATTTCGTATGAAAACATAATGCCTATGCACACTTTTTGGAGGCTGGAGCAGATTCTGTTGATATTTTGGACCCTATCATGGAGATGAGGCCCTCAGAAAGCTCATCTTAGCAGCAAGTTCTTTGATTGGAATCTGGCCCTTCATTTTCTTTTTAACTTTGGTGAAACCAGAAAAAGAAATGTTGTCCACAAGAGAGAGAGAGAACCTATATTCTTTCCTAGCAGATAGAAAAGAACCTACAGTACTTGGGTAACAAAAATGTTAAGTGGAGCAGTGAATAGATGGTCGAAATGACTCATGAGACAAAATTGCGAGACTTTCTGCCTGTTCTTTGGGAGCCCAGACTTAATGCTTCTTAACTAAATTTCTTGCATTTGAAGTCTTCAAATTTCGTAGACTGGCTGTGGTGCCGTGGTGCCTTACGATACTGTTGGAATTGGCTTCAGATTCATTATCATTTACGTCATGTTATCTTGTCATTGGATGACTATTTTGCATTCTAGTCCTTAATTCATAAAAAAATGTTGAGGACAAACAGCAGGCTGATTATTTATGAAATGTTCTTTTCAGGTGAATTAAAATCTGTCTATGTGAGGAACTTGCCATCTACCGTTTCTGCTGCTGATATTGAGCAGGAGTTTAAGACCTTTGGAAGAATCACAGCTGATGGCGTGTTCATCAGGAATAGAAAGGTAATTTTTTTACTCTATGCGCATTTGGGTATGTGTTAATGTATTTGGATCTTGCTAACAACTGCCCTGTAGGCAGTGGGTAAGGTGCAAAAAGTTTCTAAGAATCGACAACTTCAACACATTCAACGCTTCTCAATCCACTTTTATTGATTTTTCTGCATGCTTTACATGTTGCAATGCACTTCTTGCAGCTTAACCACTGTGGGTTGTGGAATGTATATTTTGAAGTAGGGTTAATTACATTATGGTCTTGAATTGGGAGGTGGACCTAGGATCAATTCTATTGTCTTACTAAAGTTGTGATTTGGTCGTAGTAATGGAAAATAATGCCCATGTGTGCATGTTAATGTGTAATATAGACATATATCCCTACAATCATATCAATAACAAAATCTTTTCATGTGATCAAGGAAGAGTAATTATAGGAGTTACCAAATCTTTTTATGTAATCAATGAAGAGTAAATATAGGAATTTTGCCATTTCAAAAGAGTAATTAAATCATAGTTTAAGATTGTATAGCAATTACGAATGACAAAATCTGTTTCTATGGTCTCCCTCGCCCCTCCATTTCCTCCTCTGTTACACCATTTTGAGCTACTCTTGTATGTTCCCACTGTGAGAAAAAACACCTGATTGGAGGTGTGTATTGTGGTTAGAAATCAATTCACGCACTCCAAAAAACACGCCATCACCATAGGGACCTAATTTTACTCTTCATATTCCTTCATGATACTCATCTACCCTCCAAAGTCCATAACACCTTTACATCGTCCTCCAATGGTATCTTTTGACTTCAGCAGTAGTCTTCCGTATTTTATTTTTGACTAGCTGTTTCCAATATGGAAACATTATTTGATTCTTAGCTGCTATTGATCTTAGCAATAATTGGGGGAATCTTAATTCAGTATGACTAATAAAAGAATGACATAAACAAGGGAATGTAGGAATACTTTTACTGTTAAGATCTCATAGAACTAGATTGTTTGGGATAGGATTGTTTTGTAAAATTTATTCTAAATTTAAATTTAGGACCTCTCGTTGAATCACCCTTTGCAGTATATTTGCAAGGAATCTGATATGGCAATTGATGTGCAGGATATTGGTGTGTGCTATGCCTTTGTTGAGTTTGAAGACCTCCAGGCTGTTCAAAATGCTGTCAAGGTTTGAAATTTCTAGTTAGTTCTTTTGATTAATCAATGCTAGTCCTGTCCTTCTAGAACAAATAAGTGTGGATGCATTTTCATTTGATAGCCTATGTGTTATATTACCATTTTGTGGTTTTATTTTCTTGCTAGTAATGTAGTTGAGTTGTAAACCTGTCTTATGAAGGATGGATTATTACCGGGAATCTGTTGGTTTGCAGAGCATGTGGGAAACTTTGCTGAGATTTTTCATTAGATAATTTGCTTCATAATGTTGCCAAGCTACATGATTACTTATCAACAAAAAGTAAAATGTTTTTGTGCTGTATGATTTAACAGTATTCTATAGATGATATTCATGACTTGGAAAGGCCTTCACTTGAAGTTTGACAAAATGGCTCCTTATTGCATAAGAATTGTAGGCATCGTTTTCTTTTTCGCACCCCCCCCCCCCCCCCCCCCCCCCCCCCCCCCCCCCCCCCCCGCCTCCCTTCCCCCTCCCTTTTTTTTTTTTCTTCTAATAAGTAATATGTAATAAGAAGTATCTTATGAAGGCGCTATGATGTAGTATGTAAAGGGTATTTATGTCTTTTTGTATTGGGTCTATATATAGGTGTTGGAGTCCTTTTTTTGGTAGTTTTTATCATTTTGAAAGATATTATCAATAGCTAATCTCTTTTGTATCCCATTTGGGAGTTTCTCTCTCTACATTATCTACGGGTATTTTTGGTTGCATCATTTGGTATCAGAGCTTCTAGGCTCGATCCCCACCGTTCATCTCGCCGGAAACCTAGAGCTCACCAGAAAAACTCGCCGGAACCTAAAACGGCGCCGGAAAACCTTGCCGGGGACACCATTTCACTCCAAACCTCTAGATCTACGCAACCCAAGGCCCTAAACCCTGATTTCGACCCTCTAAATCCACGTATTGACCATTTTCGGAGCTGTTTAGCACCTTTTCTGCACTTTCGAGCCAGACCCATTCGTTTTCAAGCCTTAATACAACAATACGAACATGACCTAGCCTATTTCGAACTCAAATCTGCCCATTTCAGCAGCTAAATCGAAGTTTCAAGGTCGGATCTGCCATTTTTGCACTCGGAACTGTGATTTTGTGCTCGATTTCCCTGTTTCAGCACTTGAAACTGTTGGCTGAGGCTCGTACAGCCTTCGTTGGAGTCGAAGCAGTCGATTGGCCGTCTTTTGGAGCTCAAAATAGTGGTAAGGACCTTTGTTCTCTTTTGGCACTCGAATCAATGTTGTGAGGTTTGATTTCAGATAGGTTGTCTCGTTTTTGCTATTTTTTCTGCGATTTCTTGTAATTTGTGGTGGTTTGGTGGCTGAGTTGACAAGGTGTGAGTGGATTTTGTAGATTTTTGGAGTTGATTGTGGGGTTGTAATGGCTTATCGGGTTAGAGGTAGAAGAGGAGGTAGTGGTAGAGGCTTTGTGGTAAACAATGGTGAAGAGAATGAGTTTGGCAACCAAAACCATGAGATTCAAGAGTTGAGACAAGAAGTTGCTACCCTAACGGCTATGGTGCAAGGCTTGCAAGCGTCGCGTGCAGGTAGTGGAGGGTCCGAGGACTCTCAAAGTCACTTTTACAATCCGTTTGGTGATCTGAATTGGCATAGGCCACCTTCCATTCACTCTCCTTATAGGTGGGAGAAGAACATTAAGATTGAACTTCCTGAGTTCAATGGAAGTCTTAACCCGGATGAATTTGTTGATTGGATGAATACCGTTGAGAGAGTATTTGATTATTTGATTATGGAGATGTCTCCAAGGAGAAGAAGGTGAAGTTAGTGGCTATTTGTCTCCAAGGAAGAGCTTCCGCTTGGTGGGAGCAATTGCAAGGAACTAGGCTACTAAGAGGAAAGAGAAAGATTAAAGAATGGGAGAAAATGAAGAAGAAACTCAATGAGCAATTCTTGTCTTCCAACTATATGCAAAACTTTGACAAGAATTTGCATAATCTCAAACAAGTTGGAAGTGTTGATGAGTATACAGAGGCTTTCCATCAACTTGTTGCTAGAGTTGATTTGAATGAAAGTGAAGATCAAATGGTTGCAAGGTACCTAAGTGGGTTGACAACCACAATCCAAGATGCCCTTGCTATGCAAACTTTGTGGACGGTTTCGGAAGCTTATAATCGGGCCTTGGTGGCCGAAAAACAAGAAAAGAGGAAGTTTTCGAGATATGGGCAACAATATCAAGGCGGTTCCAAGTCCGGGCAGCCCTTTTACTCTTAAGCGAGGGGTGGCTCTTTCTCTAGTGGTGGCCAAGGTGCTTCTTCCGGGGTTGGTACTCAAAACCGAGCGGATAAGGCTTCAACACCCACTCAAAAGCAGCCTCAATCCGGTGCTTCGAGAGCTCGAAATCAATTCCAAAGCGGGGGTTTTAAGTGCTTCAAGTGTGGGGAACCGGGTCACAAGTCTTCTGATTGTCATACGGCTTCCGGAGGTCGTAACAAGGCACTTTTCATTGAGGAGGTTACGGAACAAGGTTGTGAGGATGATATTTCCGTTTATGATGAAGCAATATGTGAAGAAATTGGGGGTGATAATGAGGAGGAGAAGGCTATGCGTTGATGATCTAAAAGACTCTCCTTACTCCTAAGGATGCTAGTAATGAAGATTGGTTGCGTACCAATATCTTTTACACCACTTGCAATGTTGGCGGTAGAGTTTGCAACGTGATTATTGATAGCGGAAGTTGTGAGAATGTAGTCTCTCAAGAGGTGGTGGACAAGTTACAACTCAAAGTGGAGGAGCATCCCCATCTTTATACCCTTTCTTGGTACAAGAAGGGTAATGAAATCAAGGTGACTAAAAGGTGCTTGGTATCCATTCGGCAAAAGTACTTTGATGAAGCTTGGTGCGATGTGGTTCCTATGGATGCTTGTCATATACTACTTGATTGCCCGTGGCAATATGATAGGCATTCCATTCATGATGGAAGGAAGAATACCTACACCGTCCTTAAGGATAAGTGATAATTCACTTTGTTACCTATGAAGGAGAAGGTGGCTACAATGCCTCCTCCCACTACGTTGCTTGCTTCTAAAGGATTTCTCAAGGAAAGTCATGAAACCAGGTATGTTCTAGTGTTGGTTCCTATGGCGGATATGGGTGTGTCAGATGTTCCCAAGGCGATTTCTAAACTTTTGAAGGAGTATGTTGATGTGTTTCCTCAAGAGTTGCCTCCCAAATTGTCTCATTTACAAGATATTCAACATTGTATCGACTTGGTACCTGGGCCGCCCCTTCCGAACAAGCCCTCATATAGAATGTCCCCAAGGGAGAGGGAAGAGATTCAAAGGCAAGTTAAGGATCTTCTAGAGAAAAACTACATAAGGGCAAGCCTTAGCCCTAGTGCGGTGCCGCCTCTTTTGACTCCGAAGAAGGATGGTTCGTGGAGGATGTGTGTGGATAGTCGAGCTATCAACAAGATCACTATTAAGTACCGCTTTCCCATTTCAAGGCTAGATGATTGTTGGATTGCTTTGCCGGTTTAAAGGTCTTCTCAAAGATCTAAGAAGTGGTTATCATCAAATTCAAGTTTGCCCGGGAGATAAATGGAAAACGGCTTTCAAGACCCCTCATGGCCTTTTTGACTGGCTTGTGATGTCTTTTGGTCTTACTAAGGCTCCATGCACTTTTATGCGGGCAATGACTCAAATGCTTCAACCTCTCTCTTGGGTATATGTGTAGTTGTGTACTTTGATGATATCTTGATGTATAGTCGGTGTTTTGAAGATCACTCATCCCGCCTCCAACAAGTCTTTAAAATCTTGAGAAGAGAGAAGTTTTATGGGAACGTGAAGAAGTGTAGTTTTGACGTTGATAAGGTGGTATTTTTGGGGTATGTTGTGTCTTCAAAAGGGGTTTACATGGATGAAGACAAGATTAAGGTCATTGTGGAGGCCAACGCCTACAAGTGTTCATAAAGTGAGGAGTTTTCATGGGTTAGCTTCTTTCTACCGGAGGTTCATTGCCAACTTTAGTAGTATCGCGGCTTCTCTTACCGATTGCCTCAAGCAAAGGGTGTTCATATGGCCCCAAGAAGCTGCCGAGAGTTTTAAATTGTTGAAGTCCAAGTTTACCGAAGCTCCTATCTTGGCCTTACCCGACTTTGACAAAACTTTTGAACTTGATTGTGATGCTTCGGGAGTGGGAATTGGTGGAGTCGTAATCCAAGATGGTCAACCTATTGCTTTCTTTAGCGAGAAGTTGAACAGTGCTAAATTCAAGTACTCTACTTATGACTTGGAATTCTATGCCATTGTCCAAGCCATCAAGCATTGGAGTTACTACCTTGCCTACAAGGAATTTGCTCTCAACACCGATCATGAAGCTCTTAAGTACATCAATAGCCAACAACACCTCAATAAATGGCATGCCAAGTGGGTGGCTTATCTACAACAATTCACGTTCTCTTTGAGGCACAAATCTGGGATTCTCAACAAAGTGGCCGATGGTTTGAGTAGAAGAGTGGTTCTCTTGGTGGAAATAAAGAACAAGGTTGTTGGGTTTGAAGAATTTCGCACTTTCTATGCCGAAGATCCTTACTTTAGTAAAATAATCGATGCTTTGCAAAGGGGTGATAAGGTTATCGATCCATGTTTCATGTTGAAGGATGGATTTCTCTTCAAAAAACTCAAGCTGTGTGTCCCTACATGCTCTTTAAGGGAGCAATTGTTGGCCGAAAGTCACAAGTTGAGTCATTTTGGCAAGGATAAGACTCTAGCGTTGTTTCAAGATGCATACTATTGGCCGGGAATAAGTAACGATGTAGGGGGCTTTGTGCAAAGGTGCCAAACTCGCCAACGGAGTAAGGGGACAGCCACTAATGTGGGGTTGTATTTGCCTTTACCGGTGCCGGAAAGTCCTTGGAAATGTGAGTGTGGATTTTGTTTTGAGGCTTCCACCTACGCAAAGGTGGAGTGATTCTATCACGGTGGTAGTGGATCGGTTCTCAAAAATGGCTCATTTCATACCTTGTAAGAAGACTATGGATTCGACTAACATTGCCAATCTCTATTTCAAGGAGGTCTACTAGTTGCATGGTGTCCCTACTTCTATTGTCTCCGATAGAGACGCTAAGTTCCTTGCCCACTTTTGGAGGACCTTGTGGAGGAAGATTGGCATCAACTTATGCTTTAGTACTTCTTTTCACCCTCAAACCGATGGTCAAATGGAAGTGGTAAACCGGAGTCTTGGAAATTTGTTGCGATGCTTAATTGGTAAACATCCAAAAAGTTGGGATGGAATTCTTTCCTTGGCGGAGTTTGCTTACAATTCTTCTCTAAACCGCACCGTCCACACTTCCCCATTTGAAGCGGTTTACGGGTTGAAAACTTGATACCTTCTAGTGTAGTTGACCTTGTTCTTTTGCCAACCCCTAAGAAGGGACACTCCAAGGCGGAAGATATGGTTACGTTTATAAAGAATATCCACTCTCAAGTTAAGCTCAACATTAAGAAGTCTAATGCGAAGTATAAGGCAACCGTTGATGCACACAAAAGGGATGTTTTGTTCAAAGAAGGGGATCTTGTTTGGGTTATCTTGAGCAAGGATAGGCATACTGTGCGTACATGAAGTTGAATGATCGGAAAGTGGGTGCTTGTGAAGTCTTGCGCAAGATTAATGACATTGCTTATCAAGTCCGCTTACCCTCTCATTTGAGCATCTCCAACGCATTCAATGTGCAACACTTGGTGCCCTATTTGCCGGAGGACACTACTGTAACTTGAGGACAAGTTTCTTTTTTAGTAGGGGAATATGATGTAGTATGTAGTAAGGGTATTTATGTCTTTTTGTATTGGGTCTATATATAGGTGTTGGAGTCCTTTCTTTTGGTAGTTTTTATCATTTTGAACAAATATTATCAAGGGCTAGTCTCTTTTGTATCCCATTTGGGAGTTTCTCTCCCTACATTATCTATGGGTATCTTTGGTTGCATCACGCTATCAGGGCGCAACCTTGTACAAGTGGAGTGCATAAAACAGAGAAAAAACCCTGAACTCTCTGGATATCAGCTGGGATGCATATGTCTCTCTAAAACTCTACAGAAGAATACAAGAAAAGGGAAGATCCTTTCTACACAACTAAATCAAGGAGAGAGCACCATCCCCTTCAGGACATTAATAGAACTCTTTTCCTGCAAAAGATCCAAATTTTTCCCTCTAAACTGCACCACATAATTGAAAGGGGCACTATATTTGAAACTTCATATTCCACTCTTCTGGAAGGACTGCACCCACGCTGCCAAAAATAAAAAAGAGCCTATGGGGAATGCGGCATGACCCACATTTTTAGCTTAATATAACTTCCTATCAGTGGTTTATGTTGTGTGTTATTGTGATCGTAGAACGAGCTTTTTCATCCCCTTTCCTGGATTTTGTCTTGTGAAACCAAATGATAAGTCTGGCAGTGTCAATTGTGCCTTCCTTTGGTTGGGACTCTTGACGTAATCTCCTATTTGTGTTGATCTTCTTTTCTAGGCATCTCCAATACAGTTGGCTGGAAAGACGGTCTATATTGAGGAGAGGAGAGCAAACAGCAGCGGTGTTGCTTTTCGAGGTGGCAGTATGCATCACAATCTGCTTTTTGCTTTGAATTGTTATTGCTGAAGTGGATCAATTAGATTCTTATGATGCTTGCTTTTGTTGCTTCATTATCTCAATCTTACCCTTGTGTTCTATGTGCACGTTTGATTGTTGGATTATTTTTAGGAAGGATTGGATAAGATGGGATTAAGGATGGGGATGGAGGTGACAAGTGGGGTCCATGGATAATAGAGGGATTATATGAATACTGGGATTAGTTAATAGAGGGATTATTTTTGACTGTTGGATGAGGGAGATAATCCGGGAAAGGGGGACTAGCTAATACCACCCTCCTTGCACCCGAGATGGTGTACCTCTGTACCGAGATGTTTTGGGTCATTAGATTGTGTATTTTTTTTTTAATATTTCAAAATTGTTATGCAATCCAATGGCCAGAAATGTACCGGTACAAGGGTATAGAGAATTTCGGTACAGAGGATTTGATTCCCTCTCCTTGGTATTAGTTAATCTGCGACATGGGGTAAATGGACAAATAGTCCACCTTTGTCCAATCCTGCCCTTAATCACGTGTACCAACAAACTCCGGATTATAAAGAAAGGGGAATATGTGGGCCCACCCCTTAGTCCCACGTCTATTGTCATGCAATCAAACATGCCCTACTACCCCGAAGAGAGCATCTGGTTGTATTGATCTGTTGAGGACTAATTTGGGACTAATTGCGTGCTAGCCGAAGTTGGCGTAAGATTACCCTGAAGAAGGCATTTGTTGTAAGATGGAATATATGGTCCATGGGTTTATTGGCTGCATCTACTCCCAAATTTTGTTTAACAAATAGGATGCACAACATTATGTCTACTACACTTCCTACTTTTTGTTGACATCCTTTTGCCTTTCATATTGTCTTGAACAGGAAGGGGAAGAGGCAGAGGAAGTTACCAATCTGATGCTCTCAGAGGCCGTGTTGGTGGGCGGGGTTCTGGCAGGGGAAATCAAGACGGGGGAGACTTCAACAAATCACGAGGCAATGGTTTTCGTGGTGGTTTATAATTGAATGATCATAACAACCCTGTTCAACAAGGGCATATCCATATTCCTAGTCAAACGTTATCGGGCTTAGGTAGATTGGTCCTTTACGGTCTTCAACTGCCACAGTTTCTTTCAAGGATGGAAGGCTTCCATCGAACATGTATTTGTGGTGTTTCCGGTTTTGCATGGATGTTTGTGAGTTGTCAGAGACGTGTTTGTTCTATTTTTACCCATTGAGTTCATGTATGCTTCCCCATACCCCGCAATAGCGGGAGCCTCGTGCACTGGGTTTGCCCTTTTTTGAGTTCATGTATGCTTCTTTCCCCTTGGTTGTTTTTTATCCTGCAATTCAAGAGGGAATATTTATATTTTTGAGTGAGATGTTCAAAGGCTTGCCGTGAAAAGCTGGTTTATGGGTGACGGTCTGTTATTTTCATCTGGATCATTGTGTTGTTTGTCTTCAGTCTTCACTAATGTGCTTTGGTTTGCTATAATGTGCTTCTGTTTCACGTCTTGCAGATGTTTTCCGTGAAACCGGTTCAACCTATAGCCACAAGTGATTTTTCCCAACGGGAATGCTTTTGCGGTCGGTTTCCCGGTGGATTGGCGTTAAGTTTGAGTCACGAAATAGGCTCCGGTAGAATGAGTAAGGCGTTCATACCTTGAGCCCGACCTCCCTAGCTTAAGTTTCGTGTACTGGATTGTACTTCTGAAAGTATTTTTTGAATTATGTGTTTTATTTCTGCTTTTGTAATCCTAGTTGTAGCAGATAGGGGTTTTTTGTTTTTTTTTTTTGGGGGGGGGGAGGTGTTGGTATCTCTAATAGAAATCTAATATGGAGTATAACATTGTGATAAAATGTAAAATCCTTTTTACAATCATTTGGTACCACTCCCAACTGTGGGTGGACAATACCAGCAAGAACTGGATTATAATGACAGCGTTTCTAGTTTTATAATTAATCAAATAAGGCTCCAGTTGTCCCAGATGTTATGAGTAGTTGAACAAAACTGATGAAATTATTCTCAAATCACAAGGAGAGCTCCTCATCTGCAGATGGCTTATAGGACAACAATCTTTTTCTTTCGGGCATTTAAGCTGTTGCAGAAGCCATGGCTCCATTTTGGTAATGCGAGGGCAAAACGCTGTTATCATCTCCATCCTCATCTTCCTCTGTTTCCCACAAGAAACTAGCATATGCTGCGTGAACATGGCTGAAACAAAGAGAGGAGAGAAGTTAGAAGACCGCATCATGTTTTTTTCGTTTCCAGGTTTTAGTTTTTCGTAGTTCCCATTACACAATCGATGGAAGGTACAAAGAATGCTTACTCGTTTTCGTTTTTGTAAACATATCTAGTACAAGATACATCTTGAAAAGCATTAATATGTTTACAAAATTATCAGTTTTCGTAAACAAATTTCTGAGAACTGGAAACAAACCTGTCCGCAGGGGCGGCATGAACTGCTCGTTCAAAGTAGCTTAAAGCTCTATCTAGATCATGATGGAGCTCCCACACCAGTTTAGCATATTGAGACAGTACATCACCATCCTTAGGATCTGCCAATATTGCCCTGGAGTAATATTCCTCTGCCCTCCTTAGATCTCCTTTGGACTGCCCACACAAATATTTGAAATGTTTTAACATTAAAATTAACACAATTCTTTTTCAAGAATCTCCCAAGAAACCAAAATAGAACAGAAACAACTAGAGAGCAATGATAGGTGCACATATATTTGTACTAAAATTCGAAGCCTGATGAGTCTGGAATTGCATGAGTCCAGAATCATCCGATGCACGTGAGTAATTTTTTTTTTATTAGAGCTATAATCTGATGCACGTTAGTATTTATTTTATTTTATAAAGTCTCGGATGTCATACATCTATATTTAGATTTGTGAAAACAGAATTATTCAGACAAAAGAAAAGAAAAAAAGGACTCACTTCATATAGAAATTGAGCATAATTCCTCAAGCACAAAGGATTGCCCGGATTTTCCTCCACCAGCCTCTTGTAATGCTCCTCAACGCCGGGCTGGTTCCCCTCGCCGCTACCTCCACGAGCACCACCACAACCACTGCCGCCGCCGCTACCGCCATTGTTATGATGACTTCCTCCACCAAAACCGATATCAAAACTGTCAACCCCAAGCCCTCTAGCAAGATACATCTCTGGACTACTATGCTCTTTTACCAGAAGTCTGATTTCCTCATCCAAACCCATACTCTGTTTCTCCACATTCAGTGCCCTGTTTTTCACACCCATGTATTTTTCGTCTCCTTCCATTGAATTCTCAAAACACCCACTATTAGTTCCCTCAAATTCTTCTCTCTCCGACCCCTCATCTTCTTCTTCCTCCTCACTGTCAATGTCATCTTCATACCTATTCCTCGCATTGTGATGATGAAAAGATGGGATTGTTTCCAAACGGGACCAATTTGGTCTCCGCGAAATAAACTTCTTGGGTGGTTTTGGAATGGTACTGAATTCATCATCACTTTTGCAAGGGTCACTGGCTATTAATCCTTCCAGATTTCCTTCGGACTGAGCTCTTCGGAACCCATTGTTGGTACCAACAGATAGATCAGAGATGGAAGGAGAGATGGGAGAGGAGTTGATCGAAAATTGTGCGTAGTTTAGGGGCCCGGAATGGTGAAAAGAGACTTTCTGGTGCGCGGCGGTCGGCAGGTGCTTGAGGGTGGCGTAGGGATCGGAGTTGTGGTGGTGGTGGTTGGGAGTTTCTGAGAAGGAAGAGAGGAGGGATCCAAGAACTGGTGTTGAAGAACTCCTAAGCAGCATTTTGTTCTTCTCTCTGTTGTGATATGTTCCCTTCGCTAGTTTTCTGTGGAGGAGAAAAAGATATGAGTATTGTGACAACAAACTGTGATAAGACATACAAAGTTGTAACAGCCAGGTTTGTGAGATTGTTTTGATATCGGGCCAACTTAGGTATACCTTAACTAATTCTTTTCGGCAAAAAAGGGGTTCGAAAAATTGAGATCATTGCTCATCATCCAAAAATAGTTTAATTGCCAAGCGGGTAATTTTTTTGCTCGGTGAAAAGGTGGGTTGGGATGATCAGCACAATTGACCTCCTTGGGCATAATCCCAAGGGAATCCACTCGTTATGAAATGTTTGAATTTGAGCTGCAGTTGACCCGACCAGAACTCCACCAAAACACAAGTGGACATGAGACCCCTACAATCCAACCATCTCGTCTAAGTCAACTCAAACTTGGAACTGATGGGAGATTTAACTCGGCTGCCTCAGCCACTTGAACTACCACCCTTGGTGGTGTTAGGTGGGTAAATGAATAGTAGTAAGTCCACCTCCAACTTCGCTTAGGGGCTAGGATTTGATAGCAAAAGTCTCCCTAAAAAGTTGGGAAGAGCATGAAGCTCATGACTATGACTGTATGAGTCCATGAGTAGCCAAAAGTGGTTGGTAAAACATTGCAAGAGAGCTGTGAGTTCCCTCAAAGGAATAAGCAAAAGATTTCTGGTAATAAATGGGGAGAGAGACGGGTGTTACCCCTTTATTAGAAGCCACAAGTGGTTGAAAATATTGCAAAAATACACACGAGAGGAGAGAGAGAGGGTTTCCCACATACAAAATTTCATTTCATCCATAAGTTTTTTGAGACGCAGAAATTCAGAAACAAATCGGGACATGGGCGAGTCTAAAACTGTCTGATATACGCGAGTCTCTGCTGTGAAACTCACGTGCATCGAACACCTCCGAACCCGGCCGAATCTGTGTTCAATTTCTATGCCTTTTCTTTTTCTTTCCAAAGCATGGTAACAAGTAATACAGTCAGTCTTTTGGAGAACATAAATATACATATATAACATTCAACCAAAATCTCAAGAATTAGGATCTTCATGGGAGGAAGAATGAAAGCACATATACCTCTTTTGAGATGTGAGCCAACTGCTAGCAGAGCTCTGCAGAAACTTCTTTCTGTTGGTAAAAAGAGAAGAACAGAGACTATTATCTGCTTGATTTGAAACCTCAAGCTCTTTGTTCCTTTCAATTCACTACACACAAGCATTTTAGTGTGTGTGTGTATATATATATATATATATATATATATATATAGTCACATATCAGGAACAATTTTTGTATGGTAGAGAGTGCACCAATCCAGTTGTCAAGAGGAAAAAAAATCAGTTTGTACTCTTCTTTAAAGAAGGTTCACAACTAGTTCTTTCACATGGACCCTTAAGCTCCGTTTGGATGCATTGAAAAAACCAAATTTGATTATGCAGAACAGAGGCTCCATTATTTCTTGGAAAGAACATAGGCTAGACCATAACCACGTTTTGCACATGAGACACGTTTTTTTTTTTTTTCCAGGGCAAAGTCCACTTTGACCAACCTCCTGTCGTTTGGGTCATGTGAAGATACATCTCTTATGATTCAAAATTGTGCAATAACGCTCCTCTGGATTGTGAAGTGTGCACATAACATAACACTGAATTCTGTTTATTTTAACGGAGGTGTATCTCACACGTCTCTTAAATCTAACCGAAATCTAATATGAGCTGTTCATAATGTATTCATCATACAATAGAGCATCTCTATAAAAAAAAAAAATAAATAAAACTCGATCAGACATCAATAACTGTGAAAGTTTTTGGGGACCGTGATCTGATTTTTGTTAAGATGAATGATAAATTTAAATTTGAAAAATTTCCTTCATAATAAATTTGATTCGACCATAAGCTTTTTATTTTTTAATCGACTTGAATTTTGGTATGATGTAGTACTTATTAAAATCTACAGTATCAACGGTTCAGATCCAATTTTTAGTACATGAAATGGATTGGTTATATTCAAGGAAGAAGAAGAATCAAGGGAGAAGATGAGAGCATATCAAACTTTTAATATGCGTCCGTCGCACTTGATATTATTATGGACGAAATTGGATGTTATGAGCAAACTTTACATACCACAATGGTGTTATTGCACACTTTTAAAGCATAGAGAAAGTGTATCTGTACTCAAACTATATGGATCAAAGTGGACTTTGTCTTTTTTTTCCCCTTTTTTTCTCCATGCATGGTCAACCCAAAGTCCTCTGTACCTTACACGTGGCACCATAGTTCTCGTTTGGAGAATTCTCTGTCCTTCAATGGTCCATGGTAACACCATTCATGGGTTCTACTTGGCTGGCTTCCGTTTGTTGAATTTTACTAATACTTTTCAATCATTTTTTATAACCATGTGTGCAGGTCAACATTACGCGCACTTCAACTGATTCTTGGGAACCAATCTCGTCTCTTATTTGTGGGGTACCAGTTAAAAGTCACTACTCCAAAAAAGTTAATAACAGAGAGGTTTCAAATTTAAGACTTAAAAAAGTGAAAACCCCGAGGTTAATTTTACTTCCAAATTTCCAATTATTAGATGGACATCTTGTGGTTTTGCTTGACGACTGAAAGTGTGGTTTGGATCTTACTACTATTTTTCAAAGTTTGAAGGTTTCAATATACTATTGGGCGCATTATGCCTCAACGTAACCTTTGAGATCACCCGAAAATTTTATCGCTAATAAAATTGTGAAACTAATAACCATTAATTCACTAACCTTGCAAGTAGTAACTAAAAAGTTATTGAACAACAAATGCTTGACCAAGCTATCACAAGTGCAAAGACAGTTCAATAAAAGTTATCACAAGTGCATCAAACATATCTTCTGAACTCATTTTGTACTATTTTATAAACAACACGACAAGTAAATAGACCAGGGTACATATTGTACCGGCCCGTACGTACCGAACCAGTAATATAAAATAGTAAATACATTTCGGTGATTTATACTGGCCAAAATACCAATCTATATGGTTGATACTGGACGTATTGATATTTTCCTTTGATAGAAAACAGCTTGAATTTTAGATAACGAGTAATTGCCCGCAGATCCGGGGGTGTTGTAGTGCACCCCTGTGTAGTGCAACTGTAGAGCGGTCCACAGTCGTTGATCTCATCAATCAACGGTTCAAATCAAAAATCAATTATGATCGGTAATAAATGATTTTTACCGATCATAATTAAAAATTATATCTCAACCATTCATTGTCAAAATCAATAGCTCGTGTGCGCCGTACAGGGTGCCTTGCAGGGCCTTGCATGCTTTCTAAACATAGTCTAAATGAATATCAAACCCCACTTTTCTGAAGGTTTTTTGTGTGGATACAACTATTCTTTTTAACGCAATCTCACATGAGGTGAGTTTCAGATATGCGTATGGTCCCACCTCATGTGAGAGGAGCATTACAAATAATTGTGAATTAGAAAAAAATTCCTTCTCCCAACAAAATCTACTTCTCGAAAATTTTCATTTTAAGAATAAGTTTCAAACATGATCCATTTAACCAAGTTCATAAAATAGTTTAACACAACAAATGTTACCAAATCTGTTTAATTCCGTTAGTTGCTTTTAGGGATAGCGTCAAAGATATTAAGAATGCATAATCATACGGGATTCCAACTCGAATTCAATTTTTGGACATCCACTCACTCAAAAGTGACACCTCTATCGCATTTGTTTCCTTAATTGACCTAGAAAAATAGAAAAGCAAAATAGTTCCAAGATTACATATAACCCAAGTAAGGAGTAGAGTTTGAAACTCTGTCTACCCAAAAGGCTCCAACAAAAAATCTGCAATCTTCAATCGATACAGATCATAAAACTCCAAATCATCTAAACCAACTGCTCAAGTTGTATTGAACAACAATTTTGTTCTCTTACGTATTTTTATTTAAAAAGAAAAAGAATTCGATGCGAAGAATTCTATTGGCCACAAGGAATTACTCCTGGGTGCGAAGAATTATTCATGGGCGCAAAATATTAATCCTAGCCGCGAAGAATTACTCTTGGCCACAAAGAATTACTCTTGACCGCATCGAATTGCACTTGGCCGTAAAGAATTGTGAGACCATAAAGTAATTCGATGTGGCCAAGTGCAATTAGATGCAGCCAAAAGCAATTCGATGTAACCAAGAGTAATTTGTAGTAGCCAAGAGCAATTCGATGAAGCCAAGTGCAATTCGATGCGGCCAAGTGCAATTCGTAGCAGCCAGAAGGGATTGTTTGCGGCTAAGAGCAATTCGAGGTGGCCAAGTGCAATTTATAGTGTCCAAGTGCAATTCAATGCGGCTGAGAGTAATTCGATGCCAAAAGTAATTCGATGCGGCCAAGTGCAATTAGATGCGGTCAAGTGCAATTAAATGCGGCCAAGTGCAATTTGATGCGGCCAAAAGTAATTCTCGGCCAAATGTAAGTAATTTTTTTAGGATAAGAGTAATTCATCGCGGCCAGGAGTAATTCTTTGCGGCCAAAAGTAATTTTTTGTGAACTTCTAATCTCAACCATTAGCTACAATGGTTGAGATGAAGTGTCTTTTTTGTGTCCCTGGAATACTCCCCTATATATACTCTTCAAATTAGCACAGAATTTGGAAAGTTTCGATATTCTTCTCTCTTCTTTTTTTAAAAAAATCATAGAGACATTAATGTATTAGGAGTAAACAAACTCACACGGCAATTGTGTAATATGTACAAAAAGTGTGAGTACTTTACTGAAAGGAGGAGAATGAGCCTAAACCATTAGATCAAAGTAATCATCTATTACAACAACTTGTCTTTTGTTAAGTATGGATGAGCCATACACCCTTGCGTTATGTACTATCGGAAATTAAGTTAAATAAGAAAATTAATTCCAATGCGGAAACACAGACACATGTATATTTTCGTTGGCTTTCAACTTTTAACCCGATGAAGGCGAAGATGAAATTAAAACTTAGAATCAAGATGCAACAAAATCAATATATATAATTAATCAATTTTTTCCCCTCAATCACGCAACCAACTAAACATTTAACAATCTGAATACCCCCCCCCATATATATATATATATATATATATATAGAGAGAGAGAGAGAGAGAGAGAGAGCGCGCGCGCGCTAAACATATATGTGAGAGAGAAAGCAATTTTGGATTCAAAATTGAAATCCGTTTTGGAATTAACGTGTGAGGGAGAGAGATAGCCCTAGATCATAGTAATCATTTTTGGCTGATAACTGTTAGGAAAGTAAGGAAAATTCGAAAATAAGGAATCAGAATAACATTAGGAAACATTAATTTTAGTTTTTCTTTCATCATTCTTCTAAATATTTATTCTTTCCTAGTATATTTCTAGTCTTACTACCCATAAATCTCAGCTATAGAAAAAATATGTACAAATTCAATGGTTCAAAATTTAGAGAATTCAAAAACTGTTGCTCATATTATATAGATTATATAAATCTTGGAGTGTATAATATGTTAATCATGTTTACTTGTAAGTAGAACAAGGTATATCAAAGTTAGAGTATACTCCATTACATTTCTTTACTTCAAGTTTTGAAATTGTACATAAATATCTTACATAGTATAAGAGATCTATATTGCAATAAATTTGAAACGGTATCAAGACACACACATGTACCAATACGTACTGTCCCAATGCAAAAAATGGTACACTAGCCGGCACGAGACTAACAACTTCAAAATAGACACCTGAAATCATACGTATACTTCTCCATTTATAACCTCAAAAATGGGGCAAATTCCCCATTTTCAGTCTAGTGGATTACATTATTCAGTCGTTTATATCATTGACAAAATAAATAAATAAACAAAATACAAATAGGATCCATATGGAATACATGCCCATAATCCAGATACTTGTTTTGCTATGCAGATAAGATCCTAACTTTCCCTTTGAAAGAAGCTAATAGATACATTTTTCACTCCAAATAAAATGTTACCTACAAATACCCCCCAGGATGATCATACTCTACCACATTAGGGTGAGTAAAATTTTTTATAAAAAAAAGGCAAAAATAAAAAATAATAATGACGGGCTTTTACCGCCTTAATAACCTAAATAGTAGGATTCTTAACCTCTAAAAGGCGGTTACTCCAACAAAAATAGATTATATAGACAATGGCTGACTAGTAGTCACAATTAGCCACCATCTTGAATTCATGTACCCTACTGCATAGAAATTTTCAGCAGAACTACAAATAGTGATCGCGATCGATAGAGATTTTTCTATGACCCCAAAAGGAACGCGTGTATCTCAGCCCAGCTAGATACGGTGTAAAGAATGCCAGAAGACCCTTTCCAATTCGAAGACCGGCCTTCAATCAGTTCTTTCTGTTTGTTCACTAGCCCGGAGAACAGTGGGACAAAAGACACGCCGAACTGGTCTCCCACTCTCCTCAGGCTGGAACTAGAACCGACCACAATGCCAATATCTGCTTTCAGAAGGCACAGCAAATCGCCCACTGAACCTCCAATGTAAATGGTGGAGTGCTTGCCAATTTCGTTGTCACCCTTTGTGTAGTCGCTGAAGGCTTGAAGCTTTTCTAAAGGAGACTCCACCTTCTTTATGATATCACCTGTCGTAATGAAGTCTTCATAGGCCAACTCGTTTGAATGTACATTCCGAACCCTTAAATCCCCTGCTCAACATGCAAGTGCAACTCTTTATGATTCATCCAAACACGATTAGTTCTACCTCTTGGAATTTCATGCTTTTCAATTATCAAGTTATTAGCAAACAAAAAGTTGGACTTGAATTGTCGTGTTAGAATGATAAATGAAGGCAAAAGCATAACCATAACCACGGGAAACAAATCAGTTTAAGTATTCTAACTCTCTAAAAGTTAGTATGAGTTAGCCACATATCAGTGTATGGAGATAAAAGGTGGTGTGAAATGCGGAAAGAATGTATCGTACTGGAAGAGTGAATGGTTAACACATGCATAGGTTCCAGAAGCCTCACGTGATGAAAAAGCCGAGCGAATGAGATCTCCACACCAACAGTATGAGAGCACATGAATGTCTGTCTTCTGATTTTCACGTTTCACTATCTCTTGGAAGAAACCTTCGCAACCATCTTGCAGAATGAGGTGTTCACCAGCCCGTTTTATGTCCTCCAGATTCAAACCCTTTAGTACACCAGACTTGATCACTCTTGAATTAGCCCTTTTCTCAAAATCGGATAGTTGCTCGATTGCTCTACATAGACCTTCGTAATTGAATTCCTCCACTGCAAAACACAGATCATTTGGATCCATATATACCAGAGAATTCCCATCTTCATGAAATTTATGCAGTGTTTGGTTCACTGGAATGAAGATAGAATGGAATGGTTATTCCTTGAAATTCTTGCTGACATTTGGTAGGGCCAAAAAATGACGGAATGTATGCTCACCAATTTTGGGTGAAAGGCCATTTCATTGAGAGACCAAGGTATGCTCATTCCAATCCTTTCCAAAACCATTCTAGCAAACCAAACACTACCTTATAGTTCTTGACATACCAATTACAGAGTGATACATGAATCAAGAAAACCATACTCATAAGTCATAATACCTTTTTCAGCACCCGTGATGCTTTCGATACATTGTTCATACTCTTCAGTGTATTGGCTGGAAAGAACACTCCATGTTGTAAGCAAATCAGCTGAGCACATTCGAATGAGTTGGGTCTCACATCCATTCACATCTGTTTTTGGTGCTGTTCTAATTGCCATCTCTGCCAGAAGGGCAGAGGAATCAATTGCAGTGCATGTGATGTCAAAATCACAAAATATGCTTAGACTTTGTTCGGCAGGATCATGAGGCTGAGAAAAAGGGACTATAGTTTGCTGAAGAATTGATTGAGCAGAAAAGAACTTTACTTCAAGTTTCATAGCTCGATGATAGAGCTTTTCTATGATCTCGAGCTCTTCTCCAGTCAAACAAACACTTAATTTATCAAGTAAGTCTTCAATCTGGATCGCCGCTTCCTGAATTCAAAACCACAATAATCAATTCTCAGCTTCTATGAAGGAAAGATTCTTTGGCTCGTTTGTTTCGATGGAACATTTTCCACGCATAATGATTTCAAAGAACACTAATTTTTCCTTTCTTTGTTCCGGTGTTTGGTCACATAATAATAAAAAACCAACAAAACATAACTCAATCTCAGTGGAAGCATTTTTCATAGAACTACAAACAAATACAAATGTTAAGATTGCAAGTACAATATCCCAATATGAACATATTAGTACAAAATTCTCACTCCGTCCCACAAAGGATGTCCATTTTCCCTCTTCGCACATCTCATATAATTATCTATTTTAATTTATAGTGTTTTCTAATCTTGTTTGATACATCTCACTTAGTTTTATTGAACAAAATTTTCAAATCGTAAAAATATTATAATTACGAAATGTAGATAATTTTTTAAAAGGTGTGAATAGTGAAAATGTACATCCTTTGTAGGACGGAGGGAGTATATACATGCATGGCAATTGCTGAACAACTGAAAAGTGAACCTGAAGGGTAAAAAATCTGTACAAGGATTGCCAAACGCTATTTTGACCAAATCATGAAAACGTGTTCTATTGAAAATTAGTTCCTTACTTTTGGTCCCACCAAACAATGGAAAATCACACAAACATCTCACATTAAAACTTTTAACGTCGAAACAAATGAAACTTAAGGCACGGGGACAATATTTATTTGACTAATCCAACGAACCTCAAATCTTTGGGCGGAGAGATTGTTAAACCACTTCTTGTAGATGTGATTGCTTTGATCAGGATCTTGAAGAGCAAGGATCTCGTTGCTTATAAAGGCATAAAGCCTCAAGCAAGGTCCCACAGCAGCAAGCGTATATGCTGCTAGTTTTGTCTTTTCGAAAGGAGTAGCAATCTTACCACGAAACTTTTCTCCTTCAACTTTCCCTGAAGCTGTTGCCAGCAAGAAATCCGTATACTTGACTGTTGCCTTGTCAGAAACGATCTCACTTGGAAGTTCGAAGCCCCACTCCTACATAATAGGTTATTTAGAATGCGTACCCAACTGAATCACCAAGAGCTTAAATAGACAGGAGTCCAATTTTGCAATATCAAATGAGATTCTACATTTATCCTCCTTTAGTAGTTGCAGCTGCAGGTATCCTCGTCAGAAAGCCACATCATGAACCACAGTTCGAAAAGTTTTGATTAAGAGAGAGAAGAGAGGAAGGGGCTACAAATAGATACTCATTGGTCACACATAGGCACTCATTCGCACTCATGCACACATTCTAATCTGCCAAAGCCCCGCATATTCAAAATGGGGATTTCATTGGTTAACAATTAACATCAAATAACTAGACAAGATATCAATCCCCAAGGCATATGGGATACATCAACGAAGAACTGATTCAAACGAAGACAAAATACTTGAGCTGAGGAGCACGAGAAGAGAACCGTCATATTTTCTGTCTGAGGTTTCAGAGGTCAGACAGCAATGACGTTGTGGATAAAGAGTTACACCTACGGGAATATTGATTAGATATGGTTTCTACTTTCTACTACTCATACAAAAGTATAATGGTCCATAGTTTCACAAAGTAGAACTCCATGACAATAAAGCTTCAATGATAAAGGGCTACTCACTGCTCAAGGCTCCCGCTACTGCAGGCCTGGGTAAGGGTTGGATGTAATTGTACGCTCCAATGATCTCCCTGCTTAATTCCCCAGATTGCATCTATTCCATTAATGTGTCGGCAACCAGAAAGTATTCCATGCAAACCATGGGAGAATTGATCTCCAGCGTTGTTGTTAACATGGCAAATTGCCATGTAAGATTTTGAGTTGACAACTCACGTGCCTATTTGCCATGTAAGATTTTGAGTTGACAACTCACGTGCCAAGTTCTTATGCCCCTTGGTTTCTACTCATACAACTCACGTGCCAATTGTTTCAGAGGGCTAAGAATATGAAATCTTTATTTGATAAAACCTCTTAACAATGATCAATATTGGCATAACAAAAAAGTTTTGTTAATCCTTTAGACCAACAAATGAAGCAATTCAGGCTGCAAATACTTAAACGCAACAAGATAATTAGATTTTGCAGAAAGACAAATTTACGAAATATCAAATGCAAGTTTTCTACGTAAAACTAATCGAAAATAAAAGGGTATAACAAATGGATGGTGAAGCTTACTCGGACAGTCTCATCATGGGTATTGAGCTTCTTTGAAACACGTTTTCTCAGATTCCGGATCGCAATTTTGTCGTCGTCATCATCTGCACATTCTTCGGCCAACTCATACCTAAACTCCACAATGGATAAATTTAGAGAAACATGCAAACAAATCATACCAGCAGATATTTATAGGTATGGATATATTTAGAGATGCATGCAAACAAATAACACCACGCGAGCAAGGCAGCCGCTTCGGGTCCCCAAATTTTATCGGGAGTGGCTTCCCCCAATCAGTAAAAGTTTTTATAGTATAAAACCAAATGTTGGTTGATTTATCAGACCTTTTGGAAGAATGTGAAGAAGTGATTGGAGCCTGGAGGATGGTTTGATTCTTAACGGATTTTTAATTAAGCATCCGAATTAGTGATCCTAAATGTATCTTTACATAGGTTGATAAACTCAAGTGATTAAGTACAAATTAGCATAACCATAGGACCACATATCTTTTAGTCAATAAAAAATGTAATGTTGCGCCGTTGCGGTTAAATTGTACTATCACTATAAGTTATTGCCTTATTGGTATAAAATACTCCGGTGAGAATTAAGTTATTATTATTATTATAAAATACTCGGGTTAGAATTTAGAGGTTTGCTCTATCTTATATAAGGTCTCAAAACCCCTTGGGTGCTAACCGTGCTGTCAACTATTTCGGGGCTAATCCATACTGAGCAAAGCCATGACTTTAATCAAAACCCCATGGCCCACAAGTAGGCAGGATTGGACCCAAAAATAAATTATAATAGAGGTACATGTAAACAAACCCGTATCATCGAGCCTCGGCCTCATTTTACGGGTTCACTTTGGGTCCCGAAAAATTAGAAAGTTTGTCCGCACAAATTGTGCACCGATCGGTGTGTGGGGCCCACTCTGGATCCTACACAAACGATGCGAATCATTCATTAAGTATAAATGCTTTTCATTCAGATTTGCAACTGATTTTTTGCCGAATGACTAAATTTAATGAACAACTCGGATCATATATGGGACACAGCGATCCGTGCACAATTTGTGGATAGAAAACCTGTGTCAATAGTCTGGTTGACGAAAAATTGCACGGGGCTCTAAGAGAGAGAGAGAGAGAGAACTTACGCGTGGGAAAAGGCTTGAAGATAGTAGATATCCTGAGAGACAAAATGGAGAAAAGATTGAGGATCCAAAACACCAGAGGCCAAACACACCACGAACGGGGTGTAGAGTGCGAAAACCGATTCGTTCCTGAATTTGATCCACAGCCTCCTCGCTATCCCCTCTCCTCCTTCCAATTCATCTCCAACCCCCATCCCCATTCCCGCCGAAATTATAATCCAATTTCCCCAAGATTTTCACTTCAAACTCTGATTCCCTGACTAGAAATAAACAAAGACAGGATTTTGTGTTTGGTAATAGAGTTTCGGCTCAAATAAAAAGGGCGTGTTTTCGGTGTGAAGGGACCAAGGATTCTAGAGAGAGATGGGGCCGGGAAGTAAAAGTCCTGGAGAGAGAGAGAGAGAGAGAGATGGTTTTGTTTGTTGGTTGATTGATTGTTGTTTACGTTTGAATTTACACTCGGTCCAATTTTGCGGGAAAATCCGCGTGATACCGTTTAAGAGAGAGACAGAGAGGCGGCGGGGTCAACAAGTGAAGGGGGACACGGGAGAGTCGTGAGAGGGAGGTTGGGGGGAACGAATACGGTGCGACCGAGTCGACGGCGATGGAGCGTCAGCTTCAGCCACCGGTTGGATTTGGGAAAGGCATAATAAAACAGTAGAGAACAGAACGGAAAGGGGAAAACAAGAAAAGCTGGTTGGTGGGATTGCACATGTTTTGTCCGTGTCCTCTTCTCCGTCGACGTAACCAAAGCCAAAGGCATCGGTATCACGTTTGGATTTTTCTACCTCTTTATGGAAAATTGATGTTTATTTACCCACCTCTTTAAGGTTGGCTTTGATTGCTTTCATTTTACAAAAAAAAAAACTTTACGTCTTTTCGAAATGTAATGACCAGAAGGTCCGCTGATACTAATGATCCGTGCGAGAGAGCTGCATAACTAGCCAATACCATCACACTTACGTGCATTATTAAGCACACGAGGAGAGCAGTTACTAGTATTTCGGATTAATGTATTTCAGTTAAAAGATCCCAAATAGTGACGGGGATAAAAAAGATATGAGGATAAAGAAGATATGTGAATCTCTAGGATGATAGATGGAATTTTATGTAGGACAAATTAATCGTACTGTGTTTGATTTAGATGGGACAAAGAATGGAATATGAAATGAAGAAATTTTTTTTTTTCATAATTGAATGAATGAAAGAGGGAAATAATCCCAAAGATCTGGACTAACTAATATCACCCCTTCAAATGGTATTGAATAATCCTTTACGTGGGGTATTAAGGACTTGTTTGATAACCTAAATTCAGCACTTAATACTGAATCAATTAAGTAATAAGTGATTCAGTAGGTTTGATAACCACATTTCATATTACTTAACAAATTAAGTACCACTTAAAATATAGGCTAAAAAGTTGAAAAAAATTAAGTAGCTTTGAGCTACTTAATTCTGGCTGAATTTTTGTGTACTTACATTTAACCGTCATACCACCAACACAACCACTTCCACCAACACCTCCACCACTCTACCACCACCACCACTACCACCACCTCCACCACCACCACCTCCACTACCACCACTCCTCCTCCACCACATCACCACCACCACCACCACCACTCCCTCCACTACCACCACCACCACCACCACCACTCCCTCCACTACCACCACCACCACTTTCTCCACTACCACCACCACCACCAGCTCCACCACACCACCACCACAACCATCACCACTACCATCACTACACCACCATCACCATTGCTTCTACCACCACCTCCACCACCATCACCACCACCGCCACTCCTCCACCACTACCATCACTCCACCACCACTTCCTCCACTACCACCACCACCAGCTCCACCACTCCACCACCACCATCACATCATCACCACCAACTCCACCACCACCACTACCACTTCCTCCACTACCACCACCACCACCAACTCCACCACTCCACCACCACCACAACTCTACCACAACCACCACCACTACCACCGCTCCTACCACCACCTCCACTACCATCACCACCACTGCCACTCCCCCACCACTACCATCACTACACCACCACCACCACCACCAACACCACTCCACCACCACCATCATTACACCACCACACACCACCGCTTCTACCACCACCTCCACCACTCCACCACCATCATCACAACCATCACCACCACCGCCACTCCACCACCACTACCATCACCACTCCACCACCACCACTACCAGCACTCTTACTACCTCCACCACTCCCCCACCATTACCAAAAGTATATTGTGACCGTTAGTAAATTAAGATAGAATTGGAACAAAATTAATTCATCATTTTTTTAATTCAGTACTTAATATATTTATCAAACAGCTTTTCAGCTTAAAAATTTCAGCATTCAGTTTTCAGTACTTAATTTTTCAGCTTTCAATTTCAGTTTTCAGTTTTATCAAACAGCCCCTAAGTAGGCAAATAGTCTCTCTTTAGGTTGGCCTAATTTTTAATACTTTCACACGATAAACGTGGAACTAGCTAATTCTGAAAAATATATCCTTATACCATAAATGGGAAACTACATTCCGAGTATCAAACACGCCCAAGTATGGAAGAAAAGAAAAAGTAACTATCCGTCAATAACCTAAATAAAGAAATTGGGGGCTTAATAAAAAGGCCATTTGGAAATGGTCACCACCAAATTAAAGATATAAGAAAAATGCTCTTTCATTGATGTGATTTACGGCCGGGTCTGAACCATCTAAAGAGTCATCAATGGAGACTCCAAAACCATGGATTGAGACCCCATTTGTTAGTCAATGAATTCATTCTATTAACACATTCTATTAACAAAAATGTTACGCACACAACCGTTGTGACCGCTGTGTTGGTTGTGTGCCTAATTTTAGTCATTCAGATGTGTTTTGACAGTTTAAATTTAAAAAAAACTCTTTCAGAAAAAAGTTTAAACAAATTCTGAACGTTTATTACAATAATGGACCATAGAAAATGGTTTGTTCTATTAAGGCTAAGGTTTCAAATTGTCCCCTCTAGTCTAGGCTGCTTGTACCATGAATGGGGATCGTATTGGCGATCACAATCCGAGCATCAAATATGCCCAAGTATTGAAGAGAAGAAAAGGTAACTAGGATAGAAACTACGAGAGAATGTAAGAAAAATTCTACTGCGCTCAATAGTTTATTTTAGTATATTTTCCTTTTTCTCTTTCTTTTCAAACGTATTGGGAGATGGTATTGTGCACAACACCATGCTGAGCACCTTTGAGCTGTCAGATCGTGCATCCGACGGCTCGGATCTCATCTCGGCAATGAACGACTCTCAATCTTAATTGTTGAGATGAGATTCAAACCATCGGATATATGATCTAACGGCTCGGACGTGTGCAACACAATGCTGCGCACACCATAACGCAACACCAATCCAAAGTCCAAACCAAACAATGGAGGAACTTTTGTAAAAAATTTCATCTATCTTTTTCTTCTTTTCCACAATTTCCCAAAACTTTTCCATTTGATGACTAGATGTAATGTACTAAGCTCAAAACACGTGAAGAGAAAAAAGACCTGCTGAAGAACCAATCCCATCAATTCCTTCCTTCCGTCGTCGGCTGAAGAACCAACCACCGGGACTCTCTCTCTCTCTCTCTCTCGCTCGTCGGAGTGGAATTTTTTTTTTGGAGAATGCTACAATCAGCCCAAAGAATGGACTATAGTGCTATTCACGCGCGGGTGAGAGAAACATTTCTGCCATGTACTGATTTACCGCTGACAGCCTTTGCGGAGTTGATTACACGGTTAAGTACAATGACCATGTAGTCCTTGTGCATTTCCCCCTTATTTTGACATTTATTCACGTATGAAGAAATTTTCCCTCCAAATGGCAGCTTGCCCGTCAATAAAAAACGAAAAAGCTATGGGTAAAGCATAAATTGAATTTTTTTCAAAACTCCAGTTTGTTGACCAGCTTCTACGTATCTCGACTAATTCTTAGGGATCAATTTCATCACTTAGGTTTCATTCCTTTGAACATTATTATTTTTTTCGTTTTGTCTTTTTTGAATTTTTGATAAATTTGGGTGATTTTTTTTTGGATTAGTCATTTGTCTCGACGAGAGGAGTCTAAAAAGTATAAAATTATAACCAAAAGAAAAAAAATACTACTAAAGAGGAAAAAGTATAAAACAGTTATCTTATTTGTCTAAATAAATGTCTTATTTGAATTTTTCAATATTGGTCCATATTTTTATACTTTTTCGATTCGTCTTGTTGAGAGGAATGATTAATCCTAAAGATTTTGACGAAAATATAAACAAAAAATTAGAAAAAATTTTAAAAAAAGTGAAATAAGTTCCAGACTTATAAGTTTACAGCACAGGAAAGCAACCTCTATTACAGGCCAGCCACAATTAAAATAGAGCAAAACTCTCTATGGACTACTCCAAAAGTAGTATTTTTTTTTTTTTGGAAACTACTCCAAAGTAATTGATAGCACTCTAAGAGGTGTTTTGGCATGCGATGCTGAAAAAAAAACCCACTTGGCTTATTCAAAATTTGCTCGCATTTATTAATTTTGCCTTAATTTTGTGTGAATTATTGATTCGTCTCAATTTTTGTCTTTATTGAAAAAAAATTATGAGTTTCAATCATAACGTTTTACTTTTTTTGAAAACGAACCAATAATGTAAAAAAAATGACACAAAACTAACATATGCGAAAAAAATTAAATAAAGACAAAAAAATAAGCCACTTGGCTTATTTGCTTAAAATATTTGTTGTGTGACATCGAGATCTCACACTAATGATCAGAGACGCTGAATTTGTTCAATAATCTCTGTAAAAAAAATCAAAAATCAACTAAGAATCGTTATACTTTTAGAAAAAAATGAACGTTTTGTTCTTATTGAATTAGTGTATATTGCTTATATATGTCTGAGTGTATGCAAGTAGGCATTTGTTGGTGTAGCGGTATGGTGTAGAGGCTTTAGGTTGGAGTGGGTGGTTCGAGTCACCACCTGTGTGTTTTGTGTGTTTTTTTGGTTTTTTCCCCCTAAAATCCTAACCAAGGTGGGTCCACTCCCCCAGCATCTCTGACAGAATATGAATCCGTATATTGCATTTGTATACTTTTGGTCCTCAAAATTTGTACTCGTGGAGAGTTTTGTTTTTTTTTGAACATGTCACATTGATTGTACTCGTAAAATTAATACTAGGAAAATAGATGATAAATATGTGATAATTTTGTTTTAACGCATATAATCGAGATACGCAAGTTTATTCAAGTAGTTGGTTATTAAAATACATATATACTTTAAAATTGTTAATTTATCATGAATACTAAAATTATTTTGGAGTAAATATGCTTAACTGTAACTCGTATATTACTATATTATGATTACAAAAAAAAAAATTTGTACCCCTACTATGTCAAATTTCTGAATTCGCTACTGCGTAGAGGAGAGGGGTCCACCACCGGCGGGCCGAGTGGTCTGTGGTAAAGAAGAAGAAAGTCTTACAAATATATAAACAAAGGATGTCCATGGGTAAAGTTGGATGGCTATTTTGGTCATTTACTTTCGTAGTTGAAGTCTTCAACTTTCATCCTGACACACTGCAGAAAGTCTTCAACTTTAATTCTGATTTCTGACAAACTACAGAAAGGACTGTCATGATGCCATGAAACTCGTCCGCCTCTTGGGCGGAGAATAGAACGACCCTTTTTTATTTGATCCGCTCGTCGGAGTGGATCCGTAATTTTAATGTATTGGCTTCGTTTAGTTGTCGAGAAAGTTGTGTGGGAAATTGATTCCCAGAAAAAGTGAAGTGAGGTAAAGTAAAAGAAAAAGAAAATTATTTTCATGTGAGTGTTCATTTGACAAAAGAATTTTGCAAGAAAAATTAAGGTTTAGTTGTTCATTTGTCACAAAAAAGAAACTTTCGGGAAAATTTTGTGAGTGTTCACTCATTTTCCTTTTCCCGCGACGCAAAATCCTGTGTTTTTTGCAGGATCACTTTTGCAGGAAAGTAATTCCTGCAGGAAAACTTAAATTGGTAAGTTCTAGAATTTTCCTGCCAACTGAACACTAGGAAAGTTATGGAAAAATTGATTTTCTCATCCTTTCCTGTACTTTCCTGGCAACTGAACGGGGCCTAAAGTGGATTTGTTCAAGACTTATCAAAAAAAAAAAGTGGGTTTGTTCAAGTGTGGCCAAATCTATTTTTATAAAAAGATAAAATCACCAAAATTGTCCCCCATTATGAACCAATCCATATTCGATCAATATGATCTGCAAACAAGGTTCATCTAATTGACAGGCTTTAACACTTGAACAGTCTCGATCAAGAAGTAAATTCGAATGAGTTTGCAATTTACCAATTAATTGTCGTAGTTCCTAAAGTGATGGGAGCTTTCGATAATTGTGATGCCGTCTCAATGTACCTCGCACGTTCAACACGCTAGGTGGGTTTTATCCAGTGCTGCTAAATCTATTTTCCTAAAAAAGAATTTGCCAAAATCATCTCCGATTATGCATCAATTGACATCCCCATAACATGATACCTATCACGTTTTATCTTCTTGACAAGATCCATCACTTTAACACTTTCGATCAAAAAATAAACTCAGAATGAGTTAGCAATTTACAAATTATTAAGCTTGAAAGGACTTCGCAGGTTAAAGATGCAAAGTTTGACCTGCATCGTTTGATAAACCTCAAGTGTCTAAGACCCGAGGTCTCAATAAAACCCGGTCGACACCGTTTCAGTCTCCCCCAAATATCGACCTACCCAAGGTGAGGATTCATCATCTCTAATAGGTCATCGTCCCCATTTACTCTCTCTCTCTCTCTCTCTCTCTCTCTCTCTCTCTCTCTGTTTACATGTTATATCTCACCACACCTTTAGTTATAAACAACCGTCAATTTTCTGTGAATTAATTCTGGTCTCACATTTGAGGTATACAAAAGCTCAATTTTTATCCGAATTGTACTTGATTAATATTACGCTATAGATTCCATTATTTCACATTTCCTAATTTAATTTAGGTCGATCCTCTTTGTCAGGTGCTTGGATTTTGTATTTGACAATTCTTGTCTTCATCACCAAAGCTATCATTTTTCATTCCTTTAAGGTGTACTTTTTTTTTTTGTCAAATGGAAATACTTTAAGGTATACTTCTATGGGTTATATGGGGTGTTTGGTTAAATTTCTGTAAAGGCGAATTGCAAAGTGTAAAAGCCCTGTGTTGATTATGTGATGGATCCTTGTCTGTGGTCGATTCTCTCATAAAAGAGCTCGGTGAGGTTGAAAGCTTTGATTTTTCTTATCAAGAGAAAAACCACTTGCCAATTTGTGTCGTGTGGTGTGAATTGACATGGTTTTAACTATCTAACAAAAAAATGTATCCCGAATGTACATTGTAGTTCATTAGAGTAGACATAACATTGATTAGGAGCAGAAGTGCTCTTGCTCTTTTTAATCTTTGTATCCATTACATTCGATTAATCAAAAAAGATCACTGTTTAAAAAAAAAGATTAGGCGAAGAGGTCTACTTAGTTCCTTGATTCTACTCAGTTTCTCTCTCAGCTTATAGCAGTCTGTTAATGCTCCAATATCTCAAAATCTGATTTTGATTCTTTATTGTAGTTGACGGTACTTCATTGAAATTTTACTCATGTTTTCAAAATTGACTCTATTTATTACTGTATTCAGTTGTAAAAGCAGTTGCTGCACCAGATTCTGCTGTGGAGCTGCCCTTAACTGCAGAAAATGTGGAGGGTGTGCTGGATGAAATTCGACGTTCTCTCATTGCAGACGGTGGTAATGTGGTTCTACACGAAATTGATGGCAACGTTGTGAGGTTGAAGCTACAAGGACCGTGTGGCTCCTGTTCAAGTTTCGTAACGACTGTGAAAAGATGGCAATGTTGCGAGGTCGAAGCTACAAGGACCGTGTGGCTCCTGTTCAAGTTTTGTAACGACTGTGAAAATATGGCAATGTTGCGAGGTCGAAGCTACAAGGACCATGTGGCTCCTGTTTCGTTACGTTCATTTTGCTTGTTTTGCATATGGGCATATGCCCCTATCCACGGTAGCTTCACAAAACTTTCTTCCAACTTAACCCCTTTGTGCATGTATAAATCAGAAACTTGTGCAGAAGGGAGGGTAAGAATACCAGTGTGCAAGCAATGAAGCAAAACAAAACTTCCATTTGATGACTTGATGTAATGAACTAAAAGGTCTAGAGAGAACAACATGGATGGATTGTCTAACCCGCTATACGAAGCCGAAAAAACTTAAACCCTACTGTAAAATCCTAAACCCACTTTATTCCACATCTCGCTGCTCCATTCTGCTTTGAGAAAATCGCTATTATCACTCCGTTTCCCTTGATTTATTTCTCGATACAGAGTAGCAAGGGCACATGAATTCCTCGAACAGGGAAAAACTATCTGGGACACACTTGTGAGGTTTCGAGCTGATAGTGTGCGGTACACCACATTCACTTTCATCTGTTTCCTGACTGAAGCAGCAGCACAAGCAGGGTTTTGTTCACTGCAGTACCATCTGTTGCTCTTCTTGCTTATAATCTCGGGTTTCATGCCGCGTATAACTCAAAAGTATGGGATGCCACTTGATCTAGATGAGTACTCGGACACCAACTTAAGGAACATGGAAGACTTGTCTTCCAGCAATCGTGCTGGAGTATCGTACTCTGCAACTCGGCCTGCAAAGCATCCCACAATCAAGTTTATTGATTCTTCAGCATAGTGTGCGCATATAAATAACCTAAGATAAAGCAACCCGGAAATTCTGAGCGAAAATCGGGTATATGAAACCATGGGTTTTACTGACGTAAAAGAAAAGATTTAGGCTTCAATTAGCATGAAAAAGTTAAGGAAAAATAAACCTCCAAGGTTCCACCCCACAATCAGGAGAAAAGGTGATGCAATATGACCTGTAAGTGACATTTGATCCTCAAAGGTTTGCATACATGCACAAACATGTGTGTGTGTGTGTGAGAGAGAGAGAGAGAGAGATGAATGGACATAAAGATCAATTGAACAATTAACGATTGAATGCTACTAAGGGTACATGACGGGAGAAGGGGAGCACAAATACCTTGCAATCATGCCACAGCCTACATGAAGCTCACCAGAAATATGAGGCAAAAAGAAACAAACATTCCCTCTTGCAGATAAAGGTATTGGTATTATCCTTCTACAGGTCAGTTAAACAAATGGAGAAGCGCAAACACTAACGGGCATTGTGGCCATTTCTTTTCCCTAACTAAACCACACTTCTCAGTCATTCTTCTACTTTCTCACATTCTTTATCTCTTTCATGTTTTTCCCTCCCTTATTTCGTCATCTCCCCTCTAAAATAGGCTCATAATCTCAATAAGTTCCATTCGGTAAAGTACCAATCGAGAAAAAGAGAACGTAGCTGTACGATCAAAAACAGAATATGAACCACCACGGGCGGGCCATTCATCCCTAGGTGAATCTCATTCCGTTAATTTCTCATGATGTATTCACTTTTCCAACTACTAGATGGCAAAAGCATCTAAGTCACGAATTCTACATTGGTGAGTTCTGCGATCCAATTAAACTACAAATAATTGCAAATTATACACGAAACTTTCATCTCTACTATATCGAATAAATAGGTATAAGTATCAATGTACACACCATCACTGAGGACCAGAACCAGATCGCTGTCAATTACAGTTGGGATACGATGAGCAATAGTGCACACGGTGCAATCCCTAAACTCTGTTCGGATAATCTTCTGAATAAGGTTATCTGTGGCCGAATCAACCGAAGCCGTGGCTTCATCAAGAACCAAAATTCTAGCCTGTTTTAGCAGAGCCCGGCCTAGAGAAACAAGTTGCCGCTGCCCAACACTCCAGTTATCTCCATTTTCTAAAACTATAAATCAACAACAAATACACTAGGTTTGATTAACCGCAGACAACAATAAGGAAAGCTTCCAGATGTAACAGGAATAAAGCAAAATTTAATGTGCAAATCTTTTGCAAATATACCTGGTGTATCAAGTTTTTGCTCTTTCTGCCGAACTACTTCCCCAAGCTGGGACTTGTCAAGTGCCTGCACCAAATGAAAATGTCACAATTAAAGGGAAACAATTCCAAAAAGGACGTCTACTAAGCAAGTCAAGATATACTCATATGCTACACTGGCCAAAAAAGTTTATGCGGAAAACAAGCAAGTTTTTGCAGAAGAAACCAAGAGTGAGTTTGAAATGAATTTGGGAGAAGAAAATACAATTCATGTCAAAAAAATGTGATTACTTGTGGTATAGAATAACTTAAAACTCACTACAGATATCCATAATAGTGGGTTATTTCTTAACTTCATAACTTAAGGATTAGTAGTCAATTGTGTTCATCAAATTACTTCCAAAATTGAAAGAACTTTTTACAAAGCATGTATGCGTATACCAAAACCAAGAAAGAAAAACTAAGTAGCTTAGTAAGTTGACTTCTTAACCTGCCAAATTTCTTTGTCTGAGTGCTCCTGGAGGGGATCAAGGTTGCACCTAATTGTCCCTTCAAACAAGGTTGGATCTTGGGGGATGATACTCAGACGGCTACGGAGGTCATGAAGACCAATCGTTGAAATGTTAATATTGTCAATAATAATATTCCCAGCTGCTGGTTCTATTAATCTGAACAATGCCTGGATCAAAGTCGATTTACCACTACCAGTTCGCCCTACTATTCCAATCTTCATTCCACCAGGAAATTTGCAGGTAATCCCATGGAGCACTACAGGAAGATTTTCCTTGTAACGAACCTTTAGATAAAAAGATAATAGTCAGATCAGATTTTTCTTACCGGTAAATAGCCATCACAATAATGATTAATTAGCCAGTAAATAAGCTAGATCAGGTAGTTTCCTAATGCAGCTCATTCTCGAATCAGAATGAAGACACGAGCAAAAGTTGGAAGTCAACTGCATACCGTTAAATCTATCAGCTCAATTGTTCCACTCTCTGGCCATGACAATGGTGGACGAGAATTCTCAACTATTGGTGGAGCTTCACTAGGGATTTGGCAGTACTGATGAATCCTTTCAATCGAAATAATTCTGTTTTCAAGCTTGCAAAAGCTAAGAATCCACCGCGATAGCCGCGCATTCAAATTAAGGCCATATGTCACAGCGAGGCCGGCCATGCCTACATGGGAAAAGCAAATTTGGTCAGAAACTGCAAATAAATGTTAGAGATGGTGTAACTGACCAAGTGATAGTTTTACATTAACTGTCATTGATTTTTCATATCAACCTTTATAAGTTCTACAACACATGGATTTCAACTTCGTCTAAGTAGACGCTATTACACTTACTTGGATCTATACTCCCATGAGGAAAGCTCACAAGTAAAACCATGCAGAAAGCAAATACAAAAGTAGAAAGTAACTCCATGCGTAGGCAGAGCCACTCAATGGCTGCAATACTGTAGAAAAACGGGCGAGCAAAACAATCAAGAAGATAAAGGTTTCTCTTCATGAATCGCTTTTCTTGCCCAAATCCCCTAATTGTGGCTGCTCCAGCAATCGACTCGCCAAAAAGATGGATGATCGGCGATTTTTGGATGCTAACAATGCGAACCAATTCCCTTGATGAAGCCATGTAGTATTTCTGCACGCAGATATTACAAATTAATCAGGTACTACATTTGCTGGATACAGTCAAATTGAATGGCAATTAAAACTGCATCCTCCTTGGTGAGAAAGAAACAATTAAACAGCATGCATAGAACTACCACATATCAGAATTTTAATTTTTTCACTTTTTAATTCTGCACATTTGAACAGCCACTTACTTCATTAACTTATGAAGAAAAAAAACATAACACGAACAAACCAGAAATAGGTTAAAATAATTGGTAAGGAATCAAAAAGAAAACACGCAGAGGTTGAGTTTTGAAAATATACAGGAGAAAATAAGAAATACTCCAGAAATAGGCTAATGATTGCAAGGAAACAATAGTAGTACACTCAAATTTATACCACAATAACTTGGAAATTCTTTCGCTCAGATGGAGATTCTTTCAGAACTCCGGGCATGCATTGCATATTGGAAGTACCAAATGGGAATATAGTAAGAGTACAAAGTCAAGAAAGAAGGTTGTGAATCACCTGCATCCACAAGCAAGCAGTGGCCATTGGGACAACAAGGAGCACGATTTGCCAGGTAACTTTTGTCATTACGCCCACTATACCGAGAAGCTGGATTGTTGTTGAAGCAAACCCACCGAGTCTGAAGGGAATATCAAGATCAACAACACTTTGATCAATAGACACCTGGGAAATTCAAGAAAGGGCAAAATGAAAAACCATTACCTTTAATTGAGCTAATTAAGAAGGTATGAGACCAACATTTGTAATGATCATATCCTTGACAGAACAAATACTTACACGATTCAAGATCCTCGCGGCTGGAGTGGAGTCAAAGAAGGACATTGGTGCTCGAAATACACTTACAAGCATTTTTAGAAACAATTTTTGTGCAGCTGCTAGACCAAAAGTAGCTACAAGTAGAGCGCGAACAAGTATAAACAAAGAGCTTCCAAAAGCAAGAGACATGTAAACAACAAGAAGGACCATACTACTAGCCCTAGGTTTGTCCCCTGGAGTTTGTGGATTTGCCCAAGCCATCCACCAATTACTAGCTATTTGAAGCACCTGAAACAATGTCTGTGCAAGAATAATGAGTGGAATCAATAAGCCTCTATATGCTGCAGCCATATATGACAAGTACACGTTCATGCTAACTCTTCCTCTCTCCCTCTCCTCTTCCTGAACAAGCTGTTTTTTCTTTGAACGTTTTGCTTTCTTTTTCTCTTTAATTGCCTTTGACTCTGAAGTTGATACACCTTCTTGTACTTCCTTCACTGAACTGTCAATTTTTTTCCCAGCTGAATCACGTTTTGTAATAAAAATAGTGGACCCATTGCAAAGTTTGCTTTCATCTGACTTTTCAGAAGAGTGATTGGGAATATCCATGGATTCTATAGCTTCATGGTGAGCTGAAACCAATGTTTTAAAATCAGTTCCCGCCTGCAAAAGGTCATCATATTTACCAGCCTGAATGATACGGCCTTCCTTAAGAACCTGCAAAACAGAAGAGGAATCATCTCAGGACGAAGACTATAATCTTTCTTCATCATGCTCTTTCAGCTGAAAGAACAAAAAGTCACTGAGTTCTGTCTTTATGTGCTTTATGCTTAGAGGATAAAGCTCGAAGAAAAACTAAACAAGGAACGCTTCCACTCATAGTTGGTTTGTATGGAGGGGTTTGGTGAGACTGAGAAAAGAAAAGAAAAGGAATGAGGGTCTATCACTTGTTCGGATGAGTAAAAAAGTTAGAAATGAAGAGAAATTGTGAGCACATAGCCCTCTTTTGTTTCTCACCAAAGATGGTGAGATTTGTGATAAGCAATATTTCTTTGGTGTCTCACCAAATCCCTCCATCCGAACTGACTGTTTCCTCCCTCCTTTCCACAATGATATGGAAATTCTCAACTTACTAATATAAGCCAGGTTCAAACCTACATTATTGAAGGGCTTCTGGCCCTTGTTCTACCGCTCATCCCAAACTTAAAGAGGCGGAAGACTAAACTAGGAAAATTGCACAAGGCAAATGGATGGAGACTGATACCAGTATCAAATCAGCAGCTGGCAAAAATTCAACTTGATGGGTCACGAAAATCACGGTCTTGGCAGCTAGCGCTGTCTGTATGTATTCCTGCAGTTCCATATCATATGTTCAGCCAAACTCTGACCAATTATACTGTACCACAGAATACACAATAAGGAGTACTAACCTTGAACAATTCAGATCCTGTGTGTGCATCAACAGCACTGAAGGGATCATCGAGTAGATAAACGTCTGCATCTTGATAAAGGGCTCTAGCAAGCTGCACACGTTGCTTCTGGCCACCACTCAGATTTATACCTCTATCGCCAATGATGGTCTGATCTCCATGGGAGAAAAGCTCCAGATCTTTTTTTAGTGAACAGGCATGGATGACATTCTTGTACTTGGCCTTATCCATTTGACCACCAAAAAGTATGTTTTCTTCTATGTTTCCCGATTGTATCCAAGCTGATTGAGGGACATAAGCAGCAGAACCACATACTCTAACCTAAGCAGACACACAAAAAGAAAACTTATATTGTGAACTGTAGTCCCAGCAAGGAACAAAATTTCCTTTCCTTTCAACTCGAAGTGGCAAAAAGTTTCTATGTCCTAGCCAACCAAAACAAAACACTAGTGGAACAAGGAGTTCCAATCTTTCCACCGAAACAGAGTGTAATGCTATGTAATGTACCGGAGCATTGAGATGTTTCAGATTCAACAACTAATACAGGAATCCAACAATTATCAATCTCATACATTTCCATTTAGCTTTGACATTCCTTTAATGTTTCTGAAAATGTTTCTCTTTCCTAGCTGACTGAACAATATAGCGAAAGGAAATTTTGATCCTTGAGTCCCAGAGAAAAACAAGGTGACAAAGACAACAGAGAAGTTCAAAGCTAAAAAACAAAACTTACTTCGCCAGAGATTTTTGGAATCTCACCAAGAATGCAAGAAAGAAAGCTCGATTTCCCAGAACCAACCACGCCACACACAGCCACACGCATCCCCCTCTCCGCCTTCATTTGGATGCCTGATAAGGTTGGATTCTCAGAAGAAGGGTCCCAACAGAATTCCCCATCCTCAATTTCTATTGCCACATTGGTGATGCCTCCTGGTACAACAATGGTTGCATCCTCCTGCAACTCTTCCTCCTGCAGGAATACCGATATCCTGTCAAGAGACACTTTTGTCTGAGCCATCATCGAAACCAAATCAGGAAAATTTCTAAGGGGTTCTTGTAGGATCCTGAAAGTAGCAAGAGCTGAAAGAACAGCACCTGCTGTAAGCTCACCTCCCAATAATATGGAAGTACCAAAAGTGACAGCTGAAACGAAAATAGGGGAGCTCCAAAAAATGAATGTTATAAAAGCCTGAGAGTAAAGAGCTTTCCGAAGCCATTTAAACTCGACATTCCTCATTTCTTCTAGCATCACTCGGTACCTATCCTCCCAAGCTTGAAGCTTGAGAATCCTCATGTTCCTAAGACACTCGGAAGTCTTCCTCATCCTGTCGTCTTTGGCAGCCATTAAATTGTCTTGATAAGTTTCCTGAACTCTTGCCAATGGAACTGTCACAAGAATGGAGATAATGGTGGCGATCAAAGTCGCAACACTGGCAATCCCAACATTCTTATACAGAATAGCAAGAGCAAGAATTATTTGCAAAGGAAGCATCCAAATGTCATGGAGATACCAAGAGTAGTCCCCTACTCTCTGAACATCAACTGCCATGTAATTCACAATCTCACCACTAGTGTGACTTTGCTTGGCCACGCTTGAGAGTTTGAGTCCCTTACGATACACCATAGCCGTCAGAGCGGATCTCACATGCATACCCAAAATGTCAACTCCAAGATACCACTGCCTAGTTGTTAAGGTCTCCACCAACTTTGATGTGAAGAATATTCCGGCAAGAATATAACCTTCATGGGGAAAAGTTTCGTTTCCCCCCAAGTAATCCACAAAGTAGCTAATCATGTATGGACCCACATAAGAAACAAGAGTAGTCAAACCGGCAAAAATGGCATTACGAGCTGCCTCCTTCCAGAAAGACTTGAGGATAGCCCAACCTAAAGAAGGCTGTTTCTGAGGATTTTCAGCTTTCAACTTCTCCCAGTTCACATTCAAAATCTTATAGTTCGCCTTGGACCGATCTTTCGGTGCAAGGAGTGGAATGTCCTTAAGCTCAAGCGGTCTCCTCGCTCCAAGTGAAAGAATTGGGTTCAACCAAGAAAGTGTGACCAAACTAAATAACCCTGCTTCATTATAAGTGGTTACATTAAGACACCCTGCTTCTTCTTCTTCTTCTGGAAGCAATGGCTCTTGAAGATCAGAGTTTATAAATATTCGCATACCGGTGACACCTCTAATCGCTACGAAACATAGGAAAGCAAGGGCCGGGGTGGTGGCCAAGTTCGCCAAAACATGAGAATTCAAGTTCTTTGAACCTCCCGTTATCATTTGCTTCCCATCAACATACAAAGTACACAAACAAGTGATAAAGGACACAACCCACCAAACCCTCAACAAAAGTGGGTATTTCTCAGACGCCCTGAATTTACAGCCAAGGGCTGAAAAACTCAGGACGGACCAAGCTAAACCCTGAGATGCAGGCAAAACTAGAAGGACCCAATTCGTAAATGTACTACCCTTCCCATCTCTTATTAAACCAACACCATCAAACACTAAAACCATTACTTGCAAAAACAGCACATAAAAGCAACAAAAGACTGAAGCTTTGTATCCAATACCAATTTCTCTAATCTGAATTTCACAGTCAGTTGTGTTTCGAGCTGAGATCGAAGCTGTGTTTGAATTGAAAGACTCCTTAAAAGTTTGAATTCGACCAACACGTGTGTGTATCAGTCGAGCTGCTACAGTGAACAGGAAAACAAGGAGCAATGTCAAGTTTATGCAAATTGAGGCTAGTTCCAACGTGGGTAAGCCCAGAAAGGGATTTTTACTGAAGAAGAGGCTCGTACCCATGATAGGTATCAGTCTTGAAATGGGTTAGTTTGCGAAGTTTGTGATTGTTTAGGTGAGGGTGATGGAATCGTTATCAAGGGCATTTCACCGTTCTAAATGGTTTTGTTGTGATCAGTTGTGCGTGAATGATGAAACGCGTGGTGCCAAGTCGCATGGAGGAAAAGACAAATAGGTGTGCAGTGTACTCGTCGGGTAGAGAATCTGCAGACACATTGCACATGCAAACAAACTGAATTTTCTCTCTCTGGGCTCTCTCTCTCTCTCTCTCTCTCTCTCTATGTTATCTAAAGAGAGAGAAGTGGACAAGAGGGCTGTGAAATGGAAATCTGAAATGGAAAACCCAATACGGGAAAATCCAAAAAGACTGACCTGGGTATCCGACCTGGGTATGGGTTTTTCCGGTGGAAAATGGGTATGCGAGCCGATGGAGATTGCCGAGGCAAATTATGCTAGAGAGAGAGAGAGAGAGAGGAAGAGTAGCAGCACTTATAAAGCTGCTATTAGATAGAGAATATGTACAAAACCCACTGTACTACCAGTTCAGGTCGGTATGTATGCACATGCAGCTTGTGTTGGTGATAAGTGCGCTGGACTAAGAGAGAGAAAATGAGAGAGTAGAGGAGATAAACTTCTTTCCGGTTGGGGTGTAAACAAGGAGTTTCGTCATGTGCGGATTCGATCAACCTTTTATTGTACTAATAATTTAAACCGTTCATTTTATAGAATTTATAGAGTAGTGTATATAAACGAAAAATCAATTTAACTCAATATTGATAGGTCTATCAAAAATTAAATTTTGATTTATAAAATCAACAGCTTGGATTATGTCAATAATTTTTAAGTTAAAATGATTCAAGCTGTTGATTTTATAAATCCAAATTTAATTTTTGATATATTTATCGATGTTGGATTAAACTAATTTTTTTGAATATTTACACTACTTTGCAGGCTTTACAAAATGAAGGATTCAAATTATTGCGATAAAATATCGATGGGACCACACACGGCGACAGTGTAAACTCCTTGTTTACCGTTCAACCGAAAATAAGTTTATTTCGAGAGGAAGAGGAGAGGAGATACTCCATAAACAACGGCAGCCCGAAGGTTTTTAGGGGAACTTAAAGATTCGTCCTCAGCACCCACCATATGTAAGTTTCCTCCGTGTGTTTTTTGGCCATTATGTTTCCATCTTCGTTATTTTTTAAACCAGCAATGCCCTTATTATATTGTATATATATAAAGTCCAGAAAAAAGGGACTACCACGTAACTCCTCCAATCCTTTGCCTGAAATCCGGTCATCAGTCCTCGCGTGAAATCAGACCATCAATCATAAAAATTCCTAAAAATCTGGTGGGATTAATTCTATATAAGAAAGCATCTCTCTCTCTCTCTCTCTCTCTCTCTCTCTCTCGTCCTCTACAAACAGCCGCCGGCATTCACTAGTCCTCCAACGTCCTCCTGGGCGACGATCCATTCCTCTTCTGACATCCTCCGCCAACAGCCACCACCATCCATCAACAGCTGTCACGTTAGAGTTTCGATCAGACCTTAAAAATATAGGTAAATATAGGTGGAGCCAACGAATCAGGCAACCCACACAACGGCCCGTCGTCGTTGAAACTCCCAGCATTGTTGTACGGATCGGAGTTACAAGAACGACTCATGGATCGAGTTGGGCATCCACGGTGCAATTATCTTTTGATTGGCTGCAAGTATTGTTCATTTGTTTTCATGTATTCCGAATGACTAAATACCTTTTCCGGCCACCGACGAGAAGGTCATTTGTATTCATGTTTTTTTTTAATTTTTTTATTTCATGGTTTATTCATGTTTTTTTATATGTTTACATGGTGTATGGCATTTTAATTTTCATGGTGTATTATTTGTATCGTTTGCCATGAATCACGTTTTCCAGCCTTTAACTTCTGCCTACTATGTTTGCACAATGGATTCATAAAGATACAGCTCTCTGAAGATAGTGGCTCTCAATGAGAAGTTCAGATCATGCGTACCCTGAAGTTGAATTGGAAGCTCCAGTTTATAGTATGATATGCTCAAACATGCAAATTCACATTCTAGTGTCGTGAAAGGGAGTCCATTCAAGTACTTTGGCCAAGCTCTGCTTCTTGGAAGAGAGTTTTATCAAGAGCAATACTGGTGTGGTGAACCTTAATGAAGAAAATCTGCATTTGTTGCTTGGTGGAACATCTCCAATAATCTGCTACTGATGGTGAAGTTACTCGAGTCTTTCAAGATGCCCAGTATCCTTGGGTGTGGAGTTATAATGGTTCATTACCATTCCATTCTGTTTCAGTGTTGTTTTTGTGGCTGGTGTAATAATTTTGGAAACTTTAGGCCTGGTTTTGCAGGGGTTGGTTACTTGCCAACTCTTCTCCTTTGGTGGTAGCAGGTGGCATATGATTGTCCTTAGCCTAGGTGCCAACATAGTTGGAATGTAAGTTTTTGGTTCAGAGATTAATAAAATTCTTTTTACCGATCAAAAAAAAATCACGTCTTTTGGCCACCGGCGAGAAGGTCACTTGTATCCATGCATTTTTTTTATTTTTTTTATTTCATAGTGTATTCATGTTTTTTATGCTTATTTATGTGTTTTTATGGTGTACAGCATTTATATTCATGGCATATTATTTGCATCGCTTGCCATGAATCACGTTTTTCGGCCACCAGGCGACAAGGTCATTTTATTCATTTTTTTTTTATTTCATGGTGTATTCATGTTTTTGAAATAACATACAAATATATTTCATGGTAAATGGTACAATTTTTTTACCAAGAAAGTTAAAACCATCATAATTGCAATGTCGTAAAACAAAAAAGACTTAATATATACACCATGAATAGTATAAATATGCACGGCTCAAACGGACATTGGGTGGCAAACAATGCAAATAAAATAAAGAATCGTGAAATGGGAACGGGAATAGCAGAAAATGGAAGGACAAATAGGGTGCAGTGTACTCGTCGGGTAGAGAATCTGCAGACACATTGCACATGCAAACAAACTGAATTTTCTCTCTCTGGGCTCTCTCTCTCTCTCTCTCTCTCTCTCTATGTTATCTAAAGAGAGAGAAGTGGACAAGAGGGCTGTGAAATGGAAATCTGAAATGGAAAACCCAATACGGGAAAATCCAAAAAGACTGACCTGGGTATCCGACCTGGGTATGGGTTTTTCCGGTGGAAAATGGGTATGCGAGCCGATGGAGATTGCCGAGGCAAATTATGCTAGAGAGAGAGAGAGAGAGAGAGAGAGAGGAAGAGTAGCAGCACTTATAAAGCTGCTATTAGATAGAGAATATGTACAAAACCCACTGTACTACCAGTTCAGGTCGGTATGTATGCACATGCAGCTTGTGTTGGTGATAAGTGCGCTGGACTAAGAGAGAGAAAATGAGAGAGTAGAGGAGATAAACTGCTTTCCGGTTGGAGTGTAAACAAGGAGTTTCGTCATGTGCGGATTCGATCTACCCTTTATTGTAATAATTTGAACCGTTCATCTTATAGAATTTATAGAGTAGTGTATATAAACGAAAAATCAGTTTAACTCAATATTGATAGGTCTATCAAAAATTAAATTTTGATTTATAAAATCAACAGCTTGGATTATGTCAATAATTTTTAAGTTAAAATGATTCAAGCTGTTGATTTTATAAATCCAAATTTAATTTTTGATATATTTATCGATGTTGGATTAAACTAATTTTTTTGAATATTTACACTACTTTGCAGGCTTTACAAAATGAAAGATTTAGATTATTGTGATAAAGTATCGATGGGATCCACACACGGCGACACTGTAAACTCCTTGTTTACCGCTCAACCGAAAATAAGTTTATTTCGAGAGGAAGAGGAGAGGAGATACTCCATAAACGACGGCAGCCCGAAGGTTTTTAGGGGAACTTAAAGATTCGTCCTCAGCACCCACCATATGTAAGTTTCCATCCGTGTGTTTTTTGGCCATTATGTTTCCATCTTCGTTATTTTTTAATACCAGCAATGCCCTCTATTATATTGTATATATATAAAGTCCAGAAAAAAGGGACTACCACGTAACTCCTCCAATCCTTTGCCTGAAATCCGGTCATCAGTCCTCGCGTGAAATCAGACCATCAATCATAAAAATTCCTAAAAATCTGGTGGGATTAATTCTATATAAGAAAGCATCTCTCTCTCTCTCTCTCTCTCTCTCTCTCTCTCGTCCTCTACAAACAGCCGCCGGCATTCACTAGTCCTCCAACGTCCTCCGGTGGGCGACGATCCATTCCTCTTCTGACATCCTCCGCCAACAGCCACCACCATCCATCAACAGCTGTCACGTTAGAGTTTCGATCAGACCTTAAAAATATAGGTAAATATAGGTGGAGCCAACGAATCAGGCAACCCACACAACGGCCCGTCGTCGTTGAAACTCCCAGCATTGTTGTACGGATCGGAGTTACAAGAACGACTCATGGATCGAGTTGGGCATCCACGGTGCAATTATCTTTTGATTGGCTGCAAGTATTGTTCATTTGTTTTCATGTATTCCGAATGACTAAATACCTTTTCCGGCCACCGACGAGAAGGTCATTTGTATTCATGTTTTTTTTTAATTTTTTTATTTCATGGTTTATTCATGTTTTTTTATATGTTTACATGGTGTATGGCATTTTAATTTTCATGGTGTATTATTTGTATCGTTTGCCATGAATCACGTTTTCCAGCCTTTAACTTCTGCCTACTATGTTTGCACAATGGATTCATAAAGATACAGCTCTCTGAAGATAGTGGCTCTCAATGAGAAGTTCAGATCATGCGTACCCTGAAGTTGAATTGGAAGCTCCAGTTTATAGTATGATATGCTCAAACATGCAAATTCACATTCTAGTGTCGTGAAAGGGAGTCCATTCAAGTACTTTGGCCAAGCTCTGCTTCTTGGAAGAGAGTTTTATCAAGAGCAATACTGGTGTGGTGAACCTTAATGAAGAAAATCTGCATTTGTTGCTTGGTGGAACATCTCCAATAATCTGCTACTGATGGTGAAGTTACTCGAGTCTTTCAAGATGCCCAGTATCCTTGGGTGTGGAGTTATGATGGTTCATTACATTTCCATTCTGTTTCAGTGTTGTTTTTGTTGCTGTTGTAATAATTTTGGAAACTTTAGGCCTAGTTTTGCGGGGGTTGGTTACTTGCAAACTCTTCTCCTTTGGTGGTAGCGGGTGGCATATGATTGTCCTTAGGATAGGTGCCAACATAATTGGAATGTTGGTTTTTGGTTGTGACTTTTGGTTCGGAGATTAATAAAATTCTTTTTACCGATCAAAAAAAAAATCACGTTTTTTGGCCACCGGCAAGAAGGTCATTTGTATTCAAGCATTTTTTTTTTTTGATTTTATGGTGTATTCATGTTTTTTATGTTTATTTATGTGTTTTCATGGTGTATGGCATTTTAATTTTCATGGCATATTATTTGCATCGTTTGCCATGAATCATGTTTGCCATGAATCACGTTTTTCGGCCACCAGCGACAAGAGGTCATTTTATTGATATATTATTTTTTTTTAAATTTCATGGTGTATTCATGTTTTTAAAATAACATAAAAATATATTTCATGGTAAATGGTACAATTTTTTTACCATGAAAGTTAAAACCATCATAATTGCAATGTCGTAAAACAAAAAAGACTTAATATATACACCATGAATAGTATAAATATGCACGGCTCAAACGGACATTGGGTGGCAAACAATGCAAATAAAATAAAGAATCGTGAAATGGGAACGGGAATAGCAGAAAATGGAAGGAGAAATCTAGGGGATTTGATTATTTGAATGTTTGAAAGTTTGAACTCCTATTATATCTCACTTGATTGCCTAATTTGATTTTCATCTGAATCCCTTTAATTTAGGGAAACAATAAAAGTGTGTATATATATACTAATCTAATAGTAAAAGGGTAATAAGGAAAATTCATATATTGAAAGGATGAAAACATAAGCACAAAAAATAGGGTGGATGAAAATTTACATGGCATGACTAATGGGGATGAATATTTAAAAACTCCAGGTTTTTACTCCTACTTTACTCCCGTTATTGATGGGGCCGTATCCCAACCAATTTGGGTTGGGACCAGTTTGGACCGACTGTGAGCTCTTTTTAGGTCCATAATAATGATTGAAATTGTTTATTTTTAGAGCTCGTTAAGAACATTGATCATGTCAAAAATCACGTTGATCGGATATAGTTTGACATGATTTCAAAACACATTAAGTACTTATTTTTTAAGAAGGCAATTTCAAGTTCAAAAATCATGTGCTTACGCAAATAATTTTCCTATCAATGTGAATCTTGTTTGATACATCTCATTGAGATCTTTAATATGGTGCAAACAAAATTGAAAAACTATTTTTCATTTACATTATTTTTTATTTTGAAAATATGAAATAAGTACTTATTTTTTAAGAAGGTGTTCTAGAACGGGGCCTAAGTTTGTAAGAATAAAGGTGTGCAACACTAGATTACAACTCATTTAACACAATTATTTGAAGATTAATGCATTTCGAAAGCATATCAACGATATCCGATCAACGTGATTTTGGCGTGGTCAATATTCTCGACTAATTCTAAAAAAATGAACAATTTCAATCATTATTGTGGACCAGGAAAGGACCCACAATCAGTCCAAACTGGTCTCAACCAAAACTGGTTGGGATATGACCCCTTAATTGATAGGTTTGCTTCTCACATATATGTACATCAGTATTTTGGCATGGTGTTGTGCACGGTGTGCACATCGAATCCGTCCATTTAGATAATCAATGAATTGGATTGCACCATGTTGTACGTAATCTCAACCGTCCAACCGTCTTGGCAATCCTAACTATTGGTTGCCGAAACGAACGGTTCGGATGTTTACATGGCTAGACTTTTGACAATAAAAAATAAACAAGTTATTAATGACTGAAAAAATTGATTAACATCTCTCGTGTGTACTCGCCTTTCATTGTCAGGAGTATGCCTCAACCGTTGTTTGTATTCTCGATGGTTTGGACTAACTTAAGCGTAGCTTAATCGTAGTATTTTTTTTATCGATATGGTCAAAGACAGACCATTGACGCATAGATTAGAAAATTCACAAAAAAATTACTTTCTTGTGACTCCAAGAATAGAATTCGAACTCTGATTACTTATTAGCATTTTGCTTCCAGCATATAAAAGAAGCATAGGGTCCACGTAATTGAAATAATTGATCACACATAAACGATCTACTATGTCGAATTTGACTATATATATTCAAATGGTCTACATATTTGGTGTTTTATTGAAACTCATGGTCCTATTTAAATACTCACCGGATATATATAGTTATGTTAACAATATAATATATTGTGATTCGTAGTAATTAGATCATACAGACATATGGACAGAAATTAAAAAAATATACGAATAAGACTGCTCTGAAAACACTAAACAACTTCTTTTGAACTTGTTGTCTTTAGCGAGCTTTCTTTTTCATTTTTTGGTTTTATCACTAGTTTATTTTTTATTTTATTGTTTAGCTCGTTAGGCCGAATAAATAGTCCAAAGAATTAAAGCGGAAGTGTAGCAAAAAACAAACTTTACCTTGAAAACTTTTGCTAAAGTTAGGCCACTCAGAAAATTATAAATACTCCCACTAAACTACTTTCGTCAACTAGACAGACGCATGTATTATACTAATCCAGGAAACCCAAAGGTGAATTATGGCCTCCATAGCCCCAAAGTTCCCTTGGTTAATTGATGGGTTTGTTTTCCATGCAATCGACTCTGAAGTCATACCGCAAGAAAGTAATTTCTTGCGGCACAGATGCCTACCTTTGACCTGAAGAAGAAATTAGTTGAGATGCGTATAAATAAATTGGTCTAGACACCCCCGACAGCTGGAAAAAAAAGAAAAGGAAAAAAAAAGAAAAGGAAAAGAAGACATCAGGTTGCGGGCGGCGGTTCGTTAGGACGGCGAGGTTTCCTCAGGCCAGCTCCGCAGGCAAATGGTGGCTCATCTGTCCCGTTCCTCTTCCTTCGTCTCCAGATCTGTTATTCCTGGTCCGACGGCGAGCTTGATAAGGTGTGTAGTTGGTGTAAGGGTGTTTTCCGATTTTCATTTGCTTTTTCCGTTTTCTCTTCTACTGGCGGGTTCCCCCGTCCAGTTTTGTACCAAGTCTGGATGCTCCAGATCTAGTGGGTGATGGTGGTGGGCAAATAACCCGGCGCCTATTAAGGAATGGTTCGGTGTTGGTGGTCTTTGTGGGTATGGATGTCTATTTTTGGGGCTGTGGTGTTGTTGTTAGGGTTGGTGGTCGTGGTGTTTGTTTAAGCTGCGCAGCAGTTTCGACTAGAAGAAGACAGGTCTTCGGTCGCACGAGTTACATATTATTGCGATTTATGTATTCGCGTTTACACACAGTCTTACCCACGGAGTGCGTGCCCAACCTGTAGTCTCGATAACTACGTTTCACACCCCCAACACTTTTGGGCTAAAATTATCCAGCCCACAACAACAGAAGATCACAAAAACCTCCACAGGCCCACAAAAAGCCCATCATCTCCATCCCTTTTCCTTCAGCCCAAAAAATCACCGGAATATCATAAACGGCCTTTTCTCTCAGGTGGCGGGCGGCACAACCAACCGAAGCCTATATAAACCGCCGCACTGTCAACTCGCACGCACTCTATATAAACCGTCATCGTCACTGTCAACTCACACGCACAATGGAAGAAGACGAAGGGGAGATCTACCAGGGAGTCCGAGCTCACTTCCCTGCGACGTTCGGGAAGCAGTCGAAGTCCGTCACCCCTCTCGAATCCCTCCACAACGCCACCCGCCGCCCCTCCGCCGTTGATACTGACCAATCTACACCTAACGATGACGCCACCACCACCACCGCCAAAGGTTTCCCTTCTCTCTCTTCCTCCTCCAAATCCTGGCTCGACTCCCTCAAGAACTCGAACCCTAGCTCCCGCAACCGCTCTAGCCCTAACCCTGACCCTGACCCTAACCCTAACCCTAAACCTAACAATGATGTGGTTATTGGGCCGCCTCGGCCTCCGTTGAATTCGGTTAACGGTGACGACGACGGTGACGATGATGAGGATGGAATGATTGGACCGCCTCGGCCGGCGGCTATTAGTGAGGAGGAGGAGGAGGAGGATGCTGAGATGATTGGGCCGCCTCGGCCTCCGCCGGGCGATTCAGATGTGGAGGAGGATTCGGACGGGGAAGGAGAGGGTCGGTTTCGGATACCTCTCAGTAATGAGATTGTCTTGAAGGGTCACACTAAGGTAAATCCACTTTTGTTTTTTCTTTTTTTATCTAATTCATTACAAAGGCTTTTTAGTGGTGGGTGTGTTCATGAACTCGTGTTATTTAACTTGTACTTGTATTGTAAGGTCATCCAATGCGATTTGTTGTTGTATGTTATTTTGTATTGAGAATTTGTTTTTGCGATTGATAGAATCATAGAATGAAGAAGTTACGAGAGTAGTTATAGTGTCAAGGAGGATTACAAGCGAGCTCACTCTGTTACCCGGAAAACCAAGTATTCAGCTAATGCAGGGCAGGGTTTTGTTTACGAGATCTAAAATCATGAATATCTATTTGAGTGGTTGGGGTTTTATTGAGAAAATTGACTGTAATCTTGGCTGAATGAAATGCTGAAATGTGCACTGTATGTGTTACAAAGGTGTTAAATATTGCTTTAGGAGATTTGGAATAGACTTTGTCAACCTCATGGTTTTTGGAGTAATCATGTTGGCGATGCTTTTGGCAGGTTGTTTCAGCTCTTGCTGTTGATCATTCGGGATCTAGAGTGCTTTCTGGTAGTTATGACTATTCAGTTCGTATGTACGACTTTCAAGGGATGAATGCTCGCTTGCAATCCTTTAGACAGCTGGAGCCATCTGAAGGTCATCAAGTTCGCACTCTCAGCTGGAGTCCGTCAGCTGACCGATTTTTGTGCGTGACTGGCTCAGCCCAAGCTAAGGTACTTTTAGTTACTGCTGAGCTTATAGAATCTGCTTGATAGGATTCATATTTTTGGATTCAATTCTAACAAAGGCCCGCCTATACGTTTCAGATTTACGACCGGGATGGACTTACTCTTGGTGAGTTCGTTAAGGGGGACATGTATATCCGTGACCTTAAGAATACCAAGGGCCATATAACAGGATTGACTTGTGGGGAGTGGCACCCTAAAGCAAAGGAAACAATTTTGACGTCATCAGAGGATGGTTCACTACGTATATGGGATGTAAATGACTTCAAAAGTCAAAAGCAGGTATACATGTTCAAAATGTGCTAAACTCTTATGCATGATATATTAGGGGGAGTGGATATGTATTCCCGTTAAATTTCAAGTTTATGATCCGACTACGATTCTCTGTACAAGGAATTTTCTTCCCGTCGAGTGAGTTATGGCAAAGAGAATTGAAGATTCATAGGTTTTATTCTACTCGCTTTCTATACCAAACCAAACCGAGCCTTAAGTTTCAATCAATGGGGTTCGACTACTCAAATTCTCATTTTAAATATTCCATTACATGCGACATTGGCTTCTCAGGAATATGGTAATTTTACAGAAAATGAATGTATAAAGATTGTTTGTGCTGATATAATTCCCTTGACCATCTTTAAACAAAACCTTACACGAGAAATCATAGAAGTATCGAAACTGGGTGCAAATGTGAGGGTGGAGAAATAGATACAATTAAGTACCACAACATTGGTAAAAGGCTACAAGCTTTGTCTTTTAATGGTTTGGAATATACGTGTACTTTTTGGTTGGTTTACTCATTTTGCTTTTTTGATGAGTGCATTGAATACTTTCATTGTTGAAGTCCAAACCAATATACACAAGCATAGGGGCATACCCCAGATTACAACCAAAGATCAGAAAAACAGCCGACTACTCTACAGCAGACAAACAACAACCAGCAATCAAAACAAATACAATTGAGAAAAGCATTATGAGAATTTCTACGCTAGACTCGATAGTAAGGATGGAGAAAAGATTATTTATAAACTTGCTAAGATACGAAAAAGGAAAGCTGGAGACATTTCTCAAGTTAAGTGTATAAAAGGTATTGATTCGGTGGTGTTGGTGAAAGACGAGGCGATCAAGGATAGATGGAAGTTGTATTTCGATAAATTGTTAAACGAGAAACATGAAGGAGGCTTTGGTGGGGAGGAGGCGTATGTACCTGGTGAGAACGTAGAATATGAGTTTTATCAGAGAATACAAAAGTTCGACGTGGTTAAAGCTTTGAAAAAGATGAACTGGGTAAAGCCCTAGGACCAGATGGTATCCCTATTGAAGTGTGGAAAAGTCTAGGTGACTTGGGGGTGACTTGGTTGACGAAATTGTTCAACAAGATTATTATGACTAGGAAGATGCCCGACGAATGGAGAAGGAGCACCTTAGTACCTATATATAAGAATAAAGGGGATATTCAAAACTGCAACAACTATAGAGGTATTAAATTGATGAGCCATACGATGAAGTTGTGGGAAAGAGTTATTCAGCATCGCTTGAGGATGGTGACTACGGTGTCAGAGAAACAGTTTGGGTTCATGCCAGGAAGATCCACCATGGAAGCTATCTACCTATTAAGGAGATTGGTAGAAAAACACAAAGCAAAGAAGAAGGATCTCCATATGGTTTTCATAGACTTAGAAAAGGCTTATAATAGGGTGCCTAAGGATATCATATGGTGTGTTTTGGAGAGAAAAGGAGTGACCAAAGGGTATATCGAGGTGATTAGAGACATGTATGAAGGTGCCGTCACTACCATTAGATCACCAGTAGGGGAAACGAGTGAATTTCCAATCACCGTAGGATTGCATCAAGGGTCAGCCCTGAGCCCATACCTCTTTGCCTTAGTTATGGATGAATTGACTAGACAATTTCAAGAGGATATTCCATGGTGTATGATGTTTGCAGATGACATTGTCCTCGTAGATGAAACTGCTAGAGGTGTTAATACGAAACTAGAAATTTGGAGGGAAGCATTAGAGTCAAAGGGTTTTCGGATAAGTAGGAGTAAAACGGAGTATATGGTGTGCAAGTTTAGTGGTACCAGTAGTGCGCTTGAAGAAAGTGTGATGATCCAAGACCAGGAGATACCAAAGAGTGATCATTTTAGGTATTTAGGCTCAATTATTAGTAGCAATGGAGAGATTGGAAATGATGTGGCCAATAGGATCCAAGTGGGGTGGCTCAAGTGGAGAAGCGCTACTGGTGTACTATGTGACAAGAGGGTACCCACAAAATTGAAGGGAAAATTCTATGGAACCGCCATAAGACCAGCAATGCTTTATGGGACAGAATGTTGGCCTATTAAGAAACAACATGTGAGCAAAATGAGTGTAGCGGAAATGAGAATGCTGAGGTGGATGTGTGGTAAGACTAGACGAGACAAGATTAGAAATGAAACAGTTCGTGAGATGGTAGGTGTAGCACCTATAGAGGAGAAGTTGAGGGAAAATAGGCTAAGGTGGTTTGGGCATATCTACCGTAGACCGGAAGATGCAGTAGTTAAGAGAGTGGATAGGATAGCTCTAGGTAGCAATGTTACGGAGAGGGGTAGACCTAAATTGACATTAGATGCTGTAGTACGCAAAGATATGAGTCTAATAGGTCTATGTGAACAAGTGGCTCTTGACAGAGCTCAATGGAGGAAACGGATTTATGTAGCCGACCGCAAAGTGATTGGGACGTAAGGCTCGGTTTGGTTTGGTTGGTTTACTTGCCAATAACTTAATTATTCCTCCTTGCTGGTTTCTGTCTCCCACATGGTTGTGTGTTGTTTGTGCGTGCATGTGTGCATGCAAGGACAACATATGACATTTATCAATTTCGACAGAGCAGGGAAAATCAAATTAGCATCTCCAAATTTCGCAAAACAAAAAGATCTTGAAATAGTCAGTGACAGTCCTGACGGAGCACCTAACACTTCCTGAAATTTTGGTTGGGAATGCTATTGAACAACCGTTTGATTATTGTCATTGTGAAAAAACATGAAAAAAGGAGAGAAGAAATCAGTTATCCCCACAGCTAAACAAAAGATTATATGCGTTCAATTCACGAATTTATAACTGTTGCTTCTGTTTATTCAATTTATGCTGGTGATTTAGTCTGGCATGCAAGATGGTCCTTTGGTATTGAGTGTGCTCCTATATGCCGGTTCATTACTGCAGCGTGACCTGATATTACTGAGGCTTGTAGTACAGCAAGAAGTGATTATTTTTGGCTGATTGAGAAAATTTTGTTTGATAGGTGATCAAGCCAAAACTTGCAAAGCCTGGAAGAGTTCCTGTTACCACATGTGCTTGGGATCGTGAGGGAAAAAGCATTGCAGGTGGTATTGGAGATGGTTCTATACAGGTACTACTTCTAAGAGAATAGATACAACCACATGCCTTGTGTGGGGTTCGCACCCCATGTGAGAGTGTTTGCCAAGTGGAAAAAATATCAAAACTGGTTCTTTGGAATATTTTGGTATTTCCATAGCATTGATGGACTAGATTTTGGATGGAAGGTTAAATGTGTTTCTGTGATGTTTTGAAGTGCGTCTACATCTTGTTAGCTTTCTCTATTAATACTATTATTATTTTATTTACAGATATGGAACCTTAAGCCTGGCTGGGGAAGTAGGCCAGATATACATGTTGAAAAGGGTCACTCAGATGACATCACTGGACTCAAGTTCTCTAGTGATGGGCAGATTCTACTCTCAAGAAGCTTTGATGAATCATTGAAGGTATTAATTGAGTTTAGATGCTATTCTGTTCACTTGATTGGGCTATAGTTATTCTTACTTATGAGCTGTACGTCAGGTTTGGGATTTGCGCAAAATGAAAGATCCACTCAAGGTGTTTGAGGATCTTCCTAATCATTATGCTCAAACAAATGTAGCATTTAGTCCGGATGAGCAACTCTTCTTGACTGGAACGTCGGTTGAAAGGGAAAGCACAACTGGAGGTTTATTATGCTTTTATGATCGAGCAAAACTCGAACTTGTGTCAAGAGTTGGGATTTCACCAACTGGTAGCGTTGTTCAGTGTACTTGGCACCCGAAACTGAATCAGGTAAACAATGGCATTCTTATTTTTCCCTTGAGATCCTGTATTACTTGGTAAGTAAGCAATATAGATATAAACCAAGGAAACTTTTGATACAGCGGGAACACATTGTTCTTCCTTGGGCTCTTGTCCTCCTGAAATTTGGTGGCTAGGGGATCTGAAAAACTTTGAAACGTTGAAGGCCTTGCCTTTGTTTCCATTTAAAACTTTTGTCTAATCTCTTCTATTAGAAAAATGAAAATGTTTCTGAACAAAAGCTATTAAGCACATGAAAGTGTTTGTATGCCCATATTGCCTTACTGAAAGCCTGTCTCTTTGTTTTCAAGATATTTGCGACAATTGGGGATAAACACCAAGGAGGAACTCACATCCTATATGATCCAACCCTCAGTGAGAGAGGAGCTCTTGTTTGTGTTTCGCGTGCACCAAGGAAAAAGTCGGTTGATGATTACGAAGCAAAACCAGTGATACACAACCCTCATGCACTCCCCTTGTTTAGAGATCAACCAAGTCGTAAGCGTCAGCGGGAGAAGATATTGAAAGACCCAATGAAGTCTCATAAGCCTGAAATTCCTATGACAGGACCAGGTCATGGTGGAAGAGTTGGTTCAACAAAAGGAACCTTGTTAACTCAGTACCTTCTTAAGGTATAGTAATACCATTTGTTCGCCATGTTTTCCAATTCTGTATAGCAGGAATTAAGATAGCGAGATATATGAACTTCTGATTTTGTTATTGCAGCAAGGAGGGTTGATAAAGGAGACATGGATGGATGAAGATCCTAGAGAAGCTATTCTGAAATATGCTGATGTTGCAGCAAAAGAACCGAAATTCATTGCTCCTGCATATGCACAAACTCAGCCTGAACCTGTTTTTGCAAAATCGGATTCAGAGGATGAAGAGAAGTGATCTGAATATGTTTGACCTTTGCAGTTGTAATTCATACTGCCCAAGGTGGTACTTCTTTTTTCCCCACAACATAAGTCTTTGGTTTTTTCGCAGTTCCTATTGGTTTTCTACTACTATTTAGGACCAAACTTAATACGTTGTCACCCTTGTTTTCTCCCTTGATGGTTTGAAATCATGTTCATTTCTGCAGCTGAATCTTGGACGTTTCGCCGGTGAATCCAATTGGAGTGTTGTAGAAACCTGTCACAATACGCTTCCTGTGTCTTGATTGTATAAGAATAGATAAGCCTTGTCTCCCAAACGAATGTCAGTAGTAACTTTGATAAATACAATGTTATTCTAATTTGTATGTTTGAATACGATAATGGACTTCCATTTTTACCAGTGTAGAAGTGCCATTGCTTTCTGACATTGAAGTTAAAATCACTTTCCAAACACAAGATCTACATTCATATTCAATGTTTGCACAAATTGCTTAAAATTGTTGGCGAATTGTGATATATATGCCACTTCATGAAGTGGCATATAACATAGGCCAATTTGAATGTCAATTACTAACGGTAACAAGTAACATCAATCCAGTATCATTTTTAATGGCATGGAAATCCTTTCTTTGCTGATTAAAAAAAAAAGTACATCAACCAACCAAATTCTCAAAGGTTAAATTACATCTACAATGGTGAGAATTTCTTGTCACAATGGTGAAGGATCCTTTATGGGTGACATCAATCCCACTAAAAGATTGGGATGATGATATGTAATGGTGGGGTGTAATAATACAACAGAGATCATTGGTGTGAGATGTTTGAACATATCATATTTATCAATGGACTGCAAAATTTCATCTTTTCTACTTCTCTGAGCTGCATTTTGATCCGGTATTAATTGCTGCAAGAGCATTGAGATCTGCAAAATCGGTTGAATAGGTTCTGTTTTACCAACTGGAATGGTGATGGCCATTTATGCACTCTCCATTACTGGGGCCGAATCTATTCCTTCATATGGGTAGAACTTGTAGCTCACTTAAGTTAGTACTCATTCTCGTAGCTTGATAGACGAGAGTCTGACAAAACTGTGAACAGTTGCGTATCCACGAATAACTGCAAGAGGTAAAAAGCAGCATTCACTTCATGAAAACATCATAGCAGCTAAATTTACTATTAGTCTTTGACAATGATGTGGACAAAATAATACTTGTGCTAGTTCAGGTATCACAAAAAATTAGTTCTAATTGCGAAATGGTGAAGATGAAGCAAAACACAATGGGAACAGCAGAACTTCTTAGAATTTCAAGAGGCTGCATTAAATAGAAAAATGGAGGATGTAGATTTACCTTAATAAATGGCTGGTCTTTACTAGGAAAGGAATCAACAAAGCTATCTTTAAGGAGTAAGGAAACCTGTAAAGATACAAAGCGCAATAAATTTTAGGCAATCTGCATTCTGAGTATGGAGAAATTCTCGAAATCGTGAGTTAGTTTGTCCAACCCTGTCGTTTGATTGTACACTGGTGATTGTATGAGACCTCAAATCTGTACAAAGCGATTCCAAGTAGCGCCTCATGACTGTTAAGAAATGTGCAGCAGCTTCAGCCTGCACTTACATATTGACATGTTTTACATCGCCTGTCAAACTCATGAGATGGCTAAATGTAGAACAGAAAACCCACAACAGAGAAAATCACATAGGAACCAAACAAGAACCTTTGATAGCTTGTGCTGACAAGGATGAAGGGAATGTGAAAATTGTATTTGAAAGTAAAAGGGGAAAATGTATCCAATCTCCAGAGAGGACAGAGAACTTCAAATCATAGAATTTTCTAACATATGATGCCAAGACATTCAAGAAGCTGAAACTTATGGTATTGACTGAAATGACATGCATACAAATGCTTTAGGCTTTGAAGTAGGGTTGAGAATACCTGCACTTCGTTGCATTTAAATACAGGATGCCTTCTAGCGATTTCCTTTTGACAGGACAGTTTGGTGTGGATTGGTCGCAGTTCTGCGATAAGCTCTTTGTGCCGAGGAAGTGCAGGTACGTAACACGTTTTTACCTAGCCAAACACAAAGGAATGCAGCTAGTTTTTATCACCTTGACAATTTGAGCATCTCCATGCCATTTTGGCATTTTCTGACCACCTTAAGCAAAATACCCTTCTCTAAACTAATCCCAGAATCATAATCTAAGTTGGAAGTAGGAACAATGCAGTAAAATCCAAGTCCCGCTTTTGACACCGCTAGCAAGATAGACTGATGTTGCACTTCACACAAGATCAAGGGCTACCAAATAGCATGGCATCTTTCTTATATTGATTTTCATCAAATGGACAGGGCTGTTTGAAAAGATTATTACAATGTATCATATAAATGAGAGATTTAGATCTCAAACAAGTAAAGTCAACCATACTACTATGGTATGCCATTTTTCTGTGGTAACTGAGGCAGACAAAAGCATGGAACCTAACTGTTGTAAGCATACATCAGACAATGAGAAGGGACACAAGATAATCTCACTATCTAGATCAAAAGCACTTCAAATCAAACAAGAAGAAAATAGCTAACGATCAACATGAAAAAAACAGTTGAACTTCTTGATGTTGCACCCACTCTTAATCTTCTGGAGCAAACGGCTTTTACACCATTGACATGAGACAATAGGTGAGTAAACTAATAAACAGAAGGTCTTGGTTCACAAAATATTTGGGACGAAAAGAGTTCAAGGGCCGAAATCCTGTATTACAACGGATCATAAGTAACCCATCCATAAATCCATACGTCGATGTTAAGGATAATATGCTAAGGTCCCATAAGGTCAAGCATCCAATGCTTCAAGTTTCCCCCTCCACTCGAGAGAATAACAAGCAAAAATCCTATAAGCACAAGGAACCAAGTAATGGGCCCATAAGTGATACCATTAAGTGGGGGGGCATGGTTTTCCTCCACCTCTTTCGGTCCATTTATGTCCTGGAACATATTATATCATTATACAATTCGCAGAAAGCCTCAATTTTCAGCAAAAGAAGGAAAATAAAAGAGAGAAAATACTTAGGCCTTTCATCACTCTGCAGGCAAAAGCTAAATACTTCTCCAGAAAACAATATTAGAAGATGAGAGGACCCAAGATGCGTGCAAGAAAACTGACAAACCTGGTCTTTTACTGCATTAATAAGAACAAGATTAGAAGTTCTCATCTTCCAATCAGCTGGTTTATGCTGTACACCAACCTGGAAAACAGTAGCATGAAAATAATACATTAAGAAATGACCCATGATGCCTTCTCAAACTGATATAGCAAAAATTGAAGCCCTCAATCTTGCACATGTCTAGGGTAAACCTAGATTAGTAAAAGAAAGATAAGATAAGTTTCCTCAAAATGAGGAGAGCAAACAAAAAAAATTGTTGCTAGGGAGGGTGATAATCCAACCAAGTACAAAAATAGCCGGGTCTATTATGTTCCCATCACTACTGATAGTCTTCATAAACGTTGCAGGCTAACAAATACATATCGGCTGTCAAAGACATTTACAGTTCATTGGCCGCTGGTAGCATCACAGCCTGTATTAGAATGACTGTGGCAGCTTTCTTAAATCATATTACAGCCTCCTTTTACCCTTTTTTCAAGTTTTGGTCTTCTAAATGCAATCCTAGCATAAGAGAAGCAGTGAGAATGCGACATTCTTACCATCCTTCACTACAATCTATACAAGGTCAGGTGTTAGATTGTTTGACAACTAATGAATAAAGAGCATTGACCAATATAATGATACTTGTAATACGCAAATCTTACTACAGTAGTAGTTTCTAACCACTGTACCACTTTCTGTTAGTAAACAACTTGATAAGTAATAGCAACCAGTACATTCTTGTTTACAAGCAATTGCTAGAAACCAAAAATAACATTCACTGCCATTAGTTTGCAATGACAAAAAGAAGTCCGTCTGGAATTAGTAAACATGTTTGTAGGTGTCATTTGATTGCTTAGAATTTAGAAACATCAAACTGAGGAGAACTGGGACAAAAGCTGCAGCTTAATGAGTTCTTTTATAGAGTTTGTAATTCACTGCTTTAGTTGATTCCCATTATGCTTGATCAATCTTGCCAATACCATTAAACTACGAATGCTAACATAATGTGGCTTATAGTGTGATTTAACCAATCCATGATAGACAAATTCATCCAAAAAAAAAAATAGTGCTCTCTATCACTTTTAAACGTCACTAGGACAAGCTAATAATGTTTTGGCTTCATATAGTCAATCTAAAGTGTTTGATCAATCCAGCTGTTGCATATAACTAAGGAGTAAGGACTTAAGTCATAAATACAGTGAATAAAATCACAAAACTACAGTCAAATTGTATGAAGCTGGATGAAGTTCAGACACTCACGATGAAAGGAACAGGAGCGTCAAGAAAATCAAGCATCTTCCCAGGCAAAACCTGCAAAAGGGTGTGCAAAAATTGGAGATATCATATTATCAAGATGAAAGTGTGACTAAAAGAATTTATTTACTAAGGTTAAACTGACTTCTCACCAAGATCATCTCAGAACATACTAAACTTCAAACCCCAAAGGGTTTGGCCAAGTGGTTATGAGAAAGCAATAAGTGTTCCTCCATGAGGTCGCATGTCCCATTCCCACAGAGGCTAAATATTCCAAACCTTGGGGCCACTGAAGGTTTGCCCGATCGTTTACTTTAGGCTGCGGAATTAGTCGAGGTGTGCGCAAGCTAACCCGAACATCCAGTTATTAAAAAAAATACTAAACTTCAACCATTGAGTACCAGAATCAACGAGCAACACTGCCATACCAAAACGAACCAAAATTCTAAACAAGGCCATTCCAATTTCAAACATCAACTCCAAAAGGGAACTTCAGATATCATGTGCAGAGTTAAGACAATCAAAAGCAGAAGAACAGGAGTGCCAATATACTTTTTTTGTGATTGTACATATACATTCATCAGACTTAAGGCAAACAAAAATGTCAATTTGTCTCCAGAGAGAAATGAACTTTTCGGCGGAGGCCCATACTCACATCAGAACCAGATTGTAGGATTGATTTACTAATGCAGATCGGTTAGAATTTGAAATATATTTCAAGATAACTACCTTTTTATGCAGCGACAAGTGTTCAGGTATCAGCAAGATATTTGAATGCTAAAAAAATCAGACAGAAAAATAGCATGCCAGTTGTTAACTTACTGGGAGGAATAAACTCTGCCATTCAAATGGACGGATCATAGGAATAATAGACAAGACTATAGCTGATAGAACACCCTGCAAAGGAAAATTTCATTGTCCAAAAGAAACACATGGTTCAACGTGATTATTACTTTCTTCATGATTGGAAAAGAAGATGACTAGCACAAAGAATAACAATAAATGTCTAATCAAAACAAAATGAACGATACTCGCAGAGGTTTCACATCTAGATATTGGCATAATGACTTCAACACACAAGATTACCAGATTTTGACACACTACAACAACTTGTTTTTCCAGTAATACCCCAGCGACGAGTGCCAGAACCTGAAAACAGAACATGAATCATAGCACTTGGAATCAATGTAAAAAGGCACAAATTACAATGGCAGCAAACCTAAGCTTCAATGCCTGGCAGTGTTGCAGCATGCACTAATTGCACAATTCACACTATGTGGGACACCACCGTTCGCCAAAAAATAACACGAGTGCAATTTCTTGTCCACTAAATTTCTTTTTATGTCTGTTTCAAGGGAACACTAAACATTTTTAGTGAACAGGATAGTCAAGCCCTAGTCCATCTCGAAAGGAGAGAAGAGTGAACAAAACTGTGTGCCGCTACAGATCAGACATTTAAACTAGGATTACTTTTCTGGAAATGAAACTTACGCTTTCAAGTGAGAGAACTCGACAAATTGTCGCAATGGTCCATATTGATAGTGCCAGAGCTTCCTCACCAGCAGCTAACTTTAGATTAACCTTGGGAAAAGACAATAATTTTTACGAATCATAAGGGTAGTTATGAAGAAACATAATCCAACAACTAATCGGTAACCAACTATTGTACCTCAGCTCCTTCTAGTGAATGCTGAAACTTCTGATCGAGATATCTTTCACTTAAACCAAGGGCAGTAACTGGTGGCCTCCTATACTCAATACCCTGTAGATGCTCAAGAGGTTGGAATACTATTTCACTCCCTCGGGTGGGAAGAGGCATAGCATGATAACCACAAACTATTTGTATTATGTCATTTTTGTTCTCCTGTCGAAGAGAACACAAAAACAAAATGTAAACGGCGATCAAAATACAACTACTGTTGCATACAACTTCTAAGCACTAAAAGCAAAGGAAACCAACCCTAGCCCATTCCATTATCATTTCATCCCCAGCCTGTTTTTCAGGGCTCAAAAATATCTCATCCTCCTCATCCTCTGATGCCATGCTTCTCACTGGACTGCCAAATGTCAAACAATATCTTGACTGAATATTACAGTGTATAAAACAAATATCCTGGAAATACCACTTATCCACTTGTACATTGTACCGCGTAGAAAACAACAGCATTATAGTCAAATAGAACCTTCTAACTGATGAAAATCGTAAGCAAACATCTTGAGAACTTGCAGACTTCACACACGAAATACATCCAATATGACTAATGACTAGAAAAATATCAAATCAAAGGAATTACTTGGAAACTACACTACCTGAATACAGAATCAAAACTTTCTAGACGCTCCATTGTCAGGCTCCGTTGCCAGACAAACGTCCCAAGCTCTGGGGGAGTATGGCCATTATCACAAATTCCATTCATTCGTTCTAAACCATCAGATTGGTTTTCTGAAGCCTCACTGGTGCTACCACCTTCAGGGGACGGAGATCCCCACCTACCTGAAGGTGATCGGATGTCGTCATCAGATATAATGCCTGCTGCAGCTGCAGTTAGGGCTACCGCACTGTCAACCGGAATCACTGAAGCTGTCCAATCTGTACAACAATCCTTGAATGGTGAGTCACTGTCATTCATTGTGTCAGGTAAGTTGGTTGCTGAGGGGAAACAATCAGTGAGAGACATTTCACTGACAAACTGCGTGATACGGTTCAGACGATCCTGCGCAACGATACTGCATCCAAGTAAATAAAAAGGGATGAACCGTGTAAGAACATAACAAGTAAATAAAAAGGAATGAACTGTGTAAGTACGTATTACAGTGTACTATACTCTTATGCTATGTTCACAACTTAGGGGAAGAACAAAGAAAAGATGTCAAAGGAAAGAAGGGGAAATAAATGGGAAGGATTTTTAAAGAAAGTGCAATCACTTCTTGTTTGGTTTAGAGGAAAAAAGGAAAGGAAAGGAGAGGGGGAAAAACTTTCGTTATTTTGTTTCAAAGAAAAGACGACAGTAAAATGAGAAGGGATATAACTTTGCACACGTTTTTCCTTCGGTTTTTTGCCTTGTGATTTCCAAATTCTTTCCAAATTAAGTACCAAACAAGAAAGGAAGGAAATCTCTTTCCTTCTCTTGGGTCCAAACAGAGTAATGGTCTCAGTGACAAGAAACATATGTATCTTGCAGTAATCAACAATAATCCAGAAAAATAGTGCTAACCTGTTCAACATCTCATAATGCAACTCAAAAAAAGGAACTCTTGTTAAAACACAATAACAGCGAGGTGCAGAAACCAAAAAACGAGCAAGTCCTCCAGAGAATTGGGAAATGGGCGATGCAGGACCTAAAATAGCAGGTGGCCTCTGAACAATTTCTTGTACAAGCAAGCAAACACCATAAAGGGTTGCATTGTCTGCCACCTGAACATAGGCACAAACAGTCACTTCAGCAGCTACCTCATGTTGTCGCAGGCAAAACAACATGCTACTAGCTACATCCAAAATAGAACAGGAACAGAACTTGCACAGAGTGCGACTACAGCATTTGACATGTTGAAACTTGAAAGATAAATCAAATGACATGAGTCAGACATGCAACTTATGAGTGTTTCCACAATTCTGCAAAGTTTGACTTATAGTCTAAAAAATATAAGTAAAAACTAAACATGAAAAAGTCGAATAGTGCAGGTAGCTGTGAAACAAGCAAGAGAAAAATGGGCCCTAAAGGAATTACACCCCTGGCAAAGGTGAGATGCTAATCTAAGGTGCTTATCTCTTTTGAATTTGGAAATGACATGAATAAGTTGGCTATGAATGAGCAATTGCTGAATCTTGGATTGAGATCATGTTTGAAGCCATATCCACCCTTTTCGGTAGGCAGAAATCCTTGATTTCAGAGGCTTGATAAGAACAATGGTGTTGTCTCCTCTCTTTGAGACTTGAACATTAAATATTCATTATTGGATGAAATAAAATGAAAAAAATAAAACTGGCGTGGTATGGAAACTAAAAATGAGCATTTGCAATCTAGATGAATATAGAAACAAAATTGGCCAGGCAAAGGCATCAGATGATGATTAAAACCAAAGAGGTGAATATCCAATAAAAAGATAACATAAACATCAGCTTCTCAATAACCAATAAAGCCCAAACGTGAATAACAACCCACTGACCCAGTAACTTAAATCTATCAATCTAGCATGCAGAGAAAGCAGACAGTGGGCTCAAAGATGCAAAATAACAACAGCATTAAACAGACTAACCTTGAGCGAAAATATGAATGATAAATCATCTCTGCATAGGTGTTCCTGGCAAGAGAAATATAAAAACGAAAGTTATGTCCTTTGATGGTGGACAGAACAGTGTAAATGATCAAAATAAAAGCTCTAATGCATTCATCATTCTAATGTGAAAATCACATCAGAATGACTATAACGTTCCGGGGTCATTTCCAAGCAGAATCAAGTTTCTATTGGCACATCCCCATCAGCCAATAAAATTGACCCCATTTAGAATATCTGCTTTGGGAATATCTTCCAGCACACTCATCCCCACAACCACACATACACACTATTAAACAACTTAACATCGTAAGAGAAATAAATTACCTCGATTTGTAAGTCCATAAGGATGTCACATCTAAGACCCCACAACACCATAATATGTTTCTGTACAAAATTCTCAACAGTGAACATTAAACATTATTCAAACCCACCTTTGTCTCTACCCATTAGCAAACTGATTTTCAGGATCCTTTCAGTTGCTTACAAATCTTCATGACACTCAAACAACTTTTCCCTACAGAAGTTATCTAACTTCTCACTCATATCTATACCTAAGCTAACTGTTCAAAACTTATCTTGAGATCTAAACCCCCCTGCCCCCCCCCCCCCCCCCCCCCCCCCCCCAAAAAAAAAAAAAAAAAACAGAAATAGAAGAAAAGAAAAGCTATGATCTACAAAAGCATATATGCATTGCCATTTCCCTAGCAGAGCTCACCATTAAATAGCCCGCATACAGCCTCCTTATTCACCAAACGGTATTTGAATTTTTTCCCAACCAGCCTTGTCAAAGTGCCATTAGGAATTTTCCAGCATATACATACATGAAAGACACCAGCACCCTTTATGAAGATATTGAGGTTCTCATCAGATTTACCTCTTCTCAAACCTCTTAACAACGTATCCAAGATTCCAAAAAATATCACTAGTAAAAGATCCAACTCTAGACCATTTGGCTATGAGTGGAGAGGCCACTAGGGTTCATATACTAGCTTTGGAGGTGATAACTAACTGTTATCACCAAGCTTTAACCTCCCCCGTACGTGCAATGGCGGATCCAAAAATTTGGTACAGATAGGTCACCTCTCAATCATAACCTTGATAAAAACAACGGACAATAAAACATATTAAGAAAAAATAAATGGAATAGTACTTTATTATATTTACTTGTGTTGTAGATATAGGAAGGGTTGTTGGTATTGTGGTATTACTATGATAAAAGCTCTTGATGGGCTTCAACTACCATTAGCTACATGTTTTAGGAGAATTTTTTCATCCGTTTGAGCATCAACAATAAAAAGAAATATTGGAGAAAACTCCTAGGGATCGAACCAGCAACCAACGGCACAAAAGGCAACGTCCTTGCCGCTTGCACAAGTCGCAAGGCTTGCTATGAGTTGGGTATTTATATATATATTACTTATTTCCTTGGTTCAAAAAACACTATTCCAATAATTTCAGCTGGGTCACGTGACCCGCCTGTTCCTTACTTAGATCTGCCCCTACGTACATGCAACCTCTAAATCTAACTTGGAGAAGTAAACAAATTATCCATGTAACATTGGGATCGCAACGAATAATGTAACTTAAGGCACAACAAAGGGCAATTGATCAAGACAGTCTTGTCCAAGAGCCTCCTGCAGCTTTGCTCTGAAACCATGTTAAAGCATCCAACTCAAAACCAACTGCAATAAGTGAGAGGCCGCCCAAGCTCATATACTTGTTTTGAAGGTGATAATAAAGCAACGTGCACAAGCTCTTACAATCACTACTAAACAGAAAGCACAAAGAAGCCAAACCCGAGATTCTTGCCAAACAATTCACTTGCCCAATTCCCCAATGGTAATCAGCTCAATGTTACCCCATGTTCACCCCTAACCTTGAAACCACGTTTGTTTACTGGAAATAAATTAACATGCACCTTCACACCACAAAATAAACCAAGGAACTCAGGTACTTCCACCCATAAGGCTTCCTCTATATTCCTATCCACCCCACCAGTTCCCACTCTTCAAAAGTGGCTATCCTCCGACAAACATTCTCTAAAGCCATAGTAATTTCCATTCGAACGCCTACCAAGAGAGCTACAATCCTTGATTCAATATGAGAGTTATTTCAATGAAATCTGAAGAGTATCAGGAATAATGGATGGGAGCATTATTTTGATGGCTGGGAGTGGGGACACATATATCTACTCCTTTGCAGATTCGTAGTGGCAGGAGCCTCGTGCACTAGGCTGCCTTTTTATCTATAAATATCCACGTACTTGTATAATATAAGCGTATAATATGTGTGCGTGCGTGCGTGTGTACTAAGGTTGATTATATAATTTGCACATTACACATTGACAAACAAAAACCAGGACCACACACAAAGGACTAGTTAGTTAGCATACTTGTCCATAAACAACCTCATTTAGATCACTCAATGATGGCGTCCTCTCCAATAAGCGTGCCTGCGTCAAATAAACACACTTTAGGGCAATGGAATCTTAGTAGTAGATGGATTACTTTCTAAGTTAGACGTATATCAGCATCAAAGGAAAAGCTATAACACTTTTTTTTTATTGCAAATACGAAATATAGATGAAAAGTTCAAACAAATACAAGAACATAGCATCAGAAACACCCAATCCACGTCAATACGTCATATTTCTCCATTTCGGGGATTAAACATGAAATACAAATCATAGAACAGAACACGCGAATTATAAATTACCAGGAAAGATGATATTTTTACATTCATGATATTCCAAGAAATTATGACAGGAATTGGGTATGAACCAAATAGTTCTGTATCGGGATGATGGCCACTTATATCCTTCAGCGAACCCTTCAGATACTCACTCTCCAGAATGGAACATTTCTATTGGATAACCTACATTAGCATGCTGAGCAATACTTGAGGTAGAATGTGGTTTACCTAAATACCTAATATTTTTCGTTTCACTCGAACTTGATATGCCCTCGTGAAAAACAAAACTATGGACTAAAATAAGTGACTTTATGCATCAATTATTGGAATCAAGCTAACAATACTGATTCGAAACCAACTCCCTAAGCAAACACTTTGTACTAAGGAAGTACTTGAGTTGCAATCCCTTCAGTATTTTTTTAACGAACTTATTTCATTAAAAATTTAGGATAACTAAGAATCTAATCTTGAATAAGCTAAAAAGAAAAATACGACTGAGATCAATTGTTAGACAGAATTAATAGTACCACATAGGGACATATCTTCCAAATAATTGGTGGTGCAATCACCAAAAATTATGGATTTGTTGAGTACCCAGGATAAAATGTAAAGCAAAATTTTGAAGCATCTGATAGGTGATAACAATTACCGTATCTTGAAACACTAATATGTCCCTCCCGAAAACATAGACCAGGATTAAAATAACTTTGTAAAAATTGTGCATTGTGTCTTAGAAGTACCTCAGAATAAGTGCTGAATCAAGATAATGTAAAGTTAGAGAGACTATAACAGAAGATAAGAAATTGGCAATACCACACCTTCACACCCCCAGGAAAGCAGAATGCTGCTAAATCCTTTGGACGGACAGCCAACCTCTTCCCCGGAGGATACTTGAAAAGTATCTGAAGGATAGAAGAAAGGAATATAACTAATGTCAGTGACCCACGGAAAACAATTATGCTGAAATTTGTTCATAAAAATGCAGATTCCAGATAATTTGGGTATCTTTCCCTGCAGTTTAACTCAAGGAAAATAACAGAACTATACTTCTAAACCTAAGCTATCGTTTCCTGCTAGAACAGATTAGTTTCCATTTCAAATTAAAAAAGCCCCAGTAACATAGTTACACTTGGAAATCTTGTTTTCCTTTAAGTTTTAGCTTTTTTACTTTTCTCGGGGTGGGGGAGGAGGGGGGGCGGGGGGGCATTGGAAGTAATGGAAACCACCTAAACTGGACACAGAAATACCAATTGCTGAAGAAGAAATATAAACTTGCCTTTCTGCTACAAGAATGAAATGAATGGAAAACACAATGTGGCACAGTTATGCAAAAGATCAATCCATACAACATTCAGTCAAGCAGTCAACCTGAGGTTCCATTGTGGAAAATGAAGCCCCCCGATGCTGCAGCAGTTCGAGATCTGTCATTTCATATTGTTTCATGTCCAACTCCCATTTTTTTCTTTTGGCGAATGCATCCTCGACTATTTCCAGATTCGCATCTGGATGAATACCCACAATGATGAAGTGTTCAAAAAGCGAAGTGGGCTCCTTGTACTTTTCCTGGTCCTACATGGCATCAACATTTGAGTGACATGGGAGGAATATAAGACCCATTATCCAATGAGTAGATAAGCACCCTCTATAAGAAGACAGCAACTATTATACAGCGATGGAGAAGATAATTACAAAATACGTAAGAATCAAATCAGTACAAAACACTCCAATCTGAGTGCCAGCTGCATCATGTACCATTTACGACTATGAGTTCGTCCTTATTTTCTCCGCAAAATAACGAGTAGTAGCTAATTCTAAGACATGCTAGAGGCAAATCTAAAGTGACAATATAAAAATCTAAGAAATTGTTTATATTCATCATCCTTTCACCGCAACAAAATAAGTAGGTTCCAAGCCAACAATAAGCTAGCAAGTTCAAAGAACAAAAAAGAGTTTATCCAATTTTTGCCCTTGTATCTAAACCTGTACCCTAACCTGATGGGTATTGGGAATCAAAATGTGCTGCAAAAAATAAGAATTGAGGCATATTGTATTCTGGACCTTATCATTTCACCGCTGAGTTTCTTTTGCTGACAGTCCACTTCCTGGACTTCCCTTATATCCTACAAAACCCTCTTTGCCATTCTTAATACAACTAGCCATCTCACACCACACCATTAGTTTCATATAAGTTCCACCATCGGGTTCTCGAAGTTTTTGGTTTCCTTTATTCTCTCTTTTCTATCTCTTAACCTATGCTGCATATACATTTGCAATGCTTGCATGTTCATCTGTCAACCAGCCTAGTAAGCAAGATATAATTAGCTTACCTACATCAACCTTCTGTACGTCCCGAAGTATTCATCTCTCCCTTGTGAACATGTGTTCACTTTGCACCATTGCAAACTTTGTCAGACCTCCATTGTTTCTCCCTACAATCTGAAACCCTCGTGAAACTTCTCATACCCTCCACTACCTTTCTCTACATGATTATTCACTTTGCTTTCCACGAAACTCTGTCAGAGGTTGTTATCCCTAGTCGGCTAGTCCTAATTCATTCATATCCTCTCTAAACATTTTCATTTAACATTTCATCCTCTCTTCTCTAGCACTGACTACTATGGTGATTTTATCTCCTCTTCTTTAGGCCTTCTAAACTCTTCTATAATTATAGCTGTGATTATCCTGACTCTTGTCATATGTTTCTCTTCCTATAAACCAGAGTTTATATCCTATAGTTTCCACTTTCCACTTCCTTGTTAGAAAAAAAAGAAAAAGAAAAAAAGAGCAAACAACCTATACTATCCTCAAACACTTTATCTACTGAAGCACGTAATTACCTATAAATACCCTTATGCATTGAGTTCCTGAATCCTGCTTATCCTAATCTCCTGGACAAAAATCTTCACTTTCACGGATTCACCAAAACAGAAACCCTCACCTACTTCTCACTGCACCCGAGCACCAATAAGATCCACCCTTTGGGTGGCACTACACCAGAAAGCGTACAGAAGTTGACACCATTAGCATCAACTACTCGATATGGATTTCAACTTCCTTAGCTCATTTAAATGGAAAAACATTAATCTCATATGTTAAGGAGTGGGGGGAGTGGGGGAATCACTTTCCTGCTGGCACTGTGCTTAAAGATCACAAAGGTTATATTTGACCACATCAACATTCAACAGGCTTCACTCTCTTCGCATAAGTACGTTTTGGTATCGAATAGAACTCCTTAAAAGATTTCCAAAATGATAAAACTAGATGAAGAAAAGTATTTACCGACGCCTTGGAGTGAAGCTGATACCACTGACGTTTCTGGTTAGCCAAAACCTCAGGATTGAAAGCCAAACACCGACCTTGTTCACGGGGATTGTTACCCCACCGCAACGCCCTCTGCATCTGAGACTTCCATCTCTGAAAGCTATTGCTACGCCTATGTTCCGCCCCCGTCAAAACCTCACTTTGACAACGCCTGTGCCCCGGCTCCAGCCCCGGTAGCTGATTGTTCAAACTACTACCCAAGTACACACTCTGTATTGCTTCACCAGCCGCTCTAAATGCCTCCTCGGATATCTGCTGCAAAACTTGGTACGGTGATGTCGGCCATTCCTCTGTACCGTCACCATTTTCTTTCGATTCCATTCCAATTTACCAGGCCTTACGTCATAGTAACGTTACTAACGTATGCAATATGCACAGCGTTGTCCATTCTTGACAACAAAATTACAAGGAAATTTTCAAACATCCAAAATCACGAATGCATTGTTCTTTACGCGTCGCATTCCTTCGTTGGGGGAGCAATTCTATTTGCTTCTTAGCGAAACGAATTCCATGCCCTGGATGAAGAGAATTAGGAGAAATGCAGAGATGAAAATCGATTTTGAAGACAATTGATCTCGAAAAATTTAATAAATCAAGAGTATAGTCCGTGGAACGACGTGGGAAATAAATAACTGAAATAAAAATAAATAAATGCTTCGTTGGTTTTACCTGGCTCTTGACTAGGGTTTGCGTTGTCGAAGGAAGATATTTTTTGTGAGGAAGAAACGGAGAGAGAGAGAGAGATGGCAGGAAAGGCAGGGTGACCATGAGAGAGAGAGAAGGGGAGAAACGCACGAGTCTGAGTATGACGGAGAGTGGGAATTCGGACAAAAAAGGGCCAAATAACAAGAACCACCCTAAACTCGCCCTGTACTGGCATTTGAGTCCCTTGTGTGTTTTGGACTATCAAAGGCCTCTCTTTTGATGTTTTATAAAGCTTTGCATTCGTTTTTAAAATTCGGTTTTGTTAACCTCGGTTCACTAGACAGTTGCTAATCCATAGTTAATGTCAAAAAAATGGAGTTTCAATGCACTTTCTACATATACCAATGAACTTTCTCATATATCTGTACACATTTTTCAGTTATCAGTGCATTTTTCGCACATTAACCATTGTACATTAAGTTGAAGTTTGCATTTTTCTTTTAAGTTTTGGAAAATATTTGTAAAATTCCCAATTTTTTTTTATTAATTAGCTTTTAAAATAGTAGTGGTTTTTATTATTTTCCTATAACAGGTACATTCAAATGACATGCATTTGATTTGACAAATTTATCTTCTTTTTTTTGAATCCGCTAACAAGTTTATCTCATAGTATGAGATGAATTAAAGATGAATTTTATGGACTTGGAGGGGTTGTTGTCCCTTGAAGAGACAGTAGCGTGCTGTCCCGACCGAGGGGGCCCCGCTCCGATCTCGCTCCGACAATCAGAAACGTTCACTTCGTAAAGCTCATCAAGTTGAACAAATTTGCAAAAATCAGCTCGATCGGATATCATTAAGTGCCTAATCGAAACACATATAACTTGCCAATAATGGGTTCTAGTAGATTTGATCCACTAATTCGGATTCATTCTTTTCAAGACGAAAATGTTTCGATTAGGCACTTAATGATATCTGATCGAGCTGATTTTTTACATATTTGTTCAACTCGGCGAGCTTTACGAAGTGAACATTTCCGATCGTCGGAGCGAGGCTCCCTCGGCTAGGACAACAGCCCCCCAACTTCCGAATTTTATCAACACATATTATACTTACTCCAATCAAGTAAGTAACTAAGGGCTCTTTTGGATGCCACACTATGAAGGGATATTGTTTAATCCCTCATTCTAATCCGTGGAGCCGGTTCTATGGCGTGGTTTGGAAAGACAAAAATCGAGGGATTTGATAATACCCCCTCCTCCATAACCCCTCTTAATACCCCCTGAGGGGGCTTACATATGGCTAGGGTTTGAGTCAGCTTTGTGGAATCCCCCCTCTTAATACCCCCCCTCTCTTCCATTTTAACTACAAACAACCTTATCTCCCCATTTTATCCTTATTTAAACCAAGTATTATTTAATTTTCCGTCACATCAATGTAGGTTCACCCTTCTCACATAAATACCTTCTACTATCCAATTCCACATTCTTACATAATACCCCCAAATCTAATCTCGCATCCAATCAAGCCCTAAGAAGCTTATGCCCCTGTGCTATTGTGGATTCACTGGATCGTACTATCTAACGATGACGAATTAGATCTGAACCGTGATTTGCCCTGCCCCCTTTTGCCAAATGATAGATGAACAAGACACAGGGGGGCTTGGTGTATTTTCCAGAACTTTGTGGGGATCTGGTCACGTAGTCAACCGCTAGCAAATAGTGACAACAAAAAATAAAGATTAAGATACTCCGTACTATAATTAAATTCCGTCACAGAGAGAGAGAGAGAGAGAGAGAGATAGAGATGAGAGATTTGACTTCACAAAATTCAACGTATCACGTGCCGTGGATCGCACCAATCGCCTCGCGATACAAAGGGACCTACGGGAAAATAACTTACATTTACTTTATCTCAAAAAAAGGAATATTGTTGCGGGTTGGGAGCCCCTATGATCACATCCAAGGGGAGTTGCTATGCTGGTTGCCCCCTCCCACCTTTTTGTTTATTAAAAAAAAAAGAAAAGGAATATTGTTTTATATTCAATAACAAATAAAAAGCAAATATTGGCTTCTTACAAGACGTTTCAAAAAGAAATACTCACTTATTTTTTAAAGATTAAGTAAAAAGAGAAAGGGAAAAGAAAATATATATATATATATATATATATGTTAATGATAGATTTGATTGTCGTATTGTTTTGTCGAAAGATTAAAAGATAGGATTGAAGCTCGGGATTATTGGAACATGAATGTTTAGAATCAAATTAATGAATTCTCAATTAAAAGTACTTTTTTGATTGTGATTATAATAACTCGAATATGTGATAAATAAAAAATAATATTTCTAAAAGGACCGAGAAAAATACCACTATTACCTATGGAATATTAAATGGGCACAAAATCCTCCTTGAAAAAACTTAAGAAACATGTGGACCCTGATCTCCCTCAAGAAAAAAGATTGATACTTAAGACCTACTCTATTGTTCCAAACACTAATTTAACTGAAACTACATCCAGCACATACTTAATTTCATACCATATAATAACTTTTTTAATTATTTGCTCATTATATAATTCACTGCAAAAAAATTTATAAACACAAATTTGTTACGTACACAAACAAACGCGCACACACAGAATGTGTAATGTGTATGAGTCCCTATTATGTGAATGTGAGTGTGTTTGTTTGTGTAAGTATTTATCGTGATAGAATAATTAAATTCACTCTACCAATTACTATTTTACAAGATTTTTTCCTCTCCTTCCAACTTATATAAAGAGACAATAAATAAAAGATCGATCAAATAACGTAGAGTAGCGTATAAACAAGCCAAAACACAAAGTTACACACATTAAAAAAAAAGGGTGAAGGAAACCTACGCTGTGCACTGAATTTGTGAGTGTGTATGCATTTGTGTGTCTCTAGCACATCTACCCTAAAAAATATTTTCGCGAATCGTGCCTCCTCATAGTCTAAATTGATTTTTTTTAAATAGCCGTATCAAACGCGATAGTTCCAAATTCCAATATTATAATTAGGCGGAAATCCTCCAAGGTTGCACATGCCGTATGCTGGCATTTACCATAACATAAGTTCTTATAGGGATCACAAACAAGAAAACTCAAGTGCTAGCCTGGTAGTCTGCACCTAGGAGTGAGTGAGGATCCAAATGTCGTGCACATCCTTTTGCTTGGACTCAGGGGGGCTGCTCTCCCCCTTGGGGAGAGCAGCGTGCTGCTGTCCTATTTTTCGGGCCCATCCCGGTCTCGCTCCGATGATCCGAATCGTTCACTTTGTAGAGCTCGTCAAGTAGAATAACTATGCAAAAAATCAGCTTAATTGGATATCATTAAGTGCTTGATCGAAGCCTTTTTACTTTGAAAAGAATGGATCCGAAACACTGAATCAAATCCATTATACCCATGGACCAAGAGTTATATAGGCTCCGATCAGGCACTTAATGATATCCAATTAAGCTGATTTTTTGCATAGTTGTTCTACTCGACGAGCTCTACAAAGTGAACGATTCGGATCATCGGAGCGAGACCGGGGTGGGCCCCAAAATCGGGGGAGCAGCACGCTGCTGTCCCCTTGGGGACAGCAGCCCTCCTGAGTCCCTTTTGCTTATAGTACAAGTAATCGTTTAGTGGCAACAGATAGTCAGGCCGGTTGCAAGAGAAAAATTTATTGTGAATATTTTTATCTTGGTATAGATGGCCTATGTTTCACCGGATCGGGAAAAGAAATAGTCAGATATGCACGTAAGTTGACTTGGACACCCCTGACCGCCGATCGAAAAAAGAGTTAAGTAGACATGAGTGTAGTGCGCAATTTGAGTCGTCTAAAAGTTTTTTTTAATGGTTCAGATTTGCTAAAAATATCATTCGGATAAAAAGCATCTTATGTGAATGATATACTTCTTTGAAATCTCGACCTTAATTGTAGAGATGAACAGCTCGGATTACGCGCTATACCCTGTACTACTGAAAAAGTTACTAATGGAGTAGTTACGAATAACTAATGGAGTAGTTAAGAATAACGACAATCACATACAGCCTAACAATATTGTCACTCATTATACGCAAGCTATTTTAAGCAAACTAAATTAAAAACAATTTTTGCATGTTGGACACATAAGGATGAACGGTACTACTCATATTGGATGTTTGGCTTTTGCTTTCAACTCATTTCAACATTATACTTTCTCCGTCACATAATTTTAAGGACTTTTTATCGCTAGTTACAGAAAATAAAAAAGTGTTTCCCACCAGGTCACCTCCAATTAATGAAACACCAGAACTCTATGAAAATACTTAAAATTCCTAAACCCTAGAATACTCTATGAAAGTGCCCAAACCCTAGGGTGCCGTATAAAAGTGTCTAAACTATAGGGTATCATATGAAAATGCCTAAACCGTAGGGTACTCTATGAAAGTGCTTAAATCGCTAATACCCTATGATAGGAAAGTGCATCCTAAAATCTAAACCCTTTTTTTTTTTTTTTGTCTAAACCTAAACCCTTTTTTTTTTTTTTTGCCTAAACCTAAACCCTTTTTTTTTGCCTAAACCTAAACCTAAACCTAAACCCTAGTACTCTATAAAAACGCCTAAACTTAAACTTTAGGGTACCCTAAAATTCTATGGTATCCTAAAACTCTAAGGTTCTCTAAGGTTTTAGGGTACCCTAAAACCCCAAGGTATCCTAGGATGACACTTTCATTAATGGTAAATGCATTTTGTAAAAAGTGGACCTAGTGGTAATTAAGTATTCTATCTTACCTTAATGAGAAATGCATTTTATTTTTTGTACCACGAAAAACCATGCAGTATTTTTTGATAAAGAATAAAGTAAATTCCTGGATAACGGACATAAGTTATTTTGTACCAATTGAAAGATCTAACCGAGATATTGATATTAGCATAAAAAAATTTTAAAAAATAGTATTCGTAAGTGTTGCAATTTTTTTTTTAAGTGGTCAATGCCAAATCATATCAAAGGCCCGAAGGCATTACAGATTTCATCAAAAGATACAGGAGTGGACCAAAAATACAAAACTTTGACGCAGGCACCTACTGCATAAGTAGGCCGACGAAAACGTCAAACGTAAGAACCACTCGCAGAAAAAATAGTAGAGAATCTTATAAGGACACCCAGCTTAAGCACTAAAATAAGTATTGTATTACTTGATTGAAAAAATTGCACCATTTTTTGTGAACAAGACTAGCAATTTTGGAACGGAGGGAGTAGGAAACAATCTTGGTTGAACTATTTTCCAAGAAATGTTTTTTCCAAAGCCCAAACCAATTCGAGACTAATCAAAATCACTAACCCAACGGCCCATCCCGACCCCAAGCAAGCCCAATAGCATAACGGGCCGTTTTTCCCTTACTGTTATCCCGATGGATCCAACCAATTACTGTATCTTCTTTCCCGCTGTGCTAGCCGGCCCGGCCCGGCCCCATTCACCAGTCGTTCACCACTACGTATCGCCAACGCAAATCCTCTCCTTTCTTTTAGCCCTTTCTTGACAGTCACTCAGTCAGTGGTCGGGTTAGTTTATGCGTAGTCCGACTAATTTTGTTTCCAATTTGGTCAAAGACAAATCATTCATATCGGGATAAGGGATTTTTTTTTTTTGACAATATAGGAGATATTCTCACACCTTGATATAATAAGACTAATCCACCTCAAGCCTCAAGCTGGCTGCAGGGACACCCACGAACAAGAAATGAGATGCAGTTAGGAAGGGGATCACTACACGCGCCCATGGGACTCAGGAATTCACTATAAATTTCTTTCTTACAGTTTAATGCTAGAGACACAACACTCTAGCACAACAACAATCGCACCCACTTGCGTGACATTGTATGATTGGTACGGAGAGAATAACCACTTTGAAACAACCTTACAACCATAAATCACGTAAAACTTGTTCGTTTTGGAATTTTAAATTATCTCTTAGCATATTAATCCTAATAAATTTTCTTTCAATCATTGCTCTTACAGTGTCATGAGTAGAGTATTGTATCCATAACATATTGAAAAATTAAATCCTAGTCAAAAAATTAATTCCTAATCAATTGTGGGACCCAAAAATTAAATTGCGAATGGGAAATCAAACCCACCAACCAACTGAGTTACCGCGGGGGCTACCCTTTCCTTTCTCAATCACGCAAGCCAGAATGCTTGACCTTTACACAGTCGATGCAGAGCGAAACGGTTTGCATCTTTCCAGTTCCGCAACTAGGGTTTCTCAATCCCCGACCTTAATCCCTTTCTCAATCTAGGGTTTCTATTTTGATTCTCTCAATTTTGGTCATTCTTGTCAGATTCGTAATTTTCCCTTTCGGAATCTCCCGGGAATTTTTTTACCTGACTGAGAAAGTGTATGAAAGAATCCGCTAGTTAGTAAGATTTCCGTGCTCGTAGTTTCATGTTTGGTGTACTTGTTTCGGGTTCTCGTGGTTGCATTGGGAAATACTCATGAAAGATTCGATTTTTCGCAAGAGTTTTCTTGAAAACCCTAATTTTCTTGGGTGAGTTCTCGATGGATTCGAGGCCAGTGGTATTCGACATAAGTTCGGACGAAGAGTGTTGGGGAGAGACCGGACGAGGTAATAATACTGGTGGTGGTGGTGGTGATGGGTATGACTGGATATCAGAGTTCTTCAGAAGAGAGTCTGAGGACTCCGACGATGTCGAATTAGTGGGTGAGGTTGTTCTGAACCCCAAGCCAAGGCCTAAGTCTTCGAGTGTCGCTGAAAAGCTGAAAGATTTCGATGATGATGATGATGAATGCGTGATATTGGATGGTGACCCGGATAAGCCGGTCGTGATTGAGAAAGATAATGCGTCTGACTCGGATGATTTGCTCATTGTCGGCGAGAAAGGGCAGGTATTCGGAATTCAGAACTTATTTTTTTTGCAATTTAGACGAGCATAAGTGATATTTGTTTACTTTTACGCAGGCATGATCCTTTTAATTTTCTTGATATAGATGGGAAAGAAAAGAAAATCTATGATGCTGATATTGAAGTACAACATCTAAGGCTCTAAGCTATATTGCAGTGCAATCAGCTCGGCTTTGTTTTGTTGGTTATTCTATATTTGTTTAAGTTGAATTAGGGGCTCAATATTGGTTTATTAATGTTCCTAATGTAACTCATCTGTTGGTGGTTGGTGAAAGTTTTAGATTGTAAATTCAAGATGGTAGGGGTACTGGTTTGATGGATTTGATAGGGTTTCTGTTTTAAGGAGTTTTGGGGCCAAATGGGGTGCTCGAGTGGGCCTATGGCGGAATGGATTGTGTATTTCAGTAAGAAAGACAATTCAGGACGTCTTTCATTGTGTTTTTAACTTTTTAGAAGGTTTAGATAATGCAGTTGTGTCATGAGGACTGAGTGCTAGCTTAGCACGATGTTATGATCATTAAAATAGACGCAGTTTTCCCGCTTAAGTGGTGATCTAGACGGTGGGATGGGGATTGTCATTTTGGACATAAAATTGTTTGTTCTGAGGTTGAAAGTATATGAGAATGAATGCTTTTTTACACAGATTCAGGGTTCTTAAAATGCGAGGGGAAGATAAGTGGGACTTATCAAAGAAAGGGTGGGGAAGATAAGTGTGGACTGTGGATATTTACTATTTTCTTAGGTGTCTTGTACATGAAGAATGTGCATCATTTTTTAGATTTTGGCTCCACCTTCCTGTGTCAAGCACTGTATATCAATCTCGTATTTGCTTGTTGGATGAATTCTAATGAAACTGCTAAATGATTGGGCCTTGTTTTATGCATTTGAAACTTTAATGTTGCTTTTTCGATAGAAACCTTAAGTGTGAGATTCTCATAATGGCATCAATGCTGCACACCATTTACTCTCTTCTTCTTTTTGCATTAGTTAGTAACACTTTCTTTTTTTTTTGAACAGCAGTAAATAACACTACTCTCATGTTTTTTTTTTCTGCTTCTTTGCTTTGGCCACAGATTGCTTGCAGAGATTACCCTCATCCACGTCATCTCTGTGCTAAGTTTCCATTCACCTCCACCCCCCACCATAGGCATTGTCACTTGGTAAGATGATCTTTTCAAATTTCATTGTGGATCTTTACAAGCATTATGCTGTTTTGATTTATGTGCAATTTTCTATATTTCAGTGCCACTGCTATGTCTGTGACTCACTTGCTCCATGTGTGAAATGGGGCAACGCCACTTCCAATATTGACCATTGTCACGCTACGGATAAACATGAGTACTGGAAACTTCAAAGACGAAATCTCAAGCAAGGGGACAATGCTCCACCACCAGTTCCAAAACTTCCTATTAGGTCTGTCCCGAGAGGCCCACCGCAAACAATCCCGATCCCACAGCTACCACCACCACCGCCACCACCACTAGCACCACCACTACCGCCACCGCCACCACCGCCACCACCACTAGCACCACCACCGCCACTATCACTAGCACCACCACCACCATCATTGCGGCAATATGTGTCTCATCATCAGGTCTCTAGGCCAACCACAATCCGTCCTTGCTCTACATCAGCCAATTCTTCCATCCCAAACACCACAAATCAAGGCAGAATCCAACAGCCTCCATTTGTTAATTCCGGAAACAAATTCCTCCCGCATTTGGTTTCTCAGCAGCTACCGAGTACGCACAGTAATATCCATCGAAGGGATAGAAGCCACAGTGTTGGTAATTTAGTGCCTCAGTTCACTAATTCCCATGCAATTTTCAAAAAGGCAGGAACTGCTGGGGGTGGTTCAACAACTTATCGATCTGGATACACTTCATCTAACAACAATCATGCAACTCAATACTTCAGAAATTCCTCTCCCATGGCGGCTTCAAACAATAGATATTATAGTAGGCGGAGAGAGTTTTCTAGCAGGATGAGTTCGGATGCGAATGCATGCCGGGCCCCATCCCTTCCAAATACGGGCAGCAGATTTGGGAATTCAGTGCCTTCTTACCACCAGGTATCTTCGCATCCAAACAGGCAGGGCGTGAATTCAGTGCCTTCTCAACCCATAGTATCCTCCGATTTGAACACAGTGCTTTATCCCCAAGCCTCTTCTCAGCCAAACATGGGGAGCAGTTTTGAATACTCAGCGCCATCTCAGCCACATGAAATCTCTCAGCCCAACATGGGCAGCAGCTTTATAAGTCCAGAGCTTTCTCAACACCAAGTGTATAGTCAGTCCATTCCGGTATCAAATGATGGCCACAATGGACCTCAAAATCCTCTGGATGAGTTTTCAGATTTTAACTTACCCTGGGACAACCCCACTTGCGAGACCAACCAACAGCCTTTGGCGGATGATTCCGTAGTTCAAAGTGCAGGGGTTACAGAGTTTGCTCCCCAGATTCATATGAGCATAAATGTGGGCTCACCGGACTTCCATTATGATAGTTGGATGCTGGAAAATCAGCCTGTTTCTGGAACCCTAGAAGTTCCGGTGCCTTCTGGGTTCGATGTATATTCTCCCGAGTCTGCCCATTTAGAGTCAAGTTTCTTGTTTGATTTCTAATCTATTGGAAATGTCCAATACACATGGAGCGGGCAAAAAACAATGGGAATTTACAGGAATGGCAACCCCCTTTTGACGATGAGATTAGTATCCGTCTTGAAACATCATTTGGAGAACATTGTAATGTACAGTTTTATATAAATGTAGGTGCATGTATAATAGCCCTGGTTTCAAAGGGTGCTTTACAATGTACAGCGCCAGTAGTGTCTTCTTGCTTGTAATTTTATTTAATCTCTGAGAAATCCCAGATTCTATTTTTTCCCATCCCCCCCTCATTTTAGACTTCGTGGATCTGACGTACTCTGTTTCTTTGATATGAATTGATTTATTTCCAATCTCTGTTCTTTCTGTGCACTTTTGGTTCTTTCTGAATAGATGAGCGGATGCAATGTTAATCCCGGAGTTTCTGCTTAAATGTCCATTACTGTGAGAGTAGTTGCTGGTGATGGGAGAAGATTGCCATTTTTGCTGCTGCCTGATATCCACAAAAATGTTGGCTGGTAGGGGAGAGGAATGTTTTAAATTGGTGAACTAAACAAGGAGAGGAAAAAGCTCTCTCTCTAACTTTTCCTTTGTCTACATTTTAAAGAAATGGTTCAAGAATCAGGGTTCCCTCGGGGGAGGGGGCTGCGAGGCCTCCACCCTCCCCCCGCGTTTCCTCCCTCCTCTCCTGGCTCCCATCTTCATTCTTTCGTACCTCTTTCTCTTCAACACCGTTGGAGTCAGATTTTTGTGTTCGCTACCCACTCCAACAACAAGGTTTGTTCCACGACTTTTGAGTCAATCTAGATGACAAAGAGATAGATCTATCAAGACCATCGGAAAAAGCATCGCACACCTCAAGAAAATTGATAATATCCAAATGGATTTTCTCTCTCTCTCTGTCTCATTAAAATGTGGAATGATACCAGTATTCGCTCTGTCGATGACCGAGTCATCCAGTATGTCACAATCTTTATTTTGACTAGCACGAGGAGTTGGTGAGTGAAATTTGAAATGGAAAAAAGAGAGGCATGAATGCAAATTGAAAAATAAAACACTCTCCTCCATAAGCTCAGATACGTACACAGATTTGTGAGCCCAGCCCATATAAGAAAATCAAATCAAATGTTTTTAGTTTCTCAATGAAATGGGCCTATTCTGTGAGTCCAAAAGCAACGTCGGCCCATTTTTTCGATTTTGTTCATTTGCACCTCCTTCACATAATTCTTCAAAATACCAATACTTGCGCTCCCGCCCTGGGCCCTCATATTGCACTTACGCTTTCAAATCTTCCCACTCGCGAATTTAAATAAATTGAGATGTATTTTAAAAATGTTTCCACGCTCGTATTCTTGCTCATGTACCGCATGCAAACTACGTGGCTTAGATTTGGACTCCCTCGTGCTTCTAGAAAGGGCCGAAAGGCCCAAGTTCAACTAGTGCCGAAACTGTTCTCTCTCTCTCTCTCTCTCTCTCTCGGAGCAAAACAAAGGCAGCAAGCAATGGCTCTATGGATGGAAAAAGGTTCAGAACCTCGTACGGAAACAGAGATAGCAGACCTTGACGCCATCGCAGCCCTCAAACAGTCCGCAGCTATCGAACTCAAGGTCTTACCTCTCTCTCTCTCTCTCTCTCTCTCTCTCTATGTATGTATTAATATTGGTTTGTTCGGTGTTCTTACTTCCTCTTTAGGGTTCTAAAGTTGCTTCCTTTTATGCTTAGAAAGTTAAATTAATCCTAATTGACGCTGGTGTTTTCTTCTTCTTTTTAGATGGGGGAATTAATGAGAGTGATTTTGGCGCGTTCATTATTTCAATCAGTTTTTTACTTGTAGAATGGAAAATAAAAGCAAGAGGTAGTAATTTATTTTCCACTATTTGCATTAGCATGAATTAAGCTGTTGTTGCTTAAAATGGGTAAGCCTATATTGATGAATTCCTAGCATTCCTATTTTCTTGAGTACTGTATTAGAAAGAAAATTTCATGGTTCAATTAGAAACTTGTGTCTTCGTCGCGTTGATTTCTTTTGGCTTGATATGGTGGCTTTTAGTGGATTAATTGTGAGAGAAGAAGTATACAAATTTTTTGGCAAATGACTTTTGCACATGTTGAAGATCTTCAATGGTTATATATTCTCCAATGAGATTGAAATTGCTACCAGTTGCGGGAAGATTACTTATGATCAACAAAGCCACAATTACACAAATTTTCCCTTCAAGAACCAATGTTGTTTTTTCGTACGTTTGCCACTGCTTTTCATCTCGGCTTTATTTGTGCTTTTGTGCATTCATTTACACTATAAAGGTATTTTACAGCATGATCCATTTTGCTTAGATACATGTCACGGTTCACATATGAAAGCCATTTCCGTTTAGTTATCTATCTCATCTTCCAATCATAGCTTGTGGGAACTCAAGAAAATGTTGTAAGCATCGATAAGAAAAACTCACCTATGGAAAGCTTCTCCAGGACTAACTATGCTGCCCTACCGTAATAGTGATTTGAGTACATTATCTAATTTACTATGGAGATAGTATAATTCATCCAGCTTTTTGCAGTGTCACGATCGCATTTGGTGGGTTTCATTATTCCTTCATTGTCTTGCAGGAAAATGGCAATGAATATGTCAAGATGGGCAAGAAGCACTATTCCGATGCTATTGATTGTTACACCAGGGCCATAAATCAGAAGGTTTTAAGTGATTCTGAGAACTCAGTCCTCTTTGCAAACAGAGCTCATGTTAACCTACTGCTGGGGAATTATAGACGTGCTCTAACGGATGCCAAGGAGGCAATTAACCTCTGTCCAACAAATATTAAGGTTTTGTACCTTCATACTCATTTTGTTAGCCTACTGTTGTTTGATTTGCACAAGAAGATCGTCCATGTTCACTTGCATAGTCTTTCAGCCGTTCTGTTATAAACCGTTAACATTTTGGTCAGGCACTGTACAGAGCTGTCAAAGCATCATTATCTCTGAATCTCTTGTCCGAAGCGAAACAATATTGTGAGAAAGGACTTCAACAGTCCCCAGAGAATGAGGAATTAAGGAAGCTTGCCAGACAAATCGATTTACGAAAGTCGGACTGTGAACGCCATGAATCTCAAATTTCCAAGGCTGTGGCAGCAGCTGAGGTATGATGGTGTACAATAGTGTGCCCGAAAATATTGATATTTTGGAGGCTTACGTTGTCCCGTTGGATCATGCAGGGTATTGTTTCTGCTATCGAAGATAGAAATCTAAAAATTGGGAAGGCTAGTTTTCAAGAACTTACTGGATCGAAAAAGCCCATATTAGATGAAGATAACATTCTTCACTGGCCTGTTGTTCTTCTTTATGCAGAAGTTATGACTAGTGACATTATTGAGGACTTCTGTGAAACTGACATGTTTTCAGCTCATCTGGATATGATATCCTCAGATATAGTATATGTATTATTTGTCCATGGATGTGTTTGTGTGGTGTTTTCATGGATTTGTTTCTTGGAATGTTCTTTAACGAACTGATTTGAAATAAAATGTTTGTGGATCATTTGTCTTACCCTTGACATTCTATGCCCTTTGGCCAATAACTTATATATGCTCTGTGAGGTCCTTAGCTTCCGAACATGTTTTCAGAAAGTTGTCCACCATTGCCTTGGGATAAAGAAAAATCTTATTCTCGAGATGCTGTTGAACTTTATTATGAGGTGAGCGGTGGGCCATCTTGTTTTTTGTTTTATTTTACAGTTCTTATTGCCTTTAGTCAGTGATATACTACCAAAACAAGGTATGGTCAATCGAGCTTAGCTTCAAATGCCAATGTTAATTGTCCATTTCAAAATATTTTGCAATCTAGTGCATGAATTCCATAGTGAAGATTTCTTTATTTAAGCACCTTAGCTCGTTATTCCAAACACAGGTATCAAAGTTTTTATTTTCATGCCCGTCTTGATGAATTGCGGGACATGTCGTGAATTATAGCGGGTTAATCTTTGTTGGTTTTTGTTAGACATGATACTTGGTTTATTTAGCAATATATGCAGGATGCTTGCAGACGGTTAAGTGTACATTCTTGAGTACTGTCCGTGACTTTGCCTTGCTTGGTTCCAATGAGAGCAGTTATTTTCTAGTAGTTGATTTAGTCAAATTGGGGTAGCTTTCGGGAAACCTAAATAGTGTAGGCTAGGAATTCAAGTTACCTGAACTTGCTTATCAGAAATCACATTAAGCTTAATTTGTGATTCATTATATTGGCCAAAGCAATAGCTGATGGTAACTCCTTTTGTAGACCAGTTCCTTTAAAGGTATTACATGCTCTCATCCTTGTATCTTTAAACTTGCTTACTGCATATTAGTTTACAGCAGAGCAGTCTCTTTCCGACATAAGGGATTCCCTAGAGTTTTAAACATGACTCGAGTTTGACTGTGTGCTCACTAGTTTTCTTGGTCTTTGAAATGATACTCTTATAAGTTCTCCACTAAACTACTGCAATTCATAGATTCCATCTTTTTAATATTTCTCTTCCAATTTTATGAACCGCTCTTCACTAGGTTGGTTCTGGTGTTGGCTTATCAAGGAAGGAAATTCTTCGGTACCTTTTAGAGGGGACTGCTGGTTCACATATTGAGAGATTTGGGGACGATGAGAAACATGCGGATGATAGTTTAAATCATGGAAACTCTACAGGTAGTTTGCCAAATTTCTGAACATATTTTCAGCTTCCAAAAAACATTTGCAAGAATTATACATCAGCGTTTAGTGTAGTTCTCCAATATGCATATAGTATACTTCAAAATTTTCAGTAGAGTGACTTGTCAGAATGAATATAGAAGTTTTGATCTATGCTCTCTCTCACACACACACACACACACAAAAACACACAGATACACACGCACTCACTGACACACACGCACAGGCTTCATCAGTACTTTCTGCAAAGGACATTGTTGTAGGGCAGGGCAATTAGTGGTGATATTACATGTGATCTCTTTTTAAGCGCACACAATTTCGTATGGATTAGGTCTTTGGTCCATGGGAAAGCTAGGAGATGATTAGTGATCCCTACGTACTTGAGGACCACGCATAGTTTCTTTTGTCTTGGGAAGTAGTTCAAAGATACCCATGTGCAAGAAACTTAGAATACTCAACTCTGAAATCTGTATCGTGATTCGTGCAGCATTTTTCTTGTGCATATGAAACTTAGAAGATTGTATTTGCTTTCTTTTATTTGGCATGTTAAGTGGCTACAGACCTCAATTGTATCAACTTCAATTGATTTTTCCTCAGGGAGGAGTCCTAAATGGGTCCAAGTAAATGAAAAGAGCACTCTGTATAGCATCTTGAAAGAACCAGATATCGTTATCCCTGGAATCCCAGGTATGCCATAGTTCCGTAATAAGTCAACACGGTTCCCTTTACAATCTTAGACCCTGGTGTTTTGTTTGATTGAGAGTTCTTATTTTATCATCTCTTTGGTGCAGTTTTCTTTATCGTATCAAGGAGCTCCAGGTTTTATAAAGATTTCAGAACCGGGAAGTGGGCTCCCCCATGGCTTCATGACTGAGACACTTCCTTGGAGCCGAAGTTTTTTTTTTTTTTTTTTTGTAGCTGTGGCAAAGCATCTTGTGATTTACGAATTAGATGACGAGTCTGTGTGATGACAAGTCTTAAGTCTTGAGTGGTGTTACAGTGTTGGATCTCTCACTTCCGAAACATAGTTTCGTGTTGTTCTTTACACCAATCAGTTTCCACAAACGCTTAAAATTTCAATTTCTCTTGTTTCCGCTGTTGAAGAATTGCGACCTTGTCAAGCTTAACAAGCATTGCTCCAAGAACCGAAGAGCACTAAATAAACTTCTCTTGTTTTTGTATTATCTTTGGAAAAATGGAAAGAGAGAATGAAAATACCTCTATACCCATTTGGCTGAACTAAAATGCAAACTTGAATTCAGATTTTGGAGTTATGCTTCTTTCTGGTTATTCATCTTGCTGCTGCTGCTGCTGCTGCTGCTTTTTTTTTGGTAGTTTATTCTCCCTGCGCTTTATTTGTTGGCAGTCTTTATTGAACTTTTGCTTGGGACTGTACTTGAACAACTGTCCTTTTACGCTTATTCTCTGATGAAGTTCTATTTTTGCCAAAAAAGGAAAAAATTACAAAAATATAGAAAGCTAAACCAACGGGCAAGTATATATCTCATGACCATCACAGGTACACAACTAAAAAGGCCAGAGGGAGCAGGAAGTTGGAAGCCAACAATCCAATCTGACTGTAGGTTTCATTGGAGAATAAATCTCAATAAACCAAATACAATTTCTCTCTGGACATTATATGCATGGAAATTGTAGGAATAAAGGTTGTAAAACTTGAGAAATGAAAATGTTACGTCAGAGAGAAATTCTGGCTCACACAGATCGATTAAGCATTCGGATAGTCTATGAGGCGTACATGTGCTTAGACTGATTGAATTAAGACCTAAAGTAAGGAATCATTATTTACTGCATAGACAAAGCTTTGTTCAACGTTTTTTCTGATCGGAGCTTTGCTCAACATATCTTGAGATCATCAGACATAGCAGAAGGTATGTTGTGCATTTTGAGAATATCTGGAGTTCGAGCTTTGGCACTAGCTGTATGCAACACCAACTTCTGCACAAATATGAAAAACAAAACTCAGCAACAATGAGAGAGAGAGAGAGAGAGAGAGAGAGAGATTGCTAATAATAAAGTTATGAAGAGGGACCTTCGGTTTATCAAGAATAAACTCTAGGAATTCTTCATTACAGCTCTCTACAATACTCGCGAAACTCTTTAAACTCTGAACGGGCATACCATTAACAGCAAGAACCTACATCCAACATAATAAGTAGGAATTCTTGTTAAGTAGAGAGGCATTACAATAGTGGTTTGTTTCTTTAGAACTCGATCCTTTATTAGTCTATAACATGTATATATTTCCAAACCTGAGCATTCTCCAGGTAGTCCATATGATCATACCCGTTGCTAGTGCCACTCTTAAGCACCTGTCCAACAGTTGCAGTCAACTGATCAAGTGACTAGACCCAATTTCAGCAAAAAAAAGGGCAAAAATACTTGGCACAAATGATAAAAATGTCAGCGGGGTTGAAGATCACCTTAGATATCACTACACGCTCTTCGTACAAAGCCTGCCATATTAGCTCTTTTGAAAGATTTCTAAGAGACAGTCCATACTGGGATTGGAATCATACCATAATGTTAATAAATTACAACCAGGGTGATAATGTTGATGAATGGTTATAGTATTCCAAATCTAAGTAAAGAGCAGACCTCAGATTGTAGATAGGGAATAGAAAGAGTTGTGAAAACAAATCCTGCAACGATGTAATGTGAAAAAGGCCTCCCACTAATGTTGGCTGGCTTGAATTGCTTGTGAGCTGTGAGTTTTAAGTTATATTTTCGTATCTCTGAATTACGGAGCACTTCTAGATCAACTGTATCTCCCGTGTACTTTTGAGTGAGAAGGTAACTGAATGGCATGCGTTGTCCCTGTGAAAATGGAACTGGAATCGGTGGCCAAAAATAGTAGGAAACAGAGCAAGTTAGCTAGTTGACCATTTAAGACACACGAGAAGAGAAAAAAAGGAGGTAAACACTACAAGTGACTTGAAGCTACAAAAGTCTCTTCCCTTTTGAATGGGGAAAATGTTTACCTGTTCCATCGTTACCAATGTTAATGCCATCAATGCTGAGGATTATGTCGTTTGGCTTTAGAATCTCATATTCTGGATAATTAGGCTTCACTTCTATAATGAGGATACCTTGCTGACCATGTCCCATCTTCAGGAACAAGCGTAAATCAGGATATTCCATATTTTGCCATACGATGCCGAGAGTTGGGAACCCTAAAATTTATGATTGCTCAGACTATGTACTTTGTAAAGAGATCAAAATAAAGCAATGCATGGACCAAACTGAATAACATAGATGTACCAGTATATGCTCCATTCTTGTCATAGTCTTGAAGGACGTGATCAATAACCGATGCAGCTATGATATCACTTTTGTCGTCCTTGCAGCTCTGAAATGCCATTCCCACACATTTGCCCCTTTTATTAAAAACAGGTGAACCAGGAGTTCCGACCACTATAGCAACATCCACCTGCGCAATGGTGTTTTATATGGTTTGATCCAGCTCCAAATAACAAACACCAAAACAAAAGCCCATTAAACACGACCATGTTGCTGCCTCAGCTCAGATATAGCCCTTAATATTTTATCAATGCCCAATCTAAGGGGGTAAGGTATACATCTATGTTTCTGAATGGATATCGATATAGTTTTTGAATGTGTGCAGGGGCACCTGGTAAGTGGGTAGGCTTTATGATTTTCCATATCGTTTGAAATATTTCAAATTCTAAACGTAAATAATCATATGATGTGCATATGGATTGAACATGACCTGTCTGCAATGGGATCAAACTACAGAGTGCAGTTTTTATTTTGGATCCACCACCTATCCCACATTGGTAGTACATACTGAAGGGTGCATTGAGGTGATCTTCTTCTTCAAAAACCAAAAATGTTGATCTGATAATGAAGGGCATGGAATCAAAACACAAATTTGGAAATCATAGATTGTCAACAGACTGTCAAACACTACTGACTGTGTTAGGCTGTGAAGACCAATGAATTTTTTGGTCCTCGTCCGGACCACAGCGAGAGATTCTGGAAATCTGGTCCGGACCACGGGGACACTCGTCCCGACCACGGTGGAGCTGGTCTGGACCAACGGGCACGCAGAATTACGCAAGATGCACGTTTTTAGGGTTTTTTGATGTGCTAGTTCGCTTACTATAAAAGCAAAGCTAGGGCTGCCTCCGATTGTAATGTTGTTCAACTTTTCATCAAAGTGAAACCCCCAAGCATCCCGTGGAGTATGATTAAGCAATTGCTTAAGTCGGAACCACGTATATCGTGTCTCGTCTTTTGATTGCTTGTTTCTTTTCCTTGTGTGTTTGTTCTCTTGCCCTAACAGACTGGCTGTTTTTCGCTTAGACAAATGTGTTTAGATGAGGTGGTTAAAAATATCTGATTTGATCTGGTTTTGGGACACATATGGCCTTCTTGGAACTTGAACTTTCGAGATGAACGATTCAGAACATCAACATGAGACTGGTAGTGAGCCAATAATCAAATAATGTAATGTACTTAGAAAAACCCAACAGCAGACAATCCATGTACTATAAACTTTTCCTTGTTACCTGTACACCAAGGTGTTCGGCTAGGCACGATGAACTCTTTATCATGCTCACTTTAGACACAATAGTTGTAATCATAGAAAATTTTCCATCGGGAAAGCCCATAATTGCCAATTTCTCTCCAGGTGCTGGTAGGTCCCCGAACTCAACTGGCACGACTCCTTCCCAAAACTTATCATCACTAACTGTTAGGATTGCTGTAGACAACATCACCCATGAAATCAATATCAAAAGTAAACAATCATTTAATCAGCTAGCCCAATATTTGAAAAGAAAATGAGATAGGCTTCCAATACAGGACAGGATGCTCTCATATGAACCTCTAAATTGATCTCCACTTGAAAAAAATGGGGTCCACCACGGTCCATTTGATGATTTTGTGAGTCCCAATGTGTAAATCAAGTTAATCAACGATGGAAAAAAAATCAATTTAATTGAATATCAGGAAGTGTCTTAGTGTCTAGTCGGATAATATTTGTCTCGAGACAAATAAACTCTCATGACAGATATGATTAGTTGAGATGACTACCAATGACTGACTAACCTGACTCTTTTACGTTGAGATGACTACCAATGACTGACTAACCTGACTCTTTTACACATCGAAACCTCACGACTCAAATTATCAAAATAGACTGGTGGGCCCAGTTTCTTTCTCACGGTCATGTAAGAGGATCCTCATCCCTCTCATACATTTCACTAAATTTACGGTTAACACTTCACATACCAAGATCACACTCAAGTGCTACAGCAACTACCGTAGCAGCATATAATGTATCTGAATTGGGTTTCTTGAGCTGCACCTCTGTGTGATGATCTACACACCGAGCACATGTTAACACTTTTCTTCCCTTCACAATGAACCCACTGCTGGTACTGGGGTACTTGGGTCTCCATTGTCCACGTGGACGCAAGAAATTTGGTGGGCTTCTCCAGCATAACACCTTCACAAGTGACTGACAAAAAATCTAACTATCAAAAATATGTGCTTTAATTTCCTTTTATTCTGAACAGATTTAAACAATTAATCAGTCGATCAAATAATCATAGCTAATGGTCCCTATTATTGGAACGGGATGAATGTAACCTAGTTAGCCATATATGTACGCTATGTGCTCAGAGGTTAAGGGGTCAAAATTAAAATGACTAAACGTATATATTGCTAAGCAACCTCTACGAACTAAAGGGTTCAAAATTTCAAATACAAAATTTCGGTTGAGAACACGGAGACACCCGGTCTTGGTATTGTCAGCCCGACGATAAACATACCAGAAGACAAGAAAAACACGTATTTCTGTGCACTTTTTACGCCCTTTAGTACACATTCACACAGACTTACTATTATTAGACCATTGGACCGATTTTAGAATTTTCCTTTTAGTAAAACATGCAGATATTAGATTATTAGCCTTTTAAGAACTCTACACTTCATGTAACTTATTTTTCTATCTCTTTCACATTGGGATGTTGAATGATATTTATTATTTCCACGTTCACAAAAAAATCTCCTTTCATTTTGCAATTATACAAACATCAAAGGAAAAAAACGAGACTTACAGCCAAGTACGGGGAAACTTTCTTCTTTTTCCTTTTCTCCTGTTCAAGGCCTCGATCTTCTTCTGGTACTTGAAGCTTTTGAGCGCAACCTAAAAAATCCTGTGCTCGAGAAGCGAATCTGTCTTCCTGGAGAGAGAAAGAAGAGCGAGAAGAGGAGCAGCGGCATTGAACAATAGGGCGAATTCGGTGGTGGTCCGGTGGGTTTGAATACGGTTCAAGAGAAAAAAAAGATTGTTGAAAGATTCTGTCGATTACATTGAAATTGGTGGACAAATTACAAGAGAGAGTATCGATCACCGGAGATGGCGCCAACATCGTATCGTCGGCGAAACAATTAGGACAACCGACCGACTAGATTCTGTCGTATGTATGTTTGGATCTCTATATATTAGGGTAAACGACACTAATGGTCATTGTAGTTTGGGATTTGTGTCAATTTGGTCCCTATGTTTTCAAATGGCTCGATTTTTACTCTATAGTTACGATTTTGTGTCAAGCCAATCCAATCAATTACTTTCGTTTACTTCATTTAACGGAAGAGCCAAATTCCGTCACGTTGAGAGAATTTGATTTACCACCGAGGGTGGTAGCCCAGTTGGCATGGGTGATGGGGCTTGAGTGCCTTTCCATCCATGTGCACTCGGGTTCGAGCCCCTCCAGTGGTAAAAAAATTTATATGGGCTGGAGGGACGCGTGGAGAGCCCTGTGCCAGCTGTGCGCCTAGGTGGTGCTGTGGTGACGGCCTGTCCTCACGGATAGTAGCTATGGCTCGAACCGAACATTCCACAGCGGGTTGGGAGCCCCTATGGTCACGCCCAATGGGGGTTGCTACGCCGGTCGCCCCCTCCTACCCTTTTGTCTATCAAAAAAAAAGAGAATTTGATTTTGTTCACCCTTCGCTTAAGAGGGTGAATATTACCTTCTTTTTATTGGTTAAAATAGTGTGAATCGCACCACAAAATGATGTCATACTTACCAAAAAATGAGAAAATTTCTCTTTTATTCCTTCGATTTTGACCAAAAATTCATTTTGGTCATTCACCTTTCAATTTCGGCATAAAAATACTTCGACTTTCCAATTTTTTTCAATGTCATCCTTTAGGGATATATACATATATACACGAAAAATAGTGTATTTTGATCAAGCACCCTACACACATCGGATGCCGTTGATTCCCGAGTCAACCCCCTCATTTTTTTTATAGAATTTTTGAATGGCTCGGATCGGCCGTCCTGTGGCCGGAGATGTTCCGGCTCGGCCGTCGGTCCCTTCTAGAGGATGATATTGAAAAAAATTAGAAAGTCGAAGTATTTTTATGCCGAAATTGAAATGTGAATGACCAAAATAAATTTTTGGTCAAAGTCAAAGGGATATAAGAGAAATTTTCCCCCAAAAAATCTATTGTAGGGGGTGTGACCTATACCATTTCAACCAATAAGAGAAATGATAATGTTCATCTTCTTTTAAGGAGAGTGAACAAAATTGCACTCCCCATTTACCCCTTAATGAGACGCTTATCATAAGTCTCACACCTTCTTAATTAAATTGCAACTAATATTTATCCAGGTCTCCTGTAACGAGTTGAGTTTTGTTCACCATCCACTTAAGAGGGTGAACATTACTGAAGAGGGTGAATATCATCCTCCTTCCTATTGGTTGAAATGGTATAGATCCACCACAAAGTGATGTCATGCTTACCAAAAATTGTATTGCATGGTAAACATGACATCAATTTGTAATGAGATCCATATCATTTCAACCAATAGTAAGAAGGGTAATATTTACCCGCTTTTAAAGAGTGAACAAAATTGCACTCCTCCTCATACCCATCTCTTCCCAATCTACTTTGTCACACCCACCATCAAATTTCCACATGGCATGGCCAAACAGTAAACGACGAGTACGACGCGACCACGTGTAACCGTTATGTGCGTTCTCCGGTTGGGTTTTGGCAAGTCTTTTCGCAGCTGTCGATATATGCGTACAGGTCCAATTTGGTGCAGTCACGTGGCTCAATAATGCGTTGGTCAACAAGCTCAAGAGCGCTCTGCTATCTAACCCAACATTTTTAGGCAGGTTAGTGGTGGTCAGCGATGTCACCTTGACACAAGGGTGGCATGCGAACCAACTTGACTTCCAAGAGAGGGCATTCCCCTATATACATTATTGTGATAAACTTTAACACATATGCTATATTCTCTCCTAGAAAGTTTGGTTTTCCTCCTCTTGAGTTGAAATTAACTGTCATCGGAGTGTCCGTTGGCCACCTTCGGCTAGTAGGCACTAATTGTTTGTTTCCCATATAGTGAACGAAAGATGGGAAAGAGCTAGACAACCCAACCCACAAGTGATCTAGTGAGAATCTGAGGAGGAGAGACCTAGTCCGAAAGAGTGAACGCCACTCCACATATATCATAAACTCAATTCATTGGCTGAATAGTGAAGACCAGAAATAATAATAATAATAATAAGCTTGGGTTCGTGGGAAATTTAGAAGGTTTTCCACGTCCTAATTTTGGTTGGTTTGTTTTTTCCTTTTCCTATTTTTATAGTCGTTTTGGTGTAAATTCAAAACATCGTCATTTTGAAACCTTTTAATGAAAGAGTAATATTGCAAGTGGAGTGGAGTGCAATTAGTGTATCTCTTATACTCTCATGCACATGGGCAGAATTCGATTATCGTAAACACTCATTCCCCTCTCTAAAACCTCTAAGATAGATTAGATTAGGATTAACGAATGACAAAAAATTAAATAAAAATAAAAACATAATATTTCCTGTCAATTTGGTAAGAGCATCGGGACTCATACTATCAACTCCACATATCAAATATATTTACCTGAGATGAATTATATTTACATTTTATTGTACCAATCGTATTTACATTATATGAGATGAATTGTGTTTACATTATATTATACCAATCATATTTACATTTTATTTATACATTTGATTTCTTTTGCATTTACTATCCATACTCTTAAATGCTCTATCAGTACTATCATTCCCTGGCTAATGGACATCACCCCTAAGAGCATTCGCACCAGACTCTCTACATTTTGGACCAATTTACACCTCAAAAAGTCACTTTATTACTTTAGCTATCTACTTTTAAAATAACTACTGCATCAGACTCTTTACTCCCACTCTCCTCTCAATAAATAATTAAACTCATCTCAATTAAATACTCCATTTACTTTTCCTCCTTTGATAAAAAAAAAAATTTTCTCCCAGTCTGCCTTCCTCTGACCCGGACCTCCTCTGGTACAACAATTACAAGAGAGAGAGAGAGAGAGAGAGAGAGAGAAACAATAATATAAAAATCAGAACCAAGTGAACAGTTCCTCGCCTAGCCAAGCGAGGTACTGTAGCAAAACTAAATTTTTTTCAAAGTAAAGAGGAAGGAAGAGAGGCTGATAAAGGGGATTTTGGATGTTTTTTTCTTGTTTTGGCTCTTTAATTTAGTTTAAAGAGGAGAGTAGAGCGGGAGATGTGGATGCCCTAACCGGCTACCTCTCGATCAATCCCAAGTATGTGAGACATCACCCCCAATCGGCTGCCTCTCGATCAATCCCCACATATCACCCCCAATCGGTTGTCTCTCGATCAATCCCCGGGTAGGTGGACATCAACCCCAATCCATAACCTGATCCAACCTCCCCTGCCCGTGAGCCTGTGTTGGAGGCAGGTCGATCTGCATCTAATTGGCCAAAAGCTCTATGGCCTCTAACTCGCCAGCCGATCCCCTCGCCAACTCGTATCTGATATGTTTGTGCAAGTTGGGGGTGGTGGTGGTTTCGGGGTCGAGCCAAGTCATCATCCTCTGTAGGGCAGTGACATCTGAAGAGTATCAAAGGTGGCAGACAGTCCGGAAGTTGTAATCCCGCATCATTTGTCTTATTTGCCTCTTCATATTGTTGCACTCCAGTTCCAGAGCATCCCCTGCGGCTTGAACGATTAACAAATCAACATGTACTTGATTCAGCTGATTAACCAAACCAACGGTATTTTGCCCATTGGTTTGGGCTAAGGCAATTTGGGCCTGAATGCCCATTTCTATTTGTCATTCTTCTGTTGGCTTCTTCGTACTCCCCCAACTGATTAAACGACACCAACTTGCAAAATCCAGAAACCCTAAAATCCAAAGTCCAAAAACCAAATTGAAATGGTCGAAGCTTAACGATCGAAACCCGGAGTTGTCGCTCGCAAAATGCCTCGGACTCGAGAACTGCAAGGGTTACTCGTCGTAGCTAATCCGAGAAGAAATTCAGTTATCCGAAGATGTCGATCTCAAATCTGAAACTTGAAATTGTATTTGAGAATTCAAACTAGGAATGGAAGACGAAAACCAAAAAAAATTCGTGCTCGAACTTCTCGCAGCTGGTTGAGAGTTCACGAACTGTCCAGACGATTGTCGAAATCGAACGGAAACCCAACCTTAGAAGTTCGTGCTCGCAGAATGCAGAGGCTACTCGTCGAGGCTAAGAACTTCTGTTTTCTGAAGATCTTCATCGCAAATTTGAAACTTGAGATTCTATTTGAGAATTTGTACCAAGAATTGAAGTCAAAACCCTAAAAATTCGTTCTTGAACCTCTCGCAGCTGGTGAAGAGTTTTTGAAATCCAACGCAAAATGCCTCGGATTGGCTAAGTGCAGAGCTTACTCGTCGAAGCAAATCCGAGAATAATATCTTAAGTCGTAGCTATGGAATCTCCCTTACATGCCATGAGGACTTCTACTGAAGTGAAAATTCATCAAATTTCTGGGTTGTTAGTTAAGACGCTTGTATACTCCAAAATATTTTTTTTTGGGCTGGGCTATTCGCAGCCACGTATTTTCTCCCACAGCCCGTTAAAAATTTTCAATTAGACTCGACAGCTAGTTACCGAAATTAAGATACATTTTCAACATCAAATTACCGAAATATGATATTTTTTTCAACAGCTATTTACCGAAAATGCCCGAAAATACATGTTTGACAGTTGTCTACCGAAAGTTGAATATATTTTCGACATGTAATTACCAAAATATAATCTTATTTTCAACAGCTATTTACCAAAATGTTATTTATAATTTTCAACAACCACTTACCGAAATAGAGTGGGCTATGGAAAAAAATACGTAGCTGCGAATAGCCCAGCCCTTTTTTTTTTTGTTGACAAACCAGATCATCCCAAATATTATATATAAAAAAAACACAATACAATAGAAATGAACACTACCGGATCAAAAGCACAAAAAACAACGAACAAAAACAAAATACAACAAACAAACAAACCAAAACAAAAAAGAAAAACCGCTTGGAACCAACACGGTGGAATCGAACCCTCGATCACACTCGTGAATTTGCATTTAAGAGGCTACAGAGCTCAAGTGCATGACGCGCTAAATGACTTCTAGTTTTTGTTTTGGCAAAATATAACCACCTTCTTCATTGAATGTAGATACTTCCTCTTTTTTTTTTCCCAATCCTCATACATCAGCTAAACCAAGAGACTAAAAGCAAAACTTAATTACAATAGACATCACTTGACCACAACACTCGTGAAAAACCAAAAACCAGAAACACCTAAAAGCTGAAAAACTATTGGATTCGGATCCAGCATCTCGGCCGAAGCAGCTACCAAACCTCGAAAAAGGAAACAACCCACACATCACGTGTAATCACGAAAAAAGCAGTTGCCTAGCACTGTTAGCAGAAATAGCAACAAACACCTATAGCTCGAACGTGAACTGTATCACAAGGAAGAAAATGAGAATGTTACTGATGTACTCAAGTCTGCAGTCCAACTTCTCGCGGCAAAGAGTTGTCCTCTTCTTGAAAGCTTACGGCCATATGGGCGGGAAAGTTAGAAGGCGACAATGCAATATGACTGTAGGTTTTATTGGAGAATGCATCTCAGTAGTCCAAACACAATTTGTCTCTGGACATTATATGACACCAGACTTACAAAAATACCGAAGTATACAAACTAGACCTTGAACAGGATGCATGCAAATTGTAAAAGTACGAAGTACAGCAACTACATTGTTAAAGATGTGTGCAAAATGTGGGAATGAAGTCATACATTTGTAAAACTCGAGAAAGGAGAATGGTGAAGTTTAAGTCTGAGGAAAATTCTGGCTCAAAAAAATCGATTAGGGATTTCGAACAATCAAGGTGGTGTGTGCTTGTACTTGGATTGATTAAGATACTCAAGTCTCCAAGGGGCTAATATAACAAATGGGTACTCAATTCCTAGACTAGCTTTGGACCAAGCTACATTCTTCGGATCATCAGACCTTATCTTTTTGGTAAATATAGATCATCAGACATAGCTGAAGGAATGTTGTGCATTTTAAGAATACTTGGACTTCTTGCTTTGGCACTGGCTGTATGCAACACCAACTTCTGCACAAATAAGACAAAGAAAACTTAGCAACAGTCACAGGGAGAGAGGGAGAGGTTTGATGGTTTGAAAGCTGAAGTTTAGAAAGAGGAATTTTCATTTCGACCCCTCTAGTTAGAGCGAAAATCACTTAAACCCCCTCGAACTCCAAAGCCTATACTTGACCCCTTGAACTCGCGACTTAAGCGCCAACTTTAGTTTCTCAGTCCAAATCAACGAAGTGTAACCCACGCACTCAAGTGCCATATTTGTAATAAACGAAAGAATTGCCCCTATTTTCAATTTTCATTTCTTTCCCAGTTCATCACCACCAGGGTTACCCGGATTGCGGATCCTTGAGGTGTGCGGAATTTGATTGTGGGCTCCATACCCTTTGGAACGCTATACGGTGGGGGTAGGCTTCTTCAGATCATATGTTCGAATGAAACTAGTTTGTTCGGAACGCATACCAGTTTTTCAGATTCTTTTAGTACAAGCAGCATCTGTAATCCGTATATGATATTGTACTAATCAAATCAGTAATGGAATTAATTTATGAAGGTTTTTTTGTTACATGACACTGTACCTATCATCAGTGTACCACTTTTACGGTTGGATTGCCGGAATCTCAGTTCCAGTTTGCTACCGATCCCTGATTGGGATCGTCCAATCTGGATCGTAGTTCGTAACCCCTATCGCTAATAATGGTAAGCTACCAACTTCTCTTATTTATTTATTTTTATGTAAGGGGGGTACCACAGGGGTTGCCACCACTGCAGATTTCAGAGCTTTTGGTACACCATCTTCCAGACTTCCGCCAACAACACTGTCCATTGCTCCACACACTCACCCAACCAGTAGAGTACTGGTGCCTCTTTATTTGTTATACCTCACATACACATGAAGGTCCATGCACACTACACTCACAAGTCACAACCTATCAAAGCACCATGAACAACCTTCAGCCACCAGTCCCCAAGCTAATCATGATCAAAATCCAACTTTCGGCACGCCCAGGATCAACCCGCAAAACTAGAATTGATACATATATTTTACAAAAACAAAATGCAACCTCGAATTTTACTGCCACGGATATAATTCACTAATCAGTTATTAAGTTGATGGGTCAGGATTGACCCCAAAAAAAAGAAGCCAAAGGGCTAGGCTATGGGCCTATGGCACTCGATAGCCTTCATCACTGCCCTCTTCTTCATTCGCAAAGGTTGGTATCGCCGCCGCCATCATTGTTTCACCCATACCCAAATTTCCCACCCAAACAGTAGATAATAGTCATGTCCGTTGGCGTATCACCCAGTTGATTCTGTTTGTAACCTCTAAATGTGGATAACTCCTGTCGTGAGTGAATAGCTTAACAGGGGATAAGAAAACGCGATTTTGGCCACCAATCAGTTTGCAAAAATTAAAATAACCCTAACTAATTTAGAAAGAATTATACGTCTAAGGAGAGCAAGAGATAGAGGCGGGGGACTACTGGATGTGTAACTGATCTGCTTCAAATTTCAGAAAATTAACAAGTACTTATCTGGAACTCATTTCCCATATACTTAAAGACAAGTATTTATAACTTGAGGCTCACTTTTATATAAGGGGTGGGCGGGTGTGAAGTTGATCTGCTTTGTGTTGCCAAATGTCAAGGTTGTTGTGATGGAGTTGGATAATCCTATGGCTGATTGTTGTGCTCTTAATTCATTGGAGATATGAAGGGGGAAGCAAGTGGATTGGAAATCAGCAGGAAGGAAAGATAAGGGACAGTGGTGTTTAAATTTGAAGCCTTAGAATGGGTAAAGTTGCCTTCCTACTGAATCAGTCAATATCATTCATGTTTGTAATCTAATCCAGAGTACGGGGTGGTAAGCATAGGTTTTTTAGGTCAAGGGGCCTAAGTGATTTTTCTGTCTTAAGTACAGGGTTCAAAATTAAAATTCCCTCTTTGAATCTTTTTTGCAATAACAATATACATACTAAGTTTGTCATAAGGACATGAAACAAAGAACTAATGCACAAATAGAGTTGGTGCTTACTAAAATCACTTGTGTGCATGAGAGAGAGAGAGAGAGAGAGAGAGAGAGAGAGAGAGAGAGAGACCTTTTGTTTGTCAAGAATGAACTCTAGGAATTCTTCATTACAACTCTCTACGATACTCGCGAAACTCTTTAAATTCTGAACAGGCATACCATTAACATTAAGAACCTACATCCACCAGAATCAGAAGAAACTCTTGTTAGCTAGAGAAGCAATAATAAAAAGGTCTGCTCCCTTGGAGTTCTGTTCTCTACTTAGTCTAAAATGTACATGTTTTCAAACCTGAGCATTCTCTATGTCATCCATACCATCATATCCCTCATTTGTGCCACCCTTAAGCACCTATCCAACAGTTGCAATCAAATGAAGAAATCGATTTGTAACGCAACGAGCAAAAATTTGAGGCAAATGATAAAATTATCAATGAGATAAAGATCACCTTAGAAATCACCACGCGCTCTTCATGCAACGCCTGCCATATTAGCTCATTCGAAATGTTTTTCAGACCATATCCACACTAGGATTAGAATCATAACACAAGGTTAACAAATTAAACTAGATCAATTATATTGATGAATAATCATAGTAATCTGAATCCAAGCAAAGAGCACACCTTAGACCTTAAATATGGTATGGAAAGAGTAGTGAAAACAAATCCTGCAATGATGTAATATGGAAAAGGCCTCCCACTAATGTTGGCTGGCTTGAATTGCTTGTGAGTTGTGAGTACTACGCTATATTCTCGTATCTCTGAATTACGGAGCACTCTTAAATCAATTCTATCTCCCGTGTACTTTTTCGTGAGAAGGTAACTGAATGGTATGCGTTGTCCCCATGTAAATGGAACTGGAAGCGGTGGCAAATAATTTTAGAAACAGAGTGAAATAGCTAGTTGATCATCAAAGACACAAGAAAAGAGAAAAATATGTGAACACCACAAGTCACTTGAATCTACAATTATATGTTCCTTGTGGATGGCAAAATGATTTACCTGTTCCATCGTTACCGATGTTAATCCCATCAATGCTCAGGATTATATCGTTTGGCTTAAGAATCTCATACTCAGGATAATTAGGCTTCACTTCTATAATGAGGACACCTTGCTGACCATGTCCCATCTTCATGAACAATCGTAAATCAGGATTTTCCATATCTTGCCAAACGATGCCCAGACTTGGGAACCCTACCATTAATTATGTTAGTGTGTGTTTAACACTTGTACTTCGTAAAAAGTTCAAAATAAAAGATCAAATGGAGTAATATACACACACACACACGCATACATACCAGTATATACTCCATTCCGGAAATAGTCTTCAAGGAAGTGACAAATTACGGGTACAGCTATGATATCACTTTCGTCTTCCTTGCAGCTCTGAAATGCCATTCCCACACATTTGCCACTTTTACTAAGAACAGGTGCACCAGAAACCCCGTCCTCTATAGCAACATCCACCTGCGCAATGCTTTATATGGTGCACTCCAGATTACAAGGCTCTCCAAATAACTAAAACCATAACAGTATGGCTAGAAACGACATGAATGTTTTTCTATCTCAGCTCAGTTCGTTTAGCCTTGCCAATGTTCAACACAATGGATGAGGTAACTAGGTAAGTATAGTTCTATACACTTGTTTTCAACAAATTTGAAAGCATTCCAAAAATCTTGTTTTCCACAAATCTTGAAACGGACGCGTTGTCAAAGTGTGAGGGGGAAAGTTAATGTGGTAGATTTTATTACTTGGTGCTTCAAAGCATATCTCAGAAGTGAAGTTGATGGACAATGATTGGAATGGCTTGTCTGCATTTGGACCGAACTGCAGAGTGCAGTTTTTATTTTCGGGCCACCATGTATCCATTGGTGATCTGGCCGTTCACCAGTACGGTGCATCAAGGAGATTGTCTTTGAAAGAAGTCAAGTGGATGTCAATAGCCATACGGTCACAACACATATCTTTGGAAAAAATAGATTGTCACTAGACTCTGTTGACCGTCCGCCTGTCTGTTACTCCCACAAATGTGTTTTGAGTCTTTTGACCGAGTGGCTAACAATATCCGACTCAATCTGTTTAGTTTGTGCATATATAGTCTGCTCAGAACCTTCAAGACGAGGGTTCAGATTGTCAATGTAAGACTTGCAAAGAGCCCGAAGTCAAACACTGCACTTGCCAAGAGGCCCTTGGCCCAACGACATAACGGGGTGCACTTAGGTGTTAGGAGTAAGGAGTTCAACTCCTCCTCTAAGGTGCTAATCTAACTATTCTAACAATACTGACTTTCGCCGAGGAAAAAAAAAAAAGTCAAACACTGCACTTCAAAAACTCAACAGCACACAAGCCATGTACCATGACTTTCACTCTTTACCTTTACACCCAGAAGTTCGGTTTGCGACCATTGAAATTTTACCATGCTCACTCTTGACACGCGAGTCTTAGTCATAGAAAATTTTCCATTTGGGTAGCCCAAAACTGCCAACTTATCTTGGACGGCTGGCATTCCCCCAAAATCAACTGGCATGACTCCTTCCCAGAACTTATCATCATTAACTGTTAGCAGTGCTGCACACAACATCACCCACGTCAAAGCTAAATAATCTTTGTAACTACACCTATAGTTCAAAAGAATGATGAGCCTCCTATGCAGAGCAGATGCTCTCATGTGAGCCTCTGTCCCATTGTGTGAAGAAAAATGGGGCCCAACACTGTCCATTATGATGGTCTGAGCTATCATTTTGTAGATCTCAATGTGAAAATCAAGGATGCAAAAAACAAATTCAATTTATTGGATACCGGTAAATGTCTGATCAAATCATAATCGTCTCGGGTCTCGAGATAAATGGACTCTCAAGACAAATGATTAGTTGACATGCTACTGATGTCCGATTAATCCAATTTTCCATGTCAAGATTTGAGAAATAACCACCTCTGGTAATCAAAATGGACAGCTGTGGGCGCGATTTCTCTTCATACAAGTAGACCATGTAAGAGGATCGCTTGAGAGGATCCATCCCTCTCATACATGCTTTTTCACATAAAAATTATGCTTAACATACCGAGATCACACTCAAGTGCTACAGAAAGTACTGTAGCTATATATAACGTATCAGAATTGGGTTTCTTGAGCTGCACCTTAGTGTGATTATCTACAGAATGAGCACATGTTAACACTTTTCTCCCCCTTACAATGAACCCGCTGCTGGTAGTGTTTTTGGGTTCCCTTTGTCGCGGACACAAGTAATCTGGTGGGCTTTTCTTGCATAACACCTTCACATGTGACTGAAGAAAAATCTAGCTATTAAACATTAATAGGCGCGGATAAAAAAAAAAACATTAATAGGCCAATGAAAGAGGATAGAAATGGAACATAAAAGATAAACAAACTAATTAAGTCACGAAAAATTGTACAGTTCACGTGGCATAAACCTCTCACAAAGAGTGCGTCCTAACCTTTGCGAGATTAAACCGTGTACTTTTTGATAAAGAACGAACAAAATTTTTCTTCAATTATTCATTTATATTCATTCCATAACCAGATGTCCCAGCCATATTCTGTGCACCTGCACTAATTCCGGGCCATAAAGTTAACAACAAACACTTCAAGTGGCCTAAGGTTATGAATGTTTGGTCTGCGTGGGATTAAAAAAATGCAACCTTTGGAGAACAATCACTTATTTGTTTTTTCATGCCACTCGACCTAACCTCTTGGGATTAAAGTGTCTTCATATATTTGCCACATTGAATTGCTTGTACATTGCTTTCAATCTCCATCATTTCCCCTAATTTGTAATTATGGATTGTAATAAGACTTACAGCCAAGTAATTCTTCTTCTTCTTCTTCTTCTTCTCCTCCTCCTCCTCCTCCTCTTCAAGACCTTGATCTTCTTCCGCTAACCAAGTCACAGCTTGCGAAACGAAACTTGCTTTCCGGAGAGAGAAAGAAGAGCGAGAAGACGAACAGCCGCTCAAAACAACAGAGCGAAGGCGGTGGTGGTCCGGTGGGATTGGACAGGGTTGAATCGAGAGAGAGGAATGTTGAAAATTTCCGTCGATTATAGTGAAATTGGCGGACAAATTACAAAAGAGAGAATTGGGCATCGGAGACGTCGCCAGCATCGTATCGCCGGAGAAATAATCACGACTACGAATGCAACCGTTAGTGGATCTGCGATCATTATCTGTGCCCTTGTTAAATCCGCCAGAGCTGGACCTTCATCTTCATGTATTGAGACTTCAGAGAGAGAGAGAGAGAGAGAGAGTACAGTTATGTACAGTTATCTATGGTAGATCGTTTGACCCGGATCCGATTGAAGGCCTGGTTTGTCGGGCTACAGCCCACAGTTCAAGTTAACTTCCCAGATTCGATTAACCAGTTGAAACTGGGCCCGTTGGTATAATAATTAGAATATTTGGGCCTGAACTACGGAGGCAAATTAATTCCTAGTTAGAAACCCATCCAAAAATGTGAAGTGGGGCGGGGAGGCTAGAGCTCGGGAGAGCATCGTTAGCATGACTCAAAACCCCCTAGCAAAACCCTAGTCGGAGGAAAGCTCCAGAGAGAGAGAAATTTTTTTTTTTTTGGGTGGGGGGGGGGGGGGGTTGGAGGTGTCCATGTTTTTTATTTATTAACTCGGGTTAGTGGCAATTTGAATTATCAAAATGAGACTCATACCAGGTTCATCGAGGCCTGAGGCCCAGTAGCTTTGTCTTTTTTTATGATCGGAGATCCGAGTCAGTTTGTACGCACTTCGACTAATTTAGGGTCTGAAAGTTAATGATTGCGTAAAAATCCTCCAATAGCCCCGAAATTTGAAATGTTTGACATCCGTAAGATCCAAACACGTGACCTCATAAAGTACAACACTCGAAAGCAAAGTGCCCCACCCTCAAGAAAAGAGGGTGGAGCTGTACAATGGTCCATTGGTACTATGCTTTCCAATGAATCACCTATTGGGGAAGGCAAGAGATGCACGTGAATATGCATGCGCAGAGGAAGGATGACCTTTAAAGGAAAGTAAAAGGGGAAAAACAACTTTGAATTCCTGTTGTCATTTTGCTTTCTGGTGGGGGAAGGTTGAAGAGCGAAAGTAAATAGTACATACTCCTATTTGCTCTATCTCATGAGGGTCATATTTTCTGTACTCGAAATTTTTTTAGTATCTTTATTTTGATGCATTTTTTCAGTCACGGAGTTATTATTAAAAGAATATATAAATACGAAAGTTTACAAGACATGATCTATCTAAGGACTAAAATTATCAAAAACAAAAGTACGTGAAATGAGGAGAAGAGATGATTCCGCTCCAGTAAGATTTGGCCCAAATTTCGATATGGGAACGTTTGCTCGTTTTTGTTAAAAGTTTTTGTAAGAAATTGCGTCAATTCTTTGCCATCATTAGTCTTGCTGAGAGAACTTTAAATAATAGAATAAATTACAATCAAAAGCAAAAGAAAAAAAGCTCAGATGAAAAAAAAAGTTTGAAACAAATATCTTTATTATAGTTCTATCTATTTTTTTCCGACATTCATTCATATGTTTTTGGTCATTTTCTCTCATCGAAATGAATGATTTATCCAAAAAAAAAAAATTTGCACGAAAATAAATGAATGATCTATTGACGGACTTAATGCAAACTCACCCACAATGTCAGATAAAAAAAAGTAATTAATTTTCACACTCTTCTTTTTTATAACAACACTCCCTTTTCATCCTCTTGTGGTTTGAATTTATAAAATTAACATTTAATTTATATACTTTTCCATAAATAAATAAACGGCCGATGGTGAAATGTCGGTATCTTCAAAGGCCATGGTACCTGGTCATACACGTAGCCATTCAACTATTGCCACGTGTCCCCAGTCCTCTGAAGTGATTCCAGTCAACCCTCTGACCAAAGAAACCCCATCGTCCACAAATTGCCAACTACTTTTGCAATTCATTTTGGTCGACGGCACTCTCTTTTTGTTAATGTCACTTCTCTACAAGTGTAAAATACACTTGTAGGAAAGTGGCGTTAACAAAAAAAAAAGGGAGTGACAAAATTATTTATCTTAATTTTCCTTCCCATTTTTTTCTTTTTTTATTCACATAAAATTACAATACTGCCCTTAGGTATGTGAAAAAGAATAGTACTAGTATCTGTTTCTCTGAAGTTGATGAAACTAGAAAAGCAAATGATATACTCCTATTTGTTAGTGAAAATTACAATTGATTTTTTGACGGTAAAATATACAAGACGTAGATTGTATATTAAGCAGCATTAGAGATTAATATTTTCTTGATTACACGCGTAAAATTAAATAGATCTCGTTGATATATATATATATATATAATGATCGATGTCCCTAAAATATAATTTCAAAACATAAAATACTAGGCGAGGGCACAACAGCAATATTTACTGTATTTACTTCTTGTTTTTCTTATGGTATTACTAGCTAGTATTTACATTTTAGAGTTTTTCTAGTTACAATAAATAAATGTTTTGAAAAAAGTTTCTTTATGGCCACCTTCGCAATAATGTGTGATTATTTGGCCCTTCATTCTTTTTTACTTGTTCACCTCTTCGTATAAGAACCAAAAATATTTGTACAATATTTACTAAAGAATCTTACGACTTTCTTTTATTTTTTATATTAGATGCCTAGCTTGCGTGTACTTCGTCAACTAATTTCAGAGTTCTGAGGTTAATGGCCGAGCTAATCCTCCGGTGGTTCCAAACGTTTAGAATTGAATGTTTATTTCGGCCCTTCGTTCTTTTTTTTATTTTTTATGTTTCAACTCTTTCAAAGAACCAAAAATGTAGTATATATTATATAATACCGCAAAATCTTTTTAACTTTCTTAAAATATATGTGTAGCGTAAAAATTCTCAAAATAATTTGTATCTTATCCGTTTCTTCTGTATTTCTCCATTCCCCGTAGAGATATATACAATAGATTCCTTCTCTCCCTCTCTCCCTCTCTCTCTAACACCAAAATCCCATCTATAAAATGCTACTAGTTGAGTTTGTGTGTACTGTGGAGGGAGAGAGAGAGAGAGAGAGAAGCTACTAGTTGAGTTCGCGTGTACTCTTGAGAGAGAGAGAGAGAGAGAGAGAGAGAGAGGAGATTAAAATCCTTAAACACTGTGATCTTATAAATTCGTCAAAAAAAACCCTATATCCTACACCCATGGCTGCAGAGACCTCTAACTCCGACTCTTCATCAAATCTCAGAATTACTGTCCAAAATAACCCTTCAGACTCCCAACTCTCTCAACTTGGTATCAAATCTTGGCCCAAGTAACTCTCTCTCTCTCTCTCTCTCTCTCTCTCTCTCTCTCTCTCTCAACTGTTAATTTTCTTTACATGTTCATAACACCCATCACTAAATTCTTTTTTTGTTTTGTTATTGTTGTGTGGGAAAAAACCAAATATATAAAATTAGATGGGGCTGTTCTCCCGGGAAGTACCAGCTGAAATTCGATGCAGAGATGACTTGCTATCTCCTAAGAGGAAAAGTGAAAGTTTACCCAAAAGGGTCTCCTCCTTCTACGGCGGCCGTGGCAGAGTTCGGCGCCGGCGATCTGGTGGTGATACCGAAGGGACTGAGTTGCACTTGGGACGTGTCCGTCGCCGTCGATAAACACTACAAATTCGACTCCTCCTCACCTCCACCTCCTTCATATGATCCTCCTAATTAATCTCTTTTTTTTGTTTTTTTTTGGGTTTTTTTTCCTAATTATTCTTGTTGGTACATTTAGGTAGAGAACTATACCTTTTTATTTAGATATCCATGTAATTTTTTTAATTTGTTTTTTTGATATTTATAAATATGTTTGGGTTGTTTAGATGTGGGGTGGAAGAACTGAATGGTGAGTTTATATATATATTATTAAAAGTGTGTTGGTCAAAGAAAGGATTCATGTCAATATTGCATGCCCTATGCAAACTAAACTCTTTTTTATGTGTGTTTCCTTGACTGGTCAAAGGCATTAAATCTATCATGACAGCAAATTTTGAGGGATGAGAGAGAGAGACACAGAGAGAGAGAGAGACACTGGTTAAGGTCCAGTCCAGTTTTTTTAACCTCCAGTCCGGTCCAGTTTTGAGCCTTTGTGGGTCCCTCCCGGGTCCAAAACAATGATCGAAATCGTTCATTATGTAGAGCTCGTCGAGAATGGTATCCACGTAAAAAATTAGCTTGATTTAACATCGATAGATACATGAACAAAACATTTGTGTAAGAAAAATGCAATGACAAAAATTAAATTGAAATTCATAATTTTCCATTTTTTCTTGTACAAATGTTTTGTTCATGTATCTATCGATGTTAAATTAAACTAATTTTTTGCGTGGATACCATTCTCGACGAGCTCTACATAATGAACGATTCCGATCATTGTTTTGGACCCGAGAGGGGCCCACAAAGGCCCAAAACTGGACCGGATTGGAGGTTTAAAAAACTGGACTGGACCTTAACCCGAGAGACACAGAGAGAGAGAGAGAGAGTTTTCCTTTGAAAAAGAAAGGGAGTCTATTGTAAGAGTAATTATTCACTGGTCCGGGGACTATGCTGTGCATCGTGCTGCGCGTCTGTCGGCGCGGCCTTGCCGGTATTGGTCCGACCATCGGAGATGTCCACTGTGTAGAGTTTGTCGAGTACTACAAATGTACCAAAAATTAACTCTATCATATATCGTTAAGTGCCTCATCTGAATATATATAATTTGAAAAAAATGGATTCAGTGGATTTGATCCAGTGTTTCCTATCCATTAGGATTCATTTTTTTTTTTCAAGTTATATGTATTCCGATCAGACACTTAACGATATTTGATCAAGTTATTTTTTGGTACAGTTGTAGTAGTGGACGAGCTCTAGATGTACAATAAACGCCTCCAATCGTCGAACTGATGCTGGCAAGGTCGTGCTGCACAGCACAGTCCCCGGATCCTTCGACCTTCATAACCCATTGATTGAACTATTTTGGTGTATGTTTTCTAAATCGTATTTTTAGTCCGTTTATTCAAGACGAACGTGATTTGCTCACTGAGTTACATTTATCCAATCAACTTTGACTTTTTTACATATTTGTTCTACACATCAAGTTTTACAAAGTGAGCGGATGGACTTGCATTTTTTAGCTCAAAATGAGACCCATACGAAGGGCACACAATTCTATGAGATTTTTGGCTCGATAGGTGTTCTCGTTTCCCTTTTTTTAGAATGGAAAAGCCACTAAAATGATGTTAACTGGTTTACATTATAAATTTATACTTACGTATTATTTTTTCTATAATAATTGGTGTTCGTGTGAACTTACACAAATTTCAAATAATTTAAGAATCTTGTGACAAAGACCCTCAATAAATTTATATTGGAAATAAAAGTCAAATCTACAATTAGTAATTAGTTATTGTTATATGAAAATCACAGATAAAAACTCATAGACCGCCTCGTAATAAATGTTTTGTAAAAGATATGCAAAAATACGTGAAAGCTTATAGAAATACCCAAAATTTGTAGTAAAACACTACTTAATTATTTTGATTTTACTCTCAATTAAATATTTATTCATAGGACGTTGTTAACTCGACCTTCTCATCTGAATACAACATTTGCAGAAAGTGTCAACGGGCTTGTAGCTTAAGAACACTTCCTCACCTCTTTCACATAGAAGGGGAGGATTTGAGCCTTGCTAGGAGCGCGATTGCTTGTGTGGTGGTTGGTGTCCTTTGAGCTGACCACCCTTGTGCTGTTTAGTGGTATCCCTTCCCCATCCCTTTAGAAATATGCTAGATATCTATCGAATGACAAAAAAAAATAATTATAGCAGAAAGTGACTCTTGTTTTCCTCATTTTTGAACAACTTAAAATTTCTCACCCTTGTTTCGAGTAATTTCTTTGGATAATATTCACAAATCATTCTTCCTTAGTTAAAGTGTGTACAATCAAATTTCATGTATGTATCTTCTCTTCTAAAAAACGGTACAACAGGTCGGGGAACAACTCCAAATTTTGTGGGATTCACTTTGGGGTTCCAAAAAAACGATCCAAGCGGTTAAATTTGTTTAAAACATATATATATGTTTAAAAGACCCTAAAAAAAAAAAACCAGCTCAATTAAATTAATATCGATTAAAGCTTGATCAATTCATTCAATTTTTGACCTTATCAATTCAAGAACCAAAAATCGAATTTATTGGTCAAGCTCTTACCGATATTCGATTGAGCTAACTTCTTCGAATCTTCTTAAAATAATATTTTTAACAAACTAAACGGCTCAAATCATTTATATAGAATCCAAAAGTGAATTTCGCACAATTCTGTGTACATTTGATGTACCCATAGTTATATTCATAGTTTTTATTGCTCGGGGGAAGAAGGTCGGTCATCTATTGCCCACCTTTCAAGGGGTTAAGTTCCCAAAGACGGGAGTGGATGCGAACCGTTGATGTCAAAACTGTTTGGTTAGGATTGGTTGGGTGCCTAGCTAATAGTATTATAGTGGCTAGTATTTCAATAGTCAAATATGTTGAGAAATTTTTGGCTGTCGGGTGGGTACCACGTCACCCGGCTTAATGTGGTGCCGAGCACCCATATCCGAGCCGTCCAAAAGTGTGTTGGATGGCCCAGATTGAAACACTCTCTCTCCTCTTACCCCACCACTCTCTCTCCTCTTTCTCTTTCCTTTTTCTCTCTCCAAATCCGAGCCATTCAAAACCAAAAATGGACGGCCCGGATGCATCGAGCGGACACCATGTGGTACCCGCTCGGCACTAAAAAATTTCTCATATTTCTAAAGAAAGAGGAATATACCTTGTCCTTGGTCCTGGGTTTGAGTCCGGTTTCTCAGTTTGGGTTAAAAGGACACTCTCTGTCTCTGGTCTTGGATAACTTTGGAGCACTGCATGTGTAAAAGGAACCCTTCACTTTCTGTTTGCTAAGCTGGATTGGATTGTCCATTTGCAGCCCTGTCCTTTATTTCTTGGTAGTATTAGAGGAACAATGTGAAAAAGAGATCGATTAAATTCTTTATACCGTCGGTGTAAACATTTATTTTTTTTCCAAATCAAATATACTGTATCATGTTGCCATATTCTATTAATTAGGACCACTGTTTGCAACGTGGCGCGATGTAATTGATTTGGAGGAAACAGATATTTACACCGACGGTATAAAGAATTTATTCTATGTGAAAAAACTTATCCTTGCAACTTGCATGCACACGCATTTTTACCAACTGCACTCTTATATACTGTTCTTTACCATTTGCACTTTGGGAAATGACATAAGCAAAAATAAAGTTACGTGCAGTACAATGTTCTGGGGTAAGTGATAACCCTCAGATCCTCCAACATGTGGAAATTATCATAAAAGTTTTATGAATGCACTCTATTTTTTGTCTCGTGGTGAAAAATTATCAGCGAAAGATTTACTAGAAAACACGAAACAGAGTGTATTCATTTAGAAAAGGGAGTATGAAAATCATTTTCCAAAGGGCAAATGGTAAAGAATGGGAGTGCAAATGGTAAAAATTTGCATGTAAAAATTTGTTTTCCGCTATTTTCCTCTAATACTACCAACAAATTCAAATGGTAAGAAAATGGAGTACAATTGATGCGAAAAACACTCCTTGAGATTCTTCCCTTGTTTTTTTCCTGTGCAAAGAGACCCTTTATCTGATTGCTTCAGGGCTTTGTTTTGAATTCTAATACCGTAGTTATTTATTTGAAGTAAGTTTAATATTTTTTCTTCAATAAAAAACTATATTTGGAGATAATCATTCAGTTCTGTTGTAAGTATATTTTTAATTTTGGTCAAAATATTTGACTTTTTAAATTTAGGTTTTCAGACAATCATTTATTTTATTTTTTGTTAGTGTCTTCTAATTTTCAATTGAAAAAACATTTTACTTTTCAAATTCACTTCAAAGAAAAGAATCAGAAATAAATTCAAAGATGAAAATCATCAGCAAGCTTGGTCCGTTTTGAATCATATTTGCCTTTAGTAAATAGAGAAACGATTTTTTAAAGTTTTTAACACTCCCTTTTTATCCATTGCCACTCTTCTTCTTTTTGAATTTATTAACGTGAAAGTATCAAATTGCCTTTCACATGAAAAAAATGACTCAAAAGTTCAGGATAATTTAATCATTTCCAATGCATAATAGACCAAAAAAGGGGGTGCTGGTGGATAAAAGAGACGTGTTAAAATCATTTGTTAGCTTTTGGTGATAGTTTTTGCCTTTTAAATTATCTGCATCAAATTTTGTCAAAAAAAAAATTAACTGCATCAATTGATCTTAAAAAGATTATGACAGATATAAATATAAAAAAGCTAATGCTGACTAAAGCTCAAAAAGGACAAATGAAAAAATTGTACTAATAATTTAGTCCAAAGTAGATACTTTTGATAAAGACTTAAAACTCCTTTCCACTGCTTTTGACGAAAGCTTTTTATTGAAAGCTCTAACCACAGATTGTTGCGATTTGATTGCTAAGTGTGCGGTAAAAGATACAAAAAGTACATTTAAGCTTGCGAAAAGCATATTAAAATTTTACGTAAAATTTATGATATTATCTGCACCTTAATATCCAAATAAATTGAACAAAGCACTAGTACTACTACCAGTTATGAAGATGTTCTACAAGACAAAATAACATAAAAGAAAACGAAAAATCTTCACGTACGCACGCTACAAATGAAATAAGTTTTCTATAATTTCTACATCTACACTTAAAAAGGAAAAACATAGGCCGAATTAGCATATCGAAGTCTCATATTCAGTTGAATAAAATCTAGCAACACTCACTACTGAGAAGATAGAAAGGAGCAAGATACGACTACGCAAATCCATTCGATTTCCAAAAAGGATTAGTTGCGATTTTCGACTTATCCAACCGAGCTGTAGGCAATTACTAAACCATTTTCTTCTGTGAGGGAATAATATCGTCATCAGCAAAGTCCCTCTCCCTCTCTAAGCCAAATGTTATCATCAACAAAACTTGAAGCCAGAGATATAGATTAAGCTGATTATAATGGAGCACCTCCCATTTTTCAGATTACATCAATGCATCAAGCAAACAAACAGCTTTACCCATCCCCCAGGGAAGCGATACACCTTTTTCTTTTCTCAGTTGCCTCTACGGCTCTACCTCATTACTTAAACAACATACCTGAAAAGGATAAGAAAGAAAAAAAAAAATCCCACAGATAAAAAAGGAAAAAAAAGCCAAAGATACAAACTTCACGCATTTCAAACCCTATGGTAATGTACAAGTTGACGGTTGACACAAACATGATTCCAATACAAGGGGGGGTGATCAAAGAACCCCCGGTTCAACAAGCTAGCGGATGCAACAGCTCCATAAGTTGTATATCACCCGTTCCTGGAGAAACAAGTTGTTATATCAAAAACATATTAGATGAAATGTGGCAGCATATTCTGAATTGAATGCGAAAATAGGAAGAGCCTCTAATCACATACAAGAAGTACAAAGACCATTGTAATCATCATCTCAAAATCTCCAGACACGGGCACTATTAAGAAAAGGTTGTTATAGTGTACTAGTTCACACTTAACTTGGGGAGAGCTTGATGGCTGCTTAATTTGACAATAATGTTTGTGACGTGGGAAAATCTAACAGAGTTCATGTGTCAACATTTTCACTAGGTAGCTTGCAATTAAGCACCCTAGTGTGTATAATGTGGATTCATGAGTTTAGCTATTGGAATAACGCCATCCTTTGCATTGAACTCCAAATCGAACAATTTTCTCCTGTAACTAGTGGGCGTTCTGAATTGCCAATTCTCAAAACGTAACTTGTGAGCATAGAGAAGGGCCACAAAACCACTCGGTAATTTTTCTTAGAACTTCCACCACCACAAACCTATCAGATGATCAAGTCTAGGCTCTCCATTCAAATACCAACAATGCTCCTTATCCTATTCCTCATAGATCAAAGAGAGTAAACCAAGGTCACCTCTTCTCAGTCTCGATTACAACTTGAGATTCCCTACTTCATACAACAACAAAAACAACAGAACCCATGTAGTCCCCAATCATTGGGGGTATGGACGGGGGAGGATTGGAGACACACCTAACTTTTGGCAATATGCACAAAGTGGCTGCTCTCAAAATATCACTGAAACAGTGGCCCACTATATCTGTTTTGCTGCGGAACCATGCTCCCAAATTAAAACCGAATGGCATCCGAGAGGGCAGGCCTAGAAACCCAATTCAATTTATGTGCGAATTACCATGCTTCCTTCATTGATAGTCCAGAGCATCAGTATACACAACTAGATTCCCTACTTCATATCACCACAATATTCTAGAATTCTCCACACAAGTTTAGCATATAGTGGAGTTTGGAAGGTACTAGAAGTGTACTCATTGATCCAATTCCAACTTCTGTCCCAAATGAAGTTGTTCTTGTGTTGGTATCATAGATGTGTTACGCACACCTAAAATGCCAAAACTAACCTCTAAAAAAAACTTATCCTCAACTTGGACAACAAGACACAAGGCAACTAAATAAAGAGAACATAGAACTATTGAAGTATTTGTTATGCAGCTCCAAAGTAGGCATGTGGCTCAATTTCCTGCATCCACGTCATGCTCATGCAATAACCTATCTTCAATACAAGCTTTCGGTTGTGTACGTCCACTGCATCCATCTTTATGTGCAAATAGACCACCCATTTAGCATGTCTCTAGTGTAGAATCACATCATAAAAATAGGCCATTACGCTTGTACCCCACACATGACACCTAGAACCATCTAACATGAAGTGCAAAAAGTTCAACTTCACTTCATACCCAAGGCTTGCTCGAGTTAAAACCATGCCCATAGGATCTTCAAGCACCAAGTAGTCAACACCCTCTTTTGACGACTTGTTCGGGCACCACCACAACACAAACTTGTACATCATGCATCTCTTGCTCTATCAATAACTTGGAAGACAAGTGTTGGAAGTAATCATCAATCTCAAAGTCATAACTTTCCTCTACGTCATTGCTTGCCTCCAAAACTTGCCCACTATCTTCCAAAGGTGTCAAGAAAGGCTCATTGATCAGTAGGATAAGTCCTTGCTCTTCATGCTCACCAAACTCTTCTTCAAACTTGTCATATATGGGAACACAATCTTAATCACCACTAGCCCCAAAGACAAGATCATCCTCAACATCTTCGTGTGAGAGTCTCTCTTCACATTCAAAGATAGAAATCTCATCAATATCCAAAGTCTCTCATTTGGAGACTCATCATACACGGGAATTCCTTCAAGATCACCTTCAAAGTCTTCATTTGGAGACTCATCAAGATGGGTAAATCTTCACACTCATCTTAAACCTCAACTACACAATCATCTCCAAGAACATCCTCAAGCTCCTCACTTGAATATTCATCAAAAATGGAAAAATACTAGGAATAGCCTAGTTCCTTCACTCCTTCAAACTCATCCAGATTGAGTCTTCCTCAAACTCGTTCGGATTAGATTTTCCATAAGGGGTTTGACATCAATGTTGTTCTCCTCCTTGTAGTCAAAACTAGACTTAAATTGACTATAAGAATCACCAATGTCTTCACGAGGTAGTAAATGATGCACCTTCTTAATCAAGGTAGCTACTCGTCTTTTGAATAACAACAATTGCACCTTATCGTTCAAGGTAGCAATTTGTGCACTCAACTCTTCAATCTCATTCCTATAACGATTTTGGTTGCCAAAGTTATCAATTCCATCACCATTATGCTCCATGATTGCTCTACCTCTACCTCCTCTTCTTATTGTACCTTCATGAGCCATCATAATACCAGAAATCAACTCCAAACAAGCAAATCAACCCAAAATAATCTGTGCACCTAGCCAACGCAGTCACAAAACTCAGTGAACTCAGCGATCGACTGATTCAACTTAATCAATACATCAAAATTACCTAATGAGGACTCTAGATACCTATTTATAGACTCAAAACCCTATGCACACCGGAGGATGCTAAAATGACAAAACTACCCTTAATTCTGCTGCATCAACAGCACCAGACCGTTTAGACTACAATGCCTATACACAGCACAAGACTGTTAAGACTATAATGAGTATGTCAATACAACTAAAGAACTTTGAACAATAGAGCAGTAGGAAAATCTAACCATCCATATCTAAACTATCAATCAACATTTAAGACAAGCATCAAAGTTGAAGGCACATACTATCACGACGTACGCCTCACATGATGAATACAACCACCCAGGTCTAGCCATCTAGCATTCTATAGCATATGTCTGAACCTGCAACAAACAAAAGAAGACATAACTCTGGCATTCATGATTTGTAAAAAAAATGGTACACTAATTGACACCGATTTTCACATAAAAAAGAAAGAAAAAAAAGTGAGTGGACCACACATATCCAAAGTGCATTGATGAGAATGTACAACATTGTCAAGTGCCAAAAGCAGAAAGTACATGCACCAAAAGCAGTAAGAACTTGAAAGAACTCCATTTACAACCTCACACGAATAAAATGGAATATCTGAACAAGAGCAAAGACCTAAACTAAGCAGTCAACACTGTAAACCTAAATTGAATGCGAAAACAGAAAACAGAAAACATATCAAACAAATATATTAGTAACTACCACAACCTGGGATACTGTTCTACCTCATCAAAACTGTCATCTGAAAAGAAATTTGTTCCATTACAACTCTTGTCATGAGAACCATCATACTGGAAAACCCTCAGCTTTCCTTCCTGTAATGAACAGTGACACATATCTCAAACACCCAAGATGGTCAAAAGCAAATGTACAGCCTCCTGGCAATGATATACGTGTACCTTGGTCCCATAGACAAGGCCACCACCAGCTAAAGGATGAAAACAAGCTACATTGACTTCATCTTCTGCACTAGGAAGAACGCTTACAAGTTCCATATCTGAAACTCGATATACCTGAGCCCAGGCAAAAAAAGAGTAACTCTTAATAAAGGCAATGAAGCACTTTGAAGCAATTAATAGCATGTCTACATCCCACTTTCAAGGCACAAATAGATGAGGACTGCATACTGTTTCCATTTCGTCGTCATACAATTAAATTAACTATTGCTGCATAATACTGGAACCAGGACCCAACCAAAGTAGTACATTGAAGAGGATACTTTTTCATAACTACTGCAAAGGATAGTTGCAGCTGCATCCACCCAAAATTGAACAGGACTTCCTTAACATAGTTTTATCACAGGAGAACGTAAACTCTTTGATCTATACCACAATCTTGTCCCTCGTGCCATCTGCAACTGCCTAAGATAATACATACAGTACCAACATTGAACCAAAAGGCCAATATGATGGCATAGCACTTTACTTCTGCAATCATATGGTTATACACGAATAGTATACAATTGTGCATGTGCAGATGAGTTGCATGGCTGGAGACTGGAGAGGAAAAAATCAGCGCTGGTAGTTGATGTCAGACAGTGGCCTTGGTGCCTTCTATGGTGGTGTGGTTTTGTAGAAGTGGGGAACGGAGCAGAGGGGATGTTTCGGAAGTGAAAAAAGCAATTGCAAAACAGTGTAGAATGAAGTTTTCAATCTCTGGAAGTTGCCCAACAACTCTTGCAAGGGAGGACAGTGGTATTTCAAAAGCTACATGAGAGGTCCCTATAATGGTCACAAAACCCGTGAATGGTAGGTGTAATTAACAATATACCATTAACCTATTTTGCTAATTTGTTGACCTCAACTCATCTAAAAGCTCAAGCTTTTTGAGAGTGGTAACCTTATTATTAGATCCTCAACCCACCCCCTCGCCTGTTCATACTTTCCTCCCCAAGCAGACAAACACGAGCACTATTTACGACAGCAACAAATATCACACAGTTGGTTCCATCAGATTTTGAAAAAAGATTATGTCATGATGCAAACCACAATTCGCGTATGCCTTTCTCATGCTATAGTATAAGGTAAATAGAAATACTTTGCTTCAAAATTCATATGAATGAATCCGATTATTGCTATTAGTTCTACACCTGGACAACAGAATTGAGTTATCATATTTTAGTTCAAGCTATTACCTAGATCCTACATTGTATATGTAGAGCAACTACAACATGCAAATTGAGTAGTTCTTCATAATGCATCTTAGTTCTTACTAATTTAACCATGGAAATAGAAATGGAGGAATGATAATAAATACAAGACTTTCTAACAGCCTGATAAAACTCCATAAGACTTCAACGACCTAACTCCCAACAATGCAAAAGTAGGGTTCATAAGTATGTTTCCCCTTGTAAGTTCATGTTCCTTACATGTTAATAGGTACAGAATTATAAATATCCAAAAATACTTTCTACTTTCTACAACACCAGTATAGGGTTCCATATCATTTTCAAACCTCTGAACTACTTTGGAAGGTCTTCATATACAATTCGTATGCAGATACTGACATTCAAAATGAAGATCATTTGTGATATCAGTTGCTTCAGTGTATTTTAAAGACATCTGCATTAAACCATCGTGTCTTGACTAATCCTGTTAATCAGTAAATCAAGATGTACACTTGTATTTTGCCTTTTACTGCCCTTTCTCTCCGGAAAATACCAATATTTTTTTCTAAAGGAGGCATATTCATTCACACAAGACGAACTATATCCTCAGACAAATGGCCCCTCCATCCCATCCACAAAATCCAAGTAACAAGAATTCAAGATACATCATCATTCTACACGAAGAGCCATGCTAACTCTCACTGGCATTGTAACTATCATCAGATGCCAAAAGGAGATGAAATGAAGCACTTTCATTCATGTACAAAAAGGAAGAAAATTTCCTTCTAATATGCTGACGAATCAGGATAACAGAAGGGAAACTATCACAACGAGAAACCATGGGCAAACTTCAGTTATTCGGGCAAGGAAAAATAGAGAGCTTTACCTCCAAAACAGTGTAAACGGGTAGTGATGTTTCTCCGTTAATGACAATGCTTTTGAGAAGCGAACTATGTCGTCGACCGTACGCAAGCAATATGTGCTCAGAGGTGGGAGAAAACTGCACGAACAGAGTGAGTAAACAAGTTCAACGTTAATTGCAGTTGACAAGGGTTTAACGATTACACAAAAGCTTTAACACTTCCAGTGCTCAATAATTGTGCAATCTTCTTCCGATGACTAGAAACATAAAGTTCAATAGGATTTCCATAAAATCACAATATGAAATCCATATCGTAATTACTGGAAATCATAGCCCATTCCCCTTTTGCCCTCCCTCTTCCTTTCTCCTCTCTTTAGTCTTTCAGGAATCAATGCTGAACCTATGCATTCCCAAGGTCCCTACAGGATATTATTTATTTCAAAAAGTTGATTCATTAAAAAATGTCAATTTCCAGAAAACTAAAACAGCAAACTAGGGTCCTTGGACCTTTCAGCCAAATGAACTAAACTTAACAGCCATCTGCTATTTACAAAAAGGAACAGATTACACTTTGCAACACCAAACAGGACCGTTTCTGTACATCACAAGTAAAAATGAAAATTTTCAAACTAAGGACATCACAGGTAAGAAAAGGTGCATGTCTAAACACAAACAAGAAGGGTACGTAGTGAGTGCTGGATTTAAGTAGAGTAGCAGACTATAAGACCTACAAAGCAAAGCTGCACTTTCGTACACCTAACTACATAGTGTATCAAAGGGGAGAGGAGTGGGGTAGGGTCTGGACAATAAGAATCTGGCACTGATATCTATCCAGTAAATTAATGGAACGGGTGGGGTTAAGATAATGAGAACCTGACACTGAACCTATCCGCTAAATCAACGAAAGAATCTGCATTTCCAGATATCTATAGGGAACAACTAACCTGTATTGAAGTTAGACAATGAGCAGCTCGAATAGGCCTTGATACAAGCACCACACCAAAGCTGTATAAATATAATTACCATTGGAATGATCAAAATTGAATGTACCATAGAGCTTAAAGAAATTAAATGGGTGAACAGGTTGGAATTTACGTTGCTTCTTCAAGGGAGTATATACGAAGCTCGTACAAGACTTGTCGTGCTGAGATTGGGTGTCTGGTCGGGGAAGTACCTGCCCCCGAGAAATCTTGATGTAGTTGTGTTAATAAACCTGGATCAGTTTCAAATTGAGGAAGCACGCATGCGACACATGCAGCCAAAAATCTCCCACAAGGTGAAAAATGGGCCCCCATTTCACTGCAACCACATTTGCAGCTATCATGCTATACCACACGCCAAAAAATCCAGCAATGTAGACTTTGCACAAATTAATTCACACCACAAAACAAAACCAGATATACGATTATGACCACTGTCAATCTAAGTTGCCGTTTGCAGTCTACATTTACGGTCAAATTTTCTCTTTAGCTTAATCTTGAGACATATAAACAAGGCTGGCCTCGAAAGATTTCACTTCACCCAACAAAGGATGTTAACACATAGCAAAGGATCAAATGATTTTGAAAACAAATTACTTGCCATCTTCATACCTGCAGAGGACAGCATGCGGTATGGTTAGACGACACCTTTCGGCATCGAGCGGATCATGGGGACTTTTTATATCGTGTGGCCATATTCTTAACTTCACTGTGCAAGGTAACTCCGCAGGTGCTGTAGCAGCCAGTGACGCAGCAAGCTCAGACTGAATTCTACTCAAAATGGGGAGAGAATCACTCCTACCATGTGAATTACTAACATGAGCCGCACCTTGTCTGGAGTCTAATGCAGACATCAAATGGGTCTGCAAAGACAGATCCCGCAGCCCAGATCCTCCTGAAACCACATTTCTGTTCACAGAAGATGGCATTGCTACAGGAGCCATTGGGATCCCCCCTTCAACAGGAAGCACAGGCCCCATGCTAGCATGACTTTGACCCATTAACCATCCTTGTAGAAATGGTAGCTCCCAACGTGTTGGATCTCCATAATGTAGAAACTGATGTTGTCTCGATTCTATAGAAACCCTGTCTACCTGAAAACCAGTTGACCTGGGTACTCCACCAGCTTCGGAAATTAAACTCTGCTGGTATCCCTCAACAAGTTGCTGTTCAGTGGTCTCCATGGAATCCATGGTGGTGTCAGCAACAGAATCTTGCAATCCAGTAGGGCAATATTTCGTTAATGTTCCCCTGATTGCAGAATGTGAGTTAGAAGAAATCTCAGGAGCCAAATCCATATGGTCAGACTGCTCTATTGCATTTACATCCCCCTGAAACTGCATTGAAGAAGAAGATCCCACTCCAACGTGACTTGGACCAACTGGTCTGTTACCGAGTTGTGGATCTGTCCTTGAATCCTCTCTTGGAAAAGAAGGTAAGAACAATAAAGGTAAAGACATCAAAGGCAATTCAGTTGACATACTAAAACGATCACTTGATTGCACATTTGCCACATAAACAGCAGGAGGAGGATAACGCCAAGATCCTGGAGATGTTGCCATTATCATTGAGGAATCTGAAGAGCCAAGATCATTAACCTGCATATCAGCCGGACGATGTAATTATAATTTGGTTGAAGTGAGTAACTAAAAACAAATCTGTTGAGAAAATTTTCACCTCAGCAGTTAAGAGAAAGGGAGCACCATGCGGATGAAAATGCACGGCCCGCAGTGAACGCTTGGTCTTCAGTACAACAGTAGGTGAGGAAATCTCCCCTCTCCTATCATAGTGCCATATATATAGCTGATATTGGATTCCAAAATCAAAAGGTTATGTCCCAGAAACAAAGACTCACTTACAACTCGCTAAGCCCGTAAGCAAGCTAACAGTATACTATAATACCGCAATTTTCATAAAAACAAAGGATGCAATAGAGTCCCAGACAGGTAGCGAACCTAAATAGTAAATACAACGGTCACATAAAAAATTGGGTAAAGGCGTCAAATGTAAGGCAGCAATAACCAACGAGACCTGAGCGGTATGTTTCAGTATACCTTAAAGCATCAATAAGAGGGCGAATAAACGTCTGGTTAAAGCATGAGAAATCACCTGGTATCTAATGGAATTGGTTAACATTAATATAACTTCAAAAGGGCAAATAAAATACTAACTAAAACTGCTACATATGCAGTAATCACCCCAAGGGCACCAGATATTCCTAATTTCATGGAATTACCGACCGAAACAAACAGTTCTCCCAATATGATCTTCAGATTGGTCAAAAAACATATTTCCATCCTACAATATCTATTTGATGGTATTTGGGCTCACTAAATTTAAGTGAATTGGTAGCCCAGGACAGAGCTCAATGGAAAAATAGGATTCATGTAGCCGTCCCGAATTGATTGGGACACAATGCTCAGTTTGGTTTGGTTTAAAATATCTATTTGACAGTTTCTCAATATCCTAGCTAAACTTGAGTACTTAGACTACAATTCCATTTGTTTCTAACAAATAACAACTACGGAAACATCATCGGAAGGGGGGGGGGGGGGTTAATCACACGATACGTATAGAAAAAACTTTTCACTTCTGCGCTTTTCATGTCCACAGTGGAAATTGCACCCCTGCAATTTCTAAATTTCCGATCTGGTCCAATCAAAATCAAAATTTGCGATCTACAATAAGGACAATCGTTCTTATAGCACAATCTGCGAAATTCAGACCGGAAAAAACAAAAAAACAAAAAAAAAACCCTAACAGAATTTGGCAAACCTTTGAGGGATTGGAGGCTGTGACGAAGAATATGAGCTTCCGTTTGCCTCGTCAAACGGTGAACGCCCCATCGTATCCTTCACGGCGAAATAATTTCGGGGAGTACACAGGGAGACATCAATCAATGGTTTCTAATTATTGCAATTCTCCCTCTCCCTCTCCCTCTCCCTCTCCCTCTCCATCTCCCTCCCTCTCTCTCTCCCTCCCTCTCTCTCCTCTGCTGTGTTGTGTAAGAAAGTTGCGCTCTATTTCCTGATTTGATTTCGAATGAGATTAGGTTTTGGAAATCAGTATTTAATGAAAAGGCATAATCAGGGCCGTCTAATGTCACTCTACATCCTAATTTGCGTCGTCAAAACCTAATCCATTCTCGGATCGCGTACATTTACAACTTTAGCCTTTAAGTTTTCTCTGATGTCAACTTTGGCCCTTCAAGTTAGTTTCTTCCAATATTTGTCCAGACCTAGTCTATACTCACTTGTTTTTGGACACATCCACAAGGAGACCCAACCCCACCAAAGACAACCATTGCCCCCCTCTCTCTCTCTCTCCTATTATTTTCCTGTCAATCTTCTGAATTGACTTTTCGCAGTTAACTTTCTTCTGCATCGTCTTTTTTCATTTAGCTTTCCTAAAAAAAACCTTTGGATTGATTAATCAATCAACTAAAAGTAACAACTTTTGAAAACAAGATTTTTTTTCTTAATTTAGGATAAGACAAATAGATTTGTAAGTAAACAATAATACACATAAACAACCTCTATTATCACCCTCACAATTACACACCACACTAATTTGGCGTACTCTCTTTCATCCACCCATGTTAGAAGCACAAACGAGCCAAGCCGAGTCTTATAGTGTTCAAGCTCTACTCATTTACTAAACAAATCCAAAACTTAAGCTCAAACTCAGCTCATTTAGAAACAAGCCAAACCTGACTAATTGACTTAACAAGTCTTTCTAAATGAACAGATATTTTACGAGTCGGCCGAGTTTTTGAGTGTTGAGCTCAACTCGTTTAATAAATAACAGAAAGTCTGCCCACACAGCAGATCTGTGCACAGATTGTGCACAGATTTTGTTGTAGGGCCCAGCAATGGTCCCACAAAAATCATCCGACCCGTTCATTAAATGTAAAACATTTTTTCAAAGGTCTCCGTAAAAAATAAGTTCAATCCGATACCTATAGATATTCGATCCAACCATATAACTTTTCATTATCCGGAAATCTGAATGAAAAGTTAGATGGTTGGATGAAGCACCTATAGACATTGGATTGAGCTTATTTTTTACGGGGGCCCTTGAAAAAATGTTTTACATTTAATGAACGGCTCGGATGATTTGTGTGGGACCCGTGGTGGGCCCCAAAAAAAAATCTGTGCACAATCTATGCACATTTTTCTGTGTGTGTAGAACGGTTCAATAAATAAATCTAAAATTCGAGTTAGGCTTGATTACTAAACAAGCTAAGCCTTAATGAGCCGAGCCATGAGCTGCTCGTGAGCAACAATATTTAGTTGTAGCCCTAATGCTCACTTTTTGGTCCAAGCCTTTTAAGGCTTGGAAATATTGCATCGTGACTATGCATATTAGCTTGCATTATATTGTTATATTTATGGAGTCCTCATACCACTCTACCTCTTTATCTAGTGTCTTTTTACATCCGAAAGTACATTCAAAACCCTTTTTTTTTTACATCCAAAGTACATTTAAAACAATGTGGGTAGCAATTATGAGACATATAGTGAACCACTTGCTTTATTGCCACTATAACATAAGCATAATCAACAAGATTGTACTCTCCCTCATTTTAACTCAATTGGTGAACGAATAATGAAACTCATTTCATCTCAGCCCCTTACAACATCACGTATATTTCAAATTTCAACCTCATCAACAACCTATTTTCTTATTAGCTACAATTTACTTGGCCAATGATATAATAAATCACAACCATAAACAACAAGATTGTACTCTCCCTCATTTTAACTCAATTGGCGAACGAATAGTGAAACTCATTTCATCTCAACCCCTTGCAACATTACGTATATTCAAATTTCAACCTCATCAACAACCTATTTTCTTATTGCTTTGGTTGTATGTGGTTGCATAAAAAATAACTTAATTGCAATATTTTCCATTATTGACGGTATTGTATTTGACTTGTACTTTGGTAGACCATTTATCTTGAAACAAATGACAATTGTGGTACTTGAATGATACCCAAAACTTGATCTTTATGAGTGATAAAGATTACGGGAGACTTGGGCTTATTTGATGCAATTGGGAGAAGCAGCATAGGGTAGTGACTAGTTGTTGACAATTCACAAAGTAGGGGTGAATAGTTCAAGGCTTGAAGTTTGGGGCTTTAGTGATATCATTAATTGTGCTACAATGGAGGGTTATTTAGGTGGAATAAAAGTAGGAAAAAAAGTACCAAAAATAGAGGAAGAAATATAAATTGGAAGTCATCGACTTGATAATTGGGTATAAAATGGGTCTAGAATTGTGGTTTTCGTTTTATTTGTATCTGAACACATCGACATTTGACGAGATTATCAGTCAAAACATGCGTAAATTCATTAGTTGCAAAGAACGAAAGTGAACAATTAGATCAAATTAGTACTCCATCCGTCCCAATTTGTTCATCCAATTTCGACATACGTGCCCTTTAAAAAATTGTCTATATCTCACAATTCGTAATGTTTTTTATAATTTCGAAATTATCGTATAGCAAACCTAATTGAGATTTATCAAACAAGATTCACATTGCATATACAAAATATATAGATAATTTTGTAAGAGATCCCAAATAGTGAAAAGGAACAACAAATCGAGACGGAGAGAGTAACATTTTTTCATGAGTCGCGGGGAGAAATACAAGCTGAGGGAATAAAGTGTAAATTGATGCATGTTAGTACTTTCAAAAAACACAGTGAACTCAAACCCCATGTAATTAAGGAAAGTTGTTGTATTATTAGAGCACACTCTACAGTCTAACACGCGTGGATTAGGAGCGTGGACCAGACAACCATGAACTGCCAAAACCACGAGTGCTGCTGCATCACCGGCAATAAAGCGACCCACCTCTCTCTCTCTCTCTCTCTCTCTCTCTCCCCTCTCATCAGCTGCTTTCTCACTCTAAAATCTTGTCAATTTCCTTCAACTCTCTCACTCCCAAGATCTACACCCTTGTTCTTTTCCCAACTCTCTCTCTCTCTCTCTCTCTCTCTCTCTCTCTCCCAAGATCTACCATTCTACCCCTCTAACTGTCTCTCTCTCTACTCATCACTAGCAAACCTCACAACTTTCTCTCTCTCTCTCTCTCTATATATATATATATATATACACATTCTGTCTACTTCTCAGATCTCCGCCGTATCTCATGGATCTAGAACCTCACCCGCATTGTCGTCTCTAGGGTAGGGTTTAACGACTTCATGCTTCTCTGGCCCCGCTCTCCCACTCAAAGCCATGCAATCCCTTGTTTTGAACGGAGGAGGTGGTGACGAGCGCGGCCGACGCGGGCCGGAGCTTCACCGGAACCCTGTAATCCTCCGGCGGGACTCCGTCGAAGCGCTCGGTCTTGGATTCTGACAATGGTGTGCGCGATTCGCATTCCGAAGAGTGAAGATGCCAACTCCCTCGATGCGTCGTCGTTTTCTCCTTGTTGTTCTGTTCACTCTGGTTTCTTCTAACTTCGGTAACTAGTAACTCAATTTTGTAGGGTCTTTTTGGTCTTTGTATCAGCTCACCCTGGTTTCTTCTGACTTCGGTAATTAGTAAATTTATAGTCTCGTTTTGGGTTCATAGCTTTATGCGTTATGTGGTTGTTGAGAAAGTAGGATTTTAGGAACCAAGGTGAGTAACCTTTCCAACATTGTTCCGATAAACAAACGGAGGTTCAAATTTGCAACCACTGGACTGACCAGTCGAGGCTATAGATTAGAGAGTTGAGAATGGTAGAGGAATTTTTCTGCGGTTGAGTTTTTGGTTGGATTTGGATAGGGCTCCTAACGCACCGAGCTGTTCGGCAGCAGCCCGGCGCTCGGCATAACGGGCTCGACTCGGCTCTGGCTTGTTAGTACATGGGTCGAGCTCGTGCTCAAGTTTTAAGCTCATTTAGTAAACAAGCTGAGCTTGGCTGGTTAATAAGAGGACAGCTCGGCGCTCGGCATAACGGGCTTGACTCAGCTCGGCTTGTTAAGGGTCGAACTTGAGTTCAAGTTTTAAGCTCATTTAGTGAAGGAGTTGAGCTCGGCTCGTTTATAGATATTCCAGCTCAAACACCTCGATACTAAACGAGCTGGGCTCGATTATTTGGGCTCAACTCAAGCTTGAGCCGAGCTCGATTCGTCTAGTTTTGGATGGACCGAGCTTGAACACTTCAAAGATCAACTCGGCTTGTTTGCAGCCCTAGATTTGGACATGTTTTTCACTTGATCCTGTAATTGGGGTTTCATGGTCCAATAATCCCCAATGTTTTTGTTTTCATCTCCAGAACTTAGTAAAATTCGTAATTGGGGAAATATATCCCCGTCAGGCAAATCCAAAAATGTGGACTTGGTGGTTATCGTCGACATGGTCTTATTGCTAGCTATGGATGGAACCATGTTGCTAATTTTGTCGACGATTATGGATGGATGTTGATAACTTGATATATGTCTCATTCTGCAACACAGAGGCACTATATTTCTATTTTACTTTTAAAGAAGCTATATTCTGTTTTATTCTGTTTGCAGGGAGGTCTATGTCAACGAGTGGGTCATTTTCTCCATCAGAAGCACCCCATATGCCCTGGCGCAAGCCTTCTTCCGAACCACCGTCTATACCTGATCCTTCTCCATTGTATCGAGGTACCTAGTATACTGAGTACTCTGAGCTCTTTGCAGTTGCTGCTTTCTGACTTTTACACTTTGTTTGTACTCTATAGTGCTTGTGTTGGTGATTCTCTCTCTTCTCTTGACTTTCCCTGATGTTTTAACTCTTCACTTTTAGGTCCTGTTGCTGGTCCTAGCACTAGCACCTTCCCAAGACATCATCACCACCCTCGTCATCTGGAACCCATTTCAGTCACACCAGCCCCCTCTACAACACCGGGTAATCATTGAGTGTCAGAAACAGAATTGTTTAGTCACAATAGAACAATCTGAGAATATAGAACATTCTAAGAATGTGAGCTTCAGGAATTCCAAGGTGTTATCAACATGCCTTGTGTAATCACTTCACCAATGATCTTTATGGACTACAAGTACAGGGCAAAGTCTTGGCCGTAGGAAGAGCAAACCGCCCATTTATTGATGGTTTCAAATTCTTAATGTAAAACTTCTGTGCAGTTTTTGTAGTGAAAAAGAAAGATCTTTGTATATGAGCCATTTGACCAATCTGCATTTTATCATGACATAACTATCTCCCGAAACATACACATCTGTTGTGACGCCTCGACAACTGGCTAATGTCCAACGACTCCAACCATAAGGTGGTTGCAAACCATGTGGTTCATGAGAAAACCAATCGTGGTAACATATGTAGCAGTTAAGTATTCAACTCTGCAATGATCTAAGTCATTATCCACACAATTGCGTGTCGTATAAAATAGTAATTTGTAACAACCTAATATGGTGGTGTTCTTATACATGATACTGTCGGACTGTATCTATCTTTCTCTTTGTTATTTTACTGGCCTGTGTCCATGGAAATGATGCTATCCTACTTAAACAATGTGCATGTTATTGTTTCAGGTTGTGGTCAAATATGTGTGGAGCCGCTAACTTCAACTCCCATTGGTTCCCCATGCGGTTGTGTCTTTCCGATGAAAATTAGACTTATTTTGGATGTATCACTCTATGGTATCTTTCCTTTGGTTAATCAACTCGAGATTGACATTGCAGCAGGCACATATCTTAGACAAAGCCAAGTGGTAATAATTGGTGCCAGTGCAGATAGTCAGAATCAGGGAAGAACAGTGGTGGACATTAATTTGGTACCTTTGGGGGAGAAGTTTGATAATACCTCTGCTTTGTTGACTTATGAGAGATTCTGGGAGAAGAAGGTGCCTCTAAATAAGACGCTTTTTGGCAATTATGAAGTGATGTCTATCAGTTATCCAGGTAGCAATCTCAAATATTTCACTTTTGTAGTTTCTTATTATGTGGTTATGCTGTTCTGTGGACTGAAATTTTTATGAACAGGGCTTCCTTCTTCACCACCGTTTGATGGTTATGCCGGTAATGGTCCTACTGGAAGTGCGGGAAATCAGCAATATCCTATTACCGCAGATTTTGTCAACAAGAGCCGGAAGATGAATGCTAGACTTATTTTCATCATTTCCTTTTCTGCATTAGTAGTCTTGGTGGTTTGCTGTGGAGCAGTTTCTATCCTCATAAGGTGGAGGAAGGTTGGTCGACCCTCAAATGCTGTTGGTCCTGTCTTTACACCATCTACTAATAAGAGACCTGGTAAATTTCTGGGCTTGTTCTTGCTCGTTAGAAAAGAGTCATAAAATGGTATAGAGTTCTTCGGCTAGGGAATGCACGTCAGGTGTTGGCTTATTGATTACCCGTCTACCCGCTTAGCTATATAGGAGGCTCGTGTCTGTCTTCCTCAACTATGTTATTTTCCTTTGTTACAGTATTCTCATTCCAAGAATATGTTTCCAATGGCTGTTCATGTGTGGTTCTCCCAGCAAAAGATACAGTAGATCCTTCTTTTTATTTGCCGAATTACTCTCACTTGTTGTAGAAATGTTTTACTTTGGTTTGATTATTGGTCAGGATTGAGGAACATACTCCCTCTGCCCCGTAAAGTTAGTCCCCTACGAAATTACGTGCAATTTTAAAGCTTAAAAATAATGAACTGAAATGGAGTAAATTTTTTTTGCAATATGGATATTGTTTGATAGTTCTCAATGGGATCTTTTGAATGGTGCAAAAAAAAAAAAAATCGAAAAATTATTTTAATAGATACATTAAGTTGAAGTTTGGAAATTGCACATAATTTCATAGGGGACCAATTTTATGGGATGGAGGGAGTAGATACAATGATTTTGGTTCGCCTCTAGAGCGGATTAGATGACTAAGGTGCCTTGCTTACTACATCATGTGGTCAGTCAACTTTGCTTCTCTAGTGTCTGATAGTTTTCTATATCCAATTTCTTGTACCTCAAAAGTAAACAATTTGTCCTCTTGGGGTCACTCTAGCTGCTTATGCTCCCTTCCCCCTGATAAAGATGCTCCAAGTTTGAGTCTCCTTGACTTGTATAAGGAAAAAGAAAACCATTTATGGAAACCAATTTTCAGTCTCGCTCTCAGTCTTGTGCTTTAGTTTTCTTGCTTAGACAACGGAATTGGACATCATTAGAAAGCAGTGCATCCTGCTAGGAAATAGAGAATTCACCCAAATACTTAGTAATTGAACTGAGCATTGTGGATCCAACTGATGAAACTAATGAATAATATGCTTTCTCGAGAACCTGCCTTCATTAGACCTTAATAAACTGTATACACCCATCATGAAATTGGTGAAAATTTCATTGTTGTGCGATTGATAGAAAAATTGGTGGTCAATGTTGCAAGGGGCAAGATGGAATCGGTGACTTTATTCATAGAAAATTCTTTAGCTTTTACTTCAATCAATATGTCCAGCAACTCCCTAGATAGCAATTAAAGCAATACGAAAAGGTGGATGGACTCATCAGTACCCATTAGTTCAGCTCAATGATTAGGCATGCACTACACAATGCAAGTCCTCGTTATTTATGCTCTTTCTAGATTTCTCCTTGCTCCTTTCTTGTTAGACTAATAGAGCTTGGTTTTGTTCAATGCAGTCATGTAGGCCTGAAATTCAGGCTGGATTTGATTTCTAAAGTGCTATTAATAATATAATGTCTTTGGGAACTTTTTGTACGATCAGTCCCCTTAAATATATCAGCCGTCCACGTTCAGTCTTTGTTGCTTGCAACCAATCAACTGGGGATCAATGAATGTCTGTGTATGATGCAGGAACTGGGTCTGTCTTATCGAGTAGCGTGGCTAGCTCGACATCTATATCCCTCGTCTCCACCATGCCTTTTTCCATTCTGTCTGTTAAAACATTTTCACTGGCTGAACTTGATAAGGCCACAAATAAGTTCAGTTTGAATAGGGTTCTGGGTGAAGGAGGGTTTGGTCGTGTTTTTCATGGGATCTTGGAAGATAGAACTGAAGTTGCTGTTAAATTGCTTACAAGGGATAATCAAAATGGGGATCGTGAATTTATCGCAGAAGTTGAGATGCTAAGCCGTTTGCATCACCGTAACCTGGTGAAACTGATTGGCATATGTGTTGAAGACCACACACGCTGCTTGGTTTATGAGCTAGTTCCAAATGGCAGTGTCGAGTCACATTTACATGGTACAATAACCCACTTTCTTACCTTCTGTTCCATATTGTTTGTCCATTTTCTGTGTTTTATGCTCCATTATATTTTGTTGAATTGTTAAAGCAAATCATTTCTACACCTCATTGGACTCGGTCATGCAGTCCTTTCTATATTTGCCTGAAAATAAATGTAGACTTGAAATGCAAAATCTTTCAACATCGTATGTGTGTTGGTGTTTCAGGTGCTGACAAGAGAAGTGGGCCTCTTGACTGGGATGCACGATTGAAGATTGCACTTGGTGCGGCAAGGGGATTGGCGTATCTTCATGAAGATTCTAATCCTCGAGTAATTCACCGAGATTTTAAGGCCAGCAATGTTTTGTTGGAAGATGATTTCACCCCCAAGGTTTCAGATTTTGGTTTGGCAAGAGAAGCTACAGAAGGAAGTCATCACATTTCAACACGGGTCATGGGAACTTTTGGGTATGTACTATTCATGTGTAACCTCCACCTTTTCATAATCTTCCAAAATAATTTCGACGTTCTTAGCTGCACTCGTTTTTGTTTAATATAAGAACCATCATAACCAAAATACACACTCGTATAGACTCGATTGACATCTATGACAGGTAGTTCTAGAGTTTCCTGGATGTTGGTGATTTCCCTAATCTCATGGAATTCGCCGTTTATGACAAACACTAAAGTTAGCGGTCAATACATAAGTTATGAACGTTTTTTTCCCTGTGAAAGACAAAGTTCAAGAACATTGCCTTCTGTGTTCAAATGACTGAAATAGTGAAATTCCTGTCAAGGTTCACTTTATATTTGGTGACCCCATCTCTGAGTGCTCTTCTAGTCACTGAGTGCGAATTTGATTTTGTTTGTCCCATAAATCATGTAATGGTGTTTTTTTATTTTAATCTCTATTGTGGCTTTGTATTAGAGCTGATCTTTGGGGACATATCTCCCGGTGGAGATTTAACTTGGATTTGCAGGTATGTAGCTCCTGAATATGCAATGACAGGACATCTACTCGTAAAAAGTGATGTTTATAGCTATGGAGTTGTTCTTTTAGAACTTCTCTCTGGGAGGAAACCTGTGGACATGTCTCAATCCCCTGGACAAGAGAACCTTGTGACTTGGGCCCGTCCATTACTAACCTGCAGGGAAGGACTAGCCCAGTTGGTTGACCCCTCCTTAGCGGGAAACTTCGACTTCGATGACATGGCAAAGGTGGCAGCCATTGCCTCCATGTGCGTCCACCCAGAGGTGACTCATAGGCCGTTTATGGGGGAAGTAGTGCAAGCTCTCAAACTCATATACAACGACAACGACGAGACCTGTGGGGATTGCTGCAGTCAGAAAGAGTCTTCTGCTCGTGACTCTGATTTCAAAGGCGAGAGCAGTTGGTGGAATGCTGGCGGGGTTTCTCCACATATAACCATGGAGTATAGTTCGGGTCCTCTTGAGGAGATTGAAAACAGACCGTTTTCAGCTTCAGCTCTTACTGGGGGAGGGGGCTTCTTACCCATCAACCATGGCAATAGGTCGGGTCCTCTGAGGACAGTTCGGAGCAAGCCATCATTTTACCGATTGAAAGGGAGTGTGAGCGAGCACGGTGGACTTCTGTCGAAGGGTCTTTGGAATGACGGTACTAGTGGGTTTGAGGCTTCATTTTAGAGTGTTTTTTTCAAGTGTACAGTACCGAATGACCATGCTAATTGAAGAAGTGGTCGCTCGGTGTAGCGTAGGAGTTTGCATTGCTGATGCGCGTTTCAAATTTGGGGGAGGAGATTGAGAGGAAGAGAGAGAGGGCTTTCGGTTCTAATTTTGATAATCTTAATTCATTACCATACGAAGTGAGATGTAAGTTGGACACTTCTCCGTGTGTTGTATATGTGCTATTAAATTACTTTTTCCAGTTTGGTTCAATGCTGGATTGCTTTGGCCGACTCTGTTTCCATTTCATATCGGTATATCCTTTCCCCAGAGTTATTTCCTGCTTGAGCCGAGATGATTTGTATGGCTTCGCATGAATCAAAATTGGTGAAGACGATGTTGGAACAATCTTAATTGTATTAACTATTGCCCGTTCTGTCAAACACTAAATTGATTAAACTTGAATAATTGCTGAAGCTCGAGTATGAGGCGTGTGTTTATGGTTCAATTTATAAGTGGCTGTCTCGAATTAGGATGGGTTCCCGCTAGTTAGTCTCTTAGGAAATTTTGCAAGTGTAAGTTGATCCGGATACTCTTTTGAGTTATAATATCCTCGGATTTGGATGGGTTCACGCGAGCTGGTCTCTTAGAAAATAGCAAGGAGCCTCGGATTTGGATGGGCTTCCACTAGTTGGTCTCTTAGGAAATACTAGCAAGGAGCCTCGGATTTGGTTTTGGATGGGTTCCCGCTAGTTGGTCTCTTACGAAGTAGCAAGGAGCCTTGGATTTGGATGGGTTCCCGCTAGTTGGTATAGCAAATGTAAGTTGATCCGGATACTTTGAGTTGTAAAAGAAGAAGCTGTAAATAAGTTGATTTGGATTTTTTGAAGTGACATCTGTGCATTGAGCTTCGCCAGATATGTGAATCAATCAAAGTCTTGAGGGAATTAAATTCTTTGGATCTCATCCAGCCCATATGGAATTCACATGGACTCCGTACTAAACTCCTCCACCATTCACCATAGTACTCATGGTTTGGGACCATGAGCCCATGCATCAAGGACACCAGCTGGACCCACCCTCACTGTTCAAAGCTAAGGGAAATAATGCGTGTGCTTGAGTTGGAGTACGAGCGCGAGCGTGAAAAGGATCATACTGAAGAAACCGTAACGCCACGTTGATGTTTGTGATGAGTTCTTGACCGTCTAATCGGATTTTTTTGGGGGGCTCTTTCTTGTTTTGTGATGAGTTTCTGACGAAAATACCCATGTTGACATCTGCTAAGGGATTTTTGGGATTTTTCTTGTTGTCTTTATTCAAATTTTTTTTGCATTTGTTAATTTTTCGCCTAAATTTTGTGGGCTTTTGATTCGATGAGTTGGAAAAGCAAAAAATTATGACTTTTATCCTTTTTTTTTTGAAATATCAAAGATAAATCCCAAAAAGCCGGTCATAAATTTTTATTTTCCCGATTTGTCTTGGTGAGATGAATTAAAAGCCTACAAACTTTAGGTGCAAAATTAACAAATACGAAAAAGTCCAAAAATCTTAGCGGAACTTATAGCGTTAGTTGGGGGGATTAGTCTTGGGTTGGGTGTCAAAGAGGCCCATGCCGGGCAAGCCCATCAACACCCTGTTTTTGGTCCATGACTCTTAACGGTTTTAGGTCCCCTCCCTAAAATTCCAACTCGTCTCAATCTCTCCCCCTCTGGGCCCCGCTCTTCCTAAATTTTTGGTCCCGTATTTCTTCGCTATTTTTTGTTTAGTTTTTCATCCTAATTTTAAAAGAATTAATCATTCGTCCGGATGAGAAGAATCAAAAAAATGTAAAAATGAAGATCAAAATTGAAAAATATCAATTGTTTGGCATATATTTTTTTTGTCTTTACTATTTTTTTTTTGTTGCTTTTAATCATACTTTATTATTTTTTACACTTTTCTCATCGAGAATAATGATTAATTCAAAATATAAACACGAGTCTGATTAAAATTCAGAAAAGACGTAGGAAAATACTAAAACGACCCTTGAAGATTTTGACCAAACGATTGTCAATAGCATGAGTTATGCACCTGTCATGGGGTTAGGCCACTGTTTGGGCTGCATCATCAGATACGTTAGCTCAGTCCTCAATTATTGGGTTCAAACGATTCACAATTACAATTTATATCTTGGCCTTCGGGAAAAAAAAAACTTGGCAAATGTGCCTTTCACAATTAGGAAAAATAACGTCACAGGACATGTTTTGAATCTTTTGATAATTAATATCCGTCAAGGATATGTTGAGAACATTTGTTAATGTTAAACATGTCTTTGACGAATATTAATTATCAAAACACGTCCCTGACTGTCATTTTCCCTTTCAATTATCAAAAAAATAGTCCTTGTTGATTAGGAAAGGATTAGGAATGACGTCGTGGACCCAATTTCAGTCCAATTGGAGCTATATTGAGGGGAGTGGCACGGGCCACTCCGGTTTCATAAAATAATATTAATTTGTAATAATATATTATGCACTTATTGATATTCTAAACAACATGATTTATTACGCAAATAATGATAAATGGCAATTCAAAAGGTGAATGATTTGGATTATAAAAGAAAATCTCAACGACTTTTGTTCAAGGACTACTGGAGGAAAAAAAAAATCAACTATCTATTCATTTATACATAATATAGAAAAAACAAAGATCGTATCGTACTCACAATATACTTCAACTTTTTTTTTTTCCGCCATATTTTACAAAAAAAAATGTTTAACTAAATAAAAGTGAAATTTCTTTAAACAACGCTACCCCGGAATCTAAATAGGTTGCTTTCGATCCTACGTGGGCCTTGACAGGTGTTCAAGCTACCAAATTAGGTCATCATTCAATGCAAATCATCAACCCTCGTGTGGGATAAATGTGCGGTTGTGATTCATTGGGGTTTTAATTCTCTGTGGGCCAACTTGATTCACATCAATGTCAATGGATTGGGTATTAGTATTTACTTTAATTTCATGGACCAAATTTTGGCCTGCTGTATTAACACAAAACTATGTTTCAATTACTAGTAGGAATGGGAGACTTGGCCAAAAAATTTCTCATATTTATATTTTTTGAGTCTAAGGACATGTACATTTTGCAATCAAATATAAGGACAAGTGTGCTGCATGATTACTAAAATATTTTTTTTTGCAAAACTAGGGAGAGTTCACTAATAATTGAAAGTTAATGAAAATGCCTAAACCCCTAGGGTACCCAATAAAACTGCCTAAAACCCTAAATCCTAAACCCTAAGGTATCCTATGAACAATGCCTAAAATCATAGGGTACCATATGAAAATGCCTAAACCACTAAAACTCTATAATAAGAAAGTGCACCATAAAAATTCTATGAAAGTGCTTAAACCCTAGGCTACCATACCCTACCCTTGCAACCGCATGATATCCTAGTTTTGTAAGGTACCCTACTTAACCTCGGGTAGTTTTGTCCATGAAAACATGTTTTGGTCTTATGGCTCAACAACTCAAAAAGTTAAAGAACCTCCACTAAAAACTATTTTGTTGACGTCCTTCCCCTAAATAAAAACTATTTTACCATATTTATGACTAATATAATCCCCACCTTCATGGGTGGCTGCACTAGACTCAGGTTCAGAAAATGCACTAAAATTTTATATGCTTATATATATAATTTGAACTTTGTTTAATATTGTTGCCACCGAATTACCTGTATGTAGCCAAAATAAATGATAGTAATTCAATTGAATTTATGATTAAGTAGATAATTTAGCTCAGCCAAACAAAATACACCAGTAAACTACGCTTAAAAAATTTGCAACCAAAATAGATATGTTTATTTTACATAGAGGTTTGTATGCAATTTTTAAATTTTTTTTTTATGTAATCAATTCACCGCTGAATCAAAATTCTAGAGTCTCGTCGGCCAATTAAGGGGCCATGCTCCTAGTATGGGCATTGGACCCATGGACTTCAACGGGCGTTCAAGATTTTTTTTGTACGTAGGGCTTATCTTGCATGTTCTTCAGGCATTTATAGTTATGATTGAGACCTTCACATATCAATGATTATGTGGGCCAATTCTGGGATTGATGAGATCATTCCTTAAAAAAGCCAATTTTAATTTTGAAAATGGACAAGAGACTCGAATATCAAATATCTTAAAAGGCTCGGTTTTTTTTTTTTTTTTCTTCTTTGACTTAGCATTGGCTTTAAGAAGTGAGTCGTTAGACAGTGCATAATTATTCCGTGATCGCATTTTAGTTCTTGTTTATGTACATATTTATTCATGCTCCGTCAAATAAAATGAGAATTTATATTCTACATTTTTCGCTTTTGAAAGAGATGATACTTATTAAGATGATCGACACATACGAATCTCATTGTGTCCTTTGGATTTAAATTGCTTTGCACGATAATTAAGGGCTATTTTCCAAAGAGGTTATGCATCAACAAACGAGGTCCGATAATTAGAGAGATTAATGAAAGTCAATATAAATAGGCACAACAGGTGTCTAATATTCCAATAAGCAGTAATCAAATAAGGCAAAAATAAATCATAGGAATTGTTAGTTAACTTAACCGAGAATCGAATTTTTAAGGTTAGTTAGTTGGTCAAGGGCTTAATTATTTTTGTTTACTAATAAGGCAAGAGTTTTCAAAGGCATAAACCTAGCTAGCTAGCTAGTTTGACTAATAATTTCTCTTACTACAGACTCCAATTAATAAATGAAGCGATAATATTCCAAATCATAATTCTAAACGGGCATTAATCCATGTGATCTCATGTGTTTCTCTCTCTCTCTCTCTCTCTCTCTCTCTCTCTCTCTCAAATTATTCGGTCAAATAATTTCCACAACATAAGTGATTAGAATCTAATCGGTTGGTCATATTTATCCTCACCAGTTGACTTGAGATACCTCTCTATGGTAGTTTAGATGGTTACAGTTATTATAGTTATTATCAAATTAACTGGAATTTATGTTGTTACATAGCATGAATATATATACATATATGATATAACCCCGAGACGTTTGGCTAAGTGAGCATACAAAAACAAATACTGTAAGTGTTTGTCTTCCATGAGCTCGTATATTTGAATTCTATGGAGGCCAAACATTTCTAACATTCAGGCCATTGGAGGGGTTTGTCCGATCGTTAATTTTAAGGTTCCAGAATTAGTTGAGGTGCGTGCCATCTGATTCAGACATATATGAAAAAACCGAAACAATCAGCATATGGGTTAATTTGTTGCAATTAGTTATTTAGCAAAACTAATTAACTCAATGAAATTAATGAGTGAACTATAAATTAAAAATAAGTGCTTGATTCCTTTTTTTTTTTCATACTAAATTCGTATGAGGAATGTTAGAAGGGCGTCACATGTAGAGATGCAGTAGTTCTTGCGATCATCAATGCAATGATTATCGAGCCGCTGGAAATTATTTATTAATTAATGGGTGGTAATTAAATCGAAATCAAGCTTAAGTAATTAATTAGCAACATTATAGAATTACTTGGACGGCCAATATTGCTTGTGCCATGTGCACCTAATTACACTTTCGGAAACGTGTTTAAGCCTCGTATTAAGGAAACGTAATTAATTACTAGGCTTTTTTAAACCCGCGAGAGACTCAACTTAAATCAGTTCTTTTGGTTGTGCATACTATAGGAAGTGCTACGGTACTCAATCTTGTATGGTCTCGGAGATGGTATTGTATCCCTGATAATTTTTCATAAGAATGCATATTTTAAACCACGAGGAGGTGTAAAAAAAAAAAATCACAAATAACGTGACGAAATTTATATCATAAATTACATGTTTTCAACTATCAATCGAAGATAATTCAAATTATAAAATTTTCCCTCTCTAGTTTGATATATTGATAAGCAAAATGAGAAAGAGAATGAAAATCTTTTTCTTCAAAAACAAATATATTTTCCTTAGCTACCAACTGAAGATGCATGAGAATAAAATTAATTTTGCTTGGAAAAACCAAGGGGTTTGGCCAAGTGGATATAAAAAAAATAACTAACCGGCTTGCCCCTTGAGAGGTGGCAATTCGAATCTCATAAATACCAAATAATATTTCAAATTTTGGGGCTACTAGAGATTTGTTCCACCATTAACTTGATCAGGGTCCTGAAATTAGTAGAGTTTTGAATTTATGCAGCATCTCAAGGGAGAAAGCGGGATGTAGACGTGTATCGATTTCCTTGAATCCCTTAAGCGCATGCCACTCCCGTATTCAAATTAATCTTGATTCTGCCCTATCGCACAGGCAAGTCCGGACATCCAATTAATTAAAATTAAATTTCGCTTGGAACACTGGAAAGCCAAACCACTTAAAAAATACTCCCTTCGTCCCAGTTTGTTTGTCTAATTGTCGAAATACGTGTCTTTCAAAAATATACTTATATCTTACATTTTATAATATTTTTTTTTATTTTGAAGATTTTGTATAATAAAACTAATTGAGATCTATCAAACAAGATCCATATTGCATATTAAAAGCATTACAAATTGAAAATTATAGCAAATTCTTTGAGAGGTCAAACGCTCTCAAAAAGTCAAAAAGAGGACAAACAAACCAGGACGGAGAGAGTAGTAGTATTCATGTGGATGTGTAGCTAGCTAGTAAAATTTGATTAGATCGATATATCTCATTAAAAGCCACCCACATCTCATGCATGTTCATCAGGCCCTGACTTAATTACCCTTTCGATGGTTTGCAGAATTCCATTATCATATTCCTCTGTTTTCCCAGTAGTGGAGTATATATTATTTTGGATAATGAAAATACAGCGTACATTGCTTTAAAACTGTGTACTGACAGTATGAAATACTACTTGTGTGGGCGAAAACCGTGGAGGGGGGCGGCACCTAGGTCAAAGAGACAGAAGAAGGATATAATTAATTAAGTACTAAATTGAAAAATAATTCAAAACCCATTAAAAATACTGAGATTAGCGCCACATGCAAGGCTTTAGTTGTGCCAGGTGCAATGCTTCTTACATGGTATCTAGATGACTAATGTAAGAGAGAGAGAGAGAGAGAGAGAGAGAGAGAGAGAGAGAGAGAGAGAGATGACTTCCAGCTTCATTCAAACTGTTTTAACGACCTCATTAACCGAATTCAACCGTTGGGAACTGGTCTCGTTAAACCGAGGAATGTGAGAAATTTCTCCGTGGTCTTAGGCAATGGTACTTGTCGCTCCGGAATTCAAGACAAGAGCTATAGGATTTACGAAAGCCAGACGAGACTTAGGTCCTGTTCTGCTAAAGTTTTAATTATTTATTTTTTGATTTACGAGAAATGTCATTCTCTCATAATACATCATCTTAATTTAATTCAAAAAATAAATACTTATTTAAAAATGAATACTGATTTTCCTGAGCGGAAGGGGGCCTTAGAACTTAGAATTTTATGAGTTTTGATTCCTTACATATAGTATGAAATTAAATCGTGAAATCTACGAAATATAACCATTTTATATTTATACTTGGCAAAACATATACATACACTAAAAGTAAGTGATTGTTTTCCACTACATAGCCACTTTTTATTTTACGTTTTGAAGTTTAGAAGTACCGATATATATAGTACATTATGAATATTTATTGTATATTTTATACGTCGTGGTCTAGGTACCCGCACATACACTTCCCTCCGTCCCTGCGAGAACCCCTTGGTCAATACAATTTGATCATACTCCGTAGTTGGCACAAAATTGTATGCAAACTAGTGGCCCTTGAACATCTCGTCTCGTTGCCATGCCCCAAGACCACATAATAAATTTCCGGAGAGAGCGGATGAGGTCACCCACAATGAATCTTACTACCACCAATTTAATTAATACTCTTTTCAATGATAGGGTTCCATTATTGGAATTCCCTTTTGAATTCTCTTTATGCTTGTACTATAAACTAGTCCATGTTCTCTACCATGTGATTAGCACAGAAATTCATTTGGTGTGTCCTTAAATTTAATTTACATTGGTTTGGGTGAATTCAAATTAATTTAATCTGCTACATTTTACTACGAATTCGTGTATCTAGTTATAAGGTGCAGAGAATGCATTTTCCCGGAGCATGATCGATCCTTGTGGCTGATGTGGTTTTTGGTTCAATATTGGGTTTCCCTCTGAATTAGTATTTCCAGTAGTACTTTGCTTCCTCAATTCGATGCATTTAATTAATAAAGTCCTCCTTTTTAACGATTGAATGCACTTTTAGATTCCTGTATTTAGTAAAAGCAATTCCCGAACTCTTTCTTTTGTATTGAGGATCATCGAAATAATTAAGCAAGAATACTATTTCTACAGGAAATAGCAATTATGGGTACGTCAATTGAAATGCGAAGTAACTTGGTCGTTTCTGCAATTAAAACACAAACTCGATCTTTGACTACATTGCCATCATTATAGTCATACGGGTCTCTTGACGAGTCCAAAAACTATGTGAGTTCTGAGTAACTATTCAATAGTTCGGGAGTACCACGTGACGGTGCTTTCGGACTATTGTATAATTTCACGTTATATAATGAAAACGGAATGTGGGTATTGAATTTCAGGGTGAAATAATATATGTGCTGACCAAAGTGGTGGGCAACTATTAAGTCCTAATTATTAATGATTAATTAGCAGTCCGATCTAATTATATAGATTCTATCACAAATGAATGATCTAGTGAGTCATACTAGTAACATGACATTATCAGGTACTAATTAAGATCATGAGGATCTAAATAAATCTTTTCAAATTAAGATTCCATTTGCCCGATAAATTAAATTTCTTTGAGATTAATATTCTTTTACTTATTTTGGGCACATGTTTTTATTATTTCTAGCTAGCATAAGCATATATAGAGCGTTCCTTTCTCCACATGGCCCACCATGGAAATTAAAATGTTTGATTCTTAAATTTATAGCATTATAGTATTGCTTAATGATTGAATGGCTTGTAATTACATTGGTTTGATCTCATCAGAAATATATCGATTCAATTAGTGATCATAATTACGTATTCAATTATTGTGTGGGTGCTATGAGTATGCACAATTGCACATACTAACTTATACGTTGAGAGAGAGAGAGAGAGAGAGAGAGAGAGAGAGAGAGAGAGAGAGAGAGAGAGAGAGAGAGTATAATTAACTAGAAATTAAATAGTATTCTCATAGTTAGTGTCCTCTTTTAATCATAAGCTGCACCTAACAACACATTTAAGTGCCGCGCCATTTTGGGATTGTTCTCTTACTTCTGTTTGAGTATTAGTAGGAAGTGAGCTAACCAATTATACGACCGAACCAAAAGAGAGCTACTCATGGTTTTTATTTTATTTTATTTATTATAATCAGATATACAGGGCAGCTTACGCCAACCTCGACTAATTTCGAGATCTTTAAATTAATGATTGAGCAAACGATTTATTAGTGGCTCCAAATTAAGACTGTGAGCAAAGTCCGAGAATTGATCAGAGCGGAAGTGCAGAAGATTTTGAAGAATTATGCAACTAAACCCTACATACTCCCAGGAGAGCTAACTTTCTGCTAATAGGAGTTGACAACCAAGCTTCCACGAAGCCTATGGTACTACTTAACAAAAGCTAGCCAATTTGGTGTCCTAATAATTAATAATCCATCATTTCTGTTGAACTTTAATTGCTTTACTTACGCGCATGACCTAACTGATCATTATGGATTATGGCAGAACCTTTTTGCATTTAAGTAGTATTTTACTATCATGGGGGAGGCTTCCTTTTGGGTTTGCGTGAAGTAGGAGGTACCAAGTTCGAATTGTGTCAACGGCATCCCTCTTGAATTTGGTCTTTTCCTTTGTCTAGTTTTGGCACGCTAGTTCTTGGTGGGACGGTAGTTGCTATGGCTCTTTAGTCTCTCTCGAAATCCGCCGCGGGTCTAGAGTTTCTATGGTCACTCTCAGAAGAGGGTTACTATGCCCGGTCGCCCCCTCCTCCACCCTTTTAGCTTTGAAAAAAAAGGTATTAGTATTTTACTGATCCAAACACACGGTTGGTTGCTTCATAGCAAGTGCCGACGACCGACCCATATAGGGTTTCTTGATCCGAAAGAAAGAGAGATCGAAGTGGGATCTGAGCAGCAAAAACTAATGTAAAAGTAGTAAAACCCTACCTTTTCCAAGCTGGCTGTGGAGCATTGCAAGGCTGGTGGAAAGCCTATTTGGATAACCAAATACATATACACACATGCATGTATCCCCCACCAGAGATCATACCATGCATGGGGATATGATGGATGGCTTTGGTTTTATCGTATACTTCTCTCTCTCTCTCTCTCTCTCTCACCACTCTATGGATGTTGCACTTGGATGCTTTGTTTTTAGAACAACATGCTATTTTTTGAGAATTTTCGCAGGAAGTGTATATTCTAGTACTAGAATTAGTTGGGTGATGAAAGTGGTATTTTTTAAAATATCATGCCATCTAATCGATGAGCGATTAAGACCAAAAATGGCAATATTCAAGTCTGAAAATTTAACTGCGTGTATATCATTCTATATCTATTTTTGAGTCTCCATTCGCGGTTCATCTTTCTTTTGTTTGATGTCCCGGATATTTAGTTTTAAAAATCAAAGAGTAATACTGACGTATAGTAATTATTGAGCGATTTAACATAGAAGTCATTCGATCCATGCACATAGATCCCACAAGATGCATATAAAACTCACACACTTCGAATGACTTCAAACACGGTCGTTATGTTTGGATCTACATCATGGCATATGTACTGTCCCAATCATTTTCCAAAAATCTAAGGCGTAAAGGTAATATGAGGAATTAATGCCTCTATATTAAATGCAATTATTATACGTCTTTTTAAAAAGTTGGAATTATAAGGACAATTAAAGATATAAAATAGTGAGAGAATATATTTGAACATTCCTTTCCTCTTTTAGTTCAAAATTTAGATTGGGTGGGCAACTACAGCATAGTTTGAGCATGATGATGAGATGATACTACTCATTCCAAAGCCCTTTTTTGAATAAATACTAAATACAACCATAGAGACGCTACCAAAAAATCCTTTCATGAAAAGGAGAGAAGTTCATGGGAACCAAGGTTTCATGCACATGCTTTCTCTCTTCTTCCCATAAAATTTTCACACTCGATAACACCAAGTGGGTGGTGGTGGCACGGGGTGTGGTGTGGGGTAACCCCACATGAATCTTCCCAACTCAAACCCTCTTGACCATGCAGCTAGAAATATCCTAGCTATATAAGTGCAAGAGTAGTACCCTACGCTCTCGTTATCATCAATTCTCACTCTCATGAATTTAAAGAATTAATTTGAATATTTTTCAATGATCGATGTTTTTTTACGTACGCTCACTCTTAAGTTTTTGCCCGAGTTCACGCATTCACATTATGTGACTTTAACATGAAACCGTATCGAAATGCAAATCCGGCCCCTGTTAATCTAAGTCACTACTTTACTTTCTAATCACCGTCATATTAGATTTTACTACAAAAGCTCAAAATCCTACTTTGCTTTGTAATCATGGCGGTGCGTTCGTGTCTCAACTTAGAGTCCTTAATATATTCAAATACAGTACACCTCAAAAGTTACCTCACTTCGCAATCATGACTACGTGCGTATCTCAAATTAGAGACTCCAATCGATCTCTCATCGTATCAGTAAGGTCCGAGCACCAAAAACCTCCCAGCTAAATAGTGTGAAAACCCTAATAAATGTAGTGAAAGAGGGTACACGATAAGAAAAAGCATTATTGTTTATTGATGGAATGACCTGCCTCGTAAAATAAGAAATAAGAACTTTCGCGGAATGGAACTTTAGAATAATATGATAGGAGTAGCTTTAATGTTGGGAAAATGTTACTCCCTCCGTTCCGAATCTCGGGTTTCTGACTTATTAAGGAAATCAAATATGATCCATTGATTTGAAAATTTATATAAACTGATTCATTGACTTTGAAATTGGATAGTCAATTTAGAACATGTATAAGTCAAAAAAAAAACAAACAAATCAGGATAAAGGGTTCATGAAAGAAAAATTAATAATTCAGATCCACTGATGAGCGAAAAAGATCTATGAAAGGAATATCAATGACCCAAATTCAAGTATCCTATCAACCCTATTTATGTTGACTATTAAAAAGACCATTGTAACCAAATTTGTAAGCTAGCCTATACTTCGGGTGAACAAAATCGAACTCGCTTCGGTACGGTAGGGTCCACACATGGTACCAACGAGAAGTGAAACACGATGGGTTGGCAGGAATGGGCTTTAGTGGGCTTGAAACAGCCTTACAGGTCGCAATCCCAATGCCTGGAGGCTTGTGGCCTGGGGTCCCCAGAATTTTCCAGTAGAGGAAGTGGGTGACGTTATCCCTTCCTCTCCCAATTTGGCCCCTCCCCTCCCCTCCACGTGGGTTCACTGCCCTCATCCGAGTCAGCTTTCCTTCCTTGCCACGTAAGAAAATATTAGATCCGGGAGTCCTGTAGTGCACTACCCCACCCGTCCATCTCAACAATCAACACCACCGTCTATCTTCTAGCACGTTGTCATGTTGCTATCAATTACTCAATCGACTTTCATTTTTTGATAGGCACTCAATCGACTTCTTCCCTGCTATCTTATTATGTCGGACCAATATTTTCTCCGTGCAAAGACTTTCTTGCATGGTAGATCAATACACAAATGTATCCGAAATCGTTCAATGCACATGGACCATTTGTTACTGTACGAGACTCGTGTGTGAGGAATGATTCCAAACACATCTCAATCCGAATCTCGACTCAAAAGTCTGTGCGCCGGAGTTCACCCCAATAACTTTCCTTAAATTCTACTACTACATGGAACTAGAAAACACAAAACTAGCCCTAGAAAATAAATAAGCAACGGCCGCCCTCTTCAATTTTTTTCTTGGAGGAATAAAAAATCGCTTGCTCAATCCCAAATGAAACCATATAATAAAGTGGATCGATGATATATATATATATATATATCATAATAGAGGGCAGACTTTAGCTTATGATTTGGTGAATGACCCCTCAAAAAAAAGCTTTTTACTTTCCCCACTACCGTCACATGCACTTCCCTTTGCCCAGCACCCCTATTTAAGCACCCCCACCCCCCCCTCTCCCTCCAACACAACTTCTCTAACTATCTTCCTAATCCTCAAGAACACCTCTCTCTCTCTCTCTCTCTCTCTAATATTCTCCAGCTGCTCAAAACCTGACCTAATCTTTCCAACAATGTGTAATTTTTCGGGTCGCGACGATTTCTTTCCGCGCCGTTGCGTCTTGGTCCATGGCCCGGTTATTATCGGAGCCGGGCCGTCTGGACTAGCTGTAGGGGCTTGCCTAAGGGAACAAGACGTTCCCTTTGTAGTCCTGGAGAAATCAGATTGCATTGCATCGCTGTGGCAAAAGAGAACCTACGATCGCCTAAAACTTCACCTCCCCAAGCAGTTCTGCCAGCTCCCAAACCTCCCATTCCCCGAAGACTTCCCAGAATACCCAACAAAGAAGCAATTCATAAGCTACCTCGAAACGTACGCGAATCGCTTCGGAATCAAGCCGCAGTTCAACGAGTGCGTCCAATCCGCGAGGTACGATGAGGCCTGCCGTTCGTGGCGGGTGAAGACCGTTTCCACCAGCGGCTGCGGCCGCACGGAGGTGGAGTACATTTGCCAGTGGCTCGTGGTGGCGACAGGGGAGAATGCCGAGTGCGTAAAGCCGGAGATTGATGGGCTGAAGGAGTTTGAAGGCGAGGTTTTACATGCTTGTGAGTACAAGTCCGGCGCGAAGTTCGCCGGAAAGAGAGTGCTGGTCGTGGGTTGTGGAAATTCCGGCATGGAAGTCTCTCTTGATCTCTCCAACCACAATGCCAAGCCATCCATGGTGGTACGAAATTCGGTAAGTGCACCTCTGTGTTGTTTTTCTCATGTTTTCTTGACAATGAAGAGAAATCAGAATGGATATAAAATGAAGATTCTAATGGCTTGTATCCCCCTATTTTGATCCACAGACTCACGTACTACCAAGAGAAGTTTTCGGGAAATCGACGTTCGAATTCGCGATGTTGATGATGAAGTGGTTGCCACTTTGGCTAGTAGACAAGATACTTTTGATTCTGGCGTGGTTTATTTTGGGGAACACCGAGAAATGGGGGCTAAAAAGGCCATCAGTTGGCCCACTGGAGCTCAAGAACACTCAGGGGAAGACCCCTGTTTTGGACGTCGGGGCCTTGCAAAAGATCCGGTCCGGCGAAATCAAGGTGGTTCCCGGAATCAAGAGGTTTTCCAGTGGCGCGGTCGAGCTTGTCAACGGCGAAAAGATCAAAATCGACTCGGTCATTTTGGCTACCGGATATCGGAGCAATGTGCCTTACTGGCTACAGGTGAGAAAATGCTCCATTCCTCTGTTTATTCCCTCAGAGAACCCTGTTTTCGAAAATCTTGTTTGCTGTTTATTTTCTGAAAACTGATCTTGTTTCGATTTCGATACGTGCAGGAAAGCGAATTTTTCTCGGAAAACGGCTTTCCGAAGGCGCCATTCCCAAATGGGTGGAAGGGAAAGGCTGGTCTCTATGCTGTTGGGTTCACAAGAAAAGGGCTTTCTGGTGCATCCTTTGATGCCAAGAGAATAGCACAGGACATCGGCAATGTCTACAAGACCGATTTGAATCAGAAGAAGCAGAAAGTCCCCAGCCACCGACGGTGCATTTCACAGTTCTGATCATCTTAGGAGGAAATTGTATCCATTTTTTTTTCCCCTTTTGGATTCTTTGTTGTAAAGATGATGTATGTAGAAATACAAGGAAAGAAACAACAGATAGCATAGAGTTCCCAGAAATGCTACACTTACAACATTTCTTTACAACATTATTACAACATGCTGATGTGTCAGTTAAGGGACCACTCACTTAACCCAGCCAAAAAAAGAAAAAAGGAATGTTGTAACAATGTTGTAAAGGAATGTTGTAAGTGTAGCATTTCTCTAGAGTTCCAGCCCTCTCCAAAGCCCAAGGTTTTAGAATGTTTGGGCATTTTGCATACTGGGGATGATGAGGCTTATGTTTTCCCTTTATATTTGAGCTTCAAATTTTGTACAATTATTCAGTTTCTGTCAATGAAAAAGATCTCGAATTTATCTCAACGTTTCCAAATACTTTGTAGGCCTGTTTGTTTGATGAAACTAATAGTGAAATGAAATATTATCCCATCGAATTAATAGTGATTGGATTAATAAAACCACACCACTCGTGGTATTGTATATCTCACACTTTGTGAGATTATCTATCTCTTGGATGTATAAAAATTTAATCAAACACCAAAAATGTGATCACATATTCACATTGGACGGATGCAAATGCGCTCACATGGCGCACGGTAACATTTACAATTGAATCTGATGCTATATTCGGCCTTAATAAACAGATCAAGTGACGCATGTTAGGCAGAGACGGTCTTTTCAGTAACCAAAGGTCAAGTTAATTGGAGAATGTTTTGAGTCCGGTCCATTTCAGTTGTACAACGATACTGATTTCAAGTTTTTGATGGCAACTAGTGATCAGCTTGACTCACTCTCTCTCTCTCTCTCTCTCTCTCTCTCTCTCTCTCTCTCTCATATTAGTGGATCTGCTTGTCCATTGCCAGTATAATTTACGGATGGAATGTCACCCCACATTATTTTCTTTCCCTATCCATGAAACTTACTTTCAAGGAATGTCCCACTGAATACTGATTCAATGCTTCATTCAGCTCAGCAACTTGCTGATCAACATAGATCAGCAGATGGGTAGGACCCAATTAGGCAGAAACAGGCCCCGTCTCCACCATACCACCACTTTGGTTCTATATCTTCTCAAAGAAATTGAACTCTATATGGCTGCACGTAATACTTGTCGTTGAGTGTGACCGACTCTAGCGGAACGAATACTAATCTGTGCATCTCCAATTTTGGCTATTGAACCGACTAACAATGTATGCGCTATTTACGCCGTGTGCAATGTTCATGATTAAACAGAAATCACAGTCAAAGGAACTTACCTTTTCGCCTAATTTGAAAGGGAGCTTGTTCGAGAATCTTGAGATGAGCTGGTTCTTTCCAAAAGCGTCTGAAAGAATTCCAAGTTCACGGAACTCCTGTCATCCGCACAATCCCTGCATAAAAAGACGTCAAAAACATTTGCATGGTTGTATCAATGAGAAGGAAACACGATTTCTCCAATTGTCATGCCCCATCTCAGAGTTTTGTAAACACCCTAATATGGGCTTCTGGATTGCTTTTTCTTTCTTTCTGGTCTTTTGATCCTCCAATGATGAAATGGATCAAGAACACCCTGGAAATTATCAGTGATTGAGCTTTGACCGTTTTGAAACCCCAACAAGCTTCTCAGAACCTTACCGACGCGCGCAGGTTTCCTTTCCGCTTGCGTTGGTTTGTTTACTATCTATCAGTCAACCAGCTTTGACTGGAACGCGTAGATCCATGACCTGCGCGCACCGGTTAAAGTTGCAGCTGACCTTACTTTCCATTTCTGAAAAGTTTCCATTTATAGAGGGTTTCTATTAATGGAAGGTTTCTAGAAGGTTTCTATTAATGGAATAGTTTCCATTAATGAAGGGTTTTCATTAATGGATGGTGTTTGCCCTATAAATACCCCCTCACTCGATCTTTCCAAAGGGTTAGAAAAGAAAGGGTTACAAGCATATAACCATCCAACACATAACCATCTTTCAAACCCAATCCTCAAGCTCAAAGCTCAAACACCATTCAAACCTTTGAATCAAAGGTACAACACCTTTGATATGCTTTCTGTTCTGATCTTTGAAGGGGGCTGACAGGGATACGGCTGGTAATTAATATCAGTCCTGGCCCTAAGGCTAACAGGTTACATAAATCGTGTGAGCAGGGGACTGGCGCGCGTCAGTCCCTTGCTCGCGCTCATCGCTTCGTGGCTACGCACGCAGATCTGCATGGAGACAAGGACCCTGTTTTTTTATATTGCTTTCTTTATAGATTATCACTATGAGCATGTAAAACCAGTTTACTGCTTTCCTATGTTAAAATTGCTAGCTTGCCTTTCGATACTTATTTCTGTTCTGTTGGAACACCCACCGGAGTATATCTGGACATGTCTCAATGCCCCAGTCATGTGAGAACAAGTACTGGAAACAACCTGGATGGGCGCGCACAGGTGTTCTTGATCCGTTGGCTTTCCAGTGCGTTGCTCTTGCATAGGTGACTTGGCCTTAGGTCACTGTTTTATCCCCACACTATTTATGGGGCATTTTGCTCATTTGTTGGGCTTTTCAGCCTTTAAACTGTGTAGTGTAAATACTATAAACTGTGTAGTGTAAATACTATAAAAATAGAGTCTGTGAGAAAAGCAAACCTGTGCGCGCGTGTTGCATATTGGCGCGCACAGGTTAGACCTGCGTGTAGTGGCTTTGGTCAGCATAGGCAATTTCCTTCTTGCTCATGTCAAATTTGGAACAGTGCAGTGGGTTTGCTCTTATGGATAGAACCTGGTTTTACCCTATTTACTATTTTCACATCCATGCTAAAGAATTGATCAATCAAACAGAATCGCAAATGCTCAAGTAAATACCGCTCTCCGAATTGGGCGAGAGGGGTGCCTTAAAACCTTTCCCCTCTCGTAATCTGGCTCCCGAACCCAAATATGGTTATGAAGAACTGGTACCTTCACATTTTCAAATCAAACAACATGGTAAGTGTTTCAAGTTCGGTTCCTTGGATATTGGACCTTCAAACCCAAGTGACAAATTTGAATTGAGCGCTCGTCTGCAAGCGCTCCTCAATCCGCCTTTGTTCTTAAGGGCATGTTGCCCACAAGTTTCTGGTTGGTTTTGGATCTCTATGCAAAATTTCTAGTTTGCCATCTCATTTCTTGTTGTCAGCCGTTTTTTCAATGCTGCTAAATTCTGGTTGGTTTTGGATCTCTACGCAAAATGTCTAGTTTGCCATCTCATTTCTTGTTATCAGCTGTTTTGTTGTTTCATTGCCGCTAAATTCTTATTGATTCAGCAAGTAGGAAATGACAAGGGAGAAACAAAAATATTTTTGTTGATGATTGTTACTAACCATAGCAAGGGAAGACAAAGGTTATGAAACAAGTAGACGTGTGTGTTCAGGGTTCCAATCAATCACATGCTCAAACTTTTGATGTAAATGGTGACTTTTGGAGTGGAAATGACCTAATAACCGCGCAGGAAATAGCTCTCGGAGGGCAGTGGCTGCACAATCTCATTCAAGTAAAACAATCTAGAATATGTTTAAAGATGCACCAAACGCATGTACTCCACTACAACAAAATCACACGATGACTTGGTAATTCTTAAACTCTGGCGATACTTGTAAAAAAATTGGTTTCAGGCACCCAAAATGATGCATCTATGGTTTCATCAAACTGGACCCTGAAGTATGAGAGACGTCGGCAAGGAAACCGGTGATTTTAACTGCTTTACCTGAATTGATCACATTGACATGACATGCCAAACATTGGTACACTTTTGACAAATATTTCACTTCTTCCAATATGGAGTACATCAAAAGGAAAACTAGAACGCTGGAAAATAGATTCGAGAAACAGATATTGCTGGACGATCCTCGGTTGTGTAGGCTCACTTGAAAACTCGCAAGGGTTTGAAAAAGTCGAAGCTTTTAGCCTAATACAGACCAACTACAAGCTAATCATTATTTGAGAAGGAATGGAGAAGATATAGGATGAAAAAATGTGACCCTGTAGCCGAACAGTAAGGCTTAGCCTCTAGCAAATTCGAGTCACAGAAAGTGTCTCCCCATAGATAGGTTTTAGAACCGATTAGTAGCCTACCTAGAAACACCATTTCCAGTGAGTCTTGGAACAAAATGAAGTGAAACCACTGCTGCCCTTATATTCCACTTCTGCAAGCAGACCCTGAATCAAGCCACATGGGTGGGTACATGCTATTGAGCACTGATCCACAAATACAAAAAAAAGCCTTCATTTCAGTGGCCTATTGGCCCAATCTCTTTGTTCACCAACCAGTAAACCACACCCTCCTAATCTGTAACTTTAGTCTTCTTGAAACCAGATTACACCCAACAGCTTTGGGCTCGTTTACTGATTCATTACTACCTTTGCAGGGCCTATTGGGGAATCCCCTTCCACAAGGCCCGTTAACTTTTAAGTGTATCGGTTGAGTGTCTCATTGGGCTTTTAAGTGCATCGGTTGCAAGCTAGGGTGTCATTGGGAGGCATCTGCTAAGTTACCAGTAGTCGCTTATATCTATTATGAAATGGGCCCAACAATATATATCAAGATCTTATAGCATCACATCACTTATATCTATTATGAAATGGGCCCAACAATATATATCAAGCTATCTTATAGCATCACGTCACAGTATTTCAAGAGCTCTGAATAAGTAAACAACTATCACTCATTGTTAGGCTTATCGAAATTTCAATCCCACATGCACGGATGTGAGTAGCTTGCATATGGTTACAAGGGTTAATTCAGTGCCGACCCTAGAATTTTACACCTAGAATTCTGATTTCAAGGTCTAACTTGAAAAATATTAACACTTCAATTCTTAAATCAATATGAAATTCACCTTTATCAATCTTTTTCTTTTTTTCCTTTTGCTTACCTTTTCCCAACTTTTTTTTTTTTTTTTTACACGATTGCCCGATTAGAATAGCAAACTCAAGAAAGTAAAGGGATAAGATCCTTTCCGGTCTAAATTTTGAACTGTAGAAAATAGTCCAAATCCAAATCATACATTGGAAAAATTAATGGTATAGATTTACTCGGAGATTGTTCGCATGAAGAATCAACTATTCCCACAAAGAGTCCATGAGCAAATTCAATTCCTAAAGTAATAGACCCTGAGCAAAATTGGAGTGTCTCCTCCCGTCCAAAACTTGAACCGGAGGGAATCCAATTCCTAATGTAGCTAGCTAGACCTAAAACAAGTTCCAACATTGGAGGATTAATTCTACGAAGGAAGTGATTGAACAGAATCGATTTTCACTGGTTAAACTAGTGAATGTGCATCTGCATGTACAGAGGATACATGCAGAGGATATATATATATATATATATTCGAAATAGACCCAAAAAAAAAAAAAGAGAGAGAAGAAAGTTACCAGCACGGCTACCGGTGACCCGTTAATGGAGATTTGAGCTCGATAAATGTATTTATACGTATACGTATGTTATGTGCAGAGAGAAAGTGATGGAAACAGGGTGGGATGCAGGCAGGGGCAACTACACGGACGCAATCAAAGCATAAGCTTAGTCAATCACCGCACACGCGCTCTCAATTCTTGCACTACACACACGATCTCAATCCTTGCTCTCTCGCGGATTTGTAGTTGTTTGAGATGAGATCCAAATACGGTTTCACACTTTTGTTCGCGCACACGGCGCACGCACGCTCGTCATGTGACTTAGGGCATAAGAAGTATCACACGTTTGAATTCCTCAAAGGCCAAACACTCCTAACATTGGGGTCACTGAAGGATTTGCTCAGTCGTTAATTTCAGGACTTCAAAATTAATCAAGGTGTGCACGAGTTAGACCAGACGTCCGTTTATATCAAAAATAAAAGATGAGACACTTTGCAATACTACTGATTAAACCAATACGCTACAAAATATGAGTGACAGGGGAGGAATATGATATACACATTCATTCGTGGACAAGCTTGCGACAGATTGGAATTGACATAGAGAGAGAAACGTCTAGAATTACAAACACAATCAATCAAAAAGCCAAACTCATTCAACAAACTTCTTGAATCTCATCCAATGCGTAGTTGTTCGTAGATACATTAGCATAATTCACTTTGTTGAACCGAACCACGACCGGGTATCGAGTATTCGGGTCCTGCACATTATCAATTTCTTACGTAAAAAATCAACGCAACGCAATCATGCAGAGAGATAGATAGAGAAATATGTATCATATACGAACACACAGGAAAAAAGAGAGAGAGAGAGGGGAAGCGAACCTGATCGACGGCTACAACTGATCCGACGCCCTTGAACCAGTAGGACTCCTTCCTAAGAATTTTCACCTGTGGGGGGAAAGGAGCCAAGAGCCAACACTATTAATTTTTACTATCTTTACGAGCATTTTAATAATTTAACTGTGAAGGCGGATCGAGCTCACCTTCGTGCCTCTCTTGGGTCCAATCGGAGGCGGCTTAGGGGCGGCAGGGGCCGGTGGCTCCGCCGTTTCAGCCGCGCGGACAACCAACCTTGACCCATTGTTGCTGCTCTTGTTAGAGGCTGCTTGCAGCACATTAGCCCTGGAGGAGATTGCTGTAGAAGTCATGAAGCAAGGGGCTAGCAGAAGCCCGGAGGCAGCGGATGTCATGCTGCAGCTTGCCATTGATCTCTCTGTCGCACACAAAAAAAATGGATTGAGAGTACTTTTATGAAAGGATCAGAGGAAAAAAGGGAAGTAAAAGCTTGAAAGAAGTGAGAGAATTTGAGAGGTTTTCAATTAAGGAGGATATCATTTTTCTGGACTATGATCAACTTGGGTGAAATCGTGTTTCCCCCAGCCAGTGGGATGCTGCCACGTGTGTACCATATCCAGTTCCTTTGGATAATGTTAGAGCCCCCCATCTCACCCCCTTCATTGGTTCACTTCTGCCTCTCAGGTTTTGGGGGATTGGGGATCGTTGGTTGCCGAGATGAGATCTGAGCCGTCGGATACACGATCTGATGGCTCGAGGGTGCGCAGCATAATGATGTGCACTTTACTGCGCAGCACCAACCCGAAGTCCGGTTTAGGGGGACTGCCGAACTACTGATTGGTATTTGCTAGTGTGCTGTCACATTCCAACGAATCCGGGGAGTAACATGCGTGTTGGCTCAATCCGGGCCGTCCATGCTCGGCAATGAATGGCTCAGATTTTGTCTCGGACGAAAAGATCTTAGTTGTCTATCCATTCGTTGTCGAAATGAAATTTGAACCGTCCATTGCGATCATGAACGGCCCAAATTGGACCAACACGCATGCTCCCCCAATTCCATTTGAAAACAACTACTCCAGTAGTTTTGAACTGGAGCCGCAGTCCCCCTAATGTGGGGTGCGCTATAAGAGTGCAGTGTATTATCCGAACCATTTAGGGTTATTTCTAAGAACACCCCTTCAACTATCACATTTTGTCAACATAACCCCCTCACGTTTAAAATTCATCAATCTCACCCCTTCAACTTTCATTTTCCATCAACTCCACCCCCTCTGCTCACTTCCGTTAAAATTTTGGACAGAAACGAATGAAAAGACTAGGTTACCCATTATTATGTTGAAATTAGGTTTTGGACTTTTCGTCCCCCCCCCCGGGTTTCTGTCAAACACCCGTCGCTCTCCTCCACCTTAGCAAAATGCTTGCTCGCCGCACCCATCCTGGCCCATCACTGGCTCAGCATCTCATGCCGCTCCACCCGGTCTGCCCCGTCGCACACCACCACGATGCAAATCTGCCGCCCCAGGTACACCTCCGACATCACCACGTCCTAGTTGTTCGCCTGAGGCAACCCGGACCCCTCCAATGAGTCGAACATCGTCGAGTAATAATGCAACGCCTCGTTGAACCTCTAACAAAAACACTCCCGTTGTGATTCGATTCTTGCTTGACCACTGTAGCAATCTTTGACCTCATCCTTTTAATCGAATCCAAAATCTTATCGATCGAACCGGGCCGGGCAATTAAGATGAATATTATCTAATTACATCCATACGAATTTCTCAACTTTTTTACCTTTCTGAAAAAAAAAAAGAACAAAGAAGAAAAGAAAATATACAATCTTTTAATTGGGACCCCAACAGAAACCAATAGAAGAATCGAGTGCCACCAGATAACCACCTCGCCTTCGTTGAACCCGCCGAATCCCTGATAGACTTGAGAGCTGTCGAGTCACACTTTGAAGCCTAGTCTTTCATACAACAACTGATGGAGCTCGAAAACCGAGTTAACAACCCACTTTCTCCACCTCCCTCGGCCATATGTCCAAAATCTCAGCATCTAAATCATAGTTGGGGAGATGGATTTGTAAAATTAGGGAGAGAATGAGATGGGTTTTGAAATTTATAGGTTTAAAATTTCTAGGTTTGGGAATTAGTGGGGGAGATGGAGTAGGAGAGAGAGAGAGAGAGTAGTAGAGAAGAAAAGAGGAGGAGATGGGTTTTGAAATTTTTGGGTTTGGGTTTGTAATTACTGTTAAAAAAAAGGGTTTAAGAATCAATGGGGGGAATAGTAGGGAGAGTAAAGATGAGAGAGGAGGGGCATTTTAGGGTTAAACTTTTTTTTCCCGTCCAAGTTAGCTTTTTTCTGTCCAAAAAGTTAACATTTCTTAACAGAATTGGACGGAAGAGGTGTAGTTGATGAGTTTTGATAGATGAGGGGATGAGGTTGATGAATTTTAAACGTGAAGGGGTCATGTTGACAAAACGTAATAGTTGAAGGGGTGTCCTTGCAAATAACCCTTTATTAATTGTCCAGATGAATTTGAACTTGTTTTCGAGAGAATTAGCTGAAACAACCAATATTTTTGGAAAAGCACTGAACAAATGTCCTCGAATTTACAAAAAATAAAATAATATGTGTGCTAGCTAGGCTGCTAACTCAGCTAAAATAAACCTGGTGTAAACTCTATTGATGTTTTCTTGGATTGTGTAAATTGGTAGGTTGAAAATTGTATTAATTCCATCAAAATTTTCCGAAACATAATTCAGTGTCACCATATCTTGAAAGAGTAATACTACGTACATAGAGTTATGGGATTGGGAGGTTCTGGGTTTGAGCCAGTAGAATAACATCAATATCTCCTTGCAGCACTTAACGAACATACTAAGGTTCCATTTCCGCTCAATGTACTACGAGTTATAGACTACATTTTTTTGTTTACTTTATTCATTTTTTTCCGTTTGTTAGTTTTGTGCCAAAATGTTACCGTATTATTGGTTTGTATTGACGAGAGAAATTGAAAACGTAAAAAATTGTGACTCTTACCCCTTTTTTAAAAAAAAATTATTTAAGAAAAAGTCCAAAAAGTCATTTTTTGGGCTTATTTTTAAAAAATTGAATAGGGACAAAAGAAAAAAAGATGTAGTAAGCAATTTGTAGTTTAGCGGAAACAAAACCTAATATCATAGAAAAAAAACCCAAATAAATTCATAAAGAAAAATTGTACAACTACAAAAATGCACACAAACACATTTATTTCTGGATCTCACACGTACTAGAAATATATTGTGTGAGTCCCCATGTGTGAATGTGTTTGTGAAAATATTTGTGTAAATTTGCAGTTGTAGAAGAATTGATTCATAAATGACCAAACTTGTGTTTGACACACTCAAACATGTGCGTACAACCCATTAATGGGTTGCGTTAGTGGTAAGGGCAAACCTCCGTGTGCAACATGGTTGCTAGCAGAGTTGGATTCCCCTGGAAGCAAATCATGATTTAAGCGGAGGGCCATAGCGGGGGATTGCTATGCTAGTCTCCTCCGAAAATTAGTCATGGTGCGCCTAAACTTGTCCGGACATCTCGGTTATCAGTAAATAAAAAAACAAAACAAAACAAAAGCGCGCGCACAAATTACATCATCCCTCTCGCGTGCCATTTTGGCGCCCAATTGATTTTCTTGTTTTCGTCCACTCCTCTCCCTCTCCTAAACGGCCTTCGGGTTACTGGAAACTCTGAGATCTCGAAGCCATAGCCAGCGCTGATATAACTAATATAAGATTTCAAAAATCCGTATTCAAGCCCTTTCTATCCACTCATCATGAGGAGAAGATCCGAAATCAAAACCAGAGACCCGCCAAAAATCCGAAGCTCATCGGTTAGAGGTTTCAATGGAGCTCGAAGCAATGTTGAAATCCAAGGTCTCTCTCTCTCTCTCTCTCTCTCTCTCTCTCTCTCTAATGTAATGTAATGTATGATTGCTTTTGAATTTAACTGATAATTGTCGCGAATTTAAGCCTAAAATTGTGGTGAACCGACATAGCTAACGGCCAGTATTTTTCACGGCCTTCGTAATTACCTTGGGCTACTTATCAACTGGAAACTAATCATGTACTAATTTTTTGGTTGATTTCTCTATTCGTGATTACTGAAGCGGTTTGTCTTCTCGTAGACGTAATCAGGGCAAAACGAGTGAAGTTTATGGATCCTGATTCTGAATGTCAACCAAATGTTAGACCTGATGAACCTGCTGTGCTGAACGAACCAACCCGGGATCCAGCGTGTGAGTACCTTATTCCATCTAAGTTTCCGCTTGTAGCTAATTAGTTCGATTTTGTCTCGTATTCTCTTTGTTTAGAATTGCATGCACGGTGTTAATCCATGAGGATTTGAACTTTGAACTGATGAAAAGTAGTTTAGAGTAGAGCTGTATATGAACTGAGTCGTCCATGAATTGTTCGAGGCTCGACTCGGTAAAGGCTCGTTCGAGTTCGATTCGTGTGCTAAATGAGCCGCGCATGAACTTAGCAATATTCGGCTCGATTAGGCTCGCAAACCTAGAGTATATGTATATCATGGAGATTTTATATAGTTACATAGTGAAAATTTTAAAATTTGTACCAGTCTAAACGTTACAATTACTAAAAACTTACTAGTTTTTATCATTTTATATGTATATGAATGTATTTATGTACATACTAAAATTTTTATTTGTAGTTTTAGACCTGCATAAGAGCATAAATATATGATATTATTGGGTCGTTAAGGCTCGTGAACAAGATTGAGTTCGATTCAAACCTAGGCAAGCTCGGTTCGAGTTTGGCTTGTCATAATTTTCATTGAGTTCGGCTCGGGCTCGAATTCGCTAAAAAACTTAATGAACGAATCTGAACATTTTAATATTCGGCTCGATTGAGTTCGTTTACAGCCCTAGTTTTAGAGCATCTCCAGCCGTTCCTCATTTTTTTACTCAAATTTGAGTAAAAATTCGAGCAAAGACAAACCCAAATATAAGCTCGTATTTGAGTAAAAGCTTTGTTAATGGTATTGTTGAATTTGAGTGGAAATTTGAGTCTACCTTAATTTGGTGAAAGATCTAAGTAAAATTCAAACCGGTATGGGTTTGAGTCAAGGACTGGAGTAAGTTTAGAGGGATTTTATGCAGAATTTGGTTCTGTTTTCCCCTAGAAATTTACCCGTGATGGCACCAAGTACGCTAGCAACTTGGTCTCAGCCAACTAGTGTTGAGTCAATTAAAAGAGTAAGGACTGGAGATGCTCTCAATATCCAATTATCTCGTCATAACGTGTGATGCAAAATTACTTGCAGCCAATGCCCCCAAAACTTCCGAGTATGCATTTTTCAAGAAGTTAAAGAAGAATGCAGGTTGCTCTCACTCTTCTGCTTCACAAAAAGAGGAGAACCAATCGAAGAATTTCGAACCAAGTGGTTGCAGCAGAGGTGGGTTCAGAAGTAATCGCTTTGGAGTGGTGCTTTATATGTCAAAAAGTTTGTGGATTTGTTCTTTATTAGATTTTTTCTTTGTCCTTTACATGCTGTCCATTGGAGAGCAATTTATCCTGATTCCTATCACTTCTCTATAGTAACCTAAAATATTTTTCCATGCAGGGATCTCCGAGAAGCTCAAAAACATCCGGGACAACTCAAAGTCCTCATTTCTCGTTGAGAAAAGGAGACCGATCACCAAATCTTTGGTCCTCTCACCTCTTGTGAACGCATCAACTACTTCAGGTGTGGCAGTTGGTTGTATATTGGAATGTTTCAATGAAGATTTTTCGCGGCTGGATCAGGCAATTATAATAATACCATCAGATTTCTTATTAACATCATACAATGCAGAGGCAGCTAACATTGTGGACAAAGGTAGCGATAAGGATATGAGATCCCCATTGTCTGTTGAAAAAGTTATACCTATTGACCTCAGTTTTCTGTTCTCACCCCTTGGTGGTGCATCAAAGACTTCAGGTGTGCATTTTGATTGAACATTTCAGATTTAAAACTTTTTATGGGTTGATGCTAGTCGTTGATTTTTCTCACCAAATTAGAAGGACTATAACGGATGCAAACGGTGTGTGCCAATACAAATGGTTGACCTTTTTCCTTGCAATCATACTTCTTAATCTAGATTTAATAGGCCTACGCTATTCTTTTCTACAATTGCACCTTACTCTAGTGGAATATATTCTATTATTTCCGCCATTTGGCAATTGTTATTCTTACTTTGAGCTAACAAAATGGTTATCACAACATCATTCTAAGTCCAATTGGAATGTTTTACCTTTTTGCCATCGCGAATGAGTATCACAATACAAGGGCTAAACCTATGTTGAAGTTTGGAAAATTATGAAGTATGGGACAGGAAATTCCTCATTTTTTCTTATATAATGGAAACACTATATGATATATTATAGTAGCTGTCAAAATGTCACCGTGTCTGCCAATGCACTGTTTGAGCTGTTTCCGTTGGTGGTGACTATCACTGGTAACATAGGAAAGCATCATACTTTGTGGACCTGAAATTGTGTCTTTCTGGACATGACACATTATCCACAAACTTTCTTAGTTGTGCGCAAGCTGTTGAACTAAATGAAACATTCATCTTGAGATGTCTCATGAGTCCATGACATAGCAAGCAGAAATCCTATGAAAGTAAAAGTTGTGGGTTATGGTTCACTCTTACAAATAATCATCATCGTGCTTTTTTTTTTTTTTAAGAGAGACATTGCACGGGGAGGAGTGGAATGAAATAGATGCTGAACAGTCTGGGAGGATCTATACTGGAACGTTACGACAAGAGTAACGTAAACCTGTTCAACGGCTAGGTTATGTCCTCACTCCTCACAGAACCTTAGTCATAGGCGCATAATCTATCTTCATGGTCAAGAAAATGGATGGAAGATGAAAACTATGTACTCTTGGTGTTGGGATCTTGTTGTAACTTGTAAGATGTTTAAGTTCTCTTCAATACGAGCCTCTTCTCAGATTCTCAAAATACAATTGTCTTCATAATTTAGCATGAACAAGTTCATGCTATGCCTCATTACACTTATAAATTGTAAGCTGAATTTTAGGGACTGAGCGCTTGGATGGAGTCTTTTCTGGAAAGAGAAAGAGGTTACGTCAGTGGGTTGCAAATACCTCATTTCCCAACACAGAGGAGTCCTGTTCAGAGGGGTTCGTAAGAGACATGGCAGCTTTTCTGTTCTTTCATTCTCTTTATACATCCTGTTATTTACTCATTTGAAAATTTTCAGGTGCGATTTAGTTTCTGTGCTCATCAATCGACTGTTCCCTGACACTGCTGAAGACAATGTATGTTCTGTTTGGCTTTTGTACATGTCTGCAAGCCTCTAATTTGTTATTTACATTTTAGGCTGAAAGTTCTGCTTGCCAGTGTTGCAGGAGTGAAAAGCCAAGGCAAATGAGAACTGAAACTAAATTTTCGTCAAATGCCTTTCCCGAGTTAGATACAGGTGAAAAGGACTGTCATTGGACTCCACGAAGAGACCTATTGGAAGCCGAATATGGGTGTTATTCAGATGATGTTTGCAATAGGTCTGCAGAAAAACTAGAGATAGTTCCCTCAGAATGGGATACTAAAGGTTGTGACGCTCCCTTAACCAGACATGCTTCAAGAAGTCATTTTCAGTTTGGCAAAAAGAAATTTAGAGCCGATTATGAAGGTGTAACTCCAAGTATGATCACTATACAAGATCCGTATTTCTGTTCTAATGTTGAGAATTATGAATCTACTGCATCGGAAGCCGAATATGGGTGTTATTCAGATGATGTTTGCAATAGGTCTGCAGAAAAACTAGAGATAGTTCCCTCAGAATGGGATACTAAAGGTTGTGACGCTCCCTTAACCAGACATGCTTCAAGAAGTCATTTTCAGTTTGGCAAAAAGAAATTTAGAGCCGATTATGAAGGTGTAACTCCAAGTATGATCACTATACAAGATCCGTATTTCTGTTCTAATGATGAGAATTATGAATCTACTGCATCAAGACATATCAAAGGGCTAAATGATTTCCGAGGCATGGATGAATCTGTTAATGGAAGAGGGCCATCTACTTTGTTGCTGGGTTGGGATGTCAACAGCTGCGAAGATCAAGGAGTCTTATCTATTGCTAAGCGGAATGCAGAGATGAATTACACAATGGCCGCATCATGGGATGATCACCAGCAGAGTCTGGATAATTGTTCTGTTGAAAGTGAATTGGACACATCGTCATTCCTTTTCAGCTATCCTTTCCAATTCACGTCATTAGCACATCCCCATTCAGCCCCTTTCTCTAATGTAAATGAGGAGAAGTTTCTTTTGGCAGAGCTGAAGCATTTCCCACTATCCTTACCATGTACTCCGACATGCCATAATCTATTAAAAGACTGTGATACGTATGATACATGTGATGGTAGCAGTACCTTCTCTCCCCTAAACCACCAATGGGTTTTAAGCAAGGTTTTCAGGGAGAAGCATCATCGTGATATGGAACCATTCCTCCATCCCTCTGGATTAGGTTTTGATTTAGGATGGATGCATTTATCAATAAGTTCCTTTAGTGATCTTTATTTGCCTTCTTATGAAGGTTCTCAGTCTCCTTCAAAGGAAAGTCCATGTTCTTATCTTCTTACAGAAGAGCAGCATGAGGATTGCTTTTATAGCTCGAACCACAGTCAAAACATTCCTCATTTTTCCGAAGACACGCTTAACAATCACGAATGTTTTTCCACTAATTCCTGGATACCTTTAGACAAAGAGATGTCAACCCCTGTGCTGCTTGACAGTTCAAGCTGGCTCAGAACTGAAGAAGATATATATTATGATGATGGCGAAAGGAAATACATTTGATGCTTCCGATACCTCTTTTATGTGTCCTGTTCCACTAATTCCTGGATACCTATAGACAAAGAGATGTCCACCCCTGTGCTGCTTCACAGTTCAAGCTGGCTCAGAACTGAAGAAGATATATATTACAATGATGGCGAAAGGATATACATTTGATGCTTCCGATACCTCTTTTATGTGTCCTGTTTGATTAAGATCCCTCCTCTACAGGTGCGGCCCAGTTAGTTTTTAGCTTGTGATGGTAAGTGATGCTTATCTGGTCAGCTGCATGGCTAGCTGGAGAAATCTTTTGAGTAAAAGCCTAATACAGAGTGAACATTTTCTTCCTATTTGCAATGTTGATTGCCCACATGATGTGGATATCAGTTCCAACTCTATTTCTTTTCTAGCTCTATTAGCTTATATCGATTGGAAATAATTGAAAGAGAGCTCTTACTCTCATGGACCTAATTCTTAGACTTCTTACTATTGCCAATACGAATCTCCATATCAATGAAGATAACCAGTCGTGGAAAACCTTCTAATAAGCCATTCTTTCTTTATGGGCGTGACGTCTTTAGGTGTGCATTGTGGTGATTTGCTGTTGAATAAATAGCTTTTATTACCTGGTCTCACAGATGGCGCGTTTTTGAATTTGAAATCTGCTTTCATATCAGGAAAATATATATGATGCCTCTGCATTATTGCATTTCATAGACATATGTACTCGATTTCTCTGGCTGACGACTCTACCCTCATGTCTGGCTTCTGCATTTTTTATTTTCGCTTCACGGAACTTATTTATTGCAGAATAGGATTCTCCACTTTCCCACGTTGATCTGGCTATGTTGCTTCAAGTACAGTTAACCCATTAAACCTCCCACGGCGAAGGGTAATGAGGAAAAAAATGTAGGGATCTGATATTTCACTGTCAAATACGTGCCTGGGCCAGGAAAATTGCAAAAAGGAAAAGAACTACAATGTAGAAGTCCGAATTGTCCTACCGGAAGCTCAGAATGTGGTAAGAATTTACTTCTTCATTGTCCTAAATTTCCTGAGATGAAGTTGTCTAGACTCTAGCTTGTTCAGTATATAGTCATGTGCAAAGGCAGTACCCTTCTATTAATTTCTCCACCTAATTGTTCGTTGTCAAACATTTAGGAGAAGTGTTCTGTCCATCACCAGTTCTGGTACTTTTCATTATCCAATTATCGGCTGCCATTTTCGATTGTTTCGAAGAATTTTGTGTAAGGTTTTACAAGTTAAAAAGGAAAATGATCGAGAAACCAAAGAAACTAGTTTTCTCACTTTATTTTACTCTTCTCATTCTTGTTGCATATTACGTTTCATCCATAATTCTCTATAGATTTATTTTTTGCGAACAGTGATCGATACGTGATCTAACGATTATTTGGGGAACAAGGATTCATGGATTTGTATGCAATCTTATGGGAAAGCATTGGGAAGTAGATGCTTGCAAAAGAAAAAAGTTATGATTAATTAACCACATATATATTCGCATTAAGTGTGAGATTCATTAACGTGATGAAACCCTAGGGTTAGGCGGTTAGCATAGTTGTAGTCACCTAGCGTAGTGATAGTCGCTTTATAATAAACTTCAAAAAGTCTTTGATCTATTATTCAATCCAGACTTTAACTTAAGCTTCACGTCACTTTTTTTGCTCAGTGGAAGTCGGCAGTTAAAATTAGTGAGGTTTGAACTTTGAACCCTAGTCAAAAGGCATAATAGTATATGACGCCTATCACTGAACTACCGCTTCACTTGCTATGTATTTTACCGCATTGTCCCTTTTACTTTAGTTCTTTACTTCTTACCACACCATGGCTTAACGAACGTTTCTTAATCCTAGAAAGTGAACTGCAAAAGATTACTACTACTATAATCTAGCGTCACAAAACCGTTTTGCTTTAGCCTTTGATTTTACTAGGCTAGCCATTCTAGTAACTCAAGGATCTATTAGAACTGTCTGTAATCGCACAAAATTTTTAATACTCTAACTTGAGGCAACATACATTTTTCACAAGTTATAGTCCGAGGGACAGCACTATGCTGTTTTGGCCGAGCGAAAATGAGCTCTACGAAGTGAACGTTTTCGGTCATCAGGGTGACACCGGATTAGGCCGCTCTCGGCCAGGACAACACGGTGAGGGACAACACCTCCCCCAGTCCGCCTATAGGTATCCTCTCTCATACAATCCTCGGCACATAATGGATTCTTTCCTCAAACTAAGATCACCATCACAAATGGCCAACCTACTTGTCTATTTACGCTCCATTCTCGTTAATTTTTTTTTCTTCTTCTTCGTTTTGTGTTTGTTCCTCGTTATGCATTATACTTGCCTAATGCATATATAAGTTAAATTCAAATAGCAAAACTGAGAGATACTTGTATGCCAATTGAAAACAAAATCAGTGCCCCATTCCCTTGAAAAGTAGAAAGGATTTGGTTGGTGGCCCATATGAGATTCTTTGCCGGGTCGCGGACGGACGAGACGCTCCCATTTATGTGATGGGATTTGATAAAGTCAGCTTGGTTTATTTTAAGGGCTTTTTTAAATTTCCATGGGCCATGCTTTTGCCTTGTGCTTTACTCGCCAATAATGTGCCTATCTTCTCCTCTCTTTTTTTGGTAACTATGGCAGAAGGTTTGTCTACGCTTAAAGGGATCTTCCAATTTTTTTTTTTTTTTGAATTTTTTTCCGATATCTTAAGTTAAGTAAGATTCTTATTTGGTACTATATTATATCAAATCCCGTATGTAATGGTATGTAAGGATGCACGAGCTTTAGCATGCTTTGGCCAATTTATTATTACTAGTTTTTAGCGAGTTCGGGTCAACCTGGCCTAAATTTATGTTGAGCTCAAACTTAGTAACAAACTTTATAGAGTCAAAACTCAAAAGTATCAAGCATTTGTTCTCGCATACAGATATAGAACTGCAAATAACATTCTTCTAATGTAGATATTAAGCTTATACTTATAAAAGTAAAAAATAAAGTCTATTTCCTATGTAATTACAGAAATTTACTATATTTTCTCTGAGGTTTGTACATTAATATATTAATTCTGGTAACTCGAGGGATGAGCCCTTATCAAACCTTTATCCAGCCAAGATTATCCATCATTTATTGAGTTCTTAACGAGGTAAGTTGAGATTCGACTTATTCGAGCTTGGTTTGTTTACCAAACGAGTTTGAAATTTTAACTAAAGTTTCCTCATTAACTTAAGAAATTAAGCCGAGTCAAACCGCTTACCAAGTCGAGTCGAGCTCGGAAGCAGCTCAATTCCTCGCCACCTTATCTGTACGGGCCATATCCATATGGCTACTGTATCCGTTAGGTTTCCCAAATCAAAAATGATACTCCCACAACAATCCAAACACAACAACTTACACAACCTCTCACATGCATGTGGGCTCCACACACACTACTATGTGTGGGCCCCACATGTATGTGAGAGGTTGTGTAAGTTGTTGTGTTTGGATCGTTGTGTGAGTAGTATTATCCTTCCCAAATCCCACTCCATTGAAATCATTTTGACCAATACTGGTAGGTGTAGGTTAGTTATGTGGAACGTGAAAATCCTAAAGACACTTATGCATTGGCATGTGTTCCCGTAATCTGAATGAAAATTAAGAAGATTGAATCGAGAACCTAAACACATTCAATTAAATTGATTTTACGTAGTTTCGTATATTGATTCTGACGAGTGAATTTAATCCATTTATTGAGAAAAGATAGGAACATCTTCAACCTCATGTCTAACCAGCGTAAGGTCGAATGAGCCCCCGAGTTCTTGTTTGAAGACCCGAACATTGGAATACTAAGCCCTGAATTCGTCACTCTTTGCAAAGAAGGGGGAAGGATGCGTACCTTAGCAAACTATAAAGCGAGGAAAGAGAGAACTACAGGAAACGACCTTAGGGTAAGTGGTCCCTACAAGAAACGAGGCTGGTGTGTGGCTGTTTCTTTCGTTTTGCTCGTTAAAGTGGAGTAGATGGTAATTTAGCGACTCTCATGCGGATGCTCTCACGGAGGAGAGAGAGCTCAGCAGCTATCAAGCTAGTAGAAGGCGGGCAGGGTTGCTGTCATGCTTTTCCGGGTTCCGCATGCCGGTTTGTGCACCGTCGGTGCACACACCGTCAGTATCCGTAGCAGTTCTGTGTCGAACTCGACCCACTCACTTGTGGCAAAGAAGACTTGGGTGATGGTGGTGGGGTCCCTTGTCCGCATGCATCCGTCAAGTTTACAATAAAAATGTTTTCCCTGTAAAATGATTTCGCTGAAACTGTTTTTGTTACTTTTGTTTTCCGGTGTTTGGTTGACATTTAGAAAATACTTTTCAGAAGAAAAAAAATTGAATCAATTTAAACTTCAAAAAAGCTATTTATCAATCTCCTCGTTATAGGGCTGGTTCCGTGGACAAAAACAAATAACACAAGATTTGTGTTTTAAACAAATTAAACGGCTTTGATTATTAGCGTGGGACTCCAAACAAGATTTGGGGTCAAGTTTCGTGTTTAAAACTGTGTCTGATTAATCGCGTAATTAACTTGCCAGTGGTTTTCCAAATCAATTTGGTTCATTCCCCGGGGAGAGAGAGAGAGAGAGAGAGAGAGAGAGAGAGAGAGAGAGAGAGAGAGAGTAACAACGACATGCTCTGCAATTCCCGCACTTCAAAAGCGTGAAGCTGTGGACGAATTTCCCAAAAACAACTTACTGAGATTTTGGGAGTAAAACGTTTTGCACTGGATGGGGTAAAACATTTTACAACAAAAAATATTTTACTTGGTGTTATCCAGCCAAACACCGCAAAGTGTGTAAAATATTTTTGAGGAAAATATTTTACTTCGAAACAAACGGAGCCTCAATTAAATTGATTTTACGTAGTTTCGTATGTTGATTCTGACAAGTGAATTTAATCCATTTATTGAGAAAAGATAGGAACATCTTCAACCTCATGTCTAACCAGCGTAAGGTCGAATGAGCCCCCGAGTTCTTGTTTGAAGACCCGAACATCGGAATACTAAGCCCTGAATCCGTCACTCTTGGCAAAGAAGGGGGAAGGATGCCTACTTTAGCAAACCATAAAGCCGGGACAGAGAGAGCTACAGGAAACGACCTTAGGGTAAGTGGTCACTACAAGAAACGAGGCTGGTGTGTAGCTGTTTCTTTCGTTTCGCTCGTTAAAGTGAAGTAGATGGCAATTTGGCTACTCTCATGCGGATGCTCTTAGATGATAGAGGGGGTAATGGAGGAGAGAGAGCTCAGCAGCTATCAAGCTAATAGAAGGCGGGCAGGGATTGCTGTCATGCTTTTCCGGGTTCCGCGTGCCGGTTTGTGCACTGCACAAGCTAGTAGAAGGCGGCCGGGCAGGGTTGCTGTCATGCTTTTTCGGATTCCGGGTGCCGGTTTGTGCACCATCGGTGCACACACCGTAAGTATCCGTAGCAGTTCTGTGTCGAACTCGACCCACTCACTTGTGGCAAAGAAGACTTGGGTGATGGTGGTGGGGTCCCTTGTCCGCATGCATCCGTCAAGTTTACCAATCAACGGCTGCGATTACTCGATGCCAGCATCCGTGCGCTGGAACAGCTCCGCAGCGTTTCGTGTGCCCCACGCCCCCATTGCCAGTGAGTCAGTGACATTTTTCGTAATTACTTCTACCATATAAAATCCGGGTTTTTTCCTAACATTATTTTTGTATTTTATGAATAATTACTGATAATTTAATTCTACTCAATCAGGCCGAGGAATTTGGCCAAGTGAGTGTAAGCAAGTTAATATGTGCTTTTTATCCAAATGGTTGGCTGGTTGCATGTTGTGGCGGAGCCAGGATTAAGAATCCCTGGGGGCCGAGTCATAAGGGGAAAAATTTTAACGTCAAACATCTCTATTCTTTACTCAACAAATAAGTTTAAAAAAAAAAAAACTACCATTATTCTTGCATTCCACATTCAAAGGATAAACTAATATAAACTTTCAAGATTGATTATCCATCAAAATAAAATAGAAGCAGTTTAACAATCTATTAAAATGGAACCGAAGTGTTTTCAAATCTCGAAAATCATTTAAGATTGATTGACTCTAAACTAAATTGCATCGCAATTTTCCTTTCGATATATCAAATCACCTGTTTGCTAAAATCGAATATTCAAGTCGATTCAATCAAAGAACAAAATGAAAAGCAACAGGAGTCACTAAGTTCGTAATTCGTCAAAAACGATGGAAGGAGAATGGACGGTTTTTGTTTGGGAAGCTTTGTTTTATTTGCTCAAGAGTAAAAGGTGTTAAGGGGCCCAAGGGTGTCCACCGGGCTCCTTAATACCTCTGCCCTGTTCGCATGTTCGAAACATACGAAGGCCAAATACTCCAACCCTTTAGGGCCACTAGAGGGTTTGTCTGGTTATTAACTTCAAGACCTTGGAATTAGTCAAAGTGCGCGCAAGCTGATTTGAACATCAAATTACCCAAATAATAATAACAATACTAATTTCACGTTATTCTGACCACCAAAAAAAAAAAAATTTAATGTACTTTTCTTTTTATTACCAAAACCTCCTTTTAGTTAAGAGGCTAACATATCAAAACCTTTCATATGTATTTTGTTGTTTTACTTACTATTATTGTCAATTGATGCACAATATTAAATTATTAATTCTTAGTATGGGATTATGTGCGTTACCCTCAAACTCTGATATATTAATTGAAGAAATATTTGTGAAGAGCAATTAATCCATGATAACTAGCCCGGATTAATGCAAGGAATATTTGCAATTTGCACGTTTAACCAAATTTCGTACTTCCAGTGTAGTATTTGACTGGAATATAATGCAAGGAAACAAACCTTTTTTTGTACTTTGAATAGGTGAAATTGCCAATCTTACGAGAGATTAGCAATTCCATGAGGGGACCGTGAGTCTCGTTTTGCGCTCGAAAATGTGATTCAAACTGTTCATTCCGTAGAGTACAAAGCATAATAATTATTCACAAGTCCAATTGATCCAATTTAATTATGTTAAAAATATAAGATATCCCTCTTTTTTTTTTTGTCAATCGATTGGAGAGATCTTCAAACTGTTCATTCCGTAGAGTACAAAGCATAATAATTATTCACAGGTCAAGTTGATCCAATTTAATTATGTTAAAAATGTAAGATACTTGTTCCCTTTTTTTTTTTTGTCAATCGATGGGAGAGATCTTTTTTTTTACATCAGATATGAGGATTACAAAGTACAAATTCGGGACACTACATCAATGGTAAGAGTTCACGAGATAATCAAACCCAACAACTCAACCAATACAAGAAATAAACCCATTATAGGGTAGAAATAAATAAAGAAAGAAAAGAAAAGTCCTCTAAGAAAGAACACTCATCTGTAAGTGGAGAGACTCAAACTTCTGACCTCATAATGAGATACAAGAGTCCTAGCCAACTGAGAAAACCCCTACTTGTCCTTCATTTATTCAGTAGAAAATGTGATTCGCTCACTGGATTCTCTTTTTTTTTTTGGGTCAAACGATAATTACTGGATTCTATTTGACCTAGCAAATTTTAAAAATTAAAAAATTCTCTTATTTGAGTGGATACATATTGGTGACGGAGCAAAAATGGGTTGGATCCTACTGCCTCTATGATTAAATGACGGTCAAAGACGTGTTTTGATATTTAATATTCGTCAATGATAATTTTAGCATTAATAAACGTTTTCAGTATGTCTTTGGCGGGTATTAATTATCAAAACACGTCATGAGCCGTCATTTTTCCATAAATCAATATGCGACATAGTTTTTTTCAGTTATGATGAAAAGTGATGCATACCCAAACACGATCATCCCCCCTTGGGCCTGGGGGCATCGAAAGGCTAACATTAGATACTCAGATACAGCTTATTCCTGGACCTACTTCAGTAATCTTAATCGTTTATTTTTAGAAAGCTCCTCGAGAAACTTAGCCACCAGTATAATCATGTGGATCATAGATCGATAGTGATCACAATTTTAAAACACATATGTCTTAAAAACAAATTAATTTAAAACACGAATTAGAAAACATTTATTCATTATATAAATATGTTCTGATCATTACCTCATAGAATTTACTTGGTTTTTTTTTTTTTTTTTATGTAGTTATAAACTTCTCCATTAAAACAATCAGATTATTGAAATATGGTCAGAAAGAGCTGGATTAGAAGCAAGTCTGTAGAGGACCCTCATTTGCGGAGAGATTTTTCAGTACTGAGCAGCTATGTCAGACGTGGCATCCGCTCGGCGCATTCGAGCAGTCCGATACACTTTTGGACGGCTCGGATTGAAACTCTCTCTCTTCTGTCTTCTCTCTTCTCACTCCAACACTCTCTCTCCTTTTCTCTCTCCAAATTTGAGCTGTTCAAAAACGAAATAGACGGCTCGGATGCACGAGCGGAGACCACGTGGTACCGCTCGGCACCGAAAAATTTTCCTCATTTGCGGAGTCAAAGCATTTGCTCATTTGTTTACTTCTCGATAAATACGCTTGGGTTTGAACACTTTAAAACATGGCGATTAAGGAACATGCGCTTAAAAAAGAATGCAGCTAAATAAACAATTTTAGTAGTACGTATTACGTAACTCCTAATTAATGAAGATTATCGCTTCGAAATCCCACATAAATACCATTTTATTATACTGTATGAGATTCGTACCAAAACATTTGTCCCCATGAAAGCCATTTATCCTCACATGAAATGTCTCGAAGCAATTGTCAACATTTCGAGACAGAGGGGTCAGAATAATGTCACTCTTCAAAGATGGGTGCTTGCAAGGAGAGAAACTTTCCGGGTGTTTCCGCTAACAAAAAAAAGTTAAAAACTTAACGCATTTTATCATTTTATTTTTATTAACAAAAAAAATTGTCAATAAAAATATTTTTTTGCTACATTAATTCTACTCACAAACCCATCAACAATTTATTTACTACCGGAAATAATTTGACATTTCTCAACAACTTATTTACTACCGGAAATACATAACAATTTCTCAACCACAACCACAAATAAAAATCTACAAATTTTTCACTACCGAAAACATTCACGGCAGAGCTGTGAACAAGTTATTTACAGCAGCAATCATTTTGGACCGTCTATAACACTTTAGACGAGTGAGTTTCACCTCCGTAAAACCATTTTCACAGAAATCTCTGTAGAGAAGATTTCTTCACTTGCAAATATGCAAAACTACGGGAGACCTCGTTCCAAAATACATTCTTGAAAAAATAAGTACTTATTTCACATTTTTAAACTAAAAAATAATGTAAATAAAAAATTAATTTTTTATTTTTTTTCGCACCGTATAAAAGATCTCGATAAGATCTATCAAACAAGATTCATATTGCTAGAAAAATTATTTACATAAACATATTATTTTTGAGCTTGAAATTGCCTTCTTAAAAAATAAGTACTTAAAATGAGTTCCGGAACGGCGCCTTAACAAACAACTTCTCTCAAAATAAATGGATGGAAACAAGTGAGCCAAACTTTGAATTATTCGCACTAGGCTCGTTTATTTGCTAATCTAGACTCTGTAAACTATCCGAGCATATACAAATCAAGCTGAGTTGAGTTTAGAGTGTTGGCTCGGCTTGTTTACTATGCGAACTCCAAACTGAGCTTGAATGAACCGAATTTTGAGCTACTCTTAAGTAGTTGGATTCGTTTGCTCAGCCCAAATGAGCCCGAATCTCAATTCTTGGTTCGTAATCTATCGAGTTACGAGTATCAGGAAGAAATTTTTCAATGCCGGGGGCACGGATCGCGTGGTGTTTAGTACGCATCCGTTCAAATGTGTTTTGGACGGCCCAAATTTATTTGGGCTTGAAACAGATCTGGACCGTTCAAAATACGTTTGAACGGTCGAGACGGTGCTTAGCACTACGTGGCCCGTGCTCATTCGGCACTGAAAAACTTCTCAGTATGAGGACTTTTTGTCGACACTTCACAATCTCTGTAGGAGAATCTCTCTCTCTCTCTCTCTCGCTCTTTCTCTCTCTCTCTCTCTCCGTAACGGAAACTGATAAATGAATCAGAATAAACAAGAGCGATTCACGTCCGACACAGACAGAGCCACTGGGAGATGAGCAAGACCATGACTCCGCTCTACAGAAAAGCCGCTTAATCCGGCCCATATCCCGGCGCATTCCTCCTCTGACGTCACATTCCGGCGCCATTAACGTAGCCACGTCGCAAACCTCCGTCCTCCACCAGCACAAGGTCCTACTCTCTCTCTCTCTCTCTCTCTCTCACTAAAACTCTCCCATTCTCCCTCTAAAGTTATCCCGTGAAATCGTGTCAGAAATTTGCATCTTTTTTTGTCTGCAATCGCATAAGTCTTTGCAGTACTTTTTCCATCTCACCTTTTGCGCTCTTTTTCTGATCTCGCTTTTCGAAGGTAAAAAATCGAATCTGATTCTCTCTCTCTCTCTCTGGATTTGCTGTCCCGCTGCTGTAGTCTCAGGAATGCCCCGCTCCCTATTTCAATACTCTACACAATGCTTGCGTTCTCAATTTTGCTTTCACAAATTTTAGTAGTACAATATGTGATTCAAAGATAGTTTCACTTGTGCGGATATGTGACTTAGGTCTCAGCCTTCTGTAAAAAAAAATTAGAAAATTGAAGGTCGATTGTTCTTTTGTCTTAATCTCCAATGATTTACGTGGAATTAGCTAGCTTAAAATTCTCTCTCTCTCGACTTCATTTACTTTAGTAGTATCAATTGTTCTTTAGTAATGTATTGATTAACGTCTATTCAGCATTTTTCTCCTTTAGGTTTTGGGCTTCAATCTCATAGATTAGGGATTCGTGCCACCTGATTTCAACTCGCATTGATGTCAATTTGGTATTTTCTGTTCTGCTTTATTCAGGCATTTCTTTTTCTAATTCTGGAGCGTCGTGAGTCTTGTGACCACTTGATGTGAACTTTCGAATGAATTTTCTGGATTTTCACTGCACAAAGTAGTCTTTTGCGTAAATCTAGGCATCCTCGCAAAGGCCATTGGTTGGCCTGTTGAACAAATTTCCTCTCTCTCCCTCCCTCTCTCTCTCTCTCCATATATATACATGTAAACATATTTATATACCGCCTGGTAAATCCGTTGATTTGGGTTTTTTTTTCATCTTTGTTGATTAGTCCTGTATTTGATGTCGAAGCCCGAAGCTTTTAGCTTGGTGAGCTGTAATCAATGGTACAATAAGGGATGAATCCTGAATTAATATTGTCCGTCTCTTGCCTGAGGGTGAATGCGGAGCACTTAATCAAAGAACTTACAGTTCGCAGATTCACGTTTGTTTAAGTATGTTATCAGTGGAAATTTTTTCCCGGGGTATGCTAATCCCAATCCTTCCAGTTGTGTGTGCAGCAATTTTGTCTGAATCTACCATTCTTGTCTTGTTCTTCTTATCCCTAATTCGTCGTTGAACCATTATTTTTTGTTGCTTTACTTGAAATAAGATCACGTTTCCTCCACACGTGCAGAGAGAGAGAGAGAGAGAGAGAGAGAGTTTATGAACTGCTGGTTCTTTCAGTTGTTGATATTGAGTTTCCATATGAAGGAGAAAACGGGGCCTAATATTTGAAACATGTCATGACAGGTGCGGAAATGAGTGGGATTCAGAACAACAAAACTCGCAATCTTGAGAAACCTTTTCCAGGATGCTTGGGAAGGATGGTGAACCTCTTTGATTTGGGTACTGGTGTAGCAGCAAACAGGCTGCTCATGGACAAACCACATCGTGATGGTAACTTCCTTTGCTAGTCTTCTTCAACCTCAATCTATTTCTTTCTTTGCATCTTACATAAGTAACATGTCAGTTATCATCTATCAAGCTAATCATCTGAAGATTGAAAGGACACTAGGGAACTATGAAGTCATTCATGTACTAGAAAGAATCTTTGCTTTGGCTATGTCCCCTGCTTGATGGTTAATTAATTGATAGCAATCTGGGTTTCACCACACACAGGACCATTCTTTGGCTGTTACAGCTGATCGTTTGAAGTTTGAGACTCTCACCAAGAAATTTATGGAAAATTGTTTTGGGCTAACCCCCAAAGGGTTCCCTTATTGGGTTTTTGAATGTTGGCCCTTTAAAGAAATCCTCCCCCTTTTTTCCCCTTTGTTTTACCCCATTTGAAAAAGGAAAAAAGACCTTTTCTGTGGGAACCCCACTATTATCCCAAATTTTACCTTCTGATAGATCATTGGGAATGCAATCATTCCTTTTTCCTTTGAAAATGCCATTTATGTTTTCACGTGTTTTAACCTAGTTAAAGTTCTTTTTCCATGACTGCTGCATTTGTAAATTGTAAGAGCCCGTTTATTAACCTGATAGATATAAACAGGTTCTCCAGTCCCAAGGAGCCAATCAGATGGAGCGAGGACGAGTTCTGTTGTTGATCCAGAGGAGGATAAAGTGGTAATCAATCAAAGATTTGCTCATTGTAATCATGGTCCATAGCTGACCAAATTCCATGCAGAATGTATCGCCTATGCTGAGATCTTATCACGAAAGTATTGCATCATTTTAATATGTGTTATGTATTTGGATTGCACGCAGATGGTGTCTGAGCTGAGGAGAAGTTTTTCGAAGAAAAAATCTAACGGAACACCTATGAAAATGCTCATAGACCAGGAAATGTCGAAAGAAGTGGAGTCCAAGCATAATTCCCCCAGTGTAGTTGCTAAGTTGATGGGGCTTGATGCCCTCCCACGACAACAGCTGAATATAGCTGCCCAAAGAAGTCATTCAAGAGACCATTCACGGTGTCATTCCGTCATCCCTTTGAGTTATTGGCAGCAAGAAGACGGATTGGATATGCAAATAAAACGCGAGATTCATCAGTGTCCAAGACAGAACGAGTGTAAAGATGTTTATGAAATATGGCAGCAGTCACAGAAAAGAAGTTGCGGAAGAGAAAAGTCACCACAGAAAGGAATACACAACGAGTATTCAAATGCGAAAAAGATGGCTCTTATTCGTCAAAAGTTCATCGAAGCAAAACGCCTATCAACAGATGAAAAACTTCGCCAGTCCAAACAATTCCACGATGCATTGAATGTTTTGAGTTCTAACAAGGATTTATTGGTCGAGTTTCTACAAGAACCAAATTCCATGTTCTCCCAACGGACGTGTGATCCGTATCCTGTTCCTCCTCCTCCTGAGAATAAGCGCATCACGGTTCTTAGACCTTCTAAAATGGTGGATAACGATAAATTTTCTGGACCGATGAAGAAGAATGAGAAACAGGTAAAGAAAGCATCCATCGTGGGCCAGGTTATTGGATTGGACAGAAGCAATACTGGATCTTCTCCTCCCAAATTGCGAGTTGATGATAATCCTACTCAGCCAACTCGAATTGTTGTATTAAAACCTAGCCCTGGCAAGCCTCATGGCTTGAAAGCTGTTGTGCCTCCGTCTAATTCATATCCAAGAATATTACCCAGTGAAGATTTTCGTGGAGAACCAGAAGATGATGAAGCTCGAGAATCAAGAGAAGTTGCAGAGGAGATCACACGGCAGATGCGTGAAAACCTGGGTGCGCATCGGAGGAGCGAGACCTTTCTTTCTTCTGTGTTTTCTAATGGCTATATTGGTGATGAAAGTTCCTTTCACAAATCAGAAAATGATTATGAAATGGGGAACTGCAGCGACTCTGAAGTGATAACACCAACTTCTAGGCATTCGTGGGATTACATCAATAGGTACGATAGCCCTTTTTCTTCCTCCTTCAGCCGTGCTTCTTATTCTCCAGAGTCATCGGTATGTAGAGAAGCAAAGAAGCGACTTTCTGAAAGATGGACCATGATGGCTTCCAATGGAATTTGTCACGAACCAAGACATGTACGGAGGAGCTCTAGTACTTTGGGTGAGATGCTTGCCCTTTCTGATACTAAGCAGTCCTTAATATCTGAGGAAGAGGGACTTGATAAAGACCAAGAACCAAGTGTGTCAACTTCATGCTCCGCTAGCTATTTGAATAAGTATGACATTGGGGATGATTCTCCGAGGAATCTTTCGAGGTCAAAATCTCTTCCCGTCTCTTCTACTGCGTTTGAGGGCAGGCTACCTGTTGATGCTTCAGATCCGGTGGTTGGTAGAAGTGATATTTCCAAGGAGGTGGCAAAGGCAAAGAGTGGGAAATCATCGTTCAAGGGGAAAGTTTCAAGTTTATTTTTCCCAAAGAACAAAAATTCTAATAAAGAAAAATCTAGTGCTTTGCAAACGAAAGATACATTTCAAAAATCTGCTGTATCTGTAAAGTCTGCTGGAAAAGTTATTGTTGGTCCTTCCCAATTTGCTGATGACTCTGGGATTAAAGAGTGTGCATTGCCTAAATTTCAAGGATCATCTAGCAAAACATTGTTGCCAGATTTCACAGAGCAGAGCATAATCTCCCGTGAGGTAAGCGAATATTCATCGAGCATGCAATGTCCTTTTGTTTCTGAATGGAAAAGGGCGAGTATGGGTGATACGTGTTTAACTTGTTTCCTTTACCTGTGTTCCTTTCCTATATTCAGTGCAAGAAAATGTTAAGCATTTAACCTTCCTCCCATTTATGTGTTCAATGGCTCCTTTGTTACCTATTCATCCTTTACCTTTACATTTTTGCAGTCTTGCTGAACTAAAAATACTGTTTTGCAACTAGATGGTAGAAAGATATGTAACTAATTTCTGGGACAGGGTTGGTTTGCATTTAATCGGTCAAAAGAATTTCTCAAAAATGAATTCGTGGTGGACACCCATATAATGGCGAGCAAATAGTCCTGTTATTTTATCCTGTTGTATTTATCTATCAGATTATGGTCAGTAAAATTTCTAGCATGATCTTGTTCAAGTGAAGTGTCTGTTGTTTCAAGCATGAAGGTGTTTTTTAACCCTACCATGCAACTAGTAATGGAACACTGAAATGCTCACGCGATCATTTGTTTCGTTAAATTTGGCTTCTTTCTATCTATATCAACATTAGTACAAGAACAAAAAGAAACTTATTGCTTATATAATAACTAGAATTATTACATTTTATGCAGGCAGGATTATCTGTTGCAAAACCTATGCTAACTGGAAACCCCAGTGAGAACCAGGACCAACCAAGCCCAATCTCAGTATTGGAACCACCATTTGAGGACGACAATCTATCAGCAGATTCCTTCAATGTAAAGCTAGACAGCCATGGTAAGTCCTACCAACATCGTTGTAAAAATTTCTCGCTCCTTGTGACTTTTTCCACTAACGTTTTTCATTCGATTCTTTTCAAAACAGGAGCAAAGTTGTCAGATCAGTCTTTTAAATCCAACCTCATTGACAAATCCCCTCCCATTGAATCAATTGCTCGGACTCTGTCGTGGGATGATTCCTATACTAAATATCGACAGAAACCTCACTCTGTCCCCCAAGGAACGGAGGTAGATGAAGGGGACTGGATCTTCTTTCTCCAATCCTTAATATCAGCCATTGGCCTCGAGGGGGAGTTGCAGTCTGACTCTTTTCTTACAAGATGGCACTCACCAGAAAGCCCGTTGGACCCATTTTTAAGAGACAAATATATCGACTTGCACGGTAAGGAGATAATAATCCACGAGGCTAAGCGAAGGCTAAGGAGATCAACCCGGAAACTTGTATTCGACTGTGTCAATGCAGCGTTGGCTGACATCACAGGATGCAGTGGGGTCCTCAACCGGAAATCAGAGGATGGACCACCTCCCGTATTGGCGGATGAGGTATGGTCCCGGATGAGGAAGTTGTTTTCCAACGAGGTGAGGTGTGTTACTGCGGGTGAGGACTGTGGGGACAGTAACAGCCTGGTGGTGGAGAGGGTGGTGAGGAAGGAGGTGGTGGGGAACAGTTGGGATGTGGATATGAGATTGGAAAGGGATAATGTGGGTACAGAAATTCAAGGGAAGTTGCTGGATGAGCTCGTGCAAGAGGCTGTGGTTGAGTTGACAGGTAAAGTGTAATGGAGCATTTATTTTTATCTTATAGTATAGTATGTTTCGATCTAAATATAACTCTATTATTTGTTGTACTCCATTAATATGTTTGCAACAATGATGGCCCCTTTCCACCAAGGTTATTGATTTAGTGCTTCAAAATTGTTGCAAAAAATGAGATGTGTTTTATATGTATGAGTTGTTATAGTAGGAATATTTATACGTTTTAGGTAAAAGTACATGGAGATCTCCTCAATTATTACTTTTTTTCACGAAGACTTCTTAATGTTTAAAATCACCCATTTAGACTCCCTCAACTGTATGAATAAAAAATTAGCTAACTTTGTTAACAGGATGAGGGGAAATGATGATTCTACTCTTAAAATATCGTCCACATGGACCCCTTCATCTTAACGGTCTTTTTGACAGAAGGGTGCTGATTGGTTAACGATTATACTTGAGGGAGACTGTTGGGGAGTTTTAAACGTTATGGGTCTCCATGGGAAAAAGTAATAGTTGAGGGGTCTCCGTGTACTTTTACCTACATTTTATAGAACATTATGCACATATGCATCAATGTTCTAAAAGTCGCTAGGCACTAGTCGGGCTGTCAGTCACCTTTGAGGTTCGAGGCCTAATAATCAGTGCATAGCAATTAGTCGGATAGATCCCGTCAGCGCGATAAATGGCTGATTAATTCTGATTTTTAGAACACTACTATGCGTAATAAGTATTATAATACTCGTATTATTAAGCACCGTACACCCCCCGTTTGATAACAGTGATAGATGAATGAGATTCGTAAGGAGATGTGATTAAGATTGGTAATGAGATGGGATTGTTAATGACAATGGATTGATAATGAGTATGTTTGTGTGGGATGAGATTAGATGATGAGATTATTAATATCATGTTTGTTTGAGATGAGATTAGATGATGGGATTGGATTGATAGAAGAAATTGGTAATGAGAAGGGCTTAATAAGGAGAATAGATTGGGATCGGATTACGAATACCAAGTCCCAGGGGGTATTGTTAATACCCCGAAAGGCCGGATTGGACATCCGAACGGACTAATAGTCCGGACCTCTTTTTGTTACCAAACAAAGTATTAATAGTCCCATGGTATGACTACTCCAATTCCAACCCCCAAACCCGTTATCAAAAAACTAAATTGACGTATGGGTTAGTGGAGCCTCCTCATTCTGCGGGGGTAGGTTTGGGCCCTTGTTTTCAACCTGTAGCAAAATGTCTTCTTTTGATCAGAAGTCAAGAAAATAGATTTGTATCTAGTCTTTTGCCGGGATTTCGTTGCTTTTTTGAAATTTGTTCATTGGAAATCGTGGAAAACTTCAGCTGTTCGTTCACATGCACTCTCCACGTTAATAATTGATCTACTGATTGCTCAGAATCCGGTGCTTGCACGACCATGTGACCTATGAAGATGGAGATGGGGGGAATAATTTACTTTTCCCTTGGGTTTCGCGGAGTTTTGACCCTATTATACGGCGGTTTTGAACCCGCCACGTAATGTCCTAACGATTTAGTCGGTCGTGGATTTTACACGAATGTATGATTATAGAGGCGCTACTTGACGGTGCCCCATAAACATTCTATAATTTTCTTGGATGCATGCTTGTTGCCATCAACGGGTCTTGTTTATGAGTGAGGAATGCTACATTTCAATGTGGTTTGGATATGTGTGGAGTTAATGGGTAGCAGGAAGAATTAGATTTAGAAAGGACAACTTTAATGGTAAAATAAGAGACATTAAAACAAAGAAAATAGAGCTGCAACGTAGCGATGAGAAACAAAAGCCGAAAAAAAGGATATAACTAGGCCTAAACAAAAACAAACGACAATGCATAGCCCTTGCTCCCGTATTGTGTGCCTAGACGAAGACCGAGAAAAAGCCACTCAAAGGACGCTCAACAAACATCAAGCCGATGACCACTATGGCTCCCACTACAGAGCGTTCACCACGATGAGAGGATAGAGAAAAAGCCGAAGATTCTTTTCTACAGCACGTTCACCACGATGAGAGAATAGGGAAAAAGCCGAAGATTTAGAAAAGAATCGACGAACATTGTATTGGTTCTTGAGGTGGTATGTTTTGTCACTTGCTTTGTGAAGAGAGAGGAGGGGGGAAATATTCGCCAGTTGCAAATCTGAAGTGAAACCTGATATGGTATGCCTTGAAAAATTACCCAGTTATTGCACAAAGTCCGTATGCAAAACTAAAGGTCATATTTTTTTTTTGGGGGGGGGGGGGTGAACTATATGTAGTGCAGGTTTGGTATCCTATCACCTCTGCCATAGAAGTATAATTAGAAAATTACCATTAAGGATAAAAAGTGCAATGTAATTACCATTAAGGAGGAACACCTTTTTTATTTATGTGGAACTCTAGGTGGATAGGGCCTCAAGTTTTGAACCCAAAATGTTGGCCAGATCGGGCTAGACTTCTCCGTGCATAGCCCATGTTTTCTTGACCGGTTCATAATTTCCCACCATAACACTGTTTGTAGGGGACCTTACCGCACCTATGTCGGGCCTAAGCTAAAATCACTATCACTAATGGTGATGTCTCTTTGCTATAATTTGTGATTTGTGAAACGACCCTAAAGCAATGGGTTGGGCGGTATCATCTGTGGCCCATTGTTGTGTGTGTGTGGCCAGCCCCTTTGCCTACCAAGGGTTCATGGAAAATCATTTTTGCAAGTTTCGAGGATTTAGGAACATATCGTTTGTAAAACTTTTTTTTTTTTTCCGGTCAAACGGAAATTCATTTGTAAAACTATTGTCAATGAGAAAAAAAGAAAGGCCCATCTACGATGTAAATATGCGCCAGCCTTTGCCTACCAAGGGGTTTGCATGGAAAATCATGTACTTTAATCTAGGGCCCTTTAATCTATGCATGCATGCGTGCATACCCGTTGTTTTTTAAAGAGTGATTCTATTTGAACTCCACATGACGAAAAGCGAATGAACAAATCAAAACTGGAACAACATGAGGAAAAAAAAAGAGCTTTGGAGTTTCAGATTGAGCGCAACTTTCTAGCCAATGAGCATTTGTCGGTCTTCACCGCAAAAATTAATAACCCCGTTACTGATATTGTCAAGAATTTTTATGAACTGTGATGCGAATGAACAAATCAATACCTGGACATGGTGGTTTCTTGATTTTTGTGGCAGCATAGACATGGCCTGTTGTAGGAGTTCAGAAGACAGGTTGAAGATGGGGTATAAGATTAGACTAAGGCCCCGTTCCAGAACCATAAATAAGTACTTATGGAGTTTCAGATTGAGCGCAACTTTCTAGCCAATGAGCATTTGTCGGTCTTCAGTGCAAAAATTAATACTATCATTACTGATCTTGTTTGATAGAATTTTTATGAACTGTGATGCGAATGAACAAATCAATACTTGGAACAATGGTAATTTTCATTTATATTTTTTGGCAGCTTAGACATGGCCTGTTGTAGGAGTTCATAAGTACTTATTTTTTAAGAAGGTGTTTTGGAACGGGACCTAAGTATTTAAAATGAGTATAAAAAGATCGAAAAAGAAATTGAGGCTATAAAGAAATTTTACTATGTTATTAAAATTAGTTGGAAAATTTTTAAAATTACATGGCCTGTTGAGCCTGTATGAAAGTACAGTAATTGGTAAAATTACATGGCGATGTAAAGTTATTTTAATTTTGACTATATTAAATCACAGGCCATATATTAAGATACTACTACTATTGTGATTATATTTTATAGTACTATGTTATTAAAATTTAAAATTGTACTCCCCGTCCCAAAAAGAATGACAATTTTTGAAATTCGTGTCATTTTTCGTCGCTTATATCTTTTAATCTATAATATTTTTCATGAATTTAAAAACTTTGTATAATAGAAATTAATCAAAAACTATCAAACAAGATCCATATTGCATAATTTTTAAGATCCATATTAAAAGATACAAGGAATTAAAATTGACATCCAATTTGGGACAGATGGAGTATATGTTGAGTGGATCCGAGTCCCTGCTGGTAACCATTCCATTAATTAATACTCGAGCGCCTTTTTCTTGACAACTCATCAGTTAATGGCAAATAAAGGGTGTTTCGCATTTAATGAATTATTCGAGTTTAATGGCGTATCAACCCTCAATTAATTAGAACAAAAACGATAGAGATGGGAGTAATTACCGGTACTAGTAGTTGGCATCGACTGTGACTGTATTGTAGTAGTATTTGAGTTGGGAGTCTGTTGGGATTCTCTACTACCTAGACTTAGATTGGTTTCTAATCTAGGCATTTCGTCGGTCCTGCTTCTGCAGGGGGTGCCTGTGTCGAAGCCTTGGTAGTTTTGGTTCATTCTTGTATCATTTGATGAAATCTGTATTTCCTTCGAGCTTTAATGATATGAAATTGACATTTCAAAAAAAAAAAAAAACATGAAGACCTGACAGTGGGTCATGATCTCATCTGAGAACATTTTTGTCTGAATGAGGTAAAGGTAGTTAATAACCCACGTTTACAGCTTCTTCCGCAGCAGAGAGAGATGAAAATCTCTAAAATTAGGGGTGCAAAAGAGCCGGCCCGAGATTTAGCTTATTCAAGTTTGGCTTCTCGGCTAGAGCTCGAACCGAGTAGTAAAAGAGCATTTACAAACAAGTCGAATGTATACATGACATGCATACGGCACGAGCTATGTCTAACTCGAGCTCATTTACAAACAAGTCGAATGTATACATGACATGCATACGGCACGAGCTATGTCTAACTCGAGCTCAACTCAGTGAGTTTACAAAACGAGTAAAAAAAATTTCTATTCGAACTCCACTCAGATATTACGTACTAAATGAAGAGAGCTCTTGCTTAACAAGCCGAGCGTGCTTGCGAACAGCTCACTTTGTTTGTCAATGCACCAATTGATGTGAAAATTCACATGGGGTTTTGACTTTATCAAGAAACTTGCTCAGCCAGGCCTCATAAATATGCCTAACCTAATGCCTCCAACTATAAAATTAAGTACTCCCAAATGGCAGAGGGAATTGGTTGGAGGCCAGTCACCATCACAAGAAAATCCCCTTATTATGTTTCTCCAAACAAAAAATAAAAAAAGGATCTGAGGCATGACCACCCTCAGCACCCCGTATAATGTTGGTGCCCTTATTAGTTCTTATGCAAATTAAATAGTTTCGTTTAGCGGACACTTTTTTTTTAATAACTGAATGACCGGATCAGTATATGTGTATCTCGACTAATTTTGGGTTCTGAGAGTTAATGACCGAACAAACCCTCCTGTAGTTGTAAGGTTCGAAATGTTTGGTCTATGTGGGACTAGGACATGCAACATCTTGATATCCCCAAATGTCCAGTTTCAAACTTGGGAAAGAATTAGAATCCTCATATTTGGGGATATCAATGGACACTTTATAAACAAGCCCACATGTAAATCTCTCCTAACTTTTGCCCCCCTTTTCTTACTATATACTAAATCGTCGTCCAGCTACAACTACTGTGCGTACAAGCTGACTTGAACATCTGGTTATAAGAAAAACCTATTCACTTTCTCCTGCAAAATTACGAAGCGGGATCCTAATGATCTTACCAGCAGAGTTTTAGGGCTAAGGTGAAAGAAAGTTAAAATCTCTTTGAAGTCTTCTTTGCATTTTTACTGCATCACTAGCATTTCTCAGGTCCCATTCTCCTCTTCAACTTATTTTTCTCTTTTGGTTTGCCTGTTTTCGTCTTTTCTGAATTTTTGTTTGATTCGCGTCATATTTTTGGATTAATCATCCGTCACGATAAGTTGAGTCTTAAAAGTAAAAAAATTATGATCAAAAGCAAAAGAAAAAAAGCTCACTAAAGTTGAAAAAAAAAATCAAACTGTTGTTTTTTTTATTTATTATCTAAAGTGTCATCTTATATGAACTTTTTTCAACATCGGTTATTTTTTTTTTATATATTTTTCCGATTTCTCTCGTTGAGATGAACGATTAATCCTAAAAATTATGACGGAAAGCTCAACAAAAAAGTTGTCAAAAATTTTAAAAAATATCGATTAAAAAATTTACACAAAAGATGTACAAGAACAGAGCCTCAATTACGAGTTGCAGCACAACAAGTGAAGATTTTTTTGCATTGAAAAGCCGCCAGTGCTGGTGGAATGGCTATCCCAAAGCAATTACTTCTTCTTCGTTGCTTGCTGCTAAGTGGGGTTTGCCTTCTGATGTGTTGTGTTTTGTTTGTACATGCAATTCCCACATAGTTGTTTAATACAAGGGTTACTTCCATTGATATTTTTGGGACCTCAAAATTTTCACCCATAGTCGTTTCTCTTGCTATTGCCATAATTAGGCATATATACATATATAGGACACAAATAAGGGAATTGTTTTTTTTTTTTTTTCCTCACTTTATCTTGCTATTTGATTTGCATTGAAAAATGAGATGGTTGTTGAGCTTGTGAAGCCTGATTCGATTTGTGTGTTGCGTTTGGCTCACAGTTCGGGGTTCGGTTATAAATACTTGCTAAACGCAACAACCGATCGATGTATCTTGAAGCCTCTTCAATCGGGTTACATAGTGGAACTATTGTGAACCGTGGATAATGGATATACTTCAACTATATATACAGTTGGGGAGCCAAGTAAAAACCTCTCTGTCTTGCTTTTGTTTTTTGTTCTTGATTATCTTTGCTCGTTGTGTGTTTGTTGTATACAATGAGTTTAATCCCGTGGTGTGGATCATGTTAGATTGTGCCAAAATGGCACTGAATCAATGCAACAATATTGACACCAACGAGTAGACTTACTCTCTTGAATATATCCCGTCTAACTCTATTCAGTTTTTTGGTTTTTTTAGAACTCAGTCTCAACTCTTGTTCACCTCGACTAATTCTTAAGGGACGACCAACCACCTTACGCAGTTCATATTTTTGTTTTTGAACCAGAGAAAGGGATTCTTGATTATTCCAAGAGAAGATACTCCTAATCCCAGGACTAATACCGAGTTACGCTTGAGCAGCTATATTTAGACATGAGTTCCAATGGTAGTTGCTCAAGAAACTCGAACACGTTTTCTCCTCATCATTGAAAGCAACCTGTTAAGTGTTAATTAATCACCAAAAAATCAATGCCAATTAAGCTAGCTGAATCATTAATTACGCTTATTAATTAGCTAGGCATGCATTAATTATACTCATGGTACGTACTCATCATTAAGTATTGATTTTGTTTACAAACTGATGATGATCACGTGGCTCTTTGCATTTAGTAGGTTCTATATAAGTGTCCCTATTTCAACTTTCAAGGATTCATTAGAGCATCACCAACATTGCCTTCAAATTTGAGGATGCCAAATTTATTTTTTTAAAGGCTTACGTGACAATTTGGCACGAAAAAGTTAACATCTTCAATATGTCCACTCCAACCATCATGTCAGATTTATTATTTTAAGAAGTCTTGGAGATCGAGTAAAGTAATGAAAAATGATTTTTGTCATCAATGTCAAATTTGACGCGAGGGCAGCGATGTCAAATGAGACATAAACATTTGACATTTTGGTTTGAGTTTCTCTTCACATGCCAATTCTTCCACTTGTCATGCTATATTATGTCAGATTTGACATCTTTGGTTGGAGATGCACATAAATTGAGCTTAGCTAAGCTTTGAAGTATTCGAGCTCGGGTCATTTATAAACAAGGCGAGCTCTTAACGAGCTGAGCTCGAGACGAATTGAGTTTCAATGTGAGCTCGGCTCATTTATTATACGAGCCTGAAACTCGAATTCAAACTTGGCTTAATTACTATATGAGTCGAGTCAAGCAGAGCCGAGCCCTATCGAGCCGAACGGCCCGAAATTCAAGTTGCTCACGTAGGTAGCTCGGTTGATTAGCACCCTATGAGTATGAAAGACAACTTTCCTTATATATAGGGCCTTTTCTTAGCTAGCCAAGCTCCAGTACTACCTGTCTCCAGATTGAAACAACAAATTCTGTATCGCAATATAGAACTTGGAAATGCTCTAACCAACCTCCACGATCTGTTCTTGAAAATTCCTCTCCGTACGTGTGAAAAACTCGAAGACCGAAATCCTTAAAACATAGATGTACCGACCAGACATAGATTTGTCCGGAGCCGATGCTTGTGCGTCTTATGTGCACCATGCGGGATCCACTTATATCGGACCGTTCCGGCCAACACATTTGTATTTGTAAAAATCTGTAATCGTAGAAATATTGCTGGAAGGGGAAATTGGAGTGGTGGACAATGAGCAAAAGGAATCATCCTGATCTACTGCTTTCTCAAACTATACATCGATCCAAAGTCCCCATCGCACCATCGATCCCACCAGCAGCAGAGGCCATTTATTAGGGCTTCAACCACTTACCTCCTCACACTCGGAAAAGGCTTGAGAAATTTTGGATGATTGAATCCAACTTGAGCCCTTACGCTTTATATATATAAAATAAAATAAAGAGGACCAATTTTTTATTTTTTATTTTTGGCTTTAATCGTCTTGTAAAACTTTAAGGTACTTTGGGTCCACTTTTTGAACAAATTTAATTATATTCGTAATCCGGGAGCACCGCTACGTGGTGCTCCGTCGACCATTTCAAAATCACATATTTTTATGGGGTTCATACACTTAATCGTGAACCTCACGATGATGTGTCGTTGTGGAGTGGTCGGAATCACCGCTACAAGACTACTGAATAATTTCTCCAAATATATTAAGGAGCCTAGTGATCACTACTCTGATTCTGCAGTAAAAACATCTCATTAAGAGCAGAGTTTCTCGCCTATATAGACGTCCCATTCCTTCCTTCACATGCAACTCTAAAGTCTAAAGAGAGAGAGAGAGAGAGAGAGAGAGAGAGAGGTACTCAGCCTCTCGGCCACATTGGTCGCCATGTCTAGTCCAGCTTCTGTAACTATCTTGTTTTTTGCAGTAGCAGTACTGGCAGCAATGAGCCCAAATATTGCACCACAAGCTGAGGCCGCTCGAGCATTCTTCGTGTTCGGCGACTCGCTCGTGGACAACGGCAACAACAACTACTTGGTCACCACCGCGCGAGCTGACTCTCCACCGTACGGCATCGACTATCCCACTCATCGCCCCACCGGCCGCTTCTCTAATGGCTTAAACATCGCTGATATCATCAGTACGTAATACATTGTCTCCCTCTCACATTCTTCTTTTGAACTCTCTTTTTATATGTTCAAGTACTTCAACCCATATATTAGTCAACAAAATTTGCTTTGTTTGAATGTAACCCCGCCAATGTGTTCAAACTAGGCGAGCAGCTCGGATCCGAGTCTACATTGCCGTACTTGAGCACTGAGCTCACCGGACAAAAGCTGCTTGTGGGTGCAACCTTTGCTTCTGCCGGAATCGGAATCCTGAACGACACCGGAATTCAGTTTGTAAGTCCGAGTCAATGGTGAATTAATTGTCAAATTTGTAGTAGTATTCATTAGTTTAAGGGGCTGTTTTTATCCTTCAGAGCAGCGCATTAAAGAGTTGCTCAAAATAGATATATTTCTGTCTCATGAAGGTTTGAAGAAGATGTGGGTCCAAGTGCTACGCAGTGTCATAAAAATAAGGAGGTCCAATGTGATTTTGGAGAAGAGAGGGGCATACATCATGATTTGAGTGAAATATAGGGGTGCTAGTGAAGGTTACCCTTAATTGGAGGGTTAATTACATATTTTCCCCTTAGACTATAACCCTTTCACATTACACCCTTCATATAAAACATCCTACACCTTGCCCCGTTAATCTACCATTTAGTATCACTTAGCCCTTTGTGATACTCTTCTGTCATAGTTGCACGTTAGAGTCCGATATGGCATGCACATGTGAGTAATTTATAACCAAAATCTCTCTTTTTCAATGAGACATTGCTATCAATTTTTCTGGCTTATTTTTTGTATGTTTACAAATTTTCATTTACTTATTTTTAAAATATACATCCTTTAATTCAAAAAATATGCTTCTCTCCGGCATTTATTTGATATTTGATCTATGGGCCCCGTTACAGCTTAAATAATTTTTATCTTAAATTTGTAAACATTTTAAACATGAGTCATAAAAATAATTTTAAACTTATATCTCGGTAAAATGGAATATTTTTGTCACAAATTCGACAAATATGAATGTTATATTGGAGCCTAACGCTCAATGAACGAAAGAGTAACAAAATGGGCTCAGTGATACTAAATGATATATTAAGTGGGGAAAGGTATGGTTTTTTAGATAAAGGGGGTAAAATGAAAAATATTGATAGTCTAAGGGAATAATCTGTGATTAATCTTTAATTGGACGTCCGGCCTTGAAACCCGCTCAAACTCGCGCTTTAAAACCTCCAGTTTAACGCTTTACCACGTCAGTAGTCTTCTGGGATTCGTTTCAATGAAACATAACCCATGATTATAAACACAAAAGCTTGAATTTATTTCGAGATTAGATATCTATTCCTATCTAATTAGCATGATTTTTATCTAGATTAGTGTTCTTGATGAGTTCTTCCAAGTGAACGATTACGATTTATGAGATAAACCTAATATAAGTCCATATTCGATTATTATTATAAGATAGTATGAACTAGCTTACTTCTCAACTTGGATCTGCGAAGTACAAACAGCCCCAAACTCGCAATTCTCAAACGCGAGTAACTTTGGACAAACTTTGTATCTCTCTGTATATATAGGATTTATGTGTATATATATATATATATATATATATATATATAGAGTCTCCTTCTCCTAAGGACCACCTTAACTTAATAAAATAAGGACCTCCCTTGCCTTATCAAATTTTAATGATCCAAGTCGCTCAATGTGTTCAGAACGTAATTTTAAGGGTACCCGCGAGAAATCAGCACAAAAAAAGACCGGAAATGGCTTCATCCGAGCAGTTTTTGTTTATTTTTTATCAAACGGTTCAAATAAAAATTGCTCGGACGAAGCCCTTCCCGGTCATTTTTTTTGCCGATTTCATGCGGGTACCCTTAAAATCATGTTCTGAACACATTGAGCGGTTCAGATTATTGAAATTGGAATGGAAAATGGGAGAAATGGGAAGGTCCTTATTTTAACTAAAATAAAAATGACTGTATATATATATATATATATATATATATATATATATATATACGTATATATAATTCTCCGAAATTTCGAAATAACGTCATCCTCCATGCATCAACACCGATCGAAACCATGAATATCTTCGCTGAAAAGCCCACAGCCAAAGGTTTGTGCCCTAATTTTGCTTTGTGATATTCACAAAAGTTGGACTGTCCAAAATTAGTTATACTCCGGTCAATTGCTCATGTTTCTTGATTTTGTACTAAATTGATCATGTTAGTATCTTGAAATTAACCTCATTGTAGTATCTTGTTTCCTTCAAATAGCGATTGGACTTTTCAGTTCTTAAATTGCAAGTGCGCGAAAGTACAAGGAAGGGTTTAGGGTAGAATGAGTGATCCTCCTCTTAGGGTTTATCCTTCCCCCTATGTAGGGAAATTTATGTCATGCTCCCATCATGTGGTATGGGAGAATATGAACTCTTGGATTGAAAAATATATAAATCACGGCCGTTAGATCAAAATTACCCATCAAAAAATAAGATCAAAATCACCCATCAAAAAGTAAGGTGGTTTTTGCTAAAAACGAGATGGTTTTACTATTTTTCCACCAAAAAATTGCAATATTACTTACCACAAAAATAGGGTTTACATACAATTTACTAAGGCCACACTTACTGTGTTGTATGGTTACACTTACTACACTAATTACTAAAATGTTTTGACAATTAATGGTTGAAATGAGCTTATACAATCCAATGGTTAGAAACAATTGGGAACATAATGCTCCCAAACCGCTTGGGAGCATCATAGCCCCTGCCTATACATAGAAACTCCAAACTTGTCCTCCAAGCATGCGCATGCTCGGCACGCATGATAACCGCTTTGATTGACGTAACATATGACATACGGAGGGAGGCAATTATGTTCACGTGCACGAACTTCCGTGAGTTACCCGGGTCATATCGGTCTGGTTTACCCGAAGCGCACAATTTGGATAAGGCAACAGAGCAGACCCAGGTGCTATAAGAGAATCCGGACCAGTGAGTTGGTTCGGCTCAATAGTTCCGCTAGGCCCAGTAGCTGTGCATCCCAGGCTCATCAGCAAGCTGGGCCTATGTGGGTTATATCGTTCAGCTCATTAGGGAGGACATCTGTTCAACCCACTACAGTAAACTTTTACATGCATCTATATGTAAGTAAACATTCAAGCCAAATTAAGCCTTCTGTCCCAATTAACTTCTCTACATACTTGTGTGAATACATATTTGCACATATACATGTATTCGTTTTGTACATGGTCTCATTGGGGGGTGTTTTGAGTATTATCAAGCTTTTAAAGTATACAACTTTGCCAAGGAAAATTGATTCAATAAGGTTGAAATGGATCGTGTTCAGAATACTATAATAAGGGACCATCTTTAGTATGAATCTTAAAAACCCCAACTTTTTCGACTCTTTCTGTTATTTTCCCTGTATCTAGCATTGCTCGAGCTTTGAGAGTATTTTATTTTGTGCCAACAAAGTATTGATAGGTGCATTCAGAATCACCCCACTTTCTGGGGGTGTGAATTCTTGATAGAAGCTTTAACATGGATTATCCTGGAACTTTCAGACTCTTCGCTTCTATCAGTCTGATCTACGTATTTATATTTTCAAGTCAATTAACTTTCAAAAATTTTGGTATGTGTAGGCAAACATCATAAGAATCTCGCAGCAAATGGAGTTCTTCAAAGAGTACCAGGATCGTGTTAGCGCTATGATTGGACCAGTAGAGACGAAGCGGCTTGTCAATGGAGCGCTCATTCTGATAGTGCTAGGCGGCAATGACTTCGTTAACAACTACTTCTTCACTCCTTATTCTGCCAGAAGGCTCCAATACTCTGTGCCTGAATTCTCCAGCTTTCTCATCTCTGAGTACAGGAAAATTCTAACGGTAATTTGGATGTTCTCATTTTCTTGCCTTGAAAGCACTTAAGTTAATCCAGCACGTGGACATAAATAATTTACTGCAAACAGTCATTGTCTTTGAGAGTTGGATTTTTAATATTTTGATGATCTGAAAACGATCCTACCAACTGCAATCTTAGGTCGCATGGCTGCAGCATAAATTGAACTCCCCTTCACAGTTATTTCACTTAAGATTATGCTTTCACGGTCAGACTATTTAAACAAGCATTGCTACATAATTTAGGCTTGGGTAGGGTAAAGTCATTATTTTCCTTGCAATTTTCGGTCTTCACTGAGTTTTTGAGAAAGGAAATTACTTTTCAATTAGGCTCAATCGATTAACCAAAAAATCTGCTGAAAGATGTTAAAAAAAAAGTAGTATCACCTTTGTATTGATGTACTGCTTTGCAATCTGCACAATGAACCAACGTCAATGGGTTAGTAATGGTAGTGTTACCGATGGTGCTCTATCAACTCAAACGTTAAAACTCGTGGCAGTAGTGTTTTTTACATAACTACCATGCTAACTTCTTTGAGTTGTTAAAAATTGTAAAACTTTACTGTTGGAACTAAACATGCTAACTTGTAGATTTTTCTTCCTCATCTTGACTTTTTCTCTTCATAAAGCCTTTATTTTTGTTCGTCCTAGCTAATTGTGTAATAAACGCAGAGGCTATATGAACTGGGAGCCCGCAGGGTACTGGTGCCAGGAACTGGCCCATTGGGTTGTGTCCCAGCAGAACTAGCCACTCAAAGCACAGATGGTGAGTGCGCCGAGGAACCCCAACAGGCTGCCCAACTCTTCAACCCACAACTGATTCAGATGATCAATGACCTCAATCAAAAGCTGGGCTCAGATGTCTTCGTCGCTGCTAATTCGATGAAAATGCACAGTGACTTCATCAGCAACCCCCAATCTTTTGGTCAGTCTCTCTTCGGCCCTACTGTTTGGTTTTCAGATTCTGATAATTTCCAAAATTCGTATGGATACAATTGACTGGGTAGACCTTTAGTTGATTGTTTCGTGGCTCAACTGACCCGGTTTAGATTGAGAATTACTACTTCTATGTGGACCTAAAAGATGTATGCGTAAATTAGTCGCGACTGAAAAAACAGACAGCTTGTGTAACTAAGAAAAACATTTGAAGGTATGCATGTTTATTCACTTAATTTTGTGGTCCTGATTGCGAGTATAGTTTTTGGTATGTCATGATGTTACGCACACCCTTGCTAATCTCTAGGGGACTAATCTCACTGTTTACTAGCTTGCCGATAATGAACATGTATATACATAATCAGCAATGTTACACACAGAAAAGTTGCCATAAAAGTGAAATGTGTTTCGAGTGCGACTCCCAGCACAAGGAAGTTTGATTCTGACTATACAACAAATTTCCTATGAACTCTTTGCAGTACAATTTTAACAATTCTGCTAGATTATCGAAATATTACCCTTACCCTCACCCTCACCCTCACCCTCTTGAGATATATGTGCTCAAGACGTGTTACTGGAATACTAATCAAGAAAGAAAAGAAAGGCCTTTTCGTGAGTTCCCGACCAACACTGGAATACTAATCAAGAAAGAAAAGAAAGGCCTTTTCGTGAGTTCCCGACCAAATCACTCGAGCTTAAAAAACACACTGACATAGTATGATATTTTTCTTCGTCGGGTGCAACGCAACAGGTTTTGTTACATCGAAGATGGCTTGCTGCGGGCAAGGACCCTACAATGGTGTTGGTGTTTGCAACCCTGTGTCAAACCTCTGTCCCAACAGGAAGCTCTATGCGTTTTGGGATCCATTCCATCCCACCGAAAAGGCAAATCGGATCATTGTCCAACAGATGATTACCGGGTCTAGCGAGTACATGCATCCCATGAACCTCAGCACCATCATGGCTATGGACTCCAGAAACTGAAGCTGAATTACTCCTAATTTATGGAGAAGGAGATATCAATATTTGTTTTATGTGAGTAATCATTTTGCTTAATTATGTGCGGTTGTGTTAGAAGAACTCTGTTTCGTTCCGGGTAAAATGCACCTTTGTTGGTCCCCGGAACTTGAAATGTAAAGCGACTGGAAGTATGCTTAGCAGCTTGATTCACATATTAGTTAGAGAGATGTATGGAAAATGCCATTCTATTGCATCATTGCTATTATTAATTCTTGCAATTTAGAAAAAAATTACTTCGAGCTCACATGTGGGGTGCATACCTTATCCCCATTTTTTTTCCCCGACTCGATCTTGTGGGGTGAATACCTCATCCTTTTTTTTTTTTCAAGAAAGACATGCAGTCTTAACATGTAACTTATATAGAAAATCATGCATATAATGGAGTAAGAGAGGAGGCACGTATGGTCAATTCGTATGATATTTTCTCATCGAAATGGGAGGAGAGACTTCGTTGGAAACTAGTGAAATCACCTAGAGACACAATTTTAAATTTAAAAAAAAATACAACAGAAACAGTATGTTTTTGGTTCTCAGTTTTTTTCTTTAACAATAGTTTTTTGTAATCGAAAAATAGAAAAGACAAACAATTCTTTTGTTAACACCTAGTTTTCCCAAAAAAAAGAGGGAAGAAGACAAGTTGGATTTTTTTTCCCTTATTCAAAAAAAATATTTCGCATTGGTCTGCTTTGTGAAGTTTACCCTTAATTGGAGGGTTAATTACATATTTTCCCCTTAGACTATCACCTTTTCTCATTACACCCTTGACCTAAAACATCCTACACCTTGCCCCCTTAATCTACCATTTAGTATCACTTAACCCGTTGTGCTACTCTTCTGCCACAGATGCGCGTTAGAGTCCAATATGGCATGCACATGTGACTCTGTGGGTAATGTATAACAAAAATCTCTATTTCTCAAGGAAAAATTGATTTATCAAATTTGTGGCTTATTCTTTATATTTTTATAAATTTTCATTTACTTCCTTTTAAAAATACATCCTTTAATTTGAGAAATATTCTTCTCTCCGTTATTTAGTTGCTCTATAGGCTCCATTATGACTAAAATATTTCTTATCTTAACATTTGTAAATATTTTAGACATGAGTCAAAAAAAAATTAAACGAATATCTAGGTAAAAAAGATATTTTTGTCGCAAATTAGACACATATGAATGTTATATTGGAGCTCAAATCTGAACGAAAAGAGTAACAAAAGGGGCTAAGTGATACTAAATGATAGATTAAGTGGGGCAAGGTGTGGTTTTTTAGATAAAGGGAGTAAAATGAAAAATAGCGATAGTCTAAGGGGATAATCCGTGATTAACCCTTAATTGAACGTCCGGCCTTGCTCCCTAGACGTCAGTAGTCTTCTGGTTCTGGGATTTGTTTCAATGAAACATAACCCATGATTATAAACCTACAAGCTTGAGTTTACTTCGAGATTAGATATGTATTAGTATCTAATTAGTATGATATTTGTTAAGATTAGTTTTCTTAATGATTTATTCCATATGAACGATTAAGATTTATGAGATAAATCTAATATAAGTACATATTCGATGATTAACATAATATAGCACGGACTAACTTACCTGGCATCTTAAACCGGAGAAGTACCAAATAGGCAAACTCGCGATTCACAAGCGCGAGTATGGCGGTGTTTCGGAGTATTAGCGTAGGGAAAACAGTCTGGTAGTGTTTGGCGGTTTGTCGCGGGTAGATAGAGGCATGCTGGTTAGTTTAGTTTAGATTAAGATTTATGAGATAAATCTAATATAAGTACATATTCGATGATTAACATAATATAGCACGGACTAACTTACCTCGCATCTTAAACCGGAGAAGTACCAAATAGGCAAACTCGCGATTCACAAGCGCGAGTATGGCGGTGTTTCGGAGTATTAGCGTAGGGAAAACAGTCTGGTAGTGTTTGGCGGTTTGTCGCGGGGGTTTAGACTTTAGAGGCTTTGACGTCCTCTTGCGCGTAGCAATCTAGGGTTTGCGGATAAAAAAAAATCTAGGGTTTTCTTGACAAGCGACCTAAAATCGATTCATGGCTTGAAAGGTAACCCTAATTTTTACTTCGAACGTTCATTTTTTTTGTTAGTGTTCTCGATTGCTCAAAATTCAGACTGCTACGACTTGTTCCTTGTGATACAAATCCTTGGCTAGAACTCACCCGTGACAACCGGTTTACAAGGGGTGGGTGCCCAAGAGCTTATATGCATATGGCCAAGCCCATACTTAGCTCATGTGGGACATTAGGATCATAACACTCTGCTTTGTTCACCTTTAGAAAATTGAGTTCAAATCCGACTTGTTGAAGGAAGAAATTTGATATGGTCCTTGTTTCTGGAAACTTTTGCAGCCACGCAGTTCCCTCTGTTCTCACTTCTCAAAGAATGGGTGAAGTTCCATCTCTTTTCACTCTATGTCTGAATGCAGTTAGGAACGAAATTCTACGCGGTAATGCGTTCGATGCGTTGTGGTTTTATTTATTTATTTTATGTATCTGGAAGCGACACTGATGCTATAAGCAAAGAGACTTACATGTCATATTTGGTGAAATCTGGTTACAGGGGATGATGTTCCACGGGATGTTTACGAACTTCCGTCGGATTTGTTCGATAGCTTGCTGACATGCTTGCCTCCAGTGGCATTGCTCAAGTTGCAAGAACAGATGTGAGCTCAACAATCTTAGACTTACTTGTTTACATAATGTAACTACATATGCATACCCTTTACGTAATTGCGTATGAAACAAAGAAAGCTATCACCTTTTTTTTTTTTGCTAAGTGAAGCTATCACTTCTTATGGAAATGAAAGTTGACTAGTTGCTCAATGGGTGTTCGTGCTGTGTCAATATTAGTATATGGGTTTTAGCTCTTGCATTTGGAAGTTTGTGAGGAGTTTTAGAGATGGCGTCGATTATGTTTACTATGGTGTTACGACTTTGCACTGCTGACAATTAGTAGCTAAAGCTAGTGGGCTCTAGGAATTAATTTTCCGAGATGTTTGAACTATAAAGTTCATATAGCTTTCTTAAGGAGACTCTAAGCTGTGGTGCCCATGACTATGTGTTCACTAAATCATCTGGATGACAATTTAGAAGTTGAATCGTGGGGTTGTTAGCACTGGTGAGGTTGTTCGCATAGGGTATACTTATTGTGCTATGTGACAAATGCTAATCTCTAACATTTGAACATGTTTACTGTTTGAGCAAGTTGTTCATAAGTGGTGACTTGGTTAGTCTTGGTTATAGAGAACGTGCATAAGTACTTTAATGTACACGTAGTTCATTGTTAATGCTTCTCTCTTTACTCTTAGAACTTTTGCTAGTTCAGAGTCTTTGTGTTTTTCTAAATCATTTTTACTCTCTTGGTCTTTCTGATTTAATGCATTCATCCTCTCATGCTCCAAAAGATCTAGGAAAAGGAAATTACGTGACTCGTTCTTATAGTTCTACCTAAATCTTCTTTCAGGCCATTTGAGAATTGGGATGATGGCAAATCTGCAGATGGTTGCTTCAGAAATCAAAGGAAACGCAAAAGGTTTGAAAACAATAGAGTGTATCCAATCTCCAAAAGCACATTTGATTGGTCTAGTTTTAAGCTACCAAGTTAAGGTACTAGAAGGACTAGTACATTACGAGATGAGTGTCTTTGCAGATATTCGAACTTCGATTCCTTGTGGAGAACGTTTTATAAGTCACGTTGGCCAGGCCGTTTCAGCAAAAAACCACCAGTAAATCGGTTGGAAGGACAAAATGCAGATGGCCATAAATCAACAAATGACTGGCAACAGATCTTCTGGGAGGCACACTTACAGAAGTATGCCTGCTAAATTTCTTCTTTTTTTGTTGGTAATCCAAAATTTTATTATAAAGACTGCACAAATACAGAAACTAAGTTAGGCATAACTCCCTGCACGATAGAAAACTCCCAAACAGAGATAGTACTAAACTGATACAGACATATAACCTAACATTCTAGGAGTTAGTTGCCAAGAATGACATAGGGCTAGATTAAGGGGGGTAGGCTTACCAGAGGAGAATTGGGATCCCCCTAATTCGAAGATCAAACTTTATCTGCTGAAGGATTGAGGATGAAGGCCTCTGAATTCCTTTAAAAACTCTGAATTTCTTTCTTGCCATACATAGTAACCCAAAACTGCCCAAGCAATTCTCCTCGTGATACTAGAAGGTTTTCCCACTAAGCTTCCCAGTGAGCCAGGAGATCTCATCGTTCCATAACTGTGGAACTTTTAAGATTCCCCAATTTGAGCAAACTTGTTTTGAAATATTCTTAGAGAAGGCGCTGATGAAAAGTTGGTGATTCATGTCCTCATCTTGGAGATTGCACCAAGAGGGGATACTTGCATCCCCCAACTAATCAACCTGTTTTTGGTTCTGAGACAGCATTTAAGTGCCATCCATAGCATGAAACAATGCCTTGCAATGGAAATTGGATACCATATGCAATTTGCCAATGAATAATAGTGTAACGGCCTTTTAGAGTTTCTGTTTAATTTGGTTTGAAGTTATAGAGAATAATAGTACTTTCTACTATTCCCTCCCTGCTCAGCACATTTATTACTTTCGCTTGAAAAACAGTTGCCTCGATGAAGCAGCAGAGATAGCTTTGCTCCCTTCTTTTGATGGATGTATTGGTGAAGTAAGAATTCCAGGTATCTATAGGAATATGATTATGTAGGATATTTCATATTGGCGAAGCAGAATCATATGAGTGATAACTATATTTGGCCAAGGGGGAAATTTCACAGGAGCTTTCCCCGCTCAATACTTTTTTCTTTTTCGAAGAATACCTAGCAGTAAAAAGAATGATTTTTTTTTCTTCTCTTCTATCTGAAAAACACATGAACAAAAAAAAGGGTAGTGTCAAGCATTTCTTGGTATATGCAGATGCTGTACTAAAACCCATTGGTTATGAGGGGCACATGAATTGTTCAAGACCGGACTATGCAAAGTTGTCTTATCATTGCCTACACTTTGGTTTTTTTGCCAGGTAACACCATTTCAGTTTTGTGGGTATTGACTTATTCGCTATTTTAAATTACTGTAGTGAACTTAGTCATGGCTTATGTACCAGCCATTTACCCTTATTCACCTGCAAACCTTTTCTCTCTGCGCATTCTATGTAGTTGACCTCTCTTACGGTTGCAACAAGCATCTTAGCTCATAAATTTTACCTTTCTTCCTGATCTTTCTATGTTCCAACTTCCTGATCTACCTGTTTTGTGTTTCACCACTTATTGAGTTTCTCGGAGGGTTAGGTTATTGCATCATGTTTGTCTGTTGTGCAGATACCTGAGACTTCAAAATGCTCTTTGCGTTGCAGAAACTTGTGTAAGTTTTAAATCCAATGGATGGGAGATAATCTTGGTTAAATACTGTTTTCTTAGTTGGATCCCTTGTTTTTGTCCTCGCAAATCAACTTGAAGTGCCATACCGAAGCAGAAAATGGTTTTTCTGAGTCTGATGTTAACAATACGTTCTGCAGTAGTAGTTGTATCCAACATAATTTAAGGCAGTCTGTAATTTCGTTTTTCTATATAGAGGGTCTTTTTTGACCTTTTTTTTTTCCAGTTCATCTTTCTATAACTCAACTTTGATCAGCTCCCCTTTAGTTCCGTTGTCTTTACACATGCATCTTCTTTCTCTTATTGGCCAAAGGGTGATGACGAGAACATTAGACTAAGTTAAATGGGCAAACGTTTATCAGTACATGTAAATTACTAAATTCAAGGTTAGATTCCAATAGATGCTTCCAAAACGGCAATTGTTTGAAGGTGGTCAATTTGCTGCCGGATAATATGCGGCATATTATATATAACAATAGCGCACCTATCTTATGTTAGTGCGGTACTGCCTTTAGCTTACCACAAATTGTCTACAAAAGTTCTGTTATCTGGGAATGTTAACGTTCAATTTTCTACCATCCCTTTATTTTCCAACTTGTTCAAAGTAACAATACTTATATACACTCACCAGCTTTGTAGCACAGATACGGGAGGGATAATTCTCGACAAGGGATACAAATTTTTTTTAAGAATATATTTGTAGTTATTTGTGCCAACATGGTAACCTCTAAATATTTTGGTTAAAGCTTTTACTGAATACATTATGACCGATGGTGCTTGGATATATGCATGTTTTAACATATTACACTTTTGGCCCTATAGTTTTGAATTTATGAGCATATAGCCCAGGAAAAGCTTTTAAAATTGACCATTGTCAATCCGCCGTGTCGCCCCTTGTCCCTCATGTCTCGGGCATGTTCCACCATAAAATGTTATAACTTTTATGGAGAAATCACGTGGGGATCCCACACATATTTTTTGATATCCCTGGCATGCCTGACATGGGTACGGCTACCTCCTAGGTGTCGGTGCTTCATTGCTTACCAGAACATTGGGAGGGATCAGCTCTGAATATGTTTCTGTTATTAGCAAATAGGGTGGGCACTTCTCTAGTGCTTATTAACGAACTAAATTTCAATGTTGTATGCCTGAAGCACTTCGTTTTGGCATAACCATAGTCTACCCAGACCCAATTGTTTTGCTGCTTCTGATTCTCACTTTTGAATTTTCCAAATCTTTAAGTGGAGATGAAACTTGGTTAATTTCTGAAAGTTAGCTAAATTTAAGTGCAAATGAATTTTTTGTTGGCTCAGGGTATGAATTGTCTTCAGGAGAGTCTCTTACAGGGTTTATGTATAAATTTTCAGATAAGATGTGGAAAAGCACTGAGTATGTCTCTGTTTCCAAATTACCATCGTTTTTGCAGAATTTATTAAGGACCAGTAAATTGCAATGCTTGGAACTGCGGTGGATTAAGTCGCAAGAACACGTAAGCCTAATTCTTTTCTGTATGTGCATATATTTATTTTACAGATATAAGAACTTCTTGCATTAATAAATAAATATCAACTGAAACAAGCACAAGTATACAGCTTCCACTCTGCTATGCTAAGTCAAATAAAAAGAGCCATCCCATGCATGCTTGTGGCTAGTGGTCTCCAGAATTTGGCAAATTTTAAACTATCTCTAGGGTTTTCCATTTGGCAATTCCTCCACAAGTATAAGCATGTATGTCTCTTTGTTTTACCACCTCGCGTGGCAATAAATTGAGGGGCTTTTCAAATGGTGTGATGAATCACGGCATATCTTTTTTGTCTCCTTATACTTGTCAATTTAAAACACTGGTGGAATAAAGGGTTTGTATGCGAGGATGAGTTTTTGGCATCCTTTTGTAATCTTTGCAGCTTGTAGTTGATTGTATCTGTATATGATGAAAGGAAAGAATCACTATTTTGTTATATTTTATAATTTATTGGCATGGTTATGTATAATGTATATGTCGGATATGGCTGCTGAATAAATCTATATATTACAGTGTATAGAAAGTGTAATTTACTAATTTACATGGACTTGAGCATGGGTGTTAGTTGCAGTTGTGACCTTAGAGAGGTCAGATCAAGCAAAGATGATTCATTTCTATGTAACGACCTGTTGTGGGTGATACAGTGGCCTTTAATATGAGTTCATGCTGTGATAAAAGGGACTTTACTTCTTTTTTATCAGTACGCAACACATATACATTTAATGGCAATGTTAAGTACAGTCATTGAACGTGTGTTCAATGTGAAGTATCAGACTCATATCAAACACCCTTGTCCAGGTGTCAAGTGGTGGGACACGCGTACACAGTCCATTTAACATTGGTCTTATTGATGATGCTTATCAACACTAGTTGGAAATGGGTCATTTGACTCATTTACCATTGGTCTTAAACAGTGCTTACAAACACTAGTTGGAAATGGGTATCCCATTCTATCTATGTTGGCCATGGCAGTTGTGTGTTCAAACACCATTTTCTTAGAGAATTAAAAGTGGTTCGGAGAAAATCAATGGCAAAATTTATGAGAACAATTTTAAAGCAAGTTATTTCTCAGTCTTCAAGGAAGATCTAATACTTTGAATGGGGGTAGATTATACTTTACGCATGAATTACCCAATTTTCCTTTTGCCCGTAAAGTTTTCCGATTTGGTCCTTCTACTTTGGATTTTGTCAATGCCCCAAACGGAGAACTGTCTTGCAATATGCAAGAAACACCATGTGGACATAGAAATTACCCGTTTTGGCCCTTTAAGTATTACAGGTTTCCCTCTTTGCCTGGGTAAACATTAGGGCAAAGTCCACTTTGAACCCCTATGGTTTGCATCATGTGCAGATATACCCCTATGGTTCAAAAGTGTGCACATAACCCCCTATGGTTTTAAAAATGTGCGGATAGACCCCCTGCCATCATGTTTTCCATCCATATTAACGGATAAAATATTAAAAGACCAATATGCCTTCATCCTCTCCCTTGATTCTTCTTCTTCCTTAAATCTAACAAATCCATCCCTTATACCAAAAATTGAATCCGAACCGTTAATATTGTAGAGTACTACATCCATGCCAAAATTCAAGTTGTTCAAAAATGAAAATCTCATGGTCGAATCGAATTTATTTTGAAATTGTATTATGAAATTACAATTTCAAATTTGAATTTACCAAGAATTGGATCATTGGGTTATTGATGTCTGATTTAGATGATTTTTTACAGAGATACTCTATTCTTTATTTAATACATTATTAACGGTTCAGATTAGATTCTAGAGGTGTGTGAGATACACTTCCCTTAATATGGATGAAAAATATGACGGCAATGGCCACACATTTTTAAAATCACAGGGGGTTATGTGCACACTTTTGAACCATAGGGTGTGTATCCATACATGGCTCAAACTACAGGGGGTGAAAGTGGACTTTGCCCTAAACATTACACTCTTTCCACTTTGCTCATTTGTGATCACTGACATGTTGTGAGACGTGATGCTGTCAATTGGGGCGCATTGAGGAAAAAATATATAATTACCTACTTGGAATAATTTAAAGCTTAGTGGCCGAAGTGATAATCGGCTAATGCTTTAGGTGCGCAAAGTTTACACAGTAATACAAATGGTGGCAAGCAAAACTCTATTCTCTGTCATGTTGGTCGAAGTACCTGCTAGTCATGCATTTTCAAATCCAAAACGAAACTTGGTTAGCTTTACTGTTCTTTTTTCACAGCTTGTTTTTTTCTCATAACATATAAATCTCACAGGTTGAAGGACTGTGCAAGCTTTTGAACCAGAACAGAGAAACACTAAAATCACTTGAATTTTTCCACTGCAAGCTTTCTTCAACAATTGTGGATACAATTTGTGCTTCTCTGTACCTGAAGGATGTTCATAGTCATACAGTAGAACACTTCTCAATCAAGACATCAAGCTTTCTTGAAACCAATCAGTTTCCATTGCCAGTTGGACTAGCATCTTTTTTATCATCAGCAAGGTATGTATCTTCTCATTTAAAGCTCCTGGCTATCTAGACTTAGGTCATGTACTTGTATTCGCAGTCAGGTTAGGAGTCATGCTCTAGCTAAATGATACTTCACATTCAAGTTGTTTGCTTCTTCCAATTGGAATAGTTCTCTTTTTTAGACAATAATTCACGATAACATAGGGCCTAGTGGCTCTTTACATGCCATGGTGATAAAACAAGGTTCCATGATACCATAGGCTATATAAAACATTTGCTGACGTATTCCATGGTGGACATGCTTTCATCATACCTGAACATTAATGCAGACTATGTATATGACATCAAGTTTCCTCTTATGTCATCTGAAATTCTAAGACCCTAAGCATGGCCCCAACTATTCTTTTATAAGTATCATTTGAAGATTCTTGTTTCTGAATTTCCAGGAATCCAATTGAGCTGCTTCCAACTTGTTATAATATTGGTGAGATGCAATCATGTTGTTCTGATTTGTAAGGAAGATCTTGGAGGGTATATGGACATAATGTGAAAAGGGTGGAATATCTACTGTTGGATATAGCTAACTTGGAAGATGATTTATTTGATCACTTTGTATTGCAGCTTATTTTTTAGTAGTTTGTGTAATACTGCTGTTGTTTGAGAACTTGGCTGGTCAGGGTTTGTAAGGATGTGTGTTTGGTGCTTTTCGGAATTAGAATGTTAGATAGGTGTAACATGCATAGCATAAAGCCAGTGAGTAGCAGGGCTTGTGGGCTTGAAGAACAAGTTGTAAGGGTGAAGGCTAAAACAGGGTTTCTGTAATTTTTGCTACTCGTGAGGTTTGAAGTTTGAATCTGACAATTAGAATATGTTTGCTTTACCTGACAAGGAAGATCATCTTGACCATCTAGATTCCAGGAAGCATACCTTCTACTTTTCTTCATATTGCTGTCTACCTTTTCAAAGTGCTTTATTGAGTGCAGTTCTTCTTGGTTGAGCCCCTTATCATGAATGCACTCTGACCAGAGTTTCAAATTACTGATAAAGACTCAATTTTTCCGGATATTGGAAGTTGCTTCTATATATTTCACACTCTTGTTTAAACGGAGCTAGATGGATTGATGGTCAGAGCAGGACAAAAAAAAGGTGGAGCTAGATTCCATCCCGTATGCATGAAAGTATGGCTCTCTGTCGCTATTCGTTGGGTTCGTTTTTGTGGCGGACGAAGCTTTGTGCTGCCCTCATGTCTAGCACACTTAGAGTATACTAATTCATAGTCAAACGCAATTACTAGAATTTAAGCTCTTTTACAGAGAGCAGAATTTATTCTTTTGGGTGTATATTATTCATTTCAAATGTTTGATTTCTTCTGTTTCTTACTAAAAAACACCTTGGCCTGTTTTGTGAAAACTTGAAAATACCATCTGTGTGTATGCTTCTTTGACCGCGTCTCCTCGTGGACATCAGTTTGCATGCATTAAGTCTGAGAGATTGTCTTTTCAACACCAGATCTGACCTTCATCTTTCTGCCAGGTCCTTGTCTTCGCTAAGACTCTCGGACAGCCATCTGGGCCAGAATTTTGCGAAAATGGTTTTTAGTACTCTCATCGATGCTGCATCCTCCATATCTGTTCTCGACCTTTCAGAAAACAATGTGAGTGATGCAGTTTGTTTTATAATCTGATGACTATTGAGTTAACTCAAATAAGCAAACATGAACTTCACTGCGAACGACAGATTTCTGGCTGGCTTTCTCATTTTAGATGGAGATCCTCAAGTTGCTCCCAGATGTCTTCAGGAATAGGAAACTCATTGCAATCATTACACTTGCTGAATCTAAGGTATCCCAAATTGATACCAGATCTCTGTGTCTTATCGAACAATCATATGATGGAATTATTGTGAAGGCGCGTATGAACCATTAAAAAGCTTTATATGACTGGAATAGCCTTCTTCTTGTGCTCCTGATTGATGCTCATCGTTCAGCTCTGAAATTTGTGCGATTATCGTTTTCTAGAGAAAGGAACTTCTTGCATGCAAATGTTCTATTGATTTCGGGGATTTATTTCTTCTGTTACAAACAGTATGCTGGTGCATGACTTCGTTACTTATTTTATTATAGGGGAAATAATCTATGCAAAGATGATGCAGCCTGTCTTAAAAATGCTCTGGTTCATATGCCTAATTTGGAGAATCTTGATATAAGTGACAACCCTCTTGAGGATGATGGAATCACGTTAGTTTGATTTTCCGCACCACATTTATTTTGACAAAAATAGTGACATGTTCTTATCTGCTGCTGAGTTGGGGCAATGTTCTGCTCGGCTGGTCTTACAGTTCCTTGGACATTACAGGATTTTAATTCCATACTTTGTTGAGATGTCTGAAAAGCACTCCCCTTTAAAGGATCTGAAAGTGGAAAGTTGCGAGCTTTCGTGTGGTGGAGTGAGGCAACTTCTGTCTGTTCTTTCAACTTTAACTGGGCCCTTGAATTCTCTTTCTATTGGAGGAAATGACCTTGGCAGGTTAGTCTGGCTTATGTAGTTACGGAGATTACACTTTCCCTTTTGTTCTCATGTATAGCTTTTGATATGCCGTCCTTCAGCAAAGTTGGAGCACCTTTGGGGAAATTTCTAGGCACAGGTATACGAGCACTGGATATCGAAGATATTGAACTTGGTCCATCTGGCTTTCTGGAACTACAGGAAGAAATAATAGAGGATTTGAAGCTTGTCTATATCAACATAAGGTTCAACCATAGACTTTCTCAGAACCTCTGTTGTAGCTTATGCTTGAATCATGAACGTGTTTATTAATGTTGTATAGCAAAAACCGTGGAGGGAATGAAGCTGCAAAGTTCTTGACAACACTCATTCCACGGGCTCCCGAACTTGTTGCGTTGAATGCTGGCTATAATTTTATGCCTTCCCAATCCTTGTTATCCATATGCTCTGTCCTGAAGGTTGCGAAAGGTACATGTTTCCAACTGTGGAGTTCTTTTACTGGACATATGCTTAAATGTTTGGGCCCTCATAATTCTAGAGTGATGGTGATACATTTGTTGTCCAGAAATCTTATAATTGGAGAGCATTAAAAAATTTCAATTGCTCTTATTTTTCTACACATTGATAACCCTTACTTCTGTTCATACAGCCACCTTTTGTAACCGAATCCAAATGTAAACCATTGTTCTCGGCTCATTTTTATCGTTTACATTGTAACCATCCTTTACTATTGATTTGCAAAACTGAATCTTTCTTAAAACTCAAATTTGTGATTCCCTTAACCGCAATGAGAGAGACAAATAATAGAATTGTAGTAATATCAAAAACGTGAAATTCTCTCTTAATGCCATTTAATCTTGGAGTTTGACTTTTGGATACTTGGTTTTATCCAGGGAAACTTGAGCATGTAGACTTGACTGGAAATAATTTGTGTGTTCAATCTGCTGATGCAACTATGCTGGCTGAATTTCAGAAAAATGGAAATCCCATTTTTTTACTTCCAATATTGCCTGCTTCAAATGCTCCTTATGACGACGATCCTTAGGTGTTGGCAAAGTCTCTTAATTTCTGGACCATGGTTATGCTGCAGAACTACATATTGAAGAAATAGAGAAACTTATGCTGCAGGGTACTATCTATCGAAGTTGCTGAAGTGGTAGTGAGTTAGCTATGATGCTTTCTGCTCATCCAAATTACTGATTTCTTAAAATTAGTGGGAGAGAGTTTCCCTGCTACATTCTGTTTAAATGTTTATTGGTTTGCCCTCAATCACTGATTACTTGGGTGTAGCGTTGCTTCTCGGATTCACGCTCTTGTGAACAACACACAGCAACTGTCAGTTCTTCTGGGTATGACGACGATCTTCCGGAATTTGGTTATGTTATGAGTCTACAGTTAGCCTGTTTACGCTGACAAGACAGAGACCCTCAAGGTAGCTGCTACTGGCAATTAGAAATCAAGCACTATTCATCCCAATTTCATATTCAAGTTTGTTATTACTCTGGAACCCTTGTTGATCTGGGAATAACACAACTACTGCGTTTGAGTCACTTCAAGACTTCTGATTTCTCCTTTGAACGATGCAGACATTTATTTCCAAAATTCCTAGGTGCTACCTGCTTTTTATAGAATCATTTGCGGTGGCGGCGTTTATTTCATATTGCAGCATGAAAGCTTGTTTTCAGCAGAGTCAGTACCACCCTGGCACACTTGGCTCTAATATCTACTGGAACTCAGCTTTCATTGGAAAGAGTCTACCATTCTATGGTAAGAGTTTCTTCGTTTTGGCTTTTCATTCTTGTGTGCCCCTGCTGGTTGTATGTTTTTTTTTTGGGTGTTTTTTCACTGGGAGAATGTGACACTAGGATAAGCTTGGATTCAATCAATCCAATCATAACATATGCAGTTGATGTTTTTTGTTCTGCACTATGGCAACACAAGCCAATCTCTTTCGCTGGTCTCTGCTTTTCTTATCAGCTAGTACTGCAACTTTGTGGTGCTCGTGGAACACTGCCCACAACATAACGCCTTTTTCTATTGATTTGAAAGGTTTTAACTTTTTTCTCTTCTTTTTTGGTGTAGTTCTGCTTTACTTCCTCACTCCTCCGGTTTCGTTGTATAGTGTTCTGCCATTGAATTTACTTAAGCTCCTGCTAATATGTGGAGTAATTCGCTTCTACCGGGCTCTGCCTTGTCTTTTGTACTTTGTGTGTGAGGAGAAGTAAGAGAGAGAGAGATGGGAGTAATCATTCATTGCTCTCAAGACACAACCGGCCTCTTCATAATCATTCACTGATGTGGGTTTCGAGACCAAAATGTATAGATCTCACATTAATGTGTAGTGTGTGGAGGGGTACGGGGTGGCATAATTTCTTAGAGATGCGGGATAAGAATACCTGGTGGTCCAGGTTGAAGCTTTTTGAAAATGTCAACTGTTGGCAATTACGTCTTCTATTTATTTTATGATTGGCTATGGCTCTTGTTAATTGAATTGGCCCTACTGTCATCCATCCAAATTCTTGATTCAGCCATTACAGAACGGAACATTTCTATTAAAACTTTTACTTTTTTGGGTGGGACATATACAACTGCCCTTGAGAATGAACGCAAGTATAAAGTTGAAAAACACACAAACTAGTTTTTTTGGGTTCGACTCCCACTCGCTTGTTATTTATTGTAGTACTAGTGCTAACCCGTGTTTACGGCACTACGCATTCCTGTTGGAAGGGGATGTTAGTTGTGTGATTTAAGTGAAAACTATGAGCACTTAACCGAAAAGTGGGATAATGCACTACAGCATTTGGATCAAATGAATCTAAGTCGTTTTAACAATTTGTTCCTACACCCTTCTGTTTTATAATAGAAATGTGTTGGACAAATTCATACGGAGCTGGGACCCCGTATAGAGCTAGGTTTGTCCCGGTTTTAATTGTGATTCCCGACGGGTGTGATCAGCCTTCCGTACTAATCTGTTCGTTGAATTGGATACCGTGTTATTAAAAGCAATACAAAACTCTTTTCCAACAACCCTTTTTATCAGCCAACCTAACTTCAATATTTGTTAATACTCCTACCTTGCAATTACACGTTCGGTGATTGATATGTTTAGGTTGGGGACATGATGAAACAAAAGTTTGATTGGGGCTACATTTTTTTCCTAGAATAATCCATTGTCGAAAAGGGGTTGGTGGCTTGGCTTTGTCATGAAGTTAGCTATTTTTATTGTTTGTGTGTGTCAATCATCCCCTTTTGACCCTTATCCTAATCCCTCCCTAAACTTAATTAACAAAGGTCTTTTACCCGAAGCAAAATTAATCAACAAAAGGTTAGATGGTGTGTTGAAACTGATAGACGTTTTAACAAACCTCTTTGTCACTACTTGATTGTTCCTATCAAATTTTCCCAAGAGATTTTTTTATTTTGATGTGAGGATGGAATACGAGAGTTCACGGGTTAAGTCTTCTACTGTTATGCTCTTACTCAATTAATCTCCTAGGATTTTTTTTTTCTTTTCCCAAATTGAAGTCGACTTGAGAGAGTGACCATCTCTTCTCCGGAAAACCAAGGTTCACACGCAACCTATCCTTTTTTGATTGGGGAAATGATAGTGTCAAAATTATTTTTGTTAATGCCAAAACTATTGTGCATAAAAGTCTTATACTCTGCACATGGTATAAGCTTTTTATGCACAATAATTTTGGCATTAACAAAAACAGTTTTGACATTATCACCACCCTTTCATTTTTTATCGAAAAATATACCCAAAAGTAGATACCACATTACAACATATTCAATTGTAGATATTGTACAGAAATATTGCACATGGATGGAGTATTATGGAGTAATTGGGATCCCTCTAATAGACTATAAGATCGATTTTTTAGGGATTACTCGAGAGGGCTCTGCATAATTTAGGCTGAATAGTCTGAGTTATAAAAAGTACGAGAGTTGCGTGAACCATTATATATTTTGATGTAAGTAAAGTTGGTATTACAATGCAATCCACAATTGGAAATTGTTGTTTACAGTATGATGATGATATATAAATCACTATACACATAGTTTAGAGAGAGAAAAATGAGCTAGCCTTCATTTCAAATACATGCAAGTACAATAGGAATAACGGATTCTCTTTGTTTACGTACCTAATACTACTTTATGGCAGTAATTTACATCTGCCATTGTTAATTAGATTTGTCAGAGAGCAGTTTAGTTCGCATGACTATAAAGTGAACACACATGATCGCTCTGGTAAAAACATGTGACTTGCAAGTTTTGTTAGTTTTTTTTTTTTCCTCAATATTTAGAGGGTACTTTTATTGATGTGAAAATCATACACAGGGAACGGGCAGCCAATCTCAAGGAGGGAGGAAAGCAATTACAAAGAAAGCCTTAACTTACAAAATCACATTCAGAATCTTTCACAGACAAGACTCGTCTTCAATCTCGAAAAGCCAAAAAGATGACGTAGAAAATCCACCATAACAACACCCACAAGGCGTGAAAAAAGTCGCACCCTGGGAAGCAAGGCTCACACAAACACCAACAAAAAGAACAAACAATTGCAAACCTACGAGCAACAACAAACCTGCACATCTAAATCCAGCTGCCCATTAACACCACAACCCTCACTGCTGCCACCACCACCACCACAAGGGCGGCCGAACACTGCAAAAACCATGGATTGGATCCCCGATCATCACAGCAGCCACACCCCCACCATCTAGCAACACCAACTCCAACCTCTGTCCCAAGAACTACGACCTCGTCAGGGCGCCAACTTATGCGACGCTCAGAACGACAAGGACGGAGCTGGCATGATAATGTAGATGGAGCTGCACATGGTGAGAAAGATCGGAAAGAAATTACAGAAGATTAGTACAAATCAGTTCGCATAATCCTCTAGTAATTCTCTAAGTTCTCGCTCTATGTTTCTGTCCTCACTCTATGTTTTTGTCCTCACTCCTCGCTCTCACAATTCTAATAGTTCATGGGCAAACAAAACCCATGTCATGAGCATTATCAATTCTGATATCCTCAAATGTTTGTACCGTACAACTATTTTGCTACAAAATTTAGTGCAGTACTTGTATGTTTTTGTAGAGCGACACCATCCCCGGTCAAGACCAACCAGTCAACCACCGTTGCTTCCACCTTGAACCACCACCATTGCTGCCTCCAACTTTAGACAACCAGCCACTATTAAGTACTGCGCGGAAATCGGAATCAAGGGTTTGAAGTTGTGAGGCGTGGGAACTAAGAAAGGAGGATGAGGCTATATTTGGAAATTATTGAGGTATAATTGAATTTGGTGTAGGTATTAAGAAAAAAGAGGAGGTGTGAATAGAACTTTCCCATTAAAATATGGAGTGCAAATTATATTTTCCTCATCTCTAATCTAACTAGTAGTAATAAACAACAAAATTATGACGCTCATCTCAAATTTAGTCTTTGATCGAATAAAAATATAAAATTACTAATGATAGCCCGATAAACTGTAAATAAGGCAAGAGAAGAAGAAAAAGAAAAATACAGTTTCCTAACTATTAAAGTTTCTTAAAAGGTATTATAAGTGTATATTTTTATATTTTTGTCTTATTTGGTTGTCAATAACATAACTAATAAAAAAAAAAAAACCAGTGATTTTCACACTTCTTTTTATTTTTATTTTTATAAGTGAACTCTTTTTTCTGCATTTTATGAAAAAAAATATACAAAAAAATTTCATCAAAAAACAAAAAAATGAAATGTCTTTATCAAAAGAGAGAGAATGAAATTTATTTTCTAAAAAAACTCCAAATTTTGTTTTTATCAACTACCCAGCCTAGATTACCTGTATCCAAGTGTCTGTTTCCAGCCATATGTTTACTCACTTCCCCCCCTCCGATCTAGAAAAACCTTTCCCCTCCGTCTCCTTCTCTCCCTCCTCCACTCCCTCTCTCTCTCTCTCTCTCTCTCTCTCCACTCTCTCCGTCACTCCACCAACTCCCTCGACCCCCACCGTCTACTCCTCCTCAGATCTGAGCCAACCACCACTAGATCCACCCCTACCAAACCCTACATTCCCAACCCAATCCAATGGAGGAGGCGCTCGAAATGGCGCGCTCCAAGGACACCAAGGAGCGAATGGCCGGCGTGGAGCGCCTCTACCAACTCCTCGAAGCTTCCAGAAAGACCCTGTCCTCGTCCGAAGTCACCGCGCTCGTCGACTGCTCCATGGATCTCTTGAAAGACAACAACTTTAGGGTTTCCCAGGGGGCCCTGCTCGCCCTCGCCTCCGCAGCCGTTCTGTCCGGCGAGCACTTGAAGCTTCACTTCAATGCCCTGGTTCCGGCCGTCGTTGAGCGGCTGGGCGACGGGAAACAGCCCGTTCGCGATGCCGCCAGGCGCCTCTTGCTCACTCTCATGGAGGTATAATTGGATGCACTGGAGATATATATTTCATTCGAGTAAATGTTGCTATGTGATTTGATTATGGTTCTTATGGCCAAATTGATTACTTTTACCCAAATTTGAGTGTAAATTTGGCTAAAGCTTTATTTGGTATGAAACACTCCAATGGGAAAACCCAAATCTAATCACAAATTTGAGCAAAAGCTTCATTAATGGCATGGTTTTAAATTTGGGAGGGAAAAATAGCCTTACAAATGAGTGTCTGAGGAAAACCCAATTTCGTGTATGTTTGAGGCAATGAGTGGGGGTTGTAACTAACATCTTGTTTTTGAGTAAAAAAAAGGCAAGGGGTGGGGATGTTCTTATATGACGTTAATTTTTTTAGTGAATATAGGGGAAGTGGAATTTGTGTTTGAGCGGGGATGGGTTTTGCTCGTTTTGTTGTAGTATATCTTATGTTGCTAAGGCGGTGATTTAGTTCAAAGTGCGTGGAATGTGAAAATATTGACTTCTTAGAGCAACTCCAATGGGGGATTGTCATAGTTATTTTTGAGCCCCAAATGGAAAATCTGGTCTCCAATGGGGGTTGGAAGAGGGGATGGAAAATAGCTTTGATGGTTATGGGGATGGATATATCCCTCCCTAGATGCAAAGATGCATCCCGAGCCAGCTCAGCAAATCAACCAATTTACCAGAAAAATGGACGGCCGGAGTATACCTGGTTAGCCGGAAAATCTGCCCTAGCTCGCTGGATTAACTGAAAATCTGCCCATAGCTGAAAGCTTGAACGCCGGAAACAATGCCCACAGCTGAAAGCTTGAACGCCGGAATCTGCTCGTAGTTTTTGGGGGGTTGGATCGAGAGGAGGGTTGAGAGAGAGAGAGAGAGAGAGAGGGGGGGGGGGGGGGGGGGGGGGGGGGGGGGGGGGGGTGTGGGGTTGGGCATCTGCCTGTTGAGGACCTGGGGTGTTGTGTGTTTTTTTTTTTAAATCTTTAATTAAGTTGAATTAATTTGGGGAAAATAAAATGGAAAAAAAGTTAGTTAATCAATTTTTCTTCCCAAAATAACTATCCATCCCTTCATTTTCCATCCCCCCATTGGAGAGGAGGGAGTCCTATTATCCATCTAACTAACTTTTAACCACTTTTTCACACTAAAGAACTATCCATCCCCTCATTTTCCATCCCCCCATTGGACTTGCTCTTAGATGGAGTTGAAGTTTAGGTTTGGTAGAAACATGAGGGGTTTAGTTAATTGTGCCTTGTGGAATGAGGGTGGAAGATGGATTAGAAATGGGAATGGTGTATTTTGTTACTCCCTCCGTTCCAATTTGAGAGTCCATTATTCCTTTTTGGGTTGTTCCAAAATGATAGTCCTTTTCCAAAAATGGAAGGAAAATTTTGGTGATTTTCCAAAAGTGTCCCTCACAATTGAATATAAGTGTTATAAGTAAGTAAAATATAGGGGTAATGGTGGAAATAATAGGTAATATAGGTGTAATCATTGCTGTCCCCTAAAATAGTTGGAATCCCCAAGAGGGACTCTCAATTTGGAACGGAGGGAGTACTTATTTGAAATAGTATCCTATAACTGTACTTGACATGAAGGATTTCGAATTACTCATATTAACAAGTTTTCTTAAATCTGTCATCTTCCGGATAGAGTGCATTTTTTACTTTGTCCTAAGAGTACAGAACCTACTTTTATCGTCCTTTGAGCAGATCATATTACCCGTGTGTAGATGGCATGCCATATCCTTATACTTATTTCTTCATACCTGTGGAAGGAACAGGAAAATAGACAGTTTCCATTTATGTTGTGATTGTTTTTGTCAGGTTTCTTCACCAACTATCATTGTCGAGAGAGCAGGGTCTTATGCTTGGGCACACAAAAGTTGGAGAGTGCGAGAAGAGTTTGCTCGTACTGTCACATCAGCTATTGGTCTTTTTGCATCTACTGAGCTTCCGCTTCAACGAGCTATTCTTCCTCCTGTATGGTTATTGACTTTATTTTGAGAAGTTTTAAACTGATGTCTTTTGTAGGTAGTTATTTAACTTTGCTGGAAAAGAGAGAGCTAGAACTTACTAGTTTTTTGTTGGATGATCAGATTTTGCAGATGTTGAATGATCCAAATCATGCTGTGCGGGAAGCAGCTATATCATGCATTGAGGTTTGTAGAACTCATGGGGGAATTGTTCTTATAGCACTTACCCAACTGGAAAATTCCGATCTCAACTAATCTTGGAGAATATCATTTTCTTTACGTTCTTTTTGCCAAAGAAGCCGTGACAACTTTGTGCTCTTTTCCTGAACTTAATTTTTTGGCAACTTAAGGTTTCACTCCAGAAAACTGTTAGACTGGTCCCACATCGCTCATCTAAGCCACCCAAGCTTGGTTAATAAATTCTAGAGGCTACTCCACCTATTGCCAATTGGTTTTAGGTTGGAACCCTCCAAGAAATCTAACATGGTATCGGAGCTAGGTCTTGGGTGGCCTCATCTCTCGTGGGAAAGTCTCTGTTGCCCGAGTGAGTCAGTCAGCTTATGGTCAGTCACCTCCACGTGCATCCGGGCTGCACGTGAGGGGGAGTGTTAGACTTGTCCCACATCGCTCATCTAAGCCACCCAAGCTTAGTTAATAAATTCTAGAGGCTACACCACCTATTGCCAATTGGTTTTAGGTTGGAACCCTCCAAGAAATCTAACAAAAACAACAATAAAAATGGAAATCATATACGTGAGCTGTGTTTCTTCTAGATGGGAGGGGTATTAGTCTTCAGGTTTCTAAACATGGTGCACTTGAGGAAGTTATTCGAGTCTCTGCACGCAGCAGATGGGTTGAAGGATAATCTGAGACCAGCCCCACATAATTTGTTTCACCAAGAGTCTACTTGAAATAGCAAATCTGAGGTTGAAGCCGTGGCTCTTAAACATTGGGGACTTGGCTTAAAAGTGTTCACTCTGTTGGAAATCTGTCTTGTTCTGATGGCCAAATGCAGCTCTTATGCATCCTGCTACTTCTGTGGTAGCCGATCCTGTACAGAGCTTATTGAACTGCTTCTATTCTGTGGGCCATCCTAGAACTGAATTAGGTACATGAGTAGGGAGGAAGGAGGATACAATGATACATACGAAGCTCGAACACTATCTTGGGCATAGGGAAGTTGCACATATAATGTATCAGTATGTCCTGCACATAGAGTACTGCTATAACTAATGTTCTTTGGGAAGTTGTTTGGAAGAATGAGGTGTAAGATAGTAGGAAGGAGAAGATCACATATTTGATATAGGTAGATGCTGTGGGCATGTGAGAAGCCATCATGCAGGAAGACATGACATGCATTGTGTGAAGTTGTTACAGAAAGTATGAATCATTGACCAAGACATCAGAGGAGTTGTTAGAGGGAGTTAACTATAAAATTTATAAGCATTTAAGGAGTTTGTTTCAATTTACATACCATTGTCAAGTGGTCTCTTCTTGTCCTCTGAAAGTCTAACATGGAATGCAGTTTCTAATTCTGAATATCTCTGCTCAACTATTAAGGTTTGTTTCAACAGGGAGTTCACATCTTTGGATGTTAACCTGATTCATGTTTCCTTCTCAGGAGATGTATACTCAGGTTGGGCCACAATTCCGCGACGAACTTCAGCGTCATAATCTTCCGACATCATTTGTGAGTCGCTTCAGTTTGCTCTCAGCTTGTCACAACTTTCAAGTTCCTGAACTACTGTCAATTCAGTTTTTAATTTTTATGTTTCTGTCTGTTTCAGTTTATGTGGTTTTAGTGTAGAACAAAATGAAAGCCGTAGTGAGTTAATATTACATGTCAATTGTCTTTACTGACATGGTATCAAACTGCAGTTGAAAGACATTACTGCCAGGCTAGAGAGAATTCAACCAAAAGTCCACACCTCGGATGGACTTCCAAATAATTACACTGCTGTTCCGATCAAGCCTGCTAACCTTAACCCAAAAAGGAGCAGTCCAAAAGCCTCCAAGAATTCCACTCGGGAGGTGTCTCTCTTCGGAGGTTTGTGTGCTTAGCCCTAAATGAATACATAGAGTACAACTTGTGAATGAACCTAATGCGTACATCGAGTAATTCATGTGAATGAACCTAATGCATACATCGAATAATTCATGTGAATGAACCTAGATATAAATGTATCCAGTGAATTAACATGTGTTTAATGTATCTAAATGATATTCATGTAATTACTAGATTCATGATGATCCTTGAGTGACCGATCTTTGAACGACCCATGTTGCCCCTGATTAGGATATCTGCAATTACCAAAATACCCTTATTTAGCAATTTACTGTTTTTTGTTGAGCTCAACATATTCCCAACTTAAAACGAGTAAATCAATGAGAACCAGTTAAGATGTCTAGAAATGCATTTCCATGGATCTCTTGTATTATGCCTACAAACTAACATCCACTAGCTTGAACTGAGTATGTTCTTCTGATAACAGAATACCGTAAAGAATTTTGCTCCATAGGAGATTTCCTTACCAATATTCTAAATGCCTTGTTCATAACCACAATGTTACCATGAGGTGGACTCCCTTATCTATTGTACGACAACAACATCTGAACTGACCATGTTGTCTTTCACTTCCTGTGTGGTTGGAGCAAGGTTAAAGCAGCACTATTGCTGTTAACTTTATTTCACTTGATTTGTAGGAGATGGTGATGTTACAGAAAAACCAGTTGACCCAATTAAAGTTTACTCCGAGAAGGAGCTAACGAGGGAATTTGATAAAATTGCTTCGACTCTCGTACCTGAGAAAGATTGGTCTGTCCGTATTGGAGCCATGCAGAGAGTTGAAGGTCTTGTTATTGGAGGTTTGTTGCCCATCCTTCCCGTCAATGTATATTTTACTTTTTTTAAGTGTATAGTTCTTTGGTAATATCTTGATGCACTGGTTTGTTCGCTGTTTTTTCTTCTTGGTTGAGGCAAGGAGATATAATGTTCCTTGACGTCTTCTAATATGGCACAGCTGTGTTAACATAGTATGATTTTACTGGAAGGAATGGTATTGACTATCATTTGTCAACTATTTCCTTCTGCCAGGAGCAACTGACTATCCATGTTTCCGTGGACTTCTGAAACAACTTGTTGCCCCCTTGAGCACTCAATTGTCTGATCGAAGGTCTACCGTTGTAAAACAGGTAGAGTTTTACTCTCTCTCTCTCTCTCTCTCTCTCTCTCTCTTTAAGTTTTAAAATGCTTTTTTTGTAATGTTTGAGATTGAGAGAGGGGGAGGGAGGATAAGTTATGTTTTAGTTAATGCCAAGTAAGCTTTGAATTGCTGTTATATGCTAGACATTTAAGAAAGCAATATGTTACCGTCTTTGGTCTTCTACATCTTTCCCAAAGCAGCAATTTCATGCATAATTTAAGTTTTGTTGGGCCCTGCAGTTTCACATGGTCTAATCAAAACTATTACCACGTATAGGATTTATCTTTTTTGGTGTCCACATGCAGCTGGACTAGCGTTTATCTCGGATTTCAGTCCCCTCTGCTGAAGCCTTAAGAGGGGAAGATATTTTTCAAACATCAATGGTCCCTATTTTTGTATGGGGAAGATTCAAGCTCTTGGAGTTTGTCCCACATCGGTTAATTATTTCCTCCAAAATTAGTATATAAGCCTGAGCGGCCTCTCCACTCATTGCCACTTGGTTTTGAATTGTATGCTTTAACATGGTATCGGAGCTAGGGTTTCAGAGAATTTGTTTACCATTGTTTGTTCCGTAAGTGCACCGTTGTTTGTTGTGATTCATGTGTTATGGATCGTTTGTTTACCTTTCCACGTGTGAATCGGGGATCGCACGTGCAAGGGAGTGTTGGAGTTTGACCCACATCCGTTAATTATTTCCTCCAAAATTAGTACATGAGCCTGGGCGGCCTCTCCACTCATTGCCACTTGGTTTTGAGTTGGATGGTTTAACACAAGCATTCTGAGGCCATCACAGTTTCTTTTAGTATTCGGAATTTCATATTTAGCGAAATTTAGTTTTTAGTCTTGCAATATTAAACACCTGTATAGGTTATGCGATATTCCTGTTGTTTGAACCCTGCTTAAAGCTAAAGCATATTATGTAGATGAAGGTTCCGCAGGTAGTTTGTGCTATTTATATTGTGGTGCCTAATCCCTTGGAATGATTTGAGCTTGAATTTTAGATCGAATCCAGCGGTGGATAAGTCCTTGATGCTTCTTTGTTGTTCCTGATCTCCGAAAGTAGCTCTTTTAAACGTTTTCTCTTCTATTTTTGCTAGGCTTGTCACCTATTGAGCTTTCTGTCTAAAGAGCTCTTGGGAGATTTTGAAGCGTGTGCAGAAACATTCATTCCGGTAACTACACCGTTTTCTTTGCTGATAATTGGGTTATGCTTAAACATTTTCCTGACAGTGATCTGACCTGCAGGTCCTTTTCAAGCTTGTTGTGATAACTGTCCTTGTAATTGCAGAGTCTGCCGATAATTGCATTAAAACGGTATTGTTTAGCTCATCAGAATTTATCAGGTGTATTCTGTCATGGAAATTCTTCCTTAGTTAATTGTAATATGGTTGATTTTCTAGATGTTGCGTAACTGCAAAGTGGCTCGTGTTATTCCTCGTATAGCTGATTGTGCTAAGAATGACCGTAATGCAGTACTTCGTGCTAGGTATGATTCTGCTTCTTATGCAGCTTCTACCAGCTTTTGTCATTGTTTCAGTCAACCTTTTCTTTTCCTCTTATAATTGCAGGTGCTGTGAGTATGCCCTTTTAGTTCTAGAATACTGGGCTGATGCACCTGAAATACAACGGGCAGCTGACCTTTATGAAGACCTTATAAGGTGTTGTGTTGGAGATGCAATGAGTGAGGTATTTGATGTCAGGGATTCTTCCCTTTTCCCCCATGATGTGTAGACAAGACATGTTTGTATGATTTTGGTTCTGAGTCTTCCGACGTGGATATCAGTTAATATTACTCCCTCCGTCCGTGTTTGTTAGTCCATTTTAGGGAACATCATGATTGCTTTGTACAATTCTTGTCTTTCCAAGTTTACCCTTCAATCAATTAATTCAATATTTGAATACAAGGTAAAAGAGTACAATTGACACAATTTGCTCATTGACTTTCAAACATCGAAAAACGGAAAAAAGTATGTTTGTGGACTAACAAACACAGATGGAGGAAGTATCATACTTGCACACTGGGTGACAAATGTGCACACTTTTGTTTGTTTATTTTGGCTACAAAGATGTGGATCTCCTTATGATCTGCACCACCTGCTGCTCCGAATGTGCCCAATTTGAGATTAAAATTATGTGGCACACCACGAGCTCTGCACACTGAAAAGATGTGCACACTTTGTCTGCCTCAAAATATTGGTGGGCGTTCCCCATGAAGGAGATCTAGTCTCAAATTTTTGTTGGACAATAAGACGTTTTAACTCAAATTCTAAAGTTACTTTCGTTCCCCTTTTTCCTTGGTTGGGAATAAACTTCTGTTAATACTTATACAGCAACATGGTGAATGAACAGTTCTTATGAGACCTAGTTATGGCCACAAAAGTGAAACCTGAACTCCTCTAGGCCACTTTTGCTCTGTCCTGAGCAACTACCTGCCTAGAAGCTCCTCGGTTTACGACTTCTTAATTCACCTCTACACAACCAAAACCCCCAACTTTCAGCAATTTTTTCAAGTTATTGATTCCTTCAGAAATAAATGAGTGTGTTTGGTTGTTAAATCGTTATGGTAACTATGCGACCAGAGGAATGGGCATAGGTGTGCATGTTCAAACTGTTAGTTTACCTTGTGTTACATGTTGAATCATTTCTTCTCCTGTACAAAAGTGAGTGGAATTTCACAAGATATTGTATGACCTTGACCTAGTTCTGCTCTGGACAATCGAGTAGCCCAACATGAAAGTAGAGTCAATAGACAAAGTAACAGGGTATGAAACTGTCTAAAGTGATTCCTCATCCACATGATTTCATGCATTTATAGAATATGCCTTTTCCCTCTTGGATTATTGCCATCTATCTTTTCTTTCTTTCTTTGTTTGGGCGTCCTAAGGGTACCCTGGTTTTACTACATTCCTGAACTGGTCAGTAAAATAATATTTTTGTCGTATTAGTCATTTCTTTTTCATGTGCTTTTGAGAAGCATGTCCTTTCTGGGTGGAATGTCTTGAGGGTTCACCAGATCTGCTTGACACATTAAATTCGACAGGTTCGAGCAACTGCAAGAACATGCTATAGGCTGTTTGCAAAAACATGGCCTGAGCGTTCTCGGAGACTATTTTCAACATTTGATCCTGTTATTCAAAGGGTAATTTATGTTTCTCTTTCTTCCCATCTTTTACCTTCTGTATCCCATTGCAAAATTAGAGTATCACATTGCAATTCATGAAATAAGTGACATGGTCATGCTCTTGCAGGTAATAAATGACGAGGATGGGGGAATGCATAGAAGACATGCTTCTCCTTCCGTGCGTGAGAGAAGTTCACAAATGTCTTTTACCCCACAAACGCACGCCCCTTCTAATCTTGCTGGATATGGAACTTCAGCTATTGTTGCAATGGACAGAAATTCAAGTCTGACCGCTGGTACCTCCCTCTCTTCTGGGCTACTGTTCTCCCAGGCAAAGCCGGTAGGTAAAGGAACAGAAAGAAGTCTGGAAAGTGTGCTGCACGCAAGCCAACAGAAGGTCACTGCTATTGAAAGCTTGCTTAGAGGTTTACATGCATCTGACAAGTATAATCCTTCTCTCAGATCATCCAGTTTGGACCTAGGTATTGTGCTAACTTTTCCAAGTGAATGTTGTTTCCATAACATATATTTATTTTCTATACCTGTTGAATGGCTAAATTTCTTGCTTTTCTTCCCCTAGTGCAGGAGTTGACCCTCCGTCATCCCGTGATCCACCATTCCCTCTTGCTGTTCCTGCTTCAAAAAATCTTGCAACCTCTTTAGGGCTTGATACAACTGTAACTGGCGTGCCTAAAGCCAGTAATCGCAATGGTGGCTTGGCTTTGTCTGATATCATCACTCAGATTCAGGCTTCCAAAGAAGCTACTAAATTTTCATATCATAGTACTGAGGGAGCTGAGCCTTTGTCTAGCCTGTCATCCTACTCTGCTAAGAGAGCTTCTGAAAAGCTTCAAGAAAGAGGTTCTGTTGAAGCAAACGTTGATGCTAGGGAAGCCAGGCGATTTATGAACTTGCAAGTTGAGAGGCAATACTCGGACACCTCATACAGAGATGCGAATTTCAGGGATTCACATAACAGTTATGTTCCCAATTTCCAGAGGCCACTTTTGAGAAAGAATGCTTCCGCAAGAGCATCTGCTACCAGAAGGAGTTTTGATGATAGCCAGCTGTCATTTGGGGAAATGTCAAGCTATGTGGATGGTCCAGCTTCTCTCAATGAAGCTCTGAGTGAGGGACTCAGTCCGAGTTCGGACTGGAATGCTAGGGTTGCTGCATTTAATTATCTCCATTCTTTGCTGCAGCAAGGTCCGAGAGGTATTCAAGAAGTTACACAAAATTTTGAGAAGGTGATGAAGTTGTTTTTCCAGCACTTGGATGATCCCCACCATAAAGTTGCCCAAGCATCTCTTTCAACACTGGCAGATATTATTCCCGCTTGCAAAAAGCCCTTTGAAAGTTATATGGAGAGGATCATGCCTCATGTTTTCTCAAGGTTAATTGATCCAAAGGAATTAGTAAGGCAACCTTGCTCAACGACACTGGAAATTGTCAGCAAGACTTATGGCATTGATTCTCTTTTACCAGCGTTGCTTCGGTCACTGGATGAGCAACGGTCGCCGAAGGCAAAACTGGCTGTCATTGAATTTGCCATTAGTTCCTTCAACAAGCATGCAATGAATTCTGAAGGCTCTGGAAATGGTGGCATTTTGAAGTTGTGGCTTGCTAAATTGACACCATTAGTCTATGACAAGAATACGAAACTGAAGGATGCAGCTGTTAAGTGCATTATATCAGTTTACTCCCACTTTGACTCGGTGGCAGTCTTGAATTACATTCTTAGTCTATCAGTTGAAGAACAAAATTCCTTGAGACGATCCCTTAAGCAGAAAACGCCTCGTATAGAAGTGGACTTGATGAATTTTGTGCAGAACAAGAAAGAGCGACAGCGTCCCAAGTCGTCTTATGATCCATCTGACGTTGTTGGAACATCTTCCGAAGAAGGATACATTGGAATTTCAAGGCAAAACCACTTATTTGGAAGGTACTCTGGTGGTTCTATTGACAGTGATGGTGGCAGGAAGTGGGGTTCTGCACAAGAGTCAACGCCCGTCACAGGTTCAATTGGTCAAGATGTGTCTGATCAAACCCAAGAGCACTTGTATTTGGGTCTTGGGGCTGGTGTCAACAGTGAGGTTCTCAGTACCAAAACCAAGGACCTCAAGTATACTGCCAGCAGCATGGACAGCAGCGTAAATCTGGAGGCATCTTCCACTCCGCGATTGGATGTTAATGGACTAATGAGGTATGACAACCAGTCGGTCACTGTTGGCATCAAGCATGATAATGATGCTCCAACTGAGTTGGACCTTAATCATTCAGAACTAGCGGCTTTGAAAATTAACTCTACTCCAGACATAGGTCTAAGCATTCCTCAACTTCTTCACCTGGTAAGTTCTTTGTTGTGAAAGTTTTACCATCACATCTTTTGTTATATAAGCTGTATTGACTTACTGTTTCACAACTGGAAATGAGATAAAACATTGCTGCACCCTTTCTTTTTCGGTAGATTTGCAACGGGAATGATGAAAGCCCTTCTGCTAGCAAGCGCAGTGCACTTCAGCAGTTGATTGAAGCTTCTATTGCCAATGATCCATCCATTTGGTCTAAGGTAGGATGAGTTTCTACATCCAAATCCTCTGTTCCCATGTGTCGACCAAGAAGCACAAAAAATAAGTTGCATGTGTTCTGTTTGAAGAAAATTGGACATCTTGTTCGTTTCCATTTTCTTCTATTATTTTAGCTGTGATTCTTAAAGTGTTTAACTAGTTTATTCGCTACTCGCTAGTGGTTTGCGTGTAGTGTATGTTGGATGATACTCTTCGGAACTACATTGCTTCATTTATGTATGGAGTTGAGTATCAAACTGTGGTTACTTGGATTATATTTTGTCTCAAAATTGACGTGATTCTTGTTTCTTTGCAGTACTTCAATCAGATTTTGACAGTTGTTCTTGAGGTTTTGGATGATTCTGAATCATCAATCCGTGAACTTGCTCTTTTGCTAATAAGTGAAATGCTAAAAAATCAGGTTTGCTTGATATCTTTCTTGTGGTCCATTTTGTGGATGACTTTCTGATTGTTTTCTTCTGATTGGTGTTATCATCTTCAACCCAACAGAAATGGTGAAAATGAAAGGGAAAGTAGTGTACCTTTCAGCATTACACATGTTTGTTGTCGTTATTTTCATGTCTATTCTTCACATAGTTTATGTTGTGATATTTTAGTAACATGTTTCCAGGGAGATGCCATGGAGGATTCCGTGGAGATTGTAATTGAAAAACTGCTTCATGTTGCCAAAGACATTGTTCCAAAAGTAACCTTCTTTAGCTGAACTACTTCATTTCCGGTTATCACTTTCTTTCTCAATGTCTCATGGTAGGGAATTTCCAATTCAGGTGGCAAATGAAGCAGAACATTGTTTGGCTATTGTATTGTCTCAGTACGAGCCATTCAGATGTCTAACTGTAAGTGGTCCTTAATTCCAATTTACTGTCCAAAGGCCCGAATGCAGTGTAATCTCGTTTCAGTGGGCATTTATATTCACACTCATTACTTCGGTTTACTTCAATTGCAGGTTATTGTCCCTTTATTGGTTACTGAAGATGAGAAAACTCTTGTTAGTTGCGTAAATTGTTTAACAAAGGTACTTCTTTTGGAATTTTTTTTTGTGGCAATATGATACTTGGATGTTCTGTATTCTCTTTTTCTGGTTTGCTGATGAAAATAAAAATCCTCTTTCTTTTAGATATCACCTGCTTGTTAAAAGTTTTATTGGTGTGGCTGAGCAGTTATTTGTAACTAGTACTAACCGGCTGGTGCCGTACTTAACAGTGGTTTATCATAAACAACTCCAATGTTTTCTGAGATTCTCCCTACTCGAGGTGATTAGTGTCTGCTGCAATACTTTTGTTGATGTTTGCAATTGATAACCATTACAGTGTAGATGTGGCACACAATTTGTTAATAGTTGACAGCCTGATTATGTGAATATATAAATGCTCATTTATGGGATCACAATAAAGCTGCACTTATAGAAATGGTGATCCAGGGTGAGATTGAAATAAGGCTAAGTATAATCAAACACAAGAGAAAGGGGCTGTTTTTTTGGGCTGTGAACAGTAGACGTGAACAGAAATTTGTAAGGAGACGAAGGGTTAGAGAAGGATAGGTCTAGGCATCACACCTAGAAAACCCAAGGCATCACACCTAGGGGCTCTTTAGCATCACACCAAAGAGATGATTGCATCGCACAATCAAAGCGCTTGAAAGCTACTCAATTTTTCATTCATTCAATCGTGATTTGTCACAAGGCTTACAATATTATTTATATCAATTTCAACTTGACTCTAGAACGTCCCAAAATTAATAACCTTTAACCAACTTTAGACTCCCAAAGAAACATTGAATATAGACTCTTTGACTGCGTTAATGACATGGAAAAACTGAGAGCCCGTTCGTTTTGAGATTTTGGATTTGGATTTATAGGTAATGAGTGTAGGGAGAAATAGAGTAATGATTGAAAATAGAGGTAATGATTGGAGAGAGAGAGAGAGAGAGAGAGAGAGAGAGAGAGAGAGAGAGAGAGAGAAATGAGAGTAATGATTGAAGAGAAATAGGGTAATGATTAGAATCCAAAACCCTTAAACGAACGGGGTCCAAATGACTCATTGATCAACTAATTGACTCTTCGATTACATTTAACATTAATGACATGGAAAAACCAAATGACTCTTTGATCAACTAATTGACTGTAAAGACTTTGAGTAGAATTTAAAGAGACATTTTGGCTTGACTAGAACCCAAAAGACACTTCTAAGAATCCAACCCATGTCTGGCCAATATCCCAAGTTGGCCCTATTCATCCTACATGTGCCAAATTAAGGCTTGGGCCTTAGAGCCATCCAGTCCATAAGGCCATAACTTCCAACTATGTGAAATTACCAAATTCCCATGACCTCTTTGTATGGACCGCATCAAATGGAATCTGTAGGAATAAGTTATTGGTTTGTTCACAAATGTTGGGGTTGTTACTCCTCGGGTTAAGTAACTGGAGTTGCTGGTAATTAGAAGTGTATTTCCTCATTTTTGTAGTGATTTGCTTTTTTACCCCCTTCTTTTTCATAAGTTAAAAAATGAATGATGTTTAGCTTTTCTATTCATTTACATTTGGTTCAATGACCTTTCTTATGAAACTCTTTGTATAATCTACTAGTCCTGCTTGATATTGGCTGCCATCATTGTTCCTGGGCATCATTTCACCCTGTAATCTCTTGGGAATCTTTTGGTGCTGCATAATATTGTGTCTCCGGTTACTCCTACTTCAGTTTGTTTTACCGTTGAAAAGCAGTGACAAACTGTCATCAGATGGAAAACTGGGTGATGGCTGAGGGACACCCCGAAGACAAGAAGCTTTTAGAAAAAGAAGCAAAGAATAGGAAAAATTAGAATAGACATTAAAATGAGGTTGTTACCACCACCAACTAGAGTCCTTTGTATTGTGTTCTATCCAAAAAGTGGAGTTTACTTTAGCTGAGAATTGAGTGGTTTTTTATGCGAAATTTTTATGTCAGAATTTTCATTCTGCCTTTTCTTTTGGAAAAACCTTAAAACTTTCACTGTTTGTGTAATAGTCCTCCCTATCTTTGTTTTCAGCTCGTTGGCAGGCTCTCCCAAGAGGAACTGATGGCTCAGTTACCATCATTTTTGCCGGCCCTTTTTGAAGCATTTGGAAACCAGAGTGCTGATGTTCGCAAGGTAAATAGCACTCCACTACTACCTTTTGAAAGTTATTTCAGGATTTAATGGCCAGATTATAGTCGAGGTTGAAGTTTTGTCGCATGCTTGGATTGTATTGAAAAAAACCATGTTTAGGAATATGGCATCAGAAACTAAGATGTCTCCTTATGAGAAGTTTTACGCCTGCTGTTCACCTATATGCGTGAAGATTGCAATTTTTTATTTTTATTTTGGAATAGTAACTTTATTAAGAAACCAACCAAAGGATCAAGAAGATAGCCTTGAGAGTACAACCAAAATGCCCAAAACTAACTGGGCAAAACAGACCTTACAGAAACAAAACATTACATCCACAAACTACATAGTCCAGAAGACTGTCAAGAAACAAGACCCCTAACATTGCATTGCAACTTCTACCTACTGATGCATTGTGTGTTGCTTCAATGGGGAAACGTAGCCCTTATAACTGGCACATAGTTTAGCGGCTTTAGCCTCATGTGTTGACAACCACTCAAGAGTTTTGTTTTTTTGGTTCTCGATTTGAGATCCAAACTGGCTATTCCCTTGTGCCCTGAATGTAGATTTACTGAAGATACATTACTGTTTTATACTAACTTGCATATGTTTTTAGTATTGCCTTATATCTAGTGTTCTGTTAACCATCTCTCGCTTCTCTATTTTGACTTGATTTTCTGGGTTTACAGACTGTTGTTTTCTGTCTGGTGGACATCTATATCATGCTTGGTAAATCATTCCTGCCGTACTTGGAGGGGCTTAATAGTACTCAACTGCGGTTAGTGACCATCTATGCTAACCGGATCTCACAGGCCAGGTCAGGTACTGCAATAGATGTTAACCATGATTAAAATAAATTTGGGTCTAGGGAACTCGATACAGTAACCATGATTAGATGGTTCAGTTGGGGGAAAATTGTGGGTGTCGGGAGTTGGTCTGGTAATTCATTGCTGTGTATTTGTATAGTGTGGAATGTGAGTTTGAAGGGTTGGTGTTCATTTTTGGCTGTTATTATTATTTTGTTGTATTCATTTTTCATTTGTTTGGTTTGGAGTGAAGGGGAAGGCTTTTTGTTGGGAAGATATTATGTTGAACGATACTGTGCCCATAATGAAATTAAAACTTTAAAATCACTTCTCTTTCTCTTACACCGAAAAGGAAACAAATGTGGTTATGGAGTCTGATCCATGTAATTGAGAATTGTTACTATCAACAACGAATTTGGTATTGCACTCATTTTGGGATGTTCAACAGCCCTGATCACTGTGAGATACTATTTGTGTTGCTTCTTATGTTTTGAATTTAGCAATTTTCTCTGTTAGTGGCAGACCCCCCACCCCCCGGGCAATTTGTTGGAATCTCGCCCCGGTAGTACATTACTTTGGAATGATATTGGTTTGGTTCGGAATCAATATATGATGAACTCTCTTCCAAAAAAATATGGTATATACTTGATGAGCTGCAGAGGGTAGCAAAACTATCAGATTACAACCAAAGTTCATCCCTTAGAATCTCTGGGATCGGCTACCCTTGAGGTACTCAAAAAGCCCCAAGACCTGGGCTCGTCCGGGCCATAAAGAGTCCATTCCCTGTTACTTGTCCCTCTTAAATCTGACCAGTGCCACTAATTGGGTGTAAGGTAAACAAGTCATGAAAGTAATTAAGGAACTCATGTATGTCAAGCACAAAAGTCATCGTAATTTGGAGTATCAACTACTCCACAATTTGATTTGCAATGAACTTTCAACGAGCCAAACAGATGTAAAATTTGAATGAAATTTCAGTTTACAAGTCGATCTTGAATGAACTTCCGACAAGCCAAACATGTGTTTGATTTGTGATTGTTTGTTATGACAAACTATACAGAGGATTTGAAACTATGGCTCTTTTTTGCCTTCCTAGCCCCACCGAGGATTCAAAACTCTTATGATCACGCTCAGGATGGAGTTGCTATGCTTGGTCACGTTGGTGCCATTCCACTTTCTTTTTAAAATTTATTTTTCAAAAATAAGATAATTTCAAGCTCAAATATAATGAAAATGAAAAATATTTTTTTAATTTTTTTTTGCACCGTTTAAAAGATTTCAATGAGATCTATCAAATAAGATCCATATTGTTAGAAAAATTATTTGCGTAAACACATGATTTTTAAGTTTGAAATTATCTTCATTTTGTAAAAGTTCTTTTTTTCGAAACCGGAACGGAGTCCTTCTCTACTCTTTATACTTTACGATTAGCAGGAAAAAAGATTGAAACCAGACAAACAAAACTGAAGACAAAATGGTAAAGCCCTTATGCATATCACGGGATGTACTTTAAGGCATACACTTAGAGAGGGCAACAAAGTGACGGATAGACTTGCAAACATGAGAATTGACCAATAAGCTCTGAAGTCAGTTGTTACGACGCCAGACATTTTCTTGTCTTTCTTCTATTTCCCACATCGTCTCACCTGACGATTTAATCCCACTCCTGGGGACGGACATGGGATGAGTGGCTTTTGAGAGAGTTTACTCCTTTTTCCAGTTTCTGGTGTACCAAAAAACAAGAAAGGAAACAAAAACTGAAGCCCAATGGACCACACCCGATTAGGCCCAGTGCTCAGCCCAACCAATCCAGCTTAGTAGATTTACCGAAGCACGAGTGCGTGTCGTTCGTCAATTGTACGTGGGAGTCACTCCAGCCGCCAAAACCCTAAACCCTGCAATCCCCTCTCCCCTTCTAGACCCTTCTCTCTCTCTCCCCCGCTCCTCACTTTATTTACTCTCTCTCTTCCCCCCCTCCCCCAAGGCATCGTCTTCCCTTCCACATTCCCCTAAGATCATCACAAAACCCTCCCTCCCTCGCTCCCTCTCTCTCTCTCTCTCTCTCTCTAGATTACCCTGCTTTACCAACTTCAGTACCATCACCATGTATCGCTTTGCCGCTAATCTCGCTTCCAAAGCTCGGTGAGTAACAAATCACTTCATGTTACTTGAATCTGTCTCGTTCTTAAGTTAAACTAATCCCTCTCTGTATTGATTTTGCAGGATCGCTAGGAACGGTACTCAGCAGGTACGGTTTGAGTGTTCGTTTGTTAGGTGAAGAAAGATCGAATCTTTCTTCTAGTTCATGGTGTGTAATGTTACTTCGTTTGTGTGTGTGTATAGGTTGGTTCTAGATTGGCTTGGAGCAGAAACTATGCTGCGAAAGACATTAAATTTGGAGTCGAAGCGCGGGCTTTGATGCTCAGGGGTGTTGAAGAGCTTGCCGATGCCGTCAAAGTAACAATGGGGCCGAAAGTGAGTGACCAGTAAACTAGATTTTGTTACTGTTTGATTGCCCTTGTTGTATGATGATTCATATGCTGAAAGTGAGTGATCGCTAAACTAGAGTGTGTTACTGTTTGATTGCAAGTGTTGTAAGATGATTCATATGTGGTTCTGATCCTTCAATTTTTGCTAGTGAATAGGCTTGTGTAAGTTTTGCGCATAAAGTGGCTACTTAATTATTTGTACTGTATGATAGGGTATTGGCGTCCACCCTTGGACATATGCAACATGGTCAACTCGACTCCCGACCACGGTGGCCGATTTTTAGGAATTGTCATATGTTAAGCCACATGTGACTAGAGTATTGTTAATGTGTCCGTGTCCAACTTCTCTATTTCAGGCTTTGGTGCACACTTGTAAATACAAAGCTGTATGCATGTAGCATGGGAGCCCCTATTTTTAGAGGGTTTGAAGTTGTATCATACAAGTTTACTCTATTTCATATGTTGTTTCTCGAAGTGGGGTCATTAGATTCATGCTTATTCTTATACTTGGCACCTTGATATTTGACATGGCTCTAGATTACTTTGCTTCTTACTTGGTGATGGCTTAAATTTTCTCCGACTTGATAGTCTTAACAGATCTAAGTTTACTGAACTCTGTAATCTTGTATGATGTGTTAGAATTTGGTCTCTCTCTCTCTCTCTCTCTCTCTCTCTCTCTCGATGATTGTAAATGATTGCAAGAAAGTTCAGTTGGTGCCTACCGTTTTTCGTAGTTTTGCCTTTATGTTGTATTGTGGTGGGCTTTGCAATATTCAACTTTGTGGCTTTTCAATCTCCAAGTCTAACAAATAGTATTAATGATTGACTGTCTGTGTTGGTGTTTTGGTGTTCAAAAGGGTCGGAATGTTGTTTTGGAGCAAAGTTATGGTGCCCCAAAAGTGACGAAAGACGGTGTTACTGTGGCAAAGAGCATTGAGTTCAAAGACAGAGTCAAGAATATTGGTGCAAGCCTTGTTAAGCAAGTTGCAAATGCTACGAATGATGTTGCTGGGGATGGTGAGGTTTCTTGCTTTATGATACATGTTGCTTTACGAGTATAATGTCCCATTGAATATATGTCTCGTTATAGTATAGCTCGGAGTTCTCTACTTTTAATATGTTCTGGTGAGTATTAGATATGACCAACAGGGTAATATCTACTTAAAGATGACAAGAACGTGATCGAGCTTGATTTACGTATCTTCAGGTACCACCTGTGCTACAGTCCTAACCCGTGCCATATATGCTGAGGGATGTAAGTCAGTGGCGGCTGGAATGAATGCCATGGACCTTAGACGTGGGATCACAATGGCAGTAGATGCAGTGGTGACAAACTTGAAGAGCAGAGCACGGATGATCAGCACATCTGAAGAAATAGCGCAGGTTTGCTTTATGATGGATGGCTTCTGTGACTTGAGAATCGGATATTTAGTAATTACTTCATTACTGATGTAACTTTATTCCATATAGGTTGGCACAATATCAGCAAATGGAGAGAGAGAGATTGGGGAGCTTATTGCTAAGGCTATGGAGAAAGTTGGCAAAGAGGGCGTTATCACCATTTCTGTAAGTTGTCACTTCATTTATTCACCCAGTTTTCTTGTGTTACTGACATTCGATGTTTTAGTTCCTCTATTTGTTGCTTGACTATGGGCTAAGCATTCTGTTGAAGGGCTTTTAACTCTTTACAATCACATCATCTTTCTAGGTTTGAAAGTCAGTTTTTTCCCTTGCCGAAGTTTATTGCTCTAGTGCTTCTTCATGTTGCTAATTTCATTATCTTGTTTCTTTTGACTGCCATTGCTTTGAAGTGAGCGATGCAGTTCAGAGCTATGTCGATCTGTCTGTTTGTCTATGTGTGTGTATCTTTGCCGGTGGGAGGACCAGAATATTTTTGTTCTTTGGCATGAAGGAGCTGTTATTACCCTTGTGCAAGAAAATGGTTTGTGTGAAGTTTCTGAATTAAATGGATTTGGTCTCTCTTTCTCAAATTGTTTCAGGATGGGAAAACATTGTACAATGAATTGGAAGTGGTTGAAGGAATGAAGCTGGATAGGGGCTATATATCTCCGTATTTCATTACCAACACGAAGAACCAAAAATGTGTATGGAGTTTCATTTCCTTTAAAGCAACTTTACCCTATTCGTATCCATGAATTCCCTTTGCGGAATACCAGTATTTGTTTTTGATATGTCATTGTGGTTACAGATCTTTACTGTTCTCAGTTCTTCTCTTTTCTATTTCATCTTGTCTTTTTTTCCCCCTTCCTATCAGGAATTGGAAGATCCACTGATATTGATTCATGAGAAAAAGATCTCAAGCTTGAATGCTGTGGTGAAAGTATTGGAGTTGGCCCTGAAGGTAACAGTTGTTTTGGGATGCTACTGACAGAGTGTAAATGTGAGTTCGATCATGCAATAATCCCATGTCTTTCTCAGGAGCGAAGACCTTTGCTGATTGTTGCCGAAGATGTAGAAAGTGAAGCATTGGCAACTCTCATTCTAAACAAGCTTCGTGCTGGAATTAAGGTTTTTCTTTAAATTCTGTTAGCAATATGTTTTTTAAACCCTTTTATGGAAGCTATTTGTAGTTTTGATTGGATTGTGAACGTGGTAAAGGTTTGTGCTATTAAAGCTCCTGGATTTGGAGAAAACAGGAAGGCCAATCTGCAGGACCTTGCCACTCTTACAGGAGGAGAGGTACTTCTGCTTTATCATTGTTCATGTTGCACGACTGTGATTACTTTAACTAGATTCTATTTTTCCATCTTATTCAGTACCTACTTACTCATTATTCAAGGACTGCTATTTGATGAAGTTCTTTGGTTGTTTTTAACAATTATAGGTCATCACTGATGAGCTAGGTATGAACCTTGAGAATGTGGGACCAGCAACCTTTGGTACATGCAAGAAGGTTGGTCATGACAGTGTCAACAGTTTATAGATGTGTAGTGCTGTGCTCCACTGTATGATTGCTGTTGTGGATAAGTAAAAGGTTGCACTTTTGGCTTTGTTATTGCCCTGTTAGTTACTTCTGGTGTGGTTTTGTAGGTCACCATTTCGAAAGATGATACTGTTATTCTTGATGGCAATGGTGACAAGAAAGCCATCGAGGAAAGATGTGAACAGGTTTGTAAAAAGATGTGCACGTTTGGTTTGTTTTGTTGGAGTAAAATTTGTTCAGCCTTTTATTGCTTTTGTAGCTGATTTGACTTTTGGTCTATCATTGTGCTATAACAGCTGAGAACTTCAGTTGAATTAAGTACCTCTGATTATGACAAGGAGAAGCTACAAGAGAGACTTGCAAAGCTTTCTGGTGGCGTTGCGGTGCTGAAGGTAGTCTGCCTTTGAAGATTACATTTCCATTTGCATTCAAACTTTGACATACCTCCGACTCTTATCAAACAAAATAGGCTCACGAGAAGAACCTGTTTTATTCTTCTTATATATCCCATCGTATACATCATAATTTAACCCTATTTTCAAATCAGAAAGTACCCCATCTATTCTTAAGTGGGCCTGCACCTTTTAGGTTATCTGGAAGGAATGGAATGACTAATGTGATGTGAAACCTCCACAAATATAGAAATGGCCCAAGCCTATCTGTTCACAATTTTTCCCGACTCCGATTTTCTTATATGTTACATTTTTGGAAAGAAATGGAGTTGAAAATAAAGTTTGTTTGCCAGATTGGAGGGGCGAGCGAAACTGAGGTTGGTGAGAAGAAAGATAGAGTTACAGATGCTTTGAATGCAACAAAGGCAGCTGTGGAGGAGGGGATTGTACCTGGTAAGCGTGCCATTTAATGAAAGTCTTTCCCCCTTCTAATGAGTTGGGGCTTTTCTTAAGCATGAGACAAGGCTTTCAAAGACTAAATTTGGAGCTTTATTGTTGCAGGTGGCGGTGTTGCTCTTCTTTATGCGTCAAAGGAGCTGGAAAAGCTGCATACTGCAAATTTTGATCAAAAGATTGGTGTTCAGATTATCCAGAATGCTCTAAAGGTTTCTTTTTCTCATTGATATGATTATTTGTTTTATGTACCTCCTTCAATGTTTGGAATTTTGTTCAGTTTTTTTTCCAAAAAAAACCTGGTGCTTAGTGCTTTAGTTGAATTAACACCTGCAAAACCTTTTGTCAACATGACCTTTATGCTGTAAAATATTGCATAGATTTTAGTGGATAAGCAAATAAAATTGGAAATTGTTGTGTTTGAATTATAATTTTGAGCAGAATTTTGTCTCTTTTTGCCTTCTATTGCTATTAGTTCTGGCATGAAAATAACAGAATTCTGCTGTAGTTCTAACTTCTATCATTCTATGTTCACTAAGTATCCTTACCAACTGAACTTTTTTTGCACGCATGTCACTGTTTATACTTTATTGTTTGCTTCCCAATAATAATTGATCACAGACTGCCAACTGTATCCAAGTTAATTTCTGTCAAGTCCCAGTCAATACTATAGTGAAATTTGTAGTTTTTAGGGGATCTGTGATTTTATTGTTCACATCTTCTTGGCTTGAGTGGGCTATGTGCATGATTTCTAGGACTCCTATCTGGACGTCACTTTTGGAAAGTGAATTATAAGCCTGAAAAGCACCAGGTCCTCAACATTTAAGTTTGTTTGTTGCAGGCACCAGTGTACACAATCGCATCAAATGCTGGAGTTGAGGGGGCAGTAGTTGTTGGTAAGCTATTGGAACAAGACAATCCTGACCTTGGATATGATGCTGCTAAAGGTATGTTATCTTTTTCTACAAACGTCTTCTCCATCTTTTTGCCATCTATTATATGAAAGAATTACTGGTATGTTAACGCCCTTGGTAACTTTTTTGCCTTTCCTCCCTCTCCTCTTGTTTGAGCAGGTGAATATGTGGACATGGTAAAGGCAGGAATTATTGATCCATTGAAGGTCATTAGAACAGCTTTGGTGGATGCTGCTAGGTAGTTTTCTGGGTTTTGATAACATTTTATTTGTCTTTTGCAAAACCTGGGTTTTTTTTTTCGTTTTCTTTTGTTTGTTCCCTGCAATTTGCATGGTAAGTACTTACCGATCTTTTTGTTCTGCAGTATCTCCTCTTTGTTGACAACGACAGAGGCTGTTGTTGTTGAGCTTCCCAAGGATGAGAAAGAAGCTCCAGGGATGGGCGGAGGCATGGGTGGTGGCATGGATTATTGAGAGGAGTAAGCTGCAGTTGCATCAAGAACGCAGTCTCAATTTTTCGGAACATGTTATTTTTCGCAGGGAAAATTTTAAACTTTCTATGATTCGAGTTAGGTTAGAAATTGGGATAGTTGCGATATTGAATGGGAATTTTCTTCCCTCTCATAAAGGCAAGCACCGGTGTAATCATAAACAGATTTTTGAAGAGTAGGAAGTTTTTGCTCTCTTATTCCCTGACCACCATACCAATATTTTTGATAGGTACTAATAATTCGAAAGCGTGTTTGCTCTCTCCTATCCTCCATACTCCTCCAAACTCAATTCCTCTATGGTAACCATCCCGAGCCCACTCTGGAAATCTGAACCTTTACTTTTGTAAATTACCAGTAGCTTGTACTTTGCTTACGGTAATTATGCTTTAAAAGTTGAGCCGTCAATTTTGGGAAAATCAAAGTGGTCTTCCCGTATCAACCGACATTCAATTAAGTTGATTTTCTGCATCGATGTTCTTTAGTATTTACTCCAATACACAAGGTACACAATTAACGGCTTTTAAAATATAAGTGTGGGGCCGAGATGGGATCTACAAAGGAGAGTTTGAATTACAGGCTCTTGTCGCTCTATTTTACTTTCTTGGCTTATCTGATCAATGAATGTTTCTTTTCCTCTTAAGAATTCGACATGTATGTCATATGGGGTCCTCTCTAGTGGGATTGCAAACGAACCGAGCGGCTCGTAACTCGGTTCATTAGTGGCTCGTTCAAGCTCGGCTTGAAAGTTATATGAGCGAGTTCGAGCCAATTTTTTCAGCTCGTTTTGTAAATGAGCCGAGCTCGAGCTAGGATAAGCTCGGCTCGAGTCAGCTTGTGAGTTGGGGTATATATACTTAAGGATTTTTATTGTTATTTCATAATTTGTTCTTTCCGTTTTCACTTTCCAGTCAACCAAGGAAGATAAGAGCACATGCACATCAGTACACCTCCTCTCCATAGAAAAATGAAAGATATATATACTTTCACAATCAAATTTTTTTTGGTTGTATTAGGCCTATGCGAGGATATATATACATTTTTCGTTGGTCCGTTAAGGCTCGTAAACAAGCTCAAGCTCGAGTCAAGCCAGGGCCCGCTCGGCTCAAGCTCGACTCGTTAAGTTTTCATTGAGCTCGAGCTTGAGCTTGGGTTCGTTAAAAATTTAATAAACAAGCATGAACACTGTAAAACTCGGCTCAACTCGTTTGCAGCCCTATTCTCTGGGTCTCCAAAGGAAGTGTGGAGGATATTGTTCAGTGCAATTGTGGCCTTTTTTTTGGATTCACTTTGATGTCAAAATTGTTCTTAGTTTAGAACTTATGGCGATGGTTAAGCATGCCAAAAGTCATGTGTGTGTGTGTGTGTATATATATATATATATATATATATAGAGTTAGGTTCCGGTGAGGGATCCCTCATTTTTTTAAAATGAGGGACTTCCATTCCCGATTGAATTTCGATGATCCGAGCCGCTCAAAGTGATCAGAACGTGATTTTAAGGGTCCTAGCGAGAAATCAGCAAAAAAAATGACCGGGAAGGGCTTCATCCGAGCAGTTTTCATTGAACGGTTCAAAAAAAACTGCTTGGATGAGGCCCCTCCCGGTCATTTTTTTTGCTGATTTCTCGCGGGTACCCTTAAAATCACGTTCTGCACACATTGAGCGGCTCGGATTTTTAAAATTTGATCGAGAAATGAAAGTCCCTCATTTTAAAAAAATGAGGGATCCCTCACTTGAAAATTCCTCTATATATATATATATATCTATTATAAAATAGAAGGTGTGGGGACAAGTTGTTGGAATGGTCTGGATTCGTTTGATCCAAGGGTTGAAAGGCATTCTCCTCATTTCATTAAAGAGCCCACAGTTTTAAGTTAAATTACACAACTGCCATACATGTATCCTTCACCGTACTTTGTCTTTTCCACAGACGTTTCAAACCCAGCAGCTTCGTCTTTTCCTTCACCATACCAGTGGACTCCACCGAACCTGCAGCTCCGACTCACGGATGCACCCCCGCTGGCCCCCTGCCTCGCCTAGCAATGGAACGCACCGGACACAGCAACCCCACGAAAAACCCCTCCTGGTCCTCTTTCCTCTCTGCTTTTGAGAAGGTATGTTTGTCCGTGAGACTGAAAAATTAAATGCATGTTCAGGAGAATGCCTACAATGTGTTTGTGAAATTGCATGTGACTGGGTTTTGTGTACATACTTTGATTGTGCTACAAAGTGTTTGTGAAAATGCCTACAACGTGTTTGTGAAAATGCATGTGACTAGGTTTAGTTGAATAATTAGAGATTGGGGTCGTTTTTCTGCTCTCTACCCAAGGGGTTTTTTTGGGCTATTGGGAAACCATTGGGTTGCTCCTCTTTTCCATTTTGTTATGCCCCAATATGTATGTCACTTTTCAAAATCCAAATGTTTAACCTAACTCTTTTAAGTAGCTACAATTGGGTTACATGATAAGTGCATCAATGTGGACCATTGATTGCATGATAAGGTCCAACACGAAAAAACCTATAATAGGCAGAAAAAACCAACAAAATGAGGAGCCCCAGTATGAGGAAATGATCTATCCAAATTGCAAAGTGTACAAGCTGAAGTTATCCATCATTCTAACTTTTGGGTGACCTTTTTGTACCCGACTTTTCCATAACCATCTTTCCCAACGTTGGCAATCAATTTCATTTTTCAGTCTCACGAACAAACGTGATGTAGAAAATTGGTTTTTTTCTCATCTTTTGTTGGGGCTCTAAAATTGTTTTTTTTTTCCTCATCTTTTGCTAGGAAATAGTGGCTTCGGGGGTGTAACCTTTCAAAATCACTTTGGTCTCGCATTACTGCAATGTATTTATGGCCCATCATTTTACAGTTGTTCTTGATGCTAATCCATTTTTTTCTCTTTCCAGGTAATTGTATGGGATAGGTAATTGTATGGGATAGGGACAAGAGTATAATCACCCTCTAATATACAAGCTGAAGTTACCCATCATTCTAACCTTTGGGTGACCTTTTTGTACCTGACTTTTCCATAACCATCTTTCCCAATGTTGACAATCAATTTCATTTTTCAGTCTCACGGACAAACAATCGATCACAGTAGAAAATTGGTTTTTTTCTCATCTTTTGTTGGGGCTCTAAAATGGTTTTTTCTTTTTCTTTTTCTCATCTTTTGCTAGGAAATAGTGGCTTCGGGAGTTTAACCATTCAAAATCACTTTAACTCTTCATTTTTTATTTTCTATTGATCACTGTTCTTCATTTTCTATTGAGGCCTTTTTGAGAAAAGACCAATCACTCTTTCTTCCCTTGCCAAAGGTCGCTCTTTCTCCAATATGGTCTAAAATTAATTTGTAGGGGGACTGATTAGATTTAGGGCACTTCAGCGGACTTTTGACCAAAATGCTTGCTTGCTATGGCTTATGGACAATACCCTGGTAGCTTGGATCAATATTGATTTTGGTTGCTGCACTAATTTCTGGGTAGTGCTCTGCATTTTCACGTTTCAAGCAGACAGGGGCTCATTTTGGATCAATACTTCAAGTTGGTTTGTGCTCTTCTATCTCTTAGTTAAGGTTTATGCACATCCTGTGTAGGTTGTGATCTGAAAACTTTTTTCCTTTTTTGCTTTGTACTGTTCCTTTTTTATTTTATCAAATCTGCGCTGAGTTGCAAATGATTGTCGCAGGGTAATCCTTTTTTTATATCAATAAAAAAAATTATTCGCCATTCAAGAAAAATAGGTTAATTTCCAGCAATTTGTAACTACCTAAAAAATTGAAATAATGTTTTGAGCCACTACTAAGATTCAAAGGGTAATTTCAATTTCAACCGGAGTGAGTAGTGTCGTAGGCACGGGTAAGCACTAGTATATATATATAGTCCCTTTCTTATAAGGATTATTTTATTTTAATAAAATACGGACCTCTCTTTTCCGATCGAATTTCAATGATCCGAGTCGCTCAATATGTTCAGAACGTGATTTTAAGGGTACTTGATAGAAATCGGCAAAAAAAATGACCGGGAAGGGCTTGATTTGAGTAGTTTCTATTTGAACCGTTTAATAAAAACATAACAAAAATTGTTCGAATGAAGCCTTACCCGATTTTTTTTTTTACTGATTTTTAGCGAGTACTCTTAAAATCACGTTCTGAACACATTGAACAACTCGGATCATCAAAATTTAATCGGGAAAGGGAGATCCTCATTTTATTAAAATGAGATGGTTCTTAGGAAAATGAGACTCTCTCTCTCTCTCTCTCTCTCTCTCTCTCTCTCTCTCTCTCTATATATATATATATATATATATATGTAAGGTTAATGGGTTATTAACTGGGGAAAAATTCAAAAAAACCCCTGAACTTTAAACCCAATGTCAAATAGGCACTTGAACTTAAATAAACTTCAATTGAACACCTGAACTTTCACTCCGTTATTCAATTTACCTCCTTCCGTCTCAATCTATGACTTTCCTAACGGCAACCGCTGAGCTGGACACTAACAGACAAAACAAAACATTAGAGGGAGAAATTGGAGGGAAGCAACAGTGATCTGACACCTTTTTAAGGCCCCATTCGGCTAAATAAGCCTACTGGCTTATTTTTTGTCCTTATTCAAATTTTTTTTGTATTTTTTTTGGAGATTATTGCATCGTCATGAAAAGAGAAATCTAAAAAGTAACAAATTACGATCGAAGCCTAATTTTTTTGAATAAAGACAAAAATAAGTCAATAAGCCAATTTTTTCGTCTTTATTAAAAAAATGGATTTCGATCATAATTTTTTACTTTTTAGATTCTTTTCGTTATGACGATGCAATAATCTCCAAAAAATTGACGAAAAATGAACAAATATGAAAAAAGTTGAATAAAGACAAAAAATAAGCCAATAGGCTTATTTAGCCGAACGAGGCCTTAAAAAGGTGTCAGATCACTGTTGTTTCCCTCCAATTTCTCCCTCTAACGTTTTGTTCTGTTTTTTAGTATCCAACTCAGCGGTTGCCGTTAGGAAAGTCACGAATTGAGACGGCAGGGGGTAAATTGAATAACGCAGTGAAAGTTCAGGTGTTCAATTGAAGTTTATTTAAGTTCAGGTGCCTATTTGACATTGAGTTTAAAGTTCAGGGGTTTTTTTGAATTTTTCCCTATTAACCGATAGCGGATGAACATGATTCGTAGCATTATTGACATCCTTGACGAACGATTCTGATTATCTCAAGTTTGTCGGGACAAAGTCCACGGAAATGGACTGAACAAGAGCCTGAGTCGTCTTCTGGGAAAATAGGAGGGATCCAATTCCAAAGGAGAAAAGTACTGAAAAAACAAGAAGAGCAATTGCAAAAAGTTTCCCTTTTTTGCTCTCCTTTATTCGGTCCCAACTATCCTCTTAACCCGAACGAAGTGGACAGCCAAAAGGGCCATGATTTCAGGTACAGGAGACTTATGATCCAAAAAAAAAAAAAGGAAAGAAAGAAAGAAAGAAAAAGGGTACATTAGGAAAATTAATTTTTGCACCCTGCTTTTTTCTTCTTTATACTATGTACACGAACTTTCGTCTGTATTTGATGCGAATATACAATATTGCCATTCGTGTGTGAAAGAGTGAATTTGTAAAAAAGTAACAGTGTAAATTCACATAAATAAGGACAAGACATGGAGTATCAATGTTAAAAGAAAAATATGCTAAACTCATTGGTAAAGTGAGCCAACTTAAAAATGACAACTCAGACTCCATTTGATGTCGTCATCCAATACTGATTCAACTAATAAACAATACAACTAGTACGTACTTGAAGTTTGTTATTCTTCTTATGGTACTATATCCTAGTTGATCTTATATATTTAATTCACATTGCTTATGTTAGTTACTAGTTTAATGCAAAATGAGTCATTTTCAACTATTCATTCCTTTCTACTTTTAGGCATTACGAGGTTGAAAGCCTAATTAAGCATAGTTTGCAGGTATACCTTGCATTAGGTTGATAGTCAATTTACTCTACTATGCCCTTTTTCACTAAAATAATTCTCTAGAGTCTATGTTGTTTGATGAATGAGAACATATGATGTCATGTGCTGTTATGGACGAGGATGTCCAAGTTAGGGGATAACAGAAAATCATCTTTCGGACTTGCTTTGTTGCGATTCCAGAAGTCTATGCACGTTCGAACCCAAATCTACTCTCGAGTCAATGAGGCCAACCAAACTGTTGCCCTACGCGCGTTACAAACAATAGTAACTGCTCGTATATTGAACCCGACGGTGTAGTATGGACTGACGATTATGACGTGGTGGCAACAAGTACATTCGAGTTTTCCTCATCCTAAAACATCGCAAGCTCTGCCATTGCTACATTGCATGCTTATCTATGTACCCCATTTATAGATTCAGTAATGTCTATTTTGGGGTGCACTACTGGTGAGTCAGTGGTGCGCGATTTGAGCATAAACAGCTAAAATTCAAATCTTAGCTTCGATCATATTAGTTCTAATCTGAATCGTCCATTGTTGCAATGGACGAGCCGGATCGCGCACAACTCCCCAGTAATGCGCGGCTGCAGTGCCACAAAGTACAAACTACAAAGACCACTGTTTCCTCGACATTTACCTAACCAACTGCAATTGGGACCCTACATTTTTCTTTGATGGGCAGTTGGACCGCACCAGCTTGCTCCAATTATTGACTCAAAAATATTCTTCAATTTCCACAACTGGAACTGGGAGTGGGAATCTCAGAGGACCAGGTGACCATAGCTTCTGATCACCCTTTTTTCTGTTGCCTTTTTAATCTACTTTTGGTTCTTCAGTACTACACATAATTTCCTGATTGAATTTATAGTGTACTTAGTTCATGATGAGCTAATGAGGGAGACAGAAATCGCATGCGTGGATCCATTAAAGAATACAGCATAGGAGAAATTTTTCAGTGTCGGGTGGGTACTACGTCACGTCATCCGGCTGACATGGTGTCTGAGCGGGCACATCCGAGCTATCCAAAGTGTATTAGATAGGTCAGATTGAAACACTCTCTCTCCTCTCACCCCCCACTCTCTCTCCTCTTTCTCTCTCCAAATCTGAGTCGTCCAAAACCGAAATGAACGACCTAGATGCAGCGAGCAGATACCACGAGGTACCCATTCGGCACTGAAAAATTTCTCGCAGCATAGGCATGGGAAGTTCACACAAATTACAGCCTATCCCCCAAGGGATTGGCGTGGTGGTCGGGCCGCCTAAGACTTAGAAATTTACACCCTTCTAAGGTATTATGTTCAATTATCTTTACCAGCAACTCTTGAAGGCACCTCACTTCCTCTGTAAGCGTATATACATGGCTGTGAGAGGAATTAACTTTAGGTAAGGGTTTAAAAACCAAGTTGCTCGAGGCTCGGCTTGATTCGTTTAGTAATTGAACCGAGCTCGACACTCTAAAGCCCATTTGCACCTTTAGCTATAGAGATGAGTCTGAGATGTGTGTAAGCTGGCCTCAAATATCTTGTTTTTTCAAAAAAAAAAACCATGACAGCCTAACCAAATGACCTTTAATGTGTAGCTAGTATTCCCTTTTAATTTCTTTTAATAATTGAGTGTTTGGTTCAATTTACATGCACCTGCTAAACCTTTAGTTGACGAGTACGACAAATTTTCAATGGCCCAGAAAGATTTGTTTTTGCTAGTGGTAGAATTGAACTTGCCAGCTCAGGATTTAGTACAGTAGTAGGAGTATTATTTACCACTGGCCGCATGTTGTCTTTTGTACTTCAACTTCTTTACTTACTTAACAAGGCAAATGGTAATTTATTGAGAACTGTAAAAAGTAATCCCACTTTCTTGACAAGTTTTTCAGTGCTGGGTGGGCATGGCCACGTGGTGTCAAGCACGATTTCGGTCGTTCAAATGTGTTTTGAACGGTTTAGATTTGTTTAGATAATTTTTAGTGTATAATTATCAAAACACCTCTTTAAACCCAAACAGATCTGAACCGTCCAAAACACATATAGATGGCCGAAAGGCATGCTCGGTACCGCATGGCCCGTGCCACCCGGCACTGAAAAATTTCTCCACTTTCTTACACTCGATTAAAAATTACAGGGACAAGACAAGCAATTCACATTCACATGTACAACTAGTTTTTCTATTTCAAATAATCCCCTTTCGCACACCATTAGACAATTTTTTTTTCTCCCCACAGGATGAGATGTTCGGATTAGCTTACCGTATATCAACTAATTTTCTCTCCGGTCTTGTCAAAGGCATCCTAGGTACGCCGGAACTCTGAATTGATTTACAAAAAATCACTTTTTTGCGGTCTAACCTCAAGAATCGAACGCTGATCAATTTTCTGGGGGACAAACCCAGTAACTTAATGGACTAACCTTTCAGTTATAATATAGACAAACTTAAAATTGTCAATTTAGACACAAGTTAAAACAAGAGAGTGATTTTCACACTCCTTTTGATATCCATATTCTCGACAAGTTCTACACTCCTTTTGTTTCTTTATGGTCGATAATGCATGTATTTTTTTTTTGTTTTTTTGTTAAAAGACCAAAACGAGAGAGTGAATATAAGAGAAATAGTGTGGAAATCATTTCCCTAAAACAATCTACCATATACCAAATCATTATATTTGTGTGCGTCCAAAGTGTATTGGACGGTCCAGATTGAAAAAATACTATTCGCCCAAAGAGTTAAACATTCCAGCAAATAGTTTTTTAAAAATTCAAACCGTTCAATGCTGAAACGGACAGTTGTGATTGTTCACGAAGTCTCCGTGCAAAAGTTTCTCTCCTCTTAACCCTGTCTTTACTTAAATACGGAGTACTCGTCGTACTTGCCAAACTCGTCTGAACGTACTGTCTGTGATTAGGGGCAGGGTTCCAATAAAAATGGCGGTGCGGCCACTGTGTTTGTGTACTTTGATGAGATTACTTGGAACAGTAACCATGGACAAATAAAATTTACTCCGAAAATATTCCGAAAAGAATAATTAATGGTTGAAATTCACTTTAATATATGTGACTCAATCATCAAAATAATTCTTAATCACTAATTGCTTTTTTCAAAAGATGATGCTATGGTGTCCCCGGTCATTTTGGGGACTCCGTAATTTTTGGCATAACTTTACCATTAATAGTATAAGTAAAATCATTTACAAGCATAGCAGAATCCAAATAAAGTATAACCAAAGAATATCCAAAAAATCAATAAAGGCGTAACTAAACCCAACCAAGGAATAACAAATAAGTTATGTCTTGCTATGGATTTTCGTTATACTCATAATGATTTTATTATGCCAAAAGTTACGGTGTCCACAAAATGACCGGGAACACCGAAGTCATTCTCTTTTCAAAATACTTTCGAGACAAATTTTCTTTATACCTAACATTTCTCGCCACATTTGCATATGCTACGTACCTACAATTTCCATTTCGTCTTTTTGCTGTAACATCCTCCTCATTCACACTCCAGTCCAGAGAGAGAGAGAGAGAGAGAGAGAGGGAGATACACTCCAGTATATGACCTTATCCTACCACGAAAGACAAACGACGAGCAAATACAAAAACCTCAACCGCAATTCCTCATAAACAAATTTCCATTTCCCATCATTTCCTGCCAACAATATCACAGACGAGCGAGACTCGACTTATTACCAGAGAGAGAGAGAGAGAGAGAGAGAGAGAGAGAGAGAGAGCAACAGTAGCAGAAAGAGGAGAAGCAGCAGCTCTAGCTCCCATTTTTGGAATTAAAGCTATAAAATCACAGGCTTGATCACCTGCAATTCATAGTCGTGTAAGCTTGAGCCCTAAAAAACGTCTTTTTATTGTGATTGAAAATTGTGCGGAACAGATTTGATAGTTCATTGAGTTTTTTCTTTTGGTAAGTTAAGGTTGGAAAATAAATTTTGGAACATTTCTCGATTTGTGCATGTTGTGTTAATCTTTGCACGGAGGCCATACTAATCTTCTCCGTATCGTTTCAATTTTATCATCGAATCGAATGTCCCCACCGGGACGTCCTCGATCAAGTTATATTGACAAGCAAATATTCCTTTCTCTATTGCAGCTAGACAATGAATTACTGCGTTCCAGATTTCGACATGGACGAAGAGTACTCCATCCCGATTTCAACTTCAACCAGGCCAAAGAAGTTGCCAGTGTAAACCGCCTATCCACTCTTCTCTTCTCTTCTCTTCCCCTCCACGCACGCACGCACTCTTTCATTTCTATCTACAGACTTTTGTGTTTCTCGTGAACAGAGTTGATCAGGATGAGATCATGGAGCTACTTTGGGAAAACGGTCAAATAGTTATGCAAAGCCAAAGCCAAAGATCTTTCCCCAAGAGGCCTCTAATCGAAAACGGCGCCGTTACATCACTCGACCGGAGAGAGATCCGATCATCGCACCCTATCGAATCAGGATTAAATAACGATCAGCTCTTTATGCAAGAGGATGAGATGGCTTTCTGGTTACACCACTACCCTCCCATCGAGGATGCCGACTTGTATTCCGACGTGATCGATCCTGCTCCCCCTCGCACCGCCCCAAATCAAGACGTGCGAATCCCGCCGCCTTCTACGGCGGCGCCGATGTCTCAGCCGAGGCGTAGCGATGCGGAGGAATCGGGGGCGGTTCAGAGTTTCGTTCACTGCTCGAGGGCTAAGGCGAGGGCGGTAGAGCAAGGACCGTCGGGTTCGAACAAGGCGGTGAGGGAGTCGACGGTGGTGGACTCGTGCGAGACGCCGCGTGCGGCGCCGGAATCTGTGGCTTCGCGTGTCGCCGGGAGTACGGTCGAAGTCTCCGGAGGAGTCGCGAGTTTGTGTGTGGCTGCTGAAGGTGGAGGCAGAGATACGGGGACGTACGAGCTGACGTCTTCTTCCGGCGACAGTGCGAGCTTGGAACCGGTGCAGAAGCCGCCAGTGACGGCGGGGGACCAGAAGCGGAAGGGACGGGAAGCCGACGACGACATTGAGTCTCCGGGTGAGGTGAGTAAAATTGTTTGTTCCGTTCTATCGTGCGCGGGTGTTATTTTTTACGTCGTCTATTGGTGCATGTTAGCAGCCCTTCTTTTTGCCGTACACGTGGCATTGGATGGCGACTGTTGTAATTGTTGTTATCGTGCCACGTGTATGAATGCATGCCACATGTAACATGTTCCTACCTAGATAAGTGCATCTTTATTGGAGTATGGACCAGTGGCCGACCTTAGCGGTTACCTCCCCGTCTCAATTTGTTCCGCTCATTTTGACTTGTACGTTTTTTAAGAAAATATCATAATTGCCTTGACTGTGTCAATTTTATCATTTTACTCTTTTGCTACTTATGACTTTTTGTCATGTTATTAATTTGCTCTACTTTCCTTTCAAATCAAGTTTAAAATTTAAATTTGGGAGGGAGAAATGAGGTATAATATAGTAATATGAACATCCATAATGGAAAGTTTTGAAACAAGCACATTATTTTGGGACATTCTAAAAAAGAATAAGGGTACGACAAAGTGAAACAGAGGGAGTACTACATATGGAGTTTGAGTAGGTGAGAAATTTTGGGTGCCGTGTTGTACCCATAAGCGATCCGGACCGTCTAAACACTGTGGTCCACATTTTAGAGACGGAAAAAAGGGGAGAGGGAGGGAATAAATCTGGACCGTTCGATCACTGCTTGGACGGTCCGGATTGCTGACAGGTACTGCCACGTAATACTCACATGGCACCCAAAAACTTCTTGGAGTACGGAGTACCAACCCCAAATCTATGGAGTAATTATTCAGTGTTTTTGTGGCGGGTTTGGCTCCTCTCCAATCACTGGAGAAAACAATCTGATTCCGGCGATCCCACTTGAATGGTTGTTGTTCGAGACCGTTCATGTGTTAATGCTCGTTGAGAATGTCAAGTATACCAAAACCGTTCTGGATTTGGGGTTGGGGTTGGTACATCCATAATTATTCAGTAATTTTGTGGCAGTGTCACATGATTTCCCAATACCTGGTTTCCCAATACCGTTCTGAATTTGGGGTCGGTATTCCATACTCCACCACTTTTAACGCACATCCTAACTTGCCTATAGAAGATGCTGGCTGTAAAATGCTTCCTGTTTGATATTGGCCAAGACTCGAACTCCATACTTGAATTGAGAATATCATTTAACAATCGAAGGAATTCTTTTGGCCAACTGTCATTTTCCACTGCATCCATCTGTTTGAACTGCCACTCTGGATGATATCTGTGCATTTTACAAGTCTTGGTTGATTCGAGGTGTTAGTGTTGACAAGCATGATTCCATAATTAATCAAGTAGCCTCTCCTATAAGGGATGCGAATAAATATTGATTTGAGAGAGTGGTTTGAACCTGGGAAAACAATGGACATTAATCTTTGGGGAGGGGTAATCATGTTGCCTTCTCGTTGATGGTAGGCTGTGTTTGATCTGTGGTGTTATAAATTGGAGAAGGCACTAGGCATAAACTGCCACAAAGAAGAGAAATCTCAACTAGAAGCTTACGAAAAAATAGTGTCACGCTGAAGTACCTTTTCCCCCTTGAGAATAAATGCTTGCCCGTTAACCATGACTAACTATTCATTATCTATTTGTTTTTTGAATATCATTCATTGTGCTGCTTATCTTTCGAGTTGACATATCCAGTACCTTCTTTGTGTCCTCGTAATCTGATTTGGCTCATTCTGAAGTTCCGGTGATCTTCTACCACTGCAGGATGTGGAGTTTGAGTCTCCTGATGCAAAGAAACAAATTCGTGGATCAACACCTGCAAAAAAGTCTCGTGCTGCTGAGGTCCACAATCTCTCAGAGAGGGTATGCTTGTATACAGATGTGGTTGCCGCCATTCTGTTTCTATGCGGTTCTTTCTTCCTGATGGGTCTAATGTTGAATGTGATGCAGAGGCGTCGAGATAGGATAAATGAAAAAATGAGGGCTTTACAGGAACTCATACCTCGTTGCAACAAGGTTGTCATATTACATCTTATTGAATCCAAGTGACGCTTATAATTATGGCGGGACTAATTCCTTAGTTAGAGGCACCTTGACTATTTCTGACATTGTTTCCACATGCAAATGGCAGTCAGACAAAGCTTCTATGTTGGATGAGGCTATTGAGTACTTGAAATCACTCCAACTGCAAGTGCAGGTATTTGCTACATTTTGTTCTTATCTGTGTCATGATTCAATAGTACTTTTTACTTGCTCCTCTACAATTTAAATCTTAAAGAAGGCTGGTACAAAAACTATATTGTTGATACGATGGTGGCAGTATCTACTGACACAAGGTAGGCAGAGATACACTCGTCTTCGATGGTTTTTTACATGTTCAGGTGCTCTCATTCTTCAAATAGAACAGAAAGTCAGAAATGAATAAACTAATTTTAATCAGCTTAACGTACATTGAAGTTTCCATAAGTAACCAGCTTTCCTCTGGTAACCAGCTTCTCTGTTGATTGAACCATTACAATTTGTGCAGTCACAAGATACTCCTCTGGGTCAAATGCAAGATTGAAATGTTAAGTTATACCATTTGTTTTGATATCGTATTTCAAAGTGGCAACCTTATATTCTGGTGGTGATTTAACTGGCCCAAAAAGCACCTACCTACAATTCAAGTCCCAGAGCTGTATTTTGGTTGGTAGAGAAACAATATTTTTCTACAACATCATTAGGACAATGCCAAGTCCATTTTTTGACTATAAATCGTTGGTTATATTATGAATACGTATGTACAATATACTACGAATGTATATACTGCGTAAATGAGCCAGGAGTGTGCATCATGTTTGCCAGGGGGAAGTGTTCGGAGGTTTCCTAGGAAAATGACTTTTAGCTGCCCAAAGGACTCATCTGGAATCATGTGACTGGCTATTTGAGAAAGCTTTTGTTTGCAATGTAGTGTGTAGATCAGTCGCATTCTACTAGTAGACTCCCTTCCAGGTTATATTGGAATTCGTACATGCATATTGGCAAGCATTTTTGGATTTCATGCTTGTATTTGTGCATTTGCATTTCTAACTCTGGTCTAATAGGATTGTTGCACGCCTCCTACCCCATTATATTGAAATAGTAAACTTTTCAGCTCATATTAATTGTGAAGAAACCTAGTTTGTCATCAATTTTTGCAGATGATGTCCATGGGTTGCAGCATGGTTCCCATGATGTTTCCCGGCTTTCAGCAATACGTGCCGCCAATGGGTATGGCAATGGGGATGGGAATGGGAATGGAGATGGGCATGAGCCGACCGATGTTGCCGTTTCCATCTGTTTTGGCCGGTTCAGCCTTGCCCACCCCAGCTGCAGCAGCTCTTATGGGTCCCAAGTTCCCTGTGCCTGCGTTTCACATGCCTTCTGTTCCTTTACCCAGTCCATCTAACCAGTCAGATCCCGTTCCAAAGTCACTCAGTCCCCAGAATCGTAACCAGCCACAAATGATGAACTTTCCTGGTCCTTATCATCAATATCTTGGTCTCCACCACACACAACTGCCACTGCCCCAGGTTCGTTTGAAATCAACTTTCCTGTCAAGTGTCAATTGGAACTGGAATATGCTGATACCAGATCTAAAGTTCAACCTTTCAAAGGAAAATTTCTTATGTTATTCCCAGTTGTTGCCGAGGCTATTAAATTCATAGTGCAGCTTCATTACAGTTGTACTACTTATTATCTTTTTTGCATTTACGTTGTCCGATCCTGGAGAATTTCTACTATGGTTGGTTAGATGGTAGCACTATTTAGGAAAAAAACTTTGACTTTGCCAGCTTGATTGAAAGTCCAACCTCACTTTGCATTTGGAACATCGCCGACAACCTAAAATTTTTATCAACTGACTTTGTTGTATAATGTTCTACAGAATCAAGCAATGATGCAGCCAAGTACCACTAAGCCGAGTACCAGCAGGGAGGTTGAGAATCACAAGAACCTCCAACTTGGTATGTTGGTAACCTGTTCTGTTTGATAGAACATTGATTACATATGCAAGTCGCATATTGTTGGCTACTGGAAAATTCTCTCTCTCTCTCTCTCTCTCTCTCTCTCTCTCTCTCTCTCCACGGTTACAATTTGGAGCCCGGTTTTGAAAATAGGATGTTAAATGAAGGACAATGGCACAAGCCGGGTTACCCATTTCAGGACTTGTTTTGAATGTCTTCAACTTGTGTGGATATTGCCTGAAAAGCAACGTATTTAGTTTATATAATTAGGATCCCTGCACAGCCAAAGAGTCCAAAGGTTCTACATCCCGTGCAATTGTTCGTTTTACAAACTTCTAAGTACTAACTTAGAACAGAGTAATAATCTTGAAATTATTTTCCCATTGCAGGGTGATTCACGAGCAGATGGATTGTGAAAGGCTGTTGCCTGCGGAGTTTTGTACTACTAAGAGAGAAAAACACCAACAGTACTAGTACAGTCTATACTGGCTGTATAACACGGCTAGTACGTATTTATTTAAATTTTTATTTACCTTTTTCCAGTTGTATATATTTTTTGATCCATGTTGGGTACAATTCAAAGGGGAGAATTACGGTCCCAAAGCCTGGAAGAGCTGTTGCGGATCGCTAAAGCATGGTGGAATGGTATAAGGATTGAGTTTGAAAAATGAGTCTGTTTAGAAGTCGTCTTTCCGTCAACTGGTGGAATTAGTGCAAGAAATCTGCTGACCTTGAAATTCAGACAGAAACACCCACTGATTATGTTCAACCCAGGGCACAAAATAGTTATCACCTCTCTTTCCCACTCTCCCCTGTATCCTGTGGCAGTGGAATTCAGGGACAAGAGGGGCGATCTTGACAGCGAAATCAATAATCTGCAGCCTTGTGGGCAAAAGTTTACAAATGATGGATGACATAAGGAAAATGAGAAGAAATAGGTTCTTACACACTTTTCCTCCTTTATCATAATCCATTCTGCTGATGATTTTTGTAAGAAAGAGATCCAAAAGAACAGTGGACAACGACTTATTTCGGATCCCTTATATTTTTCCTCCCCAAATCCATAAACGATCCATCAACATGACTTTTTTCATTCTACATGTTGTCTATTGGTTTTGGAACATGAGAGGGGGCAATGCATATTGCGTAATGGAGCTATCCCAACACCCCGCTCAGCAGTTCGAACAGCACAGGTAAAAAAGATTCCCGTCTCCGTACATTCCTGTTCTCTCATGAACGAAATTGATATAGTCATGCCCTAACCTGAAAAGATATCTCACATGGCATTACGCAAGGGCATGGAAGAAACATATAACTGAAGGCATCTGCCGTAAGCTTAACATAGCTTGAACAATCTGAACATAGCTTGAACAATCGTAAGATGTTTGGCGTTTTTTTCCTACATTTCAAACAAAAAGCCCAAGCTCCCCAAAGACGATACCATATAAGCTCAACACAGAAACTAGGCATTCAGCGGGGTATTACAGAGAATGTGATTTACCAACATTCCGACCTTGCGCTTTTTACATAATTTGGGTCTTTCACCAAACATTCATGGCAAAATTCCGATCAACATCCAACATGAAGGACCACCACGCACAACCGGGCTTGGGAAAGTGGCATTTGGCCAGAAAGGCAGCAAAAGCCCGACTTTACACAGCTGCTTTAAAAAGCAATGGAGGTTCTTGCATTGTACTCATCTAGCAACAGCTCACTGATGTGGACTAATGGTGGATAAAATCTGAGGAAAAGAAGCAATGCTAACAGCTCAAATGATCCTTGTCTAGTTCGACTGAAATCAAATGGTTCAAAGGTGAAAACATGGTGGGCACACAGAAATGTTGAGAACTATAGGCAATAACAAGTGATACCTTGTCGGTAAATACCCGGAATACGTCAAGTTCCATGGCTTTGTTGAGTTCCTGAAAACATTAACACAACCTATTTGATTTTCTTCAATAATCTACGCTTATTCGGCACAAAGTAATCTCTCCTGTGATAAGTTCCCCACGGAGAGAGAGAAATAACACTTACATTCTCAGCATCTGGGGAGCAATCGATGTTGCAAATTAGTTTTTGAAGCTCTTCATCCTTTAAAGCATCACAAATCTCACTAGAAGAAGCTGCATGGAAAAAAAATGAGTTCTCTTTTGGGTTTTGGAGGTTCTCACACCGATGGAGCTACTGCACTAAACCTTTTTCTCCTTCCAATATAGAAAACTTAAGACGGATCCATCAGATCCTCAACCATAGCAACTATCTTAAGTTCCAATCAGTTGTGCCCAAAATGCATAAGGATCATGTTCGAACACATCAAGTAATAGACATATACTTTATCAAACTGTTCATCTAACGACTGATCCATGTGACAAAGCTGAAGGTATATACAACGAACAGGATTGGCCATCCAATTAAAACGGAAAGTATATCTGTTGAGATATGATCTCTGATACATCCAAGCACAATCATACATATCAAGTCCGGTAAAATACATAGATATATAGAATAATCTTCCAGACGTGTACATGTGATGTGAAACTTCTTAAATTAGTTCAAAGGACTGAAAGGAGGAGCAAAGCACTCCTACAGAGGCACAAAGCATCTCAATCTGCAATTAGGATTGTCAATCTTGCAAAACATGGTCCTTTCTTATGGGTCAGATATTTCCGGTTTCCAGTATACAGAAACTTAAGCAAGTTTCTTCTGGCCGCAGAGACGATTGGTCGGGATATCAATATTACTGTAGCTGTCAACGTTTCATAGGTGCCAGGGAGAAAGGTTTCTGGTTTTGACAGACACTCGCACTGAACATGCAAATTATGATTCACTATCACACACGAACAGAACTGCAACTAGCATAAGAAATACCAATATGCATAACCACCATTATAGTTCGAAAAAGTACCTATAGACTGCAATTGCAATTGTTGCAGCACCTCACCCGGATCATCAACATGGTATGGTCTTTCAGCATGTACTACCGCACCTGAAGCTGACATACAGAAGATGAAGAACAAGAACGTAAAAGATGTTATAAACATTTCCAAAAATTGGTGTCAAATAGCTACAGAGGAGGGCATGGGGGCCTGATCTCCAAAGAGTCACAAAGTGTACTAACAGAATTCTTAGCTCAACTCTTTCTAGTTTTAAATCATTAAGATTGTATCAAAACATGGTGAATTTCTCATTACATTCTCCCAGAAGGTCCAAATTGCAGCAAAATAGTCAAAGTTTGATGCTTCATCACGAGCCAATTTTTCAAAAGTCGAGAAAATCAAACATTCATACACAATATGGATGCAAACTTGATCCAAGTTCCACTAGAACCCCCTACATAATTATGCTACTATTATACCCTTATAATTTACAGAAAATGCTATTATGAGAGCATAATTCATATGCTGAAGATTCATCTGCTATTTACAACGCTGCCCGTATATAGATACAGAGTAGTGAGAAATACTTACTCAATTTAACTTCAGCAGCAGAGGATTCTGGCTTAACACATGGAACTTCTGCAAAATCCAAAAAAAACACCAACATTAGTTTCCTCGGTTATATTAAAAGAAAGGGGGGCTTTGTAATCATTCCAGTTAGAGAAAGAAGAAGAGAGAAGAGCTATTTTACCTTTGTGTTTCTTGAAACAGACCAATGAACAACTGCGAGTGCAAAAAGAAATCAGTTTTTATATATAAACAGAACCTCCATGAAAAAAAATGAAAAATTACAGAGTTGACATGAAACCCTAGGGATCGAGAGAGAGAGAGAGAGAGAGAGAGAGAGAGAGAGAGAGGGTGTGGGGGGTGCATACTAGGGTATGAGACAGTTGGGACACTTGTACTTGGATTCTGCTTCGCCGCACACTCCACACTTCTTTCTTGGTCCCATCTCTCTCTCTCTCTCTCTCTCTCCACAGGAAGCTCCGCCTCCTCTCCTGGTTTGAGGTCGTCTATTGGAACGATGGACAACACAGCAACGCGCGCGCGCGCACAGATTCACATGAGTCTCAAGTCGTGAAAGTTTCGGTCGGTCTCTGTCTCAGTTGGGACTTCCCCACGAGGGACGCAGAGTTCGAAACCTGTCGTGCGTTTTGGAATTTAGAAATTAGAACTTTGGACAGTCTCTAAAATTTATTATAAAGTGTGAATTAATCTACTAACTTACCGCTAATCTCTATTAATGTACATAATATTGGAAAAAAACAAGTTTCGGACTTCGGTCGAGCCAATAGACTCTATCCTAATTGACATCTTCAAGTCCTCTTCAGGTGGGAGATAGGGTTCAAGACCCGTTCTGGGTCTGAAATTTACGTGGACTAACCTATCAATCCCCGCTAATATATACTTTTGGGGGAAGAAAAAAGTTTCGGTCGAAGCCTCTGGGTTCGATTTGGGTTCAGAGTCCAATGGAATTTCTTCAGCACAAGGGGAAGTGGGCCTTTGTATTTGGGCTTTTGCCCAGTATGAGGCAGGCCAACACACGGTCAGAATTAAATTCTCAAGAAAATAGAACTTTTTTCTGGGTAAACAAAGAAAAGAGATTCTTCCAACAAAAATGAATTTTTTTTACTGATCTGACTACCCCAATCATTTTTAGGAAAGTGACGGCCAAAGACGTGTTTTAATAATTAATACCCATTAAAGACATTTTCAACATTAACAAATGTTCTTAGCTTGTCATTGGCGGATATTAATTATCAAAACATATCATGAACTGTCATTTTTCCACTTATTATGGAGTATTAGTTAGTTGAAAAAATAAAATACGGAGTAAAATGTTTCCTCTATAACTCAATATCTTAGGGTGTTCGGACCTATCTTATGCGTACCTCAACTAGATCTTTGGAAGGAAAAAAAAATTACATCGTAAACTCTTTGCAATCTTTTACTAAAACACTGCATCCTAACCAGGGCCGGCCAGGGGTAAGCCCCACAAGCTGGCCGGCTCGGGCAACCACCCGGCAAGGGGCAAAAAAAAAAAAAAAATTGTATGTATGCAAAAAAATTAGAAATCCAGCAAAAAATATATTTAAGGCCAACCAAGAGGAAGGTTAGATTTGGGCAACCCAATTATCAGGGCCGGCACTGATCCTAACATCGACCCATTCTCCCTTGGTAATGAAGACCGAGCATAAACATTGATACCCAGGTTTAAATCTCCTCAGAAAAAATAAAAATCACACCGAGAGCAAACAACTACGTATTGAACATTTTCTTTCAACTTCTAAACATAGTAGGTGCAAAAACAAAAACCAAATAGATGCCCCAACAGAACTTCAAACAAAATCAGAAACTGCAGTTTTTCCTACGTCAACTCATATGGAAATATGTCTATTAAGGGAAACAAATTCAATGCCCCAACAGCACTTCAATTCTCTTACGTATGACAATCTATTTGCATGGCTCACAGCCAAATATTCAACTGGAAAATACACAGAAAACTGAGTCGTACTCGAAAACAAGTACAGCGAAATGGGGCAACATCGGAAGAGAACAGGAAGGATGTCTTCACATGTAGAGCCCTTCTGGCACTCCCTCTTTCTTCTTGAACATGACCTTATCTTTGGCCTTTTTGAAATCTGCATGCATAACCTGACGCAAATACAACGCTTCTATTCAAAATCTGAGAGCCAAACAAAACATCCGATATTTTCAACAGATGGAAATCATGGGACGAACGTAAGGACCTCCGCATGGACATATGAATTGAATGGACCGAAGGTATTTTCCCCCATGAAAGGAAAAAACTTCAGATGCCGTGATTTGAGTTAACATGATAATCTATAAGAACTCCATATCAAGTTAGGAACTCCCCGTCATACTACCTCAGGTGTGAGCGGGTACCATACCATCTCAGTAGCAGGTACAATACTTTCGAATTAGGTATTTCATACAAACAGAACCATAATTTTTTGGCCAGGGATGCAACATCACAAAACAACATCACAGAGTGTCGTCCGCCTCTTATTTTAACTTTCTTCCTTTGTTAAAGATTTTTCCCGGGTTCTCCCGTTACAAACTCCTATCCTTTGTTCTTTCCACGATAAAGGTTTTCCAACAGCCGATGGGATTTCAAAATAACCAACATGGAGGTAAACCATAACCATAGCTGTTTGTTTGACCTAAATAACTGAGTTGAAAAATTGAATACCATCCAATGTCTTAAACAAACACTTCATTATTCCTACACCCACTGAGCCAGCCAAAATACCTAGCGGACAACTAGAATATTATGAGATTAATTTTAACACAAATGCAAAACAAATGATGCATGTATATAATTTCACCTTCATACGGCGCTCTCTTAAAGCCAGCAAACCAGCTTCGGTGCATATTGCCTTTATATCAGCTCCAGAAAACTCATCCTTGGTCATAACGAACTCTTCTAAGTTGACATCATCAGCCAACGTCATCCTTGATGTGTGTATCTGTATTTCACAAAGGGTTTTGCTTGGTTACTTCTCACAAACATAGGACTGATGGATCTTTTTACAGTAGCTAATCCTGTATTTGCGTAACAATGTCATCCTTACCGTGAAAATGCGCCTCCTAGTTTTAATATCAGGAAGTGGGAATTCTATCTTCCTATCTATTCTACCCGGCCGAAGCAGCGCTGGATCAAGGGTTTCAATTTTGTTTGTTGCGAGAATCACCTTGACATCTCCTCTGGAATCAAAACCATCTAGCTGGTTCAGCAGTTCCAACATAGTCCTCTGGATTTCGCGTTCGCCGCCTGAGTGGGCATCGTACCTGCGGAGCATAAATCATTAAATTACACACACTAATCTTGCACTTTTTTACGGACAGCCCCAACAATTTTTCTTTCATATAGTAGAGTTCTTGGACTTGCCTTTTTGTACCAATTGCGTCAATTTCATCAATGAATACAATTGCAGGTGAAAGGTCATCAGCAACCCTGAAAAGTTCCCTCACTAACTTCGGACCATCACCCAGGTATTTTTGAATTAATTCGCTTCCAACAACACGTAGGAAGGTTGCAGATGTAGAGTTTGCAACTGCCTGAAAAAGGGGGGAAAAAACAAGACAAAAAGAAAAAAAACACATGCTGAATGCTATTTGGACATAGAAATTCTTACAACCAAACCAAAAGCTGATAATAATAAGACATAAATCAGAAAGATGCTCAATTATCAGAAAAGAGAAAAAGGAACCAAGTGCATAAATAACGGGATTAGTCAAGGGATGCTCAGGAACTCCTCAACTCAGCCCATTGCAACCTGATTGTGAATAAAGAAAAAGTTTAAAGCAGATAAACCAATTTTCCAATCGATTTGTGCAGTGAAATGCTTCTTGAGTCTGGATAAGAGGTCCAGTTTGCAGCAACTCGTATGGAAACAAGAAGCTTACAGAACTAACTAAGCAAACCAAACGTTACCTGACTTGTACAATACGAAGGTAACTTGGAATGTGTTAAAACTTCTTGTTAATGTAAACATTAGCATTTTCACAATTGTACATTGAAATGGAAAACCCATGAATTCACAAAGTGGATTTGCTTCGTCAAACCAAACATTACCACACGAGTCACATGACTCGTCACTTGTATCACACCTAGATGTTTGCCCAAAATATAAAAAAAGATCTTCCTGATAGAGTAACTATTTGTTCATGCAAAGACCAGCATTTTCGCAAAGCGAAATCACTTCTAAATAAAACTATTCCTTCATTGTTCTATGTTTAATCTGAGACATGTCTGGTATCAAAATCTTCATTGGGATATAAAGTCGTTGCCAGTCATGATGCCTTGAAGCACAAATTCCAAACTTGAGGCTTTACCGGGTTACCCCACACTTAGTAAACGCTTCTCCCCATGTATGTGAACATTTAACTAGCAGAATAAAATAATTTAACATGAACGTTAGACTAAGCCCGTAAACCAAACACAATATGATGTGTTCGTAAAATAAGCTGTTAGTTAGATATACCAGTATATTGGATCAAGGATGCAGCTAAAGCACCACCAACTCATAGGGATTAGTTTCTCTATTGTTCAAGCGACGAGGGACAATATCAGGTATACAGAAAAGAAAAACTTGCGGACTTGCACAGCTGGAAGAAAAAAAAAAAAGCCAGAGGGTGAAGTTGATAATTTAACTTTCATGGGGCTTAACTTTGAGTAGGCAGGCATGACAAAAGCAAAACAACAATTACATCATCTGTAGAAATATGCACACAAGAGGCAAAATATCTAAAACATATAATAATTGGACCAGCAGCACCCAATACTGAGTAACAGTAAGTACATACCTTTGCAAGCAATGTCTTGCCTGTTCCCGGCTCTCCATACAATATGACCCCCTTGGGAGGTTTGATTCCAATGTCTTCATATAATTCTGGGTGTGTCAAAGGAAGTTCGACTGCTTCTTTAATTTCCTGTATTTGTGCATCCAACCCGCCTATGTCGGCATACGATTCCAAAGGAGCCTTCTCAACTTTCATGACAGACACCATAGGATCAACTTCATCTTGCAGAAGGCCAACAACAGAGAGCACCTGAGGAAGGAGCATAGAATTTTTTAGGGTAATTTTTCGCATAAATTTTGGCTAATTTTAGTCTGCGTGAAGAAAATACCAATCACTAAACAACACCACAAATGGTCTGAAATCCGTGGTCCATTACACGATGATTACTTGCAGAACAACACAGGGCAAGTATTAGGCTGAGTGCACAAGTTTGAAACCACAATCAATTCTCAAAAGAGAGTTGGCAATCAAAATTTCCATGCCCTAATCAGGCTGCATACACGTGTTTCGCTCGGTTCCACATTTCTGGTATAACAAGGGTAGCAAAACAAGGAGTACATATCGAAATCAAGATTCTCACCATGTTACCTTGTCTACAATTGTGCTTTCCCTTAGACAATAATAAGTACTATTTCTACAACATAAATCTGAGATTATACCAAGCTGAGATAAATCCACCTGGTACGGTGACGGCGTGTACCTCGGGAGAGATTTCTTGCCTCAAATTAATTAAGGGTGATACTCAATGAATCACTTCTCCAACAAGTCTTTGATCCTGTAGGCTTAGTCTGACTAGGAGAACACAACTCTATGGAGCCTAGGATGAATAAATGTTATAGTAGAAAGTTGTGAATCTCCTTCACGAGTTTCTCTAGTCATAAAGATTGGTTACCTCCCTAGGCAAACTCCCTAGGGTCTTAAGCTCATCCCCATAGGCATAACTCGGATCTAGCCAACATGCTACTCCATCCCCAAAACTTCACTTCTAGTATAGATCCTGCCTCAACTTAGTCGAGGGGCAATCGCTGTTGTGTATAATTTAGGGTCCTTGCTTGCTTTTTTTCTTCATAAAACATGCTAAATTTATTTTTAGGGTCTTTCATGGCCACACTTCTCCAGAGGGACTTATTGAAACCTTGTTCCTAGAACCTATCCAGCACCATGGTCCGTTTGCCAATGGACTAATCGAGGCAACTGCAATTTCAGGTCTATTTTGTAGAGTTGATCCAACTTTCAACCGAGGCTCGCAAATCCAAGACATCGTAAGTTGGATCTTGTAAATACCGTCAAACACACTTTAACTTTGCAGCCAATAGGCTTACTACAAGGAGTCACAAATTAGTGACCAGTAGATAAATACTACTAGGAATCACTTCTCTGAATTGGACAAACTTCCACGCAAATAACACGATCGGCTGTATATTATGCAGCCAATAATTACAACTAGGAGTCAAAAATTAGTGAACAATAGTCTATTATGAGAAAATTCTCAACTAGTGACCAATAACAAAAGTTGGAACTAGTGCTTTGAGGAGGGCCTTTTTCCTGTTGTGGTCAGTGGTGGGAAACCACTACAAACAGCCGATTTCATCCGTGTGGCCAGTAACCAGTCAATCTAATAGGAGCCACAATTTTCACATTCTTTCCCATAATTTTTGTTTTGGAAGGGCAGTAGTCTTTTCACAACTAAGATCACCCATAAAAGATCGGTCTTTCCTCGAAAATCTTTAAGCCTGCGCACATAACAAATATGTTCCCCTTGCAAACAATTTTGAAACTCAAGTTTTCAAAATGTCAGTCCAACAAACTCCAAAACTCTTTTTCATGTAATTACAAAAGTTAATTATAACTTATTAAAGGAAATACTATCTGTTAATTCCCAATTATCAGATAAAAATGTACATCAACTAGAACATTTTCCTTCCACAAAAGGAAGGTTGAATCAAAGAACAAGGCCAACATAAAAAACAGAACACAAGCTTCATATGATCATATCCATCTTACACAGATGCCAATATGCCATCACTCATCATTGCTACTGGTAAATCATATTGCCACTTTTGATATATATTTCCTACAGTATTCCAGCAGAAACCATAAATAGCCAGGTTTAAATTGTCTTTTCGAAAAGCGCCCCAAAACTAGGGCTCATAAACGAACCAAGTTACTCGACTTTGAGCTCGTGTGCGTTTGTCAAAAGCTCATTCAAGATCAGTTTGTTACATAAACAAACCGAGCTTGAAAATTTGTTTGAAACTAGTTAAATTTTTAAACAAGCTCGCACAACTTACTACTCAGCTCATTCGGCTCATCACGTATAATAAATTCAACCTACTTGAGATCAGAGTTCAGCTCTATTAAAGTTCGTTCAAGATAGGCTCAATTAAAGTTCGTTTGAGATTGACTTGTCTCATAAACCAAGCTTAGCTGAACATACAGGCATACAGCTCATTTAAGGTTTCAAGCTAAGTTTGAACAACCTACAGCTCGGTTCATTTGGCTCGTTTGCCACCCCTTCCCAAAACCAGACATAAAACACATAATTGAAAACAAAAACGCTCTCAATTCCGACCCTAACCCTAGCTCAACCATCCAAAACCCTAATTCCCTCACATCTAAGTCAAAATCAAAAATTCAAAAAGAATTAACAATACCTTATTATGCATAAGGATCGCGCAACCAGGCTCAAGCTGATCCTTATCCACAAACGACAAGATCCCGACATAGTACTCCGGGCCCACCGACGACGAAACAATCGCGTGATTCTCGTCTATCAGCTCCTCTAAATTCCCCACACTCATCGGCGACCCCCGCAGATCGTCGACCTTTGATCGGTCCTCTTCGGTCTTCTCCTCCTGCGGCTTCAACCGCTCCTGGTTGGTAACGAACTCCTCTTCCATCAGGAGGTAGTCCTTGATCCTCTCCAGCTTTAAGAGACGGAGCTTGCACTTGGTCACGGGAGTCACCGTCGGGAGCCGGGCCGCGGCCTCGGGGCCCTTCTGTTTGCGTTGTTTACGACCGACTCGGGCCGGCGGGGCCGGTTGCTCGAATTTCTTCTCTTTCTTGTCGCCTTCGTTCTTTCTGTCGCCGCCTTGGCCTTGCCTGTTCAGACCGCCGGGTGTTCCCTGACCCATTTGGGATTCGCAGTGGGAGAGAGAGAGAGAGAGAGAGAGAGAGAGAGAGACTTGTGAACTGGGATTGGGATTTTTGTCTTTCTGTTCAAGTAAACCGACGATATTTATTTATTTGATTTGTGGGTACTGGGCCTGAAATAGGGCTTCTCGTATGTCTGGTGAAGAAGTATTTTGAAGCCCAAAGTGAATAAGGGCCACTGTTTGGGCCTTCACGTCCGTCCCATTGAGCTCAGAATATTACGGCCTATTAGTTGGGTCTTTAGGCTTTAGTTTCGGTCTCGTATTCTCAACGGACTAAACTAAACGGTCTAAAGTCCACAAAAATAATACAAATCTTGAGACATTTCAATATTATCACATACATAAATTAAAATTCCAAAATAGTGAAAATAACTTGTTTAAGGACCGTAAGCTATAGACGGGTTTCTTATGGGAAACTCACCCTTAACATTTCTCATCGTCTACAGCCTCCTTTCGGCCTCATTTTTGTGCAACTTCTTGGCATAGGTTTATTTTGTTAATTCTAATTTTTATTAGATTCGGGTCAAATTTTGACATCATATTGTTCGGAAAAGACTGTTTTCGATCTTTTTCGTCGTCTTATTTGAGTTTTTTAAAATTTGGTCTTTAAATTTATACTTTTTTTAATTTATCTTTTTGGATAATTCTTTTCCAATTTATCTTGTTGAACCAAACAATAATTTTTAATTGGCTCTCAAACACGCATAATTAAAAAAAATAACAACGCATAATAAAAAAAATGAGGCTCCAAAACACCCACTGTAATCCACTTTCATTTTTATTTTTCACAATCCAATGCACCATTTTTACCGTTATTAACTCTTTGCACCAACAATTGTGCATTGCAATGTCTGCAGTAGGTGAAAGGCCTCTACTATTGACGCTGAAGTTTCATGATTCTCCTTTTCAATTGCATTCAATTCAGCTACCAGCTGCATCCATTTGGTACCGATAAATAAAGCCTTTCCACCCACCGCTTTGTTTCACCGCTACCCCCACTGTTATGTTTCGCCACCCAGAACCTTTTCTTACCTATAGGCAACAACGAGGTTACCTAGTAGTATTCATTCGTTCAACCCAGTACTGGTGATCAGAGATTTGGCCGAATGGACATTAGAAAACAAATACTCAATAAGCTAGGGCACATGTATGTCGAAATTTGACGGAGATCAAATATTCCAAACCTTAGGGTCATTGAAGGGTTTTGCACGGTTTTTAATTTCAGGGCTATCAGGAAAAAAATTTCAAATCTCAGTCAAAGCCCTTTTTTGAATCTCTGACTTCCACTTAACTTGTGTGTCATACCGATCTGCATCACTTTCCATTGGGCATGAACTCTATCTGATCTACAAGTGCGTCTTAGTTCATACATGTACAAGTGTGCAATATCATGCTAAACGAGCATGTGGTAAACGCATTGATTTTTTTATCTTTTTCCTTCTTTTTTTTTGAACACGTTAGAAATTCATTGATTAAAATGATGAGTACAATCTATTGAGTACAATTAATACAACTGTTACAGAGACCTAGTACATACAAGGAGACAAATAACGCGTCAAATCCAAATGAAGGATTCAAGTTCATTGAAATAATTGATCAGACGGTTAGGTGCCAGAGCTGCGTATGATATCTGTTAACACCCAGCTGTCACGGTAGTTCCATAATTGATGATACTTTCCACAGAGATCGACCGATGCCAATCTAGCGCGTCCGATGCCAAAGAGGAGAATTTCTATTTTATAGTATTTTCATTCCACTTGACTTTGTTCCTGATCCAATTTATGGATTACCTTTTTATGACTTGTCTAAGGAAGTATATACTTCAAATTAACGGGGCCGGTGGGACTACTAAATATATATAACAAATTCGAGGGTACATGTTTGGTTAAGGATCTAGATGGACCCATTATTATTCAATGTATGATTATAGATGTGTCGCATCATGCCATAGACAAAGAATAGTAGAAAGAAAAGGTGACGACCGTACGCTATCTGTTGCACTCGAAAACGTAGCGGATCCTGGCGACAGCGAACGCTAGAAAAAGGACTCGATTGTGAGAAACTACTCGATTGTGAAAGTCTTCCCAATGAATGATAATGGTGTATAGTATTGAAAAAGGAAGGCTGCCTTGCTATCTCCTTCGGCGCCACCAATCTGGTACTTTCAACCTCCATGCAGCTTCTATGTACAGCAAGTTTGGCAGCAGGAACCATGTGCTTTACCTGTCTCCATATCATATTCACAGCATCTCTTTTTTGGGCGGATACTGGAATTGAAAGTGATGGGGATGCTTTTGAGCTGTCTCCACATTCCCAGCCATCTGTCTTTCGGAAACTGCCGGAGCTGCGTGACCACGTAATTACCTGGTTCCAATGCCTCCTTGACAGAGAAAAAAACTGAGAACTGGGTGTAGTCTAAGTCATCCTCATAGGGGAGCTCAATTTGGTCACTCACAATGACAGGGACACAGTTGGTCACAATAGAAACAAACAGACGACAAGAGGAAGGAGTTTCTCCAGCCGGATGCAAACAACTTTGATAAACGCATCCATTCGGTGGACTGTGAATAACAAAAGATAGGGAAAAAATGAGAGAACATACGGTAACTACGGTACTAAAAGGGCATGTTTGATTGACTCATTTACAAGTGGGATTTGACAGTGGCGAACCCAGGAATTTCATATACCGGGGGCACCTTTCACAATTTTAAAAATATTTCTCTATATGTATACCACTAAATTATCGCTCAACCATTAAATATTGATCACTCATTCTATTCTGCAATCGATTTTTGACAATCTTCTTAGCTGAAAATACTCTTTCAACTGTCGTGGTGGCAACCTTAAGATTACCAATTAGTCAAGAGAAAGTAAACTAAAGGATATAAGTAATTTTGTTTTCATAATATTTTGAATTGGGAGGAAAACACAAAGAGATAGGACAAAAATGGAGAAATAAAGGAAATAGATAGAACAAAAATGGAGAAATAAAGGAAGGAGGTAGAACAAAAATGGAAAAAAAACAAAAAAAAAAAAAGCAGAGGGAAAGAGATGCCTGGGATTTGAACGCAGGCATCCGGAACCTATCTTAGCGCCGATAGCAACACGGCAATGGTGATGTTTCGTACAATTAAAGGAAACTTTTATGTATTTATATCAAAAACATATTTTTTACTTATTTTTTTTAAAAAAAAGGGCGTGGGGGCACGTGACCCCACGTGCCCCAACATGGGTCCGCCCCTGGGATTTGATAAGAAAACCATGGGAACCCCATTTCCAGCTTGAGTGTAATATTAGTGGACAGATGACATATCCATCGAAGATTTGGCAATAGTAATCCCATTATCATCCTAGGGGATCGCATATCCGCTTATTCTTTGTCCGACATATCAAACATGGCTTGAGAGGACTCACAACCCAACCTAACAATAGGAAATATCACTCTGTCGCACATACCAAACAATAGAATTGCAGTAGGAGTTGCAGAATGCAGTAGTTAAATGACTGACCTTCAAAATATGAGGATCTGTAATTTAAGCCTGAATGCAATGAAGGGAAAAAGACAGCACTGGATTCGAGGACAGTTCTATTACAATTTGACCAGTTCACAAACAAGCCTTTTTAACACTAACTACCAGTGGCCTAGCACAAGAGGAGGCAGGGGCCATTCCCCTCTGAAAATCTTAAATCTACTCTAAAATGAAAGCAGATAGGCAAGCACATTGTGATGCAAAAAAATATTGATAAGTAAAAACCGACCAATTAAGAAGAAAGTTGATCAGGCAGAAGAGTCGCTAGTAATGTCCTTACCAACAGACTCTTGTTCTTAGTGCACTTTTGAGGCTAGACAACAAAAATACCATTCTCGATCAGCTCATTCATACAACTTTAAATCATACCGCTTTTATGCTTTCTCCCGTTGCATGGCTGTTTTCATAGTGGACATCCTCATAACCGACTAATATCTTTGGCAGTTTAGCTCGAACTTTTCCCTCCTACAACAGTACCCAGAGAATAAGATAGATATTTGAGCTCCAACAGTCCAGAGAACAAGAGAGATATTTCAACCCTAAAAACCAACATCTTTCCTCACGGTCGTCCCCTTGAAGAGAAGAAGTGTAGAACAAGTGCCATATGGATCTGGACGGTCATCATCAGTAAATGAATCCACAACATGCACGTATGGGGCCACCACATCTTTGCTCAAATTTGCCATGATTTTAGGGTAGCGGCCAAAATCTGCAACAATGAGAATAGATGCGTTCACCTCCTCTCGAAGATATCTGAAAGCATTTGGATGATTCCTGGGAATTAATTACATGGCCGGTCTTGGCCTGCTCACCTCTGCCAATAATTGGAATTTCTCAGAAATTTAATTACATCAACCCGGAAAAAGAGGCACCCATTCTTAGACTTCGTAGCAATACAAAGTTAAAGAAACAGGGCCAGAGGGAGTGGCACGTGATTCATTATCGTGGTAATGTGGCCAAAGTGGCGCTGAGAACATACAAAAAGATAATAACCTGCATTTCATGAAATGAAAGTCGGCTTAATCTTATACTCCATCACAACCAGGTGAGTTGGAATTTCAGACCATTGTATATCACAGCGGGTAGGAAAAACGATTTTAAAGGGAAGTATGCAGCAAAATTAAGTTTTATGCAATGTATTACCTGCCGGATTTGGTATAGCGGGATGATGGCAGGCAGGGTAACAAACGAGAGGTGTACGAAATTCTCTACATGGAAACGAACACAGTGGCGACAAGGTTTAAAAATATGCTAGTCGTTTAAAGTTGTTAGCTTTGAGAAGTTCATTTAAAATATGCTAGTCATTCCAAGTCGCCATGTGTACAGCATGCAAATTGCCGCAAGTTACATACGGTAGCATCATCCAGGGACCCTTCCTTTCTCTTCGTATTTATTTTTCAATCACCGCAATTGACACTTTAAATGAGCACAGAAAAGAAATCAAAAGTACCTCAGTGGGCATCTGATTAGCATAGTGGCGGGATATCAATGCCACCATATCACATTCAACAAGTATTCTATGCTAAAAGGCACTAAAGAAGTTTTTGTTATTCGCATACATTTATTTTTTTTTATCTCTATGACATACACTTCTCTGTAGCATGCTAGCAAACAACCTAGCTTTTACTAAAGAGGATTTTAGACATCTCCATCTCACACAAGTAAATTCAGTTGAGTGCAAGTGCAACTTAATTCGATCTTGCAGATTTTAATATAGTTATTCAGGAAGGATTACAATGTACCTCTACAAACGTACCTTTTTGAAAGTGAAGACATAACATAATACCAAGGTTGAAAATCAACAAGTACCTAAACCATTGAAATTAGTAAAATTTAAATAGGCTAATTTGTATTTCATGACCAAATTAAGCAACAAGCAAGCAATAATCAAAATGAAGATTCTACTAATATATGCTATTTCAAGGAGTATCAGATGTAACCTAAAATAGCAATTTTCCTTCTTACAGTAAAAGCAAAATTCAAGTAAACCATTTTCTAATCTACTACAAAAAAAAAAAGAAGAAAAGAAATGTAAACGAACCATTAAATCTAAAAAGGAGGAAAGTGACCTTATCTAACTTTCCAAAAGCATCAGATCGTTACAGCACCTGCCACTTGATAGCTCAGCCAGCTACCTTAACAGGTCAAGAAGGACAAACTGCGAGCACATGTTCCCCTTCCGTAGCATTTGGAATGCTTCCCATAGAATGATAATAAGGAACACCACCAACCTTAGAATTTTCCCTTCTTCTCAAAATGGTCATCCCTGCCCTGTTGGAGCCATTCAATTTCTTATTACTTAATCAAACTCTAGCATCATCGACAAAAGAATACAAATAATGACATGTGAACTATGAATATAGTTGCAAGCTCCCGAGTGAAGTACGTACCAACCAACTTTGGTAATCCACCATTTACTAAGCTAGTTAACAGTACCGGCATATTCTTATACTCCTATTAGAAATTGTAACAGTATTTTTCACAAAACAAAAACTATTGGTTTGATAGCTTAATTAGGGTAAGTGTTGAGCAAGAACTTGACAGAGTCATCTAAAGGATACCCAAGCTATTACTCCTCTTCCTCTTCAAGTTTTTTAAGCCACAAAATGGCATGCACCCTCTGTCCCAAAATCCTGTAATCTTTAGCCAACTTTTAAAACACAAACACTTCGGGATTCTCCTTATGAAGTTGATATATCCTTGCTTTCTCAGAATCTTTCAAATACGAGCCTCTATGTCTAGGCTCTCCCACTTGCTTCAACATTGCACTCATTTACCCCATCGTCTCACCCTACCATCAACAAATGCTTCACCCTTGCAGTTTATAGCATCCAGCTATTTCAGATGGTCTCTCTTCTGAACTTATGATTTTACCAAAGCAAATTCTCAATGTTTTTCTAAAAAAAGGTCAGTAACCAGTGAAGTGACACGAAAAACACACTTCATAAATTACGAGTCACAAACCTCTTTACTTACTCAATATATCTACCGCACCAAAAAGGTAGATAGTAAAAATGATTGTAACGGCTTGACTTGAGATGCAGCAAACCCTCCACAACCAATTCTAACATTAAATTTCGAACCAATACAGCAACTCAACAACATAACAATGCGAATATTGAAAGGAAGCGACCTAAAAAAGCAGATATCAAGCATGGTGAACAACAAACCTCCTTTTTTATTCCTACGAAACCAAATCTTTGAATTAGCATGACACAACTCCGTAAAACCTGGGGAAAATTGAGAAAGTGACAAAAGTATGTAAATGATCCTTAAAAATAAGCAGGAAGATGGACAAATCATTTGTCTGTTCAATTTTTTTGGATTCTGGAAACAAAGGTATGTATAGTATGGACACAAGCATTCCTATCTCTTTACCTTTCTTAACTTTGCATAGCAATCCCGATTAACGGATGGTCTGCAAACAAATAAATACATCAAGCGCCGTGTAATGCAGTGTAAAGATTAATTAGTTGTGAATATTAACCTGAGAACTATGAATAGCTGACCAAATTTAAAAAAAAAAAAAAACCAATCATGTTTCTCACTATTAGGATATACTAATATAGTATAGACTGTACAATATTAAACAATCACACATAACACATAAAATGCTCATGATTGCAAAATAGTAAATGCACATTTGAATTGAAATACAAAAAATATAAATAAAATGTACTGACAAAATATCAATTCAAGATTTAAAAGATTGGAAAGGGAAGCTCAACAACCATAACTAATGCTAGAATCCTTCCATGTCCTTTAAAATCCTTTCGCATGCACTCCTCTTGCTATCCCTATTACGTGTCTACAATGAAACAGAGATACTCAGAAAGGTTACTCTGAAAACAACTTGGGCATTATTAGCTAACAACAATAGAAGAAACCTCGATACTACTTAAAAGAGGAGAAGACTACTTAAAGAAGGGGAAAGTTCATGAGAAGCCCAGGAGTAGTGATTCAAACAGAACAACCTTATATGAATAGATCTTAGGAAAAAATTGTACACCTGACTCAAAAATATATTCCCACCAGCCTGACACATGATTCAATCACAAGTACACAACACATAAATAGATAACATACATAATTATAGCATAAGAAGCCAGCAACAGAATCCTACATAATACAGTAATTAGATAAACGGTGTAAAAAAATTAGTGTTCTAATTTTCAATCTGTTTGCACGGGTGTAAAGATTTTAGTTTTTTGATCATTTTATTTTAAATGGTCATAATTAAATTTTGACTCTATGACTCTCATTGGTTAGCCCTAAGAGATATTTGATTCTACAACTTTCTTAGGGTTAATCAACGAAAGCCCTAAAATCAAAATTTAACTATGACAATTTAGGATAAAATGATTAGAAAATTAAAATCTTTCCACCTGTTCAAACGGATTAAAATTTGGAACATTTAATTTTTTAATCATATTTTTAAATATATAAATGTATAAAGAGATAACGGAGGAAAGGGAGAAAAGTTGGCTGGCTGTTTGGAGCAATTGATGAGACGACGTCGTTTAACTAAAGGAGGGGCTGTGTTTTAATCCTAGCCGTTGGATGAGCTCATTAATGTGGTGGCAAGTTGTGGTGAAAAGATGTGGTCCTAGCCGTTGAATGAGCTCATTAATGTGGTGGCAAGTTGTGGTGAAAAGATGTGATAGATATAGAGAGAAAAAGGTGGGGAGAGGATCTCGATCCAGCAGGGCTACAGAAGAAACCCTAACTCCTCTTCCCTTCTTTCTCTCTCTCTCTCTCTCTCTCTCTCTCTGTTCTCCTCTAAACCAGAAGATGAAGGAAAGGACAAGGGGGAGACGTGGCCTAATAATGTTCACGGATTCTGGATCAAACCGAAAAGACGGAAATACCCACCTCCCTAAGTGGGCATTGTTTGCAATTGAGGGGTAAATTGGTCCCAAATTGAAATTTGCAGACCGAAACACTACTCCTTTTTATATAACGGTAGGATATATGCATATTTATTGTTTATATTCTCTTGCCCTAGACAAAGACAATATGTTATGTACAATAGTTTATTACATTTCGTTTGGAAGTAGTATTTATTAGTGTTTTTTAATTATGAATTTTTGATAAATATTTAGGGTTTTTTAATTTGGTTTTAATTATTAGCTTATTAGAAATTGAAATGGAGGACCACCGGACCAACAACACACGATCAATATATAATACTACACACTGTGGAGTCTCGTAAGTATTCATTTATTATGTAGAGCACTGGCATGTGCTTAAATTTGTACTTACGTTGTTAAATGTAGAGCACTGACTGATGTACTTAGATTGATATTTTTAATTTTTCTAGTTGATGTAAATTAAGTACTGTCTGGTGTGCTTAAATTTGTTTAAATGTTGTTCTTACAATTTTACTCTTTTAGGTTTAGATTTTAATGGGACAACAAACAAAAAAGGGAGGAAAAACTCTTTAGTCATTCTTCGAAACCAAGAGTGAATGTATTAGAAATGATATCGACTCAGATTCAATACTAAATGATTTTTACTCTGTGAAACATTGTAGGGTACAACTTCATTTATGTACGTTTTTTGAACATTTACTTATTTATGTACAAGTTTGCCTCTTTTTTGTCGATATAAAAAAAATTTCGGCCAGCCTAGGGTGGAATTAATTTCTGGTTCCGCCCTTGCTTTGGGAAAGACCGTAAAAGTTGGTTCGAGGTTGCCTTAACTCGTGAAGGACATAACAATTCAATGAATAACAAATACGAAACAAGAAACAAACTAAGGCCCCGTTCCACTTTCTCTAAAAATCTTCTTTTTAAAAAAGAAGGTAATTTCAAACTCAAATATAACGAAAATGAAAAATAAATTATTAATTTTTTTTGCACCGTTTAAAAAATCTCTATGAGATCTATCAAACAAGATCTATATTGGTAGGAAAATTATTTGCGTAAACACATGATTTTTAACCTTAAAATTTACCTTCTTTTTCAAAAAATAACTTTTTAAAAAAGTGGAACAACCTCTAAAGCCACTTGTATTGTCGTGAATAAAGTGACAAAGTACATGAAAAATAAAGAAAACAAGAAAAACACGTAATTTTATATACTTATTGCACATTTTAAATACACATTTACACACTTATTATTGTTAGTTCATTGGGCTGGTTTTAGAATTTTTCATTTAATTTCTCTCAAATTGAAGTATGAGGTGTTAGGACACGAATCAATTATTCAATTTTGCCTTGTGAAGAAGCATCACAGTTTCTAAACCCATTCCAATGTTTAGACCAATTTGATAACCCTTATTTATTGGAAACTCAATTCGTAAGCTATTTGATTAATGCATGCTTCCAAACGTACCAAAATATTTTGCATGCGAAACACTATTTATAACCTCGGAAAGAAATGTTATTCATTAGTAGTGTACTGAGTACGTACCCTAGCATTCGAAAAGGAGACAAACACGTTAACATGCACAAAGCAACATATTTTACGATAGTTCTATATATCGTAACAGATTGAAACAACGAGATGAGGAAATAATATTGCAAACTAAGCAAATACCTTAAACGATGGAAAACATAAGTCACAAAGACAGACAAATACCCTAGCTAGCTAGTAGCTAAGCCAGCTCACACAAACCAACTTTATTGTGATCACCAAACACTACAACTTAGAATATCTTTATTCACTAGCTAGTAGTAACTAGCAGTACTACAAGTACGACAACTTCAAGGAAAAGGAAGAACGCCGGTGTGGATACCGGTTCCACTACCAATGCGGCCACCATCACTACCGCTTATTTTGCCACGGATCCCGCCAAGGCCACCCAAATTAAGGTCCCGTGCCACCACGAGGGCCGCCACCCCCACCACCTCCCAACCCAACACCTAAACCTGCACCCGCACCCAAATTAATATTGGGGCCTCCATGAATGTTTGCACCAGCACCTACTCCGCCACTAATCCCATCTAACGTCAGCCTGTTGCCGCCGATCCCACTGTAGCCGCCGAGTCCACCGAACGTGACCACATTCTTTTGATCATCCAAACCCGCGTCACTTGGCACGGTTCTGGCAGTGACTTGAGCGACTGCCAGAGCGATTACAAGCAATGTAACAAACCACCTTGCCATTCTCCCTCTCTCTCTCTCTCTCTCTCTCTAAGCCTATGTATTGCCCTTTGTATTGTTTTTAGGTTTGCGATTGATGATGAGTTGTGTGATGTATAGTTATATAGGCAGAAATGTGGGGTTGGGAGCAGTTGAGGACATTGAATGGAGATAAATGTATGTCATGCAGGGCCGGCCCCGAGGTACGTCCCGTAAGCCCACGGTCTTGGCAACCCCTGGGTTGGGGCAACCAAAAAAAAACTTTAGTTACATATAAATATAAAAAAATTTCTTATAGAGCTATAAATGATGGTATTGGTGCTGTGGGACAGCAAGCGGGTTAAAGTCTCCGACGGAACGAGTTCAATTCTCGAAACTCCCACTTCACAGTTTTTATTCTTCACTTTTGTTCTACTGGAGTACCTCTTTTTGTTTTCAGAAAATTTGTAAAAAACCCCTTGAATTTGTCACGAATTCACAAAAAAATCCATGGACTTTTACTAATGATAAAAAGACACTTGAACTTGTTATTCAGTCAACAATTAGGCCCATGTCGTCCCATTCCGTCAATTTGTAATGGATGCAGCCCTTCTTTTTTTCTTTTTCTTTTTTTTTTTGCTTCAAAAATACTTTTTATTATTTCTTTTTTTTACTAGTAAATAAATATGCAATAAAGTTTTTTTTTTAAATTCCCTTCTGTTTTCCTTCCAATACACAATATTACAAAAATCAAATTACTTTATTAAAGATTTTTGATTTAACAAATACAACAGTAATATAGAAGTGATATGCTCCTACGTTTGATTAATTAAATCATAACTAAAATAAATCGAGTGAGCTAACATGATTTTTATTTTTACATTCAAACTACCATGTCACAAGAGAGATTAAAGAGATTGGCCATGATCTTGATTGTAAATGAAGCGTCATTCCACTAAAAACATTTTTGAGCATTTGGGACTTCTTTTCAACTTTTTACACTTTCCTAGATAAGTCATTCTCTTCACATATATATCAACTAAAACGTCCAAAAATCAAAGTTAGCGGAACGGCCCCAAGTTTTTGGATAAGTAAAGTATTATGACTCAATTGAAAATTTTGCTTCAAAAAATGTGAGGAGGATTTATTTTCTCTGAATCAAATTGTGCTAATCATAAAGTATTATAACCGGGGTTTACATTTTAATGTTATTTTTTTTTATGTTATATGTTATTCAAGTAAAAATAAAAATAAAAATGCAAATTTTTTTTTTTTGTACTTGTATATATATATTTTTTTACGACTTAATTTTAAGTGGACAACAAAGCATGAGGCTGTGCTAGAGCAACTCAAATATCCGGGCCGACACTGATGTCATGAGTACTCATGAATGTATAAACCCTAAATTTTGTGAATCACAAAAGAGGGGCTTTCATTTGGTCGTAGGGTGGAAAAGCCTTGGACCAGTAGATTAAAATAGAGAAGTCGTCAAACATACCAAGGAATTTTCGTGTGCTTGGGAAAACAATACGATACCCTTTGTGCGCGTAGAGTAATTTTTGGGTGCCGGGAAGGTATGTATATCTCACGTGGTACCTATTCGGCACATTCAGACCATCTAATACACTTTTAGACGGTTCAGATTGAAACTCTCTCTCTTCTCTCATTCCAACTCTTTCTCTCTCCAAAGCCGAGCCGTCCAAAAACACAATAGACGGCTTGGATGTGCTGAGTAGACACCACGTGACACCCGGTACTAAAAAATTTTCCGTGCATGTACCAGAAATAGAGATCATGTGATTAGAATGTGGAATATCAACTTTTCCCACTGAGCTCAGAATATTACGGCCTCAAGTTGGGTCTTTACTCTTTAGGCTTTAGTTTCGGTCTTGTATTCTCAACGGACTAAACGGCCTGAAGTCCACAAAAATAGTACAAATCTTGAGACATTTCAACATTACTATCACAAACATAAATTAAAATTATAAATAGCGAAAATAACTTGTTTAAAAATCATAAGCTATAGACGGCTTTCTTATGGGAAATTCACCCTTAACACATTTCTCATCGTCCTTCCTTTCGGCCTAATTTTTGTGTGACTTCTTGGCACGGGTTTTTTTTTTTGTTAATTTTAGTTTTTATTTGATTCGAGTCAAATTTTGACATCGTATTGTTCGGAAAAGACTGTTTTCGGTCTTTTTCGTCGTCTTATTTGAGTTTTTTAAATTTGGTCTTGAATTTTATACTTTTTTAATTTATCTTTTTGGGTAAGTCTTTTCCAATTTATCTTGTCGAACCAAACAATAATTTTTAATTGGCTCTCAAACACGCATAATTAAAAAAATAACAACGCAAAATTAAAAAAATGAGGCTCCAAAACACCCACTGTAATCCACTTTCACTGTTATTTGTCACAATCCAATGCACTATTTTTACCGTTATTAACTCTTTTCACCAACAATTGTGCATTGCAATTAACGCCTGCAGTAGGTGAAAGGCCTTTACTATTGACGCTGAAGTTTCATCATTCTCCTTTTCAATTGCATTCAATTCAGCTACCTGCATCCATTCGGTGCTGATAAATAAGCTATTTCACCCACCGTTCTATTTCACCGCTACCCTCCACTCCTCTGTTTCGCCACCCAAAACCTTTTCTTACCTATAGGCAACAACGAGGTTACATAGTATTCATTCGTTCAACCCAGTATTGTGATCAGAGATTTGGCCAAATGGGCATCAGAAAACAAACACTCAATTAGGGCACATGCACGTCGAAATTTTACAGAGATCAAACATTCCAAATCTTAGAGCCATTTGAGGGTTCTGCACGGTTTTTAATTTCAGGGCTATCCGGAAAAAAAGATTGAGCTCTCAGTCAAAGCCATTTGAATCTCTGACTTTCACTTAAGTACTTGTGTGTCATACCAATCTGCATCACTTCCCATTGGGCATGAACTCTACATGATCTACAAGTGCCTCTTAGTTCATACATGTACAAGTGTGCAATATCATCAAATTCATTCTAAACGAGCATGTGGTAAACTCATTGAATTTTTTTTGCTTTTCCTTTAAATCGGTAGAAATTAAGAGAGAAGAGGAGAATTTCTATTTTATTTAGTATTTTCATTCCACTTGACTTTAGTTCCTGATCCAATTTATGGATTACCCTTTTATAACTTGTCTAAGGAAGTATATACTCCAAATTAATGGGGCAGGTGGGACTAGAGAACACACACACACACACATATATAAAACAAATTCTAGGGTACATGTTTAATTGGTTAAGGTCTAGATGGACCCATTATTATTCAATGTATGATTATAATGTGTTGCATCACGCAATAGACAAAGAATAGTAGAAAGAAAATGTGGCAGTCCTATCTATTGCACTCGAAAACGTAGCGGATCCTGGTGACAGAGAACGCTAGAAAATGTGGTGATGTAGGCGTGCAAAGACCGTGTCGTGGTCTAAACACATAGGGGATCGTAGTCAGGGCCGGCCCTTGGGAAAGGCCCAAGAGGCCTGGGCCTTGGGCCTCAAAAAATAGCCCAAAAAAAGGGCACCCGCAATATTTTTGCTAGTTAGGTTTAGTAGGAGTCTTTTTTAGTCCAATTTGGCTGGTCCAATACCTTTAAAGGGCCCAAAATCTATTAATTCATTGAGCCCAATAACTTTTTAAAGGCCCATTTATTGGCTTTTGGGTGGGTCCCTTGACAAAACTTTCAAAACCCTTCAGTACCGAAAACAGATCATCACTTTTTACTTTACCGTTCAAGACAAAGCTTTACTCTCTTTTCTTCCTCCTCAAATTAGAAATCGAGACCCTTTTGCACGCAGCACAACTTCACTCCTGGACTCCCATGGAACCACGGTGAATGAAGTTTGAAACCACACAGCATATATAAAATACTCCAGTAGGTTTCTTAAATTTCTTCCCAAATATGGGTTTGTGTGTAATGGGACCACGGTGATTGACTCCCCAAATCAGATTACCCCCTTTTTACCTTGTATGTTTCTTAAATTTAATTTTTAAAATACTATATCACTGCATATGTATCATCTATATGTGTTTGTGTGTAATACACTATTTATCGAATATTGTGTATGTTAAAATAATCTTGTTTTGATATTGATGGATTACTTATAAATAAATATATATATATAAAAGCTTGAATTCATTATTCATGTGGTGTGTTAGAATTAGAGTATTATAATCAGTTAGTTATAGGGAATGGAACTTGTAGCATTTTAATTAGGAAGTATACGCATACATTACTGGTGTTATAATGCCTTCTTTTTTTCTTTTTTTCTTTTTCCACATGCCTCCTAGAAGTTACCCATCTGGGTGTGAAAAAAGAAAAAAGAAACAAAAGGTAAAACATTATTCAATTCTCAAAAGGGGGCTATTAATAAATTCTTTTCAAGTCTATTAGTAATTGATTATACAAATGTAATCGATACTTTTGCTTCTAAAAATACAAGAAGAGTAATATTCAAGTGATGGTCATGTGTTTTTGTGATGATATATATTTGATAGTCATGGAATATCGTGATGAAATATATTTTTGAAACTTTGTATTTTGTGTTCTTGTCATATAATGAAGCGGAGTATTTTTTGTAGTCTTTTCTTTTTATATTGTGACTGTTTGTTGAAATTTGTTTTTTTGACAAAAACTATCTAGTTAGGGCCCAATTTGTAGGATTGGTCTTGGGCCTCCAAAACCTTGGGGCCGGCCCTGATCGTAGTTCCCTAATCAGACTTTTGAAAGGACTACGTCACAACCCTTTGGGAAAGACCGTGAAAGTTGGTTCGAGGTTGCCTTAACTCGCAAAGGAACGAGAACTTGCTAATATTGGAATTAGAAGTCTTTCGTGAAAAAGAAATAAACTGAAGTTGCAAAAGCTGAAAAGATAAGTGCTGAGAGGTTAAAGATAATCACTGGAATTTGAATGATGAGGCGAGAGGCCTGTTTTCCACTATTTCTAGCAGCTGCACTCCCTGAAAAAATAGCTCCAATGACCCTGATGATGCTCCACGGTATTGGGAGAGAAAATCCTAGTTGTAAGTTATTTAATTTCTCTCAAATAGAAGTTTGAGGTGTTAGGACACGAATCAATTATTCAATTTTGCCTTGTGAGAAACATCACAGTTTCTAAACCCATTCCAATGTTTAGACCAATTTGATAACCCTTATTTATTAGAAACTCAATTTGTAAGCTATTTGATTAATGCATGCTTCCAAACGTACCAAAATATTTTGCATGCGAAACGCTACATATAACCTCGGAAAGGAATGTTATTCATCAGGAGTGTACCGAGTACGTAACCTAGCATCCGAAAAGGAAACAAACAAGTTAACACAATAACTTGCGCAAAACATCGGACTTTACGATAGTTCTATATATCGTAATAGATTGAAACAACGAGATGAGGAAATAATATTACAAACTAAGCAAACACCAAAAACGATCGAAAACATAAGTCACAAAGACAGACAAATACCCTAGCTAGCTAGCTGAGCTAGCTCACACAAACCAACTTTATAGTGATCACCAAACACTACAACTTAGAAGATCGTTAATCACTAGCTAGTAGTAACTAGCAGTCCTACAAGTACGACAACTTCAAGGAAACGGTACAATGCCGGTGCCGATACCTGTTCCACTACCAACGCCGCCACCAACGCCACCGCCAATGTTGCCACCGATCCCGCCAAGACCACCCAGAGGTCCCAAGCCACCACCAGCACCGCCACCCAGACCACCTCCCAACCCAACACCTCCACCTACACCCCCAATACCGGTGACTCCACCAATGCCTCCACCAACACCTACTCCGCCACCAATCCCACCTATTGGCAGCCCGTTGCTGCCGATCCCGCTGTAGCCGCCGAGTCCACCGAACGTGACCACATTCTTTTGGTCATCCAAACCCGCGTCACTTGGCACGGTTCTGGCAGTGACTTGAGCGACTGCCAGAGTGATTACAAGCAATGTAACAAACCACCTTGCCATTCTCCCCTCTCTCTCTCTCTCTCTCTATGTATTGTTTTCAGGATTGCGATTGATGATGATCGAGTTGTGTGATGTATAGTTATATAGGCAGAAATGTGGGGTTGGGAGCAGTTGAGGACATTGAATGGAGATAAATGCATGTCATGAGTACTCATGAATGTATAAACCCTAAATCACGAAAGAGGGGCTTTCATTTGGTCTTTTAGCGTGGAAAAGCCTTGGACCAGTAGATTAAAATAGAGAAGTCGTCAAACATACCGAGGAATTTTCGTGTGCTTGGGAAAACAATACGATACCCTTCACGTGGAGAAATTTTTCGGTGCTGGGTGTGTACGTATATCCCACGTGATATTCATTCGGTACATTCAAACCGTCTAATGCATTTTTGAATGGCTCAAATTAAAACTCTCTCTCTTCTCTCATTCCAATACTTTCTCTCTAAAAATTCGAACCGTCCAAAAACGCAATGGACGGCATAGATGCGCTGAATCAAAGGAGACCAAATGTTGATCATACTCGAGTATATATTGGTAGGGAGGTCATTACTACATTTACTACGCGGTGCAGTAGCCCTAAACTAGGGTGGTGAATTATTCCAGCAATGGAGAGAGAGAGAGAGAGAGAGAGAGAGAGAGAGAGAGAGAGAGAGAGAGAGAGAGAGAGAGAGAGAGAGATTGCGGTTGAAAGGAGGGGGGAAGGCGGAGTCATTGATTCGTACGTGACAGCTTGCCCTGCCCTGGCTTTTTCCAGCAGCTGGTCTGGGGATCCTTCAAAATTGGTACGGTATATAGTTGGGAGGGAGAGTAAATGCCATGTCAGTAGTAAGGTCTGCTAAAATTGATTCACTTCTACCTTCTATCCTTTAATTTCGGAAAATGTTAGATACACATCTACTAACCACACTTCTCTTACATAAACGTGATTCAGACGATGTGATCGCCATATATGGGGCCTTTTTATAAACGTGAGGGGTGTGGTTGAATTCATGGTCGGTAAATATGTACATGCGTAGCATTACTGTTTAATTACCAACCATGTAATAACACTATCATATTATTGTGGCCTTACTACTACTCCCTTCATTTTATGAGCCGGAGATGTTCGACTGCCAATATTTTAAGTTTTTTCTTGTTTGTTTCTAATTTGATTAATAAGTTAGCTAGATTTTAAAAGAAGGTAACGTTGGACCCAATCAAATCATGAATCCGAAGTGACAACTTTTTTTTTTTTCCTTAACTTGGAAAATGGCCAAAAAGGCTTCACAGAAACCAGAGAAACAGAATAAACATCGCAGATTTTTTTTAAAAATGGGATAAAAGATAAACATCTCTGAAATAGATGAAAATTCCATGGGTTGGTCTGGAACCCAACTAGGAGGTGGACTGAAACCCAAAGTGACAAAAAAAAAATAAAAATTCATGTGATATTTTGAGCTATCTAGTCTCACGCGGTGCCGGCTAAATGAGTGTAGTGGGGCTGGGCCGGATCATGTCAAATCCGGCTCATAAGCGCACGACTGCAATACACGGTTGCAGCCGTGCAGTTAGACTTGCGGAGGAATTTTCAGTGCCGAGCGGGTATTGCCGACGTGGCACCCGCTCAGCGCACCCGAGCCGTCCGATGCATTTTTGAACGGCTCGGATTAAAACACACTCTCTCCTCTCATCCTAACACTTTCTCTCTTCTCTTCTCTCTCCAAATTTGAGCCGTCCATACACGTAATGAACGGCTCGGATGGCCGAGCGGGCACCACGTGGTACCCGCTCGGCACTGAAATTTTTTTCAGACTTGCGTCCCTCGGCCTGGTCTTGCGTGGGGTTTTTGCCAAGTCGGTTCAGCAGGTTCGGTCCATTGACATTGCCTATAGCAACATGGGCCCTGTAACAACATGAGCCTGGTCTTCCATTCGGCCCAGCTGGTCTCATTTGCAGGTCCACCACAGTTTGCATGCCTACAATCACCTCATTTCATTAATCCTTATTTATGTTCTTTCCATATAGTACTAAAACTTTCTGTATTATCTTCACTGCTGGATTATGGCAAGATTTATTGCCAAATCAAAAGAATCCATCTATAAATATGGATTTGTTGGGTTATAAACCCATTCTTTCTCGCTTCCGAACAAAGAAAAAACAACATAGTCCAACGAGACTGTTAGAAGAATGGTTGCTGATAAAGTCTCTTTCCTCCCCATTGTCCTCTTCATTGGGCTCCTTTTTGTTGCCTTGCACTTCAATAACGGTAAGGATTTTCTCCTTCTTCAACCCTAAACCTGTGTTTATATTCTGATTAATTTGTGGAGATATTTACCGAAGCGAAAACAAGAAAAAAAGAAAGAGAAAAGGTAGGAAAACAAAACAAACGTAACTATTTTCCCCCGCTTTTTTTTTTTTTTTAATTAAATAGGTACTTAACTTCTTCCCTTTCCTGAAATAGGCTTGGTTAAATAGCTTTAATTTTTCCTTTACAGGGCCGGAAAATATCCAGAAGTATTTAATTTCTCTTTTTCCTTTTCTTCTTGACAAATTTAAGATCCAATCGTCACATAGTCCCACACGTACCCTTCGTTTATAGATGTGTATGAGCTTAAAGAAACCAGTAAAGCATCATTAATTTTGTCTTTCCAAACCTCGGAGCCAATGGGGGTAATTTGTCCAGTAATTCATTCGTAAACTTCATAGCCCAGAATTAGTCGAGGTGCAAAAAAGCATTAGTAATTTTGTATAGCTTGTATTTTTATTTTTTTTTTCTCAGTGGAAGGTGGTGAAGCAGGAAGACTTATTCATGTGGAAGGTGAAGCAGAAAGGCTTATTTATCAGGGACCATGTTCACATTTCCCGGACTGCAACAAAACTTGCCTTGGCGAAAAATTCCCAAAGGGTGGGAAATGCATTGTACCGGCTCCAGGGAAACCCCTTGTTTGCTGCTGTGTTGGTTGATTGAAACTTTTCATCACCCTTTGTAATGAAAATTCTCTTCCCTAGCCTATGTGAGCTTATTTGTAACCACCTTTCATTTAAACATGGACTCAATAAAATTCCGCAAGCTTGAATGTTATAAAAGCCTTATCATAAATCATCTGTTGTCTCTCTCACTCTCCTGATCTCCATTACCACAATCGCTCGTGTTTATATAGTTGCTTGATATGCATCCTATAAAGATCAAAGAACTCCGAAGATCATCGGCGAACTGAGGACTGCGTAGGGGTGCAAACCCCTGTAAAATGTCACTCTCCCTTGTAAATTAGCATTCTAAATACTTTTTGAAAAAAGTCTCTCTTTTTTTTTTTTTTTTAAGTACTGTTATGAGTACTGACCGGCCAGGGTGGGAAATCGTACTGACCGGCCGCGCCGGGCCCTCTCTAGCCACCGGACGGCCAATCCGAGCGGTCCAAAAATTCTTAAAAAAATAACCGAGGGGCCCGACACGGGAATCAAACGGCATTTGAAGTGTGTAGGGTGTTTGATCTGAGCACCCCTTTTTCGTGTTTATATGGCGGCCGGTCGATACGATTTCCCTCCCCGGCTGTCGGTACCTATATCTTTATTTTTTTTTTTTTCTTTTCCTTTTTTTCAATTTTGGCCTGTATTTATATACTTTTTTGATTCTTTTCTTGAGACTATATATAAAACTACCACGTAAAAATTTGACCTGAAATTTGCAAAAAATCAGAGATACAACAAAAGACACCGTGCAGAAGAGTCACAAGTCCAAACTCACCCTTACTTTTACCTTCTCCTTTACTTCTAGAAACATCTCCAGTATGTCCTTCATGGACGCGGGGCCTCTGCTGCCCGGAGGGGGCAGTAGCGCCTACCAAGGCCCCAGAAACGGCGCCGTTTCATTTAAAAACAAAATTCCACCAGCCCATTTGCAATCCTATGACCTGGGACCAGTTTCTTTCTTTTGTTTCAGGTTGAAATATGATTATGAATACTGGACGCGGGGCCTCTGCTGCCCGGAGGGGGCAGTAGCGCCTACCAAGGCCCCAGAAACGGCGCCGTTTCATTTAAAAACAAAATTCAACCAACCAATTTGCAATCCTATGGAGCAGAAACGTGATTATGAGAGCCCTAAAGACAAAATTTGATTATGTCTCTTTAGAATAATACGATCAAAATAATAAGATCTTCACACCCATTCAAACGGATTAAAAATTGGAGCACTTAATTTTTTTAGACCATTTTTTATTAAAAAATATAGTTAAAAAATTAAGTGCTCCAATTTTTAATCCGTTTGAATGGGTGTGAAGATCTTATTATTTTGATCGTATTATTCTAAAGAGACATAATCAAATTTTGTCTTTAGGGCTCTCATAATCACGTTTCTGCTCCATAGGATTGCAAATGGGCTGGTGGAATTTTGTTTTTAAATGAAACGGCGCCGTTTCTGGGGCCTTGGTAGGCGCTACTGCCCCCTCCGGGCAGCAGAGGCCCCGCGTCCAGTATTCATAATCATATTTCAACCTGAAACAAAAGAAAGAAACTGGTCCCAGGGTGTATTACGGTGATCTGCATCATGGACTTTCAATTTTTTCCGATTCCTTCCGTCGAGATGAACTAAGAACACATAAATAAATATTTGGCGCAAAACTAACAAACGCAAAATTTTTTGAATAAGTACAATACAAAAAAAAAAAAAAAATTGTAGTGTACAACTTGTAGTTTAGAGTAAACGCGGCTAATTCCACAACTATTTTCTTTCGGGTGAACTGAAAAAGAGATCATCAGAAAAAGTGGAAGCAGAACAAATAAGATTTGAGAGATACTAGGGGCACATCAATTTGTCACACCTCAACTACACCCCTCTCACATACATGTGGGTTGAGAAAATCTCCCCTATAAGTTTCCTTTTTGGCCCATTTTTTTAAAAAAGTTTCCTTTGTGTTTTGCCCTCTATTTTAGATATTAATGTTAACTATGGTTAAATTGATGGGACCGAACAATTAGAGACAACCAATGAGTGTTAGGCTCGCTCTCATTAGAAGGTCCAGATGATATGCAGAGAGAGAACAGTGAGAGAAGATCCCCAATCCAAATACGAGCGCGTAAAGAGAAATAGGAAAATTATCCGTCCCATGTTAAATGTTCTCTACGAAAATTTGTGCATTTTTGACCCCAAAAATTATATACTACTATTTATTTTCTATCTATTGCTTTTTAAATATTTTTTACACCAAATTAAAAAATAAGTGGGACGGAGATAAGATTTCACTCGGTAATTAAATAAGTTCATCACCTCAATTTTAAAATTTTCCTTCTTTTGTCAGATTCACCACATCTGTTTTCTTACTCGGGTAAATGGAGAAATTAATGCCAAATCCCAAAAAATTCTACTATAAATTGGTTTAGGAGAACGAATAGGTTCCAAATCTCATGCACAAAGAAAACAATTACTAATATATAGAATCTCAAAAATTTAACCTCTGGCCACATAATGTCTTGGGGGAAACTTTCTTCCATACCCATTTGCCTTTTCATTGGAGTTCTCTGCCTTGCCTTGCCTTCGCACACTGGTATGAAATTTCTCCTCCTTCAACCCAAAACTGTGTTTGTATTATGGTTAATTTTATGGATTAAAAAAGAAAGAGAGGAAAATTTAGACATGGAAAAAGAATTACATCCGATTTTTCCTCCCGTTTCTAAATACTTGCCCGAATTTCTATTTCTTGCAAAAAGTTCAGAAACGAAAAAGTAAACAAAAAAATTTTATTTTTTGCGTAATTTCAATTTCTGTTTTTTTTTTTTAGCTTTTGGTCAATTTTTTTTTTTTTTTTGGATTTCCTTTCATTGAGATGAATCAGAAAAGCAAAAAAACACAAAAAAAAAAAAAAAAACAAATTCAACCTTGTCCAAATCTAATACATATTTGGTTCCAAATTTTTCAGTGACAGGGGAAATATACTGGCAGCAGGTTTACATGAGCATGGCCAAGCCACCGTGCTCAAACGTTGGACATTGCACATATATAACATGCGAAACGGGTCCTCCGCAAGGGAAATGCGCTGCGCTTGGCCCTGGGACACCTGTTTCTTGCCGCTGCATAAATTAGTTAATATCGGAGTTTGCACTTGTTTTGGTCTAGCCCAACTTATGCTGTATTGGGGAGAATCATCTAATACTCACATTGGCTTTGAATTTTCTGTAACTCCCTTTATTGACAAATTGAAAATAGTGGCATTTATGTACTGCAATTCCCCACATTCACAGCCTATGGGTGGTCATTGATCTCTCTCTCCCTCTAGATAAGACACCCCACAATTGACGGCCGCTCATCTCGGCAATTGACGGCTCGATTCTTCTTTTAACTGAGTAATGAAGGATTTTGATTTGTATGTAATATGTATATGCTTAGATTCTGTCCGAACTGACCGTGCTGAAATAAACGACATTATTGACTACTCGGCAGCACCCCGGGTTTGTGATGATTCTCTACCGTCTTTACCATGTTGTGAATTGTGATTTCCTAGTTAGGCTTCAATTTCAACCCAAAAGAAAAAAGTACTGGCCGAAAAATATTACAGTATGTACTGCAATTCCACACATTCACAGCCTCTGGGTGGTCATTGATCCTCTTAGGGCCCGTTTGTTAACTCTTTTAGCCCTTAGGATCGGACTTCCAATCTCAAGAGACTACCAATACTTTGTTTGGTAATTCAAAATGAGTTTGGACTATAAATCCAATGGACTAGCAAGCCGGGGATTAGGGGGTATTAGAAATATCATGGGGGAGATGGTATTAATAGTCAAATCCCAACCCATTCTAATTATCAATCCCTTCTCATTACCAATTCCTTCTATCAATTCAATCTTATCTCAAACAAACATGATATTAATAATCTCACCATCTAATCATATCTCAAACAAACATACTCATTACCAATCCCTTCTTATTACTGATTCCTTCTCATTATCAATCTCTTTCCATTATCAATCTCAATCCTTCTCATTATCAATCTCTTTCCATTATCAATCTCAATCTTAATCACATTTTCTTACAAATCTCACTCATCTATTACTGTTATCAAACGAGGCCTTAGCCCTCTAGTTATTTTTTTTCCTCCATATTGTATATATCAGCGGGGTTAGTGGGGGTTCAGAGGCTCTTCATAGTCCTGAACCCATAAACCGCCCACAACGGGACTCGAATCCTGGTCTCCCACAAGGGAGAGCCAGGAGTTACTGACTGGACTACAAGCCCATTGGTTCCCTCTAGTTAAGTTTACCGTGTTGTGAATTGTGATAATGATTTCCTAGTTAGGCCTCAATTTCAACCCAAAAGAATGCAGGTTACCTATAAAATATAAGGATACTCTCTCCTTAATTCTCTTTCCTACATGAAATTTCCTCAATTTTTTTTAATCTTTTTATTCATTATTATTCTACACATTTTATAAAAAGTTAAATATATACTCTATTTTGCCTTAACTTTCTTGTTTTTGAAATGGAAACATAAAACATGAATCACGCGAAGCAAACAACAAATTGACCTCAAATTAAATACTAGGTCACCCTTGTATCTTCCCAATCTTTAACTTTCCAACCATACAAAAAGGAGAGAAAATTGGCATCCTCAACATAAACTCCTAAAATGTAGGCCACAGCAAACTACAAATGCCTGGGCAAGCAAGAAAGCCCCTTCACAAACAAATCACAGAAAGCACCGAAAACCAGAAAGACAGAAGGAAACAAAAAAATGGCAACCACGACCCTCGCAACCATCCTTACCAAATGCAACCGTGCAGGAGCAACGGTAACCCCGAAACCCTGGAGCCCTGGGGTTCTCGTTTCCATTGCGCCACGTCCTTTTCAGGTGAACTGCACTTATTACAATGATTTCGGTAATGTTATGTAAACAAAAGAAGTACATGAATTTTACCCAGAATGATGTGCTTTTGAGTCATACCATTAGAAAAAAAACAGAGTTCATCAACAAAGCTACAGAAAAGAAATTAACTCATCCTTGAGATCAGATGGGAATTTTTTTGACAAAAAATCTTTAAGCGATGGCATTTTTGCCAGTAGTTACAATGATTTTGAAAGTGTCATTCGCGAACAACTATACGTTATTTGTCTAATGTAATTCGTTAGAATTATTTAGCTCCTGTGTTTTATACGGCTTAACTACAAAAAAAAACAAAAAAAAAACACATCATTTTGGTTGATTTTATTTCTGTACCCTATAATTTTCATCCAAAAAAGTCGTTAATTGCAACTTCGTGAGGTAGATTTAGAGTTTTCAGAACCGTTTGTCATTGTATATTTTCGTGACTAACGAAACCTAAATATATTTATAGGGAAATTTACGCCATGAGGTTACCGTTACACATGCTCGTAGGTCTACTGAAGCAGGGAAAGAACATGCCGATGAGGCAGTGAAAGCCGCCAAAGATTTGAAAAGTGATGCTTCCTCCACTGCTGAAGACGTGAGAGACATTGCATGCTACCAGATTTTATTTTCCTTAATTTACTTTGTTTCATAAACTTTAGGATTTTTTCTGACTAATTTTAAAATGTCCAACTTCTCATTTCAAGATGACCGAAAAAACAAAAGACGCGGCCGGGAAGGCAGCAGACACTGCGCAGGACATAACAGAGAAAGCCAAGCAAACCGCTGAAGACGCATGGGGCTCGGTTAAGGATACCACTCAGAAGATCAAAGACAAGGTTGTTGGAAAGGCCGACGAATCGAAGGAGTCCGTGAAACAGAATGCCGAGAGCGTCAAGCGCAACATGAACATGAAAAACTACAACTAGCTCCTGAAATTTGCAAATCTGCAATGTCTATGTTTTTCACTGTACAAATTTTTTCTTTTTCATTTTTTTTTTTTTGCTGTTGAAAATAAGACTTGGCCGAGTGGATGAGGCGCTCCGTATCCGACGTGATGTCTGGATCCAAGTCTCACCATTGCGAGCTAGCTGCAATAACTTTGCTTAATTTTTGTACTTACTTTCTGTACTACCATTTGGAGACAAAAGTCGCGCGGTTTTTTGAACCGTGGACTGATGATTCTTTTTTTGTGATCTGCAACCTAGGACTGATGGTTGAAGATTGTAATTCATTCGCCTTTGCAAAAATTTGTATCGTCGATACTTTTTCCGAGTACGTAACATTCTAGTCTTACAAACAAGGTCAAGTAGAAACTTTCTTGCATCCCGGTAACGCGTTCACTAACCAAATACTAAGATCAATACTCCAGGAGAAATCACCAACTTAAATTCGAGTCACGAAAAATCGTTCTTCCTGCTTCCTAAATGTGACATTGACCTCTTTTTACATCAAAAGCCCAACTTGCTTAAAAAAAAAAACTTACAGGAGAGGGAAAACCCATTTTATTTCATTAAACTTGCAACTATTGCACCAAAACAAATCACTATTTGAAACCAACTTTGGCATTGGAGGAGGAAGAATAAAGCAGGGAAGATGCAGAAAAGCTTGAGTTATTACTTCCCAAGTGCAACCCCTCTATTTTTGTTGATGTCCCACCTCCACTTGACCTCTGATCATCTTTTCCATCACCACTTGCTTTGGATTCTCCTTGAAGAATAATTTGATCAACTTTCAGAAACTCCTCTCTCCCATGCCTTATTTCCTCCAGCACTGCAGCCACATCCTTCATGGTTGGCCTGTCATCAGGGGATGAGTTGACACACAGCAGAGCCACCCCCAGGGTCTGCATCATCTCCTCGATCTCGGATTCTGGCCTAGATCGTAGGCCCGGGTCCAGAACCTCGATTCCACCCTTTTTCTGCCTCACCCAGTCCACAATGTGTAGCCCATCAGGTATTGTCGGGTCGATTGGTTGCTTCCCTGTTAACACTTCTAGTACTACCACACCATAGCTGTAGACGTCGCTCTTCTCTGTGATCTTCATCATATAGCCATACTCTGCAGATAGCAATATGGAGAAAGAAATCAGGTGAAGTGATTGTGAATTTCGAATTTAGCCTTAAAAGAGCAGCCGAATATCAGCTGTGAATCGGGCAGCGTGTTAGCCACGAATCGACAGGTACTGGAAAAACGGATGATACACAAAATTGCAGCACCACGGTCCACTAGTATATGTGCAACGCCAGAAAATGATCATGTGAAACGATGTGTGAGGATCCGTTAAGTTGGTAGCTCAATATCGTGAATTTGGTTTCATGGCAAACTTCTTGAAAAGGAAAACAACACAAACTCAGAAGTCAGAACTGTTTATCACAGAAGGGTCTATGATAATAACATGATGTGCGTTGTGGACATTATTTTGTGAAATTTTTTTCTGGTAATCGCATCGTTTTCTTTGAAGTAATGAGAAACTTTCATTGTCATAACACAAAATACGGTTCGAAAGACTAGAAACATATGCAACTTTTAAGAAAGTTAGAACTGACCTGGAGCAATGTAGCCATAGGAACCAGCCACAGTACTAGAAGACCTAGCAAAATCACCAGCATCAACAAGCTTGGCAAGCCCAAAATCGGCAATATAAGGCTCAAATTCAAGACCAATGAGAATGTTATTGGCCTTGATATCCCTATGAACGATTGGAGGAACGCAATCATGGTGCAAATAAGCTAACCCTTGTGCTGCTCCCAACACAATTTTATACCTCAACTCCCATTCCAAGCAACTCCCACTCCTTTCATGTAAAAGACTTCCTAAACTCCCATTAGGCATGTAATCATACATGAGCAGCCTTGTGTTTTGGTTCCAACAGCAACCCAAAAACTTCACAATGCGTTTGTGCCGGATGGAGCCGAGGGTCTTCACCTCAGTCGAGAAAGAATCGCGAACTCCTCCATTGTTTTGGGAACTGTATTTCGAACCCATTGTTGTTGGCCATAGCTTTTTAACTGCTATGACTTCCCCGGTGTCCATTTCAGCACGGTAGACCATCCCCGAGCATCCCTTTCCGATCACATTGGATTCGACTAGGCATTTCAAAACTTGTTCAACTGAGAAATTCAGCTTCTGGAAAGGACTAATCTGCCAAAGAAACGAATTCCCTCCTCCCATTTCTGAGTCAGTTTCCTCTCCATTAGTCACTCGAGTTCTGAAAAGTACAATTATCCCCACAACCGCCATTGCAATGGTCAACACAGCAAGTAATGTGACGGCCAATTCTATTCTCCTTGACCGCCTAAGATGACTACTATGGTTCAGCGCCCCTGTTCCTCCATTTGAATTGCTCAAAAAACATGAATTTTGGCCTGAAGTACACAGCCCTTCATTCCCTTCTAACTCAGCTGCTGACATTTGTCGAAACAGCTTGTTATCAGGAAGATAACCAGTGAAGTCATTATAGGAGACGTTGAGAGAAACAAGGTTTTCCAGTCCCGAAAGAACCATCAAATCGCCTCCTAACTGGTTGTGAGACAGATCAAGTGTGGAGAGCTTGTTGAGAGCAGAAATCTGGGTTGGAATCACTCCTGTCAGTTTATTCCAACTCAGATTCAAAGCAATATCAAGACCTTCAATTTGACATAGTTCAACAGGGATACTGCCCGAGAGCAAATTGCTGCTGAGATCAAGTAACTGGAGACTCAAACACTGTCCAAGTGATGTGGGTATTGGTCCAGAGAAGGAGTTTGTGCTTAAAATGAGCGTATTGAGGGAATTAAGATGACCGAAGATACCGGGTATTTGGCCCTCAAACTTGTTAACTGAGACGTCCAATACTTCAAGCTGAGTAAGAGAGGATAGAGTAAGAGGCAAAACGCCTCCAAATGAGTTATTGCTCAAATTCAGCATCTGCAAGCCTGAGCAATTCCCAATTTCATTTGGCAAAGAACCAATGAAATTATTGTCAGAGATGTCAAGAAAACTGAGACTATTTAGGATCCCAATTTCTTTTGGAACCCCACCACTGATGCTGTTTCTGACGAGCCTAAGGCGAACAAGAGAACTACAGTTACCTATCTCGGGTGGAATCGAGCCGGTGATTTGGTTATAAATCAGAAGCAACTTTGTTAGATTCTGAAGGTGAAATAGGCCTGGGGGAATACTACCGGTTATGAAATTGTTAGACAAGTCCATTGATTGGAGACTTTTCAAACCAGAAAATTGTGAAGGAATGTTTCCCTCCAGTTTGTTCTGCCAAGCAAAGAAAACAGTTAATTTTGTTAGCATCCCCAATTCAGGTGGAATGGTACCTGATATCTGATTGGTGTCAAGCTGCAACTGCACAAGTGCAGTGGCATTGGAAAGAACCGGAGGGATTGAACCCGAGATATTGTTGTTACTCAGCATCAACTCCTCAAGCATTGACAAATTTCCAAACGACTCCGGTATGCTTCCAGAGAGAGAATTCAAAGAAAGATCCATGATCAATAAGCTTCTGCAGTTTCCTATTTCATCAGGAATGGAACCCACAAGATTGTTTTCCCATAACAGCAATTTCTCAAGATTTTCAAGATTACCCAACTGTATAGGAATCGAACCTGAGAGGTTGTTTTCGTACAAATACAAGTCCACGAGCACAGAACAGTTGCCTATTTCTGGTGGAATTTCGCCCGAAAGCAACGTAGTGTATACTGATAAAGTTTGAAGCTGTTTCAGATTTCCCAGTGAAGTGGGAAGGGACCCAGATACTTTAGTATCGGCTAGTCCAATCACCGTCAAATTCCGGCAGTTTCCGATCTCATCAGGAATGTTTCCAGTAATATCTCTGTTCCCCCCTGCTCGAAAAACTTCCAAATTTAGAAGTTTCCCTATCTCAGTAGGAATTCCCCCACTGATTTGGTTATCAAACAGTAGGAGACTCCTCAAATTTGTGCAGTTACCAATCTCCTGTGGGATTGGTCCAGAAAGCTGGTTGGAATTCACTACAAAATCCTGAAGGCTTTTCAAGAGACCAATGCTTGTGGGAATGCTACCAAAAAGATTGTTTGAACTGATATCAATTGAGATTAGTGAAGTGCAGCCACCAATGGAAAGAGGGATGGTGCCGGTGAGATTAGCGCCGGAAATGGTGAGGTTCTGGAGGAATTTGAGAGAGGAAAGATTGGAAGGGAAGGGGAGGCCTATGTCAATGGACTGAATGGTGATTTGGGTTACAAAGTTTTGAGAGGAACAAGTGATGTATGTCCAGTTACAAGGGTTTGGGTCAGATGGGTTCCAGTTTGAGAAGAAGGAATGGGGCAGTGGTGAAGGAGAGGTCTGGAGCCATGCGATTAGTGAGGCAACTTCATTGTTTGCAGCACAAGAAGTGGAACATGAAAGGAAGATGAGGAGCAAAAAGATGAGATTTTGGTGGTGGGTTTTGGAGGTGAAGAAGGGTTTCCTCGGCATTGGCATTGGTAATGGCATTGGCAACTGGATTGGCCTCAAATCCCAGACCAGTTTTCTGGGTTTTGCATTGGTTCTCACTCTATGTATCTCTTTGTTCATTCCTAAGCTTTCTCCCTCTATTAGTGCTAATTAGTACTATATATTATACTGCTAGTCCTAATCCTAAACTTACTTTTTAGTCAAGCAAGAAAAGAAGAGAGAAAAAAAGAAAAAGGAAAAGGAAAAAAAAAAAACATCATAAAAGGATAAAACCCACACCAACTCCACCATTTTCACCTCGGGGTTCTCCTCTGTTTTCCTCAGTTTTGAATTACTATTATTTTTGGTGCAACTCAGTTGTTTTTTTAATTGCCATTGTTACATAATTGAGCAAATGGAGGTAGCAAGTAGCCCCAAAAGTTTAGTCCGGTTGGTTGGTGGATTTGCTCCATACATATTGATCACGGAGAAAGAAATTTCTTGTAAATCACTCTGTTCCGATACGTACGGCCTACCTCTGATTGGACCAAAAAAGAGAATTAGTTGAGATCACGTAAGTTAGTCCGAACACCCCTAACCATACAACTAAAACATTAAAAGGGATAGAGGTAGCATGTGTTCTTGCATTGTTTTCCTCAACAGAGTCTGGGATTGGCTCGTAGTTTAGTTTTTAATTGTCATGGAGAATTGGGCTAAGACAATTGATCAACTCTTTTGCTGACGAAGTCAAAAGACACAGGGTTAAACAATGTTAGCAAAGGAGAAAACAAAAGGGAAAAAACTGAACAAAATAGTGGTGCCAAAGGGGGTTAGCCCAGAGTCCTAGGGCGTGACCTTGGGAAGCCCTCACTGGGGAATCAAACCACGTTGTGTGTGGTGTCAAAATTCAAAACCCTAATTATGTAGCCCTAGCCCCATCAAAATTCAAAACCCTAATTAAACAATGTAGCCATGTTGTTCCGAAAGGGTGACGATGATTGTGGTGGCTTCCCGATAACAAAAAGTAAAGAAAGCAATTCGTTTAATATGACGTTTACCTTGGGTTTGCACAAATGCCAGAATTAAAGATTTTACTGACAACATAATAGTAATTTTTCAATAAAAGCTAATGCCAGAATTAAAGATTTTACTGACAACACAGTAGTAATTTTCCAATATAAAATCAATTTTTAGTTATCTAACTGAGGTTACTTCAATCGAGTTCACGAATTTATCTTTGGGTTGGCGCTAATGCCACGACTAAGATGCTTTACACAATTTTCAAATTATGTTTATAATGTCAGACTTTGAATTCAGAGAAAATTAAAATGGTCAGATAGCCCAGCCCTATGTAAAAGTTGGGCCAAAAAACATATCACTGCCCCTTCATTATTGGACTCTCCTTAATTCATCACAAGATTCACAAGGGAAGATGATTTTTATCCATCAAGAAAAACCAGTAGCTCAGCGGTTACCTCTTGGTACTCCTACAAGGGATGCCACATTTTGAGCCTCGACAGAGGCGTTTAGAGGTCAAGTCTATAAACAGCTTCTTAAACCTCTTGTAGAATAACTAACTAACTCCTCCGCTAACCTCTATTGAGGTAGAATATTATACAATATTGACAAAAAAAATATGTTAATTCTAATACGTTCGAGTTATACTTTTCTCGACCCAAATACTGCAATTTTTCCCTAGTTTCAAAATTTATTTTCCGAACCCATTATTCCAAAATATAAATATTAAAATACTGGAGTACATAATTTTTAGATTTTTATCTTTAAAACACTCGGATTATTAATTTAGAAACCAAAAAAAAAAATTTTAATAGTGATTGGGCCCATAACATAACAATAGACCCAGCAATCAGCATCCCTTGGTCATTGGACTCTTATTCCATCAGATGAATTTGAACTACCCAGAAACATTTGAGCTCAGTAGGCCCAAATCCATACCTTTCTTGACCCAAATACCGCAAATTTCCGCAGAACGAAGTGAACAGAGAGCCAACACCCCCCATCCAGGCATCCACCCATTATACTGTACAATTCTTGAGTGAAGAAGAAGAAATCAAGATATATGGCTTCTACAGCTACACTTTGTTATTTTCTTCCCTATAATCCTGCGAAATTTTACAAGCAGCAAACCCCATCCCTGAACCCTCTGTTTCTTTCCTCCAAATCCCTCTCAAGTCTGAAGAAGCAATGTTCGCTCTCGACTATCCGATTGAAAAGTCTCAAAACCCACAAATTTCACGCCGTTCCCCGAATCTTCGCCGCACAATCCAATTTCTTGAAAGGTAATTAGCTTCCTTTTTCTCGAAACTTTCTCGGCTTCTTTTTTGGGTTTAAAATTTCTTGACTTTTTCGGTTAAGAGTGCTTCTGAATTAGCCCGAATTTGATGGTTGTTTCTTGTAATTTGATCACCAGTGGTGATCTTCACTTGATTTTGTTCATGAATAAAAGATGGAATTGTGGTTTAGAGATTAATTTAGTGCAAAAATGTCTTTAATTTTGTTATGCTGTTGGAATTTTAATAAGTGAGTGCGATAGTCTACAGACCACGTTGTTTCGGCAAAGTTGTGGAGAATTTGCCCCCTAATTAGATGGTTCTTCGTAGGTAGCTCGTAATTCGATCACCAATTACTGTATTATCGTGTGTTTCATCACTTGCTTATGATCAATAAAAATGGAAACTGGTTCCTTGGGTATTAGATTGGTGAGCCCATTGATAATGCCATTTGGTAATTTTCATCTTAACTGTCTTGTGAAGGAACTCCTTCTTGTTCTAATAGTGTTCCCCTTGGCTGCAAACAATGAAGTAGACCGTCACGACACCTACTAGTGGTCTATGGTACTATGCAATGTGTAGCACTAGTCGAACACTGGCAATGTTTTGCAAAAAGTGAAGATTGAGCTTGTCAGAGCTTGTGTGTACAACTCAGGCCCCCATACGATTCCCGCAGCACATTCTTGACTTAATGCTGCAGTTCAATTTTGCAACCTGTCCTAATTGTTCTTGTGTCCTGTTTTATAGTTGTTCAAACAGTGTGGAAGGTGGGGAAGGATGGAATTGAAGCTGGAACCAATCTAGTGCCTGTAAGTTCATCCCCCTTCTCTTTCACTCAATCCCTTAAAGGTTTGTCCACTTTATAATATATTTCTTCTTGTTAGGATTCTGTTCCTAGACCAGTAGCAAGGATCTCTGTGGCTGTAGTTGCGGTGACCCTCACACTCTTTGTATTCAAGTCACTCCTCTCTACAGCTTTCTTCGTGCTGGTATGTTTATCAATACCTTTCAACTTCTAAGCTTTGAGGATTACCATTCTGCATTATAGCCACAATGAATTATTGTTGGGATAAACGCATTATGACACTATTGCTTTTATTAGTTCATTTAAGTAGCCAACTGTCATGCAGGAAAAGGGGTATATATGTTTGCTGTTGCTTTGATACTAATGTAACATCATATGGCCCTTAAGTGGAATGGAAACTAGCAAATAGATCAGTTTACCTCTTGAATAGCAAGCATAGTGTCTTCTGTGCAACCGTGTTTCATTGATATCCAAGGGATCTTCAGCCGGTGAAGTCATAAATGCCACAAGTTACTACAGTAGAATGAGAATTTCATTAGGGTTGTGGATGGCAGGCATGCATGCATGGCATGGATGTTGGTATATGGACGAACTGTTGTGTGTAAAGTGCACGAGTAACTGGTGTACCCCTTTATATATCTATTGCATGCCTGTGCAAATAGGAGCTAATAGAAATTCTAAGTCCTTGAGATGCTCTTAATTTAATTCAATAATATAGGAAGAATGGATTTATCTATTGAAGACTTAAAAACATACTTTCAGATCATTGACAAGGGATTAGAAAATAACAAGTTAAAATTATGTTCGGAATGTAGACCTTGAAGTAAAAAGAAGAAAAGTAATACCCTAAAAAAGAGACTGTTTGTTCAATAGAAACATGAAGGTGACAAAAACATTCTTTTTCTGGTGACAGTCAATGATGGGGCTCATATACTTGGCATTCATGGCTATGAACAAGGATGATGACTCGAGAGGGGGTGGAGGGCCTGGAGGCACCCCTTCTACTGACGACAGTCTAGAAGAGGCAAGAAGAATAATGGAAAAGTACAAGTGAGTAAGGCAAGATTGAGGGGAATGCTTCTCTCTTTCTCTCTGCCTGATGTAATTATACCAGTGTCTGGATATAGTCATGAACCATGGTAACCAATGAAACGGAGTCAAACAATTGTCTTTCATCAACACATCAATTTTCATCGAGATATGGCTTATTGATGAGTACTACTGCTGTTAATTTGAGAAGCTTCTTACTTGGATGTGCATCACATTGCTTTTTGATGCTTCACTGCCTATGCCCTACGAGAAATCTGGGGGACTCTATTTATTTTATTTTCCTTTTTTCAAGTAAATGTTCCTTTGATTTGCTCATGTCATGGGTTCCAAAATATGAATTCTATTGTTGTATTGCTAACAAATAAATAATTCGATGGGATTAAGTAAACACTTACTCCTCGTTAGCGCATTTCATAGCGGCAACCATGGCATCAATGTGACCAGTGCACTTAATGCTTCTGTCGACTCCACCATTTGTCATCGCTGCAATAACCTGAGTAAGTCAAGAAATTATTAAAATTGGCCCAAATACACAAAGGCAGAAAATGCATCAGATTAATATGTGACTTGTTGCTGCATGAAAGGGCAAATAAGAATGGAGCTGAGACTTTTATGTAAGTTGTTTGGCAACAAGATTTACCTTCATTTGATGACGAAGGGAACCTGTTTGAGATGCCACAACTGAGGACGCATGTCTTGTCCAATGAGGTAAGTGGATTGATCTTTGCAAGGCAGCCTGAATGAGCAACTGTGTATTCGCTAAATGCGGACGTGCTAACAAAGTGGTTTATAGGCTTTCAGTTCATTGAAAAACTGGATTTTCCATCGTTAAGCATTGTTCCTCTTTCTGTGTTTATTCTCCGAAGGTAACGCATATTGCTTTCTTTAGACTTGCAGAGCCCAGTTTAAGCCTGTACAAATTGGCTGCAGAATAATTGATCGCCCTCAGAAGATTTTGAACTTGAGATCTAGAAGGGAGGTGTACTTAATCTGGATCCTAACATCCATGGCCTGAGACGGTGCAACCTCACCGGTCAACCATTCATCACCAATCACTTCCCTGCAACCGCCGCTTCACACCCCCACACCAAATCACAAAATGCAGCTTAAAAAGAAACCCTTCTGAAGAAAATCCTTCAGTTTGTCGTATACCAAATTCAAAAAATAACAAGGCCAATGCGAAAAATATACGCACAATACATGCAGCGCCTCCATCTATATTCCCAAATCAGGAGTATTGTGCCCACAATAGGAGATGGATTGATCTAGTCCGTTAGCATTGCAGGGAATCACAAGCCCACCATACTTGACATTGACCTGTTACTTTGCAAGGAGCTATGTGGGAGAACTGTCGCCGACAATGTGTTCAGTTTAGGCCTATATACATACCTCTACGTACATAGTATATTTCAGATAATTGGACCTTATGATTGTTCAAATTACATGTTTATTAGGCAATATAATAAGTCCCAATTTTAAGGGTTTGTTAGATAATTGTATCATTGCATAAACTGCATGGGTGCCAAATTTTTAATAAGCCTTTTCAAGTGCATGCCAAGATGCCAAATTTTTAATAAGCCTTTTCAAGTGCATGCCAAAGAAATCAGATGGTTTAGTCTGGTGGTCAAGACTTGAAATTTAGAAGTTTGTTCTCTTTTAAGGTTTCATGATCGAAACATCTCGAGTGCTATTAATTCTTTTAAGGTCAGTCCATGCAATGTTTTGCTTTCTACTTTTAATTGGACCTCCGCAAGTGGACGGTGAAATTGATCCTTCAAAATTTATTGAAGGGCGTGTAAGTTTGTCTGGATATGCATGCCGAAAACCATTGCATGATCACATAGCTAGTGCATCATTACGTTGTTGCTTTAATCGACAAAAATTAGAATAGGAAGATTCCCCCTTAATGCTGGCGTGAGTTTCCGCCGCGAATTTCATCATGACTTTATCATGATTTGGCCGTCTTTTTTACATAATAATTTCAGAGTGAGATTTCAAATTTTGGCCTCGAGAGTTCGTGTTTCTGTAAGATTCCAACCTCATAGTGTGAGCTCTTGCCAGCTTTGCTTTAGGGTTGGTGATCCGTTCGTCTCCTTTCGAACCTCTTGGGTAGGATCCAAGTCAACCTGCTTTTTTTTTTTTTGTCTTGGATTTGTCTGCAAAATAAAGAACCGGTTAGCGCTGTCCGACTCCATTAAATTGGAGCTTAAGTTAGAATTTGGGAGAGAAGAAAAGCTCAGTACAATGCTTAAATTAGAAAAGTGCGTGTACCTCAGATTTATCCCTTGGGCCTATAGTAAGCTACTTGCTTTCAACTAAGTCGGTGCTAAATATAAGTCCCGTGACGTCCCTTGTAACCACCTCAGAGAGGTGGCGTCACCTTCTATGGTCGGGCGTGCTCCTACTCTGCCTAGACCCAGTCCTGCTATTTCTGCACAAGTCCATTGTTCCAAGGGCTACGCTGCACAGTTTGACCGTCCAACCCGTCCCAAGCGACGTTCGGCCCAAGAGAGCCCAAGGAATGGACTACCCGTATTGTCAGGCTCCTTTAACTCTTTCGATTCGGCCCACTACACCCGCTAACCTAAAATGAAAGAAGAAAGAAAATTTTGCCCTTGCTTTCTCCAACAATTCATTCGAGTCCTAGATGTTTAGGACTAGTTCTTTGGACTTTTAGCTCTGGTATTTATGTGTATAATATAAACTCGTGAATTAAGGGAAAATAATGGTTCACTAGATCAGTTGCTGGAATCCTCTTCATGTGAGTGACAAACATTAAGACCTGAGTAGTAAAGTCCCCTCCTTTTTGGGTATCCATCCATTCACATGGACCCTATTCGTATGGGGATGGGGTGAAGCAACTCATATTAAGTGTGAAGTGTGTGTCAAACTGTTGGCTGTTTATTTGGGCAATCGATAATTCAGATCTTAACTGAGTAATGAACAATTTAAATTTGTAATATACGTTAAGATTCAATTTCAACTATTCGTGCTAAAATAAACAGTCGAATACTGCTTGACACTTACTTTGCAGGGGTGTTTGGCAACATTCCGGTCCCGGGTCGCCGTCCATAGACAATAGATATAGATTGCACCCTTCTTTTCTTTTCTTTTCTTTGACACTTTTGCTTTTGGGTTCTGGGCACGTGGCCCCACCTGAACATAGCCGATAGTACAAACCAAGAGCATAGGCCGACACACATTACTTTAAACGTCAGTCGTAGGATCAAACGTCCAGGACACGTGGAGGGTTCAGAACCCACCCACCTCTAGCTTTCTACTAGCCTGATGAATAGACTACTCCTGCGGATGGGAAAAAAGAATAGACTACTCCTGGTGGCGTCCTGCAAAGCAGCTTCTCCACTAAAGGACGCCTTATGATCAAAAAAAAAAAAAAAAAAGCACGCCCTGCTTTGCAAAAAGCTGCATGTAAGGGGAAGCACATCTGACAAGAGAGTGAAATTTCCGGTGAATTTCTTAGTTTTGGATGTGATTACGTTGTTGGTTTGTCTTTGATCGAATTAAAAAAGAATTAAAAAAGATACTCCATAACAATTAAATGTTTTGTTTGAATTGAAATTTGAAATTTTTTTTAAAAAATAATAAGGATAATGAGTGGAGAGAGATAAAGAGAGAAATGTTGAAAATAGGGAGGAATCTAAGGAGAATTTTTAAAAAATTCTTTTTAAGTTCTAAAGAGAACAAGACAGAAGTGTGTGAAAATTACTCCAGATACTGGAAAAAAATAGCGAACGTGCAGAACAACCACGTATATGTAGTTAACGTATGTACACTCGGTATATGTTATGTCTTCACACTTCCGATCGCCACCCCGTCACCTATATTTATTTATCTCTCTATCTATATTTACATACGATTATATTCGCAGAATGCACAAATAAATTTTATTTTTTTGAAATCTAAAATACTATAAAATTTTACAAGAAAAAATTAAACGCACAAAGACATCTTCGGTTTAGGTCTCCCAAGTGGGAGAGTATCCACTATCCTAGAGCACAGTTTTTATCGGTATTCATAACCCTTTTCTCATTACAGGATTACGGCAAAGCCGCATACTTTGCGATTACAATCCCCACAAACGCAGAGAGAGAGAGAGAGAGAGAGAGAGTGAGAACTAAACTAGGAGTAGGAGTAGCACTTTTGGAGCACTACTCGACGGTGGTGCAGCACCAGCACCAATAAATGTAGCAGTAGCAGTAAATAATTGCTTCCTCCAAGCGAGCCCATTGGTTGTGCAAAGGGGTTTGTGCCGTTGGAAAGATCTTCTCTTTCACAAGGATCCAACGGTGTACATTTAAAGAGTAAGACAAGATATATCACTACTTACTACCAACGATCTGTTCTTCTCAAAATCACATCAAAAAACGTCCTATGAAATACTAGACCCCATAGATCACTCCCCAGTCAACACTCTGTCAGCTTTCCCAAAAAGAAAGAAGAACAAGAAAACCAACCTCAAACCCTCTCTCTCTCTCTCTCTCCCTGTCTCTCCCCATGCCATGGCACTTCCAATCCTCCTCTCTCTCCTCCTCGCCTCCCTCATCCTCTCCACAAGCTTCCCCACCACTCTCACCCAGTCTTCACCCTCTTCCTCTTCCTCTTCCTCTTCTTCTTCTCCTTCTTCAGACATTGACATTCTCTTGACCAAAATCAAACCCGCGCTCCAAGGCCAAGCACCCAACCTCCTCCTATCCTCGTGGACTACCTCCACCCCGCTCTGCCAATGGCGCGGCCTCAAGTGGTCCTTCACCAACTCCCTCACCCCGCTCCCCTGCGACCCCTCTCTCTCGTCCTCACAGTTCACCAACCTTTCTCTCTCCAGAGACCCCTCCCTCCGCCTCCTCTCTCTCCAACTCCCTTCCGCCAACCTCACCGGCTCCCTCCCCAGAGAGCTCGGCCAGCTCTCCTCCCTCCAAAGCCTCTACCTCTCCGTCAACTCCCTCTCCGGGCCCATCCCCCTTGAGCTCGGATACAGCTCTTCCCTCAACGACGTCGATTTGGCCAACAATTTGCTCACCGGAACAATACCCACTTCGATATGGAACCTCTGTGATGGTCTTGTCTCGCTACGGCTGCACGGTAACTCTCTATCTGGGTCTTTACCTCAACCTGCATTGCCCAATGCTAGTTGTGGTAATTTAGGGATCCTTGATTTGGGGCAAAACAAGATTTCTGGGGATTTTCCTGTGTTTGTAACTGGGTTTTTAGGGCTTAAGCTGCTTGATCTTTCTAGTAATATGTTTTATGGTGAGATTCCTGCGAGTTTAAGTGGGTTGAAATTGGAAAGGCTGAATCTTTCTTATAATAATTTTAGTGGGGTTTTGCCTAATTTTGGGGGAATGCGGTTTGGAGCTGACGCTTTTGAAGGGAATAGTGTTGGGCTTTGTGGGGCCCCTTTGAGGAGCTGTGGGGGAAGTTCCGGGTTGAGCTCGGGCGCGATTGCCGGTATTGTTATCGGGTTGATGACCGGTGTTGTGGTTTTGGCTTCGTTGTTTATCGGGTATGTGCAGGGGAAGAGGAGGAAGAACAGGGATGAAGAAGATGAGGAGGGGTTTGAAGAAGGAGAGGATGAGGAAAATGGCGGAGGTGGAGGTGGAGATGGAAAGCTGGTCTTGTTTCAGGGCGGCGAGCATTTGACGTTGGAGGATGTGTTGAACGCGACGGGTCAGGTGATGGAGAAGACGAGTTACGGGACTATTTATAAGGCGAAACTTGGGGATGGAGGGACTATTGCTCTGAGGTTGTTGAGGGAAGGGAGTTGTAAAGATGGGAGTGTGTGTTTGCCTGTGATAAAGCAGTTGGGTCGGGTTCGCCATGAGAATTTGATCCCGTTGAGAGCGTTTTATCAGGGGAAGAGAGGGGAGAAGCTGCTTATCTATGACTATCTTCCTAACAGAACACTTCATGATCTCTTACATGGTAAGCTCAGCTATGCCCCCTTTTGGCTTTGTTCGATTAGTGGATCAATTGCACATGCATTATGATTTTCTTCACCACAGTTTAATTTATTATTGCGAAACTATAACCTGTTGCAATTTCCATGGAAACACATTCAAGAGCATAACCTGCTGTAACTGGAACTTCAAATGTTGTCTTGATTACCTACTGTTAGTGGAACTTCGAATGTTGCTGGAACTTCGAATGTTGCCTTGATTACCTACTGTTACTGGAACTTCGAATGTTGCCTTGATTACCTACTGTTACTGGAACTTCGAATGTTGCCTTGATTACCTACTGTTATTGGAACTTCGAATGTTGCCTTGATCAATGCATAGGGACACTAGAGCACACATATGATTCAGGGCAATCGAGTTACAAAGTAGACAGTGTAAGAAGTTCATTGTGTTCTTAGGAGTGCAATAATGAACTGTTTAAGATCTGCATTGAAGTCATTCAAAATAGATTGAACTATGAAAATGTATGATCGCTTGCCTTGGTTACTTAACTAGCACTCTGATAGGAGTCCAAGACTCCGACTCTCTGAGTGACCCATGCAATTGTGAATTTTCACTTGAGAAGTCGCAGGGTTACACTAGAAGGTACTTCTCGTAAAAGCATACTCTCTGTCACCTCTTGGTTGCAATGCTGTAGTTATCTCAGAACAAGTGCCCTCTAAGTCTAATCCAGTTAGATAGACAATTGCAGTAGGCTTTCACTAAAAAATCTGCGTTCATCTTGGCCCAAGTTTTATGTGGATTTGGATATGCTGTAGGCACATTTATGTTTGTATTAGCCCTTTACGGTCCCTTATGTTACTTAAGCCCTACCTCTGTATGTCTGGGCCTTGCAGCTTGACGAGGCTCACCTTGCTTGGTTAAGGATTATGCTATGCACACCCTAGTCCCTCCTTCACAAAACTTTTAAGCAGATACTGCGCCTAATTTGACAACGTCACACATTGATCACACCTCCCAATATTTGGTTCCTTTGACCTCTGATTTTGTCATAGCAGCTGGCAGTTGTTGTAGCAGCTTTCTAATTTTGCTTGCTATTTTGCTACCGGGCCATGTAATGCTGACAAGTTACACCCCACATTCTAACTTGGGTACAGCATCCACGTCATCAATGCAAATATGAAAGTCTTTAAATTTAGGAAAAACTTGGACAAAGTTGAACATGTATCAACCAGCTGTAAAGAGAATCTTTGTGCTAGAATAGACACCACCCCTTGTTTATGTTTCCTTTTCTTTTTTAATTGACTTGTCTCAAAGGAGTCGAGACTTCATGAGAATGATTCTGCAACTTTGCTAACCATGATGGATTCAAGTTATTCATCTTATTGTTTGTATTTCATGTTGGTTCATCCAGAATCAAGGGTTGGGAAACCTGCTTTGAATTGGGCCAGGCGACACAAGATTGCATTGGGTATAGCCAGAGGACTTGCACATCTTCACACAAGTCTAGAAACGCCTATTACTCATGGGAACGTGAGATCCAAAAACATTCTAGTTGATGATTTTTTTGTGGCCAGGCTTACCGAATTTGGTCTGGACAAATTAATGATCCCAGCTGTTGCCGATGAACTGGTGGCAATTGCAAAAACAGATGGATACAAGGCGCCAGAACTCCAAAAGATGAAAAAGTGCAGTTCCAGGACTGATGTTTACGCATTTGGGATCGTATTACTGGAGATTTTGTTGGGGAAGAAGCCAGGGAAAAATGGGAGGAGCGGTGATTTTGTTGATTTGCCTTCCCTCGTGAAAGTGGCGGTTCTGGAGGAGACAACAATGGAGGTTTTCGACGTAGAAATTTCAAGAGGGATAAAGAACCCAATGGAAGATGGATTAGTTCATGCATTGAAGCTTGCCATGGGCTGTTGTGCGCCGGTGGCCACCGTTAGGCCCACAATGGATGAGGTTGTGAAGCAGTTGGAGGAGAATAGGCCCAGGAACAGGTCTGCTCTGTACAGCCCTGCAGAAACCAGGAGTGGAACTGGTACCCCCTTCTGAGTTGTTCTTTAAGTTTCGCGAGTTTCTCGGTCTGTCTCTCCTAAAGGAGTGTTTTGATGAACGGTGTTAACTTCCTTTTTGTTGCCCTTTTGATTTAGAGTGAAGTTGTGTTTGGAAGGATGAAATGATTCATAGTTTTAGTTTACTTTGCTTATTGAGACATACCTCTCTACCAAACTGAGAGATGCTCAGGGAATGTTATATTTGATGAAAAAGCTTTTTTCTCCTTCATATGTGTTTTTTACTGTATATCTGATTTTGCCAATATGGTATGTTACAAGAGCATCTCCAAACCAATTCTTCATTTTGAAGAATCAAATTATCATTCTTTATTCCAAAAGTGAATTTAAAGAATGTTACTATTCACTCCTACTCCAATCACATTTCTCTTTTTCTTTCTCTCTCTTCATTTTTCAAATCACACACTCAAAACTCAATCATCTCTCATTTTCTCTCCAAAATTTGGAACATCAATTTTTTAGCATTCACCAAGCAAGTTCTAGATTTGTCTTATTCTGAAGAATGGTACTAGTTTTATCGACGTTGGATAGGAATATTAAAAAGTATTCATCATTTATTGTACAAATATATTTGAAAAACATTCTTCCAATTTTTGAGGACTCAAAATATATGAACAATACATTAAGTTTTTGTAGTGGCCAATTGCGAGGATTGCATGACCGCGCCACAGTGAGGCTGGTGTTGTGGATGGGTCTGTCTCCACCAGCTAACTTTCCCTCCCATAGATTGAAAATGCGTTTTGTAGATACCCTAGTGGCTCTAGTTTAATTCTTCATTTTGAAGGATGTAAACGAATCATTATTGGAGTGCTAGAATTCTGTCATTTTGAAGATATGAAAAATGGTTTTAAAGAATGAAGGCTTGGTTGGAGGTGCTCTAAGCAGGATAGGTAAACCCAAATGGCATTCTTTAGGTACCACTTTTGGGTGAGCACCCATGTTTTTCACTCAAAAGCTTTGTTTTGAATAAGCAGTATGGAGGAGTTGGAATCAGACATTGGCCAAAGCCACCAAACCACTCCAAATCTAAACTGGTTCCATTCCTGTCGGTACTATAGAATCCATTTCACAACCAAGTCCGTGGAAAACAGTCCTTTCTTCTTCTTCTTTTCAGATTCACACGGCTCACATGCAACATGGGCTCTAAAACATGGCATTGGCAGGAAAATGCAATGCCTTTTTGGCTGGTAGAAAGCGCAAAATGCATGTTTTTGGTCCCGGCCTAACGAGCCAAACACGTAGCATTAATGATATCCCAACCATGCGCACATAAATGAAAACAGACAGGCGAAGAGCAGAAATTGAGTAGTATTATAATTACAGAAACACAAGGATAACAACACTCTTATCTTGGTGCTAAACACCGTTTAAAACAGCAGGACAACAATGAAACTTCTCTCTATTATTTGCCCTTTTTCCTAGTTACTACGCATATGGCTTAGCTGGGAGGAGGGAGTGGGATAAAAGAGCCGTTTGGCTCCCTTGGACCAAAAGATGAAATGTAGAGGAGAAGCAAGTTGGTAATTTTCGAGGAGTTGGAATAGACTTGAAGAATGTATGGAGAATGGAACAACACTTCCGTGCCTGCTCCAGAGATGTTGAAATCTTTCTGAGTTGAAGCAGGCCGAGGTTGAGCAATGGCCGAAGGGAATAAGGTACATGATTTTTGGTGGTATGACGACGCATGTAAAAATTGTACACTTGTCTAATATCATCCGAAGGCAGATATATGGGGTGATGATAGAAAGCAGAATTGCTGGGAACTGACGTGGTATGGCTAATAACAATTCAAGAGGAAGACGAAAAATGAAATATTTTTTGTGACCATTTTTGTTCTCTTTGATGACGTAGAGACTAACATTGTTGGCCCCCTCGGCAATTAAGGACACCCGCGCTAGAAGTAATGGTGCCTACCATGGAGGAAGACTTGGCCCCTAAGCTCGAGGCCCTGGCATAGCTGGCCGCAGCACCTACTCCTGATGGGGTGAAGAAGGCTCCATTGAGCATAAGATCACCCTCTGATCTCCAATTCCAGTTCTTCCATTGACCATTATCTGGCTGCACTCTATGCGTTACCTGTCGATAATACCATTCCAACCCAAAGCAACACAATTTCATCATCCACTAACTGTGATTTTACGTAAATCTTAAGCCAGTATGATGGAGATATGATATTGAACTACTATACCTCTTTAGCATTAGGATCGGTAGGGGCAAGATATCTATTTCCTTGGCTGTTAATAGTGGGATCGGCACTGCCACCGATTGCGTACATTTCCCAGTGGGTGTAGTCATTGTTTACCACATGAAAATACCCGTGCCTACACCTGCACATATTTGTCAAATTGATCAAATAAGTCAAACTAAATTAGCTCAATAAGAAACAACATCAATTAGTGATGTTCATCTCGTTCTTGTTACCTTGGCATTCTCTGGATAAGTCCCTCTCCAAAATGGTTGTACGCGATAGTTACCTGCATACTCTTGTCTCTAACATAAGAATCACTATGTCCCAGTAGCATCACCTGTTTATGAGCTAGGATTTCAGTCTTCCCAATAGGTAATAATGCTATCAGTTGAAACATAAAAACATAGTTTGAAAATGTAAATGACCTCATTGTGGTGGGTGAAGTAATTGTTGGAGATGGTGATCGCTGTTGATCCCATAATAGCATCGATAAGGCCATCGGCGCAATTAGAGAGAGAATTATGATCTAACCATACGTGACTCGCCCCAAAAAGTGAAATGCCATCACCATCAGCAATTGTTCTCCACCCATAATGGGATGGCGAGCTTCGTACCATAGCATTTCCTGTGGGTATGCAATCATGGACGTGAAGACCATGGATAATCACATTCGTGATATACTGGATGGTGATGCAAGCCCCATTGGCAATGTGCACATTAACTCCCCTAGCATCGATTGTTTTGAAGCTGTTCATTATAAGCTCTTGCTTTAGCGTGATCACCATGTCCCTTTTGAAGACAATCCAAAGAGGCTCATCCTGGATGACAGCATGGCGCAGTGTCCCGGGTCGGGGATTAACGGCGTCATAGTCGTTCGGGTCAGTGACGACGTAGAACCTGCCGTCTCGACCGCCGATGGCGTTACGCCCGAAGCCAATGGCACAGTCGGCGAGGCGCTTGCGGTTGCTTTGCCAATTGGGGTCGCACCGCCAGCAGTCATCGATAGGGTTGCCAGTTTGGCATGAGAAGAATCCCAACTTCCTCCTTTCAGTGCTATTGCGAATGCTCCTGCATATTTGCACTCTTCCTTATCATACATAAAAAATAAAAATAAAAATAATAATAATAATAATAATAATAATAATAATAAATAAATAGAAATTATGTATTTCGGTTTTGATGTTCTGGTCATGAATCTACTACGCAATTAATCCTCACATACGTGTGACATTTCAAAAGTCAGAGAACTTAAAAGGAAATGAAATAGCAAACTTTACATGCCATCGCGAATGCTCCTGAAATTAATTTGTTCTAGAAACTCTTCATTATCAGATGATATCAACACAATTTACAACCATTTTAAGGAACTCTACCAAGTGAAAAATTGAGGAATAGAATGTAGTTTGACATCGTTGATGTAACATTTCACAAGTCAGTAAACAGAGGAAGTGAGAGATATCTGACTTCAGAAAATTCTATGCTACTTGGGATTCAACAGATGAGTCCAATAGACTTGGGTGGTGTACAGCTTCATCCGAGCCGTGCGCTCGAATTACCATCTGAATAGGGTCCATACATACGGATGTCGGAGATAAATCATGTTTTGTTTTATATGTCGGTGGAGAATAAGTCATGTTTGATATGTCGGTGGAGGTATTAAAAATGAAGCAGCGGTCATTTAATGAGATCAAGCACTGTTAACTGAATTGCAAGTACTAGACCTTATGGTATGGGCCCAGATCTGGTTTTGAGGGATCTCAGACTCTCATGCCCTTTGCCAGACTGGAGAAAGGCAATGAAATTTATGTGACCTACCCAACAAAATAATTAGTGGTGGTTCAGTTCACATAATTTAACCTAGCTTCTCACAAATGGAGTTGATATTAAACGAAATTAAAGGAAGATGATACGGATACAGACTGGATACACTGACTGTATATACCGACCATTTGTGACTATTTGCGGGGTTTGGAGTGGGCCCCGCACAGATAATCCAAGCTGTTCAATAAATTTTTTTAAAAAAACGAGTGGGCCCTCTAAAAATCAGCTTCATCCAATATGTATAAGTGTTCGATCCAATGTTTCCATTTTTCATCCAATCTTTTTATTTTTTCTAATTTTTCAAAAATGAAAAGATTGGATCGAGCACTTACACACATCGGATGGAGCTACTTTTTAGGGACCCACTCAATTTTTTATTTTAAAATTATTGAACAGCTTGGATCATCCGTGCGGGGGCCGGAGTGGGCCCTGTGTACCGTTGGTAGCCATAGTCGATGTGCTTGGGTCGGTATCCATAGAGTTACCGTAAACAAAAAACCCATATATATTGCATTAACTAAAGTAACAACAACATGAGCTAATTCTTTCGGATTGGCGGCGCTGCGGTAATGACCTGAGAATTAGGGATATTAAGGAGTGTTTAATCTAAAATCAACTCACACCCGCGCTATGAATTCTTAAATTGGGTCAATACATACGAAACTTTGTCCCCGATTGTAATTGAGCCACGTGGGTATCAGAATTGAGCTAGCTCTTGAATGAATTGGTTCATTGAACCCCGATTTCGATTTTATCCAAAAACAACCACGTGAGCTTCCAAATCACCAATGGGTGATAATTTAAAGCTCAATACTTCCACTTGTACTTCTCCACCTCACAAGTTATGACATTGGGCTCCGTACGTAGTAGATTGAATCTGTTTTCATCCCTAAGAGAGTCTTTCTCGTATGGGAGTTGTCCAATAAAGAGAACTGAGCACAGGGGTGATATCTATGAGGGGGCCGCATGAAGTCCTAGATCCGGTCCACGTATCTTGGGAAGAACTACTAATTAATTAATAAAAGATTCATATGTAGAAGGAGTGTATCTTAAGAGTATTTACGCTTAATTAGCGGGAAAAAAAAAAAAAAAAAACACAACTCTGCCAAAGTTCGTTAAAAGGAGTTTGGAGCCATGTGATGAGAGCAAACTAGTGCCCCCATTTATGCAATTTTTATAACAAACGAAATTGGATCAGATAACGACAGTGGCACGAATACGTGATGAAGCTATTCACTTGGAGAAAGTTTTGGGTGCCTAGTGGGTATCATCCGTCGGCGATCTCAACCATCTAAATGTGTTTAGAAAGGCCCTAGATTTTATTCTCCCTTTCACTTTTTTTTCTCTCTATAAAATACAGAGCGTCCAAAATACGTTTGGACGGTTGGAATCGACATGCATGGTGAAGGGAAAAAGTAACCCTAAAATGACACAAACAAGGGCACGAGCAAATGAAAGGCTGAAAGAATTTGGACGAGGATGAATATTATATGAATTGAATGCGGAGTGGCGGTGATGCGCAGATCTCGGAACAAGGGGCATGTGGGTGGGGGAAGAGATGCAGCAGTTTGAGAACATGGGCCAATGATGCGTACCCACACCTTTTTCCATCATTAGGATAAGAAGAGCACACTTATTAAAATTTAATATGAGGGTCTTACTTATAAGTATAAGAAAGAATTCACAATTCTTAAAAGGGCATGCTTCCATGAAGGAAGACAATAAGACGAAGCGTGTCTCATAAAAGTAAACTACGATTATCGATTCCTCTAAACAATATTAGGTTTGTTCAATCATTAATTTCAATGTTTCGAAATTAAAAGAGGTGCAAACAAGCTAGTTCGGACATCCGGTTTTTAAAAAAAAACGGATGTTTTGAAATGTCAAGTATACTGTATATGAAAGAGTCAATCATGATAAATTCCTCCTAATATAAAGCTTATTCGGCGACTGTTTCGACTGTTGTTGTGACAAGAGTGGGAAGTAGATATTAGTGGGAGAGAATGGAAAACGGACAACCATTAAAGTATGGGGTGTTTTTTTGGAACTGGGTAGGTGGAATTGACATTAATTGTCTTCCATGTGCTAAATTCCGTGGTACTGTACGGATCATGTGAAGCTAAGTTACCGCATCCACGACGGAAAATGCTAATCATCTGATGAATGTCACATGACATCTCTGGGGGGAATGAAAACCATAAATAAACAGATACAGGAATTCGGATTCTCTCGTTTATGGGATAATCCAAAAAAATGTGTCGGCTTGAGTCCCTACTGGTACGGAAGAAAATTCATCTCCAACAAAAGAACAAGAAGTAGAAGACGGAGGGAATTAAGAGAGAGCTAGTGTGTGACACTCACATGTCAACCATGGAAGCCACCATATCGGGATCCTGCACGGCTTGATCATTTCGCGCGTTAGCATCGTCACTTGACCTGAAATCAGAAAATTGTTACCTCCCTAATTACTTCGGGTAATGAATTTATATAGGTTGGATTTTAAGACGAAAAGAGACCCTTGTTTCTTCTATATATACAATCCAAATATCCTCTTACTTTCGAAAAGATTTCACTTCTTAAGGAATAGATAATGTATATGACAGTTGAAAAATAAATAATATTAACGACAAAGTCTTGAAATTAATCAAATGACTTATTCGAAAAAAGAATGAATAGAGATGTGTGTAAACTATGCCAAACAACAAATTGGAAAAAACGAACACAAAGTTGGAACTTAAAGAACTATTGAGAGTAAACACAAAAGGATGGGGGAACCCAAAGGGGGTTCAAATGATTTTGGGCACAATTGTATTATAAAATTGGATTTCTCACATTGCTCAAAATGTTCATTTAGGAGAGAGAAAATGGTGCGACAAGGTTAGTACTGTTACAAAAAAGAATTGATCAGAAGAAGGTTCGCTTTCCTATATTTAATAAAACGTAGAAACATGATAATGTTATATTTTCTAATATTATGTTAACAAGTACGTTGCCTTGTACCAAAAAAAAAACACACACACACACACATTGCCTTTGGAATTGGGAAGGCTACAACATCGTCGCATTCTTTGTAATTTAGTGAAAAACGACGCCTGTTTACCTTACCTTCTCCCGGAATTCAGTTGCTAGCATTTAATTTCTCAACTGGAAGACGCGTCGCTCGAGACTGTTGAAAAATTATCAAAGGAGAGAGAAGCTGTTTCTCAACTACCCGGAACAGCACCGATTCTATCGAATATTAATGTACTTTTTGGTTCAAATTACGAAGATAACCTTAGGGTACGAACCATGTCGACAACAAAATCAAGGCTTTACAGAAGGCTAAAATTGTACCGCAAGAAAAGATTTTAGCATGTGACGGCGACGGTCAAGAAAGTACTCCTAGTTTTCCAGTGAAGTGAAGTGTTCTTTAGGTTTGACGACAGAGGGACTTTGGAGCGAAAAAACCGTCCCGGCAACCGAGAATAAACGATACGGATTTTTCTGATCTGATCTGAGCGGTCAAGATTCTCTGGATCATGATGATTATTTTTACTAGTCGGTAATTCCTCCCGGGCCAGTGGACGGTGGAGATACGCTTAAAAATTGCACTTTCCAAAAAAAAAAAAAAAAAAAAGACCTAGAAATTGAAAGGAACAGACTGCGTCATGACTAACCTATCCGCCATTGTTGAGTTGTTTAAGCTCTGCAACTGCATTGTGTTCCCGTCACTGCATGGAGAGATTTTGAAACAATATAAGGCGGATAAAAGAAAATTATCTCAGTCGCTCCTTTTTTATTATTGAACGGCGCAGAAAATTTCATTAACATAAGCGATAATATAATAGGAAAGAAATGCATTGGGAGAGCTTTGAAGATTACAACAACTCTCTTAGTGCTGCTACTCGCAAAGGCTTAACTATGTCAGTCACTCTTGAAATTAATTGTTCCTTTCGAAAGAAAAATCCGCTAATTTCGCGCAGCGGTGATAACTCGGTACTATTGTCAATGCCACATTACGTATTAATTGAATAGATTCTTCCGAAATAACACAAATCAACAAGAGATCAGCTCAACATTCTAAATAATGCTTGGCAGTTTGGTTTGGGAGGGAGACAGAGTGAAACAGAGAAATCTTGACGAGGAAAACAAATTTTCCAATTTCTGTATTAGCGGGTCCACATTGCAGTGTACTCGCACGGGCGTAAATCGGAAAAGGTAACGTGAAAGGCTAACCGTACCTCCTAGAGTGTCGAGTCTCATTCACGTCCATTACAGCGGTAGCGCCGACGAGGAAGAGCGTTAGAACCAGCAATGAGAAAGCAGAGAAATTTCTGAGAGAGAGCGCCATTGTTGATTCTCTCTCTGTGAATGGCGGGGAAATTCTCTCTCTCTCTCTCGAAAATGAAAGAGAAGCAAATGGAGTCAAAGGAGAAGGCAGAAGGAGCAATCCTTTTTATAGGAAAAAAAAGGAGAAACTGTTCTAACAAAGCCCAGTTATTTTCCCAACTGCGTTGGACTCCACTCGACTCGAGAATTCCTTTTAACCGTGGTTGGGTTTAAAATTCCACTCCCACTTAATTTTGTTCTTTAAAATTCCTAACCACCCTTGCCTCAAAGGCTTAACTGCCACTAACGGACTCTCTCTCTCTCTCTCTCTCTCTCTCTCTAATCTCGGCAATCATGTCATGTGCTTGGGCTTTCCCACGTGTCACAAGCGTCGGTCACTCACGTGCCGGACGTCTTATATTTCAACAAGCTTCAAGCCTTTTAACTGAAACCTCTCACCGCAGCGGGGACCACCTCCTCCACGTCATTCTTTCTGTCAGTACATGGTGGGTCCTACGGAATGTGAAAAACGTACAGGATTCTATTTTTTTTTTTTTGGGGGTCAATTATTCAACCACAAATGCTTGTATACAAAATTTACACAAACACTCACATCTTTTGATGAGGCTCACACTACACCGGAGATGTGTGTATGTGGACCCCAATGTGAATATGAATGAATTTGTATAAGTGTTTGTGGTTGTAGAAGGATTATTTTTTTTGTTAAGCAAAAATGGTGGAGGAGGGTGTGACCGGACATAGCAACTCTCTCCTAAACGTGATTATAGGGACTCCGAGCCCGTGGCAGATCCCGAGAGGAACCAAAGCTAGCAGGCCAAAGCCGGAAAGAGGAGAATGACCAAATTAGAGACGGATGCCGCTCGAATCACACAACTTAAACTTGATACCTACCTCACCCAAACCCAAAGGAAGTGAGCCTTGACCAACTAGGCTACCATTCTAACCCAGGCTGCAACCGATAGAACAGAGAAAAAAAAAATTCATTTTTATCAAATCCTGTGTTTTAATTAAAGTAAGCAATATTCACACCCCAAAAGTCGTGAGCTTAGTAGGGGGGCAGGTTTTTCATGGGTTCGGAGCATCACACCAGCAATATGCACAGCAAGAATCACAAAGTTAAATAGATACAGTCACAGTGTCAAGATTTTCAAACAGTTGGGTCGAAGCATATCTGACTTTAACTCCAAGGGTTTGGCGACATAGTCTCGGCCTGAAATTTAGGTGTTTGTTATTTCTTAAAATCTCATATTCGATTTTTCTTATCAACAACTCTTGGTCGGATGTCACCTCACTTTCATGCATGTGAAACGGTTGTAGGGACTAGGGATTAATCGGAGGTGCGCACAAAATTACTGCTACTGCTACATCTTCATGAGTTTCCCGCTTGTTTTACCTGGTTAAGATATAGGAGTAGGAGTCGTAGTACTACTTATCTTGGTTTCCTAATTTTCTAAGGACAGTAATTATTTATTGCTGATTTTTTTTTACTGTTTTTTGAAAGCTCGATTTGAACTTTTATGGGGCGCGATAACGCATCACATGCAAATTCCCAGATGATTCAATCATACCACGACTTCACGCCTAGATGATCAACAGTATCTCTTTTAGTTTCCGTTTTTACCCTTGTTAACCACTAAATGGTCGAATATAACCTCACCTACAACACCAATCTGAATCCAACATGGCATGATATGCCATTCTGTAGTTTGTAAGAAAAGGTTTTTTTTTAATATATATTGTTATTACTCTTGTGCTCGGGCCAGCGTATGCGCACCTCAATTAAACATGGGAAACAAATCTCACCGCCCACTTGCAAGATCCCAATTAAAGTAAAAGCAAAACTCTATATAAAATGGCTTTAAGTAACGTGTTGATAACACCTGAGAGGTTTTGAACCCGGAATCTTAAAATAGAGCAAACCCCTAAATCTAAGACCTTGAATCCTAGGCCGAACCCTCGGGGTTATTTGTAAAGAAGGTTCAACTATCTTTAAAAAAATACTCCTATATATATATAAGGTTGTCAGTTCTCACTGATTGACATGTAGCGGTTAACGCTAGCTGTTGTTTTTTTGTTAGCTTTGCTATTGACTTTCAATGCGATGAAACTGTGAGTAAGAACAAATGCAATGGTCCATTGAAATGTGTAAACTGTGAACCGAAAATATTGCTTTGACCAAAGAATTTGTTTACCTTATCGAGTCTAGTGACCAAAAATGAATTTTAAACTGAAATGGTGAGGAGAACCTTTGAAGTCAATTGGAGTACATGCCAAGAAGAAGTTGCTTGATCCGAAGAAAGCTTAAATTGTTTTTCACCATTTGCTCTTGCATCAAAAACTAGCATTTCAGGGACAACGACTCACACATTTTTTTTTTGATAACTTTATCTAGGCTAGCTTATCGCACCTTGACAAATTATGGGGACCGTAGATTCACCGTACGTCCACTAGCGGGTGCAGAGCCGGCCTGACTTTTCAAGGGCCTAAAATGAAAATTAAAAATGAGATCTTTTTGTTGGACTTTTGTAAGGAGAGTAAAAAGGTAGAACGGGGGTCCTTTAAATTCAAAAAAATTTAAAAGTCCAAAGCAGCTGCAACACGAGTTTTAGTTCGGAGTCAGTTTTGAGTGGGTGCCCCCACTTGAAGCCGAAACAAACTGCAATTAACGCATAGCATAGGAAAATGCTCAAAAGGAGAACCCACATCAAGTTGATCGAAAAATAGGTGGATAGATGATTTTCGAGTTCCTCTCCAAGCTGATCCTGAGCTAAAACAAGTGTTGCGATCGTTTTAGACCTCCAAAAAGTTTTGAATTGTTAGGGGCCCCTCCTACTTTTTTTATCTCTTGTTATAGTCCGACAAAAGAGGTCTCATTTTTAATTTTCTCTTTAAGCCCCCGAAAGTTAGGGCCGGCTCTGGTTCCTCTGGCAAAAAATAAGTAATCACCCAATCAATGTCCTCTCCTGGGTCTACCATCACACAGTATAGTTATATTATTGATGAGAGATGCACAAAGGAGTTCAAAGAGGTTGCCCACTCCTCACCCTTCTCGCTCGTTTCTTTGCTGTTTTCTTGTTTGTATTAATCCTTCCAAATTAACCTTGGCAGATCTCAAATCCAACCCCACAGTACCCTCTCTTATCCACACCATTTTTTCTATTTCTATTTTCTGGTACTCTCTCTCACCCGATAAATACGCATGGCACTCATTCACTCGTTGGTGGGTTTGAAAATTTAGGATTTTCTGAAGTACTACTACAGTAGTATTTTCCAAAACTTAACCACAAAGACAATCACTAAAGGGAACTAGATATAGTATAGAAGTCTTGAAAGCAGATGATTCATAGAGTGGGGTTGTTTTGAGAAAAACTATTTTGACAATCAGTTTAGAATGTTTGTCAAAAATTCTACGTAATTGACTTTTAGAATCCACAGATTCTAATAAACTGAAAAATGAAAGAAATTCTCAAAATTCTAAAGATGGGTTTGGGTAGCTTTTAGGATCCTGCAACATAGATTCTCAGAAAAAGAAACGAAATTCTCATAATATCAAAGCTGAAACAAACAGGTTTCTCAACTTCTACTAAAATCCGAAACCTAGGATCGATCAGATGCTAAAAAATCTAAGATCTGTATTCACAGCTATCGCAAATATGCTAAAAGACTTGGTGGTTGTCTCATGTTTTTTTTTTTTTTCTTTTTCCTTTACCTGAGTTGAGTGCTTAGAGGAGGAAAACTCCACAGTACTTGGCCAGCTCAAATCCTCTGTATTTTTGACACATCGACGCTAGTGCGTTCCTCCTGCCCGTAAATGTAAGTTCCTTAATAAAAAAATATATATTCGCACCAATTTGATAAATGACTTTAGATAATTAATGGCGTCTTATTCATTATTCAAAATACATGAATAGACTAAAATAGTGGGACAAAGGGAGTCTTATTTAGTGTGACCGGCAACGGTAGGGTATAATCCAGCAATAGTTTGTAAATATCTTTTTACAAACAAAAAAAACAAAATTGGAGGGCTTTTAGCAGGAGGGAAAAAGACGATTATAAATTATGGTAAAACAGGGGATGATAAAGACCGAAAAAAAAATACCCGGCAAGATGACCGAAAACAGCTGCCAAAGTAGTACTACAACGACCTTGGTCTCTAAGCATAAATAAAGTGTGACATATATGGAATATGATTACCCACTCTATTATGAGTTCTGTTTAGATGTCACATGAATTTCTGATGTTAAAAATCTTTCTTTATATACTACAAGTTATGAATTCCATACAAAAAGTTATGAATTTACATACAAATGTTCGGAATTTAAAGCAATTCAAGAAGTCCATGTCGTACCCAAATGGCCGTGGTGTGTATCGTGGTATTTTCTACTTACAATTGAAATCTTCCGATTGTAGAATGGCTTGTTTGTTTTGGGTCTCAAAATTTCTACAGACGGTCCCTAATAAATTTTTTCTATTTATCGCTCTCTGCTCATTACTCTCAAAAACTTCCATCAAATTCAAACCAAACATTAAGAGATATGTAGTCTTCCAATACATTATTCATTACTGCATACCAACTTTCTGTAGTCATCATCAATTTGGTCATCTTATTTTGTGATGGACTAGATAATACTGATTCGGTGAACATTTAGGAATTTCAATGTTTGCAATTTTAGCCCACGCAAATTAAATCGTACCAAAATAGTACTACAAAGGAATTCTCCAATTAGCAAACTCGTGTCCCCAACCGATCGAATTCAATTTGCCCCCCGGCCATGTGCCTTGACATCAATCAGCTCAGTGGTACCGGGTACACCACCGACTTTGGGTTGATGTTGTGCAGTGAGATGCACAACACCGTGTTACGCACCTCCGAGCCGTCGGATAGTGCATCCGACGGCTTGGATCTCATCTCAGCAACCAACGATTGAGAACCGTTTATTATCAAGATGAGATCCAAGTCGTCAGATGCACGATTCAACGGCTCGGAGGTACGCACACCAATACGCAGCACCATCCTCAATTCGTACGCCACCTATTTCGCTAAAAATTAAACCACCACAAAAATTCACATTTAGCTATATGAAACTATCAGTGAGGACATTAAACGATATCTGGTACGTACGTTGGTTAATATGCACCAGGGGCGGACACAAGGGATGCTGGAGTGTCCAGGTGCCTGCATAATTCTAAGGTCTCGTTCCGCTAAAGTTTTTATTTTTTTAAGTATATTTATTTTTCACTTTACAAGACCGGTCATATTCTTATATTACATCACCTTTAACTCAAAAAAATAAGCACTTATTTTAGTTAGTTGAACGGTGCTTAAATACTCTCATTAGTTGTACTCCGTATTACAAGAAGTTCTGTGGGATTGGCCCCAGTAAATCTCTTGGTTGAAAAAAAAATTCAAAATTCCTACATATGTGTGAAAAAAAACCCTTATAAAATTTCAAAGAAGAAGAAAAGGCTATGATCAACTAGAAGCTAAAACAGATTAAAAAATATATATAGTAGAAGCTAAAACATTAATATTTGTAGGTCAATATCAAAGTGGGGCTGGACCATACGGGAATTTATTAGACCAAGAGTTTAAAATCCACTCCTACATGGTTTCTCTTTTCTATGCAGCGTAATTTTAATTAAAAGGTTCCGTTCTGCTAAAGAAAATAAATACTTATTTTTTAAATTAAAATTGATGAATTATGAGAGAATGATCTGTCTCGTAAAATAAAAAATAATTACTTAAAAATACGAACCTTAAGGGTACGGGGCTTGAGTAATTTTTTCTTCCTTTTGAATCTGAATATAACATGTGGAAATCCTCAAATCTATCCAAATTGGGGAGGTTCCTTGTACATTTGTTCTTTATTTAATAATAATAAAAAGTTGCTGACCACAAAATCGGCACGAAAGCACCGGCCCGGTATTGCTTTACAGCCAAACTTCACCTTTCAATTCGACCCTCCAAGTAAGAGAGAGAGCTCTAAACGGTGGATGTCAAACCTTGGATATTTGGCCTAATTTCATTAGTGTTTTATTGTTATTAGGGAGAGTTTAAAAAAAATCCAGGAATATATCTTTTGGGGGTTACGCCGAAGTCAAAACATAAAATATAGCCTATGTGTCAAGTAGGCCCAATAAACTTTGGGCTAAAGATTCAGACCTTTTCTTTTTCTTTTTCTTTTTGGTAATGTAAAGTGTATAGTATAACGCCAGCTTGCGCACACTTCAAATTAATCCCTACAGCCTCTCCCTCAGTCGTTTCATACGGTTGCCTATGGGGGTGAGGTGTTCCCTCGAGGTGGGGGCAACTTTGCTACAGCCATCGACCAAACCCATATCGAATCTCCACCACAAGCAACCATGTGAAACAGCCCATTCAAAATTTTTTTTTTAAATTATTGAACGGCTCGGATTATCTGTACGAGATCTGGAGTCGGTGGAGAATCGGTATGGATTTGATCGGTGGTGATAGGTTTTTCCGATTTGGGGGGAAGGAAAATCAAACACGAGAGGAGGGAGCAAAACCCTAGAGTCACCACTTTACCCAACTTGGGTTAATATTGAGACCTAATTCTTTCTCTGGTTTCTCTCTTCTATTCTAAGTATTTTACTACTAGTACTACTAACTCTGATCACTTCCGAGATTCATCATTAATTAGAGGAGACTTTGGTTAACCCCTCCCACGCAGTCTCCGACCAATTTCCCCCTAACTTTGGACCATTTGCAATAAAATAAATAAATTTTCACATGGTACAAGCATAATAAACAATTCAATTTACTTGGAATGGAAGAGACTACTGGTGAAGGCTGTTTTGAATTTTAGTCCTTACCCCAAAAGGCTCCCAACACCGCTAATCAAGGGAGTTTTTCTACGTATTCTTTCTAAAACTTAGTAGTATTAATTAATTTGTTAGATTTCCTTTTCTAATTAAATTAATGGAGTGATTTAAGGTCCCTGGATATCTGGTTAGGTAATACTATACTATATATAGAAGAGAGTCTTTGGTGGTTTTTTTTTTTGTAAACAAGTCTTTGGTTGTTCATCGTTTGGGTTTGAAACTTGTTGGAGAAGCCACCCTACAGAACCCTTTTTGTTGCGCAGTTGGTTAATGAGAGAATGTAACCTGGACAACACCAGAGTTAGTTTGGTCAGTTGGTGGATTTGCTCCCCACACAATTGACTGGATTTGATTAATTATTGGGGTGAGGCTGCAAGAAAGTAACCTGGCCTGGGCACCCCTAACCAAACAAGAGAAGGAATTAGTTGAGGTGTGCGTGAGCTGTCCTGGACGTACACCCTTGAGGCCTTGACTGTCAAAACCAAAAGAAAAAAGAAATAAAGAATAAAGCTACATATGATGAAAACACTCCACTCTAGGGTGCGGCAAAAGTCGCATTAGTTTTAGTGTTTGAAGTTACCAAAACACCCTTTCACCTTTCAATAAAAGGAGCATTTGGTAATCTCAGAGGAGTACGAAGAGGAGTCTCGTTAGTAAAAAGAGGAGTCTGGTTAGTAAAAAGAGGAGTATTAAAATCATTCCGCAAACTAAAAATCTCAAATATCACAAGACAAAAAGTTCTTTTCTCTAATTTGGCACCTTCCCGTCCTAGCGAAAGTGCCAAACTATTGTCCCAAGTGATTGATAATGTATAAGCATATGGTCCACAACACTATCGATCAATGCATGTGTGCTTTCAAGTTTTGGACACTGATCACAAATAGCTAGCTAGTTGCTTCAGACCTTTGAATTTTATGGTTAAAGTACTGGGCAGGAAGAAACAATTCTAACCAAGCTGCCTATTGCACTCTGCACTTATAATGGGCTGAATTTTTCCTTACCCTAATTTTACTTACCACAACTTGTTCGGTATAGGGTCAACTTTAGAAGAAAAAACCGGGTCGGGCAAACGTTTATTGCTCAAGTACACGGGGAGCGCTGATATAACACATATATACGTCTTATTTGCTTCGACAACTTTTTTTTGTTTTACGTTCGATACGTGATTTGTTTTTAAAAAAAATAAAAATCATACAGAAGTCGGAACAACTCATCCAAGCTCCTTTCTTGATTTTCACGAGTGAGTTGTGCGACTCTTCAAGTAATGAAAATCGGGTCGACTAATGGAGTACCGTCAAACCACGTCAAGAGATCATTAATTTCTTCATGTTTTATGTGTTCTAATATGATCGTGCATGTGTGTCTTAACTTAGGGGAAAAAAATAGCTAGGAGATTCCTACGTACGATTCCTAAAATCTTTTTTGACCTTTTACCATGTTTTAGGTAAAATGTTGTACTTTGATCCTCACACTAATCATAATTAATTACCACGTAACTCTGTTGATATTTTGTTGGAAGTTTGTCCATTTGCCTCTAACTAAAAGTGGGTCATGGAGTAGTTTTCTTTCCACATCCTTCATCACCTCAGCCAGCAAACTGCTTTAGATGATGTGAAAGTGAGTGATTGTTTGTGTCATATCTGTTTTTGTTTTCGGTAATGCGGGACGCACCTCAAATTAATTCCTTTAATCTCTATTACAGTGAAACGACCAGCTTACGTATGAGAGCCGTAAGGTGGCTCTAAGAAATGCAGACAAGAGACAATAATCCAAAACGAGAGCAAATCAGTGTACTTATTTAATTTGACTAGCTTATTGGCTGAATAATAAGCCAATATATAATCAGGGCTAATTTTTCTAGCCAAACCGGGCCTAAGAAAGATGATTCCTACTGAATTGAAATCGTAATTGCACCTACCTGACCATCACGTACACTAGCATTGGTTCAAACCCTCATCAGTAACGTTTCTCATTAGGTTATGAAATTAGTCAAAACACAAAGGGGAAAATCATCAACAATATTCATGACCTAATTTACTTAATTTCTTCAATTGGTATAAAACAAAGCTAACCTAAAAGTTTCGAAAGCTTCATGTGACCTAACACATCGCCAGCATGGTTGGTATCAACCCAATTCAGTCATTAGTATGCTAGCTACTTAAGTTTTCTTATTCCGACAAAATGCCATGTGACTGTCGTATTTTAACGGAAATGAAAATCCTCTGTTCTGTCTATGATAGAGCAGAATCCAAGTTGCCTACGATTCGAGAATTGGGTCGTCTGCGGTCCTTAATTTGGACTAAATTACTGGTAAGAGTCTCTGAGCAAATCCGAACTGATAATTGCAGCAACGGACGATTCAAATTTAGACTGTCTCGTTCGTGTAGTCCCGAAACTTGGACTTCAGAAAATCCGAACCCTTAATTAGTCAAGAATATGACGATGCAAAATTTCAAATGTAGTTGTGGTGTGAAACAAATTAATAGTCCGATTAGTTCAATTCATTCATGTACTGAATCTTCTGACCACAGAAAAACAATATTGAAAAACAATTTTGGCGTCAACAATACCCATTATTAGTACTAATATTTTTTTGGAAAATCTTCTCCAATATTTGTACTCCCCTCTGCAATGAGAATATCCCCTTTTCTTTTCTTTTTTTTTGAAAAAAAAAAAAAGGTTATGCACTGGACCACCGATCTGGATCTATTGATTAGCTTGTGCATGGATCTGTCTCTACGTTGTTCCCTTCCTTCACATCACTTTCAAGTTTAATCCTGTTGATGGTACCATTATCTGTCCTGAGAATAGTACTAAGGAAAAGCCAGAACTGTACCCCACGACGGAACGAGGGGCGGATGAGTTTGTACGACAGTTCTATTCAAGTTTTGTTTTTTTTTTTTTAGCCTTGTAGCTAGTTTCTGTTTTTCCTAAAACCTTCAAAATTAGTCGAGGACACGCTCTAAACCTTGGGACTACTAGAGGGTATGTTCAGTTGTTAACTTCAGGATCCCGGAATTAGTCAAGCTAGATGCGGGCAAGATGACCCAAACATCCGGTTATTAAAAAAAAAAAGGCATCATCATATGGTAGAGAATCTGCATACATCTCTTATAAACATGCATACACTTATCTAATGAACTTCTTTTTCAGATGGACAAACTGTGCAAAATGCTCATAAAAAAAAAATAAAATCCCAGGGGGCTATGAATGGGTCTACTTATTAGTGTTATTATGCCAAAATCTTTGGTATTAGTGGCCTACTTAGATTAACCGAATCCGCCTGGATGGCCTTGATTACTGTACCTAAGCGTGACTGGAAGGTGATTATCGATACGATTAATTTTCTATTAATTACTCCATCCATCATGTATCCATGTTATGAAACCACCAAAAAAAAAAAAGCTAAGCTAACCAGATAATTAATCTTGTTTATTCATGGAGATTGTAGCCAAGAAGTGGAACTTGGTCTGTCTACAGGGAAATTTTTGGATGGAAATAGGGTACGGCTGATGTGTGGTACCCATGCAGCACATACAAGCTGTTCAAAAATGCAACTGACGGCTCGGATTGAAAGTTACAAAATGGATTCAAGAAAATGGAAAAAGGAAAAGGAAAAGAGGGTTTCAATCCGAGTCCTCGATTGCATTGTTTGGACGGCTCGAATGTGTTGTACGGGTGCCACATGATACCAGGTTTGCAACCAAAAATTTCTCCTGTGTACGAGTAGATGGGTCGAGGAGAAAAGTCCCATCTAGGATCCATTTACTGGGCTCAAATTACGGTCCATCGCACGCAGGCTTATAAAGTAATGGGCCTATTTCGTTGTTTGGGCCAATTCCTCCTAAGCCTCTAAAAAGTAATGGACCTTTTTTTTTTTTTTTTTGTTTAAAACGACAAAATGCTACCAAATGTGGGTTGTGGCCTAGTAATTAACACAAAGAGCAGTTGCATAAGCTGGCCAGGACATCCGATTGTATAGGGGGAGGGAAAAAAAAAAGGGCATGTGCGCGGGGCCTGAAAACCTTGTTCGATGCTTCAAGGTCACGAGCAGTGGCAAACACATGATTTGTGTCTAGCAAAGGCCCAAATCACATGTTTTTCATATTGATAGTAAAAAAATGTATTTTGTGTGTGCGCGCGCGCCTACATATATTTCTACTTGTCAGTCCGAAGAAGAGACGGTGTTGTGTGTATGTGCATAGTTTTACACATGCAACCTAAACAACGACTGATAACTTGAAATTTTAGGAATTTTTTTAACCCCACACAGGGAAGTCTTTAAGAACTTTTTCTTCACTCAAAGGACATGCAGGAGCCAATCCCATCGAATTTTTCCTATTTAACTTAAAAATTAGTACTATAATATGCTAATGTATTTGAAGTTGTGAAGGGCCCGGGTCCCACCCCTCTAGGACCTCCGGACCCCTGGTCACGAGGGAAAATTTGTCGTCTGCGTTTCCTACAAATGAGTTTTGGAATTTTTTTTCTTGTAAAATTAAACACATTAGAATCGCAAAAAGACATAAAAGAACATTAACCTACAAATGGGTTTTGGAGTTCAACCAAATTACGTACTGTGACTAGAGGAAATGCAATGTGCATGCAACCAGAAGAACCATTTTCATAGTTGACCAGAGCTTAATCGATGTGTTGTGCATCTAAATATCGTGTGTGTATATAACTTTATAAAACTCAAAAATCATTCCAGGAAAAAGTGAAGAAATATCACAAAAAACATCATATGGTTTTGGTTATGGAGGCATTAAACACGTTAAAAGAGTCATGTATATTTGTTTGAGGTATTGGAGGAAACTAAACCTACTTTACATAATTCGTCGGACTCATATATCTGGAATTCAGAAATGAATTCGTATCAACGTATGTATTGTCTGACGCCCTTAGACCGTTTGTTTCATCCATCATTTCTCTATATATATTTTTTTATTTTTTTGATAAATGGGGGTGTGAAGCCGTTTTCATTGGACCTATTCTATGCGGGTGCAAGGAAAAAAAAGACCAGCGGTCCACGAGCGCGCACGTGGGTTGGTACGGGAGTGGCATCGTCTCTCTATTTCATTCGTTATTTCTACGGTCTTTAGCATCGCTTGCAAGTGGGCTATTGAAAGTTATTATTTTTCAGGTGAATCTAGTATAAGAAAATTGATCTATATAAACTTTCTAGCAAAAGGGATAGGAATCAACCAGTAGAACTGACTCATTTACATGTCAGATGCTCAAACACTTATTCTACCGGTTATTGCAAATATTAAGTTTAACGATTGTTGTACTATTGCCTTGGTTGGCCCAAGAGAGCTATTCAAGAGTAAGCTAGTTTTATGTAGGTGGCTATCTAACGACTTGGTTATATCTTTCTTTACAGAAGACTGAGATTTTCATAATAAGTTTATACGGGTGGTTGACTACGAGGGTGTCAAGGCTCAATCAGGTAGATTTACATTATTGAGATATATGCATCAAGAAGTCATGCAGGACCCTGCAGGGATGTTGCCAAGCACTTCCGGTGCCAAGCGGCATCCGCCATGGCAGTATAGCCAAGTTTATAACTCAATTAATCTCATTTCAAAAATATAAATTGTCTACACTTTCTCTACCAGAAAGTAAAACATTATTGTCCAAAAGCTAACTAGCTAGGTTGCTTACAAAACCGAAGTGTTGAAGGCCATGGTGTAACCCCTTTATTAGCAGCCAAAAAAGGGGGGAAAACAGGCCATGTTTTCATTTCTATAAATGGAGTGTCAAATCGAGATTTTGATTCTTGTCACCATGATCACTCTCCGGGTCATAATCCAGATTATTTGCTGATAGATACTGAGAGGACGCGCCATCGAAACCACCACATCGTGCGCCCCTCTGCCAATCATCTCGATCTAACAGACCGTAAGGATGGCTGAGATAGTTTCCGCGGCATAACACAACATTCTCAAACCGAGGTGCACCATTTGATCCGAACCCATCCGGAAACTGTTGGCCCGAAAATTGGCCAAGGCTGGCCGCGTGAGCCGTAATGTAGAGCGAAGGACTGAAAAGTCCAAGAGGGTGGTTCGGAGCGAAAATAAGTGGCGGTTGCGGTGGGAATGAAGAGAAAGCGTTCATTGCGTAGTCGGAAGCCCTTTTAGCTTTTCTAGCCGCGTTTCTCTCTTTCTTGTGAGCATTTTGATGCCCTCCCAGAGCTTGGGAACTGTGAAACTTCCTTGAACAAAATAAACAAGGAAATGATCTTGTTGCGCCGTCTTCTGCATTGCTTGTTGCAACAATGTTATCTTCATGTTCCATATCTGTAACAAACAAACAAAAAATTGAATGTTAAAACCTACCAAAACAATTGAAAATGGGAAGAGGTGAGAATGTGTTTTGGTTTTGGAACCATATAAGGAACCTTCAAATGGCGTTGCTTGATAGAATGGCAGGGGAGTAGAACAGGAGAACCAAATTTAGAGAGTTTGAACTTTGGCTTTTGATTTGATGGGAAGAGGTAAGGAGAGGGAGTTCAGAACTAAGTTTTCAAGAGTTGGGAAATGTGAAGAGGGTGTAGGTGCATCTAATTTAGTATTGGAAAGTGTGTTGGGTGCAAGAGAGTGTATGGGCTTGGAAACAGAAGAGATAAGAGAGAGAGAGAGAGAGAGAGAGAGAGAGAGAGAGAGAGAGAGAGAGTTATGGATGTGCTGAGACAAAGATCAGAGATGTGTGGATTGGAATTTGGAAGGAAAAAATGGGAATCTTTTTCTGTCTTCCTCTATCTCTCTCTGACAGTTTATCTGATTCATGGGCACTTGGGTTTTCTTCGCAGGAGTTTCCCCCAGTTCTTTCCCCCTGCCCACCCCCCAATTAAGAGTTTTCCCTTTTCTGCATCCCATTAGTCTACTGAGCAAACTAGTTCCTTCCTTGTTCAAAGACACCGTTGTCATGTACCTCAGTTTGTTAAAAAAACAAATAACAGACTTCATACAAGTGTGTGTTAATAAAAATTGTTAGGGCATTGCCTTGGAAGGGACTCAAGTGAGCTTTTTGTACAAGTGTCCAAACCAATTTACGCGCATCTTAATGAATCTTGAGAACCAATTCAACCAGCCATGGGGGCCTCAAGTAAGCTTACCGAATCTCAAATACCCTCCAACTCCAATCACGATGCCCAAGCCAACTAGAGGAAAGACATATTCCAAGAGTAGAGTAGTACTCCCTTAGAGTAGGGCTCAATAAAGGAAGCCAGAAGAGCTTAAAGCCTTAAATGATCATCTGGTTTGTGACCTCCATTGGCCAATGTGGAAGGGATTGGGTGTCTAGAAAGAAAGCAAAATACAGAGTCCCCCACTTTGGTCAGAGTAGCGGTTGCCTCAATATTCAGCCTCTCTCTCTCTCTCTCTCTCTCTCTCTCTCTCTCTACAGTAATGCCATGAATTCTGGTTTAGAATAGTGATGGAAATACTAATTGATCTCTCTCTAGAAGGAAATAAATAGTGATGGGGGGTTACAGGCCCTACCGCCCTAGTACCCCTGTATTCTCTGACATCTCCACCGCCAGCCACATCCCAACGGCAACTTGTCACTTTTACAAACCCCCCATTCGTTGCATGCACTGTATCTAACCCCACCAGTGCAACTGCTTTCACAGTTCATGTCCGTATTTACACACGCAAAGCCGAGTTTAAGTATCCAGTGGTCCTTCGAGACCGCCATGAGGTACCCAACTCTCTTTAAAATCAATTCCACTCCGATGCCGCCATGTGGTACCCAACTTTCTTTAAAATCAGTGCCACTCGCTCCGCAATCGTAAACTCCGTGCGCCCAACTCGCTTCGCAATCACACATTCATTTAAGATCATATACTCTCACGTGATCTTGCATGAATGTATAATTTTGAAGAAGTTGCGATACCGCATCACGGTATGAAGAAGCACCCTGTAATTTCCCCTCGGGTCGAAAATGAGAGATTACCTGTTATCACAAGCTATCATTTGCCAAACATCGTCGGTTTTCTACGTCCATCTGCCAATTCCATCTGGTCACAAGCATCATAGGGCGTGAAATTTGATCACAATTTCGAGACCATTGACCTAATTTATAGAAAAAATAGATTTTACCATTATCGTTTTACCCAATAGACTCCCCTTTTTTGTTCTCCTTCAAAGGAGTACAACATTATTCCTAAATCCTAACCCACGAAAAAGATAATCTGTAATATTTTTACATCAATAAAAACCAGAAAATAATGCATGAGACAAAAAATATATATGTAAAAAAGAGTGAATCAATTCTCATAAACTTCACGGACAACGGGACAACAAACGCTGCACTGGAAAAATAGAATATAATACAAGATACACAAGCTTTTTGACTTCCAACCCTAAAGGGTTTATGTGCTGATTTCTGAATTAGATGGATAATAGGAATGGAGCCAAATCAGAACGGTAACGCGAAGTTACCCCCAGCAATGAAAGAAAAGAAAATTCATACGTTTTAATTAAATGAATTATGAACAAAACAAATAAAGATCGATACAACTCTCAAGCCCAGGGATGGCATTACCAAAAACAGGGCTATAGGCAGGAGGTAGCGGAGTCTTGTTAGAAGAGACCACTTTTCTGAACAACTTACTATATCAAAAGATTAACAGTCAGAATGTGAAAATCTAACGAATATAATTAACACTCAAGACTGGACTCAGGCACAACCAAAACATTTACTTATCGAGAAAAAATGGGATGATACGGGTGCTGGTACTTGGTCTGGTTCAGGCTCAGGCCTAGGCTTCTTGTGAGGAAGGTGTTTAAAGAAGGCTTTCACGGCTCCACTCACCCCGTCTTCATTTTGCATGGACTGGGAGAGTCCTACAGCACGCTCCTTTACCTGCATTTTCTCTCAAGTTTGAGTCGTCCGTTTGATCCAGAAGAAAAAAGATAATGGAAAGTGAAATTGGTAGAAACTAAAGTGAAAGGGACGAAGATGAAAGAAAAAAAAGAATTTCTTTCCTTGAATACATTTCGACTAGGATGAGACAATTTAAGGAAGGATATGAAATCTTTCTTAGGTTGAATACCATGAAGGAAAACTATTTATTTACTAGTCTAAATTAACATTCCATATTTTCAAATCCAGAAAATTGCTTAGACGAAAAAGAAAGGCAAATTTGCAATCAAATTGTAGATAACCATTTTCAGGAGTAGATATAAATTTTATTGTGTTTTCTTTCCTTTTTTTTCCAGGAACGTGAGAAGCAACTTTAAATGCATTATATTGGAAATGTTAGTTTCTCGCACCTTCCATCATTCTCTATCTACTCAAACTCGTGATTTTTTCTCTTTCTATCAGTTTCTAAATTGTACAATTTTCTAGCTAATAAAACAAAGCCTAGGCGAACTATTATTTTCTAGCATTTCACCCATACTGAGAATGTCAAAACGTTCAGCACATATTTTAGCAGCATACACATTTGTTCAGATTTCCTCTAAAGAGGGACATTAAAAACAGTGGGTTGCATAGGAATATTCTGACGCTGAAATTAGGAAGTTACCTTAGGATCTAGCATGAATTTAATTGCATCAACCAACTTGGTAAGTGAGAACTCATCTATCGGTATAGGTGCAGGACCAACTCCCCTGGCATGCACACGATCTCCCCAAAATGGTTGGTCGCCGAAAAATGGTACAATCGTTGTTGGACACTAAACGACGCAACAGATCATTAAAATTTAAAACCTAAAACAAACAGAATTGCATACGACACTGAATCGAAAAGCCAGTCCTGAAGCCTCACCGCAGCTTTGAGACCAGCAGCTGTTGTTCCTGCACCCCCGTGATGCACCTGAAAGCAAAAGCATACAGCAATAAAATATAATGCCGGGTCGGATTTACGGATTTTAAACAAATGGACCTTTTCATACCTCCTTATGGCTTATACACGAATCTTTAGTGACATATAAAGTTACAAACTCTATTAATCTTTCCCTACAATATATGAAGTTCAACCTCAAAACACTAGATTTCAAATCCACTCATCTAAATCGAACTTCAATTGTGGAACAATGACTATTCAAAGTAGTAGACGAAACCAACTACCGAGCACAAACTTGAACCAAAAATTTATTAGCGTAGGATCAATATCTGCTCAGAAGCAAAGAGAAAGACATCTCCTTCATGTTTAATTGCTTATTTAGCAATTAAGTCTGTGCTCTTTAGTTTTTGTTTACAAGAGAAAAAGACCAATATGTAAACTTGGAAGAAAAATTTTTGGGCAAGCGAGAAAATCGCTACTAACTAGAGTTGGAAAAATTATCATGTCAGACATCCCGACCAGATTCTAGCTATATTGCTTCCAAATCACAAAAATAGTGGATATGGAAGTATCTGAATCATATGTTAAGAAAAGAAGTTCAACAATCCTGTTGCTGCCTCAACCAAATAATTAAAAGCAACAAACTAAACAACAAGGCCTCACCACAGCTGCACATTGTAAGAAAAGCCAGTCATGAGGGCAGTTGTCCAGCAAGTATACAAAGTCCTTCGGCTCTTTCACTGAAAAAAACAATTCAGCAAAATAGAAAGAATGGCCCATCACATACACAGAAAAGACAAATATGAAGAGAGTTTGTTTCACAAGCTCCCTTTTTGGTGGCGTGTAGACTATGCACAAAAAGTCCAAGTTTTACATCTTTGAATCAAATTTAAAAGTAAATAATTAAAACTACATTTGTGGTGTTTTCTAACTTGAACCAATCTTGTCAGAATCGAGACTGCTCTTTAAAAATAACTTAAAAGGCAAATGTCCAAATGATGATTGAAAATTTTCAAGTACAAATTGAACACAAAATACAACTTTTGAGGAAGAAAAGTGGACAGAAATGGGATTAGGCAGTGTTCTAAATGGCGGCCGCCTAGGCGCTTGGAGGTGCCCTGCCGCCACGCCAATAGCCCTTGGCGTTTGATTTGGCACCCAGAGAGGTTTGGTGGTGTTTGGTGGCCGCCTTGGCGGGCTTGGTGGTCTTGGCAGCGGCGGCGTCTTTGGAGGCCTTTGGCGGCCTAAAAAAAATAATACGAGGGAGGTGAGCGAAGCCGTGCTACTTATTGTCTTATTCAACTTAGTTGCTACTACTTAATTTCATTTGGATTTATACTTTGAAGTTTGAACTTGTATTATGGATACATGGAATATAGTTTGATTGGATAATGGTTTGTTAAAAAAATTAAAAAATCCGCCGAATTGCTTGGCGCCGCCTAGGCGGCTTGGCGCTTGGAGGCGGGTCTCTGCCCGACTATCGCCAAGCGCCATTTAGAACATTGGGATTAGGCTTAAATGCATAGAGTCAAAGATGGAAAAGGAAACTTACAGTTACCCAGGCCACCCCAGCCTTTGTTAATGATACCCCTTTGTCCAGTTGTTTCTAGTGCTTCCACAATTATTTGGGTCATTTTCTCAGGCTCTTGAACGGGCTGCAAGAAATGAATCACTTAAAAGTTGGGAATACATGCTGCTATACAAAAAGAGAAATGTCACTACTTAATAACAGGAGACTGGAGTGCAAAAACAGAATTTACACATAACTTCTACTACCAGGATATTCCCATAGAGAATTCAAACATATCTTAAAGAGCATTTGAACCATCACTCAAAACACTAATAGAGGGTTCTCAGTGTTGAGTGGAAAATTACAGGTTTTTATCTTTAACATCCATAAAAATACAACGATTTCGTGAGAATGACTAATATCACCAGTAAAAGTAATAAAGGCCAAGGAGGATACCCAAGCGGAAAGTACAAGTGCATTTGCAAGAAGAATATAAGAGAAGAATGATTGGTCCTTCTCCCCTTCAACAAAATTCAGCACGACTGTAGACATATTATATTCTAGAATACAATAGATGCCATGCCATACAATAGGAATTAAAAAAAAAAGAGCTGTTTAAGTAGCCACCAGAAAATAGGAAATCCTTGTCTTCAGAGAAAAGAACCATAAAGCTGAGTACAGCTAAGGACACTCACAAGGCTTCCGAACCCTATATAGATAGGCTTTGGCCCTGCTTTAAGCCAGTCCATAAGCTCCCGAGGAGGTTCATAATTTGATGCAAGATCAAGGAAGCAAAATCCAACCACATCCACCTTTGGCCCCCAGTCTGAGAACCAATAAATGACAGTCAAGCCATGGACCAAACAAGGAATACAAAAAAGAACATTATCTCAGAGAGAACATATAAAAACTTGAAGAATGCTAAATAGAAAAGCAAGTAAAATATGACGATACACATAAACACCATGAAAGGCTCCGGAAAAGTTATGCCAGTACGCATCCACTCAAACATCCAAAGGCTATTTACCAACACAAATAATCCCTATAGTGAAGATTTGGAACTTGCTCCTTGCAATCTTTTGGCGTAGCTGGGGTCATGCCTCATTCCGTGAAGGCTCTTTTTGATTGTTGGCACTAAGGCTGGCCGAATAGAAGAGATAGGGAAGTTTGGAATATAGTGCCCCTTTGTGTTTCATGGTGAATTTGGAATGGAAGGAACTCTAAATCTTTTGTTTTCTGTTGTAGAGAGGATCTTCCCTTTTCATTGGATTCTTTTGTAGAGTGTTTTGGAGAGTTCTATATCTCTATGGATATCTACAGTTTGGGGTTTTCCTTAGTTATACAATTCGTCTGCTTATACTCTGTGTGCAGCAAGAATGCGCCTGTTTGTCATCTTTCACTAAACCATTTTATTGCCTATCTCTGTTTATACAAAAAAACACTGACATGCATCCCTTGTAGGTTTGGATGTAGGTAATTAGGTAGGCCTATATGCATTGCTCAACGCTAAAAAAGACATTAACAAAAATTTAAAACAAGCAAATCCCAAGATTGAGACAACACTCCCCACAACAGCCAGCCACCCACATGAGCAGTCAAAAAACCCAACCAAACCCTCCAACCTAAATGCTTTTTTATTCGAACCTCAGATGCTTCTTGGTAGTAAAACGTTCTATGCTGATCGATTCTCACAATAAGGATATCTACACAAGTACATTATTCACCAAAAGAAGAGATATAAGCTTTGCAAACGAATCTCCTTAGTTACAAATCAAACATACTCAAATGATCCAACCACTGCTATTTGCCATGCTAAAAGAGAATATGAAAATTCCAGTTATGGGAATGGGAACATACACGGTATTCTTCATACCAAAAAAGGAGACTACTTCCCCTTATTCATTATGTAAGAGACCACATACAAGGACGGACTCAATTTCGCTAAATAACTGCCTGCCTAAAATGACCGAGATATCTAGCCAAAATGCATAGTCATAGCCTTTGATGAGTTAATGCCAGCCATTCTCTTAGATGATCTTGCAAATAAACAGTGAAGGTCACCAAAATGGCTAATCTCGAAAATTTCTTGGTACCACAACTGTCTGCCTTGAATATTTCTGTGCATCTCAATTGCACACTTCTGTTTCTTGAGTAGAAAACTTGTGCCGTGGCTTTAAATTCTACCTAACACTTAAAAAGGTAAAAGCATATTGCTTTTACTATGCCAAGTCATGCGCATTGCTCAAACCAAGGTGCAATAAGAAGACCTCCTTTCAACGTCCTCCCTCTTCTTTACTATTTTGTCGTTATCCTATGAGTATCGTTCTTATTTGAGTTTCATCATAATCCAAAAACAAACACTAACCACACTTTTATGGACCCGATAGAAAGAGGTACAACCCTAAATAAACTTACACTATGGCTTTCCCCTAAAATATAAATAAGAAAAAAGGTTGAAAAGAACAGACAGAGAGAGATGGATAACTAAAAGATGTCAGTTCGTAAGGTAACGAAAGGATTGGAACAACAGTTGTTTCACATAATAGAAAGACAACTCAACAATCATGCTATCTATACCAACTCTAGACAACCACCTTTCGGTTTGGGAACAAGGTGAGGACTCCATATGTATCCATATGGCACGTCAGATTCCGAGCCTTGTGAACCACTTAAATAGGTGACTGGTCGGAGCTTCAACTTCTTTTTCCTAAGATCATTTACCATATCCCGTATTCCAAGCCAAATCAGAGAGTCAACAATTTGATATGACAGCTGCCAAATTCAGAGATAATGTGATGTTAAACAAAAAAATCCCAACGTACAAGATTAAACTAAGAGCAGAACTACTAGTTAAGGGGCACATAAGTTAATCAAATTCAACAGGCTCACTCTATATCCAGCTGATTGCTTAACACGGGATAAAGGATGTGGGAACTCACTAGTAGGCCTGGTAAGAGACAATAAAAAGTCATTTTCACAATGTCATTACACAAACTCATCTTAAAAAAACTCATTCAACCATGTGAACACAAAAAGTGGGACAGACAGGGTAAACAGGACAAAATGAAATGCAATCTACAGAATGATCATTGCACAATATTTGTAGTAAGATAAGATTAAAAACAAGACTTACGTCCATGGCATCGTGAAAAATACATGAAGCGGTACTTTCAGTGCCTCTGCCACATGTGTATGCCCTAAAAGAATGTCCAGGTAAGTAACTTAATGTGAATAGATAGAATGCCATCATACTTAATCTTGGAGATAATAATATAATGAAATACAATATGGTCAACAGGTAAGCACCGGGATTGATCATCAAACCTACTGGTTATGAAGAGTTTGCAATCCCCCAAAAAAGAACCAAAGATATAAGAAACAGAGCATCATGGCCAGAAAAAGCCTTCCCAATCAGTATCACGTATATTCCCTAATTGAAGAATGCTAACTCAACAGGCGTATAACTTGAATAGTGGTTTTCTTTCACTACAATTCTCCATAATTATAATCCTTATTTGAGCCAGAATGCACCATACAAGCCCCCCGGTCGAGATGAACCTCCGCGGAATGGAGATAGTTATTCCGACAAAACAACAAAAGTACCTAATAATACAAATTGAACCTTGTAGCATATTAGTCCAAACTATCGCGTAATTTTAACCAGATAGAGATGACAAAATCCACGGTCATCAGACTTTTAAAAGTCAATATCAATGGAGGAAATAAGGGTGTGGAAAATGAGACAGGACATTGGGTCGCGCTCCCCCCTGGTGTCAAGGCAACCCACGGTTTCCCTCATCCAACTGCTGCATTCTGTTAAAGTCACCTTGCCATCACTGCTCTCGCCTGTATAAGGAGCGAGGTATTCTGGTATTAGCAGGGGAATCCGCCATTTCGGCTACTGTGATTTCCTGCTCGCTTGCTGGGTCTCTGCCAACTGGTCCCCTCCCGTTAAGGACAGGATTTGTTGTTCACCCGGCCCTTCTCTCAAGTAGGCCACTTTTAAGAACAAGAGACTCTTGATCCCTTAACTTCATTAACAGATATGTTACTCAAAAAGAATCGACAAGAATTTATCATTCTCTGTGATGATCGATTCTTGACTTCAGAAAAATATTACAGTAATTAAAAGGACCCGAAACATGAAGGCATCACGCCAAAGAGCGAGCATCCCAACAATATGACACCCTCACACCTCCACTAATCTAGCCATCAAGAACCTTCAAACGACACTCACAAGCAAACTAAGCCCAAATAGACGTGAATTGCAAAGAGGCAGCGAAGAAGTGCTTGGCGGAGTACGGCGTCGATAGGCCTACAATGGGAGATCGAGAAAATTCTGTCTCAGGCTTCCCTGCCGGGGAATCTATTCGCTACTATTGCACAGACAAGCTTTAGGAACATGTCATCATTGCGGTTCCGTTGTTCTTTCATATAGAAGGGCACACAAAATTACAAATAAAACATTGACCTGGTGGGGAATCTTGAACAATGGGCGAACCCAATCCAACATATATAATAGGGGGAGCAGATGCAAGCTTTTTCGGAATTAGGGCACTCAAATTTTTGAGCTACAACTTTGAATTATGCTCCTTCCAGATCTGTTGTTTCCTATCAGGTTGCTTGCACAATTAACAAGGACTATAATGCCTATGTGCTGGACAGAAACAAACAAATGAAAAAAATATGTATTGACAGGCAATGACAAAAATTGAGAAAATTAAGGACATTTTTCATTATGCTAAAGAACCAAATCCAAGTAAATATTGACAATAGATAATGGAGGGGAAATTAGAGAGGTACAAAAGATAAAGAAATTTTACTAAATCTAACCATAAACTGGCGGATTGGCAATAATTGCATCCGCTTTGAAAGGAATGCCAGAATCAATGTCAGGATCTTTACAAGCAGGAAGTAAAGAGTATATTATGTCCTTTATTTGGTTTCGCTGAATAGGTATCTCTGAAGGACCGGACGGCAAGAATCCTTTATTTTTAACCATATCTGCACCCAAAAAAAATTATTTCAATTGGTTGATCAAACCTGAATGTCAATTTCATTAGGTGACTAACTTGGAACTTGTTCATAAGGAAAATCGCACCCATTTCCAGTATCAACTATTTCCACAAAGTACTTTCAGTTCAGATCATCTCATAAATAATAACTATATCTAAAACGTGAAAAAACCGACTAAGAAGAATTTCTTACATCCAATGAAAGCATAAAAGACATGCCAAACAATTATATTTGAAAATGAGAAACTTATAGGCATGTTTGCGATTAGATTTCATAACTCTTACATACCTTTTAGGAAACTAACATTTATACCTGAGAAAAATACAAATGGATAGGATAGCACTACTGTTTCCAAGGGAAAAAAGAGCATATCCCAAGTGACATGAAGAACAAGTCAATATCTAGGAAGAAAACATTTTGGTGTCAAGAAAGAATTATAACTTGTTATTGACTCTTGGATAAATTGTTCCCTCAAGAAAACAGGTGAAAAGCATCACTATGTTTCCTTTCGGTGCTAATCATGGCATTTAAGTTGAACAAAAAGGAACCTCTGCTAAACTTTAAACAATTTTGAAAAATCATGGTACTCCGCTACTGTCTTACCAATTAATAATGAGGTCCTTGAGCATCAAGTTCCTCGAACTAACATCTCATATCAAGTAATTATAGAACTCTCTCATTGTCTATGCTGATTACTTATTAGTACCTATACTTAGTGTTCTAAAACAAGGAATTAATCGGCGATTAATTGCCGATTAATCATTGGCAGAGCCTATCCAATTAGATCCGACTAACGATTAATCACCGATTACTAATTAATATGCACCGATTAATTACTGATTAATCGCTCGAAGGTGGCTGACGGCCCAACTAGCGCCGAGTGACTTTTAGAACATTGCCTATACTCACTGAGTCGGATTTTTAAATCAACCATGGTGAACTACTTACATGGCTACTCACTTGCAGATATCAATAAAAGTTCCAAGGTCCAAGAAGTTCAAACAAAACCTCATAAAGATTCAAGAAGCTTAAAGAAGAACAAAATTGTGATAAGAGTGGTAAGAACCTAAGCTCAATTTAATTCTTAAGCCAAACATGACATAAGCAGCTGGAAACCAAATGATCCATATTCATACTCATCGGTAAAAGGTTGACAAGTTAAATGCAATCAATACTCCATCCCCACCCAGTAATCCCTTCAATCACATGTAAGATGCAGCAACACAACATAAATACAAAGTGTAAAAACAAATCATTGCGAAATGCATGTGAGATTGTTCACTAGTTGGTACATACATTCGGCAAGAATTTTGGGATCTCCACCAATAGGATAGAACTCCAACCCAGCAGTCAATACAAACTCCTTGAAATTTGAATGAGTTGCCAATCTTACACGGTGGCCATAATCCTGCAACATCCTCCCCGACGAAGAAACATACCAGATAAGGCTTCAAAAATTTCATACAATCCTGTACTTCAAATTTATCTGATTTGTTCTTTCACTAAACAAACTACCATTAGGTAACATGAATAACACCAGAAGAAATGGGTAGTAAGCACAAAAAGCATTGCCAAAAAGTCAAATATCTTTTGCTAAAATAAAAAAACATAAGAAAAGGTACAGCCAGCAATAAGGAAACAAAGACTTGGATTCTTGCCATACAATCCAATTCAAAAATAGTTTTATTACCATTTACCACAAACACCAAAAGTTGAAGGCTGGTGTTTTACCGTTTTCCTAATCATTGCTAGTTTCTTTTCAGGAAGTAACATCAAAGAGAGACGTCATAGACAAGAAATTTATGCTATCGTAGCCAAAGTCAGAACTCGCAAATAAGATAACTAACATCAAAGAGAGACATCATAGACAAGAAATTTAGCGTTTGGGCCTTGGACTAGGGTGTCAGCCATAATCAGGTAAAGGGTCAAAAATATTTCTCCCCAGCCTAAGCAGGTTGATGAAATCCTATTACTGAAATACCTCAAAGGAAAAGAAGTATACAGAAGCTCATAAATTATAATATGAAGAAACATTCTCAACCTGCAATCGTTTGCCAATTGCAACAAATGGCTGCACGTCACCACGTGTTCCAACTATAAGAATAACTATCTGCAGCGGGGGAATATATTGAAGTTCTGTCGAGTCAAGAGGTTCATCATCAGCTTCATTATACACAGTACAGGATCTCACACCAAAAGCCTGGGGTTCAACATCTCCTGGAACTTCAAATTCTACGGTCCCATCATCTTTCACAGTAGCTATTCTGTTCAACAGTTTCAGCTGCAGTGTTTGGAATGCTCAAAAGATGTCAAAGCTGGGTAAAGTATGACTGCAGTAAAGTTACAGTGCCAAACAAGAAATATGTTCTAGATAAGTAAACAAAAAATAATTAAGCTAAATGTAAACAAGAAGTATCATGAGCGAAAAGTAAGTAAACTAACAAATGAAACAAATATCACTGATATTGACATGTAGTTATGGTGTCGGGACTCAGGTGTCAAGGCTCAGAAAATCAAACGTGATACAAGAAGGAGAAAAGGTATCCAGCCTATTACAATTACACAAGGATCCTAACCAAAGTAAAATGTTTGCTGAAAAAACTCAACAAGCCGAAAGCTGTATGTCCACTGCTCAATTTAGAGACTCATCAGTTGCTTGAATTCAAAAGAAGGCAACTCAACGAAAAAGTTCATAAAATATGCACACTTGCATGTATGCATCTAGTAAGTTGTACATGTTCCTGCACACGAAGACCACTGGTTAACACCAAAAACTGACTCAATTCTAACTGTTCCACCTCTTAAATGCACAACATAGTACCGGATTAACCAAGGCTTTCATAAATTTGTGAACATATGTACTCCACGTTTTCAAAAAGCTTGTAAATCTACCCACCCAAAGAAAATTATAAACCAAAAAGCATACCATTGTCTCCAAATATAATGAATCGAAAAGCAATCAGCTAACTCAAAAAACTTTCTTCTTTTGTGACAAGTCGGTTGTCTCATCAATCTTGCACTAAAAAGATTTCTGATTTGACTGTTCCACAACCATCTATTTAAGTGGTTTTGACATTTCAGTCCCATTGCTGCTGTGAACCCTGTGTGATGAACTATGGATAGTGGCATAGTGCTTGATGAATCCTGCTTAGGTGGCTTAAAGAGAAAGGAGTATAGGAAAACAAAACTGAATAATTTGATGATCTGACTAAAGTTTGCAACTAGGGCCACTCTTCAAGTGTGCCTAGTTGAAGCACCATTAAAAGGATAGGTTTCACACCATCTCCATACTCTCTTGATTATTGAAGTTTAGAGTCGAATAGTCTAGCCTCCTATTTATTACTGATCAACCCTCACCATTTTATCCAATAGATAATCCAGACATCGCATAGATACTTATTACAAAAGAACAACTGATTGTCATTATAATTCAGGGAACCTAACACCGCAATTTGGAGATTGAGTTTAGTAAATTGGCAATATAAAACAGCAATGACAATCTTTGAGTGACATGCGAAAGCTGTGGTATAAGACAAGAAGAACATGGTGGTAGTCCTTCTGGTGATTAATACCTTCTGTTGGACGGGAATTCTATTGTCAAAAATTTGTGCTGCCTCTTCAGCAAGTATAGTGTTGCCTCTATGCCTCTCAGTCTTCGATCTTTCAATCTTAGGAGAACTCGACAGTGGCTCTGCTAGGTCAGAACTCAATACCTCCAATGGCAAAGTATTTACTCTAGCAACGTTCCTGCCAGCAGTCCCTGCAGTTTCAAAACCAAGAAGGTTTAGATGGGTCAGGAGAGACCCATGAACATGCAATTTTCATGAGCTTTATGTGGTTATGACAGAGAGACTACTGCAAAAGAGATTGGCCTTTCCCATTGAATGTCCAACTGTTAGAAAATTGAAACAACTTTAAAAAAAAATGTACTAATGCTTGTACGTTGAGTGGTACATCACTGCATGATGCCTCCATCCAATTGAGTGTAACAGTACTTATTGAATTCAAAGATATATGCCCAACAGCCAGGGCTATTTCCACAATGACCAATTATAGAGAATGAAAGAAACCAAAATTCTAAAACCAACTATATCCATTATGTTCCATTCTTCAGATGATATATGGACCTTTGGAAATATGTAAAGTACCCGTGTCGGAAACTTGACATTCAGATTTGTTTATAGCATATCTGTGCAAAATTTTTAATTAGTCATTTACCAAATAAACATGTTCTGTAATCATAACTCTGCATAGAACTCTCATATCATCCATAGAATGGCCTGTGATGCCTTTTAAAGACCACTTATCCTACAGCATAAACCAAATATCCCAAGAAATATAAATCCGGTATCACACCCAGGACCATGTAACATAAGTAGCATTCATCCAAGAACCTCTACAATTATGTAGCACGACAATTTTATTCCCGACTCGTAAATCTTCTAGTAAACAAATAGTCGTCCCGAGTTGTAACGGTAGTCACACAATCCTTCAGTACCCTCCGCTCCCACTCCCAATTCTCGCTCTCTGCTAACGCTCCCAATTTTTGCTCGCGCTAGTTCTAGTGGCTTGGGATGTTTTCGAAAGACACTATCGTGCTCCCGCAAACGCTTTATGTGACTTAGGTTGCAACCACAATTGAATAGAATTTATCCTCAACTTTAGAAAAACACAACGCAATTGAAGCCTTGGGAGTCTCACGGTGAAACCGACGCACCTGAAGAGTTACTGCCGCCATTGGACAGCACTGCATCGCCATGGCCGGCCAATTCACGACCACTAGTGCTGCTTTCCCCGGTGGCAACCTCTCGTTCGCCCTTGACCGAAACCTCCCCGGAACTCGCCGACGAACTCCCGCGGTTGTTCTCGTGCTCCGCCATACGCGGCGGAGGGAATTGCTGCCGCTGTCGTCGATCCGGATCGATGGAAGCTTCCGGTACCACGGTTGCGAGTGCGGATACGTGAACCTGGTGTGGCGTGGCGAAGGATCTACGGCGTCGAGATTGGTTTCGTGGAGAGTATCCGGGGAAAAGGTTTGGAGAGAGAGAGAGAGAGAGAGAGAGTCGGCACGTTGGAAGGAGTGGGGGCGGAGGGGTGTGTGAGATTGTGCTCGAACACACAAAAGAAAGCGCAGTGGACAGAGAGGACCGACGTGTCTCGTGGAGGGGTACTGACGTAAATTAGGTTCCCCGGTGCAACCGTCTGTGAACAATCATTGACCCGGATTGAGATATTATAGTTGTAGGAGTTGCTTGAAGCGACCACCCGGATTCAGTTCATGTCCAGTTCCCGTCCGGTCCAGTTTTGGGCCGTTGTGGGTCTTATGACCGGACCAGTTTTGGGCCGTTGTGAGTTCCTCTCGGGCCCATAATAATGATCAGAATCGTTCATTTTGTAGAACTCGACGAATATATCTTTCACCCCAAAAATTTACTTGAAGCGACCACCTGAATTTTCTGAATTTAAAAATCGTTCAGCTTTTAGAGCTCTTCGAAATTATTGTTCTTGTTGAAAATTATGTTGATTGGATAACAACTATTTGTGATTTCGTAACATGTTTATCTTTGAAAAAGATTTCAGCACTTGATTGAAATTGATTTTCCCAAACATTTTTGTGTTTGGAAAGCTATCTGCTCGACGTGGGAGAGGGGGCCTCCCTTGCTCGTATTCAGGTCAGGTACACAAGTGATATAAGTATTCAGCTTGCGCTAGGGCACAATTGTCTTTATGTCATTGCTCAAGTGCTTTCATGTTTTCAACAAGCTATCAGAAAAGTGAACAATATCGATCATTAAAATAGGCTAAAAAGGCTTAAGAAGAGCGTACCACAACAAAAAAAAAAAACATCCAATCTGTCCGGAGGATCTTAGGTTCATTTTATTTTGGCATTAATTCATTTAGCAAACTAGACCATGTTTCTCACTCCCGAGACGTACATTGCACATTTAATTTTCATAGTAGCTTAAGTCGTGCATTTATAAAATTATAAGTACAACTTAATTTTAATGGTTCAAAACTTTAATTTTATTCATGGAAAGGGTATGGTTATATACCAATAGCAATCAAATGAGTTCGCCATATACGATATATGTATAGTTCATTTTTTAAACAAATAATGTTTGCAGCCTATTTCTTTCACGATGATGCGATGAAAATTGTAAAGCCATGATTATCAAGTTAAATTATATATTTTTGTTGCATTACGCGATGGGATCTACAAAATGATTCTTAAGTCAAATAGTGACCAGATTCATCAACTAAATTGCATGAGTAGGTGTTCCATGCTTCTTTATAAGTTACTATTTTTTTCAGGCTATTTAGTTCGCCGTCAAATATCCCCAAAAAAATTTATCAAAAAAGGCCCACATTTATTATTATTTTTTTTTAAGTTTTAAGGAAACTAGATTAGTATGGGAATGGAATCCTATTCCCCACCCCCACCCCCCCCACCCCCCTTATTCCCGTAAAACAAACGTTCCTCAAAGTTCAATCCATCAATGGTTTAAGAAAAGAGATAATTGGGAACCTTGTTTAGTCAAAAAGGAGATAAGAAAAATGTCAAAAAAGAAATGAGGAATCTGGAACTCTGTTTAGGAAATAATTACTCGTTTTCTTTTTATGTTAGGCTTAAATGAGTTGTCACATCTGATGCAAAATATTGAGAATATCTTTAATAATAAAAAATGTGCGCAGGAATAAAGTTAAGGCTTTAATAATTCAAATTTAACAAGCGGTTTTTTCCATTTTTGTTGCAATTATTATAAACATAAACATAACTAAGGGAATCTGACATTAAACCAGGTTAATTAGTTGGCAAATACAGTTCACAATTTTTGGAATGATTGTAATCGTAGCATGATATACAGCCTGGCTATACTTGTATATTCCTAAACGATTGAAGAGGCCAAACTATCTTAGTATTAACTAAATTGCCATAGTCCGTCGAAACTAGAGTAAATTTTTTTGAACGAGTTCTTCTTTCGTTCGGAAAATAAGTGAACGTTACGAACTTTGTGTGAAGCTCACTTTGGTTTCAACTTCAAAGATCAGAGCCCTCTTATTTTTCAGGATTTGGTTTAAGCCGTTCTAAAAAATTCAGATCAATCTAATCTTTGTAACTGTTTGTTTGAAAGAGTATTTTTTTTTTTGCCCAAAAAAAAAAAAAACTATACTACCCAATCATTACACAACCCATCAAAAATGGCATTGACATCCTCTTCATAGGGATTGAATTCACAATCTCACCGCACCCTACGAATTCTCAACCTTACCGCACTAAGTATTGCAAAACATCCTAGAACTGAGCGCCCCGGTTGTAGTCAAATAGCATTTGTCTTGGTCCGAAATGTTAGTTTAGAATATTAGACTCCAATAGAGCATTGAATCAAACACTTATCATATTCAATTGAGTTTATTCTAATTTAAAAAAAGAACAGATTATGGAGTGTAAGTTAAACAGATCTTATAGAAATGGAAGTGGAATTTAATAGGCATTGGAACTCTGTAGTGCAGGGGTGTGTGCATCTCCCCTAGTGTATAATTTGAGTTGTTTAAAAGTGTTTTTCATAGTCTATCTATGCTAAAAGTATTCTTTTGAAATCTGAACCGTTGATTACAGAGATCGATGGACAGCTCGAATTGCACAATACACTATGCACTACAAAATTGCAATCTCCAAAATGCCTAACCCATGTGGTTGGATGACCAATACCTAATGCCCTAAAAAAGAAGTGGTCACATAAATTGACACTATAACTTCTTATGTTGGTTTTGTTTACACGTTTACTCCTTTTAGTGAGACAACTTGCTTCCCTTAATTTGGAAGATAATCGCGTAACGCTTCTTCAAATGAAAGTCAGCCATTTTTTTTCCTTTTTTTCCCCCCCTTTTTCCATTCTTGAGTCCAAGAAAAGTCAGCACGTCACATAATCACACGATCGTTCAGACTTCATTCGTTTATTGTTAGTGGTGAACTCTGCGTAATTATTATTATTATTATTATTATTTTACTTCAACGAAATTGGCACAAACTCCTAATCAGTACAAATCTAAAACATGATTGTGTTATTGCGTCGTATCGCCATGTAACTATGCCCAAACCAGCCACTAATTTTGGACGGCTTTCCCTACGAGACGAAACCAGCCCATGCATCATCGCATAGGCCGACTTGGCTAAGGGTATTTTCCCAAGTACTAGGCCAAGGTCATTTTTAGATTTGGACTCTGGCCATCCTCGGTTTCACTATGTAGCCTGATTTTAGACCCGCTCATAATGAACTTCCACTTGGGAGATTTAAACCCACTATTGAGGCTCCGTTATTGTAAATTTATAAGTCTGAAACATTTAGGTATTTTTTACTTTTTGTAACTTTTTATTTAGTTTTTGGCCATAATTTTTGGGATTAATCGTTTGTCTGAACGGCACTTTAGACAAATAAGACAGTTGTTAAATACTTCTTTCGTCTTTAGTGAACTATTTTTTTTTGTTTTTTGTCATAATTTTGTATCTCTTAGGTCACTCTCATCGAAACAAATGATTAATCCAAAAAAATATCATACAAATCTAACAAAAATTTAAAAAAAAGAAGAATAAAACATATAAAACGAAGAAATAAGTTAGTGAATCCACCCTGAATCAGTTTGTTATTGGATGATGAAATCACGCCATGCATGACGCTATAGTACTCCGTACTTTTGTTGTCAGCGATGACGGAATTGGGTTTTTTCCAAACAAGAAAGTTGAGGAAACTGATCATGGGAGCCGACGGGGCATAGAAGCTCCACTCTAAGCTCCGGATAGATGATTCGAGCCGTTCAATAATTTTTAATAAAAAATTGAGTGGGCTCTTAAGAAATTAACTCAATGAGATATATGTGTAGGTTCTCGATCCAATCATTCATGTTTTCATTCAAATTTTGAATCCATGAAAAATGGAAGATTGAATCGGATACATACACATATCAGATTGAGCTGATTTTTCACTGGCCCAATCAATTTTTTATTTTAAAATTATTGAACGGCTCGAATAATCCGTATAAGGCCCGGAGTGGACCTCGTGTGCTTGTCAGTTCCCATGGTCTGTACCCTTGGTCGTTTCCGTAGAAGAGTCCTTTTCGAAATGATCCCGATATTGATGATAGTCCCTCCGTTCCAAAATGAGAGACCTTTTTGGAAAAACGTGTCATTTTTAATTGTTTATATTTTTCAATGTGAGTATTAAAAAATATGCAATATGGATATTATTTGATAAATTTTAATTAGTTATATTAAACAAAAATTTTAAAATAACATAAAACTTCATAAATCGGAAGATATAAACATTTTAAAATGACACGGAATCCCCAAAAGGTCACTCATTTTGAAATGGACGGAATACTTCACGATTCCATGCGTCGCCTCAGTACTTGAAAAAAGATGGACTTAGAGCAAGTTTACCAATGGATAGGTATACTACCTTGTGAACAGTTCACAATTCTACTTTAACTATCAACTTTTTCTTTCACAACTACACCAATACTATCTATTTTACCTAACACCAATTAAAATATACATTTTTTTTTCACTCTTTTCCTATTAATTTTTTCCCCAATGAGGGAGGAGAGTGAGAAAGAAACAATAAAAAAAGAAATGAGTGTGAATAGTGTTTAGGTAAAAGTGAAGTCATGTTCATAAATGTATTTTACCTACCCTTTTACCTAATCTGGTGCAGGGGAATTTTTTGAGTTTCTCCTCTCCAAAATAGCTAAAAATGTATTTTACCAATGCTGGCACCAATGATTTGGTAAAATACCATGTCAATAGTTCACAATTCCAATTTAGGCTCCGTTCCAGAACACCTTCTTAAAAAATAAGTACTTATTTCACATTTTCAAACTCAAAAATAATGTAAATAAAAAATAATTTTTTAATTTTTTTTGCACCGTATTAAAGATCTCATCGAGATCTTTCAATTAAGATCCATATTGCATATTTTTAGATTTCATTAAGCCCTATATTTTTGAACTTGAAATTACCTTCTTAAAAAATAAGTACTTATTACCAGTTCTGGAATGGGGCCTTAGCTATCACTTTTTCTTTCACAACTACACCAATACTATCTATTTTACCTAACACCAATTAAAATATACATTCTTCAAACTTTTTTCCATTCCTTTATCAATCCCCCCCTCTCCTTATTTCTCCCCTTTTTTGTGTGTTGAAAACTGGGCCTTTATCAAATTGATTTGTGGGCAGTGGAGAAACAAGTCCACTACTTTTTTCCACCGGACTGTTATCGCTGGAGTTGAAAGCTTCTTCTCGTCAAGATAGAAGAGTTTTGTCTGGTCAAAATGGAGTTTCGACCACTTTAATTTTCCGGTAGATCTCTCGTCAAAATCAAACCCACAGGAAAAGCATGATTCAAACATGGGAAGAATTTTGTTTCATGGTGATGAGCACTGGTTGAGAGAGAGAGAGAGTAACGAGAGATTGGCAGGGAGGAGAGAGAAACAAATAATATTTTAATACTTACATTGTAAATAATTGTTCTCTAGAAATAGGGAAGTACTATTCATAATGGGAAATATCTCTCTGTTTGACTAATCTGTTGCAGCCCCCCCTTTTTTTTTTTTTTTTTGTCTTGAATAGGTAAAATAGCTACAAAAGGTAATTTTGCTACTCTGGTAAACTTGCTCTCATGTGCTTTTAATTTTGAACTCTACAAATTTTTATGCATTTTAAAAAACATGGTAAATGCGCAAAAAAAAAAAAACATTTTTTTTATCCTCATTATTGTGCACCCTCTATCATATGGGATAGGCGCACAAAACAATCCTCTCGCGTCCGTGGTAATTAGATAGTATGTTGAGGGTAGGCAATTTTGAACTTGTTGGTTGATTTATAAAGCAGTTACAGAATAAAATACTGTAATTTTCTAACCACGAAAAAATGATTGAAATGTGGAGATACACCAGATTTTGTTTATCAACACTTCAGTAGTATCATCACTAGGCGCACGCGCGCGCACACACACACACACAAAAATGAAACGTGAATAGCACTTCTTTTAGATGAAGTCATCCAGTGTTGAAAATCACAATTTTGGTCGGCCACCAAATACCTATCACTTACGTACTTTAATCATTTTTAATTTAACCTTACGGCGCAAGGATCTTGACTTTTTTTTTTTTAAGTCAAAAAATAATAGAATTCATCAATCGGACAGAAAAAAACGTAAACTTGTGGACAATTTTAAATACTAGTAATACTTTTATTTGCATTTTTAGTTAATATATTGTTCTTCAGTTTCCTTTTCCCCCCCTCAATCTATAACCAAAACAAGCAACAAACAACAAAACAGAACCAACAAAAGGAATAAAACAAGAGGACAACATAATAAAGTCACGAAACATGAGATTTCATTTAATAATAATTATCTTAATTGGAGGTCAGATATTTTTTAGGTGGACGAGAACAGATTTTTTTGATTTGATAAAACCATCCCAATCAATGGGCCAACAAATCTGTGTCCACAGGCCCCCTTGTCCAAGACCAGGGCCCTCAAGCCCATATCTGCGTCTCACACCCTTTCATCGGTCTATTTTCCTGCACTTTTCGCACCTTCCTTCCAAGTTCGAAATTCGAACCCAAGTCACCCGAGTCCAGGTGCGTGTATGTGAGCGAGAGCGTAACCATAAAAGCGTTTTTAAAAATGTTCAAAGCTAGTACAATTTGCAAGGCTGAGAGCTTAGAGCGATAATTGGGAGTCTGAGCATGAAACAAGATCGAGAGTGGAATAACCCCGAAGGGGTTGGCCGTTGGCCGGTTTGCTTTCTCTCAAGATATGAGGTTCAAAATCTCTCGATGATATCAACTTCTTTTCGGTCAGTTCACATGGAGTTTTGCTCTAATTTTTATTGGGCTCTCCACAAGGGGACGGTGAAATTATATTTCCATAATTAATTGGGGTAAGCGTAAGCTAACTCAGACACTTGAATCGTAAACATAAGCACTCGACTTATTAAAAAAAATATCGAGGGCGGAGCGAAGGTTATGCGACTAAGGTTCGAACCATGCAAGGCCACGCATACGAGAGAGGGAGGGAGGATCAAACACTGAGTTTTTAGAGAGAGAGAGAGTGAGAGAGAAGGAGGGAGAGAGAAAAAAGTTACTAATAAGGGAAAAAAATAATACTATAGTGGGAGTAGTTTCAGTTGAAAGGCTGATCCTAGGTTGATGCCGTCTAAATCTCGGCAATGTCGCTGAACGAATCCCCGACCCATTTGAATTGTATGCCTAACCCACGCGCCCTTTCTTGAATTCTCTCTCTCTCACTCATCATCCTCCCACATCGATCATCGCTCCCAAACCCTCGTCCCACAATCCAAACGCAAAATTCAATTCCGCACGATACCATCACCAGAATTGGAATTGCTTTTTCCACAATCCACGACAGCATGGTTGAGCTAAAAAGAGGGAAGCAGAGAAATCAAGAATTGAGGTAATTCTTGGATCAATCTGTACGGCTCTGTGTTATTTTGATAATTTTTGCGAATACATTTGAATTTACAATAACGCCCATCTGGATTTTGATCATATCCATCTGGGATTAATCTTCAATTCTTCTTCTTCTTGCTTTATTTTTCTGATCATCAAGAATCTTGTATATGTGATTACTGATCCAACTTCCCGTGTCTGGTCGTATCGTGCCCCAGATTGAATACTTCGTGAGGGATCGTATCGGTGGTGACGATTGACATTTCGGTGAGGTAAAGGTTTTGTGGGTGATCAAATATTGGTTCGGGTTTGTAAAGTCATATAGGTACTTCCACTCTTTCAGTGTATATAAAATTGGTTTGATTTGCTTTGGGTTCTGTGCGTGCCAGTAATTGAAAATTTCTTACTCTTCTTTTATTGCGAAGTGCTACAAAAGTTGAAAAAAATAAAATAATGAAAGAGATACCTACATTGTTTGGCTTTGAAAAGTAGGGAACTGGAAGTTTTCTTGCAATCCGAGTTTGATATTCGGTAGCCTTTTAGGCTCCCAGAAATTGGAAAGGTTCTAAGTGGGCTAGAAAAGTAATGGAGATGTAGTGAACTGGTATGGCAAGAAGTCGTAGTATTGGTCATATTGGACATTTAGTTTGAATGCGACCGGCGAAGAAGAGCAAGAGTCTCAAGGCTCAAAGTTGCTGTTCTGATGCAGCTAAACAAGGAGGCGCGTGGTCTGTCTGGCAGGATGATCAATCAAGAACCAACTTCTGTCATTTCAAAAGATGGGGCTTTGGCAGAGAAGAAAATAAACCGCAACATAGCTGTACAGGACGATGAGGATTTTTCTAGGGAGTTTCCTCTGGATCGTCTTACTCCGAGAAAAGTTTCTGATATGACCGACATGCCTCAAATCCATGAGAAAAGAGTTGGATCCAATAAGAATCCCAACAGTCATCTGGAATATGAGGAAATTACCAGGATTCTTGGTTTGCAGAGGATGGACTCAGACTGTTGTTCCGATATACCAGAGTTCGCTTCCGCAAAAGGGTCTATTGCAGAGGTTGAGAATGGGGCTTATCTGAATCAGCCAAATGGATACCAGAAGGAAAATAACGGTTCTGGACATGGGCCAACGAGGGGTACCGGAGAAATGACCTATGACACCGCTGTTGTTAGTCCAAGTGCTCAATTGATAAATGGATTTGAATCCACTCAACTCTCCCAACCTTATGGATTGGGGTTTTCGGATGGTTCTCAATCTGGCAAGATGAAGGTCCTTTGCAGCTTTGGTGGAAAAATCTTGCCTAGGCCAAGTGATGGGAAACTTAGATATGTTGGGGGAGAAACTCGTATCGTTTCCATACGGTATAGTGATCTGTGGGAAGAACTTGTGGGAAAGACATTGGGAATTTGCAAGCAACCTCACACAATCAAGTACCAGCTTCCTGGTGAAGACCTTGATGCCCTTATATCCGTTTCCTCCAATGAGGATCTTCAGAATATGATGGAGGAATACCAAGGCCTTGAAAAGCTTGGGGGTTCTCAACGGCTAAGGATGTTTTTGATTCCTTTGAGTGAGTCTGAAAATTCATTTGCTCTCGATACAAATGGTATTCAGAAGAGCAACCCCGATTATGAATATGTTGTTGCAGTCAATGGCATAGTTGGCCCTAACCAGTGGAGAAGTAGCGAGCAGGTTTTGGAAAATGGCATGAGTCGGTTAAAAACTAGTTTGGTAAACAAGGAAAGCATTGGTGACACAAATTCTAGTAAGAATGTTTATGAATCCCAAAATCCAGTCCGGTCTCCCATTCAATCTGATCCCTTCTCTCTGGTGCAAGGTCTTCAGGGAGATTCAAAAAGTGGTTACACCCAAATTTATCCAGATAACGTATTATCTGGTAGCACGGAAAGCAACAGCTCATTCAGGACTGCTCAACTACCACATGAGAACTCTAGCATTGATGCGGCTTCTTATTACTACCCCACGCAAGGAGCAGAAATTTTAGTAAACCATCATCTTCCTGATAAAATTGATATTACCAGACAGCCAAGTAAGCCAGGTGGAGTGCACTTTCAAAACCGAATTTCCGGAAGAGAATTTTTTGTTCCTCCTAGCCTTGATCAAAACAGTAGCACTGTTGATGAATACTCTTGTGAGAGGCCAATGCTAAAGGAAAGGGCATTTCATTCTGAAAAGTTTGAAAATCCTACTGGTCTGTTGTCAGGATCTGGTGATTCTGTTGGTTCTCAACATGTAATGCCACATGCGTTCTCTGATTCAAAGCTGCATGAACATGGAGGGAGGTCTTCTTACTGCTCACAAGAAGGAATGAGCCCATCTTCCCCCTTGAGCTTCGCAAAACCACAATTGTCTCCACTTGTTTCAGCTGCTTTGCAAGAGCCACTGCAATTGCCCGAGAATGTTGATCCTGTCAAGCCTCAGTTCCAACTTAAGTTGCTGGATGTGGAGCCTACAGTCTCTCTCAAAGGAATAGAGTTGCCTAATTGCTCCATAGGCTTGGAACCGTTGAGCAGGAATGATTATTCTCGAGCGGATGTGGGTGATACTGATGAGAAGTATCTACCAATGAAAGATGTAACGACAAAAATGTTCCAAAACCATGTTGATGACAATCCTTTAAGTTGGGAAATGTTGAACAGATTCGATGAAAAGGACCCCTTTTTACATGGGGATGGAAAGCTTTCTAAGAGCAGGCCACCTGCTATTTCCATTCTTAATAGTAATACTCCACCGCAAGAGTTACAGGTATCTGGGGGCATGATTTCTGAATTGTCGGAGATTGATTTGAAACCCCTTGCAGATAAAGTAATGGAACGGCCCCAGAACATTCAACAGGAGAAGGCCCCAGATGATCTTATAGCTGAAGGCCAAAGAATTGCCAAAGATCAACATCATGTTTCAACTGCAGTAACAGATGGTGAAGTTGGAATTGGCATACCATGGGCCAACAACTTGGAAGTTTCAGGCCTGTTTCCAGTTTACCAACAACCCAGGGAAGAAAATTCTCTGGCTGATTTACTCTATGGTTTAAAAGACGGCCTAGTTTCTCATGAATCCTCAAATCCTTACCCGTCTGCAGCTTTTGATGATGCTTCTATGGGGGAAAATTCACATAATTTTCACACAAAGCAGAATACAATCCAGAAACCAGGTTTTATGAGAGAAGTATCTCTAATTGATGATGATTTCGTGAATTACCCTGATCAGACAGTTGCAAAGTCAGACATTCTGGGATGCCCTGATGACAAGGAAATGCCAGAAAAATTTTCACCTAATGTGTGTTATGAGCAAAATATGCTGGATCCCATGGTTTTTGTTGAACAGGCCGCTGATAGCTTATTTCCTGGAATGGATACTTTCTCCGCAACTGTCCCTCATGCAGTGGATGGAACTGGCGGAGCAATTCCATCTTCCAATGTTGCGGAGCATGAAAGCATACTTGAAGAGTCCGACCCTGAGGTTATATTCTCTTCCTATTTTGTTTTCCAGTTCTGGTTTATTAACTTTGGTTCTGGCTGTAGTTTGAGTTCATACTTGGTTCTATGTAGAGTGACAAAGGTGGTGATGGAGATAAGGGCGAATCGATTACTGATGCAGTGATAGCTGAATTTGAAGCGGACATTTATGGTTTGCAGGTTTGCACCTCCTATTTCAATTACTCCCTGGTGTCTATGCTTATTTTTCTCAGTTAAAATGTTCTGGTACTGTATCACCCTTGAAAGAATAGAAAACAAAGAGAGGGAGAGTACTTTCTCTCACCTAGCTTACCTCCAATTCCTATGGTCTTGCCATCTAATGGCTTACTAACGATATATGGGTTGGCAGGCTCTGTGTAGAATTTCCTTTATCTCCATAATGGGAGCTTGGCTAAATATGAGAACTAACGTTTTTTGTCCTTAATAATTCTTAAAAAGTCTCACCGCACTGGCATGCCTGGCCCTTTCCCTCAATCGTTCTCCATGGCCATTCATTATATAACGTACATTTCTTTCCATGGTCTTTTCTCTCAATAATCTGGTTCTATATTTCTATTAGGAGTTAAGTTGCCAAAGAAAATGTATGTAGTGTTGAGGTCATTGTTTTTGTTGATATTTTCTGGGTCTTGCTAATTAACTTTGGTCCTAAATTTTAGCCACTTAAAACGACTGAACTTCCTCATGCTGATATCCAGATTATAAAGAATGCTGATCTTGAAGAACTGCGAGAGTTAGGATCTGGTACATATGGAACTGTTTATCATGGGAAGTGGCGAGGATCAGATGTTGCTATCAAGAGAATTAGAAGTAGCTGCTTTTCTGGGAGATCATCAGAGCAAGAACGGTTGGTGGGTGGCCCTTTTCTCTTCCCATTGTTTCTTCTGGAGCTTTTGCCGTTTCTTTCTTTGGTTACAGATATTGCCTGTTAAATTGATGTTTTTTTCCCTGTATTAGACCAGAGACTTCTGGAGAGAGGCACGCATCCTTTCTAATCTTCATCATCCCAATGTGGTTGCTTTTTATGGGGTGGTACCAGACGCCGCTGGGGGAAGCTTGGCAACTGTAACTGAATTTATGGCAAATGGCTCACTAAGGAATGTCCTAGTTAAGAAGGATAGGTGAGTTAGCCTCCTTTTTCTATTCTTCACAGTATTTTTGGGTTATTTTAACGGTGGGTTGTTGGGATTCTATTTGCAGATCTCTTGATTGCCGCAGGAAGCTTATTGTTGCCATGGATGCAGCTTTTGGCATGGAATATTTGCATTTAAAAAATATCGTCCATTTTGATCTTAAATGTGACAATCTATTAGTCAATCTGAGGGATCCACAACGACCCATATGCAAGGTAATCTGAAACCACACGTCTTGTATATCCATGCAAGGGTACAGATAGAAGCAACTCTGAGAGCTTCCAATGAAAACAAGGGGGTGCATGTACAGTTTAACTTAGTTTTCATTTTTTAATCAATAAAGATTGCTTTCTACATGGAACCAGGGAGTTAATATTAAAAGCAATGACCTAACACTAAACTGTTCTATTTGCCAAATTAATTTAACATCAAGAAATTTGTTATCATTGTTCATCACCAGAGAAAAAGAAGTTATGAAACAAGTCATTACTGCAGAAAGGTAAAAACAATTTGAAGATGTCATTTTCTTGACGAGTCATTGAAGGTACCAAATGCCAACAGAACAACACATGTTATCCGAATGGAAATGGACGATTTCCCTTTCACGCTGTGCAAGGGATACATGTCTGGGTGGAAACATACCCAACGCGATTGTGGCTGAACATACCAAACCCTTAGTATAATGATATTTGGTAGCTTTGGGAACATTGTGTGGATGTGCCTACTGCATTTTCATTCAGGAATTGGGCTTATATTGCCTCCTTCATCACTACATTTATATCTTTGCAGGTTGGAGACTTTGGACTGTCCAGAATAAAGCGCAATACTCTAGTTTCTGGTGGTGTGCGAGGAACCCTCCCTTGGATGGCACCAGAATTGTTGAACGGTAGCAGCAGCCGGGTTTCTGAGAAGGTTAGTTCGCGTACATCTGTTATTAGTACTATTTCCTTGGAACTTCTTAGCAATTTATGATGTCATAAGCCGATGACAAAAATTATGATGTCATAAAGGAGTCAACTGTATATTTTGGATTTTTTAACAGGTTGATGTATTTTCATTCGGCATTACCCTGTGGGAGATCCTAACAGGGGAGGAACCTTACGCAAATATGCATTGTGGGGCAATTATTGGTAAGTCAGTAGTTATTTGAAGTCACATCCTTTCTGTGAAATGTTCTTGAAAAGAAACCGTAACATCTGAAAGTGCGAGTTAATTTTTGCAATTTACTTAATATTTGCATTAACCCCAAGAAAAATGAATATAGAATGCCTGAGGATGCTAAGAGAATCAACATAAGCTAACTAAAATATAAAACAAAATCATACAATCCCCACTGAAAAACAATTTAACACAAGGACAAAAGCCAAATGAATCATCCAACTATGCTTGTGCTTTGACAAGTTAGTCCTCCAATAGGGGCAAACCAACTCCTAGTCCTTTAAAAATGAAAAACTGGCCCGATGATGCCAAAGAAGACCACCTGCAGGATTTACTCGCAATGATAATACATTTTACTATTCCACAATAAGGAGGCTGTGGTCCCGCATTAATAGAAAAGAAGTACAAATATGAACAAGAGCATACCCTCCAAATTACAAAAGAAAAGAGATAAAACAAAGCCTAAGATTAGCAAAGCAGCTAGGACAGGAAAAAGGCAGTTTTTATAGAGGAATAAACCTGTTTTCTACAGAGCAACTCCATTTAATTGAACCCAAAGGTGCCTAAGCAAGTAAGCATGGCAATGTGGTTCCAATCAGAAATTACTGATACTTAAAACGCCTTCATTCTTAGGAGTTCGGTCTACTAATGACTTCCAAGCAACCTCATTGGAATCATGGTAATTCTCAGTTCCTGTCCACATGAAATTTCCTAGTACTTTCTCAATATGATGAACCACTGATTTTGGCTGCATAAAATGCATAGTCCGGTGAAACTTGGATGATAAATAGGACTGCTTTAGTGATATGAAATCTCCTAGGTTCAAGATAAAGTTCTACTAGCCTAGTTTTTCACTTTAGCAAGCAATCACTCTCCGAAAGCTTTGCTTTAGAATAACAGAATGTTATTGTCTTGCCCTTGAATAATGAACAAGGATATGCAATCAGCCATAGACTTGTGGATTAGAAAGGCAGCTTCTGGGAATAATTCTTGTTTGTTAAAGATGTATGACCAATTTCAAATGTTGATCAATGCCGAAAGCCCTAGAGAATAGTAAGCACTAACCAGTATATGCATGTCCATAACCACTTTTTATCCAAGTGGTTGGATACTTTAAACCAATTCTGATTTGTGCTCTTTGTTTGAAGCAATCAAACAATTGTATACAGTAAACCTTACTAGGTGTTTGTTTCAAGTTAATTTCTGTTCTTCATCCTGAACTATGGATGTAGGGGGAATTTTGAAGAATACTCTTCGGCCCCCTATTCCTGAAAGGTGTGATCCGGAGTGGAGGAAACTGATGGAAGAGTGTTGGTCAACTGACGCCGAAGCAAGACCCTCATTTACAGAGATTACAAACAGGTTGCGATCTATGTCTGTGGCAGGCCAAGGAAAGGGACAAAGTAATCTAGCAAGATAGACGAGGCCTGGCATCCATCTCCATGTAAATTGCCAGAGTTGTATTTAGTTTTGGTGTTCTCCTTCTTCTTATTCTTTTGGTGTGTAATTAATCTAGATTTTCCATTTATTAATTCTTTTGCAAATAGAGAAAGGCTCAAGGGCACGGTATTGTTAGGTTATGAACAGGCCATCTACGGTTTTAGTGATCAATTTGCTGTGGATGTTTTTGTATATGTGAACAAACCAAGTAATGGGAATTTTGTTTGGTTTTTGTGATTTCTCTGAGTTTTTTGTGGTGGCTATTTTTAAGGTGTATGGATGCACATTCATAAGAAGTAACAGCTACCACTCGATATCTAAGATCCACAACATGGCATAAGTCTCTCATATTGGGAATTATCTTCTGCAGTCTTCTAATTGTGATTCGGCTTGTTCAAAGGGTGGTTTGGTCTCTAAATTGACCCAAGTTTTAAGGACAATGACTGGGGCTTGTTAGGTGTCTGGACTCATAATTTGAGAAGTCTCACAATTGTATAATTCTAAGTCGAAACTCGTCATGGTCTGGTGATCACATCCTTGAAATCTTATGCTGATAGATGTGTTTCACTCCACAAGTACCTTTTGCCGCATAAGCACTTGTCATTTTCTTCTTGGTGTTTTAGGATGATAAAGTGACGTGTGACAAACTGTGAATGATATTTGGCAATGCAACCTCTTCCTTTGAAAGTCCGTTTCAATCAACAAGTAGTACCTTTTGCTGGCGAAATACTCGCCATTCCTGTTACTTCAGAAACAAAAAACAAAGAACTTCAACCAAAGAAGAGAAAAGAAGCAGCAGCAGTTGATCTCTCTTTAGGACCGATTTATATTGTCACACTGGTTCCGTGTTTGTTATCTTAAAATTTGGGAAGGTGAAAGCATAAGATTAATGACGGTTCGGAAATTGTCCCCGGCTCCCAAATTTCTCCGTTTAACTTCGTCATTAGTAGGCGGGAGAGAGAAGACGGCCCATACTATGCATCACGTCGAGCAAGGCGGCACACTCATACAAATCAAACAAACAAAGAGACAAACAGTTGAATCAAGTAACAACCACCTACCAATAGTGATAGATAATATCGAGGTGCAATTTAAAATTTAAAGTAACCATAACTTTACCCCTTGGCAATTTCAATAGCTTCCTAAAAACCTCGTATTTGGCTAGCTCTAGTCGGATCCTCATTTGAAACTGGTCATACCACATATTCATAATCTTCAAAAAATTTGCATTAGTCAAAAAGTACTTTTTTTTGAATGGCAAAACAAAAAATATTAATTAAATCTTTGAAAGAAAGGACACTAAGATTAAAGGGAAACAAGAGCGAAAATGGCATCACAGCGAAAGGGAAGCATCCCAACAAAGTTGACACCCTAACCCCGGCAATCATATACCAGCTCGAACCCAAAGGAAAAACTGGTTGACAAGTTGCCAACGATAAAACGACGCAACACAACAAGGAAAATAAAGCTATACACTTTTACGCACAATAAGCACCCATGGGCCTGTTGATTATATCCCCACCATATAGAAACGAGACCAAAAGAAGCAGCACTACAGCAAACAGATTTTGTGGCAGTTAAGGCTTAAAGCATTTAGAACTCCGTAATGGATTAGGAACTGACTGGAAGAAGAGCAGCAAATTCCCAATGAAAGCAGTAGAATTGAAATCATCAGCACCTAAGAAAGTAGCAAACTTCACCATAGACACACCTTGAAGCATCATTCGGACAAATACCAGCAACCATTGACAATTTCAACTCCAGCCCAAAAGCATCTGGCAACATAATTTTAAACGGCAATATGATAAAGGACTCAAAGAAAAATCCAAGAACTTAGACAACACGACTCAACCAGCACCAGACTCAAAAGGAGACTCAAAAAACAACCCAGACAACTCAAAACTGACACAAGATCCCCATCATATGAACAAAATACAGCTAAGAAAGCATAGTTAACTAAGAACTGCGCAACTCGCTTCAAAACCAAGAGTGTTAAAGCATCCAACTCCAAACCAATTGGCAAAGAGTGGAGAGGCCGTTCAGGCTCATATACTAGTTTTGGAGGAGATAATTAAACGATGTAGGACAAATCCCAACAAAGAGTTCTCAAGTTAGGTGAGTATTCAAGTGAGTTTGGCAGCAATCCCCAATTCCTCTCTTAAAATCATATCAATATGAGACTTGGAAAACAAGTGATTTTAGTAGGCTTCAACTAAATTTTACTGTTATGGTCTTTTTTCAGGTCTTGGAGGATAGCAGATGGAAGAAACAACTTAGAAATTATAAGGTTGAACTTGAATTGAGCTTAGTTATAATTGTTGTATTATAGTTCGTACAAAACAAAGTTCAAGTCCTTCATGAGCAAAGTGAAGAGCTGTGGTTTTACCAAAACGAGGGACAATAAAAAGGCTATAATTGATTTGTCACATATAAGTTTTGATTCAATTTTCCATATTGTACTATTTGATAAAAACTAAACAAAGATAACTTACATACTTGTAGTAGCATTGCGAGAAACGCCTAGATCCGCACCTCATGTCCACCCCTCTCTCTATCTACTAAACAATCGTCACCTCCTAAAATAGCAGCAGTAAACCAACACAAAGCAAATAGAGACCAACTCCAATTGACTAAGATACACTAAAAAAATGAACAAATAAAATCAGCTTAAACAGGGTAAACTAGACCAGAGTGCTTGGAGCTCCAAACTAACCCGGACTATGGCACCAATATCACAATGCAGGAAACAAGTTGCGTAGATCCAAATTTTGCATTGCAAGGAACTTTCCGCAAAAAAAAAAAACATGAGGAAGACTATCATCCCCTCTTCAATCATTACACCCCCCCCCCCCCCCAAAAAAAAAAAAAAAAAATTTATCACACTATTAGATTCAGAATAAATAGCAAATGAGCATAGACTCACTTATTCAAGAGAATCACACCAGCTTTCTAAACCATTGGACAATGGGGCTTTTCATCAAATTGGTTTACTTATTGCTTGTAGTTAAACAAAGAACAAATGTTTGCCTAAATCTCATATTTTTCCCAGATTTAACCATACAAAAAGTAGTGCATTATGATGCAGAGAGAAAGCAAAGTAAATCATACCAAGATCACACTCAGGTGCTATAGCAAGCATCGTAGCTGTATACAAATTAGCATTGTAGTCATTCATGACTTCCGATCAAATGTGGTGATCCACTGAATGAGCAGTAGTTAACACTCTTCTCCCACTCAGGATAAACCCAGTACCAGTGTACCACAACACCATCTGTTTCCCCTTCTCCACGGGTATAAGATATCAGGATCCGCCGCATGGCCACGTACCGCAACAACTGCATCACGTTGTGGCTGGAAAAAGAGTACAATAATTAGCATACACTTACTTTTGTGGTGTTCCGCATGAACACCGGAAGACCATGGATATATACTATAACTTCAAATGAAACCATCACTAATGGTATACGGTATACCTTGTCTAACGAGGATGTAAGAAAATGAAATAGAAATGGTAGAGAATGCTATAATCCTTTTACAACTTTAGTCAAAGGAAAAAAAAATTATTGGTTGAGTTTATATGCTTTTTGCTTTTGACCTTAATGTGGCATGGCTGCAAGTAATTTTTTTTTAAGAGCTGAAACTACGGTTAAATATCGAGAATATAGTGATACTACATGGGGTATCACCAATCAATAGGAAGTTAAATATCGCTGAGACTGCACCACATTGTATTCGCGATTTTTTATTGGCAACATACACTTGGTAAACATGGTGTCACTGTCAAAATCAATGTCAAATCATTATTGTCGCCCGTTTGGAATGTCTATAAAACCAGCTTTTTCGAAACTTATACTGTACCTTTTAGTACTCTTTTATTCTTGTGGTAAAAAGCTTTGTAGTTTTTTGGGGATTATCATAAGATCCAAATTGACTATACTTGCAAATTTTCAAACAAACGCGAAGAGAAATGCTTTGTTCGGTTACCTGTTTAGTTTTAGTTTTATTTTCAATCATTATCCTATTTCTTTCTCCAATCATTACCCTATTTTTCCAATTATTACTTTCTCATCTCTCTCTATCTCCTTCCGATCATTACCCCTATCTTCAATCATTACTCTATTTCTCTCTCCGATCATTACCCCTATCTTCAATCATTACTCTATTTCTCTCTCCACCCCCTACCAAAACTAAACTAAACTCTCAACCAAACACATAGATGTTGGAAAATGTTTTAAGAAATGTAAGCTGACATAATTTTGAGACGTGTCTTTTGAGGGCCACTTGTTTGCCGTGGACGAACTCGTCTTTTATGAACAAAGCTGTTACCAGTTGGTCTATAAATATCATGTCCCTGGTCCATTTTGTGTGGTTCATTTTTTTCTAATACAATGAGCCAAAGATTTTTAATTGAGAGAGTATAAACACAAGTGTTGGAGCATAAACTTGATTTTGTATTTTGGCCCAAAAAAAATAAGTCTAAGACAAGCCCAATAAAGAAGGCCAAATAAAAGATATTTTTGGAGAAGTATACATATCTTGTTTTAGAAGGTCTAGTTTCTAGAAGAATTCTAGAAGATCCTTGAAAAATATCTAGATATTTGTTATGAATATAAGTCACATGTAAAATTTAGAAACTACCTATAAACTATCTTGTAAAAAGATATCTATAACCTTCCATAGAGCACTATAAATATGGATGAGTTCTACTCATTATTTACCATGCAAAAGAGTTCAAGTTCTAAGTGAAATACAAGTATTCTTTCCCTTCAAAAATCTTGTCCAAATTTATACTAACAACGTTGAGAAGATTGCACGTGCTACAACCGCCAAAGAAGCTGGGGAGATCCTCCAACATTCGACAACGTAAAGTGAGTTCGTCTCGATCCAAACTCTTCGAAGTGAGATTGACGTTTTACAAATGAACACTTCTGAATCAATTTCATACTATTTTTCAAGTGTTTTGGCAGTTTTAAAACTATGTTGTTGCGGCCATTGAGTAATCAAAAAAATTTGATTCCATGGCTATTGATGAACTCATAGGATCATTGGAAGCCCATGAGTTGAAGATCAATAGAAGGAAGAAAGAGAAGTCCAAGACAAGCCCAATAAAGAAATCCAAATAAAAGATATTTTTGGAGAAGTATAAACAACAAAAGAATTTAGTTAAAAGAATGGAAGTTAAGGGGCATTTTGGTCTTGTTGGTGAGAGAGAGAGAGAGGTGGTGTTGGGGGGTGGGGAGAGTGGCAGCTTTTAAGAGGGGGAAAGGGTGCCGAGAGCCTTAATACAGTAACAGAATAGAGGGAGAGAGAGAGAAAGAGTAACATAATAGAGAGAGAGAGCGTGCTTGAGAGCGAGAGAGAGAGCTTGAGAGCGAGAGAAAGTAAAGATGAAGGGCGGGAGACTACTCTGGTCCTCAGTGGTTTGCTGCCGTAGGAGTGCATTGCCTGTGGTGCGTTGCCGGTGCCATTGCCTGTGTTGTCATTGCTTCCGCCGGACCTCCTAGACTTCTTTTTACAGAGAAATTGACGGCTGAGATTTCAATAAACCCTATGCCATTGCGCCATTGATGATGAGTTTTTTTTTTTTTTTTGATAAGTGGTGATGAGTTGTTGGGGCTCTGTAAATCCACTGTTTCTTCTCTAATAGAATTATCTGTATCAATTTTTTTTTGGTTACAGAGCGGCGTTTTACAGCCAAGGAAAAAAGGGTAAGAAAGAGCCTTGCAAAAGACATTGTACTCCTTCATGAAGAGACGGGAGCTGGCGCCTACAAGTAGCAAGAAGAAAGAAAAAGGAGGGGATTCGCTGGAAAATGGGCTCCGACATGTGGAAGAGAGAAAAGAAAGAACGGGAAGCAAATGAGTCGATAGCAAAAGACGATTGGGAGGCTTTGATGCCAAGATAGAAGAAATCAAAAAAGAGTTGGCGGATTCATGAATGTGATGGTACTTGTGTGAAATGTATATTCTTGATCCTTACCTTTGAATTTAAAATGTAGATGGTTATCAAGTTTTCGTGGATGGTCCTTTCAAACTAATGTTGAACTATAACAAGAGAACTCCTTCCTTCGTAGGATTAGTATCTTGAGTTTGAGTTCATGTACTGTGTTATTGGAATATAATGCTATAGTAAGTTTCAATGGGCTATTAAGCAGGTGTGTTGCATGTGCATATACAAAACTTAAAGAAGATAATTGGTTCAATGGGTTCAAGCACAGTCTGTGTGTTATTATTCCTCCACAAAATAAAAACAAGTGATCAATTTAAGAGACACAACACATAATTCCTTCCTGACACACGTAAATGACCCACGTAAATACTCCTCAAATCTCATGTGCACTTATTTTTTCATGAACCAGTATTATCGTGCATTTTCGAGAAAGAGCAATGTTACGTACACTCCGACCGACCACATATGTGAGAAAGGAGTGATTGGTATGAGTGTACCTAGACTTACTGGTCCGAGAATTGGGTCACGTGACAAAAAAAATTCAATTTTCCAGATTTTCACATAATACAACGGCCATAACGCACAAGAACGTCAATACAAATAAGATATACTAACTGCATAGAATTTGAACTCTTTTAAACCCTCCATCTTCAATTAACTACTCTCGATCGCCGTTGTGGGTACATTTTCTGTCATGTTCGGTGATATGCTTAAGAGGAAAGTGTCACGGATATGGAACACCCGTTGATTATCAATTTATCTCAAAATATGCTAGACGAGATTGGACTATTTGACTGTTATACAGTATTTGTTCAATCTCACGGCCATGGCCACGGGTTTCCTCCAGTAGGAGTGGGGAGTACTTTCGATAAATTGAATTATGAAAGGAACAAAAGCATTGGAGACTCGTTTGAAGGAAAATCCCCTGTTTTAGCTTGACATATCTCTATCAGCTTTGAATTCTTTAGCGTGTATCCAACCAATATGATCATGGGGCATGGAATGGCAAACTTCTTACTCCACTCCACTCCACTCCAACCGTACGTACGTACTTATTCTGAAACTCACTCAATTGCTCTCACGGCCCCCCCATGGCCTTCAAACTTCTCTCCATCTCTGCTGTCGAACACCCGCTGATTATAAATTTACCTATAAATAGTTGCATCCCTTCGCTGTCTGCCTTGTCTGAATTGTGCTTGATCCCCGTTAATGGACCAAGAACCTTGTGTTTGAGTGTGAATGGTTTCAGCAGTGGGTGAGCAACTCCTTGTTGGAGAAGCAGGGCACATGCAAATGGCCGGCCTCGGTTTGTGCATGGCAATGCGCTTGCTCCCCTTCTCCAACATGGGTTCCTCACCTCCCCAAGCTAATCTTCAAGACTTTTTGTAAACATGGTCGATCGGGTACTTGATCCCCTCCTCTAATTTTCTTCTTCCATAAAAATTTGAATGTATATGGGTCTTGCTTCTTTAGAATTGACTGTGAATGTGTGATGGTTGTTTCACGTTGCTCCTTAGGTGTGCGGTTGATTGGTCTTCTAAGTAACTAAACACAACTTCATAATTTAAAGGAGTTGGGCTGGTGAATATATAGGCTTGGTACTTACGACTGTGTTTTCTAATCTCCTAAGTGTATCAACTCATACAGCTCGGTCTACACAAGGCTTTGGTCGACTTTAACTGATTTCCATTAGAGGACACAGTGAGACTGTAATATTTTTTTGGGTTAATTAAGTGACACAGTATTTACTTGATCAAATTTAGGAGTTTTCAAAGTTCTTGTTCTCTTTTAAATAAGAATGTTATGCAGTACTCTATAGTCGCGATTTATGATAGTTTCTTACTTGTAACTGATGTGTTAGTAGGAGGAGACATGACAGTATCAATAAAATGGAATATTTAAATGTCTTTATCAATGCCATGTAAGAATTCATTCTGCCCTTTTTTCATGCTTATGTTTTCATCTTCTTAGTGTGTGATTTACCTTTTTTACCCTTCACTATGATATACATATATTATGTTATATTACTTTCCTAATTTAGTGGGATTGGATTCTATTGTCCAATTTAATGGGATTGAATTGGATTATTTTCCTAATTCAGTGGGATTTGGTAAATTTAAATATGATTGATTACTTTTTTTTTTAATCATAGAATGTATTTGTGGAATTGATTTTTTTTAGGAATATAACATGATAAATTGACCACATCTTTGCATGTTCTCTTCAAGTTTCGACTTGGCCAATCAAACAACAAAAAGTCATATTTTTCATTAATCTTATTACATGGAACATGGCTAAATTACCATAAAAAAAAGAAATAATATGACATACTCAAACCGTTACATGGTTAAATTACCATAATATTACATGGTTAAATTACCATGACGATTACAATGTAGACACGATAAAAATATCCCATGACGATTACAACAATAAATACATGAGGTGGATTTTCATCGTACTAGTTTCATGGTAAACGGTTCAAATAATTAATAATGAAATGCTAAAAATATAGACAACCCAACATACAGCAAATAAACAGAGAAACAAAATTCATGGTAGTCCAATGAAGTCAAAAGTCTAATTTACCATGATGTCGAAAATCCTCGACAGAAACAAAGAAAAAACCCTGAGTAAGCCTCAAATTTCGTTGCAACTAGTAGGTACTTGATCTTTACCCAGTTTTTTCAAATAGAAACTGGATTGAGATGGAACAACTGGAGTGAGTTTTTGTTACAAATGGAGATGAGACAAACTCGAAATCAATGATCGAGGGATGATTGCTGGTTGAAATTGTCACTAAGTCCATGCGCAGCCGCTTGGAGGGTGGAAGGAACGCAATCAGGGTAAGCGCGGCAGTCTAGGGCGAGGCCGCTAGGGTTCTAGGCCAAAAGAGATAAAACAGTGCAGATTTTAACAAATGTCGTTAAAAATTTTCCTCGACGAGTTGCCAAAATTAAGATACATTTTCAACATCAAAACCGAAAAATATTTTTTTCAATAGCTATTTACCGAAAATGCCTGAAAATGCATGTTTTGGGTCTACCGAAAGTTGAAAATATTTTCGACATAAGTTACCCTTATTTTCAACAGTTATTTAGAAAGACCCATGGCTGCGAATAGCCGCCCTTTTAACAATAGAGCAACTAGTAGAACTCCTCCCCCAAATACATACTTGATCTTTGACCCGATTTGATTGTTCCGCCGAGGAGGCCAGATGGTTTGATCTATTGGGTATGGTGATAAATAGGCAGTGCTATAATTTAGGGATTTTAACAATATACATCGAATGGAAAGCGTAGATTAAGGGATTTGATATCTCATAATAACAGATAGGACCCTAAATTTTAAGATTTCATCCCAAAAATCTCTCTCATATATATATATAAGGGTAGTTCTGGGATTATTTTAAAGTAGGGATGAAATCATAACAGTTCAAAAAGTAAAGGATGAATACTTAAGTTTGATGAGGAATGAGGATGGATTTTTAAGTCTCCCCAATAAAATTAGTTACAAGTCACATGCATACATACACGTTAACCAAATTTACTTACATTATTGCTTTGGGCATATCCATTAGGAAAATTGAGTTTTACTCAAATCGAATGAGATTCAAATTTCTATTCATATTTTGGGGGAGATTATTTCTTCTCGAGAGGGAGATTCAAATTTCTACTCATATTTTGGGAGATTATTTCTTTCCCCAAATTTACAACAAAGCCATTGATAAAGTTTTTTTTCGCAAATAAGTGTTTAGATTCTTATTGGCCATAGTTTTTCATAGTACTATTTCATATCAAATGTAACTTTTACTACTAATATTTTTTTTGACCGTCAGAGTATTCGGCCCAACTTATTACAAGTACCTCAATCTTAATTAATATTCTATCCGGCTAAATTAAAGACAGACCAAGTCAAAAAAAAAAAGAAGAAGAAGTTAAAAGACAGACCACCCATGATGGCAAAAAAAAACAATTGACAAGAATTTACGTTCTCGTGCTCAGACCCAAGAATTAACTCGTGAATCATTGGGAAGAAAACCTACTAAAATTTGAGCAAGCGTGAGGCCCCAGAAAAAGCTGGCATGTTTTGCTTGAAGGCCAAAATTCTTGAAACTTATGGAAAAGAAAGAAAAATTAAAAAAAATTTCCTTCAATTATTTGGTTAGGAGAGATAGTGAGAAAAAAATAAATATTTTAAGTTCAATAAATAGTACTAATTTATCCCTTCTATTTTTCTCTCATTTTCCTCCCTTTCCTTTCTTTTCTTTTCCATAAGTTACAAACAGAGCCTTAATTCAAAACTCGTCCGGCGCACGACTTTTGTCTTCTGCAAGCGATCTCTCCGTCGACCGTGTGTTCGCGCCGAGAGATCCCCACCACCACCACCGCCATAATGTTGCACGAACTCCTGCTGGCACTGTTAGGCTACACAGGAGATTTAATTATCGACCAAAGAGAAGAGCAGGAATCGATCGGCGTTTTCTTATCCCCCAACGCTCCCATCTCCGAGGAATGCACCTTCAAGCTCGCTCCCGATATCTCTTTCATTCAACCCAGTGAACGGTACCCCTCTGAAGATACCTAATCACTATCTCTTTCCCTATTCTTTTCCTTCTCTTCTTTCTCTTTCTGTACTTTCGACAATCGTTAGTGTACCATATCATAGCTTCTACATAGATCGCATCCGGTATTCTTGCCAATACTAGGGTTTTATGGTCAGAATTGGAACAGGCAGTATTTGTAATTGCCATTACGGATGTTTGGTTGTCGATAAAGTTAGTACTATCTTTCTGTTTCACTGGTTCCCAATTATGGGCATTCTTTAACATATTTTCCTTCCTCTCTTAATTTAAATGTTGGATTATGCATCTCTGCGATGGATGTTGCTTTGCAACACTAGTTCTGCAAACGAACCAAGCTGTCATGCGCAGCTCAAGGCTCAGCTTGTAAACGAGTTGAGCTCAAGTTTTAAGCTTGTTTAGTAAACGAGCCAGGCTTGAGTTAGTTGTTATTTGGCTCGTTTGTAAAAGCTCGGCTCGTAATGGGCTCGGCTTGGCTCGTTGGTAAACGAGTCGAGCTTGAGTTTTAAGCTCGGTTAGTAACTGAGCTGAGCACGAGTTAGTTGTTACTCGGCTCGTCTCAGTTTGTTTGTAGCGGCTTGGCTATTTAGGATCGTTTGGTAAACGAACCGAGCTCGAACGCCTCGATACTAAACGAGCCAAGCTCGAGCTCGATTATTTGGGCTTGACTTGAGCTCGACCAGTTTTGAACGAGCCAAGCTCAAACACTTCAAAGCTTGGCTCCGCTCTTTTTCAGAAGAAAAATACGTTCCTAACCTCATGTGCTTATGTGCTTCTTGAATTGTTATTGCTCCTATGTATGCTTATGTTTCTGCGGTGATGGATTCATTTGGTTCCTGTGTTGAATTGTGCTGCTAATGCTTGCAGGGATGTTATTGAGAGGTTAATCACCTTAGGATTTTACTATAGGGAGCTTGACCGCTTCGCCACTAAGTCCTGTAATTTAAGTTGGATAAGGACTGTAAACAAGTCTCCTCTGTCCCGAACTTCTGAAGTAACCACAGGGAAAAAGGAGAACCAGAGTGTGTACAGGAGGGCCATAGCTAATGGCATTGTTGAGGTGCTCTCAGTGTACACGTCTGCTGTTCTACAAATTGAGCAGAAATTGTTGTCAGATTCTGTGCCCATCTTGGCTGCAGTTACCCAAGGCCTTAATAAGGTTGGTTGTAAACTACATATCGTATATTGTTTTGGCCCTTAAATAATTATCCCCTGTTATTTAGTTCCTTTTGTGGCAAAGACCTAATATTGAGTAGAAGGAAAGATATCTTTGATTTTGTTTAGCGATAACTTTTGGGGAAGAAAAGTGTGTGTTAATCTTGGGTAAACGATAAATTATGGTGGTGGTAAGCAGACCTCAAAAGTTCATATGAATCTTGGGTAAAAGATTACTATAAAGTGGTAAGCAGGTAGATGCGGCAATCCATGCGGTGTGACTCTGATTGCGTCAAATCGCAATTTATTTTTTCTATTTACAAAACACAGTTGACTGTTGAATATCAATCTAAGGAGAATTTTCTTGCATAGATGTTTTGAAGCTGCTGATTTCCTACACTAATAATTTTTTTTTCTATTTGTAAAACATTGTTGAATATAAATCTAGCGAGGAAGAAATTATCCGTGCTTCTCTTGGGCCACTATTTACCGATTCTCATAACTTTTGGCTTAGGGGTTGCATGGGTGATTACTTCTAGGGTTAGGGCGATGCTTCAATTATTCATTCAACATTCTTGCTGAAGAGGATGTCTACATGGAGGAGTTTTGGTTCTAGTAATTGATGATTATTTACATGCAAATAGTCTCCGATACTTATTTGCTGGAGATTTTAACGGCTTTTGGGCTCCACTATGGTCTGGGGTAGTTGGCCTCCATATGTCCATTTGCACGACCTCTAATTTTCTTTTTGCTTATTTTGTTTAGCCGTTTACTTCAACATTCATGCTGTACATCACACTTTTTGAAGTAATAGATATGCTCATACTCATAGTCGTAAACGACTTATTGCGCATGGTGAAATAAATAGTTTTTGTTAACAGGACTTGCTTTACCCTAAGGAGGGTATTTTAGTGCAATGGAGGGAATGAATTATGTCTGTGACTTGCTGGGGAACAGTTTTCTCTTATTCTGGCATTTTTACTTTCTTATCTATGTGGCTTTTGAACTTCAGTGTAAAGTAATTTCTTTGCTATATGATTTGAATCCTTTCTTTTTTCTTTTTATTTTGTTTCCCTTAATTCGCTAAATGATTTGTATTCTTTTCTTATTTGGGTTTCTTATTCGTTGATACTTGTCCTAGTTTTTTGTTCTTTTGCCACCTCTTTATGAGCTCATTCTGGAGATAGAGCGTGACAGTATTTGCGGAGGATGACTTCTAAACCTTTTGCACAAACGATGCCATTGTGGGGTGCCTGAACTACAAGCATGCATTCAAAGGTATACGTTTTATGATTGCATTGATCAAGTATAATTGGGATTTTTTTTTTCTATCCACTTGCTTCTTCGTTCGTTTGTGCTTAGCCTCTGCATTGAATTGAAGTTCACCACATGGCAGTAGCGACAGAGGTATGTATATGGGTGGGGAGGCCTGGGCCACCAGCGCCAACCCCAACCTTGCTAGAATTACCTTATATAGAGTATAAAATAAACATTAAATAGTCATTATGTGCTACATGGGCCCCTTCAAACTTCAAAAAGTAAAATAAATATCGCATAAAAAATATTATTCATTAAATTTAATGGTTGAACTTCAAATTATATGTCAGGAGAACTTAAAAATTCAACTACCACGTGAATATGTGGATTCCATGTTCTAAGTTTCGGCCCCTCCAAGTTTCAGCCCCTCCACTTTGCAAATTCTAGCTCCGTCCCTGCATGTCAGTTGCATGTAAGTCATTAACCTGTAGTTGTTTCATGTTTTTAATATTGTGGAAACAGATGAGATATTCAAAGCGATTGAACTGAAAGCAACAATAAGAATCTTTCCGGAGTTGCTCAGCCAGAGTGGGTATATGATGACTTCTCTGTTGTATGCAGTATTTTCAACATTTCAACTGTAATCATGGACAAAACATCTTGTACTGGATAGTAACATTTGTTATTGTTTGTTTCTTATCAAGTTGGATTATAATTTATAGGTATAACTGACGCTAGCTTGTATTGCTGGGACAAACTAAATAACTGGTTCTTGCGAACTTAATGGAGAAGTATTGTGTTCATTATGTGTCAGTTCTTTATGACAAAGCAGAAACAAAGTTTACAGCAGTACATATGCTAACCAGGTTAATTTTTCCGTTTCTTGGAAGCATAGGCTTCTCTGGCATGGGCATCAGGTCATGTATAATCAGCTTGCTTCATGGACGGTTTATGGGATTCTTAATGACCAATATGGAGAGTTCTTTATTAGCAGGTAACTACAAATGGTAAACGTTATTTTATTCCTGATGACTTGGATCTAGTTTGTAATTTGATTATGCCTTTTACTGAACAGCAAAGGTGCTATGAAAGAGGACTTTGGTCTCTGTAGGTGTTCCATTGGGCGAGGGTATGGTGTGTCAAATCATCAGCCACATGTCAAACATCAGGCAGCCCATTAGACTCCCGCTCGAATCCTATGGCAGACGATCTCGCGTTGCTTTGAATTTCGTTCCTAGATATTAAAGCAACGGTGAGAGAAATCAATTTTTCTCTCTCTTTGATCGTTCCATCCCGCCTGAGCACCGTTATCCACAAAAACCGTTCGAAACTCGACGATTTCTGGAGTCTGATCCCAGAGTTTTTCTCGATTCCCAGGTATTACTTGATTCTCTATATGTTTCTCTGCATTTTGATCGTTTTTGAGCAAGTTTTGACCCAAGAATGGGGTTTTTAGATGTTCGTTTCGCCTGGTGTGAATAGTAACTGCTGTATGAACAGCAGATCCTGGTTGAAGATATTCGTCTGTTCTTCCGAACGTATGAACATCTTCAACAGGTGTTCTTCCGAGTGATTGAACATCTTCAACGGATGTTCTTCCGTGCATGAGAGCACATTAAAACAGTGTTCTTCCGAGCGCTTGATAACTCGCATGACTCGGCATTGAGACCCTTTCTCTCCAAGTCGAATATTGGATAAAACGAACATTCTCTCTGAAGCACAATTTCATTCCACGTTCGGATGGTATTTAACCAGTCGATAACGTTCGTATGAATTGTAAGAACACACCGAACGTAGGCACTTGTAGGAATTTCGACCATGCATCTAGCTAACGGTCTAATACCCTTGCACTTTTCGTTAGGTCTGGCTTCTTCCAGTTCTTCGTCACAAGAGGTGGTCCGTCGGTCGGAATCTGCGACAGACTCGGACATTCTGGACTCTCAAACTGAAGGTTTGCTGAGGTTCTTCGGACGTGATTACCGAGCAAGAAGCATGTCAAACCCAAACATTATAGACCCCAACGATGATAGTTGGCTTGAAATGCCGCTGAACATTACACCCACAAACCCCCCAACCCCACCCCCCCCCGGCGACAAAGCCATCGCTCCTGATATCGAGATCGTTAATGTCGAGGACGACTCGGTGGACAACGCTTCAGAAGTACAGAAAGAGGATGATGATGCTGCAGACTCTCATGCTGAAGAGGCGGAAGATGAGGCCGAAGAATTAGCCGAGGGGGAAACCGTGGGTGCGTCTTCGAGCCAAACACCGGCCGAAGAAGGGGCTGAGGCAGCTTCTCAACCGCCCAGAAAACGTCAAAGAATAATCCCCGTCGATCCCGACCTGATCCCGGTCCGGGAGGGAACCATGGCCCTACTGGCAATGCTTTAAAAATGACAGCGCCCTTCGGCTTTCATACAACATACCAGACGACGTGGTAGTTTCCCCGGTTGAAGGCCCTTGCATAAGATTTAGCGATGAGCACATAACCGTGCCGCTGATGGCAATCACAGAGGGAGGGCTCCGCTTTCCGATGCATCCCATAATTAGGGAGTTGCTTCACACCTTCGACCTCACTCCTTGCCAGCTAAGCGTGAATTCATTCCGCTTAGTTCATTCGGTCATAAAACTAGCCGAAGTTAGGATGTTCAATCTCGAGGCCCATCATTTTTTTGAAAATTACATAATGTCTCGGAATCTGAAGTACTCCCACTACTACTTATGTAGCCGGAAAAAGAAGCCCAAGCTTATCGTCGGTGGGATGTATGATTCGGAAAAATGGGCCTCGGATTATATTGAAATCTGAGGTAACTTCATGTACGGACCCGATGACTACGGGTTCTTTGAGGTTCCGAAGCATCAGGGATCCCCGAGTAAGAATGACCGCTCTATTGCTTTCCATTTTGTATCGTTCATTTTGCTTCTATTTCGAACTGTTTTTCTGACGTGATTTAAACGTTCGCAGATACAATGAAACTTAACCGAGCTTCACTGAGAAAGTGTCGGAACCAACCGAGCCTCGACGCAGCCATACTATTCTTTCCCAAGAAAGAGAGGGACGCTCCGTCAATACTCAACTATTCTTTTAGTTCTCAAAATAATCAAACCAATCAATTTCGCCTTTTTGTTCCGAATTAATCTAAAAATTGATCGAATCTATAGTAACTTCGCCATACTGTCCCTAAGGATCGATACTTGAACTTGGCCACTATTCTTCTGAATAAAGGTTAATTCTTAGTTTTTATTAATATATTTTTGACACGGTACGACGTGGTCAGTGAACTTCAAGAGGAATGCAATTCTAGGATTTCTTTAGTTTTGGAAAAGTACTTGGATAAATTATAAAGAATTTTGTCCATTACTCCATTCACCAAATTGGGGGAAGACCACTCGGAGTACATGATCTCGAAGGTTAGGGGTTTGAGTTCGGTTGATCCGGAGTACTATTTTAGAGAATCAAAGTATGAATTAGAGCAATACAGCTGTTGGATTTAATATATTCACTGATCTTTGGGATGCTTAAGTTTCAAAAGTTCTAGCTAGAACGAAGATCAATTTGATTTTGGTCCCCCCTCTTTCTGCTTTAGATTAACAATTTATCTTTTGACACGTTTTTTTTTTTTTTTTTCCAGCTTAAAGGCTATAGAAAATGGCATAGTTAGCTAGCTCTGATCTTGGTATGAAAAGGAAGAAGGGGAACATGAGAGAGTTTGAAGATCAAGAAGATTTCTTCATTCACGGTATCTTCCCTAATGACGACTCCCTCGACCTCTCCCATATCTAAAGGTCTAAGGATCTTCATAACCCTAATTCCCTTGACCTTTCCGTCCTCGCTGAAAGAGGACAGGTAATCCTCTCCCTCTCATATATTTATATATACATGTATGTATAATATGTGTATGTAGGTATGTATGTCGGTAATTGAACACGCATATTAACTGCGATGGTTATGGTTCTGCATCTTTAGGGTTGTAGGCTTAGTTTTCCTCTCAGTGTCTTTTGCCATGTAGCAATTAGTTAACTTTGTTCAAGCAATTATGCAAATATACTTCTGTTGTTGCCCTATGGTTCTCAAATTAGGTGATGATCCTCTCTATTTGTGCTGCACCCTATCAGCACTTATTGATGGGAGCCTAGTGTTTTTTCCCTATGGTATTGAGGGTGGATAGATGGAGGTGTGTCTGTGATCCAAATATGTTTGCAGGTGATGGGTGCGTTATTCAAGAAGTGTGAGTAGTGATAGCGTGCGTGTTCGCAGCAAGGGTGTGTGTGTTGCATGGGTGAGTAGGTGTAGCAGAGGAGTGTGCATATTTGCTATTTTCAATTCTGCATAGCTGATGATCTGCTGCTGCTCTTGCGTGATACTTAATGAGAAGTCTGTGACTATTATGCGGCCTGGTTGATGATTTCTGGTTCTGACATAACTGGGAGATACATTATCTGCATTTGCCTTGCAAGTTATTGTCTGTTTTTGCTTAGGATGTTGAAGTCAGATCTTGGTTATGGAAATGCTTACTTAGATGCTGGTTTTTTAGGTGGCATGCAATGCCAAAGTCATCTGGTTTTTCTGCTGATCGTGGTGGTGCAGCTGGGAGTTTTACCTGGTTTTGGTTTCACAGTGTAATTTGTTAGTCTCTTTTATCTGGTTGGCTCCTTGCAACCCTTGCTCTTCCTTTTTGGGGGTGCGGGTAGCATAAGATTGTCCCATTCTTAGGTGCCAACTTTATTGGGATGTAACTTTTGGTTACGATGCTGTCCCCTCCTTTTTGTATTTGTAACATTTGTTCCATTGATTAATAAAATCCTTGCTTTGTTCAATTGATTGCTTTTTGGTCTCGTTTGTACAAATTGCAGCACATTCATCAAATTGTGTATTTTAAATATGTAACATTAGTTTTCTTATCTTACTGTAATATGGTCCATATCGTGTAAAACATAAACAAACAAACGCTTTGATTTTATTTTTTAACATTTTCAACCTTAGTTTCCATAATTGAGAATGTATCACTATTAAAACGCAAACAAATTGTAGACTTTGTTATCTTTGATTTAAAAATCCTGCCATTTTTTAAAATTCCACCCAACAATATATATCCTATGATCTACACAGAGGAGTAATTATTTTTAAGTACGAAACTCCATCTTTCAGAATGTTTCAACATATATTTATTCTCAAAAGTTCTTAAATACCCAATAATAACACCGAGCAAGCGGTTTCGTGTGAAGCACGGCGCATGACACTAGTCATAATAAAGAGTCAAAACAGAGTGAGTTGTTCAAACAAGACAACACCCTTCGGCAGGACTCAAGTGGTTTGTAACAATTATTTGCAAGAGAGATTGAGTTGGAGTTTATAAAGAGGGGTCGAATGTTGGTTGTAACTCGATTTAATTATTTGTATCTCATTGGCGATTTTTCTCTCAATTGTGTCTCCCTTACTCTTTGTCCTTATCCTTATACTAGTATCACTATTCGTGCGTTGCACGAATGCGCGTGATCATTACAATGCTTCGAATTTGAATTTTACTATGTGGTCTGATTTAGGAAAAAAAGAGTAAATGCACAGGCAAACACACCCTAGGCCCAGAAAGAACTCCGATCCACAACCATCCCACAGCATCCTTATGGTAGGAGAGACACCCTAATAAGGTTAGTACCAAGGTTAGATCTTAATAGCAAAAGCAAAAGAGCTTTGGTTTGCACATTTCACCCGTCGCGTTCCCCAACATCATTTTCAACGTTGTAGCAGACGAGTATCCCATAAACTTGACCAACTTCCTGTATGCAATCATGCAGGCCATCATGCTTGTGAGCAAATGAACAATTTGTCAAGACATGCATTTCTCTCTAACTATATATAATCACATATCATCATTATCATGTAATATAATCCTTCCTTTGAAAATAGGACCAATAACTGGATCAAATTAAGTAGTGATCAATCTATGATATGCAAGTTGGTTTATGGCTGTTCTTACTTTCGCCAGAACAATTATTACACCTCATGGTCCTAGCTCATCATTTTTTCCTTGCCTTTTCCATTCAACCAACCAATTATAGGAGCAACATTGTTAAGGAGGCTCATCATTTTTTCCTTGCTTTGTTTGGTTGGTGTTTTGAATTTTTTTTTGAAAAATTGTAGGGGTAATAAGTGGAGAGAAATAGAGAGAGAAATGTTAGAAGTAGGAGGAATCTAGGGGGAATTTTTTGAAAAATTCTTTTTGAGAACAAGGCATAATGAAATGAATCATGCACATGTATAACACGAGAGCTTCTCAACCCATAAAACACATGTCGCATTTGGGAAGTTAATATACAAATGTTATTTGTTCTTGTAGTAATTTCCCTATTTTTCTATTTACAAAGCTTATAAATTCTCATCCTCGTGCACAATTAGGACCGATTCATATCGTCACACTGGTTCCGTGTCTGTTATCTTAAAATTAGGGAAGGTGAAAGCATAAGATTAATGACGGTTTGGGAATTGTCCCCGGCTCCCAAATTTCTCTGTTTGACTTCGTCATTAGTAGGTGAGGGAGAGAAGACGACTCATACCTCACGTGGAGCAAGGCGGCATACTATAGCTCATACAAACCAAACAAGCACAGAGAAACATTTGAATCAAGTAACAACCACCAACCAATAGTGATAGATAATATCGAGGTGCAATCTAAAATTTAAAGTAACCATAACTTAATTTACCCCTTGGCAATTTCAATAGCTTCCTGAAAACCTCGTATTTGGCTAGTTCTAGTCCTCATTTGAAACTGGTCATACCACATATTCATAATCTTCAAAAATTTTGCATTAGTCAAAAAGTACTTTTTTTTGAACGGCAAAACAAAAAATATTAATTAAATCTTTGAAAGAAAGGACACTAAGATTAAAGGGAAACAAGAGCGAAAATGGCATCACAACGGAAGGGAAGCATCCCAACAAAGTTGACACCCTAACCCCGGCAATCATATACCAGCTCGAACCCAAAGGTTGACAAGTTGCCAACGATAAAACTGCACAGCACGATACGGAAAATAAAGCTATACGCTTTTATGCACAATAAGCACCCATGGGCCTGTTGATTATATCCCCACCATATAGAAACGAGACCAAAAGAAGGAGCACTACAGCAAACAGATTTTGTGGCAGTTAAGGCTTAAAGCATTTAGAATTCCGTAATGGATTAGGAACTGACTGGAAGAAGAGCAGCAAATTCCCAATGAAAGCAGTGGAATTGAAATCATCAGCACCTAAGAAAGTAGCAAACTTCACCATAGACACACCTTGAAGCATCATTCGGACAAATACCAGCAACCATTGACAATTTCAACTCCAGCCCAAAAGCATCTGACAACATAATTTTAAACAGCAATATGATAAGGACTCAAAGAAAAATCCAAGAACTTAGACCACACGACTCAACCAACACCAGACTCAAAAGGAGACTCAAAAAACGACCCAGACAACTCAAAACTGACACAAGATCCCCATCATATGAACAAAATACAGCTAAGAAAGCATAGTTAACTAAGAACTGTGCAACTCGCTTCAAAACCAAGAGTGTTAAAGCATCCAACTCCAAACCAATGGGCAAAGAGTGGAGAAGCCGTTCAGGCTCATATACTAGTTTTGGAGGAGATAATTAAACAATGTAGGACAAATCCCAACAAAGAGTTCTCAAGTTAGGTGAGTATTCAAGTAAGTTTGGCAGCAATCCCCAATTCCTCTCTTAAAATCATATCAATATGAGACTTGGAAAACAAGTGATTTTAGTAGGCTTCAACTAAATTTTATTGTTATGGTCTTTTTTCAGGTCTTGGAGGATAGCAGATGGAAGAAACAACTTAGAAATTATAAGGTTGAACTTGAATTGAGCTTAGTTATAATTGTTGTATTATAGTTCGTACAAAACAAAGTTCAAGTCCTTCACGAGCAAAGTGAAGAGCTGTGGTTTTACCAAAACGAGGGACAATAAAAAGGCTATAATTGATTTGTCACATATAAGTTTTGATTCAATTTTCCATATTGTACTATTTGATAAAAACTAAACAAAGATAACTTACATACTTGTAGTAGCATTGCTAGAAACGCCTAGATCCGCACCTCATGTCTACCCCTCTCTCTATCTACTAAACAATCGTCACCTCCTAAAATAGCAGCAGTAAACCAACACAAAGCAAATAGAGACTGACTCCAATTGACTAAGATACACTAAAAAAATGAACAAATAAAATAAGCTTAAACAGGGTAAACTAGACCAGAGTGCTTGGAGCTCCAAACTAACCCGGACTATGGCACCTATATCACAAGTAATGTAGGAAACAAGTTGCGTAGATCCAAATTTTGTATTTCAAGGAACTTTCCCTAAAAAAAAGCACGAGAAAGACTATCATCCCCTCTTCAATCATTCCCCACCCCCCCCAAAAAAAAAAATTTATCACACTATTAGATTCAGAATAAATAGCAAATGAGCATGGACTCACCAATTCAAGAGAATCATACCAGCTTTCTAAACCATTGATAATGTGGCTTTTCGTCAAATTGGTTACTTATCGCTTATAGTTAAACAAAGAACAAATGTTTGCCTAAATCTCATATTTTTCCCAGGTTTAACCATACAAAAAGTAGTGCATTATGATGCAGAGAGAATGCAAAGTAAATCATACCAAGATCACACTCAGGTGCTATAGCAAGCATCGTAGCTGTATACAAATTAGCATTGTAGTCATTCATGACTTCCAATCGAATGTGGTGATCCACTGAATGAGAAGTAGTTAACACTCTTCTCCCACTCAGGATAAACCCAGTACCAGTGTAGCACAACACCATCTGTTGTCCCTTCTCCACGGGTATAAGATATCTGGATCCGCCACATGGCCACGCACCGCAACAACTGCATCACGTTGTGGCTGGAAAAAGAATACAATAATTAGCATACCCTTACTTTTGTGGTGTTCCGCATGAACACCTGAAGACCATGGATATATAAAATAACTTCAAATGAAACCATCACTAATGGTATACGGTATACCTTATCTAACGAGGATGTAAGAAAATGAAATAGAAATGGTAGAGAATGCTATAATCCTTTTACAACTGTAGTCAAAGGGCGTTGGGGTGGATCCCACCGTTATGGGCGTTGGCCCCGCTGTTGCAATTCCAGCTGCGGTGAAATCCACTGGTCTTGAGCTTGATGATATTGACTTGTTTGAAATAAACGAGGTAGTGTATTCTGTTCACCACCAAATTTTCCAGTTCATTATAATCTCAGGAATTTGCGGAGTGTGATGCTACCGTTCCTTCTGCAGGCATTTGCGTCTCAGTTTGTATATTGCTGTAAGAAACTGGATCTTGACCCGGAAAAAGTTAATGTCAATGGTGGTGCGATGGCTCTTGGTCATCCTTTGGGTGGTACAGGTAATTACAGTAAGATCGCATTCAAAAAGCTATGTTTGTTTACAACATGGCTTTGGGAAATGTCTACCTCATCCGTGCACGTCCTTTAAATAGAGCTGAATATATTTGTGTTGTTTCGAAACAATCTACACTGCCCAAAGCATCATTTACCTAAGTGCGCAATGCTCAATTTTGGGCATTATAAAGATCGGCATTTGATATGTTCGGACATGCAGCCAAGATAGGCTCTCTCTCTCTCTCTCTTCTTCATTTTTCTACATTAACTTTTGGGCCTATATCAACCAACTTCTATTACAATTATCTGCATTTTCTTGTGTAATCTTCTGCGAATGGAGCTGCAAATGAAGTAGTGGTATGATGTTTGAACATTTATTGTATTCTTTATGCTGGGCTCCAAAAAATTTATATGATGATTTTTTAAGAACTATTATGCTGGATTCTACCATCTGAGAGACTTTTTTTGGGAGGGCATTGCTACAGCTTACCTTTTGTTTCAGGTGCCCGGTGTGTTGCGACTTTACTGCATGAGATGAAGCGCCGTGGAAAGGACTGTCGTTTTGGTGTAGTTTCCATGTGCATAGGTGTCTACCTTTTCCTCGCACCATTTTCGTTGTTTTCTTCCTCGGTGACAAGATTTGTCCTAAATGTATTTGCATCATGGCCTACAGGCTCAGGCATGGGGGCTGCAGCTGTTTTTGAACAAGGTGACTGTGCCGATGACCTGTGCAATGCTCGAACAGTCAGAGATAACAACCTTTTATCAATGGATGCCCTTTAGGTTTGTTCAGTTAAAAAGACAGACATGGACGTCAAAATCATCATTCATGGTTTTAATAGTTAATAAAGCAATCTACAAAAGGTACACAGTGTGGTGTTCTGAATTTAGGTTTTCCGATATAGCGAACATATAGATCATTAACTAAATCTTTGAATTGGGAGCTAGGTTGATAGAATTGTCGTCAATGCATAAAGTTCATCCAGCTTGCCTGAAGAGAGTTGCCTTCTATCAGTTTTCTCCATCTTTCTCATTGGGAGGATGTACTCAATCCATCAACGGGTACTTCAACCACATGGTCGGATCCTAGATCACGCGAGACGAATTCTGAAGCAACCGAACGAAGATCAGCGCATTCAACAAATGTCTAACCATTTGATGTGTACTAGATTTTCCAGAAAAAGTCTTGGAAATACATTAAGTTGGTAAAATCGCACAGGAAATCACTTCCGTTGGACTAACAATTTGGTTTGTATCCAAATCCACCAAACAGTCCATTAAAACTGGTACTAGATCCGCTCGCTCAAAATAATGCACGTTGATCTTTAGTCTTTGAACGTCTTCGGGTGGCTGTAAATTACTCCTAGGACCTTTATACCACAATGGGAACTTTGGAAATCGCTCTGCAATAATTTCTCTGTCGGCTCTCTCGAATTGATTTCTTAGCTCCATCCCTGTAAGAGAATTTGAGGTGGGCGTTGGCATAATGGTTTCCTAGCAACAACCATGCAAATTAATTATGATTAATTATTGTTTAGATGAGAAAAATATCCGTAAAGTATTAAAACATGAATCTAAATTGTAAAATAACACATAAGAAGAACAAATGACATCTTTTTAAAAATCTGATAATGATTTTTGTGTTAGGTTCTGATAACCAAGATGAATGGTTAAACTAAAAAAAAATTAAACATAAACCAATAAAGAACGATTAGAAATAGGTATTATCAGTGCATGCTTTGGAACAGACATTTGTTAAGTCGTGCCAATTCTGTCAATGAATGCATGAAGCATTTTTTCATTTGTAAAAAAAAAAAACTTCTCCGAGACAAGTCTTAAAGCAGTTGAGAAAACGTTATTTATAACTAATTAAACGGATTTGGGGTTTTTATTGTTGTTTTTATTATGATTTTACTTTCTAGTGAATCGTTTAATGAAGTTAATGGTTTTCTTATTTTTACATCTTATAACCCAATAATAGAGGCCAAGGGCAATATCGTAAAAAATCAACCCATAATTCATTTTCATCATTCATCTATCAAATACTATACTGTTTCAAAATATATTTTACAGATATCTCCCAAACACGGATTCCGAAACCTACAGGGAGTGTAGTGCAGGTTACAGTGTTCCAAGAGTGCTTTGGACGATCCAGATTTAAATAAAACTTTTTTAAACAAAAGTTTAGCTCTTCCCCGGAAAAGTTTCATTTTAAATCCAAACCATTGAAAGCTCGTTTGGATGGTTGTGATCTGCTTTACAGAGCCCCCTGCAGGTCCCCGGACCCCAAACACTACTACCATACCCAAAAACACATTTTGATCATAATTCATATAGCTAAAAGCCAAAAAGCTAAAAATAAAAAACAAAAAAGTAAGCTCACAAACACCCTCTATCACTAGGGCTACTAGTACAAAGCATCATATGTGATGTAGAACACGTAGAGCCCCAATTTTATGAGTAATTGGACCGGTTGAAATCTCGGAAGCCAAACTACCCGATTTGGCAAATTTTGGACGAGTTCGAATTGGGCCCAAACTTGGTGGGTTGATTTATTTTTGCATTGGGATAAATTTTGGACAAGCTCGGATTGAACCCAAACTTGGTGGGATGACTTATTTTTGTGTTATGGTCAAGACTCACGACCTTAGATGGTGGATTTTGGCTAAGGCCTTCAATTTGATAATTTTGCCGTTTTAGGAAAATTTTCGTTCGTTAATAATTCTTAGATTATAATTCCGTTTTCATTGATTCTTTTTGGAAAAATCTTATTTTTCTTTCATTTTTCTAATTTCATTATTTTTCTCAATTTTTGGAAAACTTCATTTTTAAGTTAGGATTTTATTAGTTTAGGGTTACGCAAATTTTTTTTTATGAAAGGCCTTTAACCTCGTTATCTAAACAACTTTTATTCAATAGTATTCAGACTTTGTCTTTCTCTCTCGCGGATTCGAGTTTATCGTTCGTAACTAATCTCATTATGAAGGGAAAAATTCAAAATACCTCCCAACCTTTACTCTACATTTCAATTGGACTCCTAAACTTTCAAAAAAATCAATTTTACTCCTAACATTATATTCTGTTAATCAAAACGACCCATTCCGTCCAAATGACTAAGGAATTTCGTTAAAGGCCTCGTTAAATAGCGTCCAGATCGAATTTCGATGATCCGAGCCGCTCAATGTGATCAGAATGTGATTTTAATAGAATAATCAAGAAGTCAGCAAAAAAATGAGCGAGAAGGGCTTCATCCGAGCAGTTTTTTTATTGAAGCACTTCCCGATTTTTTTTTTTGCTAATTTCTCGTGGGTGTCTCTAAAATTACGTTCTGAACACATTGAACTACTCGGATCATCAAAATTCGATTGGAAAAAGGGAGGTGCGGACTAATCTGGATTTTTTTCAAGTTAGGGTGTCCGAATTTTGCTTCGGTCTGCAACTCCCTTTTCCGGATCGAATTTCGATGATCTAAGCCGCTCAATGTGTTTAGAACATGATTTTAAGGGTACCCTTGAGAAATTAGAGAAAAAAAACATCAGGAAGAGCTTGATTTGAGTAGTTTTTTATTAAAAAGTTCAATAAAAAACTATTCGGATGAAGCCTTTTCCGGTCATTTTTTTTGTTGATTTCTCGAAAATATCCTTAAAATCACGTTCTGAACATATTGAACGGCTCGGATCATTGAAATTTGATTGGAAAAGGGGAGGTGCGGACTGATCCGGATTTTGTTCAAGTTAGGGCGTCCGGATTTTGCAGCAACTCCTCTTTTATGATCAAATTTCAATAATCCGAGCCGTTTAATGCATTTATAACGTGATTTTAAAGGTACTCGTGAGAAATCAGCAAGAAAATTGATAGAAAAGGGTTTCATCCGAATAGTTTTTCATTGAACTGTTCAATAAAAATTATTCAAATCAAGCCCTTTCGGGTTTTTTTTCTTTTCTCGAGAGTACTCTTAAAATCAAGTTTTGAACATATTGAGCAACTCAGATCATCAAAATTCGATCGGAACGCTATTTAACGGAGCCTTTAACAAAATCTATTAGTCATTTGGATGGAAGGAATTGTTTTAATTAACGGAAGATAACGTTGGGAATAAAATTGATTTTTTTAAAAATTTGAGAGTCTAATTGAAACTTAAAGTTAAAGTTAGGGGTATTTTGAAATTTTCCCCATTATGAATTCCGCTGCGTCTATATTTGGAGGTGTTTCGCTTTTGTAAGTGGAGTATCTCCCTAAAGATAACTACAAGCACAGCATTCGGATCGAAACTTGTACTACAAGAAAAACAGATTTGACAAGGGTTGAAATTATACTTCCCATATCTTGATCAAAAGTGTAATGATTGTGTTTCCTTAAATAGTTGAAGACCTAAAACATGGAAACGGAGGGAGTATTAGAAGAGGGATGGAAACGGAGGGAGTATTAGAAGAGGGATTTCGCTGTTGGTGCACACTACTAGGGCTACTGCGAGTAATACAAAGCATCGTACTAAAGAGGGGTTTCGCTTCTGTAAGTACAGTATGTGTAGGCATCTGATCTCAGTCTGGCCGTCCCGTCGTCTCTTTCATTCCAAGATTTTGGCTACTTCTTCTTCTCCGATCGCCAAACCTCTCTTTTGTAATAAGTTTAATAAGTCAATCCACAGCGATTCCAAGAAATCCGTACGGTTGCCGTCCGTTGTTTCTTCTTATTCTTCTCCTGCCTCCAAACTCCACACAAGTTTTCAATCTTTCCTCTCAAGTTCGTCATTGTATGATGATCGGGTCGACCATTGTGCTCTACTACGTAAATGTAATAGTATTACTACCGTAATTAGGTCTTTGTCCTATCGCTCCTCTGTCAGGGACAATGTGAAGAAATCGGTAGGCTGTGATAAATATCGTGAAAAAGAACCTGATGATGGTGATTTTGAAGAATGCGGCCGGGAGGAGGATATGGTGAGTTTGATTAATAATTAATTATCTGCGCTCTCTAATGGCGAAAAAAAAGAAAGAAAGAATGGAGATGAAATAAAAAGTCTACACTTTTTTTTGACATCTATACTCTTTTTTTTTTGGATTTTAGGGTTGAAAGTGTATGTATTTTTTTTGCTAGTTCCCAAAAAAAAGAGTGTAGATGTGAAAAAAGGAATGTAGAATTCAATTTTCAATAAAAAAATGAATCTTTATTGGTCTATTTCGTTTCTTAGACGCCGTTTGTTAAAATATTATATACAATGTAGAATATTTTCTTCTGTCTTTTTCTAGCCAAACATCAAAAATTAAATAAAATATTTCAGCTATTAAAAAGAATTTACTTGCAGCCATGCCAGATTAAGGTTGGTTATGCAAAAAGGAAGAATAGAAATGATATAGGTACCGAAGGGGGCGTAGGGAAATCGTACCAACGGCCGCGTCGGACCGTCTCCGGTCACCGGACGGCCAATCCGAGCTGTCCAAAAATTCTAAATAAAAAACCAAGGGGACCCATGCGGGAATCAACAACATTCGATGTGTGTAGGGTCATTGATCTAAACATCCTATTTATACACGAAAAATAGGGTGTTTAGATAGAGAGAGTGCTTATCTAAACACCCTATTTTGGGTATTTAGATCAAATACCTTACACACATCAAATGCCATTGATTCTCACATGGGCCCCTTTGTTTTTTTTAATAGAATTTTAGACGGCTGATCGACCGTCCAGTGCATGGTGACGGCCTGGTGCGGCCGTCGGTATATTTCCCTATGGTTTTGGTCGGTACTCATAGCAGTACTCAAACACCACAAAAGTAAGGGTATGCTAATTATTGGATTCTTTTTTCAGCCACAATGTGATGCAGTTGTCGGGGTACTGTGTACTGTTGCAGAAGTGGATGTGTTTTCCCCGTGGAGAAGGAAACTGGAGCCGTCTTATGGTGCTGGATTAATCTTGAGTGGGAGAAGAGTGTTAACTACTGCTCATTCAGTGGATCAATACACTCAATTAGAAGTCGGGAAAGAGGTCTCGGGTCCAAGGTATAAAGCTACAATGCTTGCTGTTGCACCTGAGTGTGATCTTGGTATGATTTACATTCCTTTCTCTCTGCATCATTTGATGCACTACTTTTTGTATCGCTAAATCTGGCAAAAATATGAGATTTAGGCGAATGTTACTTCCTTTTTTACATAAAAGTGTTAAAGAAATCCGATTAGTGCTGCTTTGTGTAGTAGCTAGGACTTTAGAGGGTGAATTTTTCCTAACATAGGGATTTGATTATGTATCTCCAGCAACTGGCATACTTGAGTAGTTTGTTCTTATTTGTATTTGATTTGATTTGTGGTCATATGTTGGGCTTTCTTAGTTCTTACATGTTTGATTCTCAAGTTCTAACAAATCTTTATTTTTTATTTTTGTAGAATTTAGGTGAACGGTCAAATAATCTATTTGGTAGTGTTTGTTTGTTTTTGATGTTTTCGTTTGGATTGCTAGAGATCTTGCTCAATTCAAGAAGCATCATGGACTTTTGATCAATTTTTCGATAAAAACAATTGGGTGATATTATATGTAGTGATTTGCATGCAGCAATTCTAACAGTCCATGATGATGAATTCTGGAATCAAGTTAAGCCAGTGGAGTTTGGGGATATGCCATCACCAGGAGATAAAGTGATCATAGATCGCCTTCGAAAAGATGAAGCGTATTTGCCTTTGGTGACTGCTTCTGTATTGGGATCGAGCATGACACGCTATTCATTTTGGGGCACCAAACTTCTGGCTTTTCGGGTATGTTGAAGGGAAAATTTCTGTGAAATATTGTTCTTAGTACTACAAATCATATGATTGAGTCCCTCTTCTTTTTTAGGAGTTCAATTTTCGAAATCTCCAAATTACTCAAGAAAACAACCAATTGTTATAATAATAATTATTATACTCCAGTTCGTAGATAGATTGTGTCGTCTTTGTTGTAAATTTTTGTAATAGTGGTGTAGAGTAGTTAATTACTTAATGTCTCAAACACTTTTCTCACCCTATTTTCTCATAACTATGAAATTGCAAAATGTGGGTACATCATCAAAGATGCAGAAACAATGGAGTTAATGAAATTTTAGTTGATAGTTAAGCTGGTTCCAAAATGACAGCGAAGGTATACCAGACTTACCAGTTGTTCAGCCTTACCTCTTAAGAAGGAGATAGAACTTCATGCTAAAATATGGGTATAGCAATAAGCAATCCATACAGCAAACTATTGGAAAACTCTAATGTAGAACTATCATTAGGCATATTTTGCGGAGAAGAAATTGGACATTATGACGTTGGTTTGGGTTGGACACAGAGGAAACTAATGGATTGTGGTCCTATCACGTCCGACTGTTTGTTGATATGACTTACACTGCAGCTAAGCAGCTAAGCTGATAAGCACAAACACTTAAAAGCTGGTAGTGTGTCTTTGTCCGACACATGTCGGACACCGACACTCCTCGTACACTTCTGGACACACGTTCATTAAGTTTTTTTTTTTTTTTTCATGTCCACAATTATGGAATAAAAATCTTAATTCAAACACATTCGACACTGTTTCTACAATGTGTCCTGCAACGTGTCTGACACTTCAATGATGCGAATGACTAAGAAATAAGTGAGACCAGCACTCCTGTTTCGAATCCACCACCACTGCATAAACATATTAGGTATAAACCTAGTTTACTATTCAAATCAATTAAGATTATTGCGAGGGCTTGCAATCCCCATCAATAATCACCCGGGGGATTATTTGGACTCATCGCTCGTGTATTTGTATAGACTATCTTAGGTTTGGCAAGAATCGTCTTGTTGTCACTACTGGTCTATCCTAGCATAATCTATCTCAATCACTCGAATCGCAATCTAAGAAAACCATTGCATGAGTACACTTCATAGCGCGAATATAATACAAAGATAGGTAGGAAATATTCAAACCAATTCATATAATGAGAGATTTGTTGTCATACAATCGAATTCAGATAGTAAACTTAGAATCAATTCAAGAACATAGTTACTTGAATGGTTGCTTCATCTACGCCCTAGAGATTGGTTTAGCCACTCATGATGAGACGAGTCCTTGAAACTTCTGTCCCTCTATTCCGTACCTTAAATAATGAATGTGGTTATGTATTTATAGGAATAGGGGACTTCTTTCCAAAGATGCTAGGGTTTCAAGGTGTAATAGAGAAATTCGAGTAGAATTATTTCCAGCTCTTTAGGGTCATCTTGTGAGTCTGTTTTGACCTAGTCAAAATTGGAAAATTACTATTTCACGCAAAGTTGTGGCTCTTTAAATTAGCTTTCCACCCCAATTTGAATTGCCTCAAATGAATAAACCAATGTAAATTTATGGTGAAAATATCAAAAGTTGTCCTGATTCACTTCCAACTTGGGAATCAAACTCTTGCTTTTTCTTTCCAAATTCGATTGGTGCATATTTTGTTGAATAATTCTGAATATCCATGACTTTTAAACCTTCTAGGATTTTTTTTTATTCTTCACTTGGACTTTACCATGTTGCAACCCGGTCCGTCTTTGTGTCCTTGAATCTATTATTTGAAGTCCAATTCATGCAAACGGCTCCCCGGTGACCTATAATAACAAAACATCCCAAAGTAATTCAAGTAACATGTATTAAGAACTTAAAAAATATAAATTAAAGGGCCCCCCATGTATCGGCACGTATCAAACACTTGTCCCATACATTTTTTTCGTGTCCACAATTAGGAAATAAAAATCTTAAATCAAACACTTGTGCGACACTCTTTCTGCAACCTGTTCTGCAACTTGTACAAAACTTCTTTGATGTGAATGACTAAGAAATACGTGTGATTGGCAATTCTGTGTCCGTGCTTCTTGTCACATAAGCAGTGTTTGCTGCAGTGTCAGTGTTGCATCCTATGAGTTTCCCGTATCAGAAGTTTTGTGCTACACGCAATGTCTTTAAATCTAAACTGTTAATTGATAAAACCGGAGAAAAAAATGCTGGCTGACATAGCAAACCCATAAAACTGGTTGTGGGTCAAAAAAAATTGGGCCTTTAATTTTTGGCAGTAGATATAACTCTACACCGCCGCTCAAATTATTACGGACTAGAGTATCCGGGCAAGTTTTTAACTTCTCTAGCATATGTGGGATTGTAAGTTTTGGGGAGTGCTTTTATAGAACAAGAAAGCCTCACTTGTTTGGTGCTTATTGATGTGGAATTTTGGTGCAGTAACTGTAAATTTAGAGCGTGTTTTTTTGTCCTTTTAATGTCCTCCAGTTTTAGTAGGGTCCTTCAGTCTATGAATGGGGTGTCTAGAGTCCTTGTCAGGTAGTATTTGATCATTTTGAGAAAGATATTTGAGAGATTCCCTAATTTTAATCAAATCAATGATCCTCCAAACGGTCGTCATCCCCAACCACCAAAAACTTGGGAATCCTTGGATGGGAACTGAATAGCTGCATATAAAGAACTTCTTTCAATCACATATTATGGACAATAAACAAGACAAGTTATTTGTATAAGTGCATCTAATATCTGTAGTATTTGTTATCTTCAACAAGTTTGTGACATAATTATGATGTCATGTTTCAATTCTGGTTGAATTGTCCGGTTTTCAAATTTTGGCTATTCTCTATGCACAGCTTCTTTATGCTTTTGTGCCGAAAACAACTTTTGAAAATGATGAAGAGGCTAATTGTTTAGTATGCTTTTCGAAATTTTCTTTCTTGATATTGAAAAGAAATTTCTACTTTTTATTAAGCAACTTTACCATAAGTGCAGCTCCGACAAACACCGACATATGTATATTATCTTTGATTTTCGATACATTGATGGGTTATCAATTTAAGTATATATAGTTGACAACGCGTTTGAGTGATACTCAATCATACATCTTCTTGTATTAGCTAGGACTTGTATCAAATGTCAAACTGAATTTGCCAATTCAATAGGGATGACCCTAAATTTTTTGGGCTATACAACGAAATTTAAAATGATAAAACTCAAGGGCTAAGCTATGATCTGATCAATTCCAACTTTTGAAAGTTATGCTCTGGAGGGAATTATAATTAGTGCACTCTGTTTTTCAAGTAATGCTTACATTTGGCGAACAATTGTCCATTGATGATCCTTCTAATTAATTTAGCACTTGTATTGGTTATTTATTTCCTTTGTAAAACTTATGTCCATTGGCTTTTAGTATGTTCTTATTGGTACATTGGAGGGTATGGGAAACAAACTCTTGACCTCTAAATGGGGAATGAAATTCTAGCCGTTGGGCTAGCCATGATGGTTAATAGATTCTGATTATCAACTATAAACATTAAGTAGATTTGGTAAACTTGATATCAATTGAGGCCCAAGAAAAATGATATGTTATTTTTTTTTGGCAAGGATTAGGGTCATGCCTAAGTGGGGCTTCCATTTTTTGGTCAAAATTTAATTGGGAGCCCAAAGCGACTACATTGGTCTTTGCAACTGTATGGGTCTGTTTTTGGTTCACCGAATCCAAATACTTTGCTTGCATTTAATAGATCAATGTAGGCCGGAATGGAGCGTCTGGCGGTGGACCTGCTTTTGATGAAAGAGGCAAATGTGTAGGATTGAAGCTTCAATCCCAAGGCTACAAAAGTGGTGATTTTGTACCTGTGGAAGTTATTAAGCACTTCATTCAAGACTATGACAAGAATGGAGCATATACTGGTATGCTTGGATTTTGTAACTTCTTGTAATGGGCAACCCTAATGTATATTCTATCTTCTTTTTCTTAGTCAATAAATTGCAATGACTGTACTACATTGCCAACCATGTAATTCATGTATTGTTGCATACATGTTTGGGCACTGACTCGTAGATTGGCTTGGTGAAATAGATTTCTATGAAGATGAGGACTACCGACTCCTAGACAAAAACAAAGGTCCATTGTTCGAGTCCGCATAGACGTTATAAGTAGAAATTAAATTTAAAATAGCCCTATAATTTAAAGAACTCTTCAATCAAAACATAAAAGCTCTTAAAAATCTATACGGTTGAATAAAACTTTGATTGAATAAAATGAGGAACCTCTATGTGGTTAAGTAACAAATGCGGGAAAAGCCTGTCTTTTCCTTGCTCGCTCTCGTAGACGTTGCGATACTCTCAGAGCGTGTGGAATACTCTCTTTATTGGTTTTTATCTAAAGTATTTTGGTGTTTGAAACGTCCCTAGAGTAATCAAACGTAACTAGCTGGTTCAATCAAAATGGATTCTTGGTACATGGGGGCTAAAGAAAGAAAGAAATGTACAAATTCATATTAGATTATGTGTCTAATAAAAATTTTAAAATCTTAAATTAAATAAGTGAAATGGAAAAACCTTTATCTATTCGCTTATTCCATTGGATATTACGAAGCCTCCTCATGTATGACATGATTTGAATCTAAGCACAGAAGAGATTCTCTCTTAACTGGTCTATCCTTCATACGGTTTTTGCACAGACGGTAGTTGGAATTAGCGGCACTCCTAGGTTCTCTCATCTGAGATCCCTAGGTAAGACGATCAAATTGGTCCTTGCTTTTTGAGAAGCCGCTTTTATATAATTTAGGCAATAAGGATGGAAAATTCTTGGACCAACACCATATAGAAGCAGATTTACTTGCCTTCTGAGATAAAATCCTATTCTCTCCTATCTCCCTATAGGCTCTTCTGACCTTCATAAGCTTCTTCTCTCCTTGCCTTAAAAGTCGTGCCACCTCGCCCCACTAATTAACATCTACTTTCAACGTAGCTCCCTCCATGTTTTTTTTTAGATATTCTATTGTGAATTATATGATGACTTATGTATTTTTCTTTGATGTGGAAACGTAACAGTGGTTATATTGTCTTTATAAAATTGGCCCTTATGATTCATAATCAATCATACATAAGATTACAAGATTCTGCTATCTATAGTAATAACAATTCCATTTGGGCTCACCGTAGGCACCTTATCGGTTAGAATGGGATGGATTTGCTTTCTCTAGACCTTACTGGGAGGATGGTGTCAAAATCGCTCCCATGTCTAGCCTGACTCTATTGATAAGCGGCTTTAGGGCCGATCAAATAGCTTCTGGTCCTTTGGCCTCTATATGAAGGTCCACCTTTTACTAATATTGAGGGTTTAGTGATCCCATCTATCTATTTCTATCTAATGCCAGCGTTGCTACACCTTTTTTTTTTTCCTTCCCTTAAATCATGTGTTTGGTTCTTCAAATTCTTAACAATCAAAGCATCCCCATTTGTATCTTCAAAATACAGGACTCCCACTACTCGGCATCAAGTGGCAAGAGATGGAAAATCCTTATCTGCGTATGTTAATGAAGATGGAACATGATGAACAAGGCGTCTTTATTATGGATGTCAGTCCTAACTATCCAGAATCTGTGATTCTAAAACCAAATGATATTATTCTCAGCATCGATGGGATTAACATTAATAATGATGGAACAGGTAAATCTTTTGTCCTGTTTTCCCCTTTGTTTTATGCAAGATTTGATCCTCAAACAACATCTCTATATTTATGCTCTACTTGCAATTAATTTTCAGTTCCATTTTCAAGCGGACAGAGGATAGAATTCAGTTATCTTATTGGAAAGAAATATGTTGGCGATAAGATTGTTATTAAAGTGCGCCGAGGTTTAGAGATATGTGAATTCACTACAGAACTCGCAACACACAAACAATTCATCCCTGGCAACATAATTGGGAGGCCACTTCGGTATTATATTATTGGAGGATTTGTTTTCATAACTCTTTCTTTTCCATGTATGGAAGTTATGGTGAGTAGTTCACTTAGATATCTTGTGGTAGCTCTTTTGATAAAACTTAGAATATTATTTCATTAATCAGTTTTGCTTTATAATTGGTATGGAATGTTCCTAACCGTTGTGCTTTCTTTTCTTGTATTTGTTAAAAAATTATTACCCTAGGATGATAGGTACTTCAATGAAAATGAGAAGTTCAAAGATTGTCATGAGAGGCCAGACGATGACAAGCTTTTATTCCACGCTTTATACGAAGAGCCTGTTGTGCTACTTCAGGTCTCCTTCTGTTCATTTCTGATTATTATTCTCATGTGTTGTGAAAATTTATTGTATTCACAAATCACTTTAAAGAAACTAACCGGCGTGTCCCCATGTTGATAGGGGGACAAGGAGACACTCCGAGGACTGAGGCAAAAAGCATATGTCTATTAAAATTAATTATTTTTTTAGGGGGACACGACAGAGACCTATATAAGGACCCGACAAAGGTTAAAACACAATTATTTTAAATTTTGGAGTGTAAATGTGAATTACTCCAAATATTGTGGTTTTAAAGTGTAATATTATGTGTATACGCTGTACATGTGATGCTTGTTTACGTATATTAATGCTTTATGCTTCGATCGATACCTATGTTTCCACTGGTTTAAAAAATAATCATTGCTTTATTGTTGTTGTGTCCCCTGCCATGTCAGTGTTTTAGTGTTTGTATCAGTATCCGTGCTTCATAGCGTGTGGATGAAAGATATCAAAATTTGACATATTTTGATAGTTTTTACAATTATTCATGTTAAATTCGAATTCGTTAAGGATTTCTTACGGATTCTAAGCCATGTCCATGTCTTGTTTTTGAAGGATTTCTCGAGTCCCATGACAGCTATATCCTTCATAAGTTATCTTATCTTATTTATTATATAAGTTGGGACATATACTTATGGATATATATATATAGATATATATCATTCCGTATCCCATGAGGGGTCCTCATTTTAGTTAAAATGCGGTCCTCATCCGTGTGTGCCGTGTGTGTATATACACACACACATATGGGACTGGTTCTACCCACACAATTTTTAACACAATTTTTGACACAATGTCAATCATTTATTTCAATGGCCGAGATTAGAAAACACTCTCTTCCCTCCCATCTCGTCACCTAAATCCCTCCCTCTTTCCTTCCCCACCGCACAACACCCCCCCGCATCTCTGGCCAGCTTCTCAATCTCCGGCGACCCCATATTCGGCACGCACATACCTCATAATTTGGAGCCTTTTGGGTCATCTGTTGATGATCTAAAAACCGTTCAATTTGTTTAAAACATGTTTTTAAATGTACCTGTGAGAAAATAGCTTAAATATATGTATAATATATATATACACACACACACATACATGGCAATAGAGTTGTATATATGGGATTGAACCTATCCTCAACGTGTCAATGTCCTATTTTTTGGATAAATAGCAAATCAGCGTGCCAATGTCATATTCGTGTCTCGTGTCTGTATCCGTGCTTCTTAGCCTTTAGCCATGAGCTTGTAGTCCAGTCCAAAGTTTTGTAGCTACCAATTACTTAATAACCCATCTAGACTAGCCAACATGTGGGTCATGCAAACCATATGCGGATCCAAAAAAACAAAATAACAATTGTGTATGGATGTCAAAGTTTTCTTTCATAATCAACAATTGTGTGCGGATCCAAAAAAACAAATCAACAATTGTGTATGGATGTCAAAAAGATAATTATATTAACGTATCAAGCACTACTTAAGAACCTAGAAATCAATTTGGGACATAATTATCAATTATTATGCTTATTAGGTAGCTTTAGTGGCACAGTGGTTCTAAGCCATACATATTGATCATACTTAATCATTTTTTAAGGTTTTGGCGCGAATATATATCTTTAGGGTAAGCAAGCATGAATATATTGGTCTGTTGTACTTATTTTTGGAGTGTGAATATGTTTGTCAGGTGCTTAGAGCTGACATCAATGCTGGGTATGAGACGGAGTTTACACTACAAAATCAGGTTTGGAAATTTGTTTCACTTTCAAATTATGAATGAAACAAACCCATTGATGCTAATTTGCTCATAAAAGCTTCTTTTGCTTATTTCAATGTAGGTTCTCGCCACTTTCAATGACAAGCCCGTTGAGGGACTAAATAGCTTGGTCAGTATGGTAGAGACTTGTAATGAAGATTTCATGAAGTTCACATTTGGAAACAAGAAGGTGGACCCCTTTCCATTTTTGTTCTTAGTTTTTCAGCGAAGACATCCTAATTTTATCATCAATTTTTCATCTTTTGGATTTTTTTCCCTTTCGGTGGGATCAAGAAACCGGAGGGATTGTTTTGTCTGCATCATTCTTGTTGCCTTTTTTGTGTTGTCACAGTTGAAAACCCTATAATTACCATATCCGTGACTAATTGTTGATCTTGATTTAACCATCTTATTAACATTGGCAAGTTTGTTTTGGTCATTTTTGTGCAGACTCTGGTATTGCCGACAAACATTGCCAGATCAAGAACTCCGAATATCCTTAAAGCACACTCTATAAGTTGTGCTATGTCTGATGATCTGAAGGAATTAGTGAAGTTGACTTGAGGCGAAGAAAGTCCCATATATATATATATATATCTGAAATTTGAATGGTTTTGAGTAGAAATGTTGTTTAGTTACCATTCAGTGCATTCTTTTCAGCAATGATTTCCAGTTCCATTCTCTTTATAAGGTTGAGCTAACTTGTGGTGACAATATCATATAGGAGTCAGTCAAGTTGTGAGATGTTGCGGGTCTTGGTTCTTGGATGACTTGTGGTTTTTACTACGGCATGAGATTTTCCAAAATACGCATAATTGCATTGGGCGTTGACTATCCACCCTTGTGAACCTAATCAAGACCGTCATTGTATCTGAAAGTTGCTTGATGGTTCGGTTTTAGAAAATGGGCATCTGTGATTTTAGGATACGCTTCTGGAAGTGGGGTAAGTTTTTGGTTGTATGACTGTTCCCTGCAGTTCTGATAGTATCCTGGGAATTATTTCTATCTCATCCTTGCCACTTTAGGCATAGTTGGAGATGGCATGGGTGCATATGTTACTTTTGACAAAATGTGCAGACTAGTATTGAGACTGAGTTACTTGATACTCAGTTGGTAAGTAGGCTAGAAAGCCTCTTGTTCGCGTACTTGTTAAATATTGTTTCGTCTACCAAAAGTGTTACTGGTTCATGAACTTGAATGTTTTTCCCATGACATCGTGTATGTGGTCGACTCCAAACGAATGCATGCACAAATTTCTTTCTAGGCTTGCACTGCCTTTAATTTTCTTGCATTGATCTCTTGCAATTTTGTTATATTTCTTATTTTCATTTTTGTTGTCCTTGACAACAATTTTGTCTACTGGAGGCCTTGTTATGCCAATGTGTATTAATGTCCGGAAAGATTGATGCTTTTATAAATGCAGTATGGTTGTTCCCTTTTCATTTATGTATATTCTATGTATCTTGGAATAGATGCGGTATTTAAAAGGAGTTAGCCAAGAAGGGTTCCATTTTGCCCAAAATCGACAAAAGTGCCCCTGGGTTTTAAAGACTAGTGTTGGTTGTTCAGCGGTATATTGTGGACTTTTCATGTTTTCTGATTGAGTCCACAAAAGTGCCCTTGGGTTTAGAGACTAGTGTTGGCTGTTCAGGGGTACTGTGGACTTTTCATGTTTTCCAATTGAGTCCTTTTTGTGTTTGTTTTGTCCGAGTCTCGAAGGGCATTTTGGGTGGACAAGAAAAATGGATGTGAATGTTTACTGTTCTTGTGGCATGAGACTGTTCTTGCGGCACAAACATATACATATTCTCAAAGAAGAATGAATTTTTAGTTTTCGAAATCTCATCGCTCATATGAAGGAGGAAGAACTGAGTAAATTATGTCTCTTTGCAAATCAATGGCTTCCGAGCAAGACCTCGATGACGGCGAAGATGACAACGACGAACCAGTGTTGAGCAAGATCAATGCGGATAAAGAGTTTGTCTTTAGAGCCCTCATTGAGTGAGTTCTTTGTCCACATCTATTTCTCAATCTAAGGCTAAGTTTTTTTTTTTTTTTTTTGGTTTTTGCATCACAGCGAAAGCAATTTGAGTTGATTATTAACATTGGTTCATCGGAATTAGAATTCCCAGCGCAAGCAATTTTAATGTTTATCGGCTTTTCATTTTGAGTCAATTATTAACATACATGCCAATTTGGAAAATAACTGAAATAACTCTCATCATATTAGGCTTATCCTGCAATACCTGTTCTTGACCTAGCAAACATACGAATAAAAAATTTCTATATCAGACAAAGGTGTGGCACTTGGAATTTACTTTCTAATAACTCCACCTAAATCAAATCAAACAAATAGCCAAGTAGATGTCGCACCCCCCATGAGGCAAATTAAGGATTAACGGAAGAAATTCTTCATTTATAATTCGACGAAAATGCCATTTTTATTATCAAACTGGATTAGAACAGTGAGACTAGCTTTTTAAAGATTTAAAAATTGCCACTTACATGAAATCAGGTGTGTTAAGTCACCTCCGAATGCAAAAAGTATGCATTCAGCGGGGGTTTTGCTTTGCCATGCCAAAATGTGACTTTTTAGTACTAACTTTTCAATCTTAACCTTTTTAAGAAAAAAGGCCCTGTCGGGAAATGAAAGGTAGGAAATATATTAACTGGTACGAACAGTGCAACGAGAGATATGCTAAAAATTAAAAGAAAAGGTTCTCTAATTGGATAAAGCTAGAATTTTGATAGCAGACAAGGAGGAGCCTATCTGAAGATACTACATCCCAATTTACGACACTGAATTTTGAGGCAGTAGATGGGGGGGGGGGGGGGGGGGGGGGTGGTTGAGAGGGGAGGGATGGTTGATGATTGCTCAAACCATACCCAAGTCCAATACCCCCATTTGCTTCAAAATACTAATTAAACTATTTAACGTATTGCATCCCAAAAGTGAGACATCGGAGCGGCTGACTTAGCAACTTACGTACCTAACCCCGATACTCACAATCTTTTTATGAATGCTAACGTTGTTATAATAACCCCGGACATTTTGAGAATAAGCTAAGAGGGCCAAAGCCTACCATCAAAAGGCTAGGGTTATTACCCCAATGTTGAAAATATTTTCTTTTCAAAGAAAAAGGATGGAGTGCAAAAAGAATGCAGAAATGCTAAATACTGCTTTCATTGACTTGCCGGGCAGAACACCGGCTATAACTACTACATTTTGCTACCTTCACGCGGAGATTACGACGACTTAGGAATGTTGCAAATGAGGCTGCCTAAACTAAAGTATGTGGAGGTAAGGGGTAGATCGCACAGGAGATCACTTCCGTTGGATTAACAATTTGGTTTGTATCCAAATCCACCTAACAGTCCATTAAAACTGGTACTAGATCCCCTCGCGCAAAACAATTTGGATTAACAATTACTCCTAGGACCGTTATACCACAATGGGAACTTTGGAAATCGCTATGCAATAATTTCTCTGTCAGCTCTCTCGAATTGAATTCTTAGCTCCGTCTCTGTAAGAGAATTTGAGGTGGGCGTTGGCATAATGGTTTCCTAGCAACAACCATGCAAATTAATTATTTGTTTCGCTAAGAAAAATATTTGTAAAGTATTAAAATATGAATCTAAATTGTAAAATAACACATAAGAAGAAACAATGACATCTTTTTAAAAATCTGATAATGATTTTTGTGTTAGGTTCTGATAACCAAGATGAATGGTTAAACTAAAAAAAAATTAAACATAAACCAATAAAGAACGATTAGAAATAGGTATTATCAGTGCATGCTTTGGAACAGACATTTGTTAAGTCGTGCCAATTCTGTGCATGAAGCATTTTTTCATTTGTCTTCAATTTCAAAAAAAAAAAAAACTTCTCCGAGACAAGTCTTAAAGCAGTTGAAAAAACGTTATTTATAACTAATTAAACGGATTTGGGGTCTTTATAGTTGTTTTTATTATGATTTTACTTTCTAGTGAATCGTTTAATGAAGTTAATGGTTTTCTTATTTTTACGTCTTATAACCCAATAATAGAGGCCAAGGGCAATATTGTAAAAAATCAACCCATAATTCATTTTCGTCGTTCATCTATCAAACACTATACTGTTTCAAAATATATTTTACAGATATCTCCCAACCAGGGATTCCGAAACCTACAGGCCGTGTAGTGCAGGTCACAGCGGTCCAAGAGTGCTTTGGACGATCCAAATTTAAATAAAACTTTTTCGGAGAAAAGTTTAGCTCTTCTCCGGAAAAGTTTCATTTTAAATCCAGACCGTTGAAAGCTCATTTGGATGGTTGTGATCTGCTCTACAGAGCCCCCTGCAGGGTCCCTGGACCCCAAACACTACTACCATACCCAAAAACACATTCTGACCATAATTCATAAAGCTAAAAGGCAAAAAGCAAAAAGCTAAAAATGAAAAATAAAAAAGTAAGCTCACAAACACCCTCTATCACTAGGGCTACTAGTACAAAGCATCATATGTGATGTAAAACACGTAGAGCCCCAATTTTATGAGTAATTGGACCGGTCGAAACCTCAGAAGCCCAAACTACCTGATTTGGCAAATTTTGGACGAGTTTGAATTGGGCCCAAACTTGGTGAGCTGACTTATTTTCGCATTGGGATAAATTTTGGACAAGCTTGGATTAGACCCAAACTTGGTGGGATGATTTATTTTCGCGTTATGGTCAAGACTAACGACCTTAGATGGTGGATTTCGGCCTAGTTCATCCGAGGCCTTCAATTTGATAATTTGGTCGTTTTAGGAAAATTTTCGTTTGTTAATAATTTTTAGACCATAATTCCGTTTTCATTGATTCTTTTTGGAAAACACTTATTTTTCTTTCATTTTTCTAATTTTATTATTTCTCTCAATTTTTGGAAAACTTCATTTTTAAGTTAGGGTTTTATTAGTTTAGGGTTACGCAAGGCCTTTAACCTCGTTATCTAAAGAACTTTTATTCAATAGTATTCAGACTTTGTCTTTCACTCTCGTGGACTCAAGTTTATCGTTCGTAACTAATCTCATTATGAAAGGAAAAATTCAAAATACCTCCCAACCTTTACTCTACATTTCAATTAGACTCCCAAACTTTCAAAAAAGTCAATTTTACTCCGAACATTATATTCTTTTAATCAAAATGACCCATTCCGTCCAAATGACTAACGAATTTCGTTAAAGGCCCCGTTAAATATCGTTCCGATCAAATTTTGATGATCCGAGCCGCTCAATGTGATCAGAATGTGATTTTAATGATACACTTAAGAAATCAGCAAAAAAATGACCGAGAAGGGCTTCATCCGAGCAGTTTTTATTGAATAGTTCAATAAAAAACTGCTCAATGAAGCACTTCCCGATTATTTTTTCTGCTAATTTCTCGTGGGTATCTCTAAAATCACGTTCTGAACACATTGAATAGCTCGGATCATCAAAATTCAATTGGAAAAGGGGAGGTGCGGACTAATCCATATTTTGTTCAAGTTAGGGCATTCGGATTTTGCTTCAGTCCGCACCTCCCCTTTTCCGATCGAATTTCGATGATTCAAGCTGCTCAATGTGTTCAGAATGTGATTTTATGGGTACCTTTGAAAAATCAAAAAAAAAAGATCAGGAAGGATTTGATTTGAGCAGTTTTTTTTTATTGAAAAGTGCAATAAAAAACTATTCGGATGAAGCCTTTTCTGGTTATATTTTTTGCTGATTTCTCCCTAGTATCCTTAAAATCATGTTCTGAACACATTGAACGGCTCGGATCATTGAAATTCGATCAGAAAAAGGGAGGTGTGGACCGATCCGGATTTTGTTCAAGTTAGGGCGTCCAGATTTTGCCTCACCTCCCCTTTTCTGATCAAATTTCAATGATCCGAGCTGTTCAATGTGTTCAGAACGTGATTTTAAAGGTACTCGCGAGAAATCAACAAAAAAATGGACCGAAAAGGGCTTCATCCGAATAGTTTTTCATTGAACTGTTCAGTAAAAACTGTTCAAATCAAGCCCTTTCCGGTCTTTTTTTTTTGATTTCTTGTGCGTACTCTTAAAATCAAGTTCTGAACACATCGAGCAGCTCGGATCATCGAAATTCAATCGGGACGCTATTTAATAGAGCTTTTAATGAAATCCGTTAGTCATTTGGACGAAAGGGGTTGTTTTAATTAACGGAAGATAACGTTGGGAGTAAAATTGATTTTTTTGAAAGTTTGAGAGTCTAACTGAAACTTAAAGTAAAAGTTAAGAGTATTTTGAAATTTTCCCGATTATGAATTCCGATGCGTCTATATTTTGAGGTGTTTCGCTTTTGTAAGTGGAGTATCTCCCTACAGAGAACTACAAGCACAGCATTCGGATCGAAACTTGTACTACAAGAAAAACAGATTTGGGAAGGGTTGAAATTATATTTCCCCATATCTTGGTCAAAAGTGTGATGTTTGTATTCCCTTAAATAGTATTTTGGTCAAAAATATAATGATTGTGTTCGGTTAAATAGTTGAAGACCTAAAAACATGGAAACGGAGGGAGTATAAAGAGGGGTTTCGCTGTTGGTGCACATTAGTAGGGCTACATACAAAGCATAATAATATGAAAGGAGTTTCGCTTCTGTAAGTATCTCCCTACGGAGAACTACAAGTACACTATGTGTAGGCATCTGATCTCAGTCTGGCCGTCCCGTCGTCTCTTTCATTCCAAGATTTTGGCTACTTCTTCTTCTCCGATCGCTAATCCTCTCTTCTGTAATAAGTTTAATAAGTCAATCCACAGCGATTCCAAGAAATCCGTACGGTTGCCGTCCGTTGTTTCTTCTTATTCTTCTCCTGCCTCCAAACTCCACACAAGTTTTCAATCTTTCCTCTCAATTTCGTCATTGTATGATGATCGGGTCGACCATTGTGCTCTACTACGTAAATGTAATAGTAGTACTACCGTTATTAGGTCTTTCTCCTCTCGCGCCTTTGTCAGGGACATTGTGAAGAAATCGGTTTTCTGTGATAACGATCATGAAGAAGAAGAACCTGATGATGGTGATTTTGAAGAATGCGGCCGGGAGGAGGATATGGTATGTTTGATTAATAATTAATTATCCGCGCTCTCTAATGGTGAAAAAAGAAAGAAAGAAAGAATTGAGATTAAACAAAAAATGAACCTTTATTGGTCTATTTCGTTTGTTAGACTCCGTTTGTTCAAATATTATATACAATGTAGAATATTTTCTTCTTTCTTTTTCTAGCCAAACATCAAAATTAAATAAAATATTTCAGGTATTAAAAAGAATTTACTGTTGGTTATGCAAAAAGAAGGAAGGAGTACTGCTATGAGTACCGACCAAAACCATAGGGAAATCATACCAACGGCCGCGCCGGGCCGTGTCGGGCCACCGGAAGGCCGATCCAAGCCGTCCACAAATTCTAAAAAAAACTGCTTGATCTAAACACCCTATTTTTCGTGTCTAAATAGGGTGTTTAGATCAACCACCCTACACATATCGAATGCATTCCCGCGTGGGCCTCTTGTTTTTTTTTAGAATTTTTGGATGGCTTGGATCGGCAGTCCGGTGGCCGGAGATGGCCTCGATACGATATCCCTACGCCCCGTCGGTACCTATATCAATTCTCAAGAGGAGAAAAGCAAAACACCTAAACGAGTAAATTTTTAAAAGGGTAATGCATTATCTAAGATTTCTTCTTAGATCCTCGTTAGATAAGATAGCCGTTTCATTGGAAGTTATATTGTTTATCCATTTCGGTGATCATGCGGAACACCACAAAAGTAAGGGTATGCTAATTATTGGATTCTTTTTCCAGCCACAATGTGATGCAGTTGTGGGGGTACGGTGTACTGTTGCGGAAGCGGATGTGTTTTCCCCGTGGAGAAGGAGACAATGGCCGTCTTATGGTGCTGGATTAATCTTGAGTGGGAGAAGAGTGTTAACTACTGCTCATTCAGTGAATCAATACACTCAATTGGAGGTCGGGAAAGAGGTCTGGGGTGGTCCAAGGTATGCAGCTACAATGCTTGCTGTTGCACCTGAGTGTGATCTTGGTATGATTTACATTCCTTTCTTTCTGCATCATTTGACGCACTACTTTTTGTATCGCTAAATCTGGCAAAATATATGAGATTTAGGCGAAAATTACTTCCTTTTTTACATGAAAGTTTTAAAGAAATCCAATTTGACTTTTCTAGCCCTTGATTAGATGCTCTGCTTTTACAATAACGATCTGCTTTGCACTTATATACCACTGTGTTTTAAATATCCCTATTGGAAAGGTAATATGAACCACTGGGTTAGTGCTGCTTTGTGTAGTAGCTGGGACATTAGAGGGTGAATTTTTCCCAACATAGGGATTTGAATATGTATCTCCAGCTACTGGCATTCTTGAGTAGTTCGTTCTTATTTGTATTTGATTTGATTTGTGGTCATATGTCAGGCTTTCTTAGTTCTTACATGTTTGATTCTCGAGTTTAAACAAATCTTCATTTTTTTATTTTTGTAGAATTTAGGTGAATGGTCAAATAATCTATTTGGTAGTGTTTGTTTTTGATGCTTTCGTTTGGATTGCTAGAGATCTTGCCCAATTCAAGATAACATATCTCAATGTTTGCATGCGTAGTGTTTAAAACCAACTGTACAAGATATCTATCATACTGTTCATATAGTCCCCTTCGAAAAATAATACGTTTCCCATTCCGTATCCTTTTTGTAAGGAAATCCTAAAATATATATGTGTGTCCCCATTCAGTACGTATTCTATGATTACTTATTGGAAAAGTTGGACCTTATTTTTAGAGCAGAACCCCAAACGCATTATTCAAACTTGTTTAAACTTTGATGTAATTATGGCGTTGTGCAATTAATTTCAAAGAAACCAACCTCAATATAGGGCTTGAGTAGAAGAAAGAACCATTATTAGATCGTGTTTTTTCTGAATCATATAAGGGCTCTCATTTTCTTTCCGTGACTAAGGCAGTAGGAAGCCTGAATGTGATAGATCCCACTTCAGGGAGTCAAAGTTTTGCATCTTAAATTCTTTTTTTTTTTTTTTGAATATGTGCATAGTTTGTTGGTGTTATTAGGTACGATAGGCGATACATATCCCAATGGAAATTATAAAATGAAATTTTTTTTGATACACATACGTATCTATGTAACGTATCCCGATTTGGAAACACGAAATTGCAACAAATAAGGCTTGGTTTGTCAAAAAAGAAGCAACATGGACTTTTGATCAATTTTTCGATAAAAACAGTTGGGTGATATTATATGTGGTGATTTGCATGCAGCAATTCTAACAGTCCATGATGATGAATTCTGGAATCAAGTTAAGCCAGTGGAGTTCGGGGATATGCCATCACTAGGAGATAAAGTGATCATAGATCGCCTTCGAAAAGGTGGAGCAAAGCCTTTGGTGACTGCTTGTGTATTGGGATCGGGCATGACACGTTATTCATTTTGCGGCACCAAACTTCTGGCTTTTCGGGTATGTTGAAGGGAAAATTTCTGTGAAATATTGTTCTTAGTACTACAAATCATATGATTGAGTCCCTCTTCTTTTTTAGGAGATTAATTTTAGAAATCTCCAAATTACTCAAGAAAACCTCCAATTGTTATAATAATAATAATTATTATACTCCAGTTCGCAGATAGATTGTGTCGTCTTTGTTGGAAATTTTTGTAATAGCGTCATGGTGTAGAGTAGTTACTTAATGTCTCAAATACTTTTCCCACCCTATTTTCTCATAACTATGAAATTGCAAAATGTGGGTACATCATCAAAGATGAAGAAACAATGGAGTTAATGAAATTATAGTTGATAGTTAAGCTGGTTCGAAAATGACAGCGAAGGTATACCAGACTTACCAGTTGTTTAGCCTTAACTCTTATGAAGGAAATAAAACTTCATGCTAACATATGGGTAGTATAGCAATAAGCAATACATACAGCATACTATTGGAAAACTCTGATGTAGAACTATCATTATGCATATTTTGCGGAGAAGAAATTGCATATTATTACGTTGGTTTAGGTTGAACACAGAGGAAACTAATGGATTGTGGTCCTATCATGTCTGACTGTTTGTTGATATGACTTACAATGCAGCTAAGCTGATAAGCACAAACACTTAAAAGATGGTAGTGTGTCTTTGTCCGACACATGTCTGACACCGACGCTCCTCGTACACTTCTAGACACACGTTCAGTACATTTTTTTTTCATGTCCACAATTATGGAATAAAAATCTTAATTCAAACACATTCGGCAATGTTTCTACAATGTGTCCTGCAAGCTGTCCTGCAACGTGTCTGACACTTCTATGATGCGAATGACTAAGAAATAAGTGAGACCAGCACTTCTATTTCGAATCCACCACCACTGCATAAACACGTTAGGTATAAACCTAGTTTACTATTCAAATCAATTCAAGAACATAGTTACTGGAATGGTTGCTTCATCTACACCCTAGAGATTGGTTTAGCCACTCATGATGAGATGAGTCTTTAAAACTTCTCTCCCTCTATTCCTTACCCCAAATAATGAATGTGGTTATGTATTTATAGGAATAGGAGACGTCTTTCCAAAGATGCTAGGGTTTCAAGATATAATAGAGAAATTCGTGTAGAATTATTTCTAGCTCTTTAGGGTCATCTTGTGAGCCTGTTTTGACCTAGTCAAAATTGGGAAATTACCATTTCACGCAAAGTTGTAGCTCTTTAAATTAGCTTTCCAACCCAATTCGAATTGCCACAAATGAATAAACCAATGTAAATTTATGGTCAAAATACCGAAAGTTGTCCTGATTCACTTCCAACTTGGGATTCAATCAAACTCTTGCTTTTTCTTTCCGAATTCGATCGGTGCATATTTTGTTGAATAATTATGAATATCCTTGACTTCTAAACCTTCTAGGTTTTTTTTTTATTCTTCACTTGGACTTTAACTAGTTGCAACCCGGCCCGTCTTTGTGTCCTTAAATCTCTAAATTAAAGTCCAATTCATGCAAACGGCTCTCCTGTGACCTATAATAACAAAATAGCCCAACGTAATTCAAGTAACATGTATTAAAAACTTAAAAAATATAAATTAAAGAATACATGTATTAACATGTATTTTTTAATTTATTTTTTAAAAAATATAAATTAAAAAATATAATTCAAGTAACATGTGTTGTATATGTATCAGCACTGATCAAACACTTGTCCAATACTTTTTTTGTGTGTCTACAATTAGGAAATAAAAATCTTAAATCAAACACATGTGCTACACTCTTTCTGCAACGTGTCCTAGGACCTTTATACAACAATGGGAGCTTTGGAAATCGCTCTGCAATAATTTGTCTCTGTCGGCTCTCTCGAATTGAATTCTTAGCTTTGTCGCTGTAAGAGAATTTGAGGTGGGCGTCAGCATAAGGGGTGGCAAATTGAACCCAAATCCATTAAGAAATTCAAACCCACTTATTAAAAAATAGAACTACCACAGAAATGGAAAAAATAATGTGCATGGATAATGCCACGATAACTTCTGTTCATGCCACAAATATTGCATTGATCTGACATTTTTATCCTCGAACTCTGGTTGCTTCTCTCTCTCTCTCTCTCTCTCTCTCTCTCTCTCTCTCTCTCTCTCTCTCTCTCTCTCTCTCTCTCTCTCTCTCTGGATGCCTAAGTGGGGCTTCCATTTTTTGTTCAAAATTTGGGAGCCCAAAGCGACTACATTGGTCTTTGCAACTGTATGGGTTTGTTTTTGGTTCACCAAATCCAAATACTTTGCTTTCACTTAACAGATTAATGTAGGCCGGAGGGGAGCAACTCTAAGTGGACCTGCTTTTGATGAAAAAGGCAAATGCGTAGGACTGCAGCTTCAGTACCAAGGCTACAAAAGTGGTGATTTTGTACCTGCGGAAGTTATTAAGCACTTCATTCAAGACTATGACAAGAATGGAGCATATACTGGTATGCTTGGATTTTGCAACTTCTTGTAATGGGCAACCCTGATGTATATTCTATCTTCTTTTTCGTAGTCAACAAATTGCAGTGATTGTACTACATTTCCAACCATGTAATTCATGTATTGTTGCATAAATGTTTGGGTACTGTCTCTTAGATTGGCTTGGTGAAATAGATTTGCGTGAAGATGCGGACTACCAACACCTAGACAAAAAGAAAGGCCCATTGTTCTAGTCCGCATAGATGTGATAAGTAGAAATTAAATTTAAAATAGCCCTTTAATTTAAAGAAGTGGGAAAAATCTGTACGGTTGAATAAAACTTTGATTGAATAAAATGAGGAACCTCTTATGTGGTTAAGTAACAAATGTGGGAAAAGCCTTTCTTTTCCTTGCTCGCTCTCACAGACGTTGCGATACTCTCAGAGCGTGTGGAATACTCTCTTTCTTAGTTTTTATCTAAAGTATTTTGGCGTTTGAAATGTCCCCAGAGTAATCAAACGTAACTAGGTGGTTCAATCAAAATGGATTCTTGGTAACATGGGGGCTAAAGAAAGAAAGAAATGTACAAATTCATATTAGATTAGGTGAGTAATAATATTTTTAAAATCTTAAATTAAATAAGTGAAATGGAAAAACCATTATTAATTCGCTTATTCAACTGGATATTAAGAAGCCTCCTCATGTATGACATGATTTGGATCTAAGCACATAAGAGATTCTCTCTTAACTAGTCTATCCTTCATACGGTTTTTGCACGGACGGTAGTTGGAATTAGCGGCTCTCCTAGGTTCTCTCATCTGGGATCCCTAGGGAAGACGATCAAGTTGGTCCTTGCTTTTTGACAAGCCGCTTTTATATAACTTAGGCAATAAGCATGGAAAATTCATGGACCAACACCATATAGAAGCCAATTTACTCGCCTCTTGAGATAAAATCCTATTCTCTCCTATCTCCCTATACACTCTTCTGGCCTTCTTGCCTTAAAAGTCGTGCCACCCTGCCCCTCTAATTAACATCGACTTTCAACGCAGCTTCCTCCATGTTTTTTAGATATTCTATTGTGAATTATATGATTAGTATGACTTATGTATTTTTCTTTGATGTTGAAACGTAACAGTGGTTATATTGTCTTTATAAATCAGCCCTTACGATTCATAATCAATCATACTTAGATATTCTATTGTGAATTATATGATGATTATGACTTATGTATTTTTCTTTGATGTGGAAATGTAATAGTGGTTGTATTGTCTTTATAAAATCGGCCCTTACGATTCATAATCAATCATACATAAGATTACAAGATTCAACTATCTAGAGTAATAAGAATTCCATTTGGGCTCACGGTAGGCACTTTGTCAGTTAGAATGGGATGGATTTGCTTTGTCTAGACCTTACTGGAAGGATGGTGTCAAAATCGCTCCCATGTCTAGCCTGACTCTACTGATAAGCGGCTTTAGGGCTGATCAAATAGCTTCTGGTCCTTTGGCCTTTATATGAAGGTCCACCTTTTACTAATACTAAGGGTTTAGTGCTCCCATCTATCTATTTGTATCTAATGCCAGCATTGCTACAACTTATTTCTTTGTTCCTTCTCTTAAATCGTGTGTTTGGTTCTTCAAATTCTTAACAATCTAAGCTTCCCCATTCGTATCTTCAAAATGCAGGACTCCCACTACTCGGCATCAAGTGGCAAGAGATGGAAAATCCTTATCTGCGTATGTTAATGAAGATGGAACATGATGAACAAGGTGTCCTTATTACAGAAGTCAATCCTAACTATCCAGAATCTATGATTCTAAAACCAAACGATGTTATTCTCAGCATCGATGGGATTAACATTAATAATGATGGAACAGGTAAATCTTTTGTCCTATTTTCCCCTTTGTTTTATGCAAGATTTGATCCTCAAACAACATCTCCATATTTATGCTCTACTTGTAATTAATTTTCAGTTCCATTTTTAAGAGGACGGAGGATAGAATTCAGTTATCTTATTGGAAAGAAATATGTTGGCGATAAGATTGTTATTAAAGTGCGCCGAGGTTCAGAGATATGTGAATTCACTACAGAACTCGCAACACACAAACAATTCGTCCCAGCCAACATAATTGGGATGACTCTTCGGTATTACATTATTGGAGGATTTGTTTTCACAACTCTTTCTTTTCCATGTATTGTTGTTATGGTGAGTAGTCACTTAGATATCTTGTGGTAGCTCTTTTGACAAAACTTAGAATATTATTTCATTAATCGGTTTTGCTTTATAATTTGTATGGAATGTTCGTAACCGTTGTGCTTTCTTTTCTTGTATTTATTAAAAACTTATTACCCTAGGATGATAGGTACTTTGATAATGAGAGGCCAGAAGATGACGAGATTTTATTTCGGGCTTTACACGAAGAGCCTGTTGTGCTTCTTAAGGTCTCCTTCTGTTCATTTCTGATTATTATTCTCATGCATTGTGAAAATTTATTGTATTCACAAATTGAATCAGAATGCATTTAGGCGAGAGAGTGGTTCAACCCACAAGGACTTCTGTTGTGTAGCAAAATGACGTCATTTTAAAGACACTAACTGGCATGTCCCCATGTTGATAGGGGGACAAGGGGACACTCCGAGGACTTAGGCAAAAAACATATGTCTATTAAAGTTAATTATTTTTTAAGGGGACACAACGGAGACCTATATAAGGACCTGACAAAGGTTAAAACACAATTATTTTAAATTTTGGGGGTTAAATGTTGAATTACTCCAAATATTGTGGTTTAAAAGTGTAATATTATGTGTATACAATGTACATGTGATGCTTGTTTATGTATATTAATGCTTGATGCTTCTATCGATACCTATGTTTCCACTGGTATAAAAAATAATTATTGCTTTATTGTTGTTGTGTCCCCTGCCATGTCCGTGCCTTAGTGTTTGTATTCGTATCCGTGCTTCATAGCATGTGATGATGAAAGATATCAAAATTTGACATGTTATGATAGTTCTTACAATTTTTTATGTTAAATTCGAATTCGTTAAGGATTTTGAGCCATGTCCATGTCTTGTTTTTGAAGGATTTCTTGAGTCCCACACAGATATGGGACTGGTTCTACCCACACAAATTTTAACACAAATTTTGACACAATGTCAATCATTTATATCAATGGCCGAGATTAGAAAACACTCTCTCTTCCCTCCCCATCTCCTCACCTAGATCCCTCCCTTTCTCCTTCCCCCCCCCCCCCCCCCCCCCCCCCCCCCCCCCCTTCCTCAGAGCATCTCCGGCCAGATCCTTCATCCCCAGCGACCCGATATTCGGCACGCACACACATTCCCTCTATAGACAATGACCTCATAGTTTGGAGCCTTTCGGGTCATATTTTGATGATCTAAACCATTCAACTTGTTTAAACATATTTTTAAATATACCCGTGAGAAATCAGCTCAAATATATACACACACACACACGTACATGGCAATAGAGTTATATATATGGGATTGAACCTATCCTCAATGTGTTGGTGTCCTATTTTTTGGATAAATAACAAATCAGCGTGTCCATGTCGTATTCGTGTCTCGTGTTTGTATCCATGCGTTTTAGCCTTTAGCCATGAGCTTGTAGTCTAGTCCAAAGTTTTGTAGCTACCAATTACTTAATAACCCATCTAGGCTAGCCAACATGTGGGTCATGCAAACCATATGCTTTGACAACTTTGCTGATAGCTTTGACGATATATTAGCAATTATCATCTTTTCTTTCATAATCAACAATTGTGTGCAGATCCAATAAAACAAATCAACAATTGTGTGTGGATGTCAAAAATATAATTATATTAACATATCAAGCACTAATTAAGAACCTAGAAATCAATTTGGGACATAATTATCAATTATTATGCTTATTAGGTAGCTTTAGTGGCATAGTGGTGCTAAGCCATACATATTGCTCATCCTTAATCATTTTTAAGGTTTTGGTGCGAATATCTATCTTTAGGGTAAGCAAGCATGAATATGTTGGTCTGTTGTACTTATTTTTGGAGTGTGAATATATTTGTCAGGTGTTTAAAGCTGACATCAATGCTGGGTATGAGAGGGAGTGTACAATGCAAAATAAGGTTTGAAAATTTGTGTCACTTTCAAATTATGAATGAAACAAACCCATTGATGCTAATTTGCTTATAAATGCTTCTTTTGCTTATTTCAATGTAGGTTCTCGTCACTTTCAATGATAAGCCTGTTGAGGGACTAAATAGCTTGGTCAGTATGGTAGACACTTGTAATGAAGATTTCATGAAGTTCACATTTGGAAACAAGAAGGTGGACCCCTTTCCATTTTTGTTCTTAGTTTTTCAGCGAAGTCCTCCTAATTTTATCATAAATTTTTCATCTTTTGGATTTTTTTCCTTTCGGTGGGATCAAGAAACCGGAGGGATTGTTTTGTCTGTGTCATTCTTGTTGCCATTTTGTGTTTTGACAACTGACAACCCTATAATTACCATATCCGTGACTAATTATTGATCTTGATTTAACCATCTTATTAACAGTGGCAAGTTTGTTTTGGTCATTTTTGTGCAGACTATGGTATTGCCGACAAACATTGCCAGATCAAGAACTTCGGATATCCTTAAAGCACACTCTATAAGTTGTGCTATGTCTGATGATCTGAAGGAATTAGTGAAGTTGACTCGAGGCGACGAAAGTCCCATATATATCTGAAATTTGAATGGTTTTGAGAGGTAACATTGTTCAGTTACCATTCAGTGCATTCTTTTCAGCAATGTTTTCTAGTTTCATTCTCTTTAAAAGGTTGAGCTAACTTGTGGTGGCAATATCATATAGGAGTCAGTCAAGTTGTGAGATGTTGCGGGTGTTTGTTCTTGGATGACTAGTGGTTTTTACTACGGCATGAGATTTTCAAAAATACACATAACTGCATTGGGCGTTGACTATCCACCCTTGTGAACATAATTTAGATTACCTGTGTATATTTATCTCAAGACCGTCATTGTATCTGAAAGTTGCTTGATGGTTCGGTTTTAGAACATGGGCATCTGTGATTTTAGGATATGCTTCTGGAAGGTAAGTTTCTGGTTGTATGACTGTTCCCTGCAGTTCCGATAGTATCCTGGGAATTATTTCTATCTCATCCTTGCCACTTTAGGCATAGTTGGAGATGGCATGGGTGCATATGTTACTTTTGACAAAATGTGCAGACTAGTATTGAGACCGAGTTACTTGATACTGAGTTGGTAAGTAGGCTACATGGCCTCTTGTTCGCGTACTTGTTAAACATTATTTCGTCTACCAAAAAGTGTTACTGGTTCATGAACTTGAATGTTTTTCCCATGACATCATGTATTTGGTTGACTCCAAACGAATACATGCACAAATTTCTTTCTAGGCTTGCACTTTTGATGTTCTTGCATGTATCTCTTGCAATTTTGTTATATTTCTTAATTTTATTTTTGTTGTCCTTGACAACAATTTTGTCTATTGGAGGCCTTGTTATGCCAATGTGTATTAATGTCCGGAAAGATTGATGCTTTTATAATTGCAGTATGGTTTTTCCATTTTCATTTATGTGTAGCCTATGTATCTTGGAATAGATGCGGTATTTAACTTCTTTATTTCCACACACCTAAATAAAAGGAGTTAGCCAAGAAGGGTTCCATTTTGCCCAAAACCGACAAAAGTGCCCCTGGGTTTTAAAGACTAGTGTTGGCTGTTCAGCGGTAATGTGCACTTTTTATGTTTTCTGATTGAGTCCACAAAAGTGCCCCAGGGTTTTAGAGACTAGTGTTGGCTGTTTAGGGGTACTGTGGACTTTTCATGTTTTCCAATTGTCCCTTTTTGTGTTTGTTTTGTCAGAGTCTCGAAGGGTATTTTGGGCAGACAAGAAAAATGGATGTGAATGTTTACTGTTCTTGTTGCATGAGACTGTTCTTGCGGCACAAACATATACATATTCTCAAAGAAGAATGAATTTTTAGTTTTCGAAATCTCATCGCTCATATGAAGGAGGAAGAATTGAGTAAAAATTATGTCTCTTTGCAAATCAATGGCTTCTGAGCAAGATCTCAATGACGGCGAAGATGACAACGACGGACCAATGTTGAGCAAGATCGATTCGGATAAAGAGTTTGTCTTTAGAGCCCTCATCAAGTGAGTTCTTTGTCCACACCTATTTCTCAATCTAAGGCTAAGTTTTTATTTTTGGTTTTTGCATCGCAGCGAAAGCAAATTGAGTCGATTATTAACATTGGTTCATCGGAATTAGAATTCCCAGCGCAAGCAACTTTAATGTTTATTGGCTTTTCATTTTGAGTCAATTATTAACATACATGCCAATTTTGAAAATATCTGAAATAACTCTCATCGTATTAGGCTTATCTTGCAATACCTGTTTTTGACCTAGCAAACATACGAATAAAAAATTTCTATATCAGACAAAGTTGTGGCACTTGGCATGGAATTTACTTTCTAATAACTCCACTTAAATCAAATCAAACAAATAGCCAAGTAGATGTCGCACCCGCATGAGGCAAATTAAGGATTAACGGAAGAAATTCTGCATTTATAATGCGACGAAGATGCTATTTTTATTATCAAACTGGATTAGAACAGTGAGACTAGCTTTTGAAAGATTTAAGAATTGCCACTTAACATGAAATCAGGTGTGTTAAGTCACCTCCGAATGCAAAAAGTATGCATTCAGCGGGGGTTTTGCTTTGCCATGCCAAAATGTGACTTTTCTTGCTTTTGGTTTGCGAAGACAGAGATTGAGTTCAGAACTTTACTGTTACTTGTAAAGTTGAGGGTGACTCCTTACGCTGCCCTTTCGGTACTAACTTCTCAATCTTAACATTTTTAAGAAAATAGGCCCTGTAGGGAAATGAAAGGTAGGAAATATATTACTCCGTAACTGGTACGAACAGTGCAATGAGAGATATGCTAAAAATTAAAAGAAAAGGTTTACTAATTAGATAAAGCTAGAATTTTGATAGCAGACAAGGAGGAGCCTATCTGAAGATACTACATCCCAATTTATGACACTTAATCGAAATATACTAGGCTCAACATTATCAAATTATCAAAGATAGCAAAGCTGCCATTTTGAGGCACCAGATACGGGGGGGTTGATGGTTGCTCAAACCATGCACCAGATAGGGGGGGTGGGGGTGGGGGTTGATGGTTGCCCAAACCATACCCAAGTCCAATACCCCCATTTGCTTCAAAATGCTAATTAAACTATTTAACGTATTGCATCCCAAAAGCGAGACATCGGAGCGGCTGACTTAGCAACTTACATACCTAATCCCGATACTCACAATCTTTTTATGAATGCTAATGTTGTTATAATAACCCCGGACATTTTGAGAATAAGCTAAGAGGGCCAAAGCCTACCATCAAAAGGCTAGGGTTATTACCCCAATGTTGAAAATATTTTCTTTTCAAAGAAAAAGTACGGAGTGCAAAAAGAATGCAGAAATGCTGAATACTGCTTTCATTGACTTGCCGGGCAGAACACCGAATATAACTACTACATTTTGCTACCTTCACGTGGAGATTACGACGACTTAGGAATGTTGCAAATGCTGAATGTTGGTAAATTCGCACAGGAGATCACTTCCGTTGGATTAACAATTTGGTTTGTATCCAAATCCACCTAACAATCCTTTAAAACTGGTACTAGATCCGCTCGCTCAAAATAATGCACGTTGATCTTTAGTCTTAGAACCTCTTCGGGTGGCTGTAAATTACTCCTAGGACCTTTATACAACAATGGGAACTTTGGAAATCGCTCTGCAATAATTTGTCTCTGTCGGCTCTCTCGAATTGAATTCTTAGCTTTGTCCCTGTAAGAGAATTTGACGTGGGCGTCGGCATAAGGGGTGGCAAATTGAACCCAAATCCATTAAGAAATTCAAACCCACTTATTAATAAATAGAACTACCACAGAAATGGAAAAAATAATGTGCATGGATAATGCCACGATAACTTCTGTTCATGCCACAAATATTGCATTGATCTGACATTTTTACCCTCGAACTCTGGTTGCTTCTCTCTCTCTCTCTCTCTCTCTCTCTCTCTCTCTCTCTGGAAGCCTAAGTGGGCCTTCCATTTTTTGTTCAAAATTTGGGAGCCCAAAGCGACTACATTGGTCTTTGCAACTGTATGGGTTTGTTTTTGGTTCACCAAATCCAAATACTTTGCTTTCATTTAACAGATCAATGTAGGCCGGAGGGGAGCAACTATAAGTGGACCTGCTTTTGATGAAAAAGGCAAATGTGTAGGATTGCAGCTTCAGTACCAAGGCTACAAAAGTGGTGATTTTGTACCTGCGGAAGTTATTAAGCACTTCATTCAAGACTATGACAAGAATGGAGCATATACTGGTATGCTTGGATTTTGCAACCTCTTGTAATGGGCAACCCTGATGTATATTCTATCTTCTTTTTCGTAGTCAACAAATTGCAGTGACTTTACTACATTGCCAACCATGTAATTCACGTATTGTTGCATAAATGTTTGGGCATTGTCTCGTAGATTGGCTTGGTGAAATAGATTTGCGTGAAGATGCGGACTACCAACTCCTAGACCAGTCTTAGAGCAGTTGAAAAAACGTTATTTATAACTAATTAAACAGATTTCGGGTTTTTATTATTGCTTTTATTATGATTTTACTTTTTAGTGAATCGTTTATATAATGAAGTTAATGTTTTTCTTATTTCTACATCTTATAACCCAATAATAGAGGCCAAGGGCAATATCGTGAAAAACTAACCCATAATTCATTTTCATCATTCATCTATCAAACACTATTCTATTTCAAAATATATTCTACAGATATCTCCCAAACACGGATTCTGATACCTACAGGGCGTGTAGTGCAGGTCACAGTGGTCCAACAGTGCTTTGGACGATCCAGATTTAAATTAAACTTTTTCGGGGAAAAGTTTAGCTCTTACCCGGAAAAGTTTCATTTTAAATCCAGACCATTGAAAGCTCATTTGGGTGGTTGTGATGTGCTCTACAGAGCACCCTGCAGGGATCCGTCCTGTAGGATCCTCGGACCCCAAACACTACTACCATACCCAAAAACACATTTTGACCATAATTCATAACGAAAATGATATAAATACTGATTGGGGGGAGGGAAATCGTACCGCTTGCCGTCTCCGGCCACCGGACGGTCGATCCGAGCTGTCCAAAAATTCTTAAAAAAAAAACGATGGGGCCCTGCGCGAGAATCAACGGCATCCGAGATGTGTAGAGTGCTTGATCCGATGGCCAGAGACGGCCCACCGGCGGCTGTCGGTACAATTTCCCCCCCCCCCCCCCCCTCCCCCTCAGTCGGTCTATAGCATTTTACTCAATTCATAAAGTTAAAAGGCAAAAGGTTAAAAATGAAAAATCAAAAAGTAAGCTCACATACACCTTCTATCACTAGGGCTACAAGTTATTAGTTTAGTGTTACGCAATTTTTTTTACTGAAAGGCCTTTAACCTCGTTATCTAAACAACTTTTATTCAACAGCATTCAGACTTTGCCATTCACTCTCGTGGACTCGTGTTTATCGTTTGTAACTAATCTCATTATGAAGGGAAAAATTCAAAATACCTCCCAACCTTTACTCTACATTTCAATTAGACTCCAAAACTTTCAAAAAAATCAATTTTACTTCTAACATTATATTCTGTTAATCAAAACGACCCATTCTGTCCAAATGACTAACAAATTTCGTTAAAGGCCCCGTTAAATAGCGTCTTGATCGAATTTCGATGATTTGAGCTGCTCAATGTGATCACAACGTGATTTTATTCATATACGCAAGAAATCAGCAAAAAAATGACCGAGAAGGGCTTCATTCAAGCAGTTTTTTTATTGAATGAAGCACTTCCCGGTTATTTTTTTTGCTAATTTCTCGCGGGTATCTCTAAAATCACGCTCTGAACACATTGAACAGCTCGGATCATCAAAATTCGATTGGAGAAGGGGAGGTTCAGACTAATCCGGATTTTGTTGAAGTTAGGGCGTCCGGATTTTGCTTCTGTCCGCACCTCCCCTTTCCTGATCGAATTTCAATGATTCAAGCTGCTCAATATGTTCAGAACGTGATTTTAATGGTACCCTTGAGAAATCAAAAAAAAAAAAGATCAGGAAGGACTTGATTTGAGCAGTTTTTTTATTGAAAAGTTCAATAAAAAACTGTTCGGATGAAGCCTTTCCTTATCATTTTTTTGTTGATATCTTGTATGCATCCTTAAAATCATGTTCTGAACACATTGAACGGCTCGGATCATTGAAATTCGATCAGAAAAAGAGAGGTGTGGACCGATCCCGATTTTGTTCAAGTTAGGGCGTCCAGATTTTGCCTCACCTCCCCTTTTCTGATCAAATTTCAATGATCCGAGCTGTTCAATGTGTTCAGAACGTGATTTTAAAGGTACTCGCGAGAAATCAACAAAAAAATGGACCGAAAAGGGTTTCATCCGAATAGTTTTTCATTGAACTGTTCAATAAAAACTGTTCAAATCAAGCCCTTTCCGGTCTTTTTTTTTTATTTCTTGTGCGTGCTCTTAAAATCAAGTTATGAACACATCGAGCAGCTCGGATCATCGAAATTCAATCGGGACGCTATTTAATAGAGCTTTTAATGAAATCCGTTAGTCATTTGGACGAAAGGGGTTGTTTTAATTAAAGAAAGATAACGTTGGGAGTAAAATTAATTTTTTTGAAAGTTTGAGAGTCTAACTGAAACTTAAAGTAAAAGTTAAGAGTATTTTGAAATTTTCCCGATTATGAATTCCGATGCGTCTATATTTTGAGGTGTTTCGCTTTTGTAAGGTGAGTATCTCCCTACAGAGAACTACAAGCACAGCATTCGGATCGAAACTTGTACTACAAGAAAAACAGATTTGAGAAGGGTTGAAATTATATTTCCCCAAATCTTGGTCAAAAGTGTGATGTTTGTATTCCCTTAAATAGTTGAAGACCTAAAACATGGAAACGGAGGGAGTATTAGAAGGGGGATTTCGCTGTTGGTGCACACTACTAGGGCTACTGCGAGTAATACAAAGCATCGTACGAAAGAGGGGTTTCGCTTCTGTAAGTACAGTATGTGTAGGCATCTGATCTCAGTCTGGCCGTCCCGTCGTCTCTTTCATTCTAAGATTTTGGCTACTTCTTCTTCTCCGATCTCTAATCCTCTCTTTTGTAATAAGTTTAATAAGTCAATCCACAGCGATTCCAAGAAATCTGTACGGTTGCCGGCCGTTGTTTCTTCTTATTCTTCTCCTGCCTCCAAACTCCACACAAGTTTTCAATCTTTCCTCTCAATTTCGTCATTGTATGATGATCGGGTCGACCATTGTGCTCTACTACGTAAATGTAATAGTAGTACTACCGTTATTAGGTCTTTCTCCTCTCGCGCCTTTGTCAGGGACATTGTGAAGAAATCGGTAGTCTGTGATAAAGATCATGAAGAAGAAGAACCTGATGATGGTGATTTTGAAGAATGCGGCCGGAAGGAGGATAGGGTGAGTTTGATTAATAATTAATTATCCGCGCTCTCTAATGGTGAAAAAAAAGAAAGTAAGAATGGAGATGAAATAAAAAATGAATCTTTATTGGTCTATTTCGTTTCTTAGACTCCGTTTGTTAAAATATTATATACAATGTAGAATATTTTCTTCTTTCTTTTTCTAGCCAAACATCAAAAATTAAAGAAAATATTTCAGCTATTAAAAAGAATTTACTTGCAGCCATGCCAGATTAAGGTTGGTTATGCAAAAAGAGAAGCAAAAGCAAAAAACATAAACGAGTAATTCTTTTTTCTCGGACCAAATTTTTGAAAGGGTAATGCATTATCTAAGATTTCTTCTTAGATCCTCGTTAGATAAGATTGCCGTTTCATTGAAAGTTATATTGTTTACCCATTTCGGTGATCATGCGGAACACCACAAAAGTAAGGGTATGCTAATTATTGGATTCTTTTTCCAGCCACAATGTGATGCAGTTGTCGTGGTAAAGTGTACTGTTGAGGAAGCGGATGTGTTATCCCCGTGGAGAAGGAAACAAGGGCTGTCTTTTGGTACTGGATTAATCTTGAGTGGGAGAAGAGTGTTAACTACTGCTCATTCAGTGGATCAATACACTCAATTGGAAGTCGGGAAAAAGGTCTGGGGTCCAAGGTATACAGCTACAATGCTTGCTGTAGCACCTGAGTGTGATCTTGGTATGATTTACATTCCTTTCTCTCTGCATCATTTGACGCACTACTTTTTGTATCGCTAAATCTGGCAAAATATATGAGATTTAGGTGAACATTACTTCCTTTTTTACATAAAAGTGTTAAAGAAATCCAATTTGACTTTTCAAGCCCTTGATTAGATGCTCTGCTTTTACAGTAACGATCTGCTTTGCACTTATATACCACTGTGTTTTAAATATCCCTATTGGAAAGGTAATATGAACAACTGGGTTAGTGCTGCTTTTTGTAGTAGCTGGGACATTAGACGGTGAATTTTTCCTAACATAGGGATTTTATTATGTATCTCCAGCTATGGGCATTCTTGAGTAGTTTGTTCTTAGTTGTATTTGATTTGATTTGTGGTCATATGCTGGGCTTTCTTAGTTCTTACATGTTTGATTCTCGAGTTTAAACAAATCTTTATTTTTTTTTATTTTTGTAGAATTTAGATGAACGGTCAAATAATCTATTTGGTAGTGTTTGTTTGTTTTTGATGTTTTCGTTTGGATAACGTATCTCAATGTTTGCATGCATAGTGGTTAAAAACCTACCGTACAAGATATTTATCATATGATTCATATAGTCTCCTTTGAAAAATAATACGTTTCCCACTCCGAATCCTTTTTGTATAGAAATCCTAAAATATATATGCGTGTCCCCATTCATTTCGTATTCTATGATTACTTATTGGAAAAAAGTTGGACCTTATTTTTAGAGCAGAACCCCAAACGCATTATTCAAACTTGTTTAAACTGTGATGTAATTATGGCGACGTGCAATTAATTTCAAAGAAACCAACCTCGAAAGAACCATTATTAGATCGTGTTTTGTCTGAATCATATAAGGGCTCTCATTTTCTTCCCATGACTAAGGCAGTAGGAAGCCTGAATGTGATGGATCCCACTTCAGGGAGTTAAAGTTTTGCATCTTAAATACTTTTTTTTTTTTTATCATGAATATGTGCATAGTTTGTTGGTGTTATTAGGTACGATACGCGTTACATATTCCAACGGGAATTATAAAATGAAAAAAAATTGATACGCATACATATCTATGTAACGTATCCCGATTTGGAAACACAGCAAATAAGGCTTGGTTTGTCAAAAAAGAAGCAGCATGGACTTTTGATCAATTTTTCGATAAAAACAATTGGGTGATATTATATGTTGTGGTGATTTGCATGCAGCAATTCTAACAGTCCATGATGATGAATTCTGGAATCAAGTTAAGCCAGTGGAGTTCGGGGATATGCCATCACCAGGAGATAAAGTGATCATAGATCGCCTTCGAAAAGATGATGCGAAGCGTTTGGTGACTGCTTGTGTGTTGGGATCGGGCATGACACGTTATTCATTTTGGGGCACCAAACTTCTGGCTTTTCGGGTATGTTGAAGGGAAAATTTCTGTGAAATATTGTTCTTAGTACAAATCATATGATTGAGTCCCTCTTCTTTTTTAGGAGTTTAATTTTAGAAATCTCCAAATTACTTAAGAAAACCTCCAATTGTTATAATAATAATTATTATACTCCAGTTCGCAGATAGATTGTGTCGTCTTTGTTGTAAATTTTTGTAATAGCGTCATGGTGTAGAGTAGTTACTTAATGTCTCAAATACTTTTCTCACCCTATTTTCTCATAACTATGAAATTGCAAAATGTGGGTACATCATCAAAGATGCAGAAACAATGGAGTTAATGAAATTATAGTTGATAGTTAAGCTGGTTCGAAAATGACAGCGAAGGTATACCAGACTTACCAGGTGTTTAGCCTTACCTCTTAAGAAGGAAATAAAACTTCATGCTAAAATATGGTATAGCAATAAGCAATACATACAGCAAACTATTGGAAAACTCTAATGTAGAACTATCATTATGCTTATTTTGCGGAGAAGAAATTGCATGTTATTACGTTGGTTTAGGTTGGACACAGAGGAAACTAATGGATTGTGGTCCTATCACGTCCGACTATTTATTGATATGACTTACACTGCAGCTAAGCTGATAAGCACAAACACTTAAAGATGGTAGTGTGTCTTTGTCTGACACATATCGGACACCGACACTTGTACACTTCTGGACACACATTCAATACAGTTTTTTTTTCGTGTCTACAATTGTTGAAGAAAAATCTTAATTCAAACACGTTCGGGACTATTTCTACAATGTGTCCTGCAAGCTGTCCTGCAACGTGTCTGACACTTCTATGATGTGAATGACTAAGAAATAAGTGAGACCAGCATTTCTGTTTTGAATCCACCACCACTGCATAAACACGTTAGGTATAAACCTAGTTTACTATTTCAATCAATTAAGATTACTGCTAGGGCTTGCAATCCCGGATTATTGGGACTCATCACTCGTGTATTTGTATAGACTATCTTAGGCTTGGCAAGAATCGTCTTGTCGGCACGACTTCTCTATCCTAGCATAATCTATCTCAATCACCCGAATCGCAATCTTAGAAAACCATTACATGAGTATTCTTCATAGCGCAAATATAATACAAAGATAAGTAGGAAATATTCAAACCAATTCATATAATGAAAGAGTCGTTGTCATACAATCAAATTCAAATAGTAAACTTAGAATCAATTCAAGAACATAGTTACTTGCATGGTTGCTTCATCTACACCCTAGAGATTGGTTTAGCCGCTCATGATGAGATGAGTCTTTGAAACTTCTCTCCCTCTATTCCTTACCCCAAATAATGAATGTGGTTATGTATTTATAGGAATAGGAGACTTCTTTCCAAAGATGCTAGGGTTTCAAGATATAACAGAGAAATTCGTGTAGAATTATTTCCAGCTCTTTAGGGTCATCTTGTGAGCCTGTTTTGACCTGGTCAAAATTGGGAAATTACTATTTCACGCAAAGTTGTAGATCTTTAAATTAGCTTTCCAACCCGATTTGAATTGCCTCAAATGTATAAACCAATGTAAATTTATGGTCAAAATACTGAAAGTTGTCCTGATTCACTTCCAACTTGGGATTCAATCAAACTCTTGCTTTTCTTTCCAAATTCGATTGGTGCATATTTTGTTGAATAATTCTGAATATCCATGACTTCTAAACCTTCTGGGGTTTTTTTTTATTCTTCACCTGAACTTTACCAAGTTGCAACCCGGTCCGTCTTTGTGTCCTTAAATCTCTAAATTAAAGTCCAATTCATGCAAACGGCTCCCCGGTGACCTATAATAACAAAATAGCCCAAAGTCATTCAAGTAACATGTATTAAGAACTTAAAAAATATAAATTAAAGGGCCTCCCATGTATCGGCACTTATCAAACACTTGTCCAATACTGATGCAGGACAAATTTGGAATAGGGCTAAGTATGATCAAACACAAGGGAAAAGGGCTGTTTTTAGGGCTGTGAACAGTAGACGTGAACAGTATTTTATAAGGAGAGAAGAGTAAGAGAAGGATAGATCTAGGCCTCACACCTAGGTTACCAAAGGCATCACACCTAAGGCCTCTTTAGCATCACACCAAAGAATGAGATTGCATCACACAATCATAAAGCTTAAAGCTAAATTTTCATTCAATCAATCATAATTCAAGCTCTTGAGATTACATGACTTATATAGACTCCATAACACTTGAATGCAAATAACTACCCCAATTCCCAATACGTCTAGGTAGAATGAATGTGTGAATGTAGATAACCATTCCTATTCCCTAGATGGATGGATAGGATGAATGTGTTACATAATGGTAGAATGCATTAATTATGTGGTCAAACTTCTCTAAATGAAAAGACACAAGGCACATGAAAAGTCACAGCCTTTAATGTTCCAACCAATGCCTAATTAATATCCCAGGTAAGGCCCACATCATCTAACATATGACAAATTAAGGCTTGGGCCTTAGAACCATCCAATCCACGTTTTTTATAGCCTTTTATCGGGTGCTGCCATTTTCCATCAACTCTCCCCGGCTTGAGAGAACTCGACCCCGACGAGTTAAAAGCATGAACCTTTCATGAAGGTCTGGGTTGAGGCGGTAAAATTCCTCTTCAGTAATCCAAGTACAATCTGAAAGTGAACGCCCCTTCCACTAAACAAGATACTTTTGATAACCCCCATGTCGAGTCGAAACAATTTGATGATCAACCACATCTTCAATTTCATCCACAAAACGTTTGGATGCCGGGAGAGATGCTACAGGGTCAGCCCGGTTACTATCCTCAACATGCCCAGAATATCGAGTCAGATCCTCAATATTGAACACGTTACTTATGCCCATATCATTAGGTAATTCAAGCACATAAGCGTTAGAGCTGATTTTCTTGAGAACTTTAAATGGACCAGCACTCTTTGAATGAAGTTTCTTATAAACCCCTTTAGGATACCGTTCTGGTTTGACTCGAACCATAACCATGTCGTTTTCATCAAATTCAGCGAACCTCCTTCTCAAATCAGCATGTTGTTTGTAGCTCTCATTGCCTATGGCAATCTTTTGCCGCACATCATCATGGATATCACGGATGTGTTGACTAAAAGCTTCAGCTTCAGCACTTGGGCGAGCTTGAATAGGTAGAGGAACCAAATCTATTGGTTTCGTAGGAAGCAAACCTGTGACAACTTCAAAAGGGCTGCGACCTGTAGATCTATTTACAGAGCTGTTGAATGCAAATTCAGCCATGGGAAGCACCTGATCCCAGCTGCCAACATGGTCGCCCACAAGGCAGCGAAGTAGATTACCCAAACTGCGGTTAACCTCCGTTTGACCATCACTTTGCGGATGAAAAGCTGAAGAAAATTTCAGCTTCGTATTCAGCAACTTCCATAGCGTTCGGCAAAAGTAACTCACGAACTTCGAATCACGGTCAGAGACCATGGTCTTTGGCCATCCATGAAGTCTAACAACTTCTTGGAAGAAGAGCTTAGCACTGTGGACAGCATCCGATGTCTTTGAACAAGTAATGAAGTGTGCCATTTTGGAGAAGCGATCCACAACCACAAAGATAGAGTCATGTTCCCGAAGGCTCCGTTCAGTTGTCGAGAAAGTTGTGTGGGAAATTGGTTCCCAGAAAAAGTGAAGTGAGGTGAAGTAAAAGAAAAAGAAAATTATTTTCCTGTGAGTGTTCATTTGACAAAAGAATTTTGCAAGAAAAATTAAGATTTAGTTGTTCATTTGTCAGGAAAGGAAACTTTTGGGAAAATTTTGTGAATGAACACTCATTTTCCTTTTCTCGCGACGCAAAATCTTGTGTTTTTTGCAGGATCACTTTTGCAGGAAAGTAATTCCTGCAGGAAAACTTAAATTGGTAAATCCTAGAATTTTCCTGTCAACTAAACACTGGGAAAGTTATGGAAAAATTGATTTTTCCACCCGTTCCTGTACTTTTCTAGCAACTGAACGGACCCGAAGGGTTTTTGGTAATCCAAGGACAAAATCCATACTTAAATCCTGCCAAGGCTCATGGGGCACAGGTAGCGGAGTGTATAAACCTGTATTCTTCTTGCTTCCCTTGGAAAGTTGGCAAGTACGGCATTGCGAAACAATCCTGCCCACATCTCGCTTCAGCTTTGGCCAATAAAAACGATCTTCGGCCATTGCAATTGTCTTATCTCTTCCAAAATGACCTGCTGCCCCTCCGGAATGCAATTCCCAAATCATTTCTTCACTGAGTGATGTGTTGGGTAAGCAAAGTCGAGTTCCCTTGAAGACGAAACCATCATGCAAAGAAAAATCACCATATCCTCCCTGCTTTCCAGCCAGCACCTGAGCATGTATAGAGCTGAAATCCTTACAAGAAAGATAGTCTCTCTTGAACAAATCAAAACCCACCACTTGTATAGCCATGGAAGAGAGAACATACACCACTCGGCTAAGGGCATCAGCAACCTTATTCTCTGAACCAGCCTTATGTGTGATAGCAAAATAATATTCCTGCAGAAATGATACCCATTTGCCATGTCAATGACTCAGCTTCTTTTGTGAGTTGATGTACTTTAGTGCTTCATGGTCGGAAAACAACACGAACTCCTTAAAAAGAAGATAGTGTCGCCAATGGCGAAGTGCATGAATCACTGCATAAAATTCTTTGTCATAGGTGGAATACTTTTGCTTGGCTTCATTGAGTTTTTCACTAAAATAAGCAACCGGGTGCCCTGCTTGACTAAGAACACCTCCAATCCCAACATGTGATGCGTCGCACGCCACTTCAAATACCTTTGAGAAGTCAGGAAGACGTAGAACAGGAGCCTTAGACATCGTTTTTTTTATGTCTTCGAAAGCTTTTGTTGCTGCCTTGGTCCAAACGACCTGTCCTCCTTTCATACAGTTAGTGATAGGTGCCATTACCGTGCTGAAATTCCTGATAAATCGACGATAAAAAGTTGTCAGCCCATGAAAACTACGTACTTCATGCAAGGAGCTGGGAATTGGCCACTCTAGAATAGCTTTCACTTTACTTGAGTCAACCTCCACTCCGTTAGAGGACACAATGAAGCCCAAAAATACAACCCATGGACTCATGAAAGAACACTTCTTTAAGTTCATGTAGAGTTTCTCTTGACGGAGAAGCTTCAACACTTGTTGAAGATGAAAGATATGGTCCTCCTTGGTCTTGCTATATATTAGAATATCATCGAAATAAACAACCAGGAAGTGACCAATGAAAGGCTGTAATACCTGCGTCATAAAGCGCATGAATGTACTTGGGGCATTTGTAAGACCAAATGGCATGACTAGCCACTCATAGAGGCCATCCTTGGTCTTGAAAGCTGTCTTCCATTCATCTCCTGGCCTTATGCGTAGTTGATGGTAGCCACTTTTCAAATCAATCTTTGAGAATATACAAGAACCAGCCAGCATGTCCAACATATCATCAAGCCTTGGGATAGGGAACCGGTACTTGATTGTAATCTTGTTTATAGCACAGCTATCTGTGCACATGCGCCAACTGCCATCTTTCTTTGGCGTGAGCAAAGCTGGAACAGCACAAGGGCTTAAACTCTCACGAATAAACCCCTTGGACAGAAGCTCATCTACCTGTCTTTTAAGCTCTGCATGTTCACTTGGATTCATGCGATAGGCCGGAAGATTAGGCAATTGCGATCCTGGAATGAGATCTATTGCATGCTGGACATTGCGCATGGGAGGTAATTCATTTGGGAGCTCTTTAGGTGCAACATCAGAAAAATGGGACAGCAACTCAGCCATGTCTGATGGTAATTAGGAGGCTGTTGCAGCAACTGATTCTGATACTTCTTTTACCACCATGGCATATATAACTCCCAGTTCCATACTCTCTATTTGAAAACTCCTCTTGGTGAGCATATGGAGAGATTTAGGCTTATTTTCAGCAACACCCTTTGGCTTCTTTTCCTTGTATTTTTCCATTTCAGCTGTATTCATTGGCTTCAAAACGATCTCCTTGTTCTTGAATGAGAAAGCATATGTGTTCTCTTTCCCTCAATGTTGTTCTCTTTCCCACAATGCTGCACATCTCTATCATAAAGCCATGGTCTCCCAAGAAGGATATGTGTGACATTCATGGGAATTACGTCACACCAAATAGAATCACTATAAGAACCACAAGAGAAAGAAACTAGGCAGCGCTGAGTTACCGGAATGGAAGTGTTGTCAATCCAAGCTACCTTATACGGATGAGGATGTGGTTGAACAAGAAGCTTAAGACGCTCCACTGTGGCAGCAGATACAACATTCATGCAACTCCCACCATCAATAATAAGCTTTCGGGCTTGGTTTCCACAGCGGACCAGCATCTGAAATATAGAAGTACGCCTCCAGTCCTCCTTTTCAACTTTAGGTGCTGTAAGGATAAGTCTAACCACATAGATCAATGAATTGTCCACCTCCTCTTCTTCTAAGTCATCTGTATTTAGAACCCCAACATCAAAAGAATCATCATTGTCATCATTATGTTGTGGTCAAATTCAGCTTCTTGTTCCATTCCCGTGTGTAAGTTCCTCTTCGGGCATTGACAGGCCGTATGACCAGTTTCACCACATTTAAAGCACCTGTTGTCCTTTCCTCCCCCTTTGTTGGCTGCATGATTCTTGCCTTTTGGATCAGCCGTATTGGCTGAAGTTTGCTTAGAAACACTAGGCCGGAAATGACTTGCATCATTGTACCCTTTAGCTGCAGTTTCCCCAACTTGAGACCCAAACTTTTTAGGAATTGGGTATTTCAAATACTCCTCCATATCCAAAGCAACCTGGAAGGCATGTTCGAGACTGTACAAGGGTTGGCGAAGCAGCTCCCTCCATATGTCTGGCCTCAAACCAGCCTTGAATCGGGCAAGAGTTTGACTTGAATCTTCTGTCACTTGACTCCTCATCTTCAGCTCATCAAATTTTTGCATATATTCAGCCACTGACATGTTGTTTTGCTTTAACTCAATGAGTTGTTCACACAACTTCTCATGGTAATTTGATGGCATGTACATTTCCTTCAACTTATGCTTTGTTTGGATTGAAATTTGAATTTTTTTTTGAAAAATAGTAGGGGTAATGAGTGGAGAGAGATAGAGAGAGAAATGTTAAAAGTAGGGGGAATCTAGGGGGAATTTTTTGAAAAATTCTTTTTAAGTTCCAAAGAGAACAAGGCATTAGTCTTCATCTCTTGCCAAGTACCAATTGGTGGTTGCCCCAACCTCCGAATATCACCTTCAACACCCATCCACCAGATCTTAGCTAATCCCACAAGCTTCATCTTAGCAAATCTCACTCGCCGATCGTCAGCCATATCATACTAGTTAAAGTACTCCTCAATAGAAGCAAGCCAATCATGAAACAAAGTAGGATTGACCTTACCTTCAAAATCTGGAACCTCCATTTTAATCTTCTTAGTGATATCTCCAGCTGTGTCATAGGTCTCATGTTGGTTCCTCTGTAACAAATCATGGGTCCAGTCAGACATGGAATTTTGTCGCATTCCTTGACCTTGGCCAGCCCTAAATTGCTGACTTCGAAGGGAATCTGCACGCTGTTCTTCTGTGCGCTCACCTTGGTTCTCACCATTTTCATTAGGATTGTTATTCCCAGAGTTTTCGCCCTGTTTGCCTTCTCGTTCACCATCATTAGGTTGAGTTCTTTGGCCTTCCATAGTGCTGATGCGCAGATTATTATTATCCAATTGCTCCACAAGTTTTAACAGAATCTCATCACGCTAGAAATTAGTTAATCTTCCTCTAAACGGCCTTCCGGATCGTGTAGACATGATGCTACACTCGCTCTGATACCAAAAATTGATGCAGGACAGATTTGGAATAGGGCTAGGTATGATCAAACACAAGGGAAAAGGGCTGTTTTTAGGGCTGTGAACAGTAGACGTGAACAGTATTTTATAAGGAGAGAAGAGTAAGAGAAGGATAGATCTAGGCCTCACACCTAGGTTACCAAAGGCATCACACCTAAGGCCTCTTTAGCATCACACCAAAGAATGAGATTGCATCACACAATCATAAAGCTTAAAGCTAAATTTTCATTCAATCAATCATAATTCAAGCTCTTGAGATTACATGACTTATATAGACTCCATAACACTTGAATGCAAATAACTACCCCAATTCCCAATACGTCTAGGTAGAATGAATGTGTGAATGCAGATAACCATTCCTATTCCCTAGGTGGATGGATAGGATGAATGTGTTACATAATGGCAGAATGCATTAATTATGTGGTCAAACTTCTCTAAATGAAAAGACACAAGGCACATGAAAAGTCACAGCCTTTAATGTTCCAACCAATGCCTAATTAATATCCCAGGTAGGGCCCACATCATCCAACATATGACAAATTAAGGCTTGGGCCTTAGAACCATCCAATCCACTTTTTTTATAGCCTTTTATCGGGTGCTGCCATTTTCCATCAAATACATTTTTTTCGTGTCCACAATTAGGAAATAAAAATCTTAAATCAAACACATGTGCGACACTCTTTCTGCAACGTGTCCTGCAACCTGTTCTGCAACTTGTACAAAACTTCTTTGATTTGAATGACTAAGAAATATGTGTGATTGGCAATTCTGTGTCCATGCTTCTTGGCACATAAGCAATGTTTACTGCAGTGTCAGTGTTGCACCTTATGAGTTTCCCGTGTTAGAAGTTTTGTGCTACACCCAATGTCTTTAAATCTAAACTGTTAAGTGATAAAGCCGGAGAAGAAAATGCCGGCTGACATAGCGAACCTATCAAACCGGTCATGGGTCAAAAAAAATTGGGCATTTTGTTTTGGGCAATAGATATAACTCTACACTGCCGCTCAAATTATTACGGACTAGAGTATCCGGGCATGTTTTTAACTTCTCTAGCATATGTGGGATTGTAAGAGTTTTGGGGAGTGCTTTTATAGAACAAGAAAGCCTCACTTGTTTGGTGCTTATTGATGTGGGATTTTGGTGCAGTAAATTTAGAGCGTGTTTTTTGTCCTTTTAGCGTCCTCCAGTTTTAGTAGGGTTGTTCAGTCTATGAATGAGTGTCTAGAGTCCTTGTTAGGTAGTTTTTGATCATTTTGAGAAAGATATTTGAGAGGTTCCCTAATTGTAAGCAAATCACTGATCCTCCAAACGGTGGTCATTCCCAACCACCAAAAACTTGGGAATCCTTGGATGGGAACTGAACAACTGCATATAAAGAACGTCTTTCAATCACATATTATGGACAATAAACAAGACAAGTTATTTGCACAAGTGCACCTAATATCTGTAGTATTTGTTATCTTCAACAAGTTTGTGACATAATTATGATGTCATGTTTCAATTCTGGTTTTCAAAGTTTGGCTGTTCTCTATGCACAGCTTCTTTATGCTTTTGTGCCGAAAACAACTTTTGAAAATGATGAAGAGGCTAATTTTTTAGTATACTTTTTGAAATTTTCTTTCTTGATGTTGAAAAGAAAATTCTGCTTTTTTAAGCAACTTTACCAAGTGCGGCTGCAACAAACACCTGCATATGTATATTATCTTTGATTTTCGATACATTGATGGGTTATCAATTTAAGTATATATAGTAGGCAGCGCATTTGAGTGATACTCAATCATACATCTTCTTGTATTAGCTAGGACTTGTATCAAATGTCAAACCGAATTTGCCAATTCAATAGGGTGGCCCTAAATATTTTGGGCTATACAACGAAACTTAAAATGATAAAACTTAAGAAAAATGATCATTTTTAGGATAAGCTATGATCTGATCAATTCCAACTTTGGAAAGTTATGCTCTGGAGGGAATTATAATTACTATACTCTGTTTTTCAAGTAATGCTTACATTTGGCGAACAATTGTCCATTGATGATCCTTCTAATTAATTGAGCACCTGTATTGGTTATTTATTTCCTATGTAAAACTTATGTCCATTGGCTTTTAGTATGTTCTTATTGGTACATTGGAGGGTATGCTCTTGACCTCTAAGCGGGGAATGAAATTCTAGCCATTGGGCTAGCCATGATGGTTAATAGATTCTGATTATCAACTATAAACATTAAGTAGATTTTGGTAAACTTGATATCATTTGAGGCCCAAGAGAAATGATATGTTACTGTTTTGGCAAGGATTAGGGTTATGCCAAAGTGGGGCTTCCATTTTTTGGTCAAAATTTGGGAGCCCAAAGCGACTACATTGGTCTTTGCAACTGAATGGGTCTGTTTTTGGTTCACCAAATCCAAATACTTTGCTTGCATTTAACAGATCAATGTAGGCTGGCGTGGAGCGACTCTCAGTGGACCTGCGTTTGATGAAAGAGGCAAATGTGTAGGATTGAAGCTTCAGTCCCAAGGCTACAAAAGTGGTGATTTTGTACCTGTGGAAGTTATTAAGCACTTCATTCAAGACTATGACGAGAATGGAGCATATACTGGTATGCTTGGATTTGGCAACTTCTTGTAATGGGCAATCCTAATGTATATTCTATCTTCTTTTTTGTAGTCAAAAAATTGCAGTGACTGTACTACATTGCCAACCATGTAATTCATGTATTGTTGCAAACATGTTTGGGCACTGTCTTGTAGATTGGCTTGGTGAAATAGATTTCTGTGAAGATGCGGACTACCAACTCCTAGACAAAAAGAAAGGCCCATTGTTCGAGTCCGCATAGGCGTGATAAGTAGAAATTAAATTTAAAATAGCCCTATAATTTAAAGAACTCTTCAATCAAAACATAAAGCTCTTAAAAATCTATACGGTTGAATAAAACTTTGATTGAATAAAATGAGGAACCTCATATGTGGTTAAGTAAGAAATGCGGAAAAAGCCTGTCTTTTCCTTGCTCGCGCTTGTAGACGTCTCAGAGCATGTGGAATACTCTCTTTCTTGGTTTTTATCTAAAGTATTTTGGCATTTGAAATGTCCCCAGAGTAATCAAACGTAACTAGCTGGTTCAATCAAAATGGATTCTTGGTAACATGGGGGCTAAAGAAAGAAAGTAATGTACAAATTCATATTAGATTAGGTGCATAATAATATTTTTAAAATCTTAAATTAAATAAGTGAACAGGAAAAACCTTTTTCTATTTGCTTATTCCACTGGATATTATGAAGCCTCCTCATGTATGACATGATATGGATCTAAGTACATAAGAGATTCTCTCTTAACTGGTCTATCCTTCATACGAATTTTGCACGGACAGTAGTTGGAATTAGTGGCTCTCCTAGGTTCTCTCATCTGGGATCCCTAGGGAAGACGATCAAATTGGTCCTTAATTTTTGAGAAGCCGCTTTTATATAATTTAGGCAATAAGGATGGAAAATTCATGGACCAACACCATATAGAAGCCGATTTACTCGCCTTTTGAGATAAAATCCTATTCTCTCCTATCTCCCTATACGCTCTTCTGGCCTTCACTAGCTTCTTCTCTCCTTGCCTTAAAAGTCGTACCACTCAGCCCCTCTAATTAACATCGACTTTCAATGCAGCTTCCTCCATGTTTTTTTAGATATTCTTTTGTGAATTATATGATGAGTATGACTTATGTATTTTTCTTTGATGTGGAAACGTAACAGTGGTTATATTGTCTTTATAAAATCGGCCCTTACGATTCATAATCAATCATACGTAGATATTCTATTGTGAATTATATGATGAGTGTGACTTATGTATTTTTCTTTGATGTGGAAACGTAACAGTGGTTATATTGTCTTTATAAAATTGGCCCTTACGATTCATAATCAATCATACATAAGATTACAAGATTTAGCTATCTAGAGTAATAAGAATTCCATTTGGGCTCACCGTAGGCACCGTATCAGTTAGAATGGGATGGATTTGCTTTGTCTAGACCTTACTGGGAGGATGGTGTCAAAATCGCTCCCATGTCTAGCCTGACTCTACTGATAAGCGGCGTTAGGGCTGATCAAATAGCTTCTGGTCCTTTGGCCTCTATATGAAGGTCCACCTTTTACTAATACTAAGGGCTTAGTGATCCCATCTATCTATTTGTATCTAATGCCGGTGTTGCTACACCTTATTTCTTTGTTCCTTCCCTTAAATCGTGTGTTTGGTTCTTCAAATTCTTAAAAATCTAAGCATCCCCATTCGTATCTTCAAAATACAGGACTCCCACAACTTGGCATCAAGTGGCAAGGGATGGAAAATCCTTATCTGCGAATGTTAATGAAGATGGAACATGATGAACAAGGCATCCTTATTACGGAAGTCAGTCCTAACTATCCAGAATCTGTGATTCTAAAACCAAATGATGTTATTCTCAGCATCGATGGGATTAACATTAATAGTGATGGAACAGGTAAATCTTTTGTCTTGTTTTTCCCCTTTGTTTTATGTAGGATTTGATCCTCAAACAACATCTCTATATTTATGCTCTACTTCCAATTAATTTTTAGTTCCATTTTTAAGAGGACGGAGGATAGAATTCAGTTATCTTGTTGGAAAGAAATATGTTGGCAATAAGATTGTTATTAAAGTGCGCCGAGGTTCGGAGATATGTGAATTCACTACAGAACTCGCAACACACAAACAATTCGTCCCGGCCAACATAATTGGGAGGCCTCTTCGGTATTACATTATTGGAGGATTTGTTTTCACAACTCTTTCTTTTCCATGTATGGAAGTTATGGTGAGTAGTTCACTTAGATATCTTGTGGTAGCTCTTTTGATAAAACTTAGAATATTATTTCATTAATTGGTTTTGCTTTATAATTGGTATGGAATGTTCCTAACCGTTGTGCTTTCTTTTCTTGTATTTGTTAAAAACTTATTACCCTAGGATGATAGGGACTACAATGATAATAAGAGGCCAGACGATGACGAGCTTTTATTCCAGGCTTTATACGAAGATCCTGTTGTGCTTCTTGAGGTCTCCTTCTGTTCATTTCTTATTATTATTCTCATGTGTTGTGAAAATTTATTGTATTCACAAATTGAATCAGAATGCATTTAGGCGAGAGAGTGGCTAAACCCACAAGGACTTCTGTTGTGCAGCAAAATGACGTCACTTTAAAGACACTAACCGGCGTGTCCCCATGTTGATAGGGGGACAAGGGGACACTCCGAGGACTTGGGCAAAAAATGTATGTCTATTAAAGTTAATTATTTGTAGGGGGACACAGCGGAGACCTGAATAAGGGCTCGACAAAGGTTAAAACACAATTATTTTAAATTTTGGGTGGTAAATGTGAATTACTCCAAATATTGTGGTTTAAAAGTGTAATATTATGTGTATACGATGTACATGTGATGCTTGTTTATGTATATTAATGCTTTATGCTTCTATCGATACCTATATTTCCACTGGTTTAAAAAATAATTATTGCTTTATTGTTGTGTTCCCTGCCATGTCTGTGCCTTAGTGTTTGTATCCGTATCTGTGCTTCATAGCATGTGATGATGAAAGATATCAAAATTTGACATATTATGATAGTTCTTACAATTATTCATGTTAAAACATGTTTTTAAATATACCCAACGCACAACCCTCTCTCCTGCCCCAATGCACAACACCTCCCCCCCCCCCCCAAAGCATCTCTGGCCAGCTCCTCCATCTCCGGCGACCCAATATTCGGCACACACATTCCCCTCGTAGACAATGACCTCATAGTTTGGAGCCTTTCAGGTCATATTTTGATGATCTAAACCGTTCAACTTGTTTAAAACATGTTTGTGAGAAATCAGCTCAAATATATATACACACACACATACACACACGCACATACACACACAACATGTCCTCAACGTATCCTCAACGTGTCGGTGTCCTATTTTTTGGATAAATAACAAATCAGCGTGTCCTTGTCGTATTCGTGTCTTGTGTTTGTATCCGTGCTTCTTAGCCTTTAGCCATGAGCTTGTAGTCTAGTCCAAAGTTTTGTAGCTACCAATTACTTAATAACCCATCTAGGCTAGCCAACATGTGGGTCATGCAAACCATATGCATTGACAACTTTGCTGATAGCTTTGACGATATATTAGCAATTATCATCTTTTCTTTCATAATCAACAATTGTGTGTGGATCCAATAAAACAAATCCACAATTGTGTGTGGATCTCAAAAACATAATTATATTATCGTATCAAGCACTACTTAAGAACCTAGAAATCAATTTGGGACATAATTATCAATTATTATGCTTATTAGGTAGCTTTAGTGGCACAGTGGTGCTAAGCCATACATATTGCTCATCCTTAATCGTTTTTAAGGTTTTGGCGCGAATATATATCTTTAGGGTAAGCAAGCATGAATATGTCGGTCTGTTGTACTTATTTTTGGAGTGTGAATATGTTTGTCAGGTGCTTAAAGCTGACATCAGTGTTGGGTATGAGACGGGGTTAACACTGCAAAATCAGGTTTGGAAATTTGTGTCACTTTCAAATTATGAATGAAACAAACCCATTGATGCTAATTTGCTTATAAATGCTTCTTTTGCTTATTTCAAATGTAGGTTCTTGTCTCTTTCAATGATACACCTGTTGAGGGACTAAATAGCTTGGTCAGTATGGTAGAGATTTGTAATGAAGATTTCATGAAGTTCACATTTGGAAACAAGAAGGTGGACCCCTTTCCATTTTTGTTCTTAGTTTTTGAGGAAGACCTCCTAATTTTATCATCAATTTTTCATCTTTTGGATTTTTTTTCCTTTCGATGGGATCAAGAAACCGGAGGTATTGTTTTGTCTGTGTCATTCTTGTTGCCATTTTTGTGTTATGACAATTGACAACCCTATAATTACCATATCCGTGACTAATTGTTGATCTTGATTTAACCATCTTATTAACGGTGGCAAGTTTGTTTTCGTCATTTTTGTGCAGACTCTGGTATTGCCGACAAACATTGCCAGATCAAGAACTCGGGATATCCTTAAAGCACACTCTATAAGTTGTGCTATGTCTAATGATCTGAAGGAATTAGTGAAGTTGACTCGAGGCGAAGAAAGTCCCATATATATATATATATATATCTGAAATTTGAATGGTTTTGAGTGTTAACGTTGTTCAGTTACCATTCAGTGCATTCTTTTTCAGCAATGCTTTCCAGTTCCATTCTCTTTAAAAGGTTGAGCTAACTTGTGGTGGCAATATCATACAGGAGTCAATCAAGTTGTGAGATGTTGCGGGTGTTTGTTCTTGGATGACTTTTGGTTTTTACTATGTCATGAGATTTTCCAAAATACTAGAGGTGGCAATCCCAACCCATATTTTTTTGACCCGCCCAATCCGCCCACTTATAACCCAACCCAACCCGCCCATATTATGTAATGGGTTAATATGGGTTGAACCCATATCAACCCATATTTACATGGGTTTAAGTGGGTTAAAAATGGGTTCAATATGGGTTGAAAGTAAATACCCAAAGGGAATCTAAATTCCCGTAGGTTTGGACTGGATGCATACGGCCCACTTTTCTCTTCTCTCCCCTCGTTCTTTTACTCCCAGGAAGAACTTTCAGACTTTATTTTTTTTTTTTACAAAGCGGTCTTCTTTCACTTCAATCAAATTCCCTTACAAAATTTCTCTCTCTCTCTCTCTCTCTCTCTCTCTCTCTCTCTCTCTCTCTCTCAAAATTTTTGAAAGAACTAAACTAAGACAAATCTTGGCAAGTTAAAATGCCCTAAATTTTTGTGAATTAGTGATTTTCCTTTATTCAAAAAATTATGAGTTTCGATAATAATTTTTTACTTTTTCGACTCATCTCGTTGAGACAAATTAGTAAGTTTTAAGCTTTATTGTTTTCCGTCCTTAGTAAATTTACAAGCAGAGAGCCAATAATCTAAATAAATAACACCAAAAAACACGGGAAATAGTAGTCGTTGTCGCTACTGTAATTTTTTTTCCTTTTGTGCGTTGTGTTCATTTTTTTTTAATTTTTTGTTAGATTTGAGCAATATTTTTTGAATTAATCTTCATCTCGACGAGAGGAGTCTAAAAAGTACAAAATTATGACCGAAAACAATAAAAAAAGCTCACTACTAAAGACCAATTTTAAAAAAAAACAAGCAGCAGCTGTTTTATTTGTCTAATGTGTGGTCTTATTTAAATTTTTTCAACATCGGTCCATATTTTTATACTTTTCAAATATTTCTCGTTGAAACGAATCATTAACCCCAAAAATTATGACGAAAAGCTAAACAAAAAGTTACGAAAAGTAAAAAAAGAGGGAAAACGGGGACGAGGGAGAAGAGAAAAAAAAAAAAAGAGGGAAATCGAGGACGGGGGAGAAGAGAAAAGTTAAAAAAAAAAAAAAAAGAAAAGGAAGGGAAAACGGGGATGGGGAGAAGAGAAAAAAAAAAAAAAAAAAGGGGAGGAAAACGGGTCGGGTTGGGCGGGTTTGGGTTTGGCTTGACCCATATTTGACCCGACCCGTTTCAACCCGTTTACTATTTGACCCATATTTGACCCGCCCATATTTGACCCATGACCCGTTTCAACCCGCCCAAACCCGCCCAGACCCGCCCATTTGCCACCTCTACAAAATACGCATAACTGCATTGGACGTTGACTATCCACCCTTGTGAACCTAATTTAGAATACCTGTGTATATTCATCTCAAGACCGTCATTGTATCTGAAAGTTGCTTGATGGTTCGGTTTTAGAAAATGGGCATATGTAATTTTAGGATATGCTTCTGGAAGTGGGATAAGTTTCTAGTTGTATGACTGTTCCCTGCAGTTCCGATAGTATCCTGGGAATTATTTCTATCTCATCCTTGCCACTTTAGGCATAGTTGGAGATGGCATGGGTGCGTATGTTACTTTTGACAAAATGTGCAGACTAGTATTGAGACCGAGTTACTTGATACTGAGTTGGTAAGTAGGCTACATAGCCCATTGTTCGCGTACTTGTTAAACATTATTCGTCTACCGAAAAGTGTTACTGGTTCATGAACTTGAATGTTTTTCCCATGAAATCGTGTATTTGGTTCTGACTCCGATGAATGCATGCACAAACTTCTTTCTAGGCTTGCACTGCCTATAGTTTTCTTGCATGTATCTCTTGCAATTTTGTTATATTTCTTATTTTCATTTTTGTTGTCCTTGACAACAATTTTGTCTATTGGAGGCCTTGTTATGCCAACGTGAATTAATGTTATGAAAGACTGATGCTTTTATAAATGCAGTATGTTTTTTCCATTTTCATTTATGTATATCCTATGTATATTGAAATAGATGCGGTATTTAACTTCTTTATTTCCACACACCTATATGAAAGGAGTTAGACAAGAAGGCTTCCATTTTGCCCAAAACCGTCAAAAGTGCCCCTGGGTTTTAGAGACTAGTGTTGGCTGTTCAGGGGTACTGTGGACTTTTCATGTTTTCCGATTGAGTCCCTTTTTTTGTGTTGTTTTGTCAGTCTTGAAAGGCATTTTGGGCAGACAAGAAAAATGGATGTGAATGTTTACCGTTCTTGTGGCGTGAGACTGTTCTTGCGGCGTAAACATATACATATTCTCATAGAGAATGAATTTTTATTTTTCAAAATCTCATCGCTCATATGAAGGAGGAAGAACTGAGTAAAAATTATGTCTCTTCACAATTCAATGGCTTCCGAGCAAGACCTCAATGACGGCAAAGATGATGATGATGAACTAGTGTTGAGCAAGATCGATTCTGATAAAGAGTTCCTCTTCGAGAACCCTCATCGAGTGAGTTCTTTGTCCACATCTATTTCTCAATCTAAGGCTAAGATTTTAGTTTTAGTTTTTGCATCACTGCGAAAGCAATTTGAGTTGATCATTAACATTGGTTCATCGGAATTAGAATTCCCAGCGCAAGCAATTTTAATGTTTGTCGGCTTTTCATTTTGAGTCAATTATTAACATACCTGCCGATTTGGAAAATAACTGAAATAACTCTCATCATATTGAGCTTATCTTGCAATACCTGTTTTAACCTAGCAAACATACGAATAAAAAAATTCTATATCAGACAAAGTTGTGGCACTTGGAATTTACTTTCTAATAACCCACTTAAATCAAATCAAACAAATAGCCAAGTTTATGTCGCACCCTGAATCTCCCCCATGAGCCAAAGGATTAACGGAAGAAATTCTTCATTGTTAATGCGACGAAAATGTCGTTTTTATTATCAAACTGGATTAGAACAGTGAGACTAGCTTTTTAAAGATTTAAGAGTTGCCACTTAACATGAAACCAGGTGTGTTACCCCGTGTCGCTTTCTCCAAAAAGTAACTTTTTAAAAAAGAAGAGAATTTCAAACTCAAATATAATGAAAATGAAAAATGATTTTTCAATTTTTTTTATACTGTTTAAAAGGTCTTAATAAGATCTATCAAATAAGATCCATATTAGTAGGAAAATTATTTGCATAAATATATAATTTTTGAGCTTGAAATTGCCTTCTTTTTCAAAAAGTTACTTTTTTACAATACTGGAACAGCCAGTCACCTCCAAATGCAAAAAGTATGCATTCGGCGGGGGTTTTGCTTTTAAAAATATTTTGCTTTGCCATGCCAAAATGTGTCTTTTCTTGCTTTTGGTTTGCGAAGACAGAGATTGAGTTCGGAAATTTACTGTTACGTGTAAAGTCGAAGGTGACACCTTACCCCGCCCTTTCGGTACTAACTTCTCAATCTTAACCTTTTTAAGAAAACAGGCCCTGTCGGGAAATTGAAGGTAGGAAATACATTAACTGGTACGAACAGTGCAACGAGAGATATGCTAAAATTAAAAGAAAAGGTTACTAATTGGATAAAGCTAGAATTTTGATAGCAGACAAGGGGAGCCTATCTGAAGATTCTACATCCCCAATTTATGTCACTAAATTGAAATATACTGGGCTCAACCTTATCAAATTATCAAAGATAGCAAAGCTGACATTTTGAGGCACCAGATAAAGGGGGGTTGATGATTGCTCAAACCATACCCAAGTCCAATACCCCGTTTGCTTCAAAATGCTAATTAAACTATTTAATGTATTGCATCCCAAAAGCGAGACATCAAAGCGGCTGACTTAGCAACTTACGTACCTAACCCCGATACTCAATCTTTTTATGGATGCTAACGTTGTTATAATAACCCTAGACATTTTGAGAATAAGCTAAGAGGGCCAAAGCCTACCATCAAAAGTCTAGGGGTTATTACCCCAATGTTGAAAATATTTTCTTTTCAAAGAAAAAGGACGGAGTGCAAAAAAAATGCAGAAATGCTGAATACTGCTTTCATTGACTTGCCAGGCAGAACACCAGCTATAACTACTACATTTTGCTACCTTCACGCGGAGATTACGACAACTTAGGAATGTTGCAAATGAGGCTGCCTAAACTAAAGTACGTGGAGCTAAGGGGTATATCCTAAACTAGAGATATTGTGGAGGGATGTTTGTGGAAAGTGAATGACGGGATTGCAGTGTTGGTATGAGAGCAGGGTGCAGACAGGGAGTGTTGCTTTTGACATGATATTTTCTGGAAATTTTCCTAGCATTCTGAAAGCGTATCGAATTTGAATATTGGACTACCTTTTATAGGCAGAATTTGGGGCAAAATTGGGGAGGTCGCATACACCTATGAGATCTAGTGCTTTTGTGTGGGCGGCAAATTCTGCCTCTTCTCTTGTCCAATCAGGTTCTGTCATTCATTTGGCCAATCAAAAAGCATTTTTTTTGCTGCAAGAAAAGGAAAATGCAGTTGCACATAAATCGAGACAATGTCCGAATGGTTGATGTTGGCAGATCGAGGCCCGATTAATGTCATTCTTCTCGTATTGTTGTGAGGATCGTCATGGCGAGGTTCATATTGGTCGATTACTGTCGGATGATAAGCTGAATGGTGGTACTGCCGTTTTAGTTGTGCGATTGTGCTAATGAAGTGTTCTGAGTGTTGTAAGTTGTGCCTACGCTGATGCTGATACTGCCATGCTTTGATTGATGGTGTAGTGCAGATGCTTGTGCTATTGTCAGAGTTGCTGTGCTTTGATTGCTGCTTGAATGCTGCTGCTGCTGCTGAGCCAATGCCGATGCTGATGTGATTTTTGTGATACTGCCATTATGCTGCTGAGCTGATGCTGCCGTGCCAAAGCTAATGTTGTGCTGTTGTTAATTGCCAATGCCGTGCTGATGCTAGATTCCAATGTTGTGCCTTTATGATGGTGCTTAGACTGTCTAGGCTGTCGGGCCTATGCTGCTTTATTTTCGAGGCTTGCTGGGGCGCTTGAATGCTGCTGTGCCGTTGAAGTGATTTTGAGATTTGCTGGGGCACTCGAATACTGCTGTGTTGTTGAAGTGCTTTTAAGGCTTGATGGGGCGCCTGAAAGTGTTTGAATGTTGCCTGCGTCAAAACCTTTGGGGTTGTAGACACTTGCTGTGGAATATTGGTAAGCCGCTTCGTGTTGTGCAGGGTTTTTTTTATCCTTTTGATGTTGTTGACCTATTCTGTGCTATGGAGCCGACTTTGTATATGTTAAGGTGGTGAGGCAAAATATATGTTGGGGTCAACAGTAGAAAGGTATGATCAAAATATTGAGGACCTAACAAGAGTGTGACTGCTCTGCTGTCACAATCAACTACGCATGATGCTTCTTAATGCAATGGATCGTGATGGAATTAAACTACCACCAACACTAATTACATGTTCGAAAATTATTTCTTTCCAAACAAACCTAAAGAATCTTTAACAAGATAAATAAGTAAAATAAATTACAACTCGATACATAAGCTATGAACTCATAGGGTTGCCCAAACATACACAGATCATCTCCCTCGTGAGAATCTAATTTTCCCGATTTCTTTCCAGGTAATGGTTTTTTTCCTTTTCCTTAATGTAATTCATAGTTCGTACCTGTCTCCTTTTCAGGGATCCAGGAATCTTCAACGGTTTTCTTAGACTTTCAAAAGGATAAGTGGATGCTTCAATTTTTGGCAAGGATTCTGAATTGACAAGATTAGGCTAGGATTAGGATTTTAGGGATTATGTACAAATGCTAGGGTTTAGGCTAGGGTTGTGGTGGTTTAAGATTAAAGTTACGGTCCCGCTAATAAGTGCCCCCGGGGCACTGATTTAGTCATACTAAATATAGTATATTATATTTACTATACTCTACATTTATTGTTTTGTAATCAACAATAACCATTTGTTTAGGATAAATAAGCAACATTAAATGCATCATTGATTGGAGTTTTTTTACTTTCCAATAGTACCCCAATCCGCAAGTAAAATTTATTTCTTTGTATTCTTTATAAAAGAAGATAAACTACATAAAAATAGAAAAGAAGAATAAAAGTATAATAAAACAATGGGATGACCACTACCACACATCCTCCTCCTCAACCTCACTGACAAAAAATGAGGTCAATAGAAAAACTTTATTAAAAACTAATTCATTTTACAAACAGCTGCCCCTCTATATATATTATCCAAAAGTCATTTATCCAGAAACGTTACATAAACTTATTGTATTAATTTATCCGAAGACGTAAGATAAACATTAACGTTACCTTGAATTTAAATTTTAAAGCCAAACTAATCCATTTGTCTCCAAATAAATGTCTAGCACGCAAATCTATGCCTTTAAAAAGATGCATTTTTCATTAAAAAATTCAAATTTTTTTTCACAACTTAAAAGAATTATTCATTGGTATTTATTGATTTGTGAAAAAAAATTTGATTCTTTTTATGAAAAATGCATCTTTTTAAAGGTCTAGGTTTGTTCACCGAACATTATTAATGGATGGAGGGAGTACATAAGTAGTAAAGAGCCATAAAAAAAAAAAAAAAAAAACGTACTTGAACTCTACCTTGAATTTAAATTTCAAAGCCAAACTACATAAGAAAAGCAAAAAAAAAACCCCGGAAATGAATCCTTTCAAAAAGGGTAGATTTAACTATCCAATTATTTGGTACTGCTTCAATTAATTCATGTAGTTGGAGAACTCCTCATTTACCAATGTAATTAATTACCTGCACAAGTTAAGATGGTGTTGTCCAACTTTTTAAGCTCATTTAATGTGCTTTAACTTGTGCCCCAGGGACATCAATTAGCATTTGCCTTAAAGTTAAGATCCCGCTCTGATACCATGTTGTAAGAGAAAGAAGAAAAAATGTATAGGGTGTTAACTTACCCTAACATATAAAAGAGTTTTATTTATACTCTGTTCAAAATATTCCAGTAGATTTTGAATTTAACACTGCATCAAAATCTCCATCTTCATCGAATGAAACTATTTTCTGATGCTTCTTAGGATTCTTGCTTGGCTTCAGAACTTGTTTCAACCTTGATTTCAGCCTTGGTTCTTCTTTAACAATATCATGTATCACTTTATTGTGTTTAATGAGCTTGGAAGGGCCATTCTTGCATAAGTTTGAGATTTCTTTCTTAGGTTGACCCTTAGTTTCTTCAAGCTTTTCAAGTCTCCCAGTCGTCAACACCTGCTGTAGGTATTAAATTAATACGTGAAACCGGGATAGCACTCTCATCCTCCTCACCTTCTTTACCCTGTCATCATCGCCATCAGAGACGTGATTTTCAATACTTGCAAAGTTCTTGACCTGTTCAACACTAGATGCAACAACTTCTATTTCTATTTTAATGGCCCTTAATTTGATACTAGTTCTGCATGACTAGTGATAATTAAGCATCCAATAATGTACATTCTTGGTGCTTAAAGTCCTCTACTAGGTTGCTCTTAATTAAATATATTGTCATTTTCATACGATATTGCACATAAGATAGTTTTCTACGTGTTCTAGTGTTTTACAACAAATTTTTTATTTTTTCTTTGTGAACAGTTCAAACCCTTAATTTATTTGAGAGAGAGAGGGGGAGGGAGACCTTAGAAACACAAATTTTGTATGATTTCCTTATATTGTGTGGTTTTTGGTGTTGGTGGATGATTGTCTGGTGGTGGATGATTGTCTGGTGGTGAATGATGGTCGTTGTCGGCTCACAGGTTGGGGGATCATATATCTATACAAATATGAAACGAGAGAGAGAGAGAGAGAGAGAGAGAGAGAGAGAGAGAGAGCGCCTATCTTGGCTGCATGTCTGAACATATCAAATGCCAATCTTTGTTATACCCAAAATTGAGCATTGAGCACTTAGGTAAATGATGCTTTGGGCAGTGTAGATTGTTTCGAAACAACACAAATATATTCAGCTCTATTTAAAGGACGTGCACGGATGAGATAGACATTTCCCAAAGCCCTGTTGTAGACAAACATAGCTTTTTGTTTGCGATCTATACTGTAATTACCTGTAGCACCCAAAGGATGACCAAGAGCCATCGCACCGCCATTGACATTAACTTTTTCCGGGTCAAGATCCAATTTCTTACAGCAATATACAAACTGAGACAAAAATGCCTGCCGAAGGATCGGTAGCATTACACTCCGCAAATTCCTGAGATTATATTGAACTGGAACATTTGGTGGTGAACAGAATACACTACCTCATTTATTTCAAACAAGTCAATATCATCAAGCTCAAGACCAGCGGATTTCACCGCAGCTGGAATTGCAACAGCGGGGCCAACGCCCATAACGGCAGGATCCACCCCAACCACAGCAAAACTCCTGCATGCATGTGCAGCACAATGTAGCATGTTAAATAACATTATAGAACATTCAACATAAAACATAATGCGGATTTCTTCTTTCTTGAGAAAAATCAGATGCGTAGATATGCCCGACAAATCAGGTATGCAGATATGCAGGGACGATACGAAAGAGGTTTCTGACAAAGAGAAAAAGGAAAGAAAAACCAACATTCTTATCAAGCTAAAGCTCAGCCGTCATATGGTGCTGTTGTTTAATTAGCAAAGTGTTCTTACTTCTTACGTAAACCAATCAAAAGAGGGAAAGATTAGTGACGCTAGTAATCATGATCCTCTCGCTTTCCAATTACTTTCCCTAACGTTTAAGTCAAATAAAACAAGATTTCAAGACATACGAGAGCAGCTCCTATTGGCTATTACCATCAAATGAAAAAAGTTTAAACCAAAAGCTTACGAGCAGGCACAAACCACAAAATCCACGGTTTCTTATCACTTAGAGACTTCCTCACAGTTCAAAATATGCATTACACCTGACCACCCCAAGAATTAGCAGTCCATTTTGCATAGCGAGACTTCTCTTCGAGAGCAGGACTGCTCCAGCACCATCACTCACCTGGCTAGAAGTCCCTAGAAAATGAAGCAGCAGTAATTCAGGTCAAAATACAAACATATTGCGTCCAGAAAATGCCTGAACTAGAAATTATTCATTTCAGAAGCACACCATTATTGAATACCAGCAGTTGTGGAACCATCCTTCTTAAATGCAGGCCTCAATTTTGCCAGATCTGTTAGATTTGCGCCTGGTCGAATTTCATCATCCATGAATATCACAACATGCTTCCCCTCATGAGTTCTGGGGTCCAGGATCTTTGAATATTCAAAAGTTAGAAATTGACTGGGAAAAAGTATCTATTACGACAGTGAATCTAGCATTAAAGTACCTTAGTAGAGACTGGAATAATTTCATCTTTCAATTTTCCAGATGCAGCGCACTTGTGAGATGCAACCTATTACATTAAACTGAAAGGTTAAAACTGCTTTCGTCAAACTTCTGCACTGAAGATATCAGGGTACCCTAAGCTCTAGAAGTGAGTGAAGTTAAAGGTGGCAGAAGTTGAGAATCATACAAAATTTCTCTACTGAGCCATCCACCATATTCATCTTCAAGAATCTGAGGGAAGAAGTCAATGTGCATCAATGTAACATGTGCTTGGATTCCTGCTAAGAAAGCTGTATCAAAATAGCAGAGAGAACGGGAGATATCATTTGGTTGTCATTTGACTTGACAAGGTCAATGTCCAGTTTTCTTGCTTTCGCATGAAAATACAATTTAAAATCAGGTAATATGAAATGTTGAAATCGATGACCTAATTTGAATCAATTCGGATGAAAGTGAGCTTTTGCATACTTGAAATGTGAGACCAGAATCAATTCGCAGGATCAAAATTCAGGGGATTATCCACAAAAACCAAAGCACGTCATTTGCAAACTGTTTTTGCTAGCGATCATTAGCAACTCTAAAAGCTAAATCAAAACTCACATGCATGGTTCAGCAGGGGTTAGGAACGTTTTTTTGAAGTGGTTACCTATAACAGCAAGGATGAGAAGGGTAAAACATGGAAGAGTTGGCGGCCAAATCTCAAAGAGAAGCGTGCTTTAGCTTCACGCTCTTCGAATGAATAGAAAAAGCCTGCTGCGTAGGGGCACTTCTACAATATTTAGCGGCCAAGAGCAATATTTAGCGTCTAGGTGCAATAAATAGCGTCCAAGTGTAAAATTTAGCGGCCAACGGAAAAAAGTTTGCAACCTCGTTTAAATAACTAGTAAAGCGTGATGCGTATGTGCGCTTCTAAAATAGTTAGCGGCCATTAGAAATATTTAGCGTCTATGTCCAATAAATAGCGGCCAGGTGCAAAATTTAGAGTCCAATAGCAAAAAGTTTGCGACCTCGTTTAAATAACTAGAAAAGCAAGATGCGTAGGTGCGCTTCTACAATAGTTAGCGTCCAGTTGCAATAGTTAGCGGCCATGTGTAAATGTTAGCGTCTAGCTACAATAATTGGGATGTTGATTTTGAATTGATAATAGTTGATGACTAAAGTCCTAGTGGAACTAAAGAGGGCGACTATTCGCAGCCCTGTATTTTCTCCCTTAGCCCACTACATTTTGGTAAGTAGTTGTTGAAAATCATTCATAATATTTCGGTAAAGAGCTGTTGAAAACAAGATTATATTTCGGTAACTACATGTCAAAAATATGTCCAAGGAATTCGCCTAAAATGTATGCCCAGTGCAAATATGGCTTTTACATTATTAAAGCGAAATTTTGGTTTCCATACCCCAACAAAAGCACTTGACCACTACAACTACCAATTCTAGGACATGTTAGTGATCAAGGTTTACGAATGAAACTCAGAAACGAAACGATTCACTTCAATTTCTAGGTGTAATATATTCAATCTCGATATGGAGCTTCTTACTACCGACTTTTCACAAACAAAACTTTATATTAATAAGGTGTGATTAAACAATCTCAATTCTTAGAAAATCTTATTTATCCATATATAATAGGTCTTTATGAGATTTAAAATGGAAGAGATGAGAGCATTTTACCGAATTAATTTATTTTTTGTCACATTGAGGGTAAATTGGTAATATCTTTTGATGCACAAATAACTTTTGATTCAAACTACTTGGTTAGAATCTAGACTCAACAAGCTTTTTAATGGTACAAACCTTGCAAAAAACGGAGTTCAGGAGTGTCCGGTACAAACCCGCAAAGTTTGGCCAATTGTAGAGTTTTAGTGCACCCCAGGCGCATGTGCGTACGCCCCAGGCGCACTACATTGCGCCCGGGTGCATTATCAAAATTTCAAAAGTCGACCAAACTTTGTAATCTTGCCACGGACACTCTCGATTTCCAATTTGCACGTGGTTTAAACCATTGAAAAGCCTTTCAAGCATACTATCTAACCAATTTAGTTTGGCTCCAAACTTATTTATATATTAATGGATATGACGATTTTACCCCCAACATGATGAGCCACACCAACTTTAAAATGGTTTGAAACCTATTGTATATTTAAAAAGAGGGTATTCAAAGTCCTAAAAGATGGTGGGACCGAAACATAAACATATTTTATTTTGGTTAATGAAAAGTTGGTCGAAAGTTGACCAATTCAAGGGTCGTTGGAGCCACTAAGGATAAAACACATTTCTGCGCCCTCCTACGTATTCTATTTTCCATCTGGTGCTCGCATTCCTAGTTCTATGGTATTCCTTTATTTCTTAAGAGTTCTAGTGAATTCATTGAGATTTTCTCGCTCAAGCATCGGGATTCGCCTAAAACGTATGCCCAGTGCAAATATGATTTTGACATTATTAATGCAAAATTTTTGTTTCTATACCCCAACAAAAGCCCTTGGCCACTACAACTACCAATTTTAGGACATGTTTGTGATCAAGGTTTACGAATGAAACTCAGAAACGAAACTATTCACTTCAATTTCTTGGTTAAATATCCTAAATCTCAAAATGGATCTTCTTACTACCCACTTTTCATAAACTAAACTTTGTTTTTTATAAGTTGTGATTACACAATCTTACTTCTTTGAAAATCCTCATTATACATATATAATAAATCTTTATGAGATTTTAAATGGAAGAGATGAGAGCATTTTACCGAATTAATTTATTTTTTTGTCACATTGATGGTAAATTGGTAAAATATTTTGATGCACAAATAAATTTTGATTCAAACTACTTGAGTTAGAATCTAGACTCAATTAGCCTTTTAACAGTACAAACCTTGCAAAAAACGGAGTTCGGAAGCGTCCGGGACAAACCCGCGAAGTTTGGCCAATTGTAGAGTTTTAATGCGCCCTAGGCGCACGTGTATGCGCCCCAATCGCACTACATTGCGCCTGAGCACATCCTCGAAATATCAAAAATTTACCAAACTTTGTGGTCTTGCCACGGACACTTTCGAACTCTGATTTACATGTGGTTTGAACCGTTAAAAAGCTTGTCTAGCCTACTTTCTTATTAATTTAATTTGGCTCCAAACTTATTTTTACATCAATAGATATGATGATTTTACCCTCAATTGGTCGAAAAACAAATTATTATGGAAAAATCTTTGATTCACCAACTTTAAACCGGATTGAAACCTTTTGTAAATTGAGAAAGAAGGTATTCAAAGTCCTAAAAAATGGTGGGATTGAAACATAAAAATAATAGATTTTGGTTTATAAAAAGTTTGTCGAAAGTAGACCAATTCAAGGATAGTTGAAGCCACAAGGCTAGAACACGTTTTCGCACCCTCCCACCCATTCCAATTTCCATTTGGTACTCGCATTCTTAGTTTAAGGTATTCGTTCATTTCTTATGAGTTCTAGTGAGTTTATTGGGCTTTTCGCACTTCCCATTCTATGTCTCCGGTGTCTCCATGCACATTCCCTGTTTCAATTGGATCTAATGATGTGCCTTCAGACTATTTTTTACATACAGGCACAAGGATATAATATAAGACACCAACATTCATCAGATTGTACTAATGGGTTGTTCGTATTAAAACTATGAAAAGGCAAAGAACGAAACAATGTACACTAGGGTTTACTAATAGAGCAATGCTAGGAATACAACTTTAAAACACAATTGCATCCGGAGGCTTTTGATGCATGTGGATCCACATACATCGAAGGAGTTGCGGACACAGTTGTGTTCCTAGACGTATTCTTACTAGTAGGATAAAATAAAGAAATGGAAGAAAACAAAAAAAATAACCTGATAAGCAAAAGTTCCTAAACCGAAGACAAAGTCTGGTGGGAGTGGGAATTCACTTCTGCTCAATGTGTCGGCGCTCAACACTGACAATGGCACTAAATTCAGCAGGAGAAACAAGAGTGGAGAACGGCACTTATCAGAAGACATCTATGTACTCTTTGCATTAACATTTGTATTACTACAAATGCGTATCAGAAATCATTTCCACATCCCAATTACTCTTCCTGGCTACTATCTGGAAATGAAAAAAAAAAGAAAAAGAAATGCTCAAAAGCCATTCCCCGCATGTCTGTCAAGCAGCGGAATAATGTCGTCGGGCGGGATAACATGCGACATCATCTTGTCCTCTTGGTTTACACACATATTGGCGAGTCTATCCGCCACTTGGTTTCCCTTGTAAATGTATGCTTGAGAAGACATCCTGTTGCCACTAGCAGCACCTTTCACTCTTGGATCAGCACTTTGTGTGGGGAGTGGTCAGGATACTCAGTTGTCGTAGCAATGGCGGTTGCTGAGTTGGTGTCGATTTCCATAGCCTCCATACCATGCTTTTGGATCATCTCCAGGCCTCTAAAAACCCCTAAAAGTTCGGCCTCAAGGCTCATATAGTCTTCCACACATCCTAGAAATCCCAGTACCCAATGCCCTCTCTCCTCTCGAAAAACTCCTCCAAACCCAGCAGGTCCCAGATTTCCATCAGTGTTTAACTTCAGCTTTTCTGTACCAGGAAAATTCCATGCCATTAGTCTAATTTGTCTAGGTTTAGCACAAGAAACAGATGTAAAACTCTTCACAATTTCATGGGCAAATTTAGCACTAGTAAAGCAAATATCAAATGAACTAACAATGACATCATCGAAGACTTATCCATTGTTAGCAAGCCAAATTTTCCAAAGTGTAACTAAAACTAGGACACTTAAGAAATAACCCCATGAGTTTGTTCATGAGTGGTTGACTTTCGTATGAAGCCACTCTTTCCATTCCTCCATGCAAACCGCGAGGGCTCCTTGGATTGCGGGTAACTGCAACCAAATGTTACCACTAAGAGGGCAGTCAAAAAATAGGTGCTTGAGATCTTCTCTCTCCAAATTGCAACAAGGGAAAAGATCACTATCTGGCAAATTATGGATACAACGCTAATGGTTAGTAAGGATCTTTCCATGCATCAACAGCTATAGAAAACTTTTGAGTTTGGTAGGAATTCTTAACACCCAAATCCATTTCCAATTGAAATGTGGGGGAGAATGGTTTGCCAAGAACTGACATGTAGCTTTCACAGAAAAGGTACCATTGCTGGAAGAGGTCCAGCAAGGGGTATCCTTTGTACCAAACCACTTTGGGATAAGAATGCTTAAGAGTCTACTCCGTGGCTTGTTGACAGATACTAGCATTTATTTAAAAGAAGCCAAAAGAGGTGCATAGCCTCATCATTACATTAGAGCAAAATCAAGCACCAGCCAATATGCTGTAATTTAGCGATAAAAAACCACTATCAATTCAATAGATCAGAAAAAGAAAAAAAAAAGTAACAACATCGACCAATAGGAATTTGATTTACTAATCCACTGAAATCGTATTCACACCTTACTTGATTCATTCCTTCCACCCTAAGCCCATACCCTTCCCTTGCCATTGAGTCCTGGAAGTTCACTGACCTGCCTTTCAATCGGTCGGACGGAATTCTCATTCATCAGTATCAGATATAGTTAGTAAGGCAAGCTGGCTTTGGCAGAAAAGGAAATTCACTGAAAACAACTCTCACTTGATCATACGAACTGTTCCAAACCAACATTGACGGTGTAAAATCAGTGGGTTAATATCTTTATAATCGAAAAAAGGTGGGGTTCGTGGGACTATCAGTCAGTTCATAAGAATGAGTAGCAAAATTGCATTTTTGTCCTTCACAAGAGAGGTTGGTTCTACATCATCTCACAAATATCACACTCTTATAACGATAAGGTGAGAAGGTTCATGTGCCTTTTTTGGTGGTTTGGATGATTGCCATGCCCCTTTCATAACATTTCAACTTCAGCTATTTTGAAAGAATTCCCTAACAGGACAATACAATTTTGATCACCAGAAAAGGTGCTACTTTTGACTTTCAATCACAATACAGCTACATTGAAAGGAAAGCTAGTTAACGTGAAATGAAGCCTACTGAGAAACGTTTGTTTTCCATGGGTAAAAAAAGAGAAATGAAGGTATTTTGATAAGTAACCACTTATATTTTTCCTCATCGTTCCCTAACCAAACCAAACAAACAAAATTATTTCGTTTCTCAGGAAATTTGCACGGCAAAAGATCCTGAATTTGAGACTTTCTACTCCAAAAACATTCTCTTAAATGAGGTTTAGAATTTTTGCGCTATAATCTGCATTTTGCAAAGAAACAGTGTCTGGGTGGATGACTGACGTTTAACATACGTCCTTATTGGGAGATACGAAGAGGGGCTCAGCTGAGCTTGAATTAAGATTCTTCTACGTCGTGTTCAATGCAGTAGTTAAGATTCTTCTATGAAGTTGAGGGAAAAAAGGCTAAGGTGGTTTAAGCATGTCTATCGTATCGTAGACCAGAAGATGCAGTAGTTAAGAGAGCGGATATGATAGCTCTAGGTAGCAATGTCACGGGGAGAAATAGACCTAAATTGACATTAGATACTGTAGTGCACAAAGATGAGTATAATGGGTGTGTGTGAACAAGTGACCCTTAACAGAGGTCAATGAAGGAAACGGATTCACGTAGCCGACCCCAAGTGATTGGGACGCAAGGCTCGGTTTGATTTGGTTTATGTCATGTTCAATGCATTCTTCGACCTAATAGAGAATTTGATACTAATTGAGTTAGGTTTTGGTGTAGCACTCCACCAAATGGGTTTTTTTAGCACATATATTTCTATGGATTGTGGCATTATAATCTGTATCGAGAACCAAGGGAATTTGAGTTGATGGTTAAAAATTGAGGTTTCTCATACCTGAAAATGTGAGGCCTTGTAGAGGATTGACGTTGAACGAACATTCATCAATGAAATACAATATGCATATATATATATATATATAGAGAGAGAGAGAGAGAGAGAGAGAGAGTAAATAGAGTAGATAAATCTTGGGAGAAATGGGGACGCCGACGACGACTGGAGTTCGGTGATATGAATCGTACTTACACTCATTAGAAACTGGCATATGAGCGCGAGCGTCGACGTCAAACTCGCATAATCAACACGGGATGTTTTTAAAACGACGCCGTGCGAAATTATTAATACTTCTCATCTCTTACCTGCGAAGTCCTTTAAAACCACGTTGACATGGATTTGAATCAAATTGTGATCTCATTAGGATTTATACCTATAATCGAATTTGTTCATCTTGTAGAGATTTTCAAGAAGATAAACAATGTTCAAGATCATTTCAATCTAACACTTGTTGATGTATGGTCGAATACATTTTGAGTGAATTTGTTTTCGTGATAATAGATTTGGTCACACTGGATAAATCACTCCAACGAAGAAACCACGCCTCTATGGTGTATTGAGGTGGTAGTCGAGTTGGCAATTATGGTGGGGGAGAAATTCCCTCCCTAGCATGGGTGGCGAGTTCAAAACCATTTGAGATAGTTGTCATTGTAAACAGATGTCGTGTGTAAGGGTGTAATTTGCACCTTATCGCGGCTGTTTTGATACGTACCCACCTCCAGCTGAACATTGCAGATCAGTTAGAAACTCCTATGGTCATGCCGAAACGGTCTCTTCGCTGGTTGTCCTTTACTAACCGTTTTAGCCTAAAAATGGCATATTGAGCATTTCTTTTGTGCTAGTTTCTTGATATGTCTAAATTCTCTGCGAAACCAACGATCTACTGATCTACCACTGGACTGCTTTTTGAAGGATTTCATTTATCAATAGCTGAGTTGGACCATGCAATGTTCTTCTATCTTGACGAGTATGCTTTAAGTACGAGGATGCAACCAATGGATAGTATTTGAGTCCAGATTAAGGGACATGTCAAGGATCTAATGAACTATTTGGTAGGTCTGACAGTTAGGAGCATCTAAGCTAGGTTTTAAATCATGTGATCTTCCAAGCATGCTTCATTTGAACTTTGGGATAACTTCTTTGGCGTATCTAACTTTGTGTATCTCCTCAAATGTTGTAAATTTGCTAATGAAGGACATTTCCCACAACCATTCCCATTTAATTCCAGTTTTTGGAAAATGTTTAATGTCTGGTATACCTGTCAATCTTCATCGAGTGAGAAAACTTCCTTTCAAGTTTTGGAGTTGAATTGCATTATGTGCACAGTATTCAATTCTATTTGATTCTTTTGCAAGAAATAGATGGAGACTGGTGCAAGTATAGTTACTGGAACTTGGTATATCAAAGTTGGTAGTGTGCATGGGTGGAATCTTTAGTGCGAATTGATGAGTAGGCACCCCACCGCCAACTTCAAAACAAAAAAATTCTGGGTCTCTCTCTCTCTCTCTCTCTCTCTCTCTCTCTCTCTCTCTCTCTCTCTCTCTCTCTCTCTCTCTCTGTGTGTGTGTACATATTATATTCTTGGTATTCTGGCATCATATGTTCAGGTATGCAACAGCTCAATTTTGATCCAAGTTGTATACGATTCAAATTAGTCAATGTATTTCATCATTTCATCTTAACTAATTTAATTATGGTTGTCTTCTTTGTTGGTGTTTGGATTTTATTTGGTTTGGCAAAACCTGTTTTTTATAACCAAAACTATCATTTTCCCTTTCTGGCTTTCTCAAGTGTTTGTTTTGTTGTCCCGTTTGTAAAATGAAAAGCTCAAGCGGGAGTATTGTACTGTCACACCACTTCACTATCTGTAAGCTACCCCATCAGACCTATATCGGAGCCGAAGCCAAGGTCCCACCACGCGTGGTTGGTTAGGAGTATGTTTAGCTCCAATAAGGGGGTACGAGGGCTCAAACATGGACCTTGTCCAATGTCCAACCTAGGCCGAGCTTCCACCACTGACCCAACTCATTTTCCTATTACCACAGAAAAAGTTTCCAGTTAACTTCTGTTTTCCCTCGCACCAAACAGCAGAGAAAATATAGAATACGTCTCCCATATAACCAAACAGAGTGCAGATCTCAAATTTCTCTTTGATCTTAAAGTAGAATTTTGATATTTTACTCATTAGTTTACAAGAATTTTGTTTTGTGTGGTTTATGAACTGCCATAGGTACAATAATGTTGGAAGGACATGATTTAAGGAATCTGGGTTACAATGGTTGAGAGAGCAGATGGGGCTGGTACGTCAAGAACCAGCACTGTTTTCCACTAGCATTTCTGGGAACATTCTTGTGTATGGTAAAGAAGAAGCAGATATCGATCAAATCGCTGAAGCTGCAAATGCACATTCTTTTGTTCAACATTTGCCTGATGGTTATCATACTCAGCTAGGTGCTTTTGCTGAGGCTTTCCTGTTTAACAAGACAACAGGATTAATGACCATCAAAAAAGGTGGTAACAACAGAAAGTTTGTCGGCTGAATAGAACATCTCAATTGTTATTGTCGTAATTTAAGTGCCAGATGTGGAAGACAAGCCGCAGATTTTAGTTTTTTCCCACTTTGGTTTTTTTTTTTTGGTTCTGAAAGCTCGATCCATTTGATGGTTGTTTTCAGAATCATTTACCAAGAGCACTTTTCAAAAATTTCTTTGCTTGATTCAAACTACTTGGGTTAGAATCTAGACTCAACAAACTTTTTAACGGTACAAACCTTGCAAAAATTGGAGTTCAGGAGCGTCCGGGACAAACCCGCGAAGTTTGGCCAATTGTAGAGTTTTAATGCGCCTCATTTGTATGCGCCCTAGGCGCACTACATTGTGCCCATAGAGTTCACAAACGGATATTGCCTACTTTTAGTAGCTTTGACCATTACTAAAATTTAAGAATTGTGTTTCAAATTTCTTCTGGCATATGCATACAACTGTCAGAACACATCTATGTACTCTTTATATCAACATTTGTACTACTACAGACGCGTATCAAAAATCATTTCCACATCCCAATTACTCTTCCTGGCAACTATCTTTTTTTTGGTACACTGGAAATGGAAAAAAATAAAAAATAGAAACGCTCAAAAGGCCATCCCCCACACGTCCACCTCAAGCAGCGGAATAATGTCGTCGGGCGGGATAACATTCAACATCATCTTGTCCTCTTGGTTTACACCCTTATTGGCGAGTCTATCCGCCACTTGGTTTCCCCTCATAGAATGTATGCTTGAGAAGACATCCTATTGCTGCTAGCAACGCATTTCACTCTTGGTTCAGTACTTTGTCTGGGGAGTGGTCAGGGCACTCCTAAGTTGTCATAGCAATGGCGGTTGCCGAGTTGGTGTCGATTAGCCTCCATACCATGATTTTGGATCATCTCTAAGCCTCTAAAAATCCCCAAAAGTTCGGTCTCAAGGCTCGTATAGTCTTCCAGATGTCCAAGAAATCTCAGCACCCAATGCCCTCTCTCTCCTCTCGAAAAACTCCTCCAACACTTTTCTATTTCTAGCAAGCCAACACTTAAGAAATAAACCCCTGAGCTTGTTCTGGAGTGGTTGAAGTTGGTATGAAGCCACTCTTTCCATTCCTCCATACTAGCCGTGAGGGGTCCTTGGATTGCAGGCAACTGCAACCAAATGTTAGAACTAAGAGGGCAGTCAAAAAATAGGTGCTTGAGATCTTCTCTCTCCCAAGTGCAACGAGGGCGAATATAACTATCTGGCAAATTATGGATACAACGCTGTTCGGTAGTAAGGATCTTTCCATGCATCAACGGCCATAGAAAACTTTTTAGTTAGGCAGGAATTTTTAACGCCCAAATCCATTTCCAATTGAAATGTGGAGGAGAACGGTTTGCCCAGAACTGATATGTAGCTTTCACAGAAAAGGTACCATTGCTGGAAGAGGTCCAGCAAGGGGTATCCTTTATATCAAACCGCTTTGGGATAAGAATGCTTAAGAGTCTACTCCATGGCTTGTTGGCAGATGCTAGCATTTATTTATATGAAGCCAAGAGCGGTGCATAGCCTCATCATTTACATGAGAGCAGAATCAAGCACCAGCCAATATGAACGTGTGAGACTCACCAAGCAAGAATAAAATCAGTGGCTCTATATTGCAATCACATCTTTTGTTACATTTGTACAAGGGACAAGTCAATAAGGAAAGATATTTATTCCCATGAATCCATGTTGCTTCCCATGTTAACACAAACAATTTCTCTGATATTTCATTGATTATGTTCATAGTTAATTGAAAGAATGAAACAGGTACACATGAAACTTTCAGTTTTGATACCTGGTACGTTTTCCTATACAGTTTTGCAGCCGATGAGTGTGCAAGCAAGATATGATGACCAGCAACGTATGGCTCAGTTGAGGAGTCACCCTTAGAACAATTGCCTACTCCAAATGGGGAAGAGCATCACTGAGGTGGTGTTTCTCCTATATCATGACCACTTATAGCAAACACATTGGCCTCATTCAAGGTAGTCCAATGCAACACCCTATCACCAAATTCTCTAAAGCACAAATAGGCAAATGCTGTGAAGTCTTTCCCTCCATTGCCGCATAACTGCTGAGCTTCGTTACTTATACATCGTACATTTTCTACTTCAATCAGGGTACCCTATGCTCTAAAAGTGAGTGAAGTTAAAGGTGGCAGAAGTTGAGAATCATAAACAATTTGTCTACCGAGCCATCCACCATATTCATCTTCAAGAATCGGAGGGAGTCAATGTGCATCAATGTAACATGTGCTTGGATTCCTGCTTAAGAAAACCGTATCAATGGCAGAGAGAAGGGGAGAATTTGACTTGACAAGGTCATTGTCCGCTTTCTTGCTTTCGCATGAAAAAACAATTTAAAATCAGATAACATGAAATGATGAAATCGATAGCCTAATTTGAATCGCGTACAATTCAGATAAAAAGTGAGCTTTTGCATACTTGAAATGTGAGGCCAGAATCAATTCGCAGAATCAAAATTCAGGGGATTATCCACAAAAAGCAAAGCACATTATTTGCAAACTCTTTTTGCTAGTGATCATTTAGCAACTCTTATATGACAAACTAAATTCATGAAGAATGTTAAATCAAAACTCACACGCATGGTTCAGCAGAGGTCAGGAACGTTTTCGAACAAGATCTTGATAAGAAAATAAGCCTAATTGAAGTGGTTACCTATAACAGCAAGGATGAGAAGGGTAAAACATGGAAAGATCTCCGATTTCCTCCTCTGCTGAACAGAACAACCCCGTTGTGAATAAATCTGGAATGAGTTCACGTTTTCAATAAAGGCGACGATGAAAGCGCGAGACGGGAAGCGTGGGTGACAAAAAAAAGGTAGAAGCCATCAGGGTAGGCGTGCTTCTATATAGATAAGAGTCCGCGGCCAAATCTGAAAGAGAAGCGTGTTTTATTTTCACGCTTTCCGAATGAGCGTAGGTGCGCTTCTACAATATAATTTGTGGGCAGGAGCAATAATTAGTGGCCATATGTAAACGTTAGCGGCCAAGTGATGCGTAGGTGCGCTTCTACAATAATTTGCGGCCAAGAGCAATAATTAGCAGCCAGGTGTAAATGTTAGCGGCCAACAGCAAAAAGTTTAAATAACAGAAAAAGTGTAATGTGTAGGTGTGCTTCTACAATAGTTGGCGGCCAGAAGCAATAGTTAGCGTCCAGGTGTAAAAGTTAGCGGCCAATGGAGAAAAGTCGCATGTTCAAGATGCGAAGTCCCAGTGAAAGCGGCACGGAGATGTCCCTCGCGTCTCTGAAATGTGAGTTTCTAATGGGTGCCAGTACCCGTCGTTCCCATTTCCCCGAAGATTTGTACTCTCCCTCTCAATTCTCTGCTAATTGATTCTGGCCCTCAATTTTGATCCGAGTTCTCTAGGATTAATTTTTTTTCAGTAATTCTTTGTATTCTCAATTTTTATAGCCTTCTTTATTACCAAAGCTATCATTTTTCTTTTTTGGCTTTCTCGAGTGTTTGTTTTTTGTCCCGTTTGTAAAATGGAAGCTCAGGCAGGGAGTATTGTGCCATCACACCATATCACTATCTGTAAGCTACGCCATCACACATACATCGGGGCCGAAGCAAAAATCCCACCGCGCGTGGTTGGTGTTAGGAGTATGTTTAGCTCCAATAAGGGACTACAAGGGCTCAAACGTGGACCTTGTCCAACCTAGGCTGAGCTTCCACCTCTGACCCAACCCCTCATTGGTACTTTGTTTCTTTGTCTCCTTTCTCCCTGTATCTCTCACAAGTACAGACGCTCGTCCTCCATATCTCAATTTTTTTGAAGCAGTCATAACCTATCTTTTCGTGTTCTTGAGTTTAATAAGAAATTGAATTCACGTATCATAATAAAAAGAGAACCTTCCTTATTTTGATGGTCTGTTGTGCGACCACATTACTTTTCCATCAGCTCACGCCGTCTTAGTTATTGCTGGTATCCATGCATGCACACAATGATCTTGTTTTAAATGATACTTATTGGTGGTTATGCAATCTTTGTAGTTATTGCAACTAAGCTGAACCATGTGATGCAACCAAGTGATCACAATTTGGCATCACAATGCATCAAATAGACGTCTTCAAATTGCTGAAAACCATTTTTGCTAAAATTCAACAAGCTATGAAAACAAGAGTTCTTTTGTGTTTCCAAAGGTAGTGTATGAGTAGTGTTCTGCAAACCCCATTTTTGAGAACAGAAACACTAGTCTTAATGATCGTCGGAGCCACCAAGGCTAAAACACAATTTTGAGCCCTCCCACTCATTCTAATTTCCATTTGGTACTCCCATTCATAGTTCTAAGGTTTTCGTTTATTTCTTAAGAGTTTGAGTGAGTTCATTGGGCTTTTCGTAGTCCATCAAAGCAAACAAAAACTTCTTAAAGATCGGGATTCACCTAAAACGTATGCCCAGGATAAGGCTTTTGCATTTACAAAGACAAATTTTGGTTTCCATACCCCAAAAATAGCCCTTGACCACTGCAACCAATTATGGGACATGTTACTGATCAAGGTTTAAGAAAGAAACTAAGAAATGTTTCACTTCAAATTCTAGGTGTAATATTCTCGATCTTCAACTGGACCTTCTTGCTCCCCGCTTTTCGTAAGCTAAACTTTACTACTATTTATAAGGTGTGACTACACAATCTTTTAGTTCTTTTAAAGTCCTCTTTATCCATGTTTAATAGGTCTTTATCATATTTAAAATGAAAGAGATGCGATCGTTTTACCGAATTAATTTATTTTTTGGCACATTGAGGGTAAGTTCGTCATATCCTTTGATGCCAAAATGATTTTTGATCCAAACTACTTGGGTTAGAATATAGACTCAACAAGCTTTTTAACGGTACAACCTTGAGAAAAATAGAGTTCCGGAGTGCCCGAACAAAACTCACGAAGTTCGACCAAGTCAAGAATTTTAATGCGCCCCAGGCGCAGTTGCGTGCGCCTAAATTGCACCCGGGCGCATCCTCCATATTTCAAAATTTGACCGAACTTTGGGGTATTGCCACGTACACTCTTGAACTCCGATTTTCACATGGTTTGAACCATTGAAAAGCTCGTCTAGCATACTTTCTAACAAATTTAGTTTGGCTCCAAAATCATTAATAGATCAAATGATATGACAATTTTACCCTCAACCCGTTGGGAAAAAAATATTATGGGAAAATCTTTGATCACACCAACTTGAAACCGTATTTAAACCTATTGTATATCGAGAAAGAGGGTTTTCAAAGTCTTAAAAGATGGTGGGATCGAAACACAAAATATATTATTTTTTGGTTTATGAAAAGTTGGTCGAAAGGAGACCAATTTAAGGATCGTCGGAGCCACCAAGGCTAAAATCCAATGAATATTTGGAAACATCTTCTTCGAACTTTCCAAGCAGTGGCAAGGCTTTACTGCAATAGAAGTACAAACGTTCGCACCTGGAAAGATAGCGAGAGGTTCCTTTAGTAATGACGTGGCAGGCTGTGGTGTTGGAGAGAGGATCGGGTCCTGATCCAAGGAGGAGTAGTAAAACTAAAACCCAATGAATATTTGGAAACATCTTCTTCGAACTTTCCAAGCAGTGGCAAGGCTTTACTGCAATAGAAGTACAAACTCTCTCTCTCTCTCTCTCTCTCTCTCTCTCTCTCTCTCTCTCTCTCTCTCTCTCTCTCTCTTTACACTCACCTAATCAGTGCGGTGTATCTAAATAAAATCGTATATCTTATGTTTTCCAAAACCTATATCGATGTTTTTTAAAATTATATACCCTACTAATTAGAGTTGTGACTGTTTGACGAACGAGACAACAAATAATTCACATTAAAGTTTTGTTTTATCAACTAGCGGTATGCCCGTTTGATACACAAGAGCAAAAAATATAACAATGTGAGTCAAAAAATTCACATTAAAGTTTTGTTCTACCAACTAGCAGTGTACCTGTTCGATACACGGTAGCAAAAAAAATAACAATGTGATTTTTTTTTTTTTCATGTGCAAACATACACACCATTATATATTATTTTGTGGATATAATGGAAAAAATGCTACCGTGCATCGAATATGGGACCGTGTAAAAAATTAAAGTATTTTTTTCATTCCATAGCATTGTGCCCATCCGATACACAGGGCCGGAAAAATATCAATTTGACTTTTTTTTTGTTCCGTGCATTGAACGGGCACAAACTCTTGTGAGTTGTAAAAGAAAAGAAAACCCTTTACTTCATACGGAAGCAGGTCTGAAATTACTAACAGGTATGTGTCTATGAAAGAAAGAACTAATTTTCCCTACTCCATTAAAAAAAATTACTACTCCAATTTTATCTAAACTAGGTATAAGTCCATCTGTCCATGTGCTTCTCACAAAATGCTTGTGCCCGTTGATTACATTTGGGTATTGTTGTCGGTTGTAATATAACACTCGATAATACTCAAAATGCTTCATGCAAGATTTTTTCGATTATCTTCCCGTTCCTAATGACATCAATTAGCATCCAAAATTGTCTTTGTTTCAACAGTTTAAAGTGGTCATCCTTCAAGTGCGGTTTTTGCAAGAGTCCTAGTGTTCCCATTATATTTGACCTGACTGTGCATTGCTTTTGGGTTTGGGTTGGGGAGTCTGACTCTAATTCTGATTCTTTGGTGACCTTTTGGCGTTTCAGCGCAGGTGATTTCTGTTATGGCCATGGGCTTTGTTGTTTCGTTCATTGGGTTTGCAAAGGGGACTGTGATCCTTGGCTAACCGTTGAAGTTGCTATCATGTTCTAATTCATTGGGTTGTCATTAACTCTTTCTAGTAGAGTTTACAAACACTAAATTTGTTAGCTTTGATAGTTTTTAAGTGGTCTAGTAGAGATAGCAAACACCAAATTTAACCCAACCTTCATGGAACAAGCAAGTGATGAGAGATTGGTATGGGTAGCTTGTTAAGGTATGCCCCTTAATTCATGGAACGTGCCCTCATTCAGAGCAGTTGGCAGCAATTGGGGTCACTTTCATTGAGGTAGATGGAGGAACCGTAAAGGAGATCTCTTTTGAAAAGGGTAGAATCCTTCTGGCCACTGAAAGCCCTAATGATGAAGGAAAAATCCAACCGGTGGCTGATGGTATAAATTATTGCAGAAATGATCTAGTTTTTAGGAACAAGATATGGGATGTGGAGGAAATTTCTGGCTTGGTTAAAATGAGAATCGCGACTTGGATCAAAGGCAAATACAATATTAGAGAATACTCTTTTGAAGATTTCTAATGGAATCTAGCTGCGATAAGAGATTTTCAGTGAACGAGTTCTTCCTCTTTCCACCTCCAAATCTTTGGGGGCTAAGAGGATTAAGGCTATATTCTGTCTGCTTTTTGGAAGCTCTGCATTTTGCTCTCTCTTATGAGTCTGCACTTGGAATAGATGTTGTCTTGGTAGGTGCTATCAAACTTTGGTTGCTGCTGCTTTTATTGTTGTATTCCTGCTCATGAACTATACGTGGAATGGGTACAAGTTATCAACCCATTGGTTGGAGGGCTAAAAGGCTGCTTTTGGTTGTTTTCTCCTCTTTCCATATCCAAGTCATGGGGGGCTAAGAGAGTTGGGTTGATTGGAAGATTAAAAAGCTGCTTCTATTTTGAACTTGCTACTGAGCATATTGTTAATAATGTTGGTTTTCTGTTTGTATACTGTGTATGGGAGGGTTCTACAATGCTGCTTAACTACTAGAAGTATGTTGGAGTTTTGCTGTTGGCATTACCTACACTCTATTGCTGAAGCTGTTGGGTGTCAGTTGTTGCTTCTCAAAGGTTTTAATCATTCTTGAAGACCTTGGTTGCAAGCTGATGCTGTTATGAGATCTCTCCAGTCTCCTGGGTCTTATTGATCAATGTTTTACGAGAGACATATTTTCTAGTGCCAGTCCTTGGGCTAGCGTTTTATTGTTTTTTCTTAGTGGTTGGATGGTTCCACCTATATATTGTGGTTTCATTCAATTTCGTGTTGGATGTATCCTTTTCTTTTTCTCTTTCTTTTGGCTTGTTCTATGATTCAAGTATCTTCTTGATTTAGAGTTTGGCCGTCTCGATATACCCTTGTTGCCTTTAAAAAAAAAAACCCTTCCAATCCACCTCTCTCTCTACAAATTTGTTATCTCTCACCAACCTTCAAACACCAAATCTACAATATTCTCGGTATTGCACTTGAGTCACATTATTATTATTAAATGCATTTGAAATTTTGTCATCTAAGGTATAAAATTCCTTCCGTGAAAAAAAAGTTATAAAATTCCATACAATATAATTCTCCAAAATACACCGAGCGGTTAAATTTGGAGTGCATTTATAAAAAAAGTTAGCCTTGCAACTTAGTCCAAACCAATGGGGGATGACTGCTGGATTTTGAATCACAGGGGTTTATTCACTGGCCAAACCACAAGGAGTAAAGTGTAATTGCCCTTTCTACGAATCATGCCAAAATATGGTCGGTTACCAAACCTATAAATCCTCTCTAAAGGGGGCCCAACATGTTTTTTTTTTTTTTTGTCATTCGTTAATCTTATCTACTTTATCCTAAGAGATATGAGTGCTTACGGATATCGAACTCTGCTCATGTGCATAAAGCACGAACTACATTCCACCCCACCTACTCCCACATGTTTCATTAGATCAACAAAAAAACATGTTTTAGCAGAGCAACAGGGTAACACTAGACTTTTCCTAACTACTCTTTTACACTTTCACAAGAAAAATGTTGTTCCACAAAGCAAAGCAAAGCATGCCCAGGCTCCCGCTAATGTTACTATTTTTTAAGTACTTATTTTTCGTTTTATGAGACAAATCATTCTCTTACAATACTTCATATTTAATTCAAAAAATAAGTACTTATTTCAGTTAGCGAAACAAGCCTTAAAAGAATCCACTAATTGGGTTGGTTAACCTTGTACTCTTCCAAATGAGTGCTGAAAAGAATTGACTACTATTTGCTTTTTTATTATTATTGAACTTCTCCTGCTTAAGCTTTTCATGGTTAAATTTTAAGTCCTTCCCTTTGCTAACATTATTTTTCCGAACATTACTTCCCCCTCTATAATTTCACTCTCTTATTTGAAAATTGCAGAAAGCAGGAAAATAGAACATAGTTTTCTCTCCGTCCTTTGATTTTTTTTTATTTATTTATCAGGCTCTCCACTCTTGGTTTGATTAGCACTTTTTCGGATATCTATGCATCTTTTACATATATCAATGCATTTTTTAACCCATTAAACCATTGTCCACTGCATTGAAATTAGCATTTTCCTTAACATTTCGAGCACTGGAAGTAGCAAAAAGCAGAGGGCAAGGAGGAGTAGCAAACCCAATGAATATTTTTGGAAACATCTTCTTCGAACTTTCCAAGCAGTCGCAAGGCTTTTTACTGCAATAGAGGTAGAAACTTTCCGACCTGAAAGATAGTGAGAGCTTCCACTGAATTCAGGCGTCGGATCCGGTCAAGTGGTCTCCGACCAGTTTGGTCAATTTTTTTCCGTATTTTGGACGGGTTGGATTTGTGCAGAGTATATAAACAAATTTGAACCGTCTAAAACACTTTTGAACGACTCAGATGAGAAAAATTGACCAAACTCGTTCGGGACAATTGACCGGATCCGACCCCACTGAATTCGGCTGAGGTCAATCATTTCACCTTCTTGGTCTCTCTCTCTCTCTCTCTCTCCCTCTGTGTGTGTTTACACTCAACTAATCTGTGCGCTGTCTATTTATATAACAAACATTCCAAGAAGGAACTCCATAAGCATCATCGAAAGAGAGAGAACTTACATTAGAATGGAGAGAGCTATCAATAGACAAAGAGTTCTGCTGGATCATCTTCGTCCCTCTTCTTCTTTATCCCATCAGACCCATGAATCTTCTCTCTCTGTAAGCCCATCCCTTTATTTTCCCTCCACGCCTTTGACTGTCACGTTCTTGATTTCACTTTCTCTTCGTAATATATTTCCTTCTTTTTCTTTCTTGGCTTTGCGATTGTTTTCTCGTGCATTCGTTACCCAGAAAAAGTTCCCAGAAATTTCATCTGCAATTTGGGTATGTGAACTAGAAATTTCACAACTTTTGGGGAAGAAAGCTGGGTACCCTCAAGTCATTGTTCCAATTAAACCAAGGATACAAAATATTGGAGTAAATTTTTGGAATTGGGATTTCTTTTTTCCGCATTTTCAATGGCTTATGATTTTTTTTTTCTCTTCTGATTTTCGAAATACATGACTGCAAAGTTATTGTTTACATGAGCATTTGATAATGTTAGGGCAAAGTCTACTTTCATTCCCCTGTAGTTATCGCCATTTGTGGATACCCCTCATGATTCAAAACTAATCACATAACCTAGCTGTGGTTTTAAAAATGTGCGGATAGACCTGCTGTCATGTTTTCCATCCATGTTAACGGAGGTGTATCTTACACGCCTCTAGAATAAAATCTGAGTCGTTTATAATATATTAAATAAAGAATAGAGTATCTCTGTAAAAAAATCATCCCGATCAGACATCAATAATCCAATGATTTAATTTTTACTAAATTCAAATTTGAAATTTTAATTTAACAAAATCAATTCAACCATGAGCTTTTCATTTTTTGATTGACTTGAATTTTGGCATAGATGTAGTACTCGTCAAAATTTACTATAACGGTTTGGATTCAATTTTTGGTATAGGGGATGGTGTAGTTAGATTTAAAAAATAAGAAGAATCAAGGGACATGATGAGGGTATATCGGTCTTTTAATGTTGTGTCCGTAAATATAGATAGAAAACATGACAGCAAGGGGTCTATCGCACATTTTCAAAACCACAGGTAGGTTATGTGGTCAGTTTTGAACCATGAGGGGGGTATTCGCAAGTGATGATAATCACATGGGGTTAAAGTGGACTTTGCCCATAATGTTACTTAGAAGATAGGGAATAGTTGGGTTGAGCAATTTTGTGGAGGTCCTCCTCAAATTGTGTAGAATATCTACATTTGACACCAAGATGATCTCACTTTTTAATGTTTTCAATTTGGGGGGATAAAAAAATCATTCCCAAGCATACCACGGCAACATAGGATAAATATGTTTTTTTGGTAAATTGTGGGAGAAATTAACCATATGATGTATGTTATATCAAATTGATCCGTTCATATATGCACGGAAATGGAAACAGCACACAGGCATACTACTTTAGTTGATCAGGAACATGTGGTTCTTTTGTTATCGACCAGGCTTCAGTATGTCTGGCTGGGGATCGTGCTGCTTATCATCGAACAGCTGCTTTTGGAGATGATGTTGTGATTGTGGCGTAAGTTCGTTCGCAACATAAATTGTTTTCAACTATTTGGTTCTATAGAAATACTGCTATGTACATAAGTCCATAACATGTGGAACTGAACTACTATTCTCTTTCCATGTCATTCGTTATCCTTATCTTTTTAATGTCGTTCTGCATGGATCGCTGCTAATAGTGCATGTAGGACTGCCATTTGCAAATCAAAACGTGGTGGTTTCAAAGATACCCTTCCGGATGATCTACTCGCTTCTGTTCTGAAGGTAGATTGGGGATAATGGTTAATGAGTTATTATGGTACTTCGGTTGGTAGGAGATAGAAAATTGGATTTTATGCACTTAAGGCCTATCCACCTTTCAAGCTTGTCATGATTTTTTTCTGCACTGTAGGCGGTTATAGAGAAGACAAATCTGAACCCTAATGAGGTGGGAGATATAGTTGTTGGTACGGTTTTGGCGCCAGGTTCAGAAAGAGCAATAGAATGCAGGATGGCTGCATTCTACGCTGGTTTTCCCGGTACTTCATTGTCATGGTCTTTCCTTTTATTCTTGTTTTTTCTTTTATCAATATAATGCTTTACATGGTGGCACATTCTTCCTTTGTGATTCTGGTGGACCTGTAGGCACCAAATAGAATTGACATAGTTCTGTTGCAATGTCATTGTACGTTGTATTTGCTGATCATATACATCAGAATTCGCAAAATAATTTAATCAGAAATAACTTATGCAAAATAGAAAATTCTAGGACATGGTTTATATGTAACAAGTTTCGTTACATGTCTCTCTTGTGGTCTATGCATCTGAAGTAAATTGTAAATATTTCACACAGAAACTGTTCCCCTTAGAACCGTCAACAGGCAATGTTCATCTGGCCTTCAAGCAGTAGCTGATGTTGCTGCCTACATAAAAGCTGGATTTTACGACATAGGTAAGAGAAAAAATCTGGTAAACAACTACTGTGAATGTCTCCTCCACATTTTGCCTTGATGTTTGTTCTTTTTGTGACAGGCATTGGTGCTGGAGTGGAGTCCATGACGGTAAACCAGATCAGAGGGGTCCCCAAAGTTAACCCAAGGGTATGCATAAGCTCGTCTTATCTGAATGTTTTCTGATTTTGAGTGGTTCACAAGGCTAGATGTTATGGTGTTATTAGCAGGTGGACACTTTTGCACAAGCTCGAGATTGCCTTCTTCCTATGGGAATTACTTCTGAAAATGTTGCACAACGTTACGGTGTTACAAGGCAAGAGCAGGACCAGGCTGCTGTGAGTACCAAGCTTCTATTGATGTATCCCATATCTTTAGTGCAGAAGTTTGTCGAAAGCAGTTTTAACTTTTGAGTTTAATGAAATAGGTTGTATCTCACAAGCGTGCTGCAGCAGCAGCTGCATCTGGAAAATTCAAAGATGAAATTATTCCAGTCTCTACTAAGGTATATTATTGCTAGATTCACTAGTGTAATAGATACTTTTTCCAAGTTAATTTCTAACTTTTGAATATTCAAAGATCCTGGACCCCAGAACTCAAGAGGAGAAGCATGTTGTGATATCCATGGATGATGGAATTCGACCAGACACAAATCTGACAGATCTGGCAAAATTGAAGCCTGCATTTAAAAAGGATGGTTCCACAACTGCTGGTATTCAATAACGGCGTGCTTCTGAAATGAATAATTTCTAGTTCAGGCATTTTCTGGATGCAATATGTTTGTATTTTGACCTGAATTACCACTGCTTCATTTTCTAGGGACTTCTAGCCAGGTGAGTGATGGTGCTGGAGCAGTCCTGCTCATGAAGAGAAGTCTCGCTATGCAAAAGGGACTGCCAATTCTTGGGGTGGTCAGGTATAATGCATATTTCTAACTGTGAGGAAGTCTCTAAGTGATAAGAAACCGTGGATTTTGTGGTTTCTGCCTGCTCATAAGCTTTTGGTTTAAACTTTTTTTCCTTTGATGGTAATAGCCAATAGGAGCCGCTCTTGTATGTCTTGAAATCTTGTTTTATTTGACTTAAAAGTTAGGGAAAATAATTGGAAAGCGAGAGAAGCACGATTACTAGCGTCACTAATCTTTCCCTCTTTTGATTGGTTTAAGTAAGAAGTAAGAACACTTTGCTAAGTGAACAACAGCACCATATGATGGCTGAGCTTTAGCTTGATAAGAATGTTGGTTTTTCTTTCCTTTTTCTCTTTGTCGGAAATCTCTTTCGTATCCTCCCTGCATATCTGCATACCTGATTTGTCGGGCATATCTACGCATCTGATTTTTCTCAAGAAAGAAGAAATCCGCATTATGTTTTATGTTGAATGTGCTGTAATGTTATTTAACATGCTACATTGTGCCGCACATGCAGGAGTTTTGCTGCGGTTGGGGTGGATCCTGCCGTTATGGGCGTTGGCCCTGCTGTTGCAATTCCAGCTGCGGTGAAATCCGCTGGTCTTGAGCTTGATGATATTGACTTGTTTGAAATAAACGAGGTAGTGTATTCTCTTCACCACCAAATTTTCCAGTTCATTATAATCTCAGGAATTTGCGGAGTGTAATGCTACCGTTCCTTCTGCAGGCATTTGCGTCTCAGTTTGTATATTGCTGTAAGAAACTGGATCTTGACCCAGAAAAAGTTAATGTCAATGGTGGTGCGATGGCTCTTGGTCATCCTTTGGGTGCTACAGGTAATTACAGTCAGATCACATTCAAAGCTATGTTTGTTCACAGCATGGCTTTGGGAAATGTCTATCTCATCCGTGCACATCCTTTAAATAGAGCTGATTATATGTGTGTTGTTTCAAAACAATCTACACTGCCCAAAGCATCATTTAGGTAAGTGCTCAATGCTCAATTGGGCATAACAAAGATTGGCATTTGATATTTTCAGACATGCAGCCAAGATAGGCTCTCTCTCTTTTCTTCATTTTTCTACATTAACTTTTGGGCCTATATCAACCAACTTCTATTACAATTATTTGCATTGTCTTGTGTAATCTTCTGTGAATGGAGCTGCAAATGAAGTAGTGGAATGATGTTTGAACATTTGTTGTATTCTTTATGCTGGGCTCCAAAAAATTAATATGACGACTTCTTAAGAACTATTATGCTGGATTGAGTGGATTCTACCATCATAGACTTTATTTGGGAGGGAATTGCTACAGCTTACCTTCTGTTTCAGGTGCCCGGTGTGTTGCGACTTTACTGCATGAGATGAAGCGCCGGGGAAAGGACTGTCGTTTTGGTATAGTTTCCATGTGCATAGGTATCTTCCTTTTCCTCGCACCATTTTCGTTGTTTTCTTTGTCAGCGACAAGATTTGTCCTAAATGTATTCGCATCATGGCCTACAGGCTCAGGCATGGGGGCTGCGGCTGTTTTTGAACGAGGTGACTGTGTCGATGACCTGTGCAATGCTCGAACAGTCAGAGATAACAACCTTTTATCAATGGATGTCCTGTAGATTCGTTCAGCCTAAAGGATGGGCATGGACGTCAACATTATCATTCATGATGTTAATATTTAGTAAAGCTATCTGCAAAAGGTGGTGTTCTGAATTTAGGTTTCCGATATAGCAAACATATAGATCATGTTAGTTTATGGTCAAATGCCTATATCTTTGTATTGGGAGGTTTATAGAATTGTCGTCAATGCATAAGTTCATCCAGCTTGCCTGAAGAGAGTTGCCTTTTTATCAGTTTTCTCCATCTTTCTCATTGGGAGGATGTACTCAATACATCAACGGGTATGTTCAACCACATGGTCGGATTCTAGATCATGCAACACGAATTCTGAAGCTATTGAACGAAGTTCAGCGCATTCAACAAATGTCTAACCATTCGATGTGTACTAAATTTTTCCAGAAAAGTCTCAGAAATGTATGAGTTGGTTAAATCGCACAGGAGATCACTATCGTCGGATTTTACAATTTGGTTTGTATCCAAATCCAACTAACTGTCCATTAAAACTGGTACCAGATCCTCTCAACATAACGTATGTTGATCTTTTAGAACCTCTTCAGGTGGCTGTAGAAGAAGACCGAAGTTGAGTTCGGCCCCTTCGAATTGAAATCCTAGCTCTGAAGAAAATAACCATGCAACAACCATATATAACTTTAAGAACCATACCAAATTCATAACTTGACAAAATTTGACATGACATGCAACAACCATAACAAAGAATTTGGTTTCCAAATTATAAAAAAAAAAAGGAAGTTAAGAAGAACAAACGACACAGTTTTTTAAACTTTGATCATGACTTTGATTTTATATTCTGATCATCAAGAAGAATGATTAAACTAAACAGTTTAACGTGAATCAAACGAAATATATAAAAACAACCCAAAAAATACTTGACTTAATTTGAGTCGAACTATTCCTTAGTTTCACGCGGCCGCCAAAATTCTAGTGAACAACACTCCATCGAGCCAACCTAGACAAAACGAAAATTCTAATCGCAAGGAAAACAGTTTTACTGTTTTTTTCCTTGAATAGGAAAGTTTACCTGAAAAAGAGCATTTTACCCACTGGGGCCATGTGATTGAGCCCAACAAGAGCATGTTGTTCCCACTTCAACTACTAAACACTCTGGAATGAGGCTTCCTTCCCTACCTAAATATCCCCTTGCCCCACATGCTTACCATCCAACCATATAATTCACTAATTTATGAGTAACTTGTGTGTTCTTTATGCGAGTTAGAATTTTCAGAATTCACTTTTCCAAACAAAAAAAAAAAAAGAAGAAGAGGAAAAACCTAAGTGGGGTGGTGTTCCTCTGAAACCCCTCCCTTAGCTTGACCTTTGGTTTGGTATGGCCTGAGCTCCGTCTTCAGACCTATCCTTGTAAACAAGGCAAGGAACCACTGTTAGCACCAAACCGGCCGGTGATGACCGGATAGGCAGTTTAGTGATTAAGTAAGTCCTTCATCAAGAAGATGAAATGCAGAGCTCTTAGATAAATAGTAACGACGTACTTCTTTAGGGTATGGAGTTTTACTTTATATAGGACCTCTTGGCTTAATCTTCAAATCACCTTGTGCTAGGTACATCCCTAACTGTTTAGTGTGGCATCATGGATGAGGTAACGAATCTAAAATGGTTATGTTGACATGGCCTAACGGCTTTTCCGCAATAGATGCGGATCCCATAATCATTTGGTTCGGGTCTGTCTTAACCACCCAGGATGATTCGCTTTGGAACATGCGCTCGGGCAGCGTGATCAGGGGCATGTACCGTAAACATGCATGGTTCGCTCCAAGTGCTTAGCCTATTGAGACTGGTTATCCGCCAAGTCCAAATGAGCCCAGTTGATTTGGCCCACTACAACATACATTACCTAACAGTCGAGGGTGGTGTTGTTAGAGTTACTTTTTGCGTCACATGCGCCTGAGGCGCCCTTTTCTTTTGCGCCCCATTCGGTTCTGGCAATTATGGTGCGCCCCGGGCGCATCAGTGCGTTTTTAACTGTCTTAATATTGCGCCTATGCGCAAATAGGCTGCGCTCCGGGCGCGCTTAGTTTGATTGCTAATTAGATCATTTTTCGTGTGCATTTATCATTTATTGAGACTTCTAAGGCTCCAAAATAACGTAAAAATTTGTGCAATCGACTTGGCAACTTGCAATCACGACAACCACTTGAGATATTACTTGTAGCAATCGAAATCGAAACATTGGAAAGAGACACAACAACAAATGTATGTTGGATTGCTTAAATGTGTACTTGTTGAATCAATACATTTGTACTGTCTATATGTGTACATTGTCGCTCTTATTAAGAACAACCGCACTTCTCATATATTCCACCAATGCACCAAGGACGTGTTACATGGTTTTGAGTACCGAATGGGGCCTACTTTGCTACTCCTGCGCCTGGGGCGCGACACAATGCGCTTGAGCCACATGACTCAACAATTTCTGGCACCTGAGGCATAAATTGCCCTCACTTTCAACCGCTACAACCACTACACCACCTCCTCCAGAGTCACTTAACATACACTACCAGTGTAACCCCTACCCCTCTCCAATGATTCCTTCACTATCTACGAGATTTAAAGTAGTGCACAAAAGTGAATATAAATAATCACACATTTTGCGACTAAACTATAAATAACAGTTCACACAATGGAAAAAACGAGAGGACGATATCAAACCATACAAAGTTACTGAGATAATTCGCTCTTCTGTTCCTTTTTTGTATTCTTTTTATCTTTTTGTCCTTCTATGTTTAGAATTTTCAAAAAAATGATTTTTTCCCGACTTCTTGAAGGTAAAAATTTGAATTAATGTGTAAATAAATTTGAATCAAAATTACTTGAGTTAGAAAGTAGATTCAACAAGCTTTATAATGGTTTTATCAATGTGTAAATTGGAGTTCAGAAGCGTCTGAGGCAAGCCACAAAGTTTGTCCAACTTTGCAGTTTGGAGCTGCGACCGGGGCGCAAGTCAATGCGCGCCTGGCCTTATAACACAACAATTTTTGGCGCCCAAAGAGCACGGAACGGCGCCTGAGGCGCATAAGAGAATTCTTAGAAGCACATTACACGTAAATTTCCCTCATCGTACTTACATTACCACCGTAACTAGAAGCTACCACGATTAGCATTGAGATGGAAAGGGGCAGGGAAGAGTAGAATAGAAGCGTGATGGGTTTGAAATTACAAGGAAAGAGGAAAGCACGGAATTTTCTAATGTAACGGGTGCGAAAATTTAGACACAGACAGACAAGCACGACCATTGATCTAGTTGTATCGCAATCTGAACCCTTGAAAAAGAAGTAACCAATCTTAACCGTTAGTGTAGCACACCACAAAGCTCGGCCCTTAGACTTATGTACATTTTCTAAAACAGTACTTCCTTATTGTTCTTTAAAAACCCTTTTTATCGATATATAGTTGGTCTTGATCCAATTTAAAATGAGAAAGTTGCGAGCATTTTACCGAAATGAATTGTCTTTTGATCCACTAAGGGTAAAATGGTCACATATTCTTATGTATAAATTATTTTCGATACAAACTACTTAGGATAGAAATTAGATTGAGCAAGCTTTCTAACCGTTCAAACCACACGCAAATTTGAATTCCGAAGCATTTGGGACAAGCCCTCAAACTTTGGTCTGTTTAGTGCGCCCCAGGCACATTTTGATGCGCCTCAGGCGCATTCCCTTGCGCCCCGGGCGCATCCATAACACTTAAAACATGCTAAACTTTGTGGGCTTGACACAGACACACCCGGAATCCGATTCAAGCGTGGTTTGAACCATTGGAAAGCTTGTTAAGTCTTCTTTCTTAATCGAAAATTATTTGTGCATCAAAGGGAATTACTATTTTACCCTTAGTGAGTCAAAAACCAAATTAGTTCGGTAAAAAGCTCGATCGAATCACAGTCATTTTAAATTGGATCAAGACCAATTATGAATGGATAGATAGGGTTTTCAAACTACTAAAATATGATGAAAAGGAAAAATAAAATTAAAGAAGTATAATTTTATGAAAAGTTGGTTAAAAGAAGACCGATTCAAAGATCATCGTACCGTGCAAGCTAAACACATTTGCGCTCTCTACACATTCTAAGTCCCATTACGAACACACATTCCTAAGTAGGATATTCCTTCATTTTGTAAGAGTTAAAAAAATCTTATAGGGCTTTCTAAAATCATTTCAACATCAAAATTCGACTAAAGCAATGCTTGTACGTTTACGAAGCAAAAATTCTATTGTTTACACCACCAACACAATTAATTGACCACTATGACTACCACACCACTACCACCACCGCGAGCCATATGACTACCCTCACTTGAACGTTTGCGCCTTTGGAACATTTCGTAACTTAATAGATCATTGGAGAGGGGTAGGGTTACACTCGTATTGTTCGTTAGGTGAATGGTGGTGTTTTGGAACATTTCGTAACTTAATAGGATCATTGGAGAGGGTAAGGGTTACACTCGTATTGTTCGTTAGGTGACGGTGGTGTAGTGGCGGTAGTGGTGGAAAACGAGGGCAATTTACGAATAATGTGCATCTAATTATTCTCTTTTGTCCCTCAGGCACAAGACAATGCACCCCGGGAGCCAGAAATTGTTTAGTTTTGCAGCTCAGTCGCATTATGTCACGGCCCGGGCGCAACTTTCAAATTGCGAAGTAGGCCAATTGCAACTTCGCGCCTGGCCATTGAAGCTGTCAAAACTCCGATTTCAACGTGGTTAGAACCATTGAAAAAAAAAATGTTGAGTCTACTTTCTCACTCAAGTTATTATGATTCAGAATTATTTACACATTAAAGCATACAATGATCTTACCTATGAGGAGTCAAAAAATAATAATAATCATCATTTTTTGGAAGGAACAGAAGAGGTAAATATCTCAGTACCTTTTAATTGTTTGATCTTATCCATTTTCTTTTCGTTTTCCATCTTGTGAACGCTTATTTAGTTTAGTTAAGGTAACGTTTTGTGCACTGCTCTAAATCTCGTTGTAGAAAGATGAGGACAATTTATGCGTAATGTCCATCTAATTATTCTCTTATGTCGCGCCCTGGGTGTAGCTTCCATTCTGCAAACTAGGCCAAACTTCACGCTTGCCACAGAAACTCTCGAACTCCGCTTTGTACGTGGTTAGGGAGGGCCCGTTTGTTGTTCTCACCTCTTTCTGACGACGCTCCTACCTGATTGTTGTCTCTTCCCGAACACGTTCAGTAGTGTGGTTTTGAGTTTTGACTTTGTGCTTACGAGCCAGTGCTATTTTTGCCGTGAGACGAACATAGTTGCCCATTGGCGCATCTAATAGCTTGAATAGGAATGTGTTATTTCAGGTTGTATTCCGCCTGTGCTAGAGTCTCTCATTATTAGAGATTGTTGTATTCCACCTGCGCTAGAGTCTCTCATTTAGAAGTGGTGTTGAAGACAACCTATATTATTGGGTTAACCACGCATTACAATAGTATTTACGGCCAACTAATTATTTGAGTGATTTTAATCAATAAAATCAACAGTTCACAAATCACAGGGTTCCTAAACATCTGGGCAAGAGGGCCCAACGGATCTCAATCAAATCTTGGCCGCAAAAGAAGCCGATGAACTTCGGATTCGGACCTCAATCGAACAAGTGTATGGTAAAGTGAAGTGCCACTGTAACAAGGACAATCTACCTAACAAAACACAATGGTATGGGGACCACACAAATACAAATTAAAAGAAGGGTTGAGATTCATTTGATCCAATAGCTGATATGTACTCTCCAACTCTCTTAAGAAAACACTCACACTCTTACAAATATATTACAAAAATGTCATCAAATGGTGAGTAGTGCCGTAGTCACAGGCAAACACTAGTATTATTATATCTTCTTAATTACTAAATGAATAGTGGTACTGTGTCGATTTAGATACGGATGTATCTATAATCATAAATTCCGACAGACATATTTTGAGACAGTGAAGTACATATATACCCTATTACATTGCAATATAAAAACACTCGTAGTGAATGACTTCGAATACATTTGTGTCATACGTCTTGTTTTCGTATATTTGTGTCCAAAGCATTTAGTTATTGACGATATGCAATTTTTTCGCCCCAATGATAAGCACATCATGTGTGATAACACTAGATAATCCGGATTAACGAGAGAACCACAAAATGCCAACCTGCCATCACTCACTGCCTAGTTGTCTTAATCATATTCCTAGATTCAGTTCTTGCCCTCTGATCATTTGACTCCTTGTCTTCTTCTCATCAAGAATCTTTGGGAGCATATATAGACACTAGACAGCACAGATAGATCTCTTGTGTGCTGTCCTTTTGACCAACAACCCCTCTCTCTCTCTCTGTGTCTCTCTCCGCCGGCCAGCTTAATGTTCCTCAACTAATTCCCTTCTCGGTCAAGTTAAAGGTAAGCCGTCCACATCGAGATTAAAGAATTAACAAAAAAATAACTTTCTTATGACTAGACCCCAGAATCAAATCTTGATCAATTGTTTGTGGAGCAAAATCATCAACCAACCGGACTCACCCTTGGGACTCCCCTCTCTCTCAGTTAGGCTCTGACCAATTGTTCGGAGAGCAAACCCACTATCAAGCCAGACTAACCCTTGGGGCTCCTCTCTCTCTCTCTCTCTCTCTCTCTCTCTCTCTCTCTCTCAATATTCTAAATACTGCATGATTTGGAGTGCCCCATAGTATTATCAACAGTAACATGCAGGGTGGTTTTTAATATTGGATATATGCCAAATAATGGCATGTGCAATTAATTCAGTAGCTGATGATTCCCTCCATCGATCGTTGAATTCACATATATAACAGGCCCTTCAGTTGCTATTCAAGGTTGCACATGACAAGAAACCACCAACAGAGCTGCTAAATGCATGGTAAGAAACAACTTAATTCACTTCTAATTTCGCAAACCCATTCATGAAAAACATAATTATGTCCTAATTAACAGTCTATTTCGTTTTTATCTGACCATTCTTGATCATTTGCTTGATTGTTTTTGTTTCAGACCGAACAGCTGAATTCAAAGAGATAGAAAGGAAGTAGATTTGGTTGCATAAATTTGAACCCAAATCAGTACACTTCCTTTTTTTTACAATGAAGATAAAGGAAGAAATTGCTCGAGGACTGGGAATGGGTCACAAAGTAACTGATTCAGGGAGTAAGGTTATTCCAATCACCACTGACTCGGCATCACCGTCTTCAGCGGATGAGCAGAAAGACAAGCATAAGGGGGATCACAAATCCAAAAGCATTGCTAAAATGAAGGAGCTTCTGAGAAAGGCTGCTGCTGCTAAATATGAGAAAGGAGGAAAGTATTTGGGCAGAAAGGTAAACAATTATCTCCCTTTGCCCAATTCCATACAAAGTCAAAATTTGACATTTAGAATGACAGAACTCTCCCCACCCTTTTGCCAAGTTTGATGCCAGATGTTGGCAATGTCATTCATTCTTGGTGCTTAATTTGGCTATTGTCACATATCATTTACTTTGCATCAGAAAAATGAGATGAGTTTAATTCGACTGTCTGGATTCGAGATTGAGTCAAAATTGCACCAAATCGGAGCAACAACATTGGTACCTTTGGCTTTTTGACAACGTACCAAGTTGAAAAACGACTTTGACATTGTCATTGTCATTTTAACACCAACAGGTGGACTTGCTCCTAACCATGATCCATCACGTAATTCAAATTCCAATGGAAAAGTTGTTTTCTCACTTTTCTTAATTACCGGTAAAATTGATTTCAGGTGATGCAATTCAGGAATTACAGGGCAACCCTTAAAGCAATACCTGATGATGATCAATTCATCTCTGACTCACCCAAAATCAGTTTCAGATGGGATGTGGAGAGCTGCTCCACCACTTCCTCTGCTTTTTCATCTATTTCTTTGGCTTCTTCCATAAATGATCAGCCCATAAACAACCTGCCTTCTTTGAATTCCACCCCCCTCCGTGACCCAGAAAACTTCAGTCCAAGAACAGGGAATTGGATCACTACAGACTCAGAATGTAAGGGCCTCTCTCTCTCTCTCTCTCTCTCTCTCTCTCTCTCTCTCTCTCTCTCTCTCTCTCTAACTAGTGCTTATTGTTGTTGTATTGGACAGTTGTGGTGCTAGAGCTTTGAGGATTAAGGGTCTGGGACCGAAGATTTAATGGGTTGATTCAAGTGCTTAGTCAATGTTAAGGCAGTTATATATTGTCAACTCAGACTTCGTTCAATCCAAATTCCGGGAAGGATCAATGGGATTTAATGTAACATTAAGTTCATGATGAGGTTGTAATCAAGGTTCTAACCATTTTTTTGTGACTTATAAAGCAAAATATGTATCTCTTTATTTGGGAACTTTTGATCACTTTCATGCAATGTGCGAATCTGATGGTGAACGATGAGTGACAAGAAATCCGAACCCGATGGAACGAAGAGTTTTTCACCATGTTCGAGAAGCCAAAATCATGCTCACAAAGTGCAAATTAGAGCGCAGTGCGATTCAATATGACAAACGAAAAAATCACGAACACGAATTAATAAATTTCCTCGTTGCAGTCTCGTTAGTAGCCGTAATTTGGGAGGAAAATTAATGGTAGTGTTGTCACGAACAAATTTGTCTATTTCTCGGTATTTGTTTTGAAACAAGTGTTTCTGGTATTATCTTTTGCAAGGGTAAAACAAGTGGTCTGTCCCCCTCATTGTATGTGAATTTTATTGGGGGTAGAAAAAGATTATATTTTCTATCGATCAGAGATGTATCTCGTTCGACGTACAAGACGGTAAAAAAATTACATTGACGTTTTTTTTTTTTTTTTTCTATCAACTAGCCGTGTGCCTATTTGATACACAGAAATGAAAAAAAAATAACAATGTAAATTTTCTTGTCTTGTGCATCGAACGGACACACCTCTAATAGTTTAAATAGGAATGTTACAGCTTTTCCACGTTGTATTCGTCCTGACTTAAAACTTCTCCTCGAGAGAGATAGGCCTTCCTAGTTGTTATATTTTCTTCTTGTAACCACTAACAAAAAGAGAAGTCTAAAAACAACCTGCGTTCAAGAACGGAACCAAGATTATTTTACCCTAGCAGTGGCAAAATGTTTACTAACAAAATCTTGTGGTGGTGAGACTATGTAAATTGGGCATAATTTTTTTTATATATAAAAAAAATCTAAAACACAATCTTATTTAAAATTCTAAAACATAATTTTTGTTTTGATAGTCGCCGCCATTAGACTCCTCTGGTCTCATCCTTGCCTTCATTGTCCATAAAACTTACCACTATAAAACACAATCTTATTTAAAAACTAGTAATTGGCACGACGCGATGCTTTGTAAACATTGTCTAAATGAAATATCAAACCCCAATATTTCGAAGTTTTTTTTGGATACAACGGTTCTTTTTAACGCCATCTCACATGAGATGAGTCTCGGATATGCGTATAGTCCTACCTCATGCGAGAGGAACATTACAATTAATCGTGAATTAGAAAGAATCTGATGCGAAGAAACACTATTGGCCGCAAAGAATTACTTCTGGTCTCAAAAAATTACTACTCTTGTCCGCGAAAAATTACTTCTAACCGTGAAGAATTACTATTGGTCACAAAGAATTACTTTTGGCCTCAAAAAATTACTCTTCGCCGTGAAGAATTACTCTCGGCCATACAGAATTACTCTTGACCGCAAAGAATTGCACTTAGCCGTATCGAATTGCTCTTGGTCGCGTCGAATTACATTTGGAGTAATTTTTTGTGAACTTCTAATCTCAGTCATATATTGGCTTCAATGGTTGAGATAGAGAGTCTTATTTTGTGTCCCCAAAACGCTTTCCTATATATATATTCTCCAAATTAGCACAGAACCTGAAAAAGTTTTGATAATTTTCTCTCTTTTTAAAAAAAAAAATTAGAGAGACATTAATGTACAATTGTTATGAGTAAATAAACCCACACGTCAATTGTGTAATATGAGCAAAAAGTGTGATAAAAAATAGGAGAATGAGCCTAAACCATTGGATCAAAGTAAATCATTTATTGCAACAACTTGTCTTTTGTTAAGTATGGATGAGCCATGCATCCTTGTGTAATGTACTATAGAAAATTAAGTTAAATAAAAAAATTAACTCCAATGCGGAATCACAGGCAAATGTATATTTTCATTGGTTTTCAACTTACAACTCGATGAAGTCGAAGATGAAACTATGACGTAGAATCAAGATGCAACAAAATCAATACATTAACTGCCACCAACATATTGTAATGAATCAAATAACTAAATATATAATTAATCAATTTTTCTTCTCATTTAGCCATCTGAATACATTTCAAAAATTGACAGGGCCCACATATATATATATATAGAGAGAGAGAGAGAGCGCACGAAACGTATGTGTGTGTGTGAGAGAGAGAGAGAGAGAGAGCACTAAACGTATGTGTGTGTGTGTGAGAGAGAGAGAGCGCGCACTAAACGTATGTGTGTGTGAGAGAGAGAGAGAGAGAGCACACTAAACGTGTGTGTGTGTGTGAGAGAGAGAGAGAGAGAGAGAGAGACAAACCTAGATCACGATAATCGTTTAACTAAGGAAAAATTGAAAATAAGGAATCAGAATAAAATTAAAAAATCTTAATTTTAGTTTTTATTTCATTCTTCTTCCAAATATTCATTCTTTCAAATGTATCTAAGATAACAACTATCCATTCTGTAACAACTATCCATTCTGTAACAGTAGGAATTAAGACTAACAATTACAAAGCCTTACCTTACGTTACCTTAAGGGCTAAGTTTCTAGGTTTACTTTCTGTAAGTTTCAACCATAAAGAAGATATGTACAAATTCAAAGGTTCAAATTATAGAGAATTCAAAAATCGCTGCTCTATATTATATAGATTTTGGAATTAAAGTCCCATAAAGACCTATGCATAAAATGAAAAATTACAATGATAATGCTAGATTGACCATATTTGATGATCACATATCCGATTTCAAGCGAGTTTTTTTTGCCCGATATCTTATGAGTTGTCATTAATACATTGGCAGAACCAATTTCCATCTGTCACATTTTTCTTACCAAAAAAAAAATACAGGAATGGAAAAAAAACATAATATCTGAATTTTATTTTTATTTTATTTTTGAAAATGTCAATATATCTGAATTTTATTGAAGGTTGACAAAAATGATGTGTGAAAGTGCCAAATCCTCACCGTTCGTGTTTTCACGCTTTACAAAACGCGAGTAGTAACTTTTGTCTCCTTAGTGCCCAAAAAGCTTGCACCGTACGGCGTTCTTTCCCACCTCCTCTGCGAAAAAGGGTTTTAGGGTTTTTCTCTCTCCACGCTCTCCCTTTCGCCCTCCCCCCCCCCCCCCCCCCGCGCGCTCTCTCTCTCTAAATCCAAAGCCATGGATAGATACCAGAAGGTGGAGAGACCGAGGCCAGAAGAACCCATACACGAGAACGAGATTCGAATCACATCACAGGGTTTGGTTAGGAACTACCTCAGCTATGCCACCGGTCTTCTTCAGGTACTCCCTCTCTGTCTCTCACACACGTGCACACACATTATTTCACTCTTTCTTTGGTTCATTGTGATTTACCTTCTTCTATAGTTGATGGGTTTTATCTGTACTAGTATTAAGGTATTCTCCTTATTTGGGAGCTTTTTGGGATTTTTGAGTTTTATCTTTATTCCGCGTTGTTTGTCTTGTGTTAAATTTTTGTAGATGATTGATTTGTCTTGACACGAGTAGGCGACGAATGTGATTGTGGACTTTGTAGGGAAAAAAAAAACTACTTTTCCGATAATCCACCAAAGTTTGACACTAGGCAAACAATGGGTATGCATTTTATCCTTTGGCAGAACTAGAGCAATGTGTTGAAATAATAATGGTATGTATCTCAGAGTTGCTTATCTGCCAATAGGTCCTGTCTCAGTGGGCCAATTTGCCTAACTATTCGTTACATGTGCTGGTTTGAACTCGAAATCGAAGCTGCAGCTCTAAGTTGAATTGAATGAAGCTTTGGTTTCCATATGCTTGGGTGGGAGTCCAATCCTGTTTTGTTTTGTATCTACGGTTTTTCGGAACATTATAAATACCCTTTTGCCTTTGGAATGCCGTTCTTCGATCTAAGATGCCCTGACAGAACAACCATTTATGTTCCCTTGTACCATCCCTATAATTTTTTGTCACAAGTAAATGTGTTTTGTTGTTTTCCATTCAACTGTTGATATATCTGTTGTACAACACCTCAAGGAGCAAACTTCTATAGTATACTGTATAATGTATACATATAGAGCTGCTCCAAAGTAACCTTAAAATCTGTACGAGTTTTGGAGGGATTTTTTAAGGGAAAAGGAAAGGTAAGGAATTTTACTTCATCATCTTTCCTTGCCTTATTTTTCCCCTCCACAAATCCAAGACCCAAACACAACCATATTGTTTTCCTGTCGGTGACATGTTGTTTGAATTTTGTCAGGAATTTTTGTGCCATTACTTATGTAGTTATGTGGATGATTTTTTGTGTAGGAGAAACAGGGGAGAGAGATTGTCTTCAAAGCAATGGGACAGGCAATTAGTAAGACAGTAGCCATAACAGAGATTTTGAAGGTTGCTTCATTGAAATTTCATTCTTGTTCCTTTCTACTTACCAAAAAGAAGAAACATTCTTGTTGCTTTTTACTTGTTCACTTCTCTGCCTTTTTGTTTTCTTTTTCCTCCCCATTGGCTCACTAGCTCGGTCTTTATCCTGAAACAGAGGAGAATTCCTTGGTTGCATCAAGTTACTGCCATCAGTTCAGTAAGCATAACCGATGTGTGGGAACCCATTGAAGAGGGTCTTCTACCGTAAGTTTCTCGTCTTCTTCACCACTTTGCATGTTAAGATATGAAGCTATACTTCTGCTACTCACCTGGACATGTCTAATACAGTGTGGAGCAGACTCGTAAGGTATCCATGATTTCAATTACCTTGTCAACGAAGGAGCTAAACAAGATCTCTCCCGGGTGAGTTTCATTCTTCTAAATCCTAAAGTTACGATTTCAAAGTCTAAGAAATTAGTCTAAATCGTAAATGCTGGGTCTGCTGGCCTAATTTCTTCCTTTGGGTCACTTTTAGAGGTTTTTTAGTTTTTTTGTATTGGATACTTGTTTTGGCTAAATGTGTTGCATTTGGCTGTCAAGTGACTTCCTTTAGTTCGTGGGTCATTGAATTGAATCTGGCCCTGATTTGAGCTGTGTTTGTACGCAGGTACCAAGCTCCATCCAATGTAGAGCAACCCAAGCCACATCAGAATTATCAGCAGCAGCGACAACCCCTTCGACAACCACGTGCACTGTATAATGCTGTTAATGAAGGTAATGTCAACGACAAAATAGGTTTAATTGTCTTCGAAACTGTAATTGTTATTATGTAAAAGGTACTTTCATGTCATTTTTAGATTCGTATGGTCGAGGCCGAGGCCGTGGCAGAGGTAGAGGAGGACGGGGTTGGAGCAGGGGTGGTTATGGAAACTACCAAGGTATTGTTCCTGGAATTACATTTCATATTGCAGAAAATACGAACGGGTAATGTTTATTGGTATGGTGATGGCTTCCATACATATCCATGAATTTGTCTACATTGTTTTCTCATAGAAAATGATGGATATTCAAACTGGAGCCGAGGTGGATATGGAAACTATCAAGGTATTATTCCTGTAATTACATCTGTAATGCATAAGGTAGAATCAAGTTACGCTCTTATGCATGCTAATGACATAAAATGCATTTCCATGATTTTTACCACATTTTCTTACTCACAGAAAATGCTGGATATTCAAACTTGAGCCGAGGTGGATATGGAAACTACCAAGGTATTATCTAGAATAACATTTGTTATCCAGGAAATTTGCTGATGTTATGCTTTTGTATGTTAATGACTAAGTATGCATTTCCGCGATTGTCACCATATTTTCTTACTCACAGAAAACGCTGGATATTCAAACTCAAACCGAGGTGGATATGGAAACTACCAAGGTATTAGCTTGAAAAACGTTTGTAATACAGAATATTTGGTGAAATTATGCTTGTGTATGTTTTGACTTAGGATGCATTTTCGTCATTTTGACCACATTTTCTTATTTGCAGAAAATGCTGGATATTCAAACTCAAGCCGAGGTGGATATCGAAACTACCAAGGTATGATCTAGAATGACATGTAATGTGAATTTTTTTGGTGAAGTTATGTTTTTGTATGTTATTGGTTAGAATGCATTACTGTGATCTTCACCACATTTTCTTACTAACAGAAAATGCTGGATATTCAAACTCGAGCCGAGGTGGTGGTCGTGGCAGAGGTTGGGGGAACCGTGGTTAGTATGCTTTTCTATGTTTCTACTTCATTCATAAAGTTCTCGTGCAATGTCATCATTTGAAACTTGATAAGCTAGTCCCAAATCTCAATCTAAATAGCTGTTGCTCTTCTCGGTGATTTGGGTAGCTGGCAGTTCATTTAAGGTTGTGTATTCATGATGTATTGCCCTGCTTTCTTTATGCAATGCCAAAAGAATCATTGCCGCATGAGCTCTACGGCTGTGGTAATTTTATGTGAATGACTTGTTTTTTTTTCCTTTCCTTATAATAGGTGGTGGGTACGAAAGAGGTGATGGGAACGAAAGGGGCAGAGGTGGAGCAGGGGGCAGAGGTGGTGATGGGTATGAAAGGGGCAGAGATGGAGGAGGGGGCAGAGGTGACGGTAGGGGCCGCGGAAGGATGGGCAGCCGCCCAAGGGGTGGTGGAAACCACTTGGAATGATTGGAGAATTGGTGTGCTTTGCTCTCTATACCTAAATGTTTGCCATGGCTTAGCGGTTATCATATTCCAAGTCTTTTTCGGAAGTTTGAAACTATGGCTCATGTTATCGTCCAGGGTTCTAAAGCTCATGAATTTTGTTCTTTTTGATTGTGGTTTGAATGTGGGCAAAAGCTTGTTTTACGAATTAGCCAAAGCGCAATTAGCCAATTTCCCTATTGCTGTCCATTTCACTCTTGCAGTCCAAGTATGCCTGTTGTATGTATTCATTTGCCTTAGCCTTAGTTTCGTTGTAAAGCTTCCTCAACATGCCTTTTCATGCCATTTCGAAGGTGAGATATCACATGCTTATGCATGTGATTTCTCACATTTGAAGCATTAGCATACAATTGTTTACAGGAAAAAATACAAAAGGCAGTAATGGACAAAGTCGATTGACATTTTTTCAAAGAGTTAGCCAAGTGGGAGCATGATAATGAGTAGGGTTTATGTTTTTTTGAAAAGAGAGTAAGGGGTTTACTATGTCGACTTTGCAGGTTTGACTCTTACCGGCAACCAAAAAAAAAACTCTTGGGGTTAGTGGAGGGATGCACGATTGTTAACTGTAGTCTTGAAACTACTAGTCAAAGTATGCGTTAGCTAATCTGTACATGCGGTTACCAAAAAAAGTGGTGATCACACGGTTACTAAAAAAAGTGGTGATCATTCGGCATCCATTTTGACCATTTTAACAGAGAACTGTCTCAATCATGTATATTATAGTGGTGATCATTCAGCAACGAATGGCAAAATCACAGGATGGATGTTCAGTTGTATCTGCCTGGTTTTAAAGGCCAGGTTCATCGCGCACTACATTTCTACAGGAACTTGTCCAAAAACTCGGATTACATAGCCACCAATTGGTGGCGATGATATGTGAACCGGTGGAGGTGGGATACAATTTTTTTTTATAACTCAAGTGTTCGGTTTAATTTACCCGTATGATTTCAATTAAATTTGGGTGACTAATTCCACCATCCGCTGAATTAATGTTGGGGCAAAGATTTAGGACTTGGAGGTTTCGAACTACTAGTTAGATCTTGAGGAGAGGGAGTGGGGTGGGACGCATATGCGTAGCTAGTAATTGGATGATCCGACCACGGGATGACACGTGTCCAGCACAGCATGTGGCAGGACATTTTGTGGGTCATGCGTTATTAGTAGGTAATCCCCACCCAATTTAGGTTGCGGGGGGGATGGGGAGACGGGGTTGCGTCCAGGTTCATTTCATGGCCATGTTAAGAAAGTAACAATGTACTGCTAAAAAAATGTATCAAACCCCTACACTATTTTTGTATTCTGAGAGAGAGAGAGAGAGAGAGAGGGAGAGAGAATGGAGTGGAGCAGCTCAGAGAAGGGCTGGGGAAAGAAGGGAAAGGAGGAGCTATACCATGTAATTCACAAGGTTCCTTGTGGTGATGGTCCTTATGTTAAAGCTAAACATGCACAGGTACTCTCTATTTTCCCTACTCCCATCAGATCTCTCCTCTTTTCTCTTCCTCGATCTGTCCCAACTATTTTTTACCGCTTGTGCGAACTAAAAAAGTACGCAGGAACCCAAGCTTGCGGTTTCAACAAGGGGCTAGGGTCCCTGTATATATGAACTATATTCATCTCATATTTCATGTGTCCCATTAAAAGCATGTGACCGTAAGTTTCAAAATTCTTCATGTTTAATATATACCATTAGACTTTTATGCTCAATTTATGCGTTGGATCTAGTGGTTATACGCTATAAATATAATTAGCATTTTTGGGGGGTAGTTAGAGCTTTTGATTTCCTTGTTTAAACATAAACAAACTAACTTGTGTTGCTATTGGAATGGTCATTCAATACATCTATTTAGGACTTCTGATTTTTTTTTTTTTTTGAAAATCATGGTGTTTGATTGTGCGAAATATTTTTGAAAGTTATCACCAATGGGTTTCGCTAAATCGAAATTCTTATTCGCTTGAGTATATATGAGTATATATGGTGCGTTTAGCTGGTCGGACATTTGAGTAATCAAATATGGCGTGTTTAATTAGCTGGTGCAGAAAGATTTGGAAGGAGCAATAGTATGGTTCTGGAAGGCAATAAATGCTGGGGATAGAGTAGATAGTGCCCTCAAGGATATGGCAGTGGTGATGAAACAAATGGATAGAACTGAAGAAGCCATTGAAGCTATCAAATCTTTCAGGGGTCGTTGCTCCAAACAATCCCAGGAATCACTTGATAATGTCCTCATTGACCTGTACAAGGTACGTATATGAAAAACTTGATTCGATCCCGATCGAGAGTTTTTATTCCAAACCCGGCCTTCGGCTAAAACTCGCGAAGCCACCGCTTTAGGCCTCCAAATAACTGAATCTCTATGGATGGTTTTGCATGTTTTGGTAGAAATGTGGGAAAGCGGAGGAACAAATAGTGCTGATAAAGCAGAAGCTGAGGTTGATATACCAAGGAGAGGCTTTCAATGGGAAACCAACAAAAACTGCGCGTTCTCATGGCAAGAAGTTCCAGGTTTCTGTCAGGCAAGAAACTTCCAAGCTACTGGTTGGTACCTATCATTGCAACTTCAATCTTCCAACTTCTTTCTCAAAATAATACTACTAGTTATCGGATTTTTAGAAAAATGTGTTTTTTTGTTCTATTATTGATATCTGATCAATATTATTTTTTTCGAAGAGCCGAACAAAATAAACCAACTCCGATCATTGTTCAGCTTGTGCCTCCCAGTCAACTCATTTCACCCGTCTAACGGTGTGTACTAGTAGGCTATTGTGATCAGAAATTGTTAGATCCGAACAACGTTATCCCAAAATACTCTGAACTACAGATGGTATCACGAAAATCTTGATAGACGACTTCTAAGGCATGACGTAGCGGCAAGAAATGCACCGCTAGGTGGCAGGGGGTTTTCGGTGGTGGTGGTGGTAGGTGGCAGGGATGGTGTGGCTGTAATTAGGATAGGGTTTTTGGTGGTTTGGGCTGGGCCCTTTTTGTTTGGGTTGTGTTTGTATGCTGATTGTTTTACCTGAGTATTTTAGACCCTTCAGGTTTGGGGAAATGATGGCCCAGGACGTATTTTAATAATTAATACCCGCTAAGGACATGTTGAGAACATTTGTTAATATTGAAAATGTCCTTGACGGCTATTAATTATCAAAACACATCCTTAGCAGTCATTTTCCCTTCAGGTTTCGGCCCAATTTGTGTCATTATTTTGGCTTCTTGCCTAAACGTAAGAATTGGCTCTCGGATTGGGCAGATAAATACTCTTGAGCATGATGTCTTTTTTCTTATTCCTATTAGTCTTGTAACAATTTCAAGATTGCGGCAGGGAAATTTGCATTTGCATGCTTAAACGTAGGGTGTGTTCCCATTTGCTGCATGCTTAAGTGACCGAATTCATGTCATCACTGTGGCAGGGAAATTTGGGTTGGGCCTATATGCAAAAGACGAATTACATTGCGGCCGAGGTAGTATACAAGAAAGCCCAGATGATTGATCCCGACACGACGAAGGCCTGCAACTTGGCCCTCTGCCTGATCAAGCAGGCCCGAGACGACGAGGCCCGTTTGGTTCTTGAGGAGGTGTTACGGGGAAGGCTTCCAGGTTCTTGTAATACCAAGTCCAGAGCTCGGGCTCAAGAATTGCTGTTGGACTTGGAGCCACGGCAGCCTCCGCCTCCGCCTCCGTCTCCGCCACCGTTGTCGTCTGAAGTGATGGGCCCTAACTTGGATCCGTCGTCGTCGTCTGAAGTGATGGGTCTTAACTTGGATCAAGATTTCGTTGACGGGCTTGAGAGATTGATGCATGCATGGGCCCCTTCGAGATCAAAAAGACTTCCCATCTTTGAAGAGATATCGTCGTTTAGAGATCAGTTGGCTTGTTAATTTTAAATTTTTATCTGTCCATATTTTTCTTTATTCGAATTAGTCGAGTTAGTGGTGTTAGGTGGTCAAAATAAATGGTATTTGTAGGCAAATGTAAATATATATATATATATATGTACATGTACATGGAGTTGAGGGCATGGATTTTAGTTTTTCTTTCGCTACATATTTGCTTTTGATTGGTTTCTTGCCATACGAGCAGCTAGATGAATGGACCTAAGCACACCTACATTTCTACTCTAATTGATTATTGATAAAACGAGAATTTATCAAAATAGTAACACTTTACATCATTATTCTCGTGTAATTCACTGACTCTTGGGCCGTTGGTCGGTGCATTTTCGCACATAATTCAATGTACATTGATGTGCATCATTTGTGTGCGGATGTTTTTTTGTTGTTGGATACACCTCATTTTTTTCAATAAAACTATATGTACACCATTTGGTGTACATCACGTTTTGGGGGACCTATCTCGGAATCTTACATAAATGATCGAAACCGCTTAATATATTTAAAAAATGTTGTTTTCAGGATCTCATTTGAGAAATTAGCTCAACTGGATATCGGTAAGGGCTTGATCTATTCTTTGCTCAATTTGTTAATACAAAATTGAGCGAAAAATCGATCAAGCTCTTACCGATATCCGGCTAAGCTGAACTTTTTATTATAATCCATAAAAAAACATTTTAAACATATTGAGCTCATCCGATCATTTGTGTGGAATCCCGATCTCGATATGTGTCCCTCACTACACAGTGTGCATATAGTGTACGAGAAAAACTTCTTTACGGAAGTGAATTGTTGTCTAAAAGTGTTTTGGACGGTCTAGATTTTAATAAAAATTTTCCGGAGAAAAGTGACCGATCATGATTGAAAATGAATCTCAGTCATTCATTGCGCAAATAAACAACTGAAATTGCGCTGCTCAATAAACATCATGTTCATGAAGCATGAAGCGGCCGTGGAAAAGTCTATCTCGAAGTGTACACCAACCCACCAAGTGCTCTACGGCCTGTACCAACAGCGGGACTCCTATTTTTTTCCAGCAGGACTCTCCTATTTTTTTTCCAAAACGAAGATGGGTTGGTGAGCATCCAAGCCGCCACGGCCCCATGCCTCCATCATTTCACAGAATCCACGAAACAAATCAGGAAAAACTCTTCCGCTCCCTTTGTCCCTTGACCATACCTTCCCCTTTTCACAATTTCCCTTTCGGTTTCAATTTTCAAAACAAACTAGGATCCTGAAATAGCTGCACACGACACGACCCATTGCGATTTTACCAGTCCTCATCTCGACTACCAAACCCACAAACAGTCGTCTGAGATGGAAGTTGAAAAAGAGCCGCTGATAATCACAGACAAGAACGAGATGAGGCAGTGGTCAAGGACGATGAGAGCCCAAGGCAAGACCATAGGCTTGGTCCCCACCATGGGTTACCTCCACGAGGGCCACATCTCACTCATCAGAGAATCCCACACCCACACCCACCTCACGGTTGTCTCAATCTACGTCAACCCAGGTCAGTTCTCTCCCTCCGAAGACCTCTCCACGTACCCATCTGATTTCAAGGGTGATATCGACAAGCTCAAGTCTGTTCCTGGTGGGGTTGATGTTGTTTTCCACCCCTACAATTTGTATGACTATGGTGGGGGTGGGGTGGAGAGAGAAGTGAGGAGAGAGAAAGAGGTGGGAGGGGCAGTGGTGTCCTGTCTGGAGGAGAGGGGAGTGGGGCATGAGACATGGGTTAGGGTCGAGAAGTTGGAAAAGGGTATGTGTGGGAAGAGCAGGCCTGTGTTCTTTAGAGGGGTGGCTACTGTTGTGGCTAAGCTGTTTAATGTTGTTGAGCCTGATGTTGCTGTTTTTGGGAAGAAGGATTACCAGCAGTGGCGGATTATAAGGCGAATGGTGAGTTTTTCTTTTTTCTTTTTTTATTGAAAAGGTGTAATTTTTTTTCAGTTTGTTAGATTATTGATTTGCTTGATTCTCTTCTAATTCCATCTGTTTACTTATTCTTGGATTGGTAACCGTAATGTCCATGAATTCTCGAATTGGCAATCCTAATGCCCATCCATAAGCATTGAGATTTCACTCAACATACCAAATTACCAATTTCAATTGCTTTGAACCATGTTCTATTTGGGTTATCTGTTAGATACAAAGCACATCTGGAATTGATCATACCCGAGTTTCACAGCGATGACAGATGAGTCCTGATGGGCGAAAAAAGGCTGATGAAACCTGGAAAATGTTTTTCATTTGCTTTATTTTGGTGGGATTATGAATGTAGTTATTATCACTGTACTAAGATTGATTACATGTGAAGTACATAGCGGAGGATGGTTCACCATTCTTCTTCTTTTTGCTTTTAAGATAAGATTGTTCTTCCTTTCTCCATTTTCCTGTGCGGTTTATTACTTAAGCCGCCCTAACTTAAGCCTATAGATGCTGAACATAGCTTACTGGTTTGACTGGAAGCCTTACTACAATACAAACTCAGAACCTCATATCCTGTCCTTCGAGAAACCAACCGAAATCCCAAAAATTCATGGTAAAAGAAAGAACGTGGTGGTTCGGGGTTTACTCAAACGGTACTTAAAAAGATGGAAACTTAACCATCTGTAAAACAATTGGTGCCATCTTTTATTTTTCATTTTAGTTGAGTTTGATGTTGATTGGTACAGTTGAAATGCTAATGTTTGGTTACAAACAATAAGATGGTGACCTTTTCTTCAACGAATAAGGCAATGTTCACTTTTTGATTCTCTTTCAGGTTCGGGATCTTGATTTTTCCATTGAAGTTATTGGTTCTGAGATAGTACGAGATGATGATGGCCTTGCAATGAGCTCGCGCAATGTGCACCTCTCACCTGAAGAAAGGGAAAAGGTTCTTCCAATGTTACTCCACATAGATCATACTTTTTTTTATATCGAAACACATATAGTACTTAAATGTTGTGCCCATCGAAGCCAATTGATGTGTTATACAAATGTTCTATAGTTTATCCCTTTTTTATTGGTTGTCGATGAGGATCTCAAATTTTTTACTTTGATGCTCAAACCTTAATGCTTGTTAGCTTTTTTCTCATATCTACTTCTCTTAAGTAGCTTGTTCAAATATTGATCACTTTTATCTACATTTGTTCTTGCCAAACTTTTTGTTTTTGGTGGCAAACTCCTTCAAAAAAACTTGTTGAGGTGAATGTTTTTTGCAATATCCTGCAGGCCTTGTCAATAAATCGATCACTGTCAAAAGCTAAATTGGCTGCAGAAAAGGGCCAAGTTAATTGCAGAGAGTTGAAGGATTCAGTCATCCAAGCAGTACGTGAAGCTGGAGGACGAATTGATTATGCAGAGGTGAGATGTAAGACTAGTCTTTTTCTTTTGTGAAGGTATTGACCTGATTTCCATATACGAACTTTGAAGTTGTATATTTTATTTCCAAACACACACCTGCGCATATTTTCCAAATGCTTAACGCAACCTGGTTTACAGTCTCAAGTCTGAACATAGTAAGAATCTTTCATCTTCTTGTTCCAATCGCGAAATCTTTGCCATCATCCTTGCATTCAAGTCATTCATCTTATACCTCAAAATTGGAACATGATTTGGTCAATCTCCTCACTTCGAAGTTCTTTGGGACCAATCCATTAATTTTCAAAAATTTCTTGCTAACATTGTTGTGCAACTATGAATTGACAAAATTGCGTGGAGATATCCTTGGAACCAACATAATAATCATTTCATCCTGTGTTTGTCCCTGGGTTATCAAAGGTGTATATGCCTTTCCGATTCAATACATAATTGTTGGCTGTAGCCTCTATCATGGCCATAATAATAGATATATAAATACATCATCTAATCGGATTTGCATTTACGAATAGTTTTCTCGTATATTTTGGTTCCAATAACTAGGCTTTAGTTGATGAAGTTTGTTAAAAAGTTGATGTGTATTGTGGTTTTTAATGCGTTTCTCTTGCAAACAGATTGTCGACCAAGAAAGTTTGGAAGCAGTGGAAGTGATTAAAGGTCCTGTAGTGTTTTGCGTTGCTGCCTGGTTTGGAAAGGTCAGGCTAATTGACAATAAGGAAATCTACGTCTGAGGTGCTTCGTTTTGTACACCTACCTAACGTAAAAGTTAACGCGGAGCCAAATGAATGTGTCGTGTCTCGTTGTTGGTTGTTTATGTTGGCGTTTTCACAGATCAAATGATATTTCACAGACATTTTCATTGATTCTTGAATGGCGGAGGATGTATTGAACTTCTGCACGAAGAAGGCAGTAAACACTGGTTTTTTTTGCTTCTGTTGTATAAGTGGGAGGTAGTCAACAATTTGGGTTATAAAAGAGTTCCTTCCAACAAGAGCTGAATATTTTGCGGTACATACAAGCAGCTATTGAAATTCGGCTCAAAAAATTTCCTTTTGCTCTTCTGGTTCCCACAGCCCAAAATCTTCAGAACTTGTCCCGAGACCGACGGCGGCGTCAAAATGGCCGTGAAACAGTTATTCAGGAAACCCATTTCCTGTGGGATAAAAATGGGAGAAGTTTGGAGTGTTTCTTGAAAGCTAAATTGGCATGAGATAGGAAACCAAACTTGAAACTAAATTAGACGAACAAGAAATAAAGAAGGAAAATTATTGTGCTCTCTCTGATGGGTAAATTGGGTTAGAATGTGCAAGACAACAAAGTATGAGAGATACGTTAATTTCAGGAGACATCTGATAAAATCGGAACAATAAAAAGATATGTAAATGAATATTACTCCTATTAATAGTTTGCCGGCCAATCTCTTATTATTAAAAATGCAAAACGACAATCCACCGCTAGCGAATTGGATTGGGAACTAAACCGCGATCAAAATTGATCCAGGGCAATCCTAGTAAATACAGTATAATATGGTCTCCTCACAAAAAAAAAAAAGAAAAGGAAAAGAAAAATGTGTTTTTGGTTTTCTCAGTAAATCTGTCCACACAGATTTTCACCCACAGATCGTGCATAGATTGGGATGTGGGGCCTATTATGGATCCCACACAAATGATCCGAGTCGTTCATTAAATTTAAAACATGTTTTCAATAGCCTTTGCAAGAAATCAGCTCAATCCCCTACCTATAAGTGCTCGATCCAATCATCTAACTTTTCATTCAAGTTTTAAGATTCAAAAAACTGAACGAAAAGTTGGATGCTTGGTTCGAGCATTTATAGGTAGCGGATTGAGCTAATTTCTTTCAAGAGCCTTCAAACTATGTTTTAAATTTAATGAACGGTTTGGATCGTTTGTGTGAAACCTATAGTAAACCCCACATCTCAATCTATGCAAGATCTGTGTGTAAAAAATCGGTGTCATTAGCCCTACTGGTTTGTCTTCGTTTGTTGGCCGTCACGCTCTTGTGTACAGGGAAAAGCGACGAGAGGCGATACAGTATTGGACGGGGACGGGAAAAACCAGGTTCGCACATACCCAATCCTCATCGTCGCCATACTCTCGCCTCATCTCAATACCCTAACCCTAATCTTCTCTCCCACCGTCTCCTTCGCGCACGTCCAGGGGTTTCCATCTTCTTCGACCTACATTGCCGCTCCAGATGGTAAGCGTAATCCGACTAGCTCTCAGTTGACTCCTTTTTTCTTTTTTTCTTTCTCAATTTGAATCATGTTACTTAAGCCAATCAATGTATCAATGTATACTAGAAACAAAACGAATTAAGGTTTCGAAATATTTCTCTGTCTTAGGTATGTACACCCGTGCTTAATTCGTCTTTTTAGCCCAACGAATCAGGTGTAATGTGTTTGTTCACTTGAATAGATTTCGGAGTGATTGTAAATGTTGTTTGCTTGCCCTTGGTTACGTGATGCAACCAAATCGCAACTTAAACTATTTTTCTTTTTTGCTAAGCGAAAAGGGTGGAGGAGGAGGCGACCAGACATAGCAACCCTCCCCTGGGTGTCTGCAGACCCTCGGCGGACCCTGGAAGGCACCAACGAGCCATAGCAACTACTGCCCCACCAAGGGCCACGAGGACCAAGTTTGAGAGGGTGTCGAACCCATGACCTTCTGACCACCCAAACCCTACGGGAGTGAGCCATGAGCCACTAGGCTACCACCCCCGGTGGTAATCACAATATAGACTGATTAAGAGAGAGAAAATCCCTAAAAGGGAATAGAAAGATTCTGAGCTCTAACATCTCTTCTTTAAAATGAGAGATTTGCACTCCAATTTGTAGACTCAAGGACCACACTAACACTTAGAGGAGACTAGAAATAGACAAAAACCATCGATCCTACTGCGTCATAAAGACATCTGGGTTTCTATTTTCGGTAAGAAATTGTTTTTTATGAGAGACATCTGGAGTTTTCTGTCATCAATTTAGAGCATGAATTGAGAATCATGTGAGAAAATTGTCATGTTGGTTAGAGTTGAGTTCTTTTCTGCACGTTCTCTTTGGAGGTAGTGAATTAAGACTTTGGTGTTTACAAATTGATTGTTTTATTTTATAATTGTTGTTTGATGCAGCAGTCAATTCGGTGGCTTGGTTGGGCGTTTTCGTATGCGACATATGCAGGGAAGAGAGAGTGTTGATCAGCGGGCCATAGACTTTGCAAATGGCATGCTATGCAGCTATACCATCGCATACCAAGCTGCATCTGCGTGGAAATTTAGTTTCAAATGGATGCTTTCTGCCGCACTTGGTGAACGTTAGAATACAAAGGTTTGTGTTCTTGCTTAGTCGCTTCAATCTCATTGTCTAATGTCTATGTGATTCGAGTTGTTGGATTAAGCACTGGGTCGTCCACATGCTGCTATAAGTTAATTCTTTCAACACAGGGTTGGTTATTTGCACAATGCTTGTAACTGTTTAGACATAGAGTTGCTTATTGATTCATTTGATATGCATATATTTCTTAGCCAAGAGAAAATATGAGAAAGTAAGGAATGAAAAGAATGAAGTAAATAGGCCTCTTCGCAAGCTGTTTTGTTGGTTGCGTAGATATTTTGAGACAGATAATTGGCAATCACTTCCATAAAAAGCTCTGGAATGTTTTTTAACTCTGACCCTCTTATTTTCTATCCTGGTTTTAGGAGTTCCTGTCAAAGTTTGAGAGTTGTACGGTTCTCTTCAAGGGATGCTTGCAAGTTCAGTTCTTTGTGCATGGTGTTTCCAAAAGTAAATCCTTGCGCCAAGGATGGTTCCATGAGGTGTTATTGCTTGGGAACTTTGATAAATATTAATGGTGCCACATTCTCTGAATGGGTTCCTGTGGTCGATCAAGTGCTTTTAATGGCCAGTATATTCCTTACTTATATGGCTGGAGTAATACCTGCTCGGAAGTTACTTTCAAGTTCTCGAAAGAGAATTTCGCTTGACGATACACTATCTGGAGATGCTTTGCTTTCTGGTAGGTAAGAGTATTCATATTGCATGTTTATAACTGAGATTCTGAAAGATCAGTCATTTGGGCCTTGAGATGTATCTCTTGGCTTGGCTGATGATAGTTGATAAGAAAGCTAAATTTGTGTTTGAGTCGTTATTTTGGTTAGTTAAGAAATTGTTTGCAGAGCTGCTGAGAATGACAATGAAGAGGCCAACTTAAAGCTTCCCTGGGAGATCGTGGAAGAAAAACTTATGGATGCTCTCAATGCTGTTGAGCAGAGGCGTAAAATGGGAACCGGATTTAAATTTGAACAAGACCTTTCAAAGCGACCTTTAAGTTTGTATGCTGTTGACGAGGGTCCTAGGTTTCGGTTGCTCTGGGCTTCTTTTCAGTGGCTGAAGAAAGAGGCAGGCACAGTCTATACTCTCCTCAAATTTCAATTACATTTTGTATGGCTACAAGTCTAAAGAAGATGAATATTCTGCTTTAAAAAAAAATCCACTAGTTGAGTAATTTTGTGGGAAACCTTTTCTACGTCCAAGTCACATTTTGTGCAGTTCTACATGATTAGATTTGGGGGAATCCAGGTATACTTTGCCAAAAGGGCTCTATTGCATGAATGAATCCTTGAATAAGGTCCGCAGATGGTGATTGGTGCTTTAGCATTAAGATATTAGGCCGGCTTTTCTAGATTTCAAGGAAATCCCCTTTTCTGGTTGACAGCTATTTTTTGCCCTTCTAGCCTGGTTTGTTTAAGAGTTAATGATCTGTGTGAAGCTGTATAGAGGTTGTGCAGGTGAGCAAATAAATTTCGTAGACTGGTTATGTTTTGGGTATAATACATGGATCATGTGGGTTTCTGCAAGCCATTCTTCATCTGTTTGTTTTGTAAGTTGAAATTTGGTTTAGGTGTTTCTGAGTTCAAATTAGTTGAAAGCTTCAAAAAGCTGTTTTAGATGCTAGAGAGTGGGTTGAAATTATTTAGGCTTTTCCAAGATTTGGTATTGGATACTAAGCTTGTGTGTGTGTAGCTGTGGCTAGGACATAGATGGGAAGTATGGAACTTAATGTTTATTTCAATGGCAGAAATTCTACTGTAGCATAGCATTACTGGATAAGGTTTATGTCTCCTGAACTTGATGATGCAGATTAATGCCTTGACTATCTACCTTGACTTATAGTTTGTGAAGTTTCTATAGTTACCTTGGCTTCTACATGGTTTTGCAGGTGGATAATGTGTCTGCAATGTCTGCTTCTGTGAGCAGGAATGATTGGTCAACAGTTCTCTCTAAAGTTCTCCAGAAGTCCTGTCAACCTGTATGCGTAGCTTGGCTGGAACAAGAACTTTGCTTGAAAAGCAGTATACCTGATAAGGTACCTTCGTGCAGTTCTCTGGTGGATAGTATCCCAAGTTACATTGTGATCTTTCTAACTCTTATGCCAATGAATCAGGAACTTCTTTCTACAATTGTGGAAAAGTTAACGGGAGAGGCAACTATTTTACAAAATGTTATAAATTCAGGCAAGGAAGATCTTTATTCTGAATTAGCACAATTTCTCATATTTGGTTCTCTCAGGTAAATTTGGCTATGATTCTCATTCCAACTTCTCTTTGTTGTGGTGGTTGTGTTTGTTTATGCATATATGGAAAAAGGACAGGGTTTTAAATTCCTACCTGGCTTTTAGCCTTTCATTTGCAATAAGTTCAGAATTCCAATCCAATTTTTGCATTTACACATTTAGACCTTTATGGATGGAGGAAATGCTGTCATTTTGATGCTACATCTCTGGAAATCTGCCAATAGGTTCAACATTCCATATTCTTGGATGAGCTCCATGTAGTCACTTGGAGCAACAAATCAGCTAAAACGGAAGTTTGTGTTTAAGTGGCACGGCTCCCGTGAGATGAATGAAGCCTATAGGATTGATAACACGTCGGTGAGACTTGAGAGTTTAGAAGGAGCCTAAAGGAATGATAACAGTGGAAGGATCATGCCAATTTCTAGTTTTTGGTTACATGTTTGAGGAAAGATGTATTTAGATCAAGAAGTACTTGAAGAAACAATTGCATCTAGGTCTAGAATAGGCGAGGGTCCTGATGCTTGGCTTATATTTTGTTTTTTCTGTAAAGCTGCTCACATGTGTTGAAATCTTATATTGTAGTTGGTACATTTTCCTGTGGATTGTACTCAATCTCTTATCTTTTCATGAACATATTTTGTGGTGCACCTAACATACTTTTTTCCTGGGGCAGGGAGGGTTGCTGTTATGATTGTAGCTTGTTTACCCAGTTTGGGGTTGACATATTAGAAGATTTGGTTATTACATTGGCAGATGCAATTGCAAGCTTGTATTTGGAGCTTATCTCTGTCGATGGTAACATGTCAAATGAAATTAATTCTATTGGCTTGATGATGTGTACTTTGTCCACTCGAGAACTTCAGAAATTACGCAATGAGGTATGCTGACTGCATTATGCTTAGCATTATCATTGTTTTTCCTTTTTTTAATTATTTTATTGAAACATTCAGTTAGAGGGACTCTTCACTTTGTAACCATACTCAAAGTTTGCTATAAACATCTACATAACCATACACTTACCTTTGTCACTTTGTGGGATAGTATTCATGTTTTGACCTTTGTCACTTTGTTGGATAGAATTCATGTTTTGTGCAACTCTTCTTCCAGCTAAGGTTTAGACTTTACAAATTTCATTTTGTCGTAAAATGGCCTTTTCCCCCCGAGAGGTTAGATATGTGCTCCATTTATGTTCTTGAACACAAGTTCCTTTACATGGTACTCTAGTCTTTCATCCTAAGATAATGATATTAGGAATCCAAATAGATCCCAAGGACCCCTACCTTTTCTGATTAGAAAGGGGCACTTTCTTGTACTTCAGTTTGCTACCTCTTTGTCGAGTCCCCATCCCCATTGACTGGCTATTGGCCTACGAAACACTTGCCTCTTGCTCCGGCTGCCTGCAAAGCTAGCATGGCACACTTGGGTCTTTTGTTGACTAGACCTTCTGTTTTTTTAGTAATATATACACACATTGATCCAGTCTGAGGACATGCTCTAAAGCAACTTCTTCGGCTAGCATTCTTTCTGCTCGCCCAGGTTCTAGAAGATTCTACAGCTACTGTGCCCCTGCTTCTTCAGGTGGACCTCATGATGGAACTTGGAATGCTATAAGTAAAATTGTCAGATGACACTTTTCTTTTTAACACCAGTGGAGCTTGCGGTGTTGGCGTTTAGCATTCTCTTTCATCTTCTACGAGAAATTGTTAGTGCATTTTGTTCGGGGATGTTGGAATGTAAGCAAAATTTCTCAAGTTGGGCTATTGTGAAATTATGCTTTCGTAAACAGGTGGCGTTGAACCAGTGGTTACATCAGAACATTGAGGCAGTAGTGTCGATGTATGAAGATCGTTTTGACTTGCGCACACTTCAGAGCCAACTAATTGAGGGACCAAGCAAAACGAATACAGATAATTTTAGTTGGTGGAAGAGGCTTACTCTGAGGAAATCTGAGTCTGTGGCATCTCCATTGCATTACGTTGTGATCAACGACATCTCCATTACGGTTAAGCGGACCAAAGAATTAAGGGCTTTGACTGGGTGGTATGTTCTTTCTCTTTGCTATTTTGTATTTTACTTGCATGCGTAAATTCATAACCACATACTAGTTGCTACGTAACTGAAAATTGATGGATATGCATTGATTTTGGACATCATTGAAGCGGAATGGTATTTTTCTTCGTCCCACCATTGTAATTGTCCCCATCCAGAATCTTACCACACTTGTTGGTCGTTTTAGATTTGGCACTAACTTGACTACATAGGCTTATAGGCTCCTGATATTAGTTGTCATTCTTCAAGTTTTGTCTTCTCCATGTTGTTGAGTGCAGATGATTGGTTATCAATTGTTGCATATCTTGACAATGTTACGTTCTGTATTGCAGGAGGTACTACTACAGCCTCTTTCTTGAGTTAGCAGATATAACAATGCCAGTGATTAGAACTGTTTTTAAAAAAGTCAGCGATGCCATCTCATTCTTTCTGGTCTGCTTAATTGGACGGTCACTAGGACTTATCTACACTGGGATAAGGCAGTCACTGCGGTGGAAATGATATACTCAAAGGTGCTCTTTTTCAGTTTCTTTTCCCTTTTCACATTCCATCTTTTTCTTGGTTGTTTGGTAATGACCTTGATACAGGACAGGCTTGTAAAAAACTCTTAGTAAATTCTTCTTTGTTTGCCTGGCTCTTTAAACATCTTCAAATCCACTGGTTATTTCTGATGATTGGTCAATTTCGGGAGTTAACCCTGGAATTCTTGCATTATTGTAGTCTTGTAGATAAAATGGATGTTGTTCTTGATTCGGTGGTAGCTTGCTAGACATGTCTTTTCTAGATAACCTTAAACAAGGTGAAGAGAAGATAAATGCAAAATCAATACGTTTCTTTATTCAAGTAATGGATCCTTTTCTTTGTGCAGGATGGAAAGTACTAAAAGAAACGCTAGAGAAAACTAAATTATTCACTCATAGAACTGCGAAACTTTGATGCCATAAAACTTCTTAAAGGACTAAGCAAAAGTACTAACATTAAAATACTCTACGAAAGATGAGTAAAGGAAGATTATGACCCAAGGTCACTTGCTTGTATATAATACTTGGTCAATAGGATCATATGAATATACGAATACAGTTAGTGAATAGATCATTCATACATTCAAACGCCTTCAGGAAAGAAAACTGATACTATTGTTTTTTGATTCCTCCAACCCCAATTTTGAGTGCAACTCTCTCTCTCTCTCTCTCTCTGGTCCAATCATCCTGATCTTTACATATACTATATATTGTATGTTCTCTTCTAATTTATCTCTAGGCATTCGTGAGAATCGTGACATAAATGGGTTATAAACTTGTACCCATAGGCATGATCAGTGTGCATGTATTTATAAAATGTATATATGTTGGCGCTTGTTTGGTTTGCATGTGAGAGTTACTCCCAAATTTTCCTGAAGAAAATAATTGAAACAGAACACGAGGAAAGTGACGGGCACATAAATATATAGGTACTACTTTTCAAAAGATAACAAAAGCAAAAGTGCATTTGAGATGATAATCCTTGTGCCCTACCATCTTTACATAACAATCTCTTTTGCTAAGAAACTTCTTATTAATATTATGCACTAATGATCTCTTCATTGTGTCCATGCCTTTCTGTAAAGCTAGGTCACCCACTTTGAACAATCACTTTTTAGTCATCCTACTTATAAGGAGAGAATAACCCTATTTGATAAACTTGGGGTGGGGAAATCATGGTTCATTTTCTCTTTGTTAATCATATGCCATTTCCTTTGGGTCTCTACCTAGACCTAATTGTGTCCTCTTTATTAGCTGGATTACACATGATAGATAGGACTACAAATTTCAGGAGAAGTCATTTGTAGGGTTTTGAGTTCAACAAATGGTGGTAGGCATTGCATATTTGTTGGACAACTTGTCCTACAAAACATGATGGCGAAAACTTGGGTGGATGTAATATTTCCAATACCTCACTATTAGTCTGGCGGGATTTACCCATTCAATAGGATTATGTCTCCCCTCACAATTAGTCTGGCTAATCAATGAGGCGTTAAAAGCATAAGCCCACGATATGCCCTTACCACGATCCGTAGATTACGGTTAAATATTAGGTTTTTTCCCCCTGAAAATATAAAACTGTGTATTGGTTGTTGCATGGGCAAAAGCCAAGGTTGCTAAAAATGGAAATGCGAATTTCGATTTGAGAGCAGTCACTTTGTAGACATTAAGGAACTTTGATTTGAATTTAGATCAACAGTTCCTGAACAATGTCATGTGTATTTGACTAAATTAAGTGATCAAGCAATGTTCTTATGTTGCTAATTAAAACTATAAACATATAACAAGCATGGGCTGCGCAAACTACTTATTTGCGTTGGGAACCATAATTTGACTGGCAGGGCTATGTGCAATAATTTATTAATGAGCTCAATAATAGAGTAGAAGACCGGCATGAATATAGGATGATGAGGTGATATCACTACTAAAGGAAGTCCCAAATTCACAGTTGAAGAATAGTATGCCTACTCCATAACATGTGGTGATGCTTTCTACATGCTATCATTTTGCAATTATCAATGAAGGATTTTAGTGCGTGTGAGTTTGTATGTGGGCCATCATTATGTCTTGGGCCACTTTGTTTAGACTTCATTGCATGTTTTTGCATGGTGAAAGGAACGTCATTTGAAACCAGTTAGGCAGATGGGACTGTAGTGATTTGATACTGAAAATGAACCTTGATGTGTTAGGGCTATAATTTTAGGCAGAAAATGTAGGGAAAAAGGAAGGAAAGAAGATCTCTCTTTCTATGGATTCTTCTTGGACATTTATGGATTCATGTGTCACACACTTGGACCACTTACCTCCATCCCTCTTCTATAACTTATATTATGCTAATAATGACAATTGTTGGGGGAATTGTTTACTACCATTATGAACGATAGTATATGATACAGAACCTATACGGACGTATGGGATTGTTTTTTATGCACATATTCATATATATGTAAAATATGCATGGACAGAGGGACCATGTAGAGCACGGTGTACTATAGGATGTAGTGCGCAATCCTAGCATAGGTAGCATGCTTTTTTTCTTGTCTCTGTTATATGAGTTGATTTTTGGGTAATAAGGTGTCCAGGAAATGTGAACCAATGGCATCAGCCTCAAAATGTAAATGACTAGATATAATTATTGTGGTTATCAACAACGCACAACGCCCCCTTGACTTTGATTTTGGCTCAAAATGTGCCAGCAAATGGGATGTAGTAGCAGTTGAAAAGGGCATTCAGCTAATTCTTATACCCAAGAGTGAGTTCAGTCCAGCTAGTTTAACGAATGGACGCCTTTGGCCTATTTGATTTGATGGAGAGATAAACTGGTGGCACTTTCCATTGTGCAAGCAAGATTGGTTGGATTAGCCCACTTTTCTGTACGTTACATATTCACTTATGCAGCTTTCTAGATTGCCTCTACGTCGGGTAAAGTCGCAAATTCCCCCCTTGCCCATGTTGATCATATATCCTTGCATATTTCGTAGCTACCCTGGAACCGGATTCAATTCGAGGGGATTAGGATTCCACTGATTGAGATGCCATTTGTTTTTGTTAACAAGTCGTGTGGATAGGGTCTTTTGAGCAATAAGTCGTTTGCTTAAAAATTAGGTTAAAGTATGTTTGAAGAAGTGTGAATGGGAAAAGAATATGAAGCAGATGGTTTACGATAACCAACTAATGGCTTTTCTAAAAGTGATTCTTTTTGCCCAAAACTGCTTTGAATTTGAAGCGCCTCTCCCACCATGAAGTTGGAATTGGATTTCTTTTATGTTTGACAAGAAAGGACGACAAAGATGTTTCCAATTCATTGTTTGGCATAGCGCGTAGGATAATTGTATCCATAATTTGTGGCTGACCAGGTGATTTTTTTTAGGTCACATCTTGCAAATGAATCTAGCCAAGTCCACTTTCAAAATGTTTTAAGTTTTTAGCGAATTCGAGCTCGAGCCCAATAAAAAATTGAAGAGTACCCCCCATACCACCCATCCACCCACACCTTCGGAACTGAAGACCATAGTTGAGCAACTAAAATATGCATCAAAATGAGACTCAAAAATCTACGTTTTAAGCTCCTTAAGTTCTCTTTTGCCGTATCAATCAAAAGTTCACAAATTATCAACAACAAAAAAATCAAAAGTTCACAACATCCAAAACGAATCTTAATTTGTGGCACTCAAGTCGAGGAAAATTAAAAAATTTACTTAAACACACCGTTATACTATCTCATAAATCTTTATTTTTAACGCTATAGTTACATTCACAGTCTTTTTCGGAAATCACACACTGCAACACCATTGTGTGGAACTCACAAAACATTGCATGTATGTATAAGTGTTGAAGTTCGTGAGAAATACCCTCACATAATATATATATATATATATATATATATATGTGTGTGTGTGTGTGTGTGTGTTTACACATGTATGTATTTGCGCATATATATTCATATCTAAAGTAAGAATTCATTAAGGGTCGGTCTTGGATTTGCGTGACAAGACAAATCCTGTTCTACTATTAATTTAGTGAAATAAGATGAGGTTGGTGGAATTTGAACTCTCATCCAGTGCAAAAAGTATAGGACGCTTATCACTTAGCTGTCACTCCATTTGCAGCAGTCCTGGCCTTATCAAAATCTATTATATAATTCTAGTAAGACATCATGATTGAGTGCTTACCTTAGTTTTGTTGACATTTTAGGCACAACAGTATGGTCTTTGGTTTTGCTGCTTGCTGGGCTACCTCTTACCTAACTGCCCAATAAATTTCACTAACAAATAAATCATGTCTTTTTTTTTTTTTTGGACGAACAAATAAATCATGTCTTGTCTTTAGGATGTCCAAACAAATCATTCCTGATTTTTCGCTTCTTATATAACAAACCTTAATTTAATTAACATTTTCAAGGTCCACTCCTTTGACTTTAATCACCAACTGTCTTGGAATCATTCAAACAATTGCACATGAGAGGTTTTTTTTTTTTCTTATTCAATTTATTGTGTAGGCTATTATAGAGACTTGAGGGGTTTGGTTTGATGTTTTTTTTTTTTTTTCTCCTTCTTCTTATCTTTTTTTAAGGTGACACCACAGATGATTCACGGTGATGAAAGCACACAGTTGTAATAACCACAGCAAATATCTTTCATTTTCCTCAATGGAAGGCTGAATTACTGTGTCACATTCCCCTTCACTTTTTCCTTTGCTTGGATTGGTGATTAAAAACCTACTAGCACTTTTTACTTTTTCTTTGCTTGGATTAGTGATGAAAAATCTAATAGTTCTACATTATTGACCTTGATAAGATGGTTCACCCTTTAGCACTGCGAGCACTGCTTGCTCCTGCTCAATTTTGGCCCGGGTCGCCCGGGTGGAAACTTCTGCAACTGAATTCTGCTCCAGTCTAATCTGGGCGGGATTCAGGATTGCCCGGGCGATTTTCATTGCATCCTTGGATCTGTCTTCACATCTCAACAATTATCAAAACAATACATATAGGCAGGGACGGAGCCAAAATTTCTTAAACGCGAGGGCCGGATAATGAACAACAGGATTTTGAAATTTCAAGATTTGAAAAACTAATAATTTGTTTGGTTTAGATTTTGAGGGAGATTTTTTGGATAATCAGTGGAGAGATCTACCTATGTGCAATGACGGAGCTACTTGTGGGCGTATGGGAGCCACGGCCCCTGCATTGTTTCAGGGTTTTTTTGGCGCCACAGCTCCTGCGTTGTTTTGGGATTTTTTTTCTTTCGAATTATATTTTGTATTGGGTGTTATTTAGACATTTGAAAGCTTAAGAATGTGTTCGTTTTGGGTTCCAAAATCCAATTTCTCTCTCTGCTCATGGTCTCCCATAAGTTTTTTCTTCAATAATTAATATCATTTCGGTCTCTTTCTATCTACATGCACGTATTCATATTGACATATACACATGTGTAGTGACAGACAAAATACTAGTGCCCTACCAAGGGATTATCTCTCTTTCTCTTGGATTATCTCCTCTTGTAAGTTAAGCCTTTTTTTCCTATGTACAAGTTACACAATGATGGTACGTAAACATTAGTGCCCTACCAAGGGAAGTTTTTTGGGCAGCAGGGAAAAAAAAAAAAAAAGGTTTGCAAGCATGATGATGAGCCACTCATTGGGCGTAGTTTCCGGAAATACCCTTGACGTACAAACCATGTTTCTTCTCACGAACATGTCCAGTTCGAGTAGTAGTATACCCCAAGGCTAGCTGTACGTGGGGACCCATAAGTCACCCATAATGGAGACAAGTCTTTGGCCTTTCACCATGAGAGAGAGAGAGAGAGAGAGAGAGAGAGAGAGAGAGAGAAGCAGGTGTAGTAATAGTACTGCTGTGCTGGGTGTGAGATGATATGGAGAATACGATGCTTTGCGTTGCTTTCAGTGTGACTTTTTCTGTATCTTCATTTTTCAGAAAACCTGCAGCATATGTATGCAAAAAAGTATTTAGTGTTATGTGGTAGACCCACACTCTTTCTCAAGCGCTTGGTCTCACTCGATCATCTTCAACAGTTTTCTTTTAATTAAGCAAATTGATCTGTTCAAGAGCCACAAAGTCTTACTCATGAAAATCTCAATTTTGGCGAACCGGCGCAAAACACCACAAATCATTTTGTTACGGTTTCTACATTCGGGTATCATTTGGTGTATGTATAGCACCTAATGTAACCAATTTTTGCAGTATACGGCTCATGTATTGATCGACATCTTTCACAATGGAGGTTCGTGATTTTTTTTCTTGAATTCTATTTAGTTAACTTAAGGGCCCCTGGCCAAGCAAAAAAAAAAACTTAAGGGCCCCTAGAAACAAAAACGGCGGGGAGCCGCGTGCACAATGGTTTTAAGAAGAATTAAAAAAAACCCTCTCCTTGGAATGACTTAAACTTATTATTAACAAATGAGAAATGATTTTGACACTCCTTTTTTTTGTTAACGGCACTTCCTGCAACTGTATTTTTGCACCAAAATACACTTACAGAGGAATAACGTCAACAAAAATTGAAGTGCTAAAATCAGTACCCTTTACAAATTGGTATATTGAATCACAATACCGCCAAACATTATTGAATCTTGGTCAAGGGTGACCAATACCACTTTTTAAACTTTTTATTTGAGAGAAAAGCTTTAATGAAACAATACCTAGAGAGGGGTTATGTTAGCTAGCTAACCACGCGCCGCTTTGAAATGGACTCTCCTATGGTCATAAAGTAAAGCATAAACAAAGAAAACAAAATCAGTATTTTCTCTTCTTTTATTTTATTTTTTCCCCATAGTTAGGGTTCACTAAGTCAAAGAAGATTTCTTGGGCAACCGTCCAAGCAAGAAAAAGATACCATCCCCTCCTTCCACATTCACCCTTTCTTTCTTTCTTTTTCTTTCTTTCTTTCTTTTTTTTCCCCCCTGGTTCGGCTTGTCCTTTCAAGATTCTCTATTTCGTAAATAATGTGAAGGTATATAACTCCTATTACTAAATGGGTGACTTTGAATTGGCAATATGACTTTAATGTCCTTTCTACTTAGTGTATGTTTTGATTTGAAATTAATGAAATGAGTGCAAAAGAAAATGTCATCTGTACTATTAAAAGGAACCCCAAATCACAAGTTGGTGTAAAATTCGCGTCGTACAGAGGTTGAAACTAAAGAAATTGCTATATAATAGACATAACCAAAATAAATAAGGCCAATTTTGAAAGCAAAATGTCAAAAATGCAAAAGTAGACCGACCGGTACCACCAAGTCAATAGATAAACTTCTAGCTAATTGTTGACAGCTTAATTAATCATATTCATGGTTATACAGTACTTTCAAATGGGAGGTCAGAGCATCAATTCTTACTGAAAGTAAAGATTAGTTATTTCTTCTCCTCAATGAGAGTTCTTTGTCTACTTATTTGTTCCCTTATTCCGATATTTATCAGTTGGGTTTATTGTGATTGTGGACTTATATTCAATTTGATGTGATAGATACGTGTATTATCTCACCACTTGTAATCAAACACAACTCTGATAAACTATATATGATTGTGAAGGCATCTTGATCCTTTTGAAATAAAACTCGGAGTTTCCATTCTTCTTGGATTGGGTAATGCTCTCTCTCCCTTTTTTTTAATGCAAATGGTAGGAGAATTATTATCAAATTTACACTTATAGAATACTACATTATTCACATGCATGCGCAACAACTAAATCAAGATCAATACATGACAACTCAAGGAATTATAATTTTTTTGAAAAGACTCAATTAAGGAATTATATACTGGAAAAAAGTAAATTAACAACGAAAAACTCTTGTACTATAAGGTGGCAACAATGCTAGCCCTACTTTTTTTTCTTTGTTAAATATCAAGACCATGGATAATGCTTGATAATTTATTAACTACATGGGGTATTCGAGTAAATTAGTCCACCAACTCTGGCACCTCTGATATATATATACCTTCATTTTTATTTATTTGGTTCTAAAAATTCTTTGGTTCTCAACAAATGTGTATGGAATTTCAAAACCTCCTTTCCATCCTCCACTTCTCCTAAACCTTCCCTCTCTCTCTCTCTCTCTCTCTCTCTCTCTCTCTCTCTCTCTCTCTCTCTCTCTCTCTCTCTCTTCATAGCTAGCCAGAGGGTGGGTGCAACTGGTTGATGGATATTGATCTCCTCTGGACTCTTGGGGGGTGTTACTGGTTTCTAATTATTATTCCAGCTGCTGCAGATTGCATGGCCACACTTAGATCATCATCATCATCTTCCACATCAGTTTCTGAAATTAACATCTCCACAACAAAATCCCACTCTCTCCTCTTCTTTTTCTCTCTTCTCTTCCTCTTCCTCGTCCTCGTCCACTCCGCAGACCCCTCAACTCCCCCGACCACCTTCCCAACCGCATCGACCACAGCCACGATGGATTTGCACTCGAAAAACACTCCAAATTCACATTCCTCTTCTTCTTCATCACAGAAATCGACACGAAGACAGTTTGAAGCGGGAGCCCATGAAGTTCCAAGCGGCCCAAACCCAATATCAAACAGGTAAGTAAGTAAATATAAAGGGTACCGTGGGCTGCGCTAGGGTTTGTTCCAGTGGGAGAAGATGAAGAAGATAAGAGTTTGTAACGGCGTTTTTCATATGAAATTAATATTTTTCAACTTTTTGTGATAGTCGCCATTAATACTGCCTTTGTCCTTCTGTGAGAAGTTTGTTACTCTACTTTTGTTATTCTCTCATTAATTTTCTCTTGTTTTCTTTTTCCGCCCCACTTTAAGTTGATGTATAGAAAAAAAAACAATGAGAGAGAGAGAGAGAGAGAAGAAAACCCTATTTCATATTTATTTGTATGTACCAGACTATATATTTCTTTATATGTAGGTTTTGATGGTGTTGGTGGTATTGTTATGGTTGTGTGAGATTACTTTGTTTGGTTTTTATATTTATATACGATTTTTCAGATGTTTTCATGCCATTGCTTAAAATAATTCCACTGCTTCAATAAGATTCGAATATCGATCAAGAGTTGTTGTGAATTATTGGTTTTTTGAAAAAGCTCTTCCTAATGAAATTATGGTAGAATCATCCACTATAATCTGAATCGAGGCGTTCTTGATCAGTCTTTCTTTCTTTCTTTTTTCATAGAGGCATTGCAGAGTGTGGGGGTTGCATTACTTTGTTTCATTTTTGTAGGGTCTAATTTGTTTTAATTTCAAAACTGATTAAATTGGGCCATCTCGAAACTGCATCATTCTTCACAAAATTTCGATATACATGTTTTTGGCTGGTGTAACCCTACTTTTGTTTGGAATTAGTTGAGGAAAACAACATGAGTTATTAATTGGGGGGTGGGGGGAGACTGTAAGGGAAATATGAAATTTTAGCAAAATATGCGTCAGGTGAGATGTCTGAGTTGAGGTGAAAGACATCAAACCCTTGTACTATTCTCGTTTTGCACCAGTTAGACAATTAATTCAGAATTTTGTTCAAGATCTTAATAGATTCCGTTTTGTAAGTAACACTGTGCTTATATTAATACAATATTTTGTCAAAAAGAAAATGTTGTATTTGGTTTTGTTCTGTATCTAGCTGTTTAATTTGGTTTCAGATCTGCGCATGAAACCATGAAAGAGTGAGGACATTTTTTCAGTCTTTAATTTTCCCAGCTGAGAGAAATTATTTGAGAGAGAGAGAGAGAGAGAGAGAGAGAGAGAGAGAGAGAGAGAGAGTGTTTTGTTTGGATTTTGCTTTTTGTCTTTGTGCTCACACAACATTCAATAAAGCTGGTACAAAAGTAGCAGTGATCATATATCATGAGTAGTGGACAAGCAGTACTACTCCTTATGATTTGATAATAATAACAGGTTTGTTGCTCTTATAGTCTATAGAAGATAATTAATTGAGTAATCCATTTCCAATCAATCAACCAAATAAACGAGGATACAAGCCGGGTTTTTTTTTTTTGATACTTTTTCCATGGAGTGATGCCACATACTCATGTTGTGCACAATATATATGTCCCCTGCACTCGCCCAAAGGGTTTGGGGCTTGATCGAGAGAGGTCACAGACTCACATGTCCGAGTCGTGCTATCAATCGACACCCCTCGACCCTGCCTTCCGATTCTCTCATATATGTTGGTTGCTTGCGATCAGCTCAGGTGGGACAAGAGTTACTATATATGGCTTGATCTTTGGTCCCTTAGAGAATCGCAGCGAGTTTAGAATTCTTATGGTACCTCACGCCTAATTAAGTTGCATAACTAGCTGTTACGCCTGATCCTCCATTTTCTGCTTGGGAGGGAAAAATACACAGTGTTAACACTGTGTTTGTGGAGTAGTACTTAGCCTTCATATTATTTGACTTTTTGGTATTTGATCTTGCCAATTAAACATGTGATCGATCGGACGGTGAGGAGGGTCTGTGATCGATCATCTACTTCATACTCAATTATTGACCATAATAAATATGTGTGTGTGTGTGTGTGTGTGTTGGTCAATGGTAAGTAAGCAGCTTAAATTCTTAAAGGACAATAACAGTACATACATGCGTGAATTACTCCCCAGATTTTGGGTTGATTGTGTGGGGGTACGTGCTATTGCATTGGATACCTAGCTACGTGTGTGTGTGTTTTTACTACATACTCCCTAGATTTTGAGTCATCTCACAGAGAGAGAGAGAGAGAGAGAGAGAGAGAGAGAGAGAGAGAGAGTATCATGCTCTCAAATTTGTCTGGGGGCAATAATATTCAACACCAACGTTATGTTTGGAATAGTCCTACTCATCTTGTGAGGCCCGCTATGAAGGAGAGGAGAGATGTGAAGGATAGGAGCGATGAGCTTAGTGTTCCGGGAGAGAGATCCAAGCCATTGAAAAATTGAAGAGGAGGTTGAATAGATCGAGAAGAAAGATTAGAAAGAAAAAATCTCTCTCCAAATTTGGGTTAAAGGAGGCCAAGGTGTTAAAGAAATACTCCTATAAGAAGGTTCTCACTTCTCTTTCTTCCCATGACATATGCAATAGAAACTCCCTCTTAATTAAGCAAGCTCTTAAGTTTATGGATATAAGCTCTACTCTGTAGTTAAGTATTATGACGAGGAGAGAGAACATTAAAAAATATATTGAGTCGGAGGAAGGTGAAATGCCAGATAAGGAGGCATTGTTGATGCAATGGCGCCTTTGATGATTTGGAGGAAGGTGCCTCCATCTCAATAGAGTTTTGATTTTGTTCATCTATTCTTTTTGGGTATTTGTCTATTGTTTTTGCTGCTTTTTGCTGTTAGCTTGTTGTTTGTGTTCTATTGCGGTTGCAGTTGCTGATGTTTTGTTTTCAGTTGCTTCTTCACTTGTTTTGCTAAGGTTGTTTTGTTGCTGTTTTACCGGTGCCTATCTTCCTTTTTGCTGTAGAGGCTGGGTGGTATGTTGTTTTTAGGTTATAGTCTTTTTTCGATTTCATCTATGTGTGTGGTGGTTGTTGTTTTTTCTTTGCTATGGCTTTATCTATAAGCGTCCCCTATGTTTGGTGGCTTTTTTTTGATTTAGGTGGCTGTTTAGGGTGTTTTTTAAGGTTTGGGCTTGACCCATTTTTGTTGGTCTCTTGCCAATGTTTTGGGTCTTGGGTACCCTTAGGTTAATAATTTTTCATTTGGATGCCCTTATCCTTTTAGTATTTTGTATGTTTACAGAGATTAATAAAATTCTTTTACTGAGAAAAAAAATAAAATGTTCTATTTGGAATATTACTGTATGTGTACTTAATAGTCAGTCAAACGTTAAATGGTACATAGAATTTGAGAGATTTAATGATAGGTTTACTATAGACATTTTATAAGCTCACAAGTCCACCTAATAATTTTGTAAAGCCACAAGTCTACACAATATAAATCCTAGAGTACTTTATGAAAGTGCCTACAACCCTAAACCCTATGAAAGCGCATAAACCACTAAAACCCTACAATATGAAAATGCACACTAAAACCCTATAAAAGTGCCTAAACCCTAGGGTACCCTACGTTAGGATAATCTACCCTACCCTAGAGCACCCTATCCTATAATAAAAAAGTGCACCATAAAATCTTATGAAAGTGCCTAAGTTCTAGAGTACCCTACCCTATTTTAGGTTGTCTCAAAATGGACTTGAGACCTTACAAAACTAATAAGTGAACTTGTGGGCTTATGAAGTTTACATAATGGATCTAAGACTAATTTTGTATAGAATTCTTGGAGTAAATCCTAAATTAGGTTTTCATAAAAGACACCATCCATCTTTGGAGTCTCTTTTTGGTAAGTTCACAGTGGCCTAATTTTCGATCTTTTTTGTTGTATCTTTTTTAGTTTCTCTTAATTTTCACTGAACTTGATTTAAATTTTTTGGATCAATGAGAAAAACATAGACTAAAGTTGAAAAATATTTACCAAAAACAAAAAAATTACAAAAAAAAAGTCTTTAGTATCTTTAGCGTCGTCTCATATTAACTTCTTTTTTTTTTCAATTTTGGTCTGTATTTCTATACCGTTTTGATTTTCCTCATCGAAACGAACAAATGATGTAAAATTATGACAAAAAAAAGGTTATAAGAAAAGGTAATGAAGATTTAATACGGACTATCTTTAATAACAATTAATTTCGTTCAAAGCACTCTAAATAAAATTTCAAGTATTATGTATCCGTAATTCCTTCCATATTGATATAGCGGGCCGCAACAAGGTAGCCCATGAAACTGATTATCCATGTCAAGTTGGACCATATGGGCTTTGTTGCGGAATCGACTTCGAAAACTATTTGTAAGAAGAAAAGATGGTTACTTTGGAGTGTAGGCTAGGAATGGAGTTGGCTGTGAGTCTGTGACTACACAAAAAATGGGGAGGTCAAAACCGATAATGATTTTTGCACTTCCTTTTCTTATTATAAAAATGCAATTTAAAATTTGTCTTCGATATGAATTTTGTTGATAGATAACACTTAATTAATTCTATTAGACAAAATTTTGAGGAGAGTGATTTTGTCACTTCTCAAATTGTTAAACGTCACTTCCCTGAGGAGAGCCAAACTCAATTCATATTGATTTTTCCACTCCTCAAAAGTTACTAACAATTTGAAGAGTGACAAAATCACTTCCCAATTTTTGTAATCGTGAAACTATATTGTTGTGAACTAAAAAAGATAAAGACAACTTTTTTCAAGAATAGTGGGAATAGACATCTTTGTAGTGAGCAACCTTTTTTTTCCGCAAAAAATGGAAGTGGACGTATGATTTTACGTCGATATGATCATGTCACCAATGCAAGGGAGTTTGTCCCGTCACATAATACTTTGTGTCCCGTCATGTAATAATATTTCTCTTCACACTTACGTCGGAACTGAAGCTAAGATTCCGTCACGTAAAAACATAAAACTATGTCAGGAGTATGCTTTACCCCTAATAAAAAAGATAAGAAGACTTGAGCCTTGAACTTATCCGATACTAAGTCCGAGTTTTTCACCACTCAACCAACCCCGTGGAGGGAGTACCAACTAGTGCGCTCTCTGTGGATTACGGGCTTATATTACTATATATTACATCAGTTTCGACAAGTTCAGAGCAATTAGTTAGGATACGTTTTTGGGTTTGGCCATCAGAGTCCAACGACTACCCTTATTTTCTAGGGTTTTGCCTCAACTATTCTCAGGTGAAATCTTCACTCAGAAATTGGTTCATAAAATCCGTTCTTTTGATTCTTTAACAAGATATATACTAAAACCTTGCGTTATTTGGAGCTCCTGAACCTCACTTTTGGATTTCAAAATCTGGTTCCTGTCTATATATATTTGAAGTTACGTTTGAAGTAACTGCGGAAACACGAAATTAAAAAGAAGTGCCAGCAAACACATCCTGCTAAGATATAAGTTGATTCTTTCATTCAAGGCATGACTGCTGCTCCGGATAGGGGTGAAATTGGTTCAGTTCGATCGGGGATTTCAGGTATGACAGACCGAAGTGATCGGTTCGGTCAAGAAATGATGGAAACCGACTCCGCTCAAAATATTCGGGGGACCGAGATCGGTCCAGAGTGGTGGTGGTTTTTTCAGGTTGATCGAGCTTCAAGACGTCTAAAATATCAAAGTATACTACTCCTAAAATATCAAACCTTAGTTTAGTTCGGGAGTGTTTTCACGTAATCTGAGAACGAACCGAAAATTAGAATTTTTACTCCTCAAAAACCGTAACCGACTGGGATCAAACCTAGACCGACCGAATCCCGAATTTTCCGGTTGGTTCAGTTTTCTTGATAATATTTTCACCGGTCATGCTAGAACCACTACACAAGTGACCACCGAATAAGGCCCACTCCGAATTCTATAAAAATACAAAAAACTATCCATAGTTCTAGACTTTCTGTATTTTTACCCACTACTAGTGCTGCAAATGTCGTAAGCATGATTGTAGACTCGTAGTTTCTCTCTTGTGACTAAAAAATATAATGCGTCAAAAGTGTGTTACATTGCTTTTTCTTGAGAAAATACTAGGAATCTTTTGTGGTTAGGATTTTCTTCTTCTTTAGTGGGGAGGCTAGGCTAGGTACCCTTTAATTGCGCCCATGTTAGTGTGTGAACCACTTGAACTTTGTTACCCAAAACATAATTAATTACTTTGTGTTAGGTTAATTTTGGCTGTATTTGACTTGACAAATGCTTCTGCGAAAGTTAAGGAAATCAATGCCTTCCTTTTCAGTTCAGATCGATGCTTGTGAGTCCAAAGTAGTTTAGTCTCAGTCTCCCTGGCCAAAAGGAACATGATCACATTCAAGAAATTGCTTTCTTTTGCTTATTTTTGTTACCACCAGCAACCACCATTCCACTAACGACCTTCATTAATATCTACATTAAAAAACAAGAACTTGAGCGGAGGCTAGTGTTGGAAAAAAATTTCGGCAATAATACAAAATTCCAGAGAACATTTTCATTCATAATGTAACAATTACAAATACATAACAAATTACAGAATGTAAACGAAAGAATAGAATACAAAAACCGAGATACAAACAGATTTTTGTAGGATGAAACCGAGTCTTGTGTGGTACCACAGTCTCCTTAAGAAATATTCGCCGCCTACCGTGGGTGTTGTAGGTTGCGTCGACGACTTTCTCCCAGGGTTGGCTCGACTAAATTGCAAGCCGTTGGAACACCTCCGTCGGCCACCTTGGCGAACTGACTACCGCCTGTCTCTCTCTCTCAAAGAACGAATCTAAGGACTTGTTAGGACTGCTCTGAATTTGCTGGTGCTTCTACAAAAACGGGATGCCCCTTTTTATAGCAAAAGACCCAAGCTGATAACTCCCATAGTAAATTCTGGCCATTGGATTCTGGAATTGATTTCTGCCATGATGAGGGAGGGGAGGTTACGAGAATAATTCACCATCATGAGGAAGGTTACGGGAGTTACAGATTTCCACAATCAATACGTTTATTGATTGTGGTGCGTCCAGATTCAACGAACCAGGGACCGATTGCCTCGGGAGACCCTCCAAAATCCCGGTTTCATTCACCCGAAATTCTGTAAATTTCCAACAGCTAGGACCTTGAATTTCTTTCAAGGTTTTAGGTTCGAATCTCAAAGTTCATATACTACGAATAAAATTGAGAACTTAGCTCTCATCCAAGCCATGAGGAAATTTTCATTCAATTGGGGTATATATATTGAAAAGTTTAAGTTTTGGACAAAGACACTCCATGTGCCCGTGGGTAAAGTTTAGAATGAAGCTGTGGACAAAGTCTGTTCATAATTGATAAAGAGAAAAAGGAAAAAGAAGAAGACAACATGCCTCTTTATTTGTTGGAGCACGCACTAGAGAGAAAAAGAAAAGAAATGTCAGTTAGTAGTAGGTAAGTGATATGGACGGTGACGTCGGTCAAGGTTTGCACTAGGGATGAGCATAGATCTTTCTTTTTCTTTTCTTTTTTTCCATGGGATGAGCATAGATCGGATTGGTTCAATTTTATAATAAATCAAAAACCAAACCACTGCATATGAATTATGTATTTGGAGAATCAAACCGACCCAAAAAAAAGTATAGAACCAAATCAATCCAAACCATTAGACTATGGTTCGATTTCGGTTTCGAACCACGGTTTACTTAAAATTGAGATATCATCTTCGTAAACTATTTAAAGTACTCAAAATTACGGAGATAAACTAAGAATTGATTTTTATTTATAGAAAAATTTTAGGAATTAATTGAGCCGTGGAATCAATATTCACTAAATGGAGCATTATATATCTATATACTATGTGGTTTTGAGATTATAAGAATGGGTTGTGATATATAGAAATTTCTACTCCATCCGCTCTTAATTGAGAGTCTCTTATTCTATTTTGGAATGTTCCAAAATGATTGTCCCTTCCCAAAAATAGAAGTAGAAATTTGATAAAATTCTAAAAGTGTCCCTCATATGTAAATACAAATGGTGCAAAATAAGTACTCCCTCCATCCTGATTTGTTTGTCCACTTTTTGACTTTATCTTGTCCCAATTTATTTGTCGGTTTGACTTTTAAATGGATAAAATTCCCATTTTGCCCTTATTTTTTTGAAATAAAGTAACTTTCAAAAAAGATGAAGGGTAAATATTTTTTTTTGATCGGCAAAAGATGAAATTTTATTAAAAAAGGGGAATAGGGGAAGGGAATCCAACAAAAAGTTGGATGAACACCACAAGGGGCCAAAGCCCGAAACACCCGAGGGTCTACAGAGTTCACAACGAAAACAACAATAAAGCCCACCCTATACCCTAAATAAACAACGAAAAGCCCAGAACACCTAAACCCGGCCCTGACCAGGGCCGGCCCACCCAAACCAGTCCCCCAACCCTAACCACAACAGCCTCCATCGCCGTACAAAACACCGGAAAACAACCTCGCCGTTAAGCCGAGCCGATCACTCCCAGATGTAGTGGTCGGCGGCTGGATTCGGCCTACGAAAATGAGGACCAAAGCAATCAGGGCCAAGGGACACCAAACCACCACCAAAACAGCCTATCCCAACTAACCCCAGGAACCACGATCAACACCAGAAGCAGCAGCAATCCAACGCGACGAACTGACAGCCCCACGCCCGAATGAGAACTCCGATCAGCCGCCGGCCGGACTTCGGCACACAAAGACGGCAAGAGATCCCAGCCATGGGGGCCGCATCCACCTCCCCAACACTGGATTGAAACCATCACCGAGCAAATCGCCATCTTCTCCGATCAATTTAGAAAATAAGAACAGAACCTGCAAAAAAGAAAACGTTAGAAAAGGCAACTACAGTACTCCACCGCTACGACCACACCACCGTCCACCACCACCACACAGTCGGCCCAGATCTGCATCACCAACCACCAGCACCCTCAGCCTCTGATCATTCCGAACCACCCAACACCGCTAGGCTTCCGGAGGAACCAAGGGACCTCCGGCCGGAGGAAGCCGGACAGAAGCCCAGCCACCACACCCTCCCACACCGAGGAGGGTGGAGGCCCAAAAACACAGAAGAAAGGGGCAAACAGGAGGGATTTCGATCTAGGAAGAAGAGGGATAGAGATGAGATAGCAGGCGCAGAGAGGAAAGAGGAGCCCGGGGGGAGGAGAGAGGGAGGCGCCTCCCCCCCCAGGCGGCGGCGGCCAAAACACGAAGCCCTAGCAGAAAGAGGGTTAGAGAGAGAGAGTCTCGGGAGAGGAAAAAAAGACTCTTTAATGGACAATAACTGATGAAGGGTAAATATTGGGAAGTTAACACTTTTAGATGCAATCATTAGGCTCTCTAAATAAGTTGGATTCTTAATATTGGTCAAATAAATTGAGACGGATGGAGTAGAATATAAAGGTAGTGGTGGAAAGTAGATGTAATGATTATATGTTTCCAAAAAAAGTTGAAATTCCTAAGAGAGTCTCTCATTTAGGAACGGAGGGAGTGCTAAATAATTTTGGTCGTAAATAAATAATGAATAAGACGGTGGATTGAATAATGGGCAAATTTTCGTAGTAGTCCCTGTAGTTTTATTTAGTTTCAAGGCTCTCTTAGGGTGCTCATTGACAGGCCTTAGAGCCAAAAATTCATTACGACCATTTAGGATAAAATGATCAAAAAAATAAGATCTTCGCACCGGTTCAAACGGATTGAAAATTGGAACACTTACTGTTTTTTTCCGTTAGTTTCGTTAACGGTGTTAACGATTTTACCAATTTGGAACGTAAAACAAACTACAGGGACGAAATTCGAGCACTTTGAAACTAGAGGGACGAAAGTGAGATAACCGTAAAACTACAGGGACTACTACGAAAATTTGCCCTTGAATAAATTATTAATTTAGAAAATTAGTTGACTATAACTTTCATGTACACTTGGTGTATCTAAATTAAATGAGTTATATGTATATATATTATAACTATATACGGATCGGATGGGTTTGGAACCGAAACCATTAACATAAATCCATAGACCAAACCATTTAACGCGGTTTCTAAATTTTTTAAATCGGAACCAAACCACACTACTGAAAAACTTAACCAAACCATTCGGTTTGGATTGGTTTGGACTGGATTCACAGTTTGACGGATTTTTTGCACACCCTTAGTTTGAACCCTGGACTTGGGTCAGCCAGTAGTCTTCTAAGCGCCAATTAGTGGGTACTCTACCACGTGACATTGCTGGGTGGTACTTTCTGTGAATAAAAGATTGCCGCCACATAATGTGTGTTATTCCTTATCTCTCAACCACCAAACAAAAGTGAATGGGGCCTGGTTGGTTCTGGAGGTGGCGGTCTGGTGGTGTGGTGATGGCTGTCTGTTTGTTGGTGGCGGCATAGAATTGAAATTGTATAGAAGATTTGGGTTAGGTTTAGGGTTTTCTTGGGCTGGGACTAGCCCACTTTGTTTGGGTTAGTCTTTTGTGATTGTATTGTTTGATCTGGGCATTTTAGGCCCACAGGTGTTCTGGGCTTCGTCCCTTAAGGTGTGTATGGGCTTTGCTCCCATTTGGATGAATTTTTCAACTTTAGATTGGAATCTCCTTTCTCTTGTCCACTTAATAAAATGTTACTTTTGCCGATTAAAAAAACTAAAGTGAATGATAATGTTCATGTCAGATAACTGTCATTACGTAAATGATTGGGAGTACCCCATGTGGGTGCACTGGGAACGCCAACAACCACGGGCCACGGCTCACCCTCGGCTCATAAGAGACTCTATAAAAAGCAACCACCAACTCATTCCATGTATACCCTGTCAACTACTTAGCTAGCTGCTTCTATAACACCTTTGTATCATGGCATTGAAGTCTTATCACCAGGGAAGATGCGGTGCACTGGCTTTAGCCGATGCTATTCTTGTTTCCCTGATCTTGGTCGAAACAGTTCACGCTGCTACCTACACCGTTGGTGACTCTTCCGGTTGGGATTTTAGCATGGGAAACTGGGTGAAGGGGAAGAAATTCAAAGCAGGGGATGTACTTGGTAAGATAACAAGCACTCCCATTATCATTTGTCCCATTTCTGTATATAAATATGGTTTCCATTTTGATTTTGTGTGTGTTTTCGTGTAGTTTTCAACTATGATCCTTCCGTTCACAACGTGGCCGTGGTTGATGCAAAAGGGTACAAGAACTGCACAGCAACTTCAACCTCCACAGCTTACAACAGTGGGAAAGATAAGGTCAAGTTGTCCAAAGGCCGCCAATTCTTCATCTGCACCATTCCAGGCCATTGCGACGGCGGCTTGAAGCTTGCAGTCAAAGCTTCCTAGATATACCAAAACTCGATCTCTCTATATCTCTCATCCTTGATCTGCATGATTTGTGTACTGCTTTGGTTGTCTTGTGTTCTGTGCTCTCCATGTCGATGTTGGAATAAGCAATGATGCCCGTGATGAAAGAGAAAATGTTGTTTTAATGTGCAGTACTGATGTTTATTTGCCCTTAGGCACAGCATACTGCATACATAACAGAAAACTCACTCTTCTGATAACAGAAGGACGTTGTATGCATGTGCGTGTGTGCTTGCGCGCATACAAGCCTTTGATTAAGAACAACATAAATCACTTGTTGATTTGGTGAGAGGCAAATATATTCATGCATAGGAAAATGGAACTTTGCAGTCTTTTCTTGCTTCACAGCCGTCTTACCTGAGGGAATATGTAATGCAAAAAATGAGCAAGAAACAAAACAAAACAGGCCCTGCCAATCATATGTACAAGATTACATGTTGATCCTTGTGTTGCTGGAGTGAAATGAGCAAGAACTTGTGATTAGAATCATAAACATGAGGTCGGAATTACTGGAATCTAAGGGAGAAATGAGTGTCAAAGCTTTGGCTAATTCTCTATCTTAATTTCCTTTTCTTTCTGCACCGTCTTTTTAAATAGTGGCATTTGGGATACAAATGACTCACCCAACATAGGCCAACTTAAATTGCCATGTTTTTGTCTTGACCTTAAAATTGGAATCGCCATGTTCTGCACAACTTTGTGACAAAATTGCACGAAAACAGAGCTACATATACTTTTTGATACGATTTCTTGGGATGTAGAAATGGTAGAAGAAAAAGAAAATCCGTGTTTATTTTAGTGGAGATTTTGAGTTGTCTAGCAATTTTCATTTTGTCCCCACCAAAGCACATAAAACTGATTAAAGACAACATAGAAAGCACTAAACAGTTACATCAATTAGCTCTCGATAAAGGGATAATGTAATCTCACCCTATGGGATTTTATTTCCCCTGCGACAATGAGATATAAGCTCTACCGATATACACAATCCACTCCAAAATAACGACAACAAATGTGGACTTTGGAGTTCTCAGCATTGTATCTTTAATTTCACTGTCAATTCCCCCGTACAAACAAGTCCTTAACGGCCCCTTCGATGAGCGGAGAAGACAGGGAAGAGAGTAATTATTTAGTGCTTGGACACTATCACATGGTGGCTCAGATCCCTTCTCCACATGTTGTAATGGGATTATAACACACTTTGCGACTTGCATTAGGTCTACCACAACTTCAGATAAACTACTTATCTCAAAACTTTATAAGTTGCAAAATTACTTAGAGGGTCTCATAATTAAAAAATAAGAATTTTAACAGAGCAGAACAGAACAGGGCAGAGAGAGAGAGAGAGAGAGAGAGAGAGAGAGAGAGAGAGGGGCGACCATCAAGTATCAACAGAGATTCTGTTTGTTCAAGCTGTAGTCCACAACGGTGTCAACGGCATTACAACCGAAACCATTCCAATGCCCGCCAAATTCGTTCCCACGTTTCTCTCCCCTGCATATCCCTTAAAAATCTCCTTCTCCCTCCAGTTTCTATGGAAAATCTCAAGGGAAGTGACCCCTTTCTCTTCCTCTCTTCCCTCAAAATGTCTTCTTTTTGAATGATCATAATGTCTCTACCCCTCCATTATATTCGATTTTGTTTGGTTTGGGTTGATCTTAACGGTCTTTAACATATACCCATTACTCAGCGTTTCTTGTGTTTTCTGGAGGTCTGCCTTCTGAGGCAAATTTGACTACCCATTTTTTTAGCGTTCTTGACTTCTTATATTCCATGGCAGTTTCAACACATGGGTTTCGATGGGTTTTCCATCTTATTTCTTGATTTACTTATCAAACCTTGTATAGCATCATAACCTAGATTGTTTGACTCTTTATAGAACGTACTTTACCTGGATTGATGTTGTTAACGTTCCATCCTCAATTGAAGTTTTTGTAGCTTTCTCTTTTGGTCATTTCGGTGATTGGCATTCGATAGTTGAATCCAATTGAAATTCCTAGCTTTTTGCCTTATTCTTTGGGCCAGTTTGTTCATAGCTTTTTCAATCCCAATTGGAAATTTTATAGCTTTCTCTTTTGATCATTTGGTTGTTCTAATACAATTTCTTGTGTCTTTAAGGCTTTCTGCATTTTTCATACGTAGAGGGACTCGTACATTTTCGTTTGAAAATCTATGGAATCATTCGGAAAGTATTCTCATCATTGTTTTTGGATGTAAGGGCCAGATTCAGAGATTTAGACAAATTGATTTCGCCATTTGGAACAAATAGGCTAGAGATATGAGTTGTTTTTCGTGCTTTTCATCGAAATCAAGTAGGCGGAAGAGGGGAACTGTGCCTGCCGCTGCTTCTCATTATCAAGAAGCTCCTGTGCATGCACGGCCTGGTAAGTAAATTAGCTTTTCTACCATTGAAGCATATCGAATGCATTGGAAATTTCATTGATTTATGTTTCATAATTGATAAACACATATGTGTGCCTATGAAGTATAACCTATAGCAACACTTCAGGCAAGGGTGGACGTAGGAATTCGACTTTAGGGGCCAAATGTATGTGCAATAAATTTTCGTTAATGAACATATAAAACTTTGTGGGAGACAAACCTATTGATCCGTCATTGGTGAAAAATCTCAATAATTGAACAAAAGTTTCTTATGAAATTTTCATTCTTAGTTCTAATCTTGCTACGATCAAAGAGGAAGCAGTTTACTCAAATTTGCATCGATGTTGAAAGTAATTTAGCTTCTTGCTATGCATAGGAAAGTAAAAACTCCTAGAATTAGGTTTTTGGATAGTTTCTTCTCTTGAACCTAAGAAAGTCCTCTTTGGAGGGAGCTTTTGGCTTGCTAGTAGCAACTAGCTATAAGACGTTTACATGATCAATTGTGAATCCTTTTCCTATTTTACTGGTAAATGAGGAATACATAGTGTTGTTTTGGGGTAAGATACTCATGGCAACAAAGCTCTCCTGTGCAGAGAATCCTGGAAGGGTCTCCGCCAAAGCTACAAACAAAAAGGATGAAAGTAAAGAAGCTTCCAACAATATTGCGGCACAAACCTTCACCTTCCGTGAACTGGCCTTAGCAACAAAGAATTTCCGCCAAGAATGCCTAATAGGTGAAGGTGGATTTGGACGAGTTTATAAGGGCCAACTTGAAAAAACTGGCCAGGTAACAAAGGACAGCAGATCACGGCATGTATTAGCACCCTTATACGTGTTCCATCATTTATTTGGAATTACAGTAATTTTGGTCAATTAATTCAGATTGTAGCTGTGAAGCAACTTGACCGGAATGGATTTCAAGGAAACAGAGAGTTTCTAGTAGAGGTTTTGATGCTGAGCCTTCTGCACCATCAGAATCTGGTGAATCTTATTGGATACTGTGCTGATGGAGATCAGAGGCTTCTGGTTTATGAGTACATGCCATTGGGATCTTTGGAAGATCATCTACTTGGTACTTTCTATCTTTGTGTCTTTTCTCTCTCATATTAAGATTTTATAATGCATTTCAGAACCGTGTTTTTTTTTATCAGAAACAAAAAGGAAATACTTGATTTTCCAGTTCAATCAAGTCCATAAGATGTCCATATACCAAAATTGATCCTTTATTTTAGAGCATTTTGCAACACCCTTTTTTAGTAGCTGTATTCCAAATATTATGCTATTGTGAACTTATTGTGCATGTTTTTTGGTTTTTGATCAGATCTTTCACCAGGTCATAGACCACTAGATTGGTTCACAAGGATTAAAATAGGTCTAGGTGCAGCCAAGGGTTTGGAATATTTGCATGATAAGGCCAACCCGCCTGTCATATATCGAGATCTCAAATCATCCAACATCTTGCTAGACAGGGAGTTCAATGCAAAGCTCTCTGATTTTGGGCTAGCAAAACTCGGTCCTGTCGGAGATAAGACGCACGTATCTTCGAGGGTCATGGGAACATATGGGTATTGTGCCCCAGAGTATCAAAGAACAGGTCAACTAACTGTGAAGTCGGATGTATACAGCTTTGGCGTTGTTTTGTTGGAGCTGATTACCGGAAGGAGAGCAATTGACACCACAAGGCAGACTGGGGAGCAAAACTTAGTTTCTTGGGTAAGTACTTTCCCACTCTCCTGTACAACTAATCTAAGATTCGGGGCATTTGAGTTAGTTTGAATCACTTGACATAAGCCTCAGGACATATGAACTGCATGAAGCAATGATGGTTTTAGCGCGTGACGCTGTGGTACTAAGTATGCATGTCAATAATTGAGTGCCACATAGCAAATCGGGTGAAGAATATCCCTCATATAGAATTAAGTGGTCATTTTGTTCTGTTAGTATTTTTCTCGTTAGAAGATTTTCTATTAGGAAATTAGTATGCAAATACTTTCTGGGGGTTTCTGATTTTGGAATTATTATGTGAATACTTTTTGGGGGATTCTACATTCTGGATAATTAGATGCTACATCATCGATTAGAAGGAATTTGTACAAGATAGTCCTAATGGCGTATCATTTATTTATTCTCGTCTTTAGAAAAGCAGGCCACATCCAACGCCCATGGGTCGAAATTTGTTTTTTTTTGTTAACATAAAACAATCGTCAAGAGAGGCATATCCGGACTAAGAACTCACCCAAAGGAAAAACAAAAGGTTTCACAAATGCCCCAATGGTACCGGTAAATTGTGCATAGAAATGTCAACGTATTCCGTAGTATTCAGATACAATTCAGGAGTGACTTTTTGTTGTTTTGGGGAATCCATAATTATTACCTTTTGTTTATTTTGTTCGACTTGAGCTTCAGTAACCTTTCTAGAATCTTGTCAAAAATTAGAAACGAAAGTGAAGAAAAAGTTTGAATCACTCTTACCTATTTAGTTAATCCGCAACCACTTGTTTCCTCTCTTTCTTTCCTCATTTATCAGTTTCATCCTGTCATCATTTTGAGTTATGGTTTTCTGGCTTGTGTTCCGAGCAGGCAGAACCGGTATTCAAAGAACCAACTAGGTATTCAGAACTAGCTGATCCGCTTCTTCAAGGGAACTTCCCTCCCAAAAGCTTGAACCAAACTGTTGCAGTTGCTGCCATGTGTCTCCGCGATGATGCCTCTGTCCGTCCTTTGATGACCGATGTGGTCACTGCTCTTAGTTACCTTGGGCAGGGACCGGATGCAGGGACCGTTTCACCACTGTCAATCCCTTCTTCTCCGTTTGATGATAGGTCGGCTGAGAATGGAAACGAGAACAATCGCGATGAAGTCAGTGCAAGGGAGCGCCAGCGAGCAGTCGCTGAAGCCATAGAATGGGGTTCAAATTCAAGGCGAGACCAAATGAGTGCACTGGCTGCAACTGGTTCTTCTGAGCAGTGAACTTATCTATTTGTTTCTTTGCATTCGCAATGCAAAGTTCCACGTTCAGATTTATAGAATTCCGGGAAAAATAAATTTTATGATGAATTGCTTTAAATGGCTGTAGACTACTTTTAAAATATCAAATTTCTCTTATAGTCTCTTTTCGAACCTTATATATATAACGAGCATTTGGCCAGCCGCAATGGGTAGAGATATTTACCTTACATTAACCTACATGTAAAATATTTCTCGAATGAAGAATCATCAATCTTTCCCAGAGCGGATCCAAAAAAAATAAGTTAACTAGCAAAATTCTTTAAAACCATTCTATTTTGGGGGATAAATAATAGCTAAAGAAGGCTAAAAACAAAATAAACTAGCTAAAAAACCTTCATTTAAACGGTACTCCTACTAATGGAGCTCCTACTAATGGAGCTAGTGTCTAAGATGATCAATTGTTGGAAAGTTTGTACAACAAATTGAAAGATGCAAAAGAACACTTCCGCACCCAGAAATTTCGCACGAAGGCGATGAAATTATAAGGAAGGGAAAAAGACAGTAAAATTTACTACTTGCATTCTGTAGCTGAAGACCGATAGGTTAGAGCAAGATTACAAGAAAAATTAGGTTTCTAATTTTGGTAATTAAAACAGGCCCACGATTAAATTAGGTTTCTTTTTCGAGATTTACTTTTTTACAAGTAAACTACAAAATACTCAACATAATTCTTGGGCGAGCAAGGCCTGCCTTGGGCTTCATGGCTTTAGGCCTAAAAAAATGATAGATATTTAGGGCCCCAAAATATGCAGTAGTCCTATTTAGCACAGTACTATATACCAAAAAAAAAAACTCATCCAAAGATAAAATAAAGACCCAAGATACATCCAATCAAAGTAAGGCCAAAAAATACTTAGTGTTGTACTTGTAAATTAGAGAACTAAAGGGTCCATTTTTATCAAAAAAATTCATCTTACTAATTGAAATTAGGTTTTCCACAGTAAACACCATTGACCAATGAGTGCTTAACAAACAAAAAAAATCTCTATTTCGTTGCACGAGAATTTTGAATTTGAAAACCATTAAAAATCTATGCATGAGCATAAACATGAACGGTGCCAATACACCAAGTGATATATCAATTATTTCGAATGCACGTGGGATTCTTATTGATAAGTGCTCTTTTGTTTTGGAAAAAAGTAATTTATTTATTTATGCTTGTCCTAGAAATTTGTAGAAGACCTCATTTTTTATTATTGCTTTAGCCCTTCGAAAACTCAGGGCCGGCCTTGTGGGAGAGTACTTTCTCTTCATCTGATCAGAGGTTAGGGTAATCACAAGTACATCAAAATTTTCCCCTCTATTCTATATACCAGCAAAAACAATTATATCAGGGGTACTTCAATATTCTTTTACCACTGATGCATAACTTTTTTTTTAAAAATATAAATAAAAATGTTGTTGAATGCTATCCTTTCTTTTTAAATTTTGTACGGGAATTTTTATTACTATAGAAACTCTAAAGATTCTTGTAAATGAAGTCTTATTGACTGGGTGAGTTTCTCATGAAAAGACAGTTTTTTTATATTTCTTTGGCATATTTTTGGCATTTTCAAAAAAAAAAAAAATGAGTTCCGATTGTAATTCTTCATTTTTTCGATCCCTTACATTGAGACGAAGGGAATTGATATTTACACTCTCTTTTTTGTTATTCACTCTCTTTTTTGTATTTCACACTCTTTTGTTTATTAGTGTTGAAAGTGTATGCATTTTTTTTTTTGGCTAAAAGACAAAAAAGAAGTGCGGATAACAAAAAAGGGAGTATGAATATCAATTTCTGAGATGAATTCAATAATCCATAAAAATTTGATGTAAAACTAACCAACGCAAAAAAAAAAAAAAAAACCAATATATATATATAAGGCCGAGTGACTTTTTAGAAAAAATCCACCCTTATAAAGATTATAGATTACAAGATATAATCAATTGATGAGTAACACGAATTCTTAAAAAAGATAAATAAATTAGATCACATGGAGTACATCTTTAGAGAATTTCTATCAAATTTTTCATTAATTTTCAATTTTTAAACACCTCTTGTCCAGAAAAATAATTAATCTAAGAAATCAAATTCAAGAAAAAAAAACACCAAAATATAGAACTAACACAACAAAGTGATTTGGATGGTGAATATATTTGGATGAGTTTTTGAGAAATTTTTTGGATTATGAGTAGAGAGAGTGATGATTGGAAGTTGAGGTAATGAATGGAGAGAGAAATGAGAGTAAAGATTGGAGATAGAGGTAATGAGTAGAGAGAGAAATGAGAATAATAATTGAAAGTAAGGATAATGAATATTTTTTTAGTTGAATTTTTTTTTAAAAAAAAACTACAACCGAGCAAAGCACAAAACTGTGAAAAAGATCTTGAGATGAGGCTATTTCAGTCATTTGAGTTGGCTAGGTAGACCCATTCCAGATTCTTAAATAGGGACATTAAAAATAAGGACCTATTTTCAAATATAAAAATAATAAGTTTACGAAAATAATTTTTCAACTTTTTTGCAGGGTTTGATAGATCTCATTGAGATGTCTCAAATAAGATCCATATTGCATTTTTTTTATTCCAATAAGCCTATTATTTTTAAGCTTGAAAATTACAAATAAGTACTTATTTTTTAAGGGGTAAACCGAAACGGGGCCTAAATCATTGTACCAAAAGCCTGACAGCCATTTGAACATTTAATTGAAGACTCTCTACGGAGCACTATTGTCCGTCTTTTTGGGTTGAGAGTAGCATTTTCCTACTTAAAATTCTTGCAAATCATGATCAGAAATATTGGTTTGTGCCAATGAAGAGCGTTTCACTTCCGCTAAATTAGCAAATTCTTGACAATTACTATAATTATTATTGAAATAAATGAGATACAGAGAGAACCTATTCAACGACCAATGCCGACAACCTCTGTGGTGAACTGCGCCACAAACAATATGCCGTTGGTGAAGATGGTAGCTAGACCAGCTGCAGTAGTCACCGGACCGTCGGCGGCAGCTGGAGACACCGGCGGATGGATGTCCACCACGCGATCCACCGATGCCAGAAATAACTGGTCGTCACCGCCAACATTAGACGAAGCCCCGCGACAGTAACGGAGGAGGACGATTACCGCCAAGCCTATCCCGACAACGGCGGATAGGACTACTAGGGCGACAAGCATTGCATGCGCCATGAACAGAGTCGGAGAGAGAAAGACAGAAAGCAAGGGTTTTGTTGTTTGTTTCCTGCCCGGGGGGGGAATTGGAAGAGCCATGATTATAAGGCAATATTTTTCCAATTCAAGAGTATTTCAGCTGCAGGGAATCATACAAATATTTAATACTACCAAAGGGTTCATGTCATTCTGTGCCCGTGCTTTTTTTGTGCGATTGCCGTGCTCGTGCTTTTCCATGCCATTGTCATGCCCGTGCTTTTTCCGTGCCATTGCTGCGCTTGTGCCATATTTTCCAAAACAACACACCAACCATACCAACCAAGAGTAATTAGTGAAACACTAACTTCACTTGATAATTAATCTGGTTCGGAAAGAATACATTCACCAACACATAGAGAATTTGTTTCAATAGTTGCCCTAACCAAACGCCTTAATATCGCTTCATTGGAATCTAAATCTATTCATTTTTAGGCACAAAGTTGTAGCTAGAGTGCTTAACAAAATAAAAATAAAAATTTTCGTTTCGTAGCACAAGAGTTTTGAATTTCAAAACCATTAAAAATCTGTGCATGAGCATGAACATGAATGGTGCCAATACACCAAGTGATAGATCAATTATTCCGAATGCAAGTGTGATTCTTATTGATAAGTACTCTTTTGTTTTGGATAAAGTAATTTGTTTATTTTATGGTTGTCCTAGAAATTCGTAAAAGGCTTCATTTTTTTATTCTCTGGGCGCTTGAGGAGCACTATTGTCCGTGTTTTTGGGTTGAGAGTAGCATTTTATTACATAAATTGCTTGCTAATCATGATCAGAAACATTAGTTTTTGCCAATGAAGAGTGTTTCACTTCTGTTAAATTAGCAAATTCTTGACGATTACTATAATTATTATCAAAAATAAATGAGATAGAGAGAGACAGAGAGAGAACCTATTCAATGACCGATGCCGACGACCTCTATGGTGAACTGTGCCACAAACAATATGCCGTTGGTGAAGATGGTAGCCAGACCGGCTACGGCAGTCGTCGGACCGTCGGCGGTAACGGGAGACGCTGGCGGATCAATGTCTACCACGTGATCCACCGGTGCTGGAAATGACTGGTCGTCACCACCAACATTGGACGGAGCCCTGCGACAGCAGTGGAGCAGGACGATTACCACCAGGCCTATCCCAACAATGGCGGACAGGGCGACTAGGGTGAAGAGCATCGCTTGCGCCATGAACAGAATCGGAGAGAGAAAGAGAGAAAGCAAGATTTGTTGCTTGTTTTCTGCCCAAAGAGAGAGAGAGCGGGGAATGGAGTAGCCATGATTATGATGCGATGTTTTTCCAATTCGAGAGTATTCCAGCTGCAGGGAATCATACAAATATGTAATACTACCAAAGGGTTCATGTCGTTTCGTGAAGCGAAGTTGCGGTGGAGCTGCGACGGACCAGCGACGTCAATGGGGAGCAGCGGCGGCAGAACAGAAAGTGGTGGTGCGTTGCGGGACACCGACAATGCTGCTCAAGTGGAACTACTTCGACCGCAAAACAGAGAGCTCCAGAGTTGTTTCAACCCCTTCATCTCTCTTTCTCTCTAGCTCTCTCTCTCTCTCTATATATATATATGCATATATATTCTGTATTTGCTCTCTAGCTCTCCCTGTAACGACCCGGATTTTTGCCCTATTTTTTTTTAAATACAAATTTGAAATGTTAAATACTAATTCAATAATTAGTTAGATTAATTATTAAATTACATTGTTATGTGTATAATTGATATTATTTAGAAAATCGTATTCGAAATATATTATACTTTAGAGATATACATTCATCATTTATCCTTCCTATCTAAACCCTAGCTAGAATCCTATTGGAACTAATTCTCCACTTTCCTCTCACCCGCTCCCTTGGATAAACCCATCTCCCACATTCCCAATTGATTTGGCTGATAAAGAGGAGTGAGGAAAATAACTACTCTTCCACCTCTCTCTCCACTACTCCATATATTACTCCCCATCCTTATTTTCGGTAAGAAAGAAAAAGGAGAGAGATCAGAGGAACACAACCACCTCCTCTTCTAGTTTCATTTTTTTTTCCCCTTCGAGAGTGAGGTGCTGGAAAGGAACAAAGAAGGAAAATAAAAGAAGAGGAAGAAGACCACCGCTGGAATTCCTTCATTGCCGCTAACAAGTTCCACGTTTGAAATTACCGGCTTCATCCATCGTAGCTAGAACTCGAAGGACAAAGGTAGATTTTTCATTACCCCTTAACTCTAAGTATATTAAATGTGTTTTGTGGTATATTATCAAACCCATGTAAAGACAAAGCGGAACTTCCAAAAATTTATCGAACCAAACGATATCTTGCAGTGGTGACCCATGCACCTAGCAGCCGTAAGACTCGATTTTAGGACAAAAATAGATTTTAATCTTAAATTCAATGTTGATTGTAATGTTCCGTGATGGATCTGGTGTACTTACCTATTAATGTCATTGTATCTTTGCTAAAACCAATGCATGCATGAACAGGTGTATGCATTATTTTGGTTCTAATTGAAACGCTACAGAATTTTATAATGGAAAACCATAATTTCATAGTTGCCAGATGCTACATGACAACAATGAAAATCATATATATATAAAACTGGTGTTAGTGGAAAAGTTAAAAAAATTAATTTGAGTTTGCAGCAGGAAGAAATTTGAATCATTAATCTATTGTCTAAAAACTACCACGTAATTAGGCATAAAGTATTAAATAAATCTCAAGGATTCTTTTAGCAAAATATTTTACACTGGATTCTAGGATTTAAGCTCCAATTGTGTATAATACTCTATGTGTATTCCTTGTGCCTTTGAACTGTTGATAATAGTTCATTGTCTCGTATGCAATTATTCTGTTGTTTAAAATTATCGAGATTGGCTGAAAATTTAGTTTAGACTCTAACTCATTGGAGGTTGGTGTACGGTGGTTTAGTTATTTTGTGTATGTGGTAATATTATGATGTGTTGACTCGTCATTTGAAATGATTGCTTTGTCAACTAAGCCGAGAATGTACGTAGAAAGGACATTGGATGAGTTGTGGATTTGGACATGGTTAACGGAAAAAGGGAACAAATGAAAGGTTGTGGGCTTAGCAGGACCTCAGGGGTAGCCTGACAGGACCTCGTGTGATCGGGGGTAGCCTGGTAGGACCTTGAGGGCAGCCTGAAAGACCCGGTGTAGCTAGGGTGGCCAAGCAGAACCTCAGGGGTAGCTTGGCAGGACCTCAGGTATTGAGGGTAGCCTAGCAGGACCTTGAGGGCAGCCTGATGGACCTAGAATTGTGGGAGTGACCAAGCAGGACCTCAGGGGTGGCCTGGCAGGACCTCAGGTATTGAGGGTAGCCTAGCAGGACCTTGAGGGCAGCCTGATGGACCTAGAATTGTGGGAGTGACCAAGCAGGACCTCAGGGGTGGCCTGGCAGGACCTCAGGTATTGAGGGTAGCCTAGCAGGACCTTGAGGGCAGCCTGATGGACGTAGAATTGTGGGGGTGACCAAGCAGGACCTTAGGGGTAGCCTGGCGGGACCTCAGATATTGAGGGTAGCCTAGCAGGACCTTGAGGGCAGCCTGATGGACCTAGACTTGTGAGAGTAGCCTACTAGGACCTCGAGATGTTGAGGGTAGCCTAGCAGGACCTGTAAAGTATGTCTAGTGAAATTTTGAGTTTGGAACGTGGTGAATACTGTGGTATTGGAAAGATTATAGAAGTTGAGGTTCTGGAATATTCTTAAGTTGATGGTTATATGATGAAATAAGTTTTGTGCTATTCGATTCTTACCTCATTTTATTATAAATTTGATTGCTTGTAGAGTAAGGGTTAATGGGTAAGATTTATCTACTGAGTTTCAAAACTCATTATAGTGCCGTTGGGCTGGCGTTTCATGCCAGGTAATCAAGAAATCGAAGAACAGAATCTTCTACAAAATGATCAGTACAAGGCTGAGGACCTCCCAGCTGAGGAAGGGGAGTTTGTCGAGCCTTGAATGTCTTACCCTTAGAAGCTCTGTTAATTTAGAGTAATGTTATTTGAATTTTTAGAGTAATGTTATTTGAATTTCCAAAAGTGCTATCACATTTGTCAAACTCTGTTTTATTTTTGTTGAGTTGTAAGACAATTCAGTTGGTTTGAATTTGGTGTTTAAGGTTTCCGCTACTAAACTCTGTTTAATAAAATTTCATTTCTTATATATTAGTTTTATGAATTATTAAATCAGTTGAAAAAGATTTAATTAACGTATCCGAAAATCGGGGCGTTACACTCCCTCTCGCGCTCTGTCTCTCTACTGTATTTGCTCTCTAGCTCTCTCTCTCGCTCTCCCTCTCTATATTTTGTATTTGCTCTCTAGCGCTCTGTGTTTACTCTCTCTCAGACTCTCACTCTCACCCTTTTAAAGTAGTCAATTGCTTCCAGAGAGCTGCTTTTCCCACCCCCTTCTCTCTCTTGCCAAGAAGAGCAAAATGCCCCTAATTCCCACTCTTTTAATTTGGTTAACTCAAATAATAGTTTTAACTAAAATATGTTTTTTACATTAAAATTTGACTTTATATTTAAGGCTCCATTCTTTTGAACCTAACCTAAATTTGGAAACTTTGTCCTTAATTGATTTTTTTTTGCATTTATTAATTTTGCGTTATTGATTCGTCTCGATAAGAAGAATTGAAGAAATATTTTTTTTTAACTTTTACCCAAGCATTTTGAGAAATAATCACTTTTTGGCAAAATACTTGGGTAAAAGTAAAAAAAATTACATTTTTTCGCAAACCAGATTAACTACCAAATGGTTCATGTCGTTTCATGCTCGTGCTTTTTTCGTGCTGTTGCCGTGCTCGTACTTTTCCATGCCATTGTCAAGCCCGTGCTTTTTTCGTGCCATTGCTGTGCTTGTGCCATGTTTTTCAAAATAACACACCAACCATATCAACCAAGAGTAATTAGCGACACACTTTATTTACTGACTTGATAATTAATCTGGTTTGGAAAGAATGCATTCACCAACACACAGAGAATTTGTTTCAATGGTTGCCCCAACCAAACGCCTTAATATCACTTCATTGGAATCTAAATCTATTCATTTTGGGTTGACAGTAGCATTTTCCTACATAAATTGCTTGCTAATCAGGATCGGAAACATTAGTTTTTGCCAATGAAGAGCGTTTCACTTCTGTTAAATTAGCAAATTCTTGACGATTACCGCAATTATTATCGAAATAAATGAGATAGAGAGAGACAGAGAGAGAACCTATTTCACGACCGATGCCGACGACCTCTGTGGTGAACTGTGCCACAAACAATATGTCGTCGGTGAAGATGGTAGCCATACCGGCTACGGTAGTCGTCAGACCGTCGGCGGTAACAGGAGACGCTGGCGGATCAATGTCTACCACGTGATCCACCGGTGCTGGAAATGACTGGTCGTCACCACCAACATTGGACGAAGCCCTGCAACAGCAGTGGAGCAGGACGATTACCACCAGGCCTATCCCAACAATGGCGGACAGGGCGACTAGGGTGAAGAGCATCGCTTGCGCCATGAACAGAATCGGAGAGAGAAAGAGAGAAAGCAAGATTTGTTGCTTGTTTTCTGCCCAAAGAGAGAGAGAGCGGGGAATGGAGTAGCCATGATTATGATGCGATGTTTTTCCAATTCGAGAGTATTCCAGCTGCAGGGAATCATACAAATATGTAATACTACCAAAGGGTTCATGTCGTTTCGTGAAGCGAAGTTGCGGTGGAGCTGCGACGGACCAGCGACGTCAATGGGGAGCAGCGGTGGCAGAACAGAAAGTGGTGGTGCGTTGTGGGACACCGACAATGCTGCTCAAGTGGAACTACTTCGACCGCAAAACAGAGAGCTAAAGAGTTGTTTCAACCCCTTCATCTCTCTTTCTCTCTAGCTCTCTCTCTCTCTCTCTCTCTCTATATATATATATATATATATGCATATATATTCTGTATTTGCTCTCTAGCTCTCCCTCTCGCGCTCTCTCTCTACTGTATTTGCTCTGTAGCTCTCTCTCGCTCTCCCTCTCTATATTCTGTATTTGCTCTCTAGCGCTCTGTGTTTACTCTCTCTCAGACTCTCACTCTCACTTTTAAAGTAGTCAATTGCTTCCAGAGAGCTGCTTCTCCCACCCCCTTTTCTCTCTTGCCAATAAGAGCAAAATGCCCCTAATTCCCACTCTTTTAATTTGGTTAACTCAAATAATAGTTTTAACTAAAATATGTTTTTTACATTAAAATTTGACTTTATATTTAAGGCTCCATTCTTTTGAACTTAACTTAAATTTGGAAACTTTGTCCTTATTTGATTTTTTTCGCATTTATTAATTTTGTGTTATTGATTCGTCTCGATAACAAGAATTGAAGATATATTTTTTTTAACTTTTACCCAAGCATTTTGAGAAATAATCACTTTTTGGCAAAATACTTGGGTAAAAGTAAAAAAAATTACTTTTTTTCGCAAACCAGATTAACTACCAAAGGGTTCATGTCGTTTCATGCTCGTTCTTTTTTCGTGCTGTTGCCGTGCTCGTACTTTTCCATGCCATTGTCAAGCCCGTGCTTTTTTCGTGCCATTGCTGTGCTTGTGTCATGTTTTTCAAAACAACACACCAACCATATCAACCAAGAGTAATTAGCGACACACTTTATTCACTGACTTGATAATTAATCTAGTTTGGAAAGAATGCATTCACCAACACATAGAGAATTTGTTTCAATGGTTGCCCCAACCAAACGCCTTAATATCGCTTCATTGGAATCTAAATCTATTCATTTTTAGGCGCAAACTTGTAGCAGGAGTGCTTAATAAAAAATATAAAAAAATCTCCGTTTCGTAGCACAAGAGTTTTGAATTTGAAAACCATTTTAATTGAAGAAAATATAAATGGTATCTAGATTTTATAAACTCTAAAATATCTAACTTTAGAAACTCTAGAATATACTTGTGAAATATTTAGAATTTTTTGTGAGAATTAGTCATGTGTAATTCTAGAATTATCCATATCTTTGAATTAAAGTCTTCCATGGAGTACTATAAATAGAGATGAGTTCTAGCTTTTTGTATCAACCAAAAAAATGTTGAGTTCAAGTGTCTAATTCCCCACTCGTTTAGTATTCTCCCTTTTTTCAAAAATCTTGTTCAACTGAGCAATAGAAATTCCTACTCTTCCAACAAACATATCTTAAGATATGCAATACGTATCCCGATACGATCTATATAATTGAAAACACTGGTTTTGGGTTAGCCCAAGGTAGAATCAATTCCTGGTTCTGCCCTTGAATGAAATATAATACAACACCAACTGTGATCAACTAAAAAAGCCGTTTCTCAATTACCTGATAGGTTGTAGATCATTTACAGGTAAATTTTCTTGATTACAAGGAGTATCAGTATTAGTTCTCCAAATCATAAGTATAGTGATCAAAAATCGAGCGAGAAAACTATTTCATGTCGTATCAGACAAACACCACAGCAAATTTTGTTACTTACCAAAAAAAAATATATATATATATATACACACAAAGTAAACCATCTTCCATTTTGTACAAATACCTTAAATCCAGTCACATTCATGAATAATCTTTTTCCGCCAACTTTTTTTCGAGTGCTGCTCTTTTGGCTTTGATTCCTTCCAATGCGCGTTCTGCTCTGGCCTCATTTTCTTCTCGTTCTCGCTTATCTCTCTCCCACGTGGGGATCCCTTCTTCAAACTACTGCCCTTATTTTTCTCTCTTATTGCTGCTTGTAGTGTGTCATATGCCTTCTTGTGTTGCCCGTTGAACAACTTCAATGTACGCCTGCATGGCCTTTTTTTTACCCTGTATTTCCTCGGCCGTAAGTGATCGCTTACAACTCTCTATAACAAAAAAAAAAATTAGCTACAGAATTCTATTAGCACTAAACTAATAACAACAAAAACCTAATTACTGATTACAAACAAAAGAGATGGATCGTAATGGCAATGGCGGCCCCGAAGAAGTGGGTTTCTTTGTGTTCGTTTCTTTTTCTCCTTCTTCTTCTTTCTCTTCTCTCAGTTTCCACTACACAGTGGAGAGAGAAACTGAAAGACCCGCAGAGAGAGAAGGGGTTTGTAATGGCAATGGCGGCCTTGAAGAATTTCTCTCTATTTATTTTTTCTCCTCATCCTGTTGCTCGTCGGAGTCGTCGCGATTGTGCAAAGGGACCAAACCTCTGCTTGAAGGTAATTTCCTCTCTCTCTCTCTCCCTGTGACTCGTCGGTACTCTACGTTTTTCCAAATAGCTTACTCACTGTTTTTTTCAAACCAAAATCAAGCTTCACTGTTCGTGTCAATTGTTGAATTATTAGGTACTAAGTTTGTATTTGCTCTGCGTTAATTGTTTTTTGACAAAATTCTCCCAAATAGCTAGCGAATTGCAGTTTTCCTCTGTTATTTCCCGCTAATTAGCAGGCACTATTCGCTAAAGGCTTTGTTTGGAACACATGGAAAAGAAAAGAAAGGAAAGGAAAATGAGAGGAACAAATTATTATTCATTGAACTTAAAATTTTTATTTTCTTCTCTCTTTCTCTCCCAACCAAACAATGGAAGGGAAAATCTAAATTGGTCCACATTTTCATTTCTGAGCTTCTCCATTTCACCGTCGATTTATTGATTCAGGTCAACCTCTGGTTCTAAATAGAAATCTAGAGAGAGAAAGACAGGGAGGAGGGGATTTTAGAGAGAGAAAGGGTTTGTGACTTTGTGTTGCTAAATTTTTACCGTTGTTGACAGGAACAAAGAAACAGTGGATTTACAGAGCTCCAACAACTCATCATCAATGGCGGCCACAAGGTAGGTTAGTAGGAGCCCAACGCCGTTCACCGCATTGGGTTTATTGAAATCTCAGCCGTCAATTTCTCTGTAAAAAGAGTGTGCGCGACCAAACATAGTCTAATGATTCTGTCACAGAGAGAGAGAGAGAGAGAGACAAGATGGGTGTCGTGAAGAGAAGTCGCGGTGGAGCTGTGACGGACCAGCGACGTCAGTGGGGAGCAGCGGCGGCGGAACGGAAGTGGTGGTGCGTTGCCGGGACACCGGCAATGCAGCTCGAGTGGAACTACTTTGACCGCAAAATAGAGAGCACCAGAGTTGTTTCAACCCCTTCATCTTTCTCTCCCTCTCTAGCTCTCTCTCTCTCTCTATTCTGTATTTGCTCTCTAGCTCTCTCTCTCTCTCACTCTCTCTCTCTACTGTATTTGCTCTCTAGCTCTCTCTCTCTCGCTCTCCCTCTCTATATTCTGTATTTGCTCTCTAGCGCTCTGTGTTTACTCTCTCTCTCAGGCTCTCACTCTCACCCTTTTAAAGTGGTCAATTGCTTAAGTGGTCAATAATTGAGCGCCTCATAGCAAATCAGGTGGAAAATATCGCCCATATAGAATTAAGTGGTCATTTTGTTCTGTTAGTATTTTTCTCGTTAGAAGATTTTCTATTAGGAAATTAGTATGCAAATATTTTCTGGGGGTTTCTGATTATGGAATTATTATGGGAATACTTTTACGGGGATTCTACATTCTGGATAATCAGATGCTACATCATCGATCAGAAGGAATTTGTACAAGATAATCCTAATGGCGTATCATTTATTTACTCTCGTCTTTAGAGAAGCAGGCCACATCCAACGCCCATGGGTCGAAATTTGTTTTTTTGCTAACATAAAACAATCGTCAAGAGAGGCATATCTGAAATAAGAACTCACCCAAAGGAAAAACAAAAGGTTTCAGTTAATCCACAACCACTTGTTTCCTCTCTTTCTTTTTGTGTTTTCCTTTTGCTGTTTATTCCCTCATTTATCAGTTCCATCCCGTCATCATTTTGAGTTCTAGTTTTTTGGCTTGTGTTCTGAGCAGGCAGAACGGGTATTCAAAGAACCAACTAGGTACTCAGAACTAGCGGATCCGCTTCTCCAAGGGAACTTCACTCCCAAAAGCTTGAACCAAACTGTTGCAGTTGCTGCCATGTGTCTCCGCGATGATGCCTCTGTCCGTCCTTTGATGACCGATGTGGTCACTGCTCTTAGTTACCTTGGGCAGGGACCGGATGCAGGGACCGTTTCACCGTTGTCAGCCCCTTCTTCTCCGTTTGATGATAGGTCGGCTGAGAATGGAAAAGAGAACAATCGCGATGAAGTCAGTGCAAGGGAGCGCCAGCGAGCAGTCGCTGAAGCCATAGAATGGGGTTCAAATTAGAGGCGGGACCAAATGAGTGCACTGGCTGCAACTGGTTCTTCTGAGCAATGAACTTATCTATTTGTTTCCTTGCATTCGCCATGCAAAGTTCCACATTCAGATTTATAGAATTCCGAGAAAAATAAATTTTAAGATGAATTGCTTTAAATGACTGTAGACTACTTTTAAAATATCAAATTTCTCTTATAGTCTCTTTTCGAACCTCATATATATAACGAGCATTTGGCCAGCAGCAATGGGTAGAGATATTTACCTCCGTTACATTAACCTACACGTAAAATATTTCTCGAATGAAGAATCATCAATCTTTCCCAGAGCGGATCCAAAAAAATAAGTTAACTAGCAAAATTCTTTAAAACCATTCTATTTTGGGGGATAAATAACAGCTAAAGAAGGCTAAAAACAAAATAAACTAGCTAAAAAACCTTCATTTAAACGGTACTCCTACTAATGGAGCTAGTGTCTAAGATGATCAATTGTTGGAAAGTTTGTACAACAAATTGAAAGATGCAAAAGAACACTTCCGCACCCAGAAGACAGTAAAATTTACTACTTGCATTCTGTAGCTGAAGACCGATAGGTTAGAGCAAGATTACAAGAAAAATTAGGTTTCTTTTTGGTAATTAAAACTGGCCCAAGATTAAATTAGGTTTCTTTTTCCAGATTTACTTTTTTACAAGTAAACTACAAAATACTCAACATAATTCTTGGACGAGTGCTTACTCTTCATCTGATCTGAGGTTAGAGTAATCACAAGTACATCAAAATTTTCCCCTCTATTCTTCATACCAGCAAAAACCATTATATCAGTGATGCTTCAATATTCTTTTACCACTAATGCATAACTTTTTTTTAAAAAATATAAATAAAAAAATGTCGTTGAATGCTATCCTTTCTTCTTAAATTTTGTACAGGAATTTTTATTACTATAGAAACTCTAATATTCTTGTAAATGAAATCTTATTGACTGGGTGAGTTTCTCATGAAAAGACATAGTTTTTTATGTTTCTCTGGCTTATTTTTGGCATTTCAAAAAAAAAAATTTTGAGTTCCGATTGTAATTCTTTACTTTTTCAATCCCTTATTTTTGAGATGAAGGGAATTGATATTCACACTCTCTTTTTTGTACTTCACACTCTCTTTTGTTTTTTAGTGTTGAAAGTGTATGCATTTTTTTTTTTTGCTAAAAGACAAAAAAGAAGTATGGATTACAAAAAAGAGAGTGTAAATATCAATTTCCGAGACGAATCAATAATCCATAAAAATTTGATGCAAAACTAACCAACGCGAAAAAAATAACCAAATACAAAAAAAAAAAAAAAAAGGCCGAGTGACTTTTTAGGAAAAACTCACCCAATAAAGATTATAAATTACAAGATATAATCAATTGATGAGTGATACAAATTCCTAAAAAAGATAAATAAATTAGAACAAAGGAAGTACATCTTTAGAGAATTTCTATCAATTTTTTCATTAATTTTCAATTTTTAAACACCTCTTGTCAAGAAAAATAATTAATCTAAAAATCAAATTTAGGAAAAAAATACCAAAATTTAGAACTGACTCAACAAAGTGATTTGTAAGGTGAATGTGTTTGAATGAGTTTTTGAGAAATTTTTTGAATTATGAGTGGAGAGAGAAATGAGAATAATAATTGGGAGTAGAAATAATAAGGTGCAGTTTCGCTTTCTTTTTAAACCTTCTTTTCAAAAAGAGTGTAATATCAAGCTCAAATATAATGAAAATAAAAAATATTTTCTTAATTTTTTTTACACCGTTTAAAAGATCTCAATGATATCTATCAAACAAAATTCATATTGGTTGGAAAATTATTTGTGTAAACACATGATTTTTGAGTTTAAAATTACCTTCTTTTTTTAAAAGTTTCTTTTTAAAGAAACTGGAAAGGGGCCTGAGTGGAAAGAGAAATGAGAGTAATGATTGGAGATGAGTGTAACGCCCCAACTTTTCGGAGGTAAAATAAAATAATTCTTTAGGAAAATTTTGCTAAATAAATATGATTTTCCAAAATAAATGTTTAGCTATAACAATCACAAAAAAAATTTACTGATTCAAATACATTATCTTCAGAGCTGACTCTAGGCTTGACACGAATCCCGAGCATACTTGATCTCTATTCCTGATGTTCTTTCCACGTTGACCTGCACCATCATTGAATCCTGCGCCCTCTGGCAAATTGATTGCCGAAGCAAACGATTTGCCAGGATACAGACGTATCCGTGAGTGATAAATCATCCAGTAGAATAATCCAACCCAACCACCCCTCTTACTTTACAACTAGCAAACAGCAGGATAATAGTAATGCGAAAAAGTAAAACAGAGTTTGATCCACATAAATCGGTTTATTACTATCCATTAACTTGACGTGTAATCTAAGATCTCCTCCGCGGGATCTTTCCTCCCCAACCGCTAGTTATGTCCTGTCCCATGAGCTCACTTTCTTTTGCTGTCGCGGATTGCACTTCAGTTATGTACCTAGCGTGTATCCCTCTCATTACAACAACTCATTACAACAAAAGAAAGCTTATCATGCCCGAATCATAAAGGGTTCGCCTATCTTATGCACCACTTCACAATCATCACTGGGCTTACTTTGCCAGTTTCAACTCATCACTGGACTCTCGCCAGTATCAATTCATCAATCACCACTGGGCTTACTTTGCCAGTTTCAAACCATCACATCCAACTCATCACATTCAAAATCTCGCCTGCAGGCATTCTAAAAATAAAAACTTTTCATTTCATCCATTACCTAGCATTGTCTAATATGAACTCTATTCGTATACCACCCCATGTCTCTAGGGTCCAATCTAACATATAAATCAAGAATTGGTGCAATATAAAATTAAATCAAATAATAACTTAAAACAATTAACGAGCAATGGAATCACACAACTTTTTATGAATGGGCCGTTGCCCTTATTCTTGTATAGCCACTATGTCAATAACGAAGAACTTTTATAAAAATAAATTTAAAAAAAATATTTTCTAGGCTCTCATTAATTATTTCTAAGAAATTAGATTGATTAAAAACTAATTAAATACATTAATTAGGTAAAAATATCAGAATAATTATCATGACCTTGATAAGAACCTTAAAAGTCCTATACAACACGTTCAGTATCAATAATCGAGTTTAGAGGGTTGCGAGACTATACTAATAACCAAAAATACGATGTCGGTACATTAACCGTATTTAATTATAGGACTAAACCATGATTCTGTTAACATTACTAGGGCCGAAATTAAACATTTGAAAGTAAAAAAAAAGGTTTTGAGTGAGGAACTTACTATTATTTGGGCCAATATACTATACTAATGAAATTAGAAGGGGCAAAGTGTAGTTTTTTACAAAAAATTGAAACCCAGGAGATTGTTTTCACTGTTCAACGCTGGAAAACAGAGGAAAGAACATATATTTGGCCGTGCGACGTACGATTCAATTTCGTCAACTCCGGGACATTAAAACTAATACGTAAGCACATCATATTATATTTAGAAAGGGTAGAGGAGGGATTATAATACCTTAGTTCCGGTCGAAAAGCAAGAAACGGGTTCCGAAACGGTTTTGGTAAAGTGGAGATGACGACGAAGAAACGGGGCACCGGGCTGATTTTTGGTGATTGGTTCGGTGATGCCCAGGCACGGGTGGGAGAGGCATAACTTGAATTGGCGTTCGGATGGGTGCCGGTCTGAGACCCAATTCGTTTTCTCTCTCTAGACTTCCATTGACGGAGCTCGGATTCTCTCTCTCTTTTTCCTTTCTTTCTTTTTGAATTTCTTTCTTTCTGAATTTCAATGGTTGTGGGAGTCTGTTTGCTGTGTATTTCGGAGGTGGGAGAGGTAGGTTTTATATAGGCATCGAACCGGGCCGTGATTCGCCGAAACGGGTGGCGGGGACCTGGTTTGAAGTGCGGGCTGACTTGGGGCGCAAGGTGGGAGAGGATAAGGGCGCCGAAATGGAAGGGATAAGGGTGGCTGAGTGGGCCAGTTGCATGGAGAGGAAGAGAATTGCATGGGGAGAGGGAGAGGCGGCAGAGAGATGAGAGAGGGTTGGTGAAAAATACTAATGTACATGTGGAACACCAATGCAGTAAATTTAAACTAACGTAGAATATAATTTGATGATTAATTAACTAACTTTATAAAGAAAATAATTTTCGTATAAAATTATGATTTGACTTGTTAAAATTTTTGGATCACTGATAGATACTAGTCAGTTTAAAATTTAGAAAATAAATTTTTAATCGAGAAAAAAAAATTACAGCAAAAATTAGGGTCGTTACAATGAGGGTAATGAGTGAAAAGAGAAATGAAAGTAATGATTGAAAGTAAGGGTAATGAATATTTTTTGAGTTGGAAATATTTTTTTAAAAAATTAAAACCGAGCAAAACACAAAACTGTGGAAAAGATCTTGAGATGAGGCTATTCCAATCATTTGGGTTGGCTAGGTAAGCCCCGTTTCAAATTCTTAAATAAGGACTTAAAAAATAAGGATCTATTTTCAAATTTTAAAAAAATAAGGTTTACGAAAATAATTTTTTAATTTTTTTGCAGGGTTTGATAGATCTCACTGAGATATATCAAATAAGATCCATATTGTATATTTTTTTATTTCAATAAGCCTATTATTTTTATTAAACTTGAAAATTATAAATAAATACTTATTTTTTATTTTTTAAAGGGTAAACCGAAACAGGGCCTAAATCATTGTACCAAAAGCCTGAGAGCCATTTGAACATTCAATTGAAGACTCTCTACTTTGGGTGCGTGAGGAGCACTATTGTCCGTCTTTTTGGGTTGACAGTAGCATTCTTCTCCTACTTAAAATGCTTGCTAATCATGATCAGAAACATTGGTTTGTGCCAATGAAGAGCGTTTCACTTCCGTTTTTGTACGTTTTCCATGTGAACCGACAGATTCATCTTTCTTCTTTACTGATTATCTACAACCTGTTATCACTCCTCAAACTATTGTGTGATTTGCGATTACAATGGCATCATTTTCTGTTTTACAAAACGAAAAATTAACCGCCTCGTTTCTTTGAAAGGGCTGGACTACTTGCATAACGGGAGTGATCCAAGAATAATACACCGCGATGTGCAATCCAGCAACATACTTTTGGACGCAAATATGAATGCCAAGGTCTGTGACTTTGGTCTCTCTAAGCAAGTAACTTGGGCCGATGGGACTCACGTAACCACTGTTGTCAAGGCACCGTTGGGTACATTGATCCTGAGCAGGAGCGGAGGCACATGAGGAGAAAGGAGGGCGGCCGACCCCACTAGCTGCCAAATTTTCATGGGGATAGATATAATTTTTACTCTATTTTTATTAGTTTGACCCCAAATTTTTTATAGGAATATGTATAATATTGCTATTTTGACCCCACAAAAAATCTCTAAATTGTCCCAACTTATTTTAAGTGCATAGAAATCCTAAGTGTTCTCTTCTTTTCAAGAGTGAATAGTGCTAAAAATGAGACTATCATGTATTATTTTTTCAAATAGAACAAGTCTTTTGGGGCTAATAGTGAGGCAAAAATGAATTATTAGTGCATATCAATCTTATAATTAACCTTTTAATTTAGTTATTTTTGAATTTATGCGTAGAAAAAATATATTGTTCACACCAAGCTCCAAATATCCAGCACAATTAAAATAGCTACTACTATTAGTTAAATGCAAAACTTCAAACAAAATCTTGACCATTGCTTTTGTTTCCCCACTGTTTGTCATCATCCGATCTAAAAACTAAACCCACAACAACTTTACACACTTGTGCAAATCCTCTACTATTTTCTCTTAGCCCCCAGTCATTCATGGTACTTAAAAGGGGTGGCCAGACCATTGAGGCAGCAACCCCGTGGCTTGAAAATAGCTTCCCTACCAGCTTTGGCAAACTCAATTTCAGATGAACAAACCCAAGCTCATGTCGCACAAAGAAAAGGGTAAAAGAAGAAAAAGGAAAATAAAGCTTAGAAGATACTCGGGCATTAGGATTAAGGCACTAGTAGTTAAACATTAATACTATCCCTGTTCATATACACATCAGATAAAAGACTAGTCCATTTCATTTGTATATATACATCATTCCATACTACTTCATTCAGTCATTAATTAAACTTAATATAAACTAGTCTAGAAGCATTCAACCATCTTAACTTCCATAACTTCACTTTATTTAGTTAGCCATCATTTATCCCCATCATCTCAAGCATCGATAGAAGCATTAATCGTCAACAGCTGCAAATTACACATATAACACCAAAATTAGCACCTTAATTTAACTCTCAAGTGATGCTTAAAACAATAATTACCCAATTTTTAGTCAATTGATTTTGAATTGAAACATTCAAATAGTATCAAAGCTAGGCTTTCAATCAAGATTCCCTATTTACATCTCCATGTGTGTTGGGTTGCATGTGGAGGGAAGGGAATACAATTTACCCCACCTGGGCCTCTTCGGTTAAATGAAACGTACGTCCTCATGGCAAATTGTTCTTGAGTTGGAGGCTTTAGAAAAATTGCCACATTAAGAGCTCTATACAAATTTCACACTTACGGTCAAAGTTAAAGAGCTTCTTGGTCGACTGGGTTTTTTGGTTTCCTAGGAAATTTTAAACTTCCTTCAAATCTTTTGACCTAGCTCTTTGTGTTTGATATGCATCCAATCTGTTTTGCTTGGTCGTTGTTTTTACTCCCCTCCTGATCAAATAACACTCATTCATAGTTACGAAAAAAACTAAAAACTAGGTCTCAAAATTAGCAAACTCTTGATGATAACTGTAAATATTATTGAAATAAATGAGACAGAGAGAGAACCTATTCAACAACTGGTGCCGACGACCTCTGTGGTGAACTGCACCACAAACATATGCCGTTGGTGAGGATAATAGCTAGACCGGTTGCGGCAATCACCGAACCGTTGGCGGCAGCGGGAGATGCTGGCAGATCGATGTCCACCACGTGATCCACCAGTCCCGGAAACAACTGGTCGTCACCACCAACATTGGATGAAGCCCCGCGACAGCAGCGGAGGATGACAATTACCGCCAGGCCTATCCCGACAATGGGGGACAGGACGACTAGGGCGACGAGCATTGCATGCGCCATGAACAAACGGGGAGAGGGAGGAATGAAGGAGTTGGGAGAGAGAGAGAGAGACAGAAAGCAAGGGTTTTGTTGTTTGTTTCCTGCGGGGAAGAGGGAGGGGGAATGGAGGAGCCATAAGGCGATGTTTTCCAATTCGAGACTATTTCAGCTGCAGATATGTAATAATATGAAAGGGTTTCGGTGAGATGTTTAAAGAGTGTGATTTTGTTCACCCTCCTTACAAGATGGTGAACAAAACTCTCTTTCCTATTCGCATATCTTAAGATATGTTTGTTGGAAGAGTAAGAATTTCTATTGTTCAGTTGAACAAGATTTTTGGAAAAAAAAGAATATTATAGAGAGTGGGGAATTAGACACTTAACTCAACTTCTTTTTTTTGGTTGATACAAAATAGCTAGAACTCATGCCTATTTATACTACCCCATGGAAAACTCTAGTACAAAGATATTTTCATACAAGATAAACTTTGAAATAATTCTAGAATTACACATGTGACTAATTCTCACAAAAAATTCTAGATATTTCACAAGTATATTCTAGAATTTTTAAAGCTAGATATTTTAGAGTTTCGAAAAACTAGATACCATTTATATCTTCTTCAATAATATCTTCTATCTTTGGATTTTGACGACTGGACTTGTTTAAACTTATCTTTCTTGTGTCAAATACTAAATTTAGTTTATGTTTCAACAATGTTAATCATAATTAATAGTCAATTAAAAAGTAGATATACCTAATACCACCAACAAATTATGCTTACATTTTAAAAAAATTAAGATACAAAATTTCAAATCTCTCAATTGGAACCTATTATATTAAGATTTTCTGTATCCTTTGTTAGGGAAAGAAAAGTCAAACAAAATACAATCAAAGTATGATTCTTTCTACTATACAAGCCATACATTGAGGTTGAATGTCTATCAAATAATTTGAAAGATTCCATAATTAGATCAAACAGCTTAAATTAATGCATTCGGGGTTCCGCTTTTTGAAATAAGGTCCAACTTTTTCCCAATAAAAAATCAGACGATACGTACTGAATTAGGATACGCGTATAAATTGTAGGATACACAATCGTATAGTATAATTTCTATACAAAAAGGATGCAGGGTGGAATACGTATCGTTCTCCGAATGAGACAATACAAATCGTAGGATATGTGTCATGTATTGTAGGTATTTAACAACTATTGGCAAAACAATGTATATAATATGCATACGGGCAATCTCTAATAAATAAGGTTTGTAATCCAATCCATGCACCGCACGTATGGCTAGTATCATCATACCATTGACCTTGCATATTGTAAACTGGTGCTTACTCGTGCCTGAAGGTACGGCTTGAACGCTCAATAAAGTTCTACCGTATATGAGTTTTACTTCCATAACAAATAAAATCAATATGGATTGTGTCGATTACCATATATATCAATTAAAGTACGTTTTGCTTCCATAACAAATAAAATCAGTCCAAAATCAATCCTTTTATATAAGTAAGTGTTTAGAAAATTGATCTTAACCATTGGTAGTGGATGATCTAAATTTATAGAAACTCTAAACATTTGCTAACCATAGGATTTAGAAATGAATGGTCTAGATTTATAACTACGTATATAAGATTTAAAAACTGAGCTCTATTATTATATAGATGTTCAGATTGTAACGAGTGTAAACATTGGATATCTATTTCTTAGGAGTTAATATAATAGTGACTTTAAATGCACAATATGAAAAAGTCACTCCCGTTAAAATTCTTGGACTTCAACAAATCTCAAAAAATGCTTCAGATTTTTTGTTGTTATTACATTATAATTTAAACCTAAAAAAATAAGATTGTAAGAACTAAAAATTTAAAATTTAAGCACACCGGCCAGTGATCAATGAAAGATTTAAGGATTTTAATAGTAGCATGTTTACCTTGTTGGAGACTAGGATAATGTTCCAACTTCATTAAGAGTGATGGACTCTAAGATTGAAGAATGAAAGCCCAATTTTTTGGTTTAGCATAAATCCTAGATGTCAGTCCTTGGCCCAATTTGAAAGATGGTAGCTTAATGAACTCATTTTGATTGACATATTGACCAACGGGTAGATTTTTTTTTTTTTTTTTCAATCGTCATACATCAGCGGGGGTTAGTAGGGGGTGTTAGAGTTAGCACAGGGAGTCCAGAAGCTATCCATAGCTTGGGACCCCAGGGTATTGCTCCTGCAGGAGTCGAACCCAAGACCTCCCCCTTGGGGGAGAGATGAAATTTCTTAAGTCAATTTAACTGGGTTTTCAACTCTGAACAATCAACAAGAACCCCTGCCCTTGACAGTAGTAGAGAGGGAGAGTACGAGGGAGAAAGTAGAAAGAAAGAAGTAGGAAAGAGGGAGAGAAAATAGGTTGGTGGCGAATTGGGCTAAAAAAAAAAAAAAAAAAAAGAATTGATCAAAACTTGTACATATATATATTTTTTTTTTTTGGTTTTTATCAAAGTGACCTAGGCTGTAGCCCACCTTAGCCTTGAAGTACTTCCGCCCAAAGTGATGTTGTGGTGAACAAAATCGCACTATGTTGAACTGTTGATGGTCAAGCGTCTGGGCAGGAAGAGAGGGGGAAGAAGGAGAGGATAAATTTTTGGGTGTTAATAAATTTTTGGGTGTTAATAGGTACACGCACACGTCGTACACCACGCACACGCAATGCCACAAAATCAAAATGTCATATGTTGGATTTAGAGGACTGTCCATAAGAACAAAGTAGGGTTACCTACGGATCGGTTTGATGCGGATCGGTCCGGTTCCCAATTTGATCCTCTTGCTGCAGATTGTCGTTTTTTTTTCCATCCATCAATTGTCCATTTTGTCATTTGGTTGGTTTGATTTGGACGGTTTCAGCGGCTTTTAATATGCAATTTATTTTTAAGGAGAACGGGGCGCGGCCAGCGGCTGCGAACATGGTGATGGATCCAGAATTTTCCTGTAGGGAGGTCACTTCTTTAGGACCAACCATATACGTTTGAAAGTCGTAGGCGAACACACATCTACTTTTGTTATTTAACCCGAAATTGAGTGTGCGTGTGTATATATATGTATGTACGTATGTCATATAATTTTCTTGTTAGTGTGTGTTAATATATTGTTTGTAGAGAAAATAAACAAATGTAAAATATTCGAGAAAATAAGTATTTTTTTAAACTTTACGTGGATCTTATAGTCATAATAATTGATTTGCGTTGCAATCGTCATAATTGTAAATGGCTCTATGGTACCATTGCTACATGAGAAGATGGAAAATGTTGGCACAGGATTTAATCCTCCGTCAAACACAAGAAGGCGCAACACCTTACCACTGTAACCATTGAGCAGATTCATATGTTTTCGGGATATTTTTTTACTATATATTACTCCCTCCGTTTCAATTTATTTGTTCAATTGTCAAAATTCGTGTCTTTCAAGAAAATGAAATGTGCAAGAAATTAGGATTGGGGGTTCGACTTCCAAATTCATGTCGGATGGAGACGGAGTTCGTGTTACTAGACCACTACTTCTTCATCTGATGTAAAACAAAAACAGTACACCTCAAAATCGACTCAAAACTCCCAAGAAACCAAAGAGGAATTGGAATTGCGATGCTACTCTATGAATACTTTTTACGGTCTGACAAAAAGATCCAAGATCCTCATAGTGCAATAATACATTCTGATATATTGTTCTGTTTTAATTAATACCATCCACTGTGACAATAATAACCAAAGAAAAATTAAAATTCTTCGTTCGACGAGTACTTGTCGATCGACGTTCACCAAGAAATAATCAAACAATAGAAAACCAACTTACTATAGTTAAACAGCTTACGAAATAGTACCATCTCGAACCTGCAGAATTTCAAAAGAAAGAACAAAATTTCGGAACCCAATTAACCCAATTTATAAATCGAATCTTGAATATCTACAAGATTTCCCATTTACGCATGCAACCCTTGAAGATGAAAACGCAGAGAAACTCTTCTCTTTTCCATTTATCTCCTTATTCATAGGCCAAGCATAGGCCAAGTGGATGAGGAGGAGGAGGTGGAACCAACCCACAGTGGAAAAACTAGGGCTGCCCGATTGATCGGTTTTGGGCGGAATCGATCCGCTCGCAGTGGTTTGTCGGTTTCTTCATCTGTACCCTCTGTGATTGTTGACCGATCGATTTAGTCAGTTTGAATGCAGTTTTGAGCTGGTCGTTTTGGACGGTTTGGGCTTGAGTTACACTACACCATCCAAAACAAATCAAAGTCGATATCTAGTACTTAAATGTATTGATTCTGACAAACCAAGCAATTCGATTGATAGGATGATATCAATTGTTGATAAAATTCACTCATTCCAATCGGATGCACATCTGAAATTTATACTAAATATTAGTAGTAGTTAACTAGCCAAGAACAATAAATAATTAACGCACCACGGAAAAGTCATAGGCATAAAATAAATTAATAAAACTTGTGAGGTTAATTTCGTCCTCAACTCGAGTAAAAATATATAATCACCTAATGACAAAACTCCATTGCGGAAAATAAAAGTCTTACAAAATCTAAAAAGACTTGAGCACTTTATTTCTTCTGCAAACTTTGCTTCTATTTACCAGCCTTGGAACGTTGTGATCTTGATTAGTCCCCAAAACCCTACTGCCTTTTTATTAGGAGAAAAAACTTTTTTACAGTCGAGCCGTAAATATACTTTACGCGCCTAATCGCACGTGTTCAAAAGTCTTTTGGACGGTCCGGATTTAAAAACACTGTTCACAAGAAGAGTTTTTTTTAAATCTAGACCATTGATTTCTAAAACGGACGATTGAAATTGTGCGGAACCGTGAAAAATTCTCTTTTTTATTACTACTAGTATAGTTGGCTACTGTTACCTTACCATAACACACTTCTAAAAGTTCCCTAATTGCCTTGGGTCATCTCCGAACCCTTCGCCACTTTTTTTTTTTAATATATCAAATTTGAGTAAAATTTTTGGCCAAAAATTTGATTCAAGGAAAGAATGACACAAAAGGCATTTTAGAATTTATGGAATGTTATCGTCGAAAATTTGGTGAAGGAATTGCTGTTGGCTAATTATCTCTTGATTTTATGAAACATATGAGTCTCTCTTGATTTGGCATTCTGATGAAAGGGATGGAGCTTCATTTCGCCAAATTTTCTCATTAAACTTGAATATAATGAAACATTTAACTTTTTTTGTTTCTTGTTCGGCGAAAGTCTACTTTATTAATTGTAGTTTTTTTTATCCGCTTATTAATTGTAGTTAGTTATGTGGAACATCTGTTAAATACATGAGAGTACATGATGTCTACTAATTAAATTGAACGACAAAAATAATTTGATTATACTATCTTTTTCCTGCCAAATTCAACAAGTCGATGTAAAATAACCAAAAACATAGTAATAATATTCGTCAATTGCGTGCAATTAAGAATTAGCAATCATATGATACGAGAATTACTATGTGTCAATATCTTGTGTTCATATAAAAAAAACACATAATAATATATGAGAATTAAGTATTTATATATATTAGTCGTGTCGAAGCTCGTGATCCAGTGTTGCGAGGTTAAAGGGAGGTGCCGTTATTGAATTCGCACCCCCACTGCGTTTCTGCGCAGAATTCAGGAAACCCGTTCCCAAATCTCTCTCTCTCTCTCTCTCTCTCTCTCTCTCTCACACACGCAGATTCAAGTGGGAAGGAATAAGAATTGAATCTCTCACCTCCTTGTATTCTTCGTCGTACGTTAATCTCTCTCCACATCCCTTTTTCCAATTTTCTTATTAACTGTTACGTTGAGCCGGCCGCCTTGTCTTCAATTGGCTTTTCACATTCAACAATTTTGAGGCAAACCCAGATCACCAATCCTGAGGCAAACTTTCTGGGTTTTTCCTAAAAGTTAAAGCTTTGATCTTCTTGGGAGGTTTTCCTAAAAATATTTTTTCTGGGTATTTTTCTATTTGAGGTTTTGTTCCTTGCTGAGTGTTTTTAGGAACACTGGCGCAAGTTTGATTTGAAATTGTATTGCAGAGGGCATGAATAATCAAGTTTGGAGATGGGTTTTGGGTTTGACTTACATAATTGCTGTTGCAACTGTCTGGATTGCTGCTAGTTTTGTGGTTCAATCCGTAGTAGATGCAGGTGTTTCGCCGTTTCTAATAACATACATTTGCAATTCCTTGTTTGTGGTTTACATTCCCTTGGTTGAACTGGGGCGCTATTTGGAGGATAAATATGGAAGTATATTCTTTTGGAGATATGGAAAAGATAGTACTAGTTTGCTAGAATTGAGAGGGTCAGAAGAGGTAGTGCTTCTTCAGGAAAAGGATACAGTGGTGGAAGCTGATGGTTTAAACCCAGGTTTGATCATGGAACCACAAGAAGCGGAAACCAAAGACAAAGTCAGTCTTGTTGTAGGACTAGAAAGTTTTGCTGACCAAACCCCTGTTGCTGAAGAAGCTAATATGGGATTAGATGCAAAAGGGCGTTGGACCCGAACTCGGGTTGCGAAGGTCAGCCTGTTGATATGTCCATTTTGGTTTCTAGCTCAACTAACTTTCAATCTCTCGCTGAAGTACACTTCAGTCACGGTAAGGCATTTTGATAATGGTTCGATTTCATCAATGGAATGAAGATTACAATTTTATGGTCTATGGTTGCTAAAGAATCACATCTGAGAAATCCTTGTTTCGAATTCAAGAACTGTTAAACGGATGTTTTGAACTCACATTATATGCCAGTTTGGATTGTTGGACTTTGAGTTTCGATAATGGTTCAACCTTATCCAATGAAGTTGCAATCTTCGTTCCTTCTTTTCAACATTATTTGTTTCATTATTACATCTTGTGATATAGCAACTTCCTTTTCAATTTGGTTACAGTCAAACACAATCCTAAGCAGTGCTTCCAGCCTATTCACCTTTTTGGTCTCTCTTGCATTCTTGGGTGAGAAGTTCACTTGGGTCAAGCTGATTAGCGTTCTTCTTTGCATGGGAGGAACCATAATTGTAAGTTTGGGCGACTCGGAAACCGGACTTAGTGCAATTGCTTCAAACCCTGTGCTTGGAGACATTCTTGCTCTTCTGTCAGCAGCCTTGTATGCTGTGTATATAACCCTTATACGTAAAAAGCTACCAGATGACGATGGGAAAAGTGGTCGCGCCAGCATGGCGCAGTTCCTCGGCTTTTTAGGTTTATTCAATGTTGTGATCTTCTTTCCTGTTGCCCTCATTCTTAATCTTACCAAGCTGGAGCCTTTTAGCATGCTTACGTGGACGCAACTTGGTCTGATTGTTGGTAAAGGTATGTTGGCGAGCAAGTTTTGAATACTTTTATTTGCTGTATGTTCTGATGTTTCCTTGTGAGCTATTGCATTTACATCCCTAATCATTGTTGAAGTAGACACTGAACATACCCGCTTGGAACGTTGTTGAACGTGCTTATTTTGGCTGTATTTTCACTACACCTTAACCCCAATATAGCAATGCGACCTTTTGATTTGTATCCATCAGAGTAATGAGGTTTAACATGTGCTTTTAATAGGCTAAGGCATAAGCCACATAACATATGTTTGTCAGTTAGTGTCCTTGTTATGTAATATGTATGCGTATAGAAACTTGCAAATATGTCCATGTTAGCTATCTTTGCATGTCTATTTATGTTAGTATCTTGTAATGAATAACACCACTGCCTTCCAGTTCTTTGACGCACCTTCTCTTGAATAATGCGGATACAACGTTCACATTTTTCTGTTGAAGAACGAGAATTGGAAACAGTGCAGCATTTCTGCAATTGTGTAGAAGTGCCAGTGTCATGTCTGTATTGGTGCTACATAAGATAGGCACAAGAAGAGTGCACATGTAGAGAAGTATATACGCCTGCTTATTGGATACCTGACTTTGTGCACATTTATCATACCTCCTGAAGCAATGACCCATCCAAAGTATTGAAAACACAAACCAACGTCCCCTTACTACCCGGCCATCATGAGTTAGAGCACAGCAGAGTTGTTAAAAACCTATGATACATAATACGTATCCTACGATTTGTATCGTCTCCTTCAGAGCACGATACGTATCTCACCATGTATTCTTTTTTTTATAAAAATCCTACAATTCAAAATCTATGTAAAACCACAGTAAACTCAATACAGTCCTCAACTCAAACTCATACCAGTTGAATTTTCTCAAATTTTTCACCAAAACAAGGGAGAACAAGCTCTTCATAATTTGCAAATATGCCATTAATGTAGCTTTTACTCAAATTGTGCTTGCATATGGATCGTCCATTGGAACTAGGGGTAAATATGTGAATTTCGGTATTGCGTAAAAATTTGAATAAGAGGTAGAAATGCTCTAATAAGGCTGAGTCCTATAACTCATCAAAATAATGAAAGGGTTTCGGGGTTTAGTGGTCACACCTCGGACCAAATGGAAAGCTCTCTGATGCACCTCCCCTGATCATTGTCCCAAATCATCACCTTATTCAAGGGTTACTGCAGCTTGGGCCTGCCACCAACCAACGCCAGGATGATGCACTGGAAGAGCATCTGAATGTTGAAGTCATCACCACCTCTCTGGATGATTTCGGAAATCTCCCAGTTTCTCCGGAATCTTCCAGATCTAGAACATAAGCATAACATGGGTAAGGACAAAGTACAAGACGGCTTTTGGAAAATAGGATACTAGTGTCTATGGGGAGGCTTTTAAACTATATGTTGCCCAGACTTACAACATAGTTGAGTTATGCATGAAAGGTACTAAAGTGCCTGTCAAGGGGAAATGATAGAATGAGAGAGAAATGGACTTTTCTAGTTATGAACAGCAGTATTGTGCTCAAAAACATATTTTTGGAGTTTTATGTTAGTGTCACTGTCTTGTATAATGTGGATCTTTCTTTCTCACTAACATACCTTATAGTGAGGTCATAATGTCCCAATGATTGCCCTAGAATATAAAGCTCACTTCTTCTCTTGCACGTTTCTCCTTGCTAATCTGGGGTGAGGATAGAGAAGTGATTAGCTCACTTCTTCTCTTGCACATTTCTCCTAACTAATTAGGGGTGAGGATAGAGAAGTGATTAGTATGATCTGATTGGTCTTCCCTTGTTTGACTGATGTAGTTACTTTCTTCTGGTTTTCTTCTGTTGTATGTTTTTTGCCCCTTCACTGGATTGAATGTTCGGTAACTTGATATTTCATTGTCTGATACTTCATGGGTCGTGTTTAGGCTTGTTGGATAATGTGCTGAGTGATTACTTATGGGCTAAGGCCGTTCTTCTCACAACCACCACCGTAGCAACAGCTGGACTTACCATCCAGGTGCCTTTAGCAGCTGTGGTTGACTCACTGACAGGAAATGTACCGAAGCTCATGGACTACATTGGAGCAGCTGCTGTCATGGTTGGCTTTGCTGGCATTAACATCCCTTCTGATACCTTTTCGAGATCACAAGAAGCTAGTCTTGAACCGGAAAAAGAAAATCCGAGTTCAACAGATTAAGATCACCCTACAGCAGTTTGTAACTTTTCCTTGCATGCTTTTTGCCTGTGTCATTATCAATTCTTTCAGTGAGCCATACGGTACATTTCACGAGTGCTATACACTGTGCTATACCCTGATTAAATCACCAGGGTAGTGTAATGATGCATTACCATTGAGTTTTTGAATTACTAACCTAGTGTTTTTTCCAGTTACGTTGTAGATTGTATGTGAAGTCAATTAGAGTGTTCTTAGTTTTACAATTGGTGTGGCAGTATTAGGCTGTCTTTGATCAAGAACTTGAAATGCGGTGAAGGCAAAAGAAAAAAAGTGAGAGAAAGAGTTACAGTTTGTGAAGAACCCTACATTTTTTTTTTCCGCTCCATATACTCTGTATAGAATCAAGAATTTGTCTCTCTGTTGGAGGTAAAAGAAAATGAGAAGAAAACATTCATGCAATGTGACGGGAAATACCCAACATTTTGTTTCCCACAGACAAATCCTTCCACAAAATCCTTGATTTAAGAGTCCCAAGGAGTGCTCAAACTAATTTGCCAGAAGATAACTTGAATAAGTATGCCTTTCTTTCTAAAATAACGATGCAAGAAGATCGAATATCAGCGTTCTTTAACATAAGTAGGGTGGCAAAGGGATAAAGTTAAATGGCAACTTCTTTTGCTTGATCAAAAAACATAAAAGAAATGTATCACAAGGCGCCGGCAGCATCCATAGTATGGATTGATGCCAATCAGGCCAGAGACAGTTGCACTCGTATAAATTTATCTCAATAATTTCCAGGGGTCATGAAAACCAACAATATAAATGTCACAGTCGAGCTACTCTCGAGTAAACTAAATCCCTCCAAACTTTAGCTCTTTGCAACATTTGTACGCGTATATCTTTGCATCACCCTTCGGGTGGCAAGCGCTGCAGCCTCACTAGCACGTAAAGTCCCAGTTGCCATAATTGCAGCAAATTCTTTGCTGATCTCCTCTTGCACCTTGCTTCTGGCATCCCCAAGACGTCCTTCAACCCTATTGTTGGGTGACGACTCCTGTGCTCCAGAAGGTTTGATGGCAGGTGGCACCACGTTGCCTTGGTCTTCAGATTTCACTTTGCCTTTACCCTCCTTGGCCTCTGCTTGTGTTGTGGATGACTTATATCCACTACTAGCCACGGATTTTTTGGCGGTAACTGTTGGCTGGGATGTCTGGACTTGTGTAGGTGGCAGGAACTGCGGGGCATGGGGTACGGCGCCTGATCTCATTGTTGTCTCCAGTTGCTGTATCATAGGCACTGCATGAAAAAGTAAATTTACTTAAGCAGGTCGCTTCGATAAGCTTTCCATCAAAACTTCCTTCTCGAAGTCAGTCAATGCTCTGCTTCACTCTTGAAAAATACATAGCGATAATCCTAACCAATATACAGTAGCTTTAAAGAAATTTCATATTCAGGCCGCTCAAAAAAAAGAAATTTCGTATTCAGAAACACAAACAAACTTCGAAACCAGCAAATAACATAAGCAGTATCTCAACTTCCCAGGAGCTAGATTATACAAGATTTGTTTAGTGGTCTACCCGCTGCCTGTTCTCGTTATGACATGTACCCCAAATACCACAGCTCCTCCAAAGACTAGGACTAGAGGAGCCACAATGAAAACAACGAATTGCAATTAATGAGCTTATGAGATCCACACAAAATATAAGAACCTCCAAGAACACCTTTGCCAAAGACACGCAAAAGAGGAATAACAAAGAACATGACAACTTGCAAAGAGCAGCACAAAGAAATCAGTCGACTAAAGAGAAGCACCTTCAACACCACCTAGTTGACCCATCTGACTCAACTGAATCATATTAAAAGTGTAAGGACAAAAGAACTTACATATAACAGCACCCATTGGACTGCTCATAATTTCATTAGGGAGGTTCAAGATAAAGTCTGGAATAGTTGCTCCCACCAAAAATTGAGCAACCTCGTTGCTGAAATTGTTGCAATTATGAGAGAGCAAATTGTAAGTTCCAGCACTATACCGGGGGCTAATCTCCTGCAAATACATTTCGAAAACATCCTTGGGCACATGTGTGACACCAAGATGTACAACTCTGATTGGGGTTCCGTAGGGTGTTTTTCCAGCAAGAGCATGCTGTACACCACCCCCAAAATAGTATTCATTGCCATAAACTACTACTCCTGTGTGCCTGTAATTCAAAGGTAAACCATCGATCATTAAATGTTCGAAGCTTGAATAACAAAACAGCCAATCAACCAAAAATTAGGGTTAGAATGATCTATGAACATGTTAGTAGGCCCCTGGAAAATAAGAATTCACATACTAAATGCTACGTTAGCCCCTTTGGTGCTACCGAAAATAGCTTCCCGCGTCCTTCTTTCTCCAGTTAAATTCAATGAATCACATCACATGCATGGGGGAGCATCACACAAGAGAAACTATTTCGAACTGGGTGTAGAAGTATGTTAGCCTGAGTCAAAGGTTCCCAAAGGATTCAACTGTAGGACCAATAGCCGTTAATTCACAATCTCCCTATCTTTATAGTTCAGGTTCACTTGCCAAAATTCTATTGTTGTTTACAAGATGGAACTCTTTGCACATCAAAATTTTGTACAGTGGTTTTCTTTTTTTGTAAAGCTGAATTCTTTCAAGACACGAAATAGCAAGACCAGATCTTATCTTTCTTGCTCTTACAGTATTTTTTATTTGATTGACTTGTGAAAAATGTATGAGGCCCGATATGTCAGGGCAAATAAATATATTACCCATCGCCCCTCACAAAAACAAAATCTTTACCATATCCCTTCAATAGCTCTTCCCAAAAATGAAGTGGAGAGCTGACGAGCCATTCCTTGGCTTAAGTCATACACATTCAGGGAAACCTTATGACCCTCCTGCCAGTGAACAGGGTTGGTTGAATAAGCAGCACAAACAGACAAACAAAAAATCTACACAAATGGTGCAGTGGGAGAATACAAGAAGAGTGCATGAAGTCCAAAAATCATTAAAAAAACATATCCCGTTACCTCTTCCATCTCCACAACCTTCAGTAGCTAAAGCATGTAAACTCTATAGAACTTTTAAACTCAGCAAGATGACCTATTTGAATCAACGATTAGCCAACAATTCAGCCATGCAGCTAAAAGTAGATACGTGAACTGCACTCATTTAAATGAAAATTACTAGAACAGATAAACTATGAAAGAAGGTTATTCATACCTTCATTGAAACCATGCTTTTATGATTAGCTCAAACCGTGCTTTAGCCGAATACATTATGTTTAGTGTTTTATTGTTACGTTGAGGAAAAATCAGTTATAACTCAAATTTGTCTCAAGATATAGCTTATGCATGCTTCTTTATCCATTTATTATGACAAACACAATACAGTCAATGAGCAAGTAATCGAAAGTTTTCCATAATAGAGTGCGCAACCCAGCCTGGTGAAATTAAACGCAAACAGGAGATAACAATACCAAAAACAAAAAATAGCACGGTGCAGAAAAGACTTGCATTGATGTCTCACATAATGAATGAATGAATACAAACCCAATTCACACGTTCAAGAAACGTAAAAAAAATTTGAACTTCACACTTGTCGAATCGAATATTGTTACGATTTCAAAACAGCGGAAATTCCACTCATCAGAATCTCATACTATCAATAGAGAATCGTGATTATCGCAAACAATTTTAAAAACCAAAATCCTACAATTGCCCTCAATTCAGGATTGTGATTCATCCCAACAAGACTTCTAAAAGGGAGGCGGGGGGGTGAACCCAATTGGGTTCTATACAGAGCACAAGCCCTCTCTGCTAAAGTTACGACTCCACTGATAAATATTCACCCTAAATTATGCACCCAAATCGGAGTAAGTAATAACTTTCTCAAACCAAGCCAAACAAGCGCAGAATCCTACAATTACTACCTGATTATTGTGAGATGGAGAAGAAAGCAGCGAAACCGATGGAAGAGTAATGGGGGATACGGAGATCTCCGGGGTCCAAATCGGAAACGAACAAGATTCTTGACGACGACCGCTTGCTTAGATTCCCAAAAAACATGTTTTTTCTAGGAGTTCAGTGTATGACTTCTGGAAATTACCGACCGCTTGTGTCACTGACACGTGAGTGGATCTTCGGTGGTGATTTCACAAGGGAAAATTACACTTTACCCTCTGTGGTTATAGCATGTTCGGTTTCGGTTTCAAAGTAAATTTTAAAGAATAACGAGTGGGGAGAGATTGAAAAAATTTAGGAATTATGACAAGAATTTTGAGTATTCCAAACGAACAAATACGATTATTCATCGGGATCTGATTAAAAACGGAAATGGATAGAGCTGCAGCCCAGCCTACGAACAAAAACCTCAGGCTTCTAAAAGGTTCGTGGAATAGCCTAAGAATATCGTGATGGGCTGCAAATGGCCCATTTCATAAATCTAGTTGGAGTTGAAGTGCAAACCCATTTGCGAGAAGCGGTCCATCTACTGCAGGATGTTGCTCTCTGCAGCCACAATCTCAATAGTTATTTATTTGCGATTGTAGGTCCCTACTCCAAAAATAGATTTTTATGCATAAAACGATTTTGGGGTGGGTTTGAAGCGGGTACCGAGACAGAGTAACATCTACCCGAACCTAACCAGGTTCCTTCAATTCTCCCTTGACCCGATTCCCAAAAAATTTAACAGAAACCTGTCCCGATCGGGGTGAGGCGGGTTGAATTGCCATCTCTAATTAAGCGCTAGCCAAGTCTACATTCAATTGAAGTTATAGTTTAGTTTGTTATCTTTGGTACCGAATTTTGTTCAAAGGCATCTCGTATAGCTGGTGGACGATGCTAATGGGGTGAAATAGAAATACCCAAGAACTGTCTTATTTCTTTATCCGTACAAGTTTAAATAAAACGAAAAAAGAAGAGAGCTGCACCCTAGTTATTGTTTCCAATGACGGAAGTAGTAACTGGCGGCCAAGGCCACCTCCAATCTCTTTCACGGATTCCATTGTCGGCGAGTTTCATTAGTGGCTTTGATTCGTCGAAGGCGACTGTTGAGAAGATTCAGGCTCAAGTTTGTTTGCTTATTGGGTGATATGAAACCAGCTGGTCCCTGTCTGAGTTTTTGGAGACTCCATCTTCACAGAATACTAATCCCTAGAGCTTGCATTTATTTACATGGTGGTGTTGGGACTGTCAGATCGATGAAATAAAGCCTGGACATTAAAGCCCTAGCCTGGGCCTTGGGACATGAATAGAAGTCAACCCTGGTTGCTTAAAGCATCAATTTCAACTATGCAGACCCTACTTAGGGCCCCTTTGGGTATCCAAAGCCACAATTGATTGAATGATTTAGTCCAGTAAATGCCTTTAGTAACTAGAGACATACGCTCACGGTTCTTTGCCGGGGGAAAAAATGTCTAGACCTAGTTAAAAATCAAATCAAAGAGAGAATGGTCTTGGGAAAATAGGAAAGAAAAAAAAAAAGTAAAGCTGCAAATCAGATCTTAGTTCTATTTTCATCGTTTGTTGCCAATCGGAAGATCTGCGTGGGAACAATGCATGTCTCCCTCTCATAAAAACGTGAGCATTGATATCCAAATTTGTTTGGAATTATTAGCATATTATCTTTGCCTAATGGGCGGAGGTTAGCAAGACCGTTCACATATTTAGAAATGGAGTTCAAACTTAATCCGGAGAAAAGTTTTTGTCCCAAGAACAACTAATTATTTTCAAGAGATTTGTGCTAGAATCGCGATTCCATTATTTTACACTTACCCACCCACATAATCAGAGAGACTTGTTGTGTGGACAAAGTATGTATTCTTAGATTTTTTAGATGACTTTTGGAGAGAGCGTACGTGTAATTGCGTGTATAGAATTGTCTCTGTTTTTTCAGAGTTCTTGACACTGATTTACAACAGAGGAGAAGTCTGGAGATTTAAGAGGTCGTCAATGACAAAAGGTCACCAAAGAAAACTTGATTAATGCCTTGATTGGCTGATTAATCATTCACACGTTGGCTTTTGTTCGTCTCTCTCTCTCTCTCTCTCTCTCTCTCTCTCTCTCTCTCTCTCTCTCTCTCTCCTATAATTTTTTACGTACAATATAACAGGGATCTGTCAAATTCTGTGTCACTTTCTTTGTTCTTCTGCTGCAGAGGTAACAGCTTAGCAGTAAATATTAGTACTGCTATGCAATCACAAAGGGGAAGCTTAGGCAATATACAACTAGGCTTCGATTATAGGCCAGGCCTCGATCGGAATACCCTCTCCGAGATTCGCTTTCTCTGAAAGTTAGCAAAATGCAGGTTTTTTCCTTTTTGCGCATTGAAATCAACGAAATGTGTTTCAATCAAAATTTCTTTAGAAACTAGTGCTACTGCTCCCTAGCTTCTCTTTTAATTGAATGATGATTATGGCTTCGTGGTGTCGACCTCCTTCTGAAAGCAACTTCCGGCCGGCACTCATGCCCGATTGTGAGACTGGGCTCTGACCTGAGAGCTATGCAACAACGAGATCCACCTTGATCCTTGCCGGATGTGCTTTGACGGTTTCCATAATACGCTCACTTGGGGACTTATTACGTACTCCAATTGTTCTAAGAGTCTCCGGTAGTTGAACCGCGTCCGCCACGCTAGCTGCCTAGCTCCCAAGTCCTCTGTTGGAGCCGGCTTTTGTACGTAATAGCTAGAAGTTTGTAGATCAGACCAAAAGAGCTGCCCTTTGAATAATTTACGGCCTTAATGCTGAAATTTTGTGTGGGCAGTCATGAAAACAATAGTCTACTAACAAAGTTTTTTTTTTTTAATAGGCAAAAATAGTTTTATTAAAAAAAAATTGATAAGGGTACATCAGATTAGGGATAGGAGAGGGGAATTTAATCAAATGTTAGATAGATAAAAAAACTGTTATCTACTAACAACGTTCAATTAACATACAAAACATTAAAATGCAAATATATGCATGTTTAGTAAAACAATTAGATGTCACATCGTCAATAAAAGGACATTATATTTTTTTATCTTTTCTCCAAAATTCATTTTTTGAACAGGTTTGATAGCTTTCTCCTTTTTAATAACCGCAATTGATTTTTGGGAATTTTTTCTCTTTCTAGTTAGTTACTGTAGGATTGTTGGAAACCTTGATTCCTTTTTATTCCTCTACTTTTTAGGCCTTTGCTCATAATTATCTTATTTGGATAATTGTGAACTACATCTATTCGTTGCTAATAAATATTTGTCATATGTTCAAATTTTACAGAGTCCAATAATTCTAAACTTTGAGAAAATTGGAGGTTGGATCAATTGTTAACTTCAGAACTCTGAAACTAATTAATCGAGATAAACGCAATCTTATCTGGACATCTTGTTATCAAAAACATCTATTCGTTGCTAAAAGAATATTGTGGCGCCAAAAATACTCTCTCTCTCTCTCTCTCTCTCTCTCTCTCTCTCTCTCTCTCTCTCTCTCTCTCTCTCTCTCTCTCTCTCTCTCTCTCTCTCTCTCTCTCTCTCTCATAGCAGGGGCATTTTTGACTCAAATGGGTGAATGACGGAGTCGCCTCCCCTTCAGTTTTCTTCCATCCAATCTACTGTCCGGTTTGTAATTTGTGGGCCCATTTTGGGCCCACGTCGATAATCGGAACCGTGCATCATGTAGAGCTCGTTGAGACAAGCCACCATACCAAAAATCACGTCGATCGGATTTGTATTAATACATGTTCGAAACACATTTATTGATAAAAATGGTGTTGGACGGATTCCTATCCAGTGTGCCCAACACCATTTTTATCAAATAAATGTGTTTCGAATAGGTATCAATACAAATCCGATGGACGTGATTTCTGGTATGATGGCTCATCTCAACGAGTTCTACATAATGAACGGTTCCGATTATCGACGTGAGCCCAAAATGGGTCCGCAAATTACAAACTGGACAGTAGATTGGATGGAAGACACTGGAGAGGAGGCGAACTCGTGAATGACGAGGGTGGTGGTAGTAGAAGGAAGTGTTGTGTTTTGGCGGGAAGGTTTAAGGGACAAGAAAAGATTCCTAATCTCCTCGGGCGGCGAAAGTAAATGTTGCTACTGTATTAAATTAATGTCCTTTTATTTCTTCTTTAAGAAGGACGAATAATATAGTACATCAAAGTTACACGGGAAAAGCCCGAAATTAAGGAAAATGATAGGATTAGACTTTAGGGGTGTCCATGTCCTTTTAAATTACTATTTAATTTGTTAATTAATAAGAAGAGATTAATAAATTAAGGGGCTATGGATTTTCTTAATTAGTTTTAGCATTCCAAGATTAACCCCAGAGAGCAGCAAAAGTTTTGTAACGATATGTGTGATCAAGATTGCACACACATGCAGCCTCATCTCAAACAGCCGCATAAGTTAATTAATATTTTGTTATGTAAAAGTCCAAATATGTATACGTGTGCATTTATATATAACAAGTTTAACCTAAGAATTTGCATGGTAATTAATAATATCGTGACATGCCCGATAGAAAAGAAACTGATTTGTGTCGTAGCTAGGATTCGAAAGAAAATGATCGATTAACGATTTTGCTCGTACTTTATGGTGGACAGATGAAGGAGTACTACACATCTTCGTGTATATTGTCGATCGGGAAATCATACGATGCTAATTAGCAAATCAGATGACTTTAAACTCGACTATTTCCCTTCGATTCGTAGACGTTAATAGTGTAAGGAATTAAGCACATGGAAGAATGCAAAATTCTAATTTCGAATAGACTTTTGCGATATTGATCATGCAACTGAAATTGTACGAGACGAGAGGTATAAAGAAATTTAATATAGATGGCCTTGTTCCGAGAGACAAATTGCGGTAGTCAAATTTTGCAGACATCTTCTCTTTCTTTGTACTTGTTGACAAGTTTCTCCTCGTACAATTGGAATACACTAGTGGTAGTGGTAAAGAATTGAGTAGTCAAAACACATTTAAGAGAGTGTTTAAAAATTTCAACGCGCATGCAATGAAGCCCTGGTGGAATATACTAATAGCGTCCCCTGTCTCTTCTATCCATCGACTATTTTCTCGAATTAACCTGGATAGCATGGCGGGCCCATGTCATATTTCAACCACCACTTTAATTAGTCCTAGAGAGAGAGAGAGAATCCAATGTTTCAGCCATCTGAGAGAGAGAGAGAGAGAGAGAGAGAGAGAGAGAGAGAGAGAGTCCAATGTTTCATGCCTTGTTTAGCCATCCAAGTGTCAACTAAAAGGAAATAGATAGTAGTTGTGTTGGCCATGAAAACACCCAGCACTAATACAACACATGCAAGCATGTACATATATCCTATCAAAAAAAGCATGTACATCATGTCCCGTTCCGGAACTCAATATAAGTACTTATTTTTTAAGAAGGCAATTTCAAATTCAAAAATAATGTGTTTACGCAAATAATTTTCCTATCAATATGAATCTTGTTTGATAGATCTTATCGAGATCTTTTATACGGTGCAAAAAAAGTCAAAAAATTATTTTTCATTTCCAATATTTTTTAGTTTGAAAATGTGAAATAAGTACTCATTTTTTAAAAAGGTGTTCTGGAACGGAGCCTCGGTACATATATCACTCGATTTGGCGATAGGTCAACTATAGATCGAGATTTTATAAGTCTACAAGTCCAGCTCAATATTTTGTAAGTTTTTTGATCCGAAATATTTTGTAAGTTCACAAGTCTACACACGTAACGTATTCTAACCCTTACGGTACCCTATGAAAGTGCCTAAAATCCTAAACTCTATAAAAGTGTCTAAATTAACCACTAAAACCTTATAATAAAAAAGTGTACCCTAAAACCCTATGAAAGTGTTTAAACCTTTGGATACCATATCCTATAATAAAAAAGTGTACCCTGAAATCCTATAAAAGTGCCTAAAACTTAGGGTACCCTACCCTAGGGAGTGGAATGGGCCTACTATAAACTTTTTAAAATGGACTTAACGCCTAACAAAATTAAGAGATGGACTTGTGGGTTTATGAAATTCACATAATAGATCTAAGACAAATTTTTTATTTTATATACAAGTCATGATTTCGTTGAATTTGAAATACTACAATACACCTACTATTTAAGTGTGTATAATATGCACCCCTTGAAATTCACAATATTTTGAACGTGATGTGACATTTGTATAAACCTTTTTTTGTTTTTTCCTTCCCATAGAAGAAACATATGAATACCAAGACAAAAATCAATAGCATGTATGTAATATATGTATAAAAAATGTACGCTATGAATCTGTATCTCAATGGGTAGGAACTGCGGTGGCGTTGGCTCCCACCGTGGCCGGCGTTGGGCAGTTCAGTTCTTGCTTAACAGCTTGGTGCAGCTTCCGCGGCAATTTGGATTTGCTGGTGTTGGTTTTTTTCACCGTGGGTGGCCGTGGTGGCTTGGTGGATGTCATGTGAATTGTGGCGGTGGTGGTTGCGCTGTCTTTGGCAGGTGGAGGCGGCTCTTGGGTTAGGTTTAGAGTTTTTTTTTGGGTTGGACTTTCATTGTTGTATTTAGGCTTTTAGGCCTTTTGGGTTTTCTGTGCTGTTTATTGTATATCTCAGCTTCTTAGGCCCTCAGGTGTTGCATTGGGTTCGTCTCTTTTGCTTTGGTTCCAACTTTTGATTGCATACCGTTCCCCTCCTCCATAATAAAATGCTATTTTGCCGTTGAATAAAAAGAAATGGTAGGAACTGCAATACGGAAGTGGTGAATTCAAAGACTGATGGAAGGAACTTTTCTGTGAGATATTATGAATTTAAGGCAATTCAACTATTCAAGTGATGCATATCGTACACATGTAAATATTGAATCTCAATCATGATCGCGCACGCATAATCTTTTTTATTTTTATTTTTATCATCACACACAGGATTTCAACCATCCATTTTAATTACATTGTGGACTGATTTTGTGGAAACGTAGATTTATTCATTCAATAAAGATGAAGACAAAACGGGCATATCCAATAAACTCCCATGCAAGATTGCAGTGGTACAAGCAGCAAAGGTACACTCAGCTACACAAAGCCAAGTGGCTCATTCTCATCATGCAAAACGCTGCAGATTTTACTCAAATGAAAGAGTTTTCGACCTTCCCCCGAGGTTGAATTATTAAAAGGCTAAAATTAACTCTCTCAATTTATTTTGTGGATTAGAGATAGGGTGCCGATTCTAAGTCAATATAATGGGCTGAGCAAAAAAGGGGAGCGCAAACGTGACAGCACCTTTTAAAAATATTTCAAACGACGGCTGAAAATTCATGAGAACGATATGATTGAATCGCGAACATAAATCGAGGATTGAGCGAAGGGCTACTGAAGAATATAAGATGTAATTTCTGTTTCGTTTGATATCCCACCCAGGAGGCCCCTCAGGCTGCTTTTGCTGTATACATATTTTACTTCAACAACTCCACTCTGAAAAATAAAGGTTACAAGGTGATGATTGGTGGTATTTTTTGAAATTTTCTATTTGGATTCACCTGTCTAAACATTTTTTATTTTATTTTATGATTTTTGATTTTTCTTCCATCTCAATCTATATTTTTGGAAAAAATTTAACTTATTTTCATCGAGACGAAATACGAATGCTTATCCCACATACTAGAATAAAGAATTTAAAAAGGAGCTCACCAAACATTTTTATATTAGTTTTTTTTTGTCAACCGATAGGAGAGATCATTTACATTATATTACAAAGTAAAAACCACATGACACTAAATCAATTGTGTGAGAATTCACGAAATAACCAAGCACAACAAACTCAACCAACACAATAAATGAGCCCAACGTAGGGAAGAAACACAAAAAATAAAGGAAGAGCTCATCTTAGGGGATAAATTAGGAAAATGATATTGGCATTCTAAAAATTGATGCAGGCACTCTAAAATCAGTGTAATTCCAAAGCCACTTTCCTTTGCATTTTGAAGTGTCAGCATCAATTTTTGAAGTGCCAATATCATTTTTCATAAATTATCGATTGAGTTGACCCTTTGACCTCATAATTAGGAGTGTACAAGAGTGACCAACCGAACTAGACTCCATTGATATTTTTATATAAGTTCAAAGATTCGATTATAAGACACATTTATTCGATCATGTGATTATAAATGTTAGACTAAGGGTCCGTTCCTCTAAGATTCTTATTTTTTAAGTATTTATTTTTCACTTTACAAAACATGTTATTTTCTCTCAATACATCACTTTTAATTTAAAAAATAAATATTTATTTGTGTTAGTGGAACACAACCTAAGTTATTTTTTATAAAAGAAACAAAAAACTGCGCTAAAAAAACTCTATAAATTAACGATTTCGATCATATAAATAAATAAATAAGGAAAGTGAGAAAAGGACCCGGCCCGGCTTTTGTTTTCATGGACTATCCAAAACGAATCATATCGCGAGAATTTACGTATCGGGAAAGAGAGAAAACGAAAGGGAGGGAAGTAGTTGTGCCCTTTTACCCCCAACCCTAACTCCCCCACCAACATTACAAATTAGCCCCGTCCCTCCCCTCTTTCCCTCCTCTCTCTCTCCTCTCTCCCTCTCTCTCAAAACAGAGTCCAACCTAGAAACAGAGCATTCAGTGAGCGAAAGTAGAAGAGATATGGGCAAGTACATGAGGAAAGCTAAAATCACAGGGGACGTGGCCGTGATGGAGATACTCTCGCCACAGTCGCACCCCTCCCTCGGCGTTCGAACCAGAGCCAAGACCCACGCCCTACAATCCCTCCGATCAAACACGCCGCCGCCGAGAAACCCCGAGCCTGCTTACCTTCAACTGAGGAACCGGCGGCTCGAAAAGATTCTTGTCAACGACGCAAAGAAACAACAGCCGCAGCCGCGGAAAAACGGCTCCGGACTAAACCCTAACCCTAGTTTAGGTCCAAACCCTGACATGGGTTCTTCAATTAGGTGCTTGGAGGGTGAGGAGGGGTTTATTATTTCTGATTTTACGAAAAGGGCATGCAACGAAATTGAAGCAGAAGACCTAAATGATTTGGGTTTTGAGGCCTCCTTTGGAGAGAACTACCTGGATTTTGAAACCAGAGAGAGGTATATTTTGCTTAACTCTCTTTGCCCCTTCATATTGAAAGGGTGTCTGTAATCTGCTCTGTTCTTTTTTCTTTCTTTTTTTTAAATTTATTTTTTTTTCTTTGTGGGGTCTTTTTCTTGTTTGGTTCTCGAGAAAGAGTAAGAAAGGGAAAGTTGATAAAGGAACAATTTTTGTTGAATTTTCCCGCTTCCTCTCCATGCGGTTCGTTTTATTTGATTTTATATGCCTAAAATAAAATACTTTTAGCCCTTTTGGATTTCATTTTTGTGTTAAAGAGGTCTTTAAGGGGGCTTTCATATTTACACCCACAGGAGTCCCTTTCCATTTCCTTCTTTTATTGGCCAAGCGGGTACCACTTTCTTTTTCTTTCTTTCTTTTTTCTCTCCCTAAAGAACATGGGGTTTTTTCACATATAGATATGTTACATAGTATTATCTTTGCTTAATCATGTTGGCTGCTTAGTTTCTTTCTTTTTATGTTTACTTAAGGGTTGATTATATCATATTTCCAGTGGGTTTTAATCTTGTGATTTGAGTTGCATGAGGATTCCTTTTTCATTAAATCTTGAACATCTACTAAAGTTGATTTCTTTTTCATTAAATCTGTGGCCTACTTGTTTCTGGAGCATTAAACTGCAGCAGGGTATTACAAAGTGGGTAGGTGTGTATACTTGTAAACGTGCGTCTTTGTGTGTTCTTGAAGCATTATTCTACCAATTAGTAGTCATTCTTGATTTTTTTTTTTTTTTGAAAGGCTAGTAGTCATTCTTGATTGAAAGACAAGTTTTTTAAGGGTCTTTGATTGTTAGGGTTTGATTTCTCTGTTGTCTGTCTTGTACTATAATCTTTGTCCACACACATGGGTACTCTGCAGAATTGCTTATATGAAAGGTTGGTGATCTTTGTGACTGATTAGTGGCCCTTTAGATGAAATGAACAATCGTGTTTACACTGTGTGAAGGGCTTTTCAGATCGTAGAAATCTGTCCAGGATTTTTGGCTTCCTCTGGTCATTTCCAAAACAATCTGAAATTTGGGCATTCTCCTTTTCATCAAGTGCATGGCAAAGTAAAACATCTCGAAAGTGTTCCCTTCTAATTTTTCCCAGTATGTTAGCGTAAAATCTATTGATTTTCAATTTGTTATGGATTCAAATATTCAAGTACCCGAAAAAAACACACACCTGAAGAAAGATAGAACCAAAAATAAAAATGTCTTCATTGATTTTTATTGCACCGGCGACTCTTCTGCATCTTCTGTATTTGTAATGATGTATTGTATTGCATGGGACCATACCCAGACTGTAAAAGTAATCTGGGATACTCTGTTTTAGCCCTTTTGGGGCCATCTGAAAATGACAGAGAATATGATACTCCCTCTCCTCAGCATATGTCCCCATTCCGCTAAGTACTTATTTAACTTATTTTTTGAATTGAAGGTGATGTATAGTGAGATAATAATCGGTCTCGTAAAATAGAAAATAAGTACTTAAAAAATAAGAACCTTAGCGGAACAGGGCTTAGATTACATGTCATTCACCTACAATGATACGATCTCATAACTTAAATGCCCTTCTCCCACATTTTGTAAGTATTTGACTATTTGCCAGCATGTTGTTTGTGGCTATGGCTGAGAAAAGTAGTGGACTTAGATTTTTGGATGAACAATCGCTATTTGATTGTGACTTCTTTTTTGGCTTCCTCGGCATTACACGAAACAAAGTCGTAATGATCTGTTTATGGTTTTGGTGGATATAGGTTAACCAGTTCTCCAATAATGTTGGGTTTTTTGAGGGTTTTATTCTAATAATCTGATTTAGCTTAGTTTATTTTGAGCAGGAGTACCAGGGAAAGCACACCTTGTAGCTTGATCAGGGCGTCGGACACCATCGGGACCCCTGGTTCCACGACAAGACGAACCCCTAGTTCAACGGCAACTAATCGAAGAATTCAAAATGCCATGCAAAGAAACATCCCAACAACACTTGAGATGGAAGAGTTCTTTGCCCTTGCAGAACAGCAGCAACAGAGGTTTTTTGCTGAGAAGTATGTAGTTTTTCCATTTCTCTATCTGTAGGTTTTATTTTGTTTTAAAGCTAGATAATGGATTACCATTCCCTCAAGTTTGCTAACGAATTCTTCCTTTTCTTATGTGGGTAACTTATTTCAGGTATAACTTTGATGTCGTGAACGATTTGCCCCTCCCCGGACGTTACGAATGGGTGAGAGTGAACAACTAAGCACCACTTGGATCCTGTTGACGAGGGTTTTGAAGTTTATTAGGTAGATGTAGTAGGGCTGGTCCAATGTATAAAAAGAAAGCGGAGGGAGTTACGGAAAATGTGTAATCGAATGATCTGTAACCATAACAGAGCTGACGAATTACACACTAACCTAGTGGGAAGAAAATGACATGTAGTCTTAGAGTAGTTTTAGGTTTCTTGATGCTTCTTGATCTTGTAACATGGTAGGTGAATATATCAAATCTTCGTACCCATGAGCTATGAATGCGGTCGTTTTAGGTTCTTGACGCTTGTTGATCTTTGTAACATGATATTTCAAATTATCAGATCCATGAAGGAGTATGAATGCTCTCTGGTGGTAAATGATAGTGGTTTTTAGTTTCACCCCTCGGTGTTTTTCATTGTTTTACCCTCTGGTGTAATGAAATACGTAACCTGCACTTCTAATTTAAATCTTGATGCTGATATATATGCCTCAGTGTATGATGATCTGTAGTGAGATTGTTTTCTGCCCTGTTTTGACCTGTTGGTGGTGGTGCTGCTGCTTTCAATTTTGAACTTGTTTCAATTTTCATTGGTTAGCACTATTTCCTGTTTCTCCCTACAACTGTAATTGCCAAGCAATTTTTATCTTACATGATTCTGCATCTGTAGAAAATTTTCGGTGCCGGGTGGGTATCACATCACCCGGCTCGGTTTTGCCGAGCGGACACCACGTGGTACCTGCTCCGCACTGAAAATCTTCAGACATCTTTGATTTGAAATTCTCATATTTCTTGGGTTTTTTTTTATTTTTTATTTTTTATTTTTATGTAGTTAGTGTATGATATCAGCTGTACTGTTTGTCTTTTCTTTTGTTATTTATCTTTGGTGTCCCCTTATTTACATATGAGCAATCCTACAAATATGCATTTAAAACACAACACTAGACACAATTGTGTTTGTAATCGTTAGATGTACATGGATCACATGTATCTAACGATTCCAGACAAAGTTGTGTTTTAAATGTGGGTTCCTAGACTTTTTGATTTGCATATAGTTGTACTTAATTAACTCATCTTTTACTAGAGTACTTTTATTTTTGCTACACTTTCAATTCAGAGCTTGCCACCTACTTGATCTAGGGGAACTGATCCCCTTTACCAAAACAAATGAAAGGCGAAAAAAGCAAAAGCAACTGAGCCCCTTGCATCTGTTGGGATTGCTTTGGATTGTTCTGAAGCATCTCAGTCCCTCGCTCTGTGGGGACTTCAGGTTTCTGACTGATTTTGTCAGTGGCAATGGAGTTTGTGTATTTACCATCAATTGTTTGTCCTTTGTTGAGGTTGTGGTGGTAAAAGCTGCTCAGTGAAATCAAGTGAGCATTTAATTGGCTGTGCAATGACTCCTCCCTCGGACCCCTCTGTGGAATGTGTTAAAGGAGCATTTCTTGATTGTTCACATGGGCGTTTGTACTGTCTCTGCCACTCTTTCTTGTGACTTTTGTATCGCGATTGGAAAACATAGATTTGGTGATGTCAACATCTCATCTCCTGAGAATGTAACTAGTCTTCAAATTTTATATGCTGCTTGTGGTGGTTGTTTAAGGTGTACGTGTTCTTGTGTTCTGAATTAGGGTTGCGTGGCGTCGCAACTCGCAAGAGCTTTTATGCTGACGACCAAATACATTGGAAATTTCATTTTTTTCAAATTTTCTGAAGTCCAAATGAAGTTGTGCATGTTTGCAACCGAAACACGGTACAAAAAGTTGAAACTTAATAGAACCATGCCGTGTGAGTGTCTGAGTGCTTTTGCGAATATGTACTCCACACCACTGTTAGAGGAATGTGTTGTGTGTAGGATAAGATGTGAATACACTGTCTGGAAAAAGCTGAGAATAAGTTGTACAAAATCCAAGTTCTACTGTTTTTGCGGGTGGTTGTCCTTCAAAGAGCGGTTGCGAGTTAGCAGAGAGTTAGATCACATTACAACCAGATCAAAGGCAGCGATAGTGAGTTGGTAGAGAGTTAGATCACAACCAGGTGTTTGACGCTCGAACTCTCAATCCTCCCATCGATACTAAAATAAGTTCCCTTCTCATAGGTAGCTTTTGGTCATGTGGTTTCAGTGGGTGCTAATTCGTCAAGGACTGCGGCAGTTTTGGGATGTCAATAAAGTCAGTGATTCCACTCAAATGGACTAGACACCTGACCCCGCCATGAGGAATTATTAGATTCCTTCCTAATGAGACCTCAAATAGTAAATCGTCTGAACCGCCCCATACAGAGAGAGAGAAGGAGGTGGTTGATAATGCATTATAGTTTTGAGTAAACATTATTTTCAATTTTGCTCTCTGTCAATTTCCTGACTCGTGTCTTTGTTTTAATCATTTCGATTTTGAGGTCACTAAACGAAGGATTGCCTTATTGAAATGGGTTTCCCACTGACTTTTTTTGCAAGAGGGAAAGTAATCTCAAAACGCGCTGTCAAAATTGGATAAGTTCGATCTAAACTTACGAATAGGGGGCCTAACGGATGATGGGTGAATGGAGAATGAAAATCGAAAGGATAAGGAAGGAAAAGATAGTAGAGCGGAAAGAGAGTTTTAAGAATGAGGCAGGCATCGAAGCCCCTCCATTCTTTTGACGCTAACTATATGCATAATTAACACACGGGGAAGTGTTTGGGAAGGGAGTAGAATATTAAGGAGAGTAGTCCAATTTTCCTGTATCATAAGATCCAAGAGTTTTTATGCAACGTTGGGTAAATTTTCCAGGTAATTAGTTTTTTCTTACCATAATAATTAAGGTCAAGAAAGTTATTTTTCCAGACGAGCTGCGTTATATTGAGATGTGTTTTTTCGGAGCTGCCAACGAATGATGTTCCAGATACTTGCATCATTTCCATGGTAAACCAAACAAAGTCTAAGCTGGCAAAACAGTTGATACAAACCTAATTTAGGACAAAAATATGAAGTAAAAGATTGTGAAAACTAGATGTGATCATCAATTTGATTTGCAACTGTTCTACTCATTACAACAACTAAAAATGAAACAGTAAAAAAGAATCCGAAACAACTATACAAGCAGAAAGTGACCTCAGCGATTCACAGGGTTTGGATTTGGAAGGCCTGTTGGGAGGTACAACTTGTCAAAGATCTTCAACATTCAAACACCCAAGGAGCAAGGAATCGAATTCAAAAACACCTTTGCCGCACCTTATATTGTATCCGCCAAACATCTACCCAAAAGTTATAGGTAAAGGGAAAGATGTCAGTCAGCAGGAAAATAAAAAGAAGTCGCCGAGGTTGTGTTTGGACTATGGACTAAGGCAGGGGAAGGACATAGACAAGGGGATAATGAAGTGAAGAAACTCTATCATGTCATTGGTTTCCCTATCATTTTCCTTTCGCTTGGCAAGTCCCTGCACACACTCATCCACATACAGCCAGAAGAAACTAACGTTACCACATTGCTATTGCAGGACAAGATATGCATAAATATTTATGAAGGACAACAGGAGAAACAATCTGAAACCTGTCATTCTTTCCCACTTTCAATGTCGTGAGTAACGGAATCCAAGTTGCTTGTGCTTTGCTTAGTCTCTGACATTTCAACTTCATATGCACTAGCATTCGGAGCATTTTCATTCTCATTTGTCATCTGTCTAAGTCTTGCCGATTGTACAGCACGCAGCTCATATCTGATAAGTACACAATCAAAGTGAGAAATGTCATTTAATACAAACACACACACAGACACAGAGAGAGAGAGAGAGAGAGAGAGAGAGAGGCAAAGTATACAAATGTTAGATTTCTTGGAGAGTTCCAACCTAAAATCAATTGGCAATAGGTGGAGTAGCCTCTAGAATTTATTAACCAAGTTTGGGTGGCTTAGATGAGCGATGTGGGACAAGTCTAACACTCCCCCTCACGTGCAGCCCGGATGCACATGGAAGTGACTGACCAGGAGCTGACTGACTGACTCGGGCAATAGAGATGACAGAAACTTTCCCACGAGAGGTGAGGCCACCCAAGACCTAGCTCTAATACCATGTTAGATTTCTTGGAAGGTTCCAACCTAAAACCAATTGGCAATAGGTGGAGTAGCCTTTAGAATTTATTAACCAAGTTTCGGTGGCTTAGATAAGCGACGTGGAACAAGTCTAACAATTCCTCAATCCCATACTGCTTAAAATTTTGATGGGAAAATGATATGAACAGGCAGACCTAAAGCTAGCCTGAGGGTTGGCTAAAATCCAAATAGTCAGAGACATCAAAATCTTCAAACAAAAAATACCATGAAAGCGGTTCTGAAAAAACACTACAGGACACATTCTAACCAGAAACTTGTAGCCCCCTTTACCATGCCATACATTGTCTTTTAGTCTTATGCCTGTAATAACACTTGAGTTTTCCTGTAGGAGACCAGATAGGGTAGGAGCAGGTTCCACGATCGGGTGTGAGATTGACTTGGTCATCACAAAAGAGAGGTTTAACAATGTTTTTTGTGTTGTTTGGGCCTGTTTTTTGCTGTTTAGTTTTATTTTTGTTTTTCAGGTGTTTGGGCCGTGCCCATTTGTTTGGGCCTGGTTCCTATTGGGTGTTTGTTGGTGTCTTACCAACTTTGGGTGTTTTTTTTTTCCTTCTTTGTTTTTTAAAAAAATGTGAGGTGAGGTGTAGTGATAGGTGAGGCACTACCATTTGTGCATGATGTTCCCTGGTGTGTCACTACAAGATTTCTGTTTGTATCATTTTTATTAATGATATGGAAACCTTTCTTTAATGATTAAAAAAAATGTATTATGACAAATACAATTTCATGTTGAAACGCATAACTCCACTTTTTAGTTGGTGAGCATAACAACGGATGAACTCAAGAAAATTGAGCTCTTCAGTGCAATCTCTATGCAGTTATAATATCCATGCTAGGACTTAACCATTGGGATTTCCTGCTCTCTTAGAAGAAAGAGAGGGTCATTACGAGAGCGGAGCGTGTGAACCATTGGAAATCGGCTTTAAGCTAAAATCCTGCCAAAAGTAATGCTTAAAGAAAAGGCACCGCAAAATTTGATGTTAGAATTGATTCCTCATCAATGAGTGACAAAATCAATGTCAATTATGTCCATAGACCGAAATGTTACCACATCCTTCTCTTAATCGGTGTTCGTGAATCCCTGTTCACCAGTTCGTGATTGGAAATCAACTCCATGATTTTTATGGAGCTTATCAGTTATCAATATACAAGTACTAACTAAAAACTCCGAGAGACAAGATAGCATCTACCAAAAAGCAGTCATAAAACAATGTGACTGGTTAAAGCTCCATCTTCGTAGCCTAATCCTCCATGATAATTCATTTTCACTCTTCTTTTCACCTTATAATAACATAAGGGACAAAAGCTGAAAATACTTAAAACTTACTCAGCAGTATAGTTCTTGACAAGTGTAAAGTATATTCTCCAAAACTGTCGTTCTTTCATCCGGCCAGGGCACAGTCTAAATCTAAGTTGTGACATTTCCTGAAAAGAAGAGAAAAACTTGTAAGTGCGGTTCTCTGCAAGGTGTAATGATCGTTACTTTGCTGAATAGTACAAGAATGAAACCCAGAAGTTAAGACAGCCAATGAAGTTAGAACCAGCTCGTCTCTGAAATGCTATTCTCTAGATACTCAACAAATGTCTCTTGACCTTGCGTCATCAGTCTCTATGTGAAGATGTAAATTACGTAATACAACTGCCACTAAAGAAATACTAATATTCAGTAGAATCCCATTGTCCTCTTAGTTACATATTTAGAATGGCCCTTCTATTAACAAGAATAAAAGAATGGGAAAATCACTTAACGAAATGCCTGGAGATGACCACTCATTGAAGCCAAAGATAAGAACCACGCAGCAAATATGCATGTGTGTGTGTGTATCCAAACAGGCCTTAAGAAGGTAACATCCGAGAGAGAGAGAGAGAGAGAGAGAGAGAGAGAGAGAGAGAGAGAGAGAGATCTGATAACTGTGACTTTATTTCTTGACATAGGCATATCCATCCATACCATTCCCCCTTTTAAGATCCGGGAACCCATCATCTTCATTCTATTACTAGTTTCCAATTGAAGCATGCACCTCTTCTCTATTATACACACAACTGCCAAGCTTAATCCAACATGACAAACACTTTCAACAATCCCTGTTCTAATTAGTTTCCCCTCTCCAGATTCCCAAATGCTAAACCTTTAGCGCACTTACTCCTATCGGTGATGAATAAAATTCTTTTACTTTGTGACTAACCTGTCAACCAACAACACCAAACTGCACTCCATGAAGAATCCACCAGCACCAAGATTAGAGGACAGTAGCATCATTAGTCTGGAGATAAATAACGAGGGAAGGTTCATCTGGACTCTGTCCACTGGTTACTTTCCCTTAGTCTAAATACTTCGTTCCATGAGCAATCTTGCGTAGTTCTATGGGTGCTCTTATGACTTGTGAGTAAGGTAGCTTAAGTTTCCCAGCCATCACTGTACCTAACCACATCCAAAGACCACTGCCCAATAGTTACCACGTCAAGACCTGGGCATTAACGTAAAGAGAGACCTGCAATGTTGAACCTTCCACCACCGACTTGTTTAAAGTTTATACCTATGCCTTTCAAGTTTCAATTGTCCTATTATCCTATTATTCTTCTACTTTCTCAGCAATGCAAAAAGTTTAAATCTCCTTTGGCTTTTCCAAATGTTTAAGTACCTCCCCTTGCCACTCAAATCCACTAAATTCACGAGTATCACCGTCAATAAACCTAAAACCTCACAAGCTTATTAACAGACTATACATGTAGACCTTATCTTCATAATTTCCCCAATTTAATGTGCAAATATGCCAAAGCCCCCCAACACATCATCAACTCAAGGAAAATTAAAAATTTTCAAATCAATTATCCACTATCTCCTAGAAAAAACCCCACAACATACAATCAACAAATCCAACAACAACCCCAAGGGGTTGGCCTAGTGGTGAAGACTTGAGACTCGGGGTTTGCTCTCTCCTAAGGCTCAGATGTTATCAACTCGAAGGACCAGACAACACGGAGCTTTGACGCACTTTAATTGGGCTCCTAGCAAGTGGGTGGTGATTCGGGTTTTTAACTCCGACCCGGAAAAAAAAAATTAGATTAGTCGAGGTTTGCATAAACCTGGACACCCGAGTTATCAAAAAAAAACAAGAAACAATCAAATCCAACTACAATCGAAAAACGCGAACCAAATTAAGAGATGGGATTAAAAAAAACCTTGACTTTGGATAGCACGAGGGTAGCATGGCGTTCTTGCCATTCGGACAGATCCTTCCGAACATTCCCAGCACCAGTCACGCCATCGCAATTAGCTGCCTCTTCATCTGAAAGCAGTCATATAAAACGTAAGTAGAATAAATTGGAAATTATAAAGCAATTTCGTAGAATTGAAGGTACCTTGAAGGGGGAAGTTCTTGAAGGTTTCGACAGTGAAGGTCTTGATGAAATCGATTAATTGGTCGGTGACTCCGAATAGTTCTTCTTCTGCTTTGTCTCGTTGGGGTTCTTGTTTGGTGATTTGGCCGTTCGCGGAAGAGGGACTGCGTCGAAACCACGAGTAGACATCCATTATCTTCTCTCTCTCTCGTTCGTGTTCACTCTACTTGCAGCTGCTGGTTTTTCTCGGCAAGATCGAGTACGGTGGAACTGAAAACGAACCCAATTGAACAGGGCATTGGTCCGGTTACAAATTGTTCGCCTATGTACAGTCAGCCCTTTTTCTTTTTCGTTTTGTGTTTATTCAATTTTTTTCTACATTTATTAGTTTTTGTGCCATTTTTTTGTATATTATTTATTCGTCTTAACGATAGAAATTGAAAAAATATAAAATTATGACTATTACCCAATTTTTTCTAGTAATATCTTACAAAAAGTCTAAAGAGGTTAAGATAATTTTGTACTTTTTCGATTTATGTCGTCAAGACGAATTAATAATCTATTAAAGTGTGGCCAAATTTGAATAAATGCAAAAAAATTCGAATAAGAAAAAAAAGCCCAAAAGCCAAGGTAAACAAGGGCTCAATAGTGTTCGAACTGGGCTAAGTTCAAAACTGTTCTAGCTCGAGCTGTCTAGCCAAAATAATTGAATTCGTATTATTGAGGTTTTCAAGCTTGTTCGTTTACTAAACGAACCTTGCCATATTTTCATAAAAAAATGAGTTACAGCTAACTCGGGCTCGGCTCTCAACTCCTTTGGTACCAAACTCAAAAAGAGCCGAGCCCCAATAAGCTGCTAGACAAGTCCTGCTTGCGGGAAAAAAACAGAATGCAGGCAAATTTTGTTGGGGTGGGCTAGTCCAGAGGCTTTGCTTTTCAAATCTCATGCCATAGGCCCAGTGGATTGATGATGTATTTAGCTAACCGGGAGAATTTTGGTGAGGAAGAAGAACGGGAGTTGGTGGTTTAGCTTGGAGAGATGCTCGACGAGTCCATGGTTGAAGAACTCGACTGTGTCTACATAATCTACGATTTCGGTTGTCAATGTGGGTCCGGTATGGACCCTACAAAGGTAAAATTAGATAATAATCTCCTCTCCCGTTACTGAAAAGGAGCTACTTCAAACTCCAAACTAGTTGAGTCAAGCTAGGCGGCTCAAGCTTGGTTAGTAGATGTGGCAAACGGACGGGTTTGGGCGGATTAAAATGGGTCGCGGATCAAATATGAGCGAGTCGAGTATGGGTCAAAAGGTAAATGGATTGGATATGGGTCAAGCCAAACCCAAACCCGACTAACCCGACCCGTTTTTCTTTAAAAAAAAAAAACTAATTCCTGTATATCGAAACTCAGACTTGCTGAACAAAAATATCATATCTACGAACCTTTCAGAATCAAATAAGAAAAAAAAAACCCCAAGTCATGCCTTAAAAAAAAACACAAAAATCATCTCTAATTTTACTGTTAAAATCAATGATGCTTGTACAAGAATATGGGCATAGAATATGGTTAGTTTATGTATGCAGAGAGAAAGACTTGCGAAGAGTCGAAGCTGCCGCTTAAGTTTGGATTAAAAAGTCAAGTGACTTTTTTTTTTTTGTCTCTATTCAATTATTTTTTTTTTTGTATTTGCTTGTTTTGCAACAAACTTTTTACCCCTATTAGTTTGTCTCGACAAGAGAATCAAAAAAGTAATTTTTTTTACTTTTACTCTAATATTTTATGTAATATTCAAGATAAATCCAAAAAAAGGGTTTTGAGGCTTTATCCCTTTTTTTGGATTTATCTTGGATGTTTTTAAAAATATTTGGGTAAAAGTCATAATTTTTTACTTTTCCGATTGAAGCGAATCAAAAATCGTAACAACAAACACAAAAAAAGTTGAATAATAACAAAATGAAAAAAAAAGGAGTTTTGGATGCTTTGACGATAAATAAATAAAAAGAAAAGGCAAAGTCGAATTTAATTGGAACTTAGAATTGGTGTAGAAATAAGCCCAAGAAGATAGTCCAGTGGATCGGGGAGCTAGATATCAGCTCCAACTTACGGGAAATTAATTTCCAAGTCCAAGTTTGGGTTTTTTACTTCAAACCCATATTAAACTCATTTTTAATCTATCTAAACCCATGTAAATATGCTTTGATATGGGTTGAACCCATATCAACCCATTATACGATATGGACAAATTGAGTTGGGTTAAAAATGGGTGAATTTGGACGGGTTCAAAAAAATGAGTTAAGATTGTCACCTCTATTGGTTAGGTTACTATCCAAGTCAAATTTCAACAAACTTTAATATATATCGAGTCTATTTCAAACCGAATTTAAGAAGTTTGAGTTTTGAGACGGTATAAAATTATTGAGTCGACCAGTGAATTGATAAAATATAATTTGAAATCTTATCAAACTTAAAACATATGATCTTAAATAAACTTTAAACAAGTCCAAGGGAGCAAAGTCAAATAACTTGAATCATGAGACAGCCCTAGTCTTGTGCATTAGAGTGGGAGATGCCAACACTTGTTTTTTGTATGCTTTTTACTCCTAACAACTATATCCTTTCTTCTCGGGGTTGAGTTCTGGAAGCCGATCCACCACTGGTAGTCTGCGATTAGAACTGTCCATCTTTATAATTAATTATCTAAATTTTCTAAAAAGTACTACTATCCTACTGGTAAGATCTTACTTGAAGTATATTTTTAGCAAATCTAAAAGTAGATTTGGACGACTTGAACTATGCGTTACATACCTATGGTACACCCATGCGCTACAAGGTCCCAATCCTTTGTTGGCCCTGCACTATGGTCCCCGACCCTTTGTTTCATGCTTTAATTTATGACCGATAGCCTTTCATGGCACAAAGGTTTTGACTTGGAACGTTTTTTTTGTATTTTGTTCTTATTTACACTGAAAAGCACAGTAGTGGTAGTGGGACCCAGTATTGCAAGGTATCCTATGATGTGATATAAGTTGCTTTCACTGTAATGAAAGAGGGAGCACGCGAGGCCCACCAAAATATAACAATTATGTATACTTTCACCGATCACATCTCTCTTATATCCCTTACGTGCCGGCTTTACACATTTAAATGTGCAATAAGTTCCACACATATGTAAGAGAGTTGTGGTCGGTAGGAGTGTTCCTGGACTCACTGACCAAAATATCTATATTATAAAATAAAGCAGTTTTTATCAAAATGTCTGCACATACAACCATAGATGTATCTACAGCCGTTCGATCGTATTTAGTGATAAGGTTTTAGCCATTGAATCAAAGGAATAAAAGTTTCCTAATTTATTAACCTATAACCTATAACCTACATTGCTCTCTCTCTCTCTCTCTCTCTCTCTCTCTCTCTCTCTCTCTCCATAAATTACTCCCATTAAGGCATTATTCAAATGAAAACCAATGGATCGATTACGATGTTTATTAATGGATATGTTTTTTTTGAAACGTTATCAATAGATATTTTGCATTATTGTTTATCCCATAATTGAATTTTTTTGGACACGGGGTTGGTATATATATTGCACCCAGTACAGTATTAATTTGCGTGTGGTAATTGTTTGAGCCATATATTGCACGAGAGTTAAGTATTTGTTTCTATGTGTTGATTGTTCAAGCCGTACCTTCAGGCACGGCCATACGCTAGTCTATATTATAAAAATAGTGTTAGCTCGTGCCTACGGCACTACGCATCCCTGTTGAAGGGGATGGCAGTAGTGTGATTTAGGTAAAAACCATAGGCACTTAACCGGGAAATGGGAGAATGCCTCTCAGCCCTTGGATCAAACAAATTTGAGCCGTTGTAACAATTTGTCCTCACACCCTTCTGTTTTATTAAATAGATAGAGTGATTTTTGTCTATACATATAAATATGAGTTCCTTTACGGCCACTGATCGCCTTCAAGCTAAAATTGTAGCCGACCGATTAAGATAATGTTTCCTTAAGTTATATTTTGACCCGTTGTTGTGATATATATATACTAGTGCTAACTCGTGCCTACGGCACTACGTATCCCTGTTGGAAGGGGATGACAGTTGTGTGATTTAAATGAAAACCACGGGCACTTAACTGGCAAGTGGGAGGATGCACTACAGCCTTTGGATCAAATGAATCTAAACAGTTCTAACAACTTATCCCCACACCCTTTTGTTTTATAATAGAGATATATATATATACACACACACACACACTTTCCTTTCCAATTGATTTCCTTTTGGTTTTTTCTATTTTAAGTTGATATTATTTCAAGAGGGGTTAATAATGAATAGTGATTTTGCCACCTCTTTTTTTGATAATGACACACCCTGTAAGTGTATTTTTTGGTGCAAAAATACACTTGCAGAGTGTGACACTATCAAAAAAAGGGTGGCAATATCATTTCCCTTAATAATTAACCTGTAAATTATTGCATTTTTTATTTCTTCTCTTTACCTTAGCATGAGCTTTTTAAAGTGAGATAGAGAGAGTAAGTTATATTAGACGAGTAGAGCAGACAACTTATTTAAGTTGGAACTGTATTCCGTTTTGATTTGCCTAGGCATCCGCTTGTAACAAACATTATGATCCACCAGAGGTGGGCTGGTCATCATATAAAATCATCTCAATTCGTCACGGTCACTCTCCAAATTTTGAGCGTGCTCTCTCCTTTCTTCTTTTACCACTTGTGTCTTTATGAAGATTTTTTCAGAGACTCGTTTAAGAAACAAAATATAAAAAATATATATATTACTAAATATTGATCCGTCCCGACAGAAAAGTTAAAAAGTGGGGTGGTGATTTCTACGGTTTTTTTTTTATTTTTATATCCACACTTCTTTTTTTTTGTCCTTTTGCATATTAATTTACAAGATTAACCTTCTTATGTATATTCTCGCATGTTTGAAAGGGTAACATTATAAATTCACACTACAAAAAGACAAAAAAGAAGTGCATTTGTATTATAAAACAAAGAGGATTGTGAAATCAATTACCCCAAAAAAAATTGAAATTGACATAAATAAGTTAAAAGAAACCATGACACTTGACTATTTTAGGTGGAAGTGAACTTTTTGAAAATGAATCATTGAATATGCAAAGGCAAAGTGATTTTACACTCTTCCAGTGTCAAACTTCTGAGTGCAATCATCCCACATTCCACTTCATCTCTTGGTCTATTAAAGTTGTCACCTTTACTTACAAAGATGACAAATTCCAAAACCCCATCTTTGAAACTTGAAAGCAATCACCTTTTCAATTCATTTTTCCCACCAACTTTGAAAAACACCAGCTCAATCTGAGCTGCCAAAGACAGCCATGGCATGTTGGGGTGTTAAACTTGAATTAGACCACAGTTCAAGCCGTATTTGAAAAAGAAGATAAAACTTGGGATTTGCGGAGCTTGTAAAATTCGGCAAAAGTACCAATTCGATAATTTAAATGGTTCATATTGTTATCCTCCATGTAAGTAAAAAGAGAAGAAGAAAATGTACCATTTGTATTAGTGAAATGAAACTGGCGATGTGACAGACTGATTCCGAATTACTCCCTCCTCATGCATTGCTCTCAAGTAATAAGTCCATTTCGAAAGAAGTCAAGGTCCTTAAAAATCCGGGGCATATGTGTCAATTTGCACAAAACAGGGGAACAAATGGGCAATGATTTGTGTAGGACACAGTGAAATATGTCAATATCAATAACTACCCCCCCGCCTCTCTGTTCTTTTGTGTGAGACAACGACATAGACTTTCGTAGGAGCAAAAGTGCGCATTCGTTTGAATGATTTTATGCATATACGCATATTTGGCTTGAGGAAAAAGGTGAAGGCATGACCCACCAAAAATGCCCATCGCTTTGGACAATTGCAATCTACGTTTTGAACTCCAAAACTGTTTGACAAAAATGGCCAAAGAGAAATCTTCCAATTGGGTCTCTGTCTCACAGCTCTGTTTCCTTCCTCAACCCCACTAACCTCTTTCCTCTCTCTAGAATTACCATAACCCTCTCTTGTGTTTCTTCCCTGTCCATGGACAAGCAGCAGTTTTCACTGGCCAAGTGTTCAAGGCAGCGATACAATGAATGGTCCGTTCATCGATCATATCTTCCATAAGTTCTACGTCTGTGTGTTCTCATGTAGCTTAACTTTGATGGGTTTGATTTGGTCATTAGTTTTAAGTTTATTCAAGCCAGTTTTCTCCGTACTGGTGGTTGCCTTGATTCAGGTGTTGGGTTAAATTTGGTTATCTCGATCACAGTTTTGGTTTATGTCCATGCTGTTCTGTATCTTGTACATGAGCTCATTTTGAGTATAATGTAACAAGGCCAGGTGTTTATTTTTTTGTGTGTTTTCGGTTAAAAATTATTTCTTGTAACTCTTTCGGGTGCTCCTTATCTCGTATATCTTGTTGTTCTTCGTGTCATTTAGTATTTCTTGAATGCAGTAGCTAGAGTTTAACACAATTACTCCTCTCCTCCAGCAATGGCGTGAAGCCAATCAAAGCTTGAAGTTTTTTATTCTTGATCTAGACGTGCTAATGTTTGTCGGAATGTGATAGGAGCGTTGAACTTCATAGTAGCTCATTTTCATGTATCTAACAATGTACTAGCCAATTGCAAAATTAACCTCGTCTCTTAAACGTCACTTCATCACTTAAGTGTTGGAAGATTGTCGGTGGTTTCAGCCGATGCCAACTTCTTCGCTTTCTTTAGTTCTTACGCTGGAAGCATGCATCTCTGGTTTTTTGTGAACAATCACACTGCCGTTCATGTGGTTAATAAGTCTAACCATTTCCTGCTGTGCTTTCTGTTTTCTCCTTTTTGGTGGTGGGTTGTGGGAGTATTTTGCTAGGTCAAAGTTGCATGTCCTACAGGCAAACACTTAAGTTTTAGGATACGAATTTGTGGAGAAACGATATTAAGACTTTAGATCGGTTCATTTCAACTCCGGTTGCACCCCCGTTCCTTGGTTTGGAATTCCTAGCTTGCTCTCCTTGTTAAAGTGAACATCGAGTATGCGTCTTAATCAGGTCTCTCCAGAAATTTTACTTGAAGTGTTAACTACAAACCAGAAACTTCAGTACGATACTTTAATTGGTTCATTTTAGTATGCAATTATTGGATTAGAAGAGATATAGACAGAGAATAGGGAAAAAAAAAATCTGGACCTTCAAATATTGAAAGAGCCAAGCCACTGCCTTTATGTTCTTGAATTTACTTTTCCACTGTGTTAAAATGTACAGCTTATTTCGATGATAACTGTCTGTTGGCGTTTTGCAGGGTATTTCGGGACGTCCCTAGCGATATCAAAATACAAGTGAGCGGTGTAACGTTTGCCTTGCATAAAGTAAGTTTATTAGGAGTATTTCCATGTCATGAATCCCTTCTTTACATGCTTTAACAGAAAGCAACTGACTTTCTGGCTGTAACGCTTATCAAAGGATCGATGGTTTTTACAAGAATGTCTTGGAAATGCAGTGTACTTCCCTAGATCACATAACCAACGGAGAAGATAGAGAAGGAACACGATTACAAAGTTCGAATCTTTTATATTTCGATGTTTGTTTGTTTGTTTTCTTCTTAAGCTTCGTTTACTTGACAGTACCTTAACAAATATTTGTGTTTCAGCATGTTGTGATACAACTGCCAATACTATATTCACCAAATAAAAAGAAAGAACTGGTTCATTAGTTCCAGTTTTTTCACTAGTTCTTGTCTAAGCTATCTTACCTTTTGCACCCAGTTTCCCCTCGTCTCCTGTTGTGGGCGAATCAGAAAGTTGGTAGCAGGACACAGAGATTCTGATATTTCAAGGATAGAGATAGAGCTTACTAGCCTACCTGGAGGTGCTCAAACATTTGAACTGGCTGCCAAATTCTGCTACGGTGTAAACTTTGAGATCACATCTGCAAATGTTGCTCAGCTATGTTGTGTCTCAGATTACCTCGAAATGACTGAGGAGTTTTCGAAAAATAATCTATGCTCCCGAGCCGAAGAGTATCTTGACAGCATTGTATGCAAGAGCCTTGAAATGTGCGTTGAGGTGTTGCGACAATGCGAAAATCTGCTCCCACTTGCCGATGAGCTAAAAATAGTGTGTCGATGCATTGATGCGATTGCTTCAAAAGCTTGCGTAGAGCAAATCGCTTCAAGTTTTTCGCGCCTAGAATATAGTAGCTCGGGTAGACTCCACATGAATCGTCAAGCCAAATGTGATGCCAAATGTGATGGGAGACTGGTGGATAGAAGATCTCTCTGTCCTGCGTATTGACTTGTACCAAAGAGTCATAACGGCTATGAAATGCCGTGGGGTCCGGCCCGAGAGTATAGGGGCGTCTCTCATGAGTTATGCACAAAAAGAGTTGTCCAAGAAATCCAGCTTGGGGAATACATCCAGACAGCCAAAAGTTGATGGAGTTGCAGATCCGAATGGAAACGAAAGACTCGTAGTTGAAACGATTATAAGCCTTTTGCCCGTTGAGAAGCTTTCCATTCCAATCAGTTTTCTATTCGGGCTTTTGCGAAGCGCTGTGATGCTCGATTGCACGGTTTCTTCAAGGCTTGATCTCGAAAGGCGGATCGGGTCGCAGTTGGATATGGCTACTCTTGATGATCTTTTGATCCCCTCCTTCCGCCACGCTGCCGACACCTTATTTGATGTCGACACGGTCTACAGAATCTTGGTTAACTTCTCCCAGCGGGATGACAGCGAAGACGAGATGGAAGATGCCTCGGTGTTTGAGTGTGATAGTCCTCATTCACCATCGCAATCTGCGTTGTTCAGAGTTTCGAAATTAGTGGACAATTACCTTTCTGAAATCGCGCCTGATGCAAACCTCAAGCTCAACAAGTTCATTGCAATCGCAGATGTTTTGCCGGAGCATGCGCGCACTACTCATGATGGGTTGTATCGGGCAATCGATGTTTATCTCAAAGTACGTACTTCTATCTCCTCTCATAAGAGGCATCTATCCATCTAGGACTTCTTTTTTCTGTACCTTCGGAGCCTTATTCGTTTCGGATGAAATATGGCAGGGTCATCAGGGTTTATCAGACGCGGACAAGAAAAAGGTCTGCAAACTGATCGACTTGCAAAAGCTCTCCCAAGAAGCTGGTGCACATGCTGCACAAAACGAACGCCTTCCTCTCCAATCGGTAGTTCAGGTGCTTTACTTCGAGCAGTTAAGGCTCCGAAATTCGTTGCCATGCTCTTACCCTGACGATAATCACAAGCCAATACACCACTCCTGGCGGATCAGCAGCGGTGCTCTCAGTGCTTCGTTGTCTCCCCGGGACAACTATGCATCTCTCAGAAGAGAGAACCGAGAGCTAAAACTTGAACTAGCTCGGTTACGGATGAGGCTTAACGATCTAGAGAAAGATCATGTTTGTATGAAGAGGGATCTGCTGAAGTCCAACTCTCGTAGGTTCATGAGCTCTTTTTCAAAGAGTATGGGGAAGTTGAACTTTTTTGGTCGTACTTTTTCCAGGGGATCGGGTTCTCCGTCAAGGAATTCTCGAAGGACAGAGTCGAAGATAACTGAAAGAACGTGAACAAGCATTGTAGGTACTACTAATTCACATCACTTGGATTTTTTCTGCTGCTACTCTTGCGTAATTATGCGTTTAAAGGTCATTAGCGACCTTTTTCAGTCGTCGGCTTTGTTTCTTTATGTTGTGGAACTCTCTTCCTTTTATCCTGTGTACGGGAGGAGCCATCATAGAACTGTGTTCTCCTTCTAATTTACATTTTGAGATAAGCAAATACTTAGTTTGGTTCGTGAGAAGATACACAAAAAGCAGAGAAATTTGGTATCCTACAACATAGGTGCGTGTCCTCTTACAAGGCAGGAGGACTAGTATCACAAACAGATTCAAACTCGCGATTGCTTGGAGACGGAGGGAATTTCACCCGTACTTTCGTCAGTGAGGCTACCACCTTGGTGATAATCAATGGCGGAGTTGCTGGTTTATATGTGCTTATCCAAAAATATAACTAAGTCAAGAGGTTAATTATAAGGTAGCAAGTTCCATCACAAGAACATCAGCCATTTGGACTCACCAACCATGTCGGTATAAATTTTACCAGCACCATTCATTACTAGAACATCAAGACCCAATGTATATTAATAAATCCATTCATGAGAAAGACAATCTCAAATCCGAAACCACATGACAATCAAACAATCTACGATTTTTGGAGCTTCGATTGCTAACGCGAACTTATTATGGGTGGAATTTAAATTCCACAGCACGCTCAATTCAAGACGATTTCGTATAGAAACGGATTCCAACAGCCACGCCCAAGATGATGAGGGGGACTAAGAATTGAAGTAGCTTGATGATGAACTCTGATGTCTTGTCCTGGTTGTAGTGAGGCTGCTTGGGAGGAGTGTACTTTTTCTTGGAGGGAATGCTTGACGAATCAATGTCCCCAACATAGAACTCATCCATCATGGCTCTAGCACTTGTACTGTGCCCAACATCCTCAAAATCATCCGTTGCATCCTTCCCTGTGAAGGACATGGCATTAGGAACATCAAAAGGGTTTTTTTTTTTTTGGCCACAAATGGCTGTTATACCTATTCTAATCGAGAACAATACAGTCACAGGTTCAAAATACACCCATCAGAACTTTGTTGGTATTTTAACCTGGGTATTGACAACTAACCATCATGTACAAAATGTAGCTTCAAATGTGGAACGCATTGAAACTGTTCACTTTACCTGTTGCAGACAACAAAACCTCATCACCACCGGGATGATCCTCCAAAAACTTCGTCACATCGTATACCTGATAGAACAAAAAGTCGAGCATGAAAGTTAAGAAGTTTGCAAACAATTTAACAGCAAATTAACAAAGCTCAAAACCGTACACTTAGAGGGAGTTCATCAAGAGCTAAAATGACTGTTTCACCAAACTAACGAGGGATATGGAAATGGTTCATTCAAATCAAGTATAAATATCCCCCAACGAGGAGGAAGATCAAACATGTTTGCAAATATCAATGTTTGGTAGGAGTAATTAATAGAGTATTTATGCACTTATTTTGTAGTGTCAGTGAGGAAACCACAAGGGGATAAAGTGGATTTAACCCCACTGTATATCATTCACCAGTAGGTATGATGCTAGGCTGCTAGCCTTCGTACTTTAGATATGTCCTGATTTACCTTACTCCATCCACCACCTATTCCCCAGTATCTCCAGAATCCACATTAAGTTGTTAAACAAATCGGATCAATATCGAAAAACATCAACCTCCCAAGTCCCAATAAACCATAATTTTGACATAATAAAACAGCTAGATGAGACAATAACACTTCGAGTATGTTTCCAACAATCTATACAGGTAAAATAGAAAGAAAGAACATATAAAATGATGATTTCTGCTAATGGAAGTTCAATTAAAAAGGATGAGACGCATATGCGTCTGTATTCTTGAAATAGGATGTATCCAAAAGAAGATACTAGTGAAAGTGAAAATTCACAAAACCAACTGAGTTCATAATTGGCAAATATTCGTAAATTTTGAACTAGCAAGGGCAAATATCAAACCGGAGGTAGAAGATAGAAATGAAAAATATGGTAGTACAATGGGAATCAGTTAAAGAGCAGCACAGATGAGGACAACAAGCAGCAGTTTCATAACAAACACCAGAGCAATTTCCCATTATCCAAACATCAAGCGAGACATAAGCATCGAAACTCAGAAGAATATGAACATACTGAAAACAAAATAGAGCTAAACGTCAAAAACAATGTCGGCATTTCCAGTTGATAACAGACGATCCTAAACATGGGCCGCGTGGCTATGCCCTATATTTACCTAATTGAAGGTGGGGACTTTCATGATTTCATCAGACCCTTAAACCCCCAATTGGGTATTCGGTATTCCAACATTTGAACCTCTAAATACAGAATCTAGCGTCTAAACCTCAGAGTAACACGTGGGTAGCTGTGATATCGTACCATCAAGAAATAATTCTGCACACAAACTCATCAAATTCTTACGGGAGTAGGCGTTCCTTATAATGAAGAAGAAAAGGGGAAACCGAAATCTAAACCTGCAAATCCTACATCCTTAAATCATGCAGCATAACTTAGAATAGAGTAAAATGAGAAGCAAATGGTACCTCATGTCCTATATGCGATCGACTAAAAACCGCAAAAAGGAAAAACAAGAAAATCTCGCTTCTATAACAGGCAATTGATGCATAGTCTCCATCATCAACTAATACACTGACGCATAAGCCTAATGCTAAAACATTTCGCAAGGAAAAATGGGTTTACATATCGAGAAGGAAAACAAAAGTGAAATACGAAGAAACAGAAACGCCCATTAAAGCATGTGAGTTAACCCTGAAATCTGACTACTGAGTATACTGTCGGATCCACGTTAAAAGAAGGGTCACAATTGGAATCCACTCATCAAATGGGTGTGAACCCAACATGATAAACACATCAACTGACTAAATCAGACAAGAATCACGAGTATTACCTTGTCACTGATGATGAGCCAACAGTCCTTGGCGTTGTTGTGCTCGGCGACCTCGGCCAGAGTAAAGACCTTGCCGTCGCCACCCATCTATGGAGAGAGAGAGAGAGAGAGATCTGTGAGGGGTTGGGTATCCAAAGGCTGTGGAGAGCTGGGGACGGAGAAAGAGCAGGGTTGGGGGGACTTGCAATAGTACGAAAAGGTTGGTGAGTCGATTATTTAAGACAAAAATAGATTAATTAATCCGATGCGGGGTAGGTGGGCGAGTGGAGATTGAGCGATGGCTTTGTCAACCCAACCGATTTTTTTGGTCACTTTTGGAGTACGATGTGGAAAAATATATAATAATGCTAGGACACATCAACCAGTCATTTTCCAACTACTCACCTCTCACTCATCTCTTACATATGTGAGAAAATAATGGTCAAAAAGCAATCGGTAGGAGTGTGTGTAGGTATAGTACTACTAGTATAATATTAAAAGATACGAATTCATGTGGAGGGACCGTGGAATTGATACTCCAAAACTGTGGGTAGGTTTGTCCAGATACCGAAAAATAGAAAAAAAAAATTTATGAAATCACAACTTGGTGATGTATGTCATGTATTTAAAGGGTATAATTAATTTGTATCTACTTCGGATTATAAAAGTTTTTTACTAGACATTGATATGTGATTCCTTATTAATTTGTCGTGGCTTATTTGTGAAGCCTTACTTTAGTAGTACTTGTGTTCATGACTATGGTAGTTTTGGTAGCGTTTGATGGAAAATGTTGATCAACTCCAACACAAGTTAATGGAATATGTTATTCTTTTTGTTAGTGTCCTTATTACGAGATTTCCCTCTTGTGAGTTTGTATTTTCATTGTGCTTCTGCGACTCGTTAATTCTTACTACTGGCTATGTCACTACTCAAAGCACAGGTTAAAAATGTATGCCTTCCAATTAATTAAAGCGCTCGATTGTGTTTCATCCCGAATTCATTTTCCTAAGCGCGGCAAATAAATACTCCTAAATACTATTAGATGGTTGGTTGGTCCATCCAATACTTCAACCACCAGAGCCATGGAAAAGCCAACTTTTAGGATCAATGTCTTCAAACCAAGATTTCAACGAAAGAATGCTGAAAAGTTTGGCGAAGAAAAATTTATTGTAGGTGCGGTAGGTGCATGAGTTAGAAAAGTTAGCAGACTGGTACAGTAGGGTGGGGCTGGAGTATTCATTTTTGGGGATTCATCACGTTAATCTGTTGGCCGTGGTCTATGCTCGTTACTTGGACAGTGGTGGTTTTAATGGCCGTACAGTACTCGAACCCTAAAGCTCTGCTCAGTTGTTGGAAATGTTATGTGAGAAATTGATTTTTAGGAAAAATGAAGTGTTAAAGGAAAATGAGATTTGTGTTTCTGTGTGCATTCTCTTGACAAGAAGCCTTGTAGGAAAATAAATAATTTCTTCCTATAACAAGACTATTTTGCAGAAAAGTGTTTCCAGTGGGAAAATTGAAGTTGTGGATCATACAATTTTGCTGGTAACTGAACACACAGAAAGTTATCGAAAAGTTTTTTTTTTTTTTTTTCATCATTCCCATGCAACTGAACAAAGCCTAATGAGTTAGCCTAATGGTCAGTACCCGAGACTTGAGAATTTGTTCTCACCTAAAATTTTATGATTTAAACCTCCCGAGTGTTACCAACAGATTTTACGTTTTGAGCCAGTGAAGGCGTGCTTGATCATTAACTTCAAAATTCGAGGACTTGCAGAAGCTTTTAACACGTTACAAGAACAATGCGAGAATACAAAAAAGTTAAGGAGTGTTGATTTTGGGTACAATAATAGTGTCAAGCTAAGTCGCGCAACGCTTGTGCGCGTGTGTGAACGAGAGCGCGAGAGCCATCATGTAAATGTCTTTTAAACTATCTCAAAGTACTAAAATCCATGAGAGTGAGAATTGAGAGTACGTTTAAGAGCGCGATAGAATAACTTTACCAAAGGATTATGTAACTGGGGATTTAGAGAAAAAAGAGAAAGAAGTAGGCAGCTCTGTTGGGCTGGGCTAAATGATGCTGCTCTTTTTATTGTGCTATGTACTTATTTGTTTACTTGGAAAATGTAACAGATTAAAATAGGAGCAACATTTCCCCATGTAAACCGTACTAGCCTGATCCAAACCTCTCAAAATCTATCAATGCTGGTATTTTTGTTTACAACGTCGTCATATATGACCTTCATTTAACTATGATACACATTTTTCTTTACTTTTTTGTCATCTCGTCGAGACAATTTATTTTAAAAGTTACAACCAAAAACTAAAACAAATAAAAAAACACCTTGGTTTGGGCTTCAAAGTTTTTTTTTTTTTAACACTGTATATATCAGCGGGAATTAGCAAGGTATTAGTAAGGTTAAGCCAAAAGAATTTCAGACGCTATCTTTAGCCTTGAATTCCAAGCCTCCACGACGGACCTGAACCCTAGCGTCCCACGCGGAGAGGACCAGAAGATGTCAATTGGGCTGGAGCCAATTAACGGCTTCACAGTTCAATTTCAATCCAGTAAACTTCTTTGGGAAAAATTCAAAAAAACCCCCGAACTTTGAACCCAATGTCAAATAGGCACCTGCACTTAAATAAACTTCAATTGAACACCTAAACTTTCACTCCGTTATTCAATTTAACCCCTGCCGTCTCAATCCGTGATTTTCCTAACGGCAATCACTGAGCTGGACACTAACAGACAGAACAAAATGTTAGATGAAGAAATTGGAGGGAAACAACAGTGATTTGACACCTTTTTAAGGCCCCATTCGGTTAAATAAGCCTATTGGCTTATTTTTTGTCTTTATTCAATTTTTTTCATATTTGTTGGTTTTTCATCAAATTTTTGGGGATTATTGCATCGTCATAACGAGAGAAATCTAAAAAGTAAAAAATTCTTATCGAAATCCATTTCTTTTAGTAAAAACGAAAAAATTGGTTTATTGGCTTATTTTTGTATTTATTCAAAAAAATTAGGTTTCGATTGTAATTTGTTACTTTTTAGATTTCTTTAGTCATGACGATGTAATGATCCCCAAAAATATGATGAAAAACTTGCTATGTTTGGATTTGTGTTTGAATTTTTTTTTGAAAAATAATAGGGATAATAAGTGAAGAGAGATAGGGAGAGAAATGTTGAAAGTATGGAGAATTTAGGGGGAATTTTTTGAAAAATTCTTTTTGAATTATAAAAAGAACAAAAAAAATACAAAAAAAAAATTTGAATAAGAACAAAAATAAGCCAGTCTGCTTATTTAGCCGGACGGGGTCTTAAAAAGGTGTCAGATCACTGTTGTTTTCCTCCAATTTCTCCCTCTAACGTTTTATTTTATCTGTTAGTGTCTAGCTCAGCAGTTGCCGTTAGGAAAGTCACAGATTGAGACGGAAGGGGGTAAATTGAATAATGAAGTGAAAGTTCAGGTGTTCAATTGAAATTTATTTAAGTTTAGGTGCCTATTTGACATTGATTTCAAAGTTCAGGGGTTTTTTTTGAATTTTTCCCAACTTCTTTAGGCAAACACCTTGGTTTGGGCTTCAGAGTTCAATCCAGTTAACATCTTTAGGCCCATCTAACCTAGCAGCACCTGCCCAACCCTAACCCACATTTGTTCCGCACACAACCAAAGAAACCCTAGCTACATAAAATCCCACTATCCAAAGCTACACTCCCCTTCAAGCGAGACAGAGAGCGAAAGAGAGAGCCGCAGCAGAGAAGAAAATGGTGTCAGGCTCAGGAATCTGCGCGCGGCGGGTGGTGGTGGACGCCCGCCACCATATGCTGGGTCGGCTCGCCTCGATCCTGGCCAAAGAACTCCTCAACGGCCAGAAAGTGGTGGTGGTTCGCTGCGAGGAGATCTGCCTCTCTGGCGGCCTCGTCCGTCAGAAGATGAAGTATCTCCGCTTCCTCCGCAAGCGCATGAACACCAAGCCCTCCCACGGCCCCATCCACTTCCGCGCCCCCGCCAAGATCCTCTGGCGCACCATCCGCGGGTCCCACCCTCTCCTCTCTGTCTATGTATGTATGTTTCTATGTGTATACATGTGTTTGATTGGTTTTTGTTGTTTTGTGGTGGGTAGGATGATTCCGCATAAGACTAAGCGAGGAGCGGCGGCGTTGGCGAGGTTGAAGGCGTACGAGGGTATTCCGACGCCGTACGACAAGATCAAGAGGATGGTTATTCCTGATGCTCTTAAGTAAGTAATTGGTTTATTATTTGTGTCTGTTTTTGAGAACTAGGTGAAAAGTAGCGAAAATGAAGGGTTTACTGCGCTTACCATTGTTAGGGATCTCTGTTGATTTTAACGCAGCATTTTACCGCACTTCACCATTGTTTGGGATCTATGTTGATTTTAACGCAGCATTTTACTGCACTTCACCATTGTTTGGGATCTATGTTGATTTTAACGCAGCATTTCTGCTCTGTTTTCTAATTACATTGTATTGAAGATGTGTGGAAAGTTTCATATTTCTTCTTGTGATTAGGGTTTGAATAAGCTTATTAGTTATATCTGATGGGTTTAATTATTGCAGTTTTGTGATTTGGACATGAGAACTAGTTTAAAATAAGCTTAAAATTTAAGAGTAAGTGGTCTATTATTTATGTTTGTTTATGATTATGAGATCAGTTCAAAATAAGCAGAAATTTGAGAGTTTTTACGGCATTTTTCATTTGTTTGGGATCTCTATTGACTTTAACCCAGCCTTTCTGCTCTGTGTGTTTTTTGTTGGGTTTTGTTTATATTGCTTTGAAGTGTTTGGATGGTTCATGTTTCTCCTTGTAATTATGTCTTGAGCAAACTGATTTGTTCTGTAAACGGGTTTTAATTATCATGGTTTTGGGCTTTGCGCATTGAATCAGGGTTCTGAGGCTTCAGGCTGGACACAAGTACTGCTTGTTGGGAAGGCTTTCATCAGAAGTGGGATGGAACCATTATGACACCATCAGGGTGAGATTTGAGTTCATTTACATATTTGTGTCAGACATTTTATATATGCTACCTTGACATGGTGACGGTTAAGGTCAACTGGGTCATAGTCAGGTTGACATGGTTGTTGACTCGTAGTTTTAGTTCCTATAAATAATACGACAAGTTAATGATACTGTGTAATGGTATTGCAATATTAGTAGTTGGTTCATAGTTCTAGTTGTTGCTTTCTGTTATATTTTCTCAAATGCTAGTATCTCTCTGCCCTTGGTCTCTAGATATATTTGATGCATACGGTTATGATACTTATCAGATTTGGTAGGCCAAGTTTGAAGAAATCCTATCTTGCTTTGCTGTATAGTCCCGTAGCACCTTGATTTCCTTTATTGCATTGACTTATATTCACCATGGTGGTGCATGCCTTGCCTTTTTGCTTCGTTATCGGTTCTGATTGGACTGTGAAATGATATTGATGGATGCCGTTCAAAAAAAAAAATGATATTGTTAGACACAGGAACTGCAATAGGAAGGAACTTAAGCTATCATATTTTCTTCATAATGTTAGGTTTCTGATGTATAGGTGGCATTGCTAGACCTTGTTCTGAATGACGTTGAATAGAACATAGATTGTTTCCACCTGTAGGGTTCCAGTTTTGGCAAATACGCTCTAGATGCACAATTTGATATGCTTTTGGCTTGGTTTTCCTGAACTTACAATTTACGTTGATTTGTTGTCTGTTGACATTAGATATCAACAGTTGTGGCCTTGAGTCCTGGTGGTGAGGACTTCAAACTTCCAATGTTTTTTTTGTTTTGTTTTGAATAGTTCTCTCTTTCTTGGGTCCTCCATCCTACTAAGGTCGAAATATCCTAGGGGATTCTGTATATTTCTGGATGTCTATGTTACGTGGACTCTTCAAAAAGTTACCCTTGTCGGACAGTTGAATGGGGTTATGAGAGTTGTGTGCTGGGCTTTTTTTGTTGGAAATTCACATTTGGATTGTATTTAGTATTCAAATCCACTCATGAAATATGGCACCTTGTAAACAAGTCATACATTAGAAAATAATGGACTTACACTAGAAATCATAACTGTTCGCCATTTTCTTCAAAATCTTGCCAGATTCCGTAAACAATTGTTCGGTCCAATTGCTATGTTTTCTTTATTGGTGTTACCTTAATTTGGAAACTTTTCCCCAGATCATGGTCTTGTGGATATTCAGTTTCTTTGTTTCAGTATATGATTTCTCAACGTGTTCTTGAGGAATACTTGATTTGATGCCTCCTAGGTTATTACATTCTTTTCAGCTGTTCTAATCGTTAGTTGTATGCTATTGCCTCTCTGAGTACCATTGCTTATGGTATGAATACTTCCATTTGTTGGATTGTGTCCAGTACTTACATATTTTGTTCTCTACTACTCAGGAGCTGGAGGAGAAGAGGAAACAGAAATCCCAGGTCGTGTATGAAAGGAAGAAGCAGCTGACGAAACTAAGAATCAAGGCTGAGAAGGCGGCAGAGGAGAAGCTTGGTTCCCAATTAGAGATACTTGCTCCTGTTAAGTACTAATTTTGTTGGCAGACTCTTGGTTAAGAATTTTGTGAGCTTTATTTGCTGAGAAGAAAGCATAGTTCCCAGTTAGACAGACTTGCTCCCAGCAAGTAGTACTTGGTTTCTTCAGACTTGGTTTGTTGTCAAGTTCATTTTTTGTGCTTTGGGATTTCCATAAATCTTATGACTTCGAGCAGTTGTCTTTGATAATGCATGTGGGTTTTGTATGATTTCTATAAATTTCATTAGTTCAGTCTTACGAACTTTCATATGCTAATCTCAACCCTTTGGGATATACATCACTATTTTCATTAGCTCTGGGGAACGGCTTGAATGTTTCTTGCGCAAATACACACTTGGTTTTTATTTTCTAAGAATCTGGCACCAAAGCAATGGCCAAAGCTGAAGAAATTTGAGCATAGTCTTCAGCCCCGACCAAAAACAGTTCTCTTTGATTTGATTAGCCTGCATGTGGGATATGATGCTTTTGCAGTAATTTGTGCTATGAGTTCATGAAAAGGTTCAGATAATGAACGTTCTCTGGAGTTGGGCTCGTGGACAAAATGTGGTCAAGTTATGACCACGTTGTGCATTTTGTGGGTTACATTTGTGGATTTTTTCGTGTCATATTAACTGAAAGAGATTTAGTTCCAGCCGTTTGTAATTTTGAATGATACTAGCCCTTAACAATCTGTTCTGGCGAAATTTGTAGAGATGAAAAAGCAGTTAGAGAATACAATAGATGAGGAACTGGAGTGATATCCTTTTTTCTTACTTAGATGATTGAATAGAGAGCAAGAGAGGCGATCACTCACTTGTTTTGAGAATATAGAAAAGTGAAGATTTGGGATGGACATTGGAAATTGACAACTATTTCTGCTCCAAATCTCCCGTAGGGCGGTAGTGGCATGGTTTTCCACCATTTCGGTGAAATTTCTGTTCATTTATTTTCTCCCCAAATCACGCAATCTAATTGAGCTGTCATAGAACCATTTGGTTAGAGGCAAGGGTTAAAGTTTTTAATCTTCCTAAGCCCAAAAGCAAACAAGTATTCTTCGTGGTTATGCTCAATTTGATGGAAAAAAATGGTTGTGCTCTCAATTGGTGAAGGGCACATGATTATCTTCTTGTTTCTCTAAGTGGTGGGATGCTTTGATTCTTGCCTACTTTAATCCAATTGATCTCCCTTCACGAGAAAGATAAGCAAAGCGGTTAATGGATTTGCAAGCAAAGCTCAGCTGAAAAGAGAAATTAGAATGAACCATTTTCTCTTTTTTGGGTAAAAAAATGAATCATTTCTTGGATGCTGGGCTTATAAGCATTGTCTGCATTATTAACTGATTAGTTATTCCGTAATCACTCATAATGTGTTTACCCCACACATCACAAGAAGAACTAACTATCTTTGCGGCCATTTCCAGAGAGAGAGAGAGAGAGAGAGAGAGAGAGAGAGAGATGGTGGTGGTGGTGTTCTTGAGCATTATTTGCAAGTTGCCATTTTTCTTCTATTACCACTCCAGCTTTTTCTACCACAATGCTTTCTCCTACGGCAACAGTAATCATCATCGTCATTATCAAACACTCGATTGCAACCCTTTTTTACAGCTCAAAATGCAACCCTCAATTCTCACTGGCACTACCCTCTTCAACTTTTCACTCCCGTGGAATCATCAAAGTGTTCCACAGCATTTGTCCCATTCTCTCATTCTTCTATTTATTAAACTTCACCTTTTTGTTTTTTCTTGTTATGGGTATGAATCAGTCCAGTCCAAAGCTTCATACAATTCTGCGTCAGATTGGATGAGTTTGAGTGGTCCCTCCTTTTCCCAACACCTGAAGCACCCCACCTGCTTAAGTTAATTGACTACCCAATGGGTTTGGGCCGGGGTTTCTGGTTAGGATTTATTCTATTCTGTGTCTCCAGTAAAGTCGTTTTCAGCGATCAAGATGGTATGACATTGATTTTTCCATTTGTGTGTGTGGTTCCTTTCAAACTTTATTGCATTTCTGGTCCCTAATAGTCAAGATATTGTGGACCTCTACTAGTTGAATTGAGGACTGACATGATGCAATCCTCTTCGATTTCTGCATTATCGCTTCTGAATAGCAAATTATTTATCAGTGGACTTCTGTTTAGCATCATCAGTTAGCCCTCTCCCATAAACATGCTTGATAGTCATTGAATTAAGCTTCTATAGCTTCTTATATTTGTATGTTTGATACTTGAAATAGACTGATGCTTTGCTTGTTCAAATAGACTTTCTTTGTCTATGTAGCAATGTATTACCTTGTGTCCAATGTCAGCCTCACTTTGTGCTTACATAATGGCAATGGCAACAGGTTTCTTGAGTTTATCTTGTGGTGGAACGAAGAGTTTTGTTGATTCTTCTAACTTGACATGGGTCTCAGATGGTAACTATGTCAGTAGAGGCAACACTGCCACTGCCAGCTTTGTTGAGGGGACATCATCCTCTCAACTCCCAATCCGGTTCTTCCCAAATTCACCAGGTCGAAAGTGTTACAGGCTACCAGTGAGGAATATCTCATCCTCTATTCTTGTTAGGACCCAGTTCGTGTACAAGAACTACGATGGGCTCTCAAAACCCCCAACATTCTCCGTTTCCCTTGGGACAGCTATTAGCTCTACCATAAACCTTAGTAGAACTGATCCATGGACCGAAGAGTTTATATGGCCGGTTAATAAAGACATTCTTCCTTTATGTTTGCAATCACTTCCGGATGGTGGTTTTCCTGTTATATCTACACTTGAAGTACGACCACTTCCTGAAGGAGCTTATAGAACTGGATTGAAAGATTTCTCTGACAAGTTCCTTCGAAAGAGCTATCGAATCAGTTGTGGCTGCAACAATGCGTCACTACGGTAAAACTTTTACCATTCTCATTAGTTCAAACAAAACTTTTACCTGTGTAAAAAATGGCGATGGATTTGTGTTTTCAAAACAGGTACCCTATGGATCAGTACGACCGGATATGGGATGCTGATCTGGACTTTTCACCTTTTCATATTTCACCTGGTTTCGAAATACGAAGTGCCTTCAATTTGTCAAGTTTGAAGGAGACTCCTCCTGCTCCTGTTCTTCAAACTGCAAGGATTTCGGGGACGGAGGTCTTGACATATAATTTACCCCTTGATACTCTAGGAGACTATTATGTTGTTCTCTATTTTGCTGGGATTCTTCCCATTTCCCCATCGTTTGACGTGCTAATCAATGGGGATGTCATTCAATCAAACTACACCGTTAAGAGGTCGGAAGTGAGTGCTTTGTTCATTGCAAGGAAAGGAATCAAGAGCTTGGATATCACAATGAGGAGTACTAGCCGCTACCCTCAAATCAATGCGATTGAGGTGTATGAGATTGTTGACATTCCCTCAGAATCCTCTTCAACTACAGGTGCCATTGCCATTTTTCTTTGTCATGCTTGACTTGTTAATCAATCAATCCATTTTATTCCTGACGGTATATTACTTCAGTCTCAGCCCTTCAGGTTTTTCAGCAATCCACTGGATTAGATCTGGGATGGGATGATGATCCATGCTCACCAATGCCATGGGATCACATTGGATGTGAAGGAAATTCTGTTGTTTCATTGTATGCCAGTATTGTGAATACAATTTGTCGTCTTTTCTTATCTCTCTTTTTTCTCCAACTGTCATTTATGTCGGCTTTTCCACTACATCTTAGGGAGCTTTCTGATATCAACTTGAGGTCCATCAGCCCTACATTTGGTGATTTATTGGATCTTAAATCATTGTAAGCTCTTCAAAAAATGGAACCATTTTTCATCATATGTACGTTTCTTTTGTACTTCATAACCTGTTGCTTAGTCTAATGTTTTCCGGGGCCATCAGGGACTTGCATAACACTTCACTAGCCGGGGAGATAAAAAACTTGGGTGGCCTACAACTTCTTGAAAAACTGTAATCCCTCCCTACTTACTCAAGTACTATATAAAACTTCTGTTCTTATGTACTACTATCATCATTACTGCATTACTGAAAACTGCAGGAACCTGAGTTTCAATCAGCTGACATCCTTTGGTTTTGATCTGGAAGACTTGATTAACCTTCAAATCTTGTGAGTTTAAGTTTTCACTACTCTCACATGCCAAGAGAAACTTAGTCTGTGATTTTGTTTTGCTTCAATACATCGTTGATTGTTCAGGACACGATTCCAAAGCGGAATGACTTTTTGTTCTAGTTCAGTATGTGGACCGAGGCAATACTAATAATGTCTTTTGTGCCTAGGGACTTGCAAAGTAACAGTTTACAGGGAATAGTTCCTGACAGCCTGGGGGAGTTAAAGGACCTTCACTTGTTGTAAGTGAGAACAATCTGATCTTTTGATCACATAGAAGGAATTTCGTTCTTAGAAACTTTTTTGAGAAATTCGCGGAAAGTTTGAGCATAACTGGTTCTACAATTGATGCATACTTTCTCTACTCCACTATATTTAGGAATCTGGAGAACAATCAATTGCAAGGAACTCTACCACTGTCTCTAAACAGAGAGAGTTTGGAAGTTCGGTATGTAATCTTCTTTTTTTTTTTATCTAGTTCAGTATGTAATCATTGTTCGCGTTTTTCATCCTTTAGTTCTATACAGGACATCTGGAAATTTGTGCCTTTCTTTCTCCTCATTGACATGCAACGGTCTTCCAAAAAATCGGTCTATCGAGACTCCAGAATTTACCATCATTACAAAGAAGAAGCATAATGTCCATAATCATTTGGCAATTGTACTCGGTGCAGTTGGGGGAGCTATACTCATTCTTCTCGTTGTTTCTCTTTCTGTGCTCTTTTATACAAGGAGAAAGAGACCTGAAGTCACTTATACAGCAAGTAAGAAATTTCCAGCATCTTTTTCACTGAGTCAGATTGTTGCCTTGTTCTTACGAGGAGTTTGTTGCAATGATTGTAGGAGCGCAAAGTGAGATGAGAAACTGGAATATTGCAGCAAAACTCTATTCACACAAAGAAATCAAAGCAGCTACAAACAAATTCCAGGAAGTCATAGGCCGCGGTAGCTTTGGAACTGTTTACCTTGGAAAACTTCCAGATGGTAAACTAGTAGCTGTGAAAGTACGATTTGATAACTCCCAACTTGGAGCTGAATCTTTTATGAATGAGGTTCATCATCTAACCTTGTTTACGTACATTTTTGTGGAACTTATGTCCCGTGGGAAAGAACAAATAGCAGAATTCCTTTGTCTTTCATTTATGGTTTCCTTTGCAGGTTTCTCTTTTGTCGCAAATTCGTCATCAAAATCTTGTATCACTGGAAGGGTTTTATCACGAGTCAAAACAACAAATATTGGTTTACGAGTATCTACCTGGGGGATCCTTGGCTGATAACCTGTATGGTACGTAATGCATGGTTGCTTATTCAAACTCAATTATTTGATTCTTCCTGTATATCCTCTTCAAGTTTCTTGATGAGTACAGTAAGTTACTTTCTTCAGGTGCAAGAAGTAAAAGAGTGACATTAAGTTGGGTTTGCAGACTGAAAATCGCTGTTGATGCTGCGAAAGGTAAACATATAGTTCTCTATTTGACTTCTAACCAAAGGTTACATAGGAAAACACTTGGAAACATAGGAAATAAAACCTGAATTTCTTCTGCTCAATTTAGGAGGTGAATTTCAAGGTACCTAACATGCTTAAAATGCTTGCTAATCATGATCACAAACATTGGTTTTTGCTGATGATTCGCTTCCATTTTTGTACGCTTTCCATGTGAACCGACAGATTCATCTTTCTTCTTTACTGGTTATATATAACATGTTAGCACTCCTCACACTATTGTGTGATTCGCGATGACAATGGCATCATTTTCTGTTACAAGACGAGAAACTAAAACACCTGGTTTCTTTGGAAGGGCTGGACTACTTGCATAATGGGAGTGATCCGAGAATAATACACCGCGATGTGAAATCCAGCAATATACTTTTGGACGCAGATATGAATGCCAAGGTCTGTGACTTTGGTCTCTCTAAGCGAGTAACTCAGGTCGATGCGACTCACGTAACCACTGTTGTCAAGGGCACTGCTGGGTACCTTGATCCTGAGTAAGTCTATCTAAAAGTTTTTTTCCCACAGCTTTCTTATTATGACTCAACTGCATTCTCACCCTTTCACGTATATAACTACATATAAACAGGTATTATTCTACCCAACAGCTAACTGAGAAAAGTGACGTCTATAGTTTCGGAGTTGTTCTATTGGAGCTCATTTGCGGTCGAGAACCGTTGCGTCGCTACGGAAATCCAGATTCCTTCAATTTGGTATTTTGGGTAAGGCCCGGTTAACTTCAACTCCATCCCTCCTGCAAAGATGGTCTAATATTCCGTTTTGGGATGTCCCATAAAGATAGTCCATTTCGAAAAGTTTCTGAAAAAGTAATGCGTCATTCCCATTTCACCCCTCCAATTCTCTTACCTTAAATATGCCAGGATTTCAAAAACATTCCATCAAGGGATGAAGTTGGAAAGTTATTCAAGTACAAGGGGGCCCAACAAAATAGTTGGTTTCCCAATAAGGGCCGAACAAAATGGGACTGAAGGAGTATATTAATGCATATTATTCTCTCGTGCGACCGTATGAAGTTTTGTCAGGAATATGTAGACATTCTCTTTTGTAAATCCTGGCTTAATTTGTGGCTTTATTGACTTAATCAAACTCTTTCAGTTTCCTCCCAGCTCTATCTCAATAGTCAATAGGCATTACTTTCAAATGAATAATTCTAAGGCAGAAACCCTGACTAAAATTTTGCTCTCTCCATTAACTGTTCAAACTCTCTCCATTAACTGTTCCGGACATGCAGTTCAACAATTTTGCTCACAGTGAAGGCGACTCTCACCGGTCAGAATTTCCTGTGGAATCGAAACTTATGAGATAGGTTCAACAACTATCCGCAAGAGTCTGGAAATGATCCGTTTCCTAAAGTTAAATTAAAATTCATTATGTGATTTCCTGTATCAGAACTGCAATATATTCACAAGGATAGAAACATTTCAGTTTTGATATATACAACATCTCTAGTGAATAACATCAAACTGTATAGTTGTTGAAGCTCATGCCTGTTGACTATACAACTGCCTGGAACAACCTATCATTTTGTTCGACATTTAGACCGATATTTTGTCAATTGCATGCAGGCCAAGCCATACTTGCAGGCTGGTGCTTTCCAAATTGTGGATGAGAGCTTGAACGGAACATTCGACATCGAGAGCATGAGGAAGGTGGCGATTGTCGCCTCGAGGTCTGTGGAGAGAGATGCACCCCAGAGGCCTTGTATTGCAGAGGTATTACGAGAGCTGAAAGAAGCCTACAGCATTCAGCTTTCCTTTCTTGCTGCTTCTGGGGATTTGCATTGAAACTCAGCCAATACCAACATATCAGTATTTCCTACGTTTGTGTTTTGTGCAAGGTTTTTCCTTGAAGTATGTCAAAAACAAGTTGGTTCCAGCAGTGTTTAAGGCTGTAATTTATTCCAAGTTGAGTTCATGATGTCTAATTAAGCGTTTTAATTATCTGTATTCTGTACGCTGAAATCTATCTATGATGATATCTTTTTGGTCTTATTGTCCTAGTAGATGTATTAGGGTGGTATAATGTTGTGAAATTTCTTTATTAACGTTATTTCTTGCAATTTCTAAAAAAAATCAATGTACCCAAACAGAGCCTAATAAGCGAAATGAGCGTCTTCCCCATGGAAGGAGCATAAGTTCATTGCTTTTCTTCTTCACAGAGACCTGCATGACATAAAACAACTAGAAAAAGTCCAGACTCGCCGTATTACAAAAATGGAAGTAGAAAGCTTGAATGGATACTCGGAGATAGAGCAAACATTTTTAATCCTAAAAAGCTGCTGCTTCTTCTTTTTTTATATATTTATTTATTTACTAACCTTTATTATCTGTTTCAAAATTTGACTAGTTGCTCTACTTTTTATTATCCTTAATAATAAGGACCTTATCATTCTCTATCAACTAGTAGTATAATTCTTCAATAATTTGATTTCTTTTGATTTTCCGAGCACTTGTCACCATGTGAACATGCACTTCAAATCTTCAATGGTTTGATTTCTTTAATTTTCCCCCCCATTGTTCCTCAATTAACAGAAGCACTCAATGAATCTCTTGTTATATCTCTTTAGTATCACTTATAGCTGCATAATGTTTATCTCCCTCAATTAATTTTTTTTTAAAATTCACTAGGGTGGTGGAATGTAAATTCCTCCTCGAATTATTTATTTAGTGCAACATGTGTGCTACAAACGATTTCTCCGCTTTATAAAGAATCGGAAGTTAATTTTTAACATACGCGTGAGCAAAATTGTAATCCATGATGGTTGAGGAAACTTTGAAGTTAATTGTTTCTAGAGTGTCAATAATTGCCTCTAGTGCAAGGGATATTATTTGTTATGCCAATAATATTATTTGATGAATATGTAAAGTCAATTGCAAAGGGTTCTGCCAGTATTCAACAAATTCCATGGCCCCATACAGTAAAATATAAGTAGGGGAAAACCGCCCACTTTCGGCTTATACTTAAAAAAAAAAAAAAAAAAAAAAAACATTGACCTTATAGCAATTTAGATATGAAATTAAATGAACCCATCAATCCATTCATTTTTTTATAATTTTAAAACAATGTCCCCATAGAAGATATATGGATGATAATTATTTAGGAATCTTTGCTTCAAAGATGCATAAAGTTATACAGGATTTAGGCATTTTGAATAACAAGTTTGTGACTGGAAAAAAGTAAGGTAAGTCTAATGGGAACCTTGGATTTTTTTTTAAAAAAAAAGAAGAAGTCTTAGCAGAACTGGAAGGGCCCGGTTAGATGAGTGACATTTACGAAGTAGACGATCCGGAACACCTTTTCAGGCTTGTAACGAGGCCCATTAAGCAGTCTAAAGTAGCCTGGTATGTCTTGAATCCCCTAGTTTCAACTTAGTAATAATGACACCATTCTAATTCGTTCGATGTACATAGTCACACGGCTTCATTGCGTATGCCTTACAAAATTGAGCAACCAACAAAGATTTTGAAATTAGATGGTTTTTAGTGTCTAAAAAAAAATGAATATCACAATATTATGGGGCTATGATTAAATATTCGTTTATCATATCTGACTATGTGTGCACGTGAACTAAAAGTAAACGAATTAGCGCAGAAAAGTTGTATAAAGTTGAGTGTGTGAAAACTTTTAAAAGAATGTAATAAAGGGGTTAATTTTGCAGTTGAAGTTTGACCATTATAGAGAAACTTATTTGCTTTTCCATAGTCAGTAGACTCACTTAGTAGTAATTAAGAGAGAAACTTATTCACGGGCTCAGCCATGAACAATTTCTTTATAACAGTAATCAATTGCAACCGTCTACAAGTGTTTTGGACGGTCTGAATTTTAATAAAACTTTTTTGGACCGTTCAGAACACTTTCGGACGGCCACAATTAACACTGTAAACAACTATTCAGCTGTGAAAATGATTTTCTCCGTAATTAAATAGGAAAAGAGACCAAAAGAAAACATAAAAAGGGTATGCAAGGTACTGTAATAATTTAAATTAATTCCAGGGGTAGCTCGGCTGGGCTGACAAAGATTCTGATTTCGGCAATTGATTGCTTGCTCGAGTTTATCCGCGTATTACTATACTAGAGATTTTATTTCGTTTGACCAAAAAAAAAAAGAAGAAAGAAAGAGGATTACTAGAGATATATCGAGTTGCTATTCTCATTATCGGCGAACGAAATGGGAGCAACCTAAACTGCGAAAATGGATTGTCGGTGCGGCTAGCGGGAGAAACCATTTTCTCCTCTCCTTTTTTAGGGGGAGAAACCATTTTCTCCTTTGTAAAACTTATTTGGTAAAATAACTTTGTGTACTTTTCTTTTTTATAAATGCACTTTAAGTTTTGTCTTTTTAGCGTTAGAATTACCCATTGTGTTTACTTCAAAATCTACCGAAAGATGAATTATTAAATGCATTTGCAAAAAGAATGCAAAAAATATTTCCCAAATTGTTTGTGCGTGGCTTCTTTCGTACTACCGCAGGGCACATGCTCTCCATGTGCTCAATATTTGTTACTATTACTCCCTCCGTCCCTTATTTATGGTCCTGTATTTCATTTTGGGCTGTTCTTTAATAAGTGTCCATTTTGTAAAGTTAGTGGGTAAAAGTTGGTGAATTATCTATTTTGTCCCCAAAAGTAGATTCTTTTTTGAAAAGTAAGTAAGTAAGAGTGTAATGATGATGGGTAAGTAGGGAAAGTGGAGGAAAAAGTTGATGTGAAAGGTATAATGATGATGTCTTTTTAATAAGTTGGAGTTACGAAGCAGGACACTTAAAAAGGGACGGAGGGAGTACTATTTTTAAGCATTTTTAATTTCGATGCAAATATGGTTTTTCCAATAATGTTATTACTATTTTTGTTGGTTAATGGTTGATTTCATGAGCGTCAATGGCCTACATCATTATTTTCTAAGCCCTATTTTTTTTACTCATAAACCTAACAAATATTTTAGGCGCTCCAATTTTCCCATCATAGTTGCTGCCCGCCTCTAATATTTTTATATAAATCTTCACTTTATATCCATATTCAAAAGTTAGATCCCCCAAGACCGGAGGACTCGTGATTTATTGTTTTTAGTCTCCTTCATTATCAGTCTCAGTTTCTCTCCGGTGACCATCAGATTATATTTCTTTTATCCAATATCGTAACACATGATTCAATATTTCATTTTAAGTTTAATATTGCACATCTCACCCTTCTATTACACTTATTTAGTTTCAAGTTATATAAATTTATTGATGCGGGTCTTACAAATCCTGCCTCATTTAATAAGAAAAAGTTGACACAATTGTATGTTAGCACCTCTGCAGAAGAAATATCAAGTCCCGCTTTATTTACGTCGGTACTCACTATCTTCCATTTTGTTTGCGGATCGTTCTATTCTAATCGAATGAAAAATTTGTTTATTCTATGGGAGTAAATTTTTTTTTTCTCCATTCTCAATTTTCAGATTGGCGCAAGTGCATGAGAAGCATCAGTCCACGTGGCGTAAAGCAACTAGACAGTCAGGTAAAATTCCCCCATATGGCCGCTTCAACCCACTGCTGGCCTCTCCGTCAATACACGGTAACGCCCCCGGCCGACTCTGAAAAAAGTCAGCGAAACGAACAAAAAGCAGGTGGACCGATCTCCCGCCGTTACGCAACCCGGACGGAGCTCCTCCGGCCGTCTCTCTCTCTCTCTCTCTCTCTCTCTCTCTCTCTCTCTCTCTCTCTCTCTCTCTCTATATATATATATATATATATAATATCACTGTATAAAATCTGCGTTTACGTCTCTTGAGAGTGACAATGCCCAGGTTACCAGAAAGATACCCCACGTAAGCCACCTTCTTCCCTTGGGTATATATTTTTATTCCTTTCTAGAGAGAGAGAGAGAGAGAGAGAGAGAGATTGCACCCCAGATGCAGTGTGACGCGCAATCCCAAAACTGAATCAGCTGCACCTCACGGGCATTCCATTTCTAGAGAGAGAGAGAGAGAGAAAACCTCAATTACGCCCCCACTTTGCAGGAGTCGCACAACAAACACAAACAGAGAAAGAGAGATCAGAGAGAGAACATATTCGTTGTCTGTAGCTCTGTTCATCTCCCCTGCAGCGAATCTGAGTTCTCATAAGGTGTTTTCATCGATCTCGATTTGTCATTTCTCTGAGCTTCCGAGTGGTTAAAAATCTAACATTGATTAGTCTAAGATGGTTGATATTCGATTCCAAGGAAAGTATGCTGAGTTTTGTCCTGAAGTGTTGTATTATTTGATTTAGTTTGACTGGTTCGTTTTAGCGTCAAGTTTCAATCTGAGAATCTTTTGGTAGATCTGAAACATACACTGTACCAATTCACCATGTTTTCGATCAATCACAGGCCTTGTCATTTCTTGTTGCAGAGGTAGCTATCCTAACGGATTCGACTTGTTCTTGTCCGTAATCCAATGCCAGGTACTTCAGATTAGTTTAAGTAGTTTTAGATCAATTGATTATGAAGTGTTACATTTCTAGTGAATTTTCATATACGATTGTTCAGCTTGAGGAGAAACCTTGAAAATGTTTTTTTTTTTCCTTGTAGTCTTAGAAAATTTACTTGTTGAGGAAGATGAAAGAGGGAAGAGATCTGATCTGGAGACATCTGAGGACGAGAAGAGGAGGGCACGGATCAGATCTTTGAAAAAGAAGGCAATGAGTGCTTCGTCGAAATTTATCAGGAAACGCAGCAGTAAACGTGTTGCCCCTTGTCGATTTTCGGCAATATCTGTTGGAGATGTTAGAGATGAGAAGGAAGAGGAGGCAGTGAATGCTTTTCGACAGGTCGTGATTGAGAGAGATCTGCTTCCGGATCACCATGATGACTACCATACCATGCTGAGGTTTAGTGTATCTCTTTTAAATTACATTTTATCTTTCTACGAACAATGCACAAAAACCCTGTTAGGAGTAATTGTTATGACATAGATCAGGGAAACGGAAAAATATCAGATGTGCAGTATGTAATTTATGGTGATTTCCATTGTTCAACTTTTGATAGTGACCTTATCATTGCGTACTTTGTAAATGCATCCAGCTCACATTAAAGCCATAGGCCATTGCTCCCCATCTCCAATTTGGCCCTCTAGTGGTAGGAAACAGAATAAGGCAACTTACATAATGACACAAATATTGAGACCGTCACAATAACCTTGTCCTGTACATGGGTGGATGGATTTATATGCTGGATGAAGGTTAGAAATCCTGACTTGGTGAAAAGTTTCAAACTTGATAACCGCTCAAGGTGTCTTTCCACCTAATTGGAGTACTAATTGAGAATGATTTTCTGGTGAGTTATTTACAATCGATGATTGGCAATGGGATTATCTGAATTGTCTTGCTTTCTTTGATATTTTCTCTCGGAAATTGTGAGTCCCTTTAAAGCTATGAGCCACAGCCATGCTTGCAACCAGAATTCAATGAAGTCACCAACACTTTGTCAATTTTGTTCAGTATATCTCTTGAACAGTGGAGGTGTTTGACTACAGGTGGTCATCTACCTCTTAATTTATGCGGTTAGTAATTATGAGTGTACAGCCACATAGCATGGCCGCATAGGCTGTGTGCAAGTTGGGAGGACTGAAGGGTTAGGTACTGGTGATAAAAAAAAAAAAAAGAACGGTTCGGTACCATTTTTTTACCGCCAGAAAGATTATGATTTGAAAGAGCTGTTGGTGGTGTTTACATATAATGGATGGAACTTATTTACAGAAAACATGATGGATTGGATTTGATGTAATGGGCTTTGTTGGCAATACTGGTTTACAAGTTACAACCAACTAAAGGAGCTCTAAATAGCATCGCCGAAGGATTGCAGATTTTCATAACAAAGGAGGCCTTAGAATGGTTCGACTCCCTTTAGGAGGCTTCATGAAGATGGTGATCTATTTACCTATTCCATTTGCAACTTCAGAGGATAATATGGTAAAGATCAAGGCCTAGATGGGAAGACATTTGCTAGATTTTAAACCAGAAACTGAGAGGAAAGAGCATATAGGATCAAGTTGAAGGTGCTTGCTAAAAAATTGAAGAAAGCGATCACCTTGTTTTTCTCTTTATTTGGGTAAACTATTGCCAGGGGCTGCAAATTATAGATATTAGCTTCTTGTGTACTATTCTGAAGCTTGACAGAGAATGAAAGAAGTAAGTTTTGAGGTAGTTTGCGTAACTTCACGAAATGTTTCCACACTGATTGGCAATCTGTCTTTGCTTAGTTTGTATTAGAGCTGGTCCCACATAGATTAATTATAACCTCCAAAACTAGTATATGAGTTTGGACAACCTATCCACTCATTGCCAATTGGTTTTGAGTTGGATGCTTTCACATGGTATCAAAGGTAGTCTTTTGGACAAAACTTTCTTGATTGATTGTCGCCATTGTTTAAATTGTAAAACTTTCTCTTGTGATCTTCCTTTTGAAACTTCTTTTTCCTCTTCTGTTGTTTTTACACTTTTTCCTTAGCAAACTCGCATTTGTTGCAGATTTTTGAAGGCAAGGAAGTTTGATCTTGATAAGGCTGTTCATATGTGGGAAGATATGCTCAACTGGAGGAAGGAGCATGGAGTAGACTCTATTCTACAGGTAATAGCTGCAATCTGGACTCTATTGTCACTTTAAAAGCACTAAATTCAGTGTATGAGACCATCCTATTTTGGACGAGCATCGAGGATGGGAAAATGAGGCATGAATCCTTGCTTAGGATATTAATGCTGCATGCAGCTACTTCCTAACCCTAGCCTTAAGTTCTGGGTTAAAAACACATCTGTTTCGGCTTCAGATAAACAAGCTAATGCCAAATTCGGCTATAATGCCCATTTCTATCATTGTATGTGCTATGCTTCTGTCACTTATTAGTGTCACAGTTTTATCTGGTTCTTTGGTCTTCACTACATAATTCACCATCTAAATTGTGGGTAGCTGCTTCCCCTACTTTTCCATTCCATCTCTGAGTACCAACATCTAATGCAATTAGCCTATGTTGTGTAATTAGACTCTTTCTTACTGATACTTTACAATTTTGCTGATTGACAGGAAGGATTGTCCATATTCTTCTTGTTATTTCACTAATTTTTTTCCGACCTTCTAAAGATGCCATGACACTACGATAAATTTGCAGGACTTTGTATATAATGAACATGAAGAGGTTCAGCGTTATTATCCTCATGGCTACCATGGCGTGGACAAAGGGGGGCGTCCTGTTTATATCGAAAGACTTGGTAAAGTTGAACCAAGTAAACTCATGAGAGTAACCACAGTTGACAGATTCTTAAAGTATCATATCCAGGGGTTTGAGAAGACTTTTACTGAGAAGTTTCCAGCATGTTCAATTGCAGCCAAGAGGCATATAGATTCTACAACAACAATAATTGATGTGCACGGAGTGGTCAGTTCTGACATTACTGAGATATCCCTATGATTATAAGTTATATTACGGCTTTGTAAAATACTCATGCCTATATGTTTTTAATTGTGCAGAATTGGATGACTTTTAGCAAGCTTGCACATGATCTAGTTATGCGCATGCAAAAAATTGATGGTGACAACTATCCTGAGGTGCCTCAGAGACTATAAGAAACCGATTTGAAGAAGTTTTTCTTTTCAGCCCTGTTTCCGGTAAATACTGTTTGGTGATCCTTTATCTGATATTGGTTCATTCACTGCAGACATTGAATCAGATGTACATTGTTAATGCTGGTAGTGGATTTAAGCTGGTATGGAACACAGCAAGAAGCTTTCTTGATCCAAGGACGACAGCAAAGATACATGTACGCAATCTCTTTTCTTTTCTTTTTTTTTATTAAATTCTACACCTTTTAAGACTTCAAAGGTCCTCAAACTGTTCATGAAAGTTTGTTCACTGATCCCACAGGTGTTGGGCAGTAAATTTCAGAATAGGCTGTTGGAAGTCATAGACTCAAGGTTGGTTTTCTCTCTCTTTTTTTGGTTCTACATGGTTAGAAGTCGTTAGTTTTGGGACTCTCATTTTCCATTTGTATTTGTGTACCTCTTGTTTTGAACAGCCAATTGCCAGATTTTCTTGGCGGAACCTGTGTATGCCCGGGCGAAGATGGGTGTCTTAGATCTGACAAAGGACCTTGGAAGGATCCAGAACTGATGAAGGTAAGGTCTTTTTCACTACAAAGCACTATAATGTCATGGAACATAAATCCTACGAATTTCCTGTTTGGATTATACCCCAGCAAAGTTCATATTCCCAACCACTTATGGTTTATCTGATTTTATGATCAGTTGGTACATATCGGAGAAGCTATATATTGGAGAAAAGCTTCTAGTTTTTCTGACGCTGATGATTTAGAAGTCAAGTCTTTTTCTCCTAAGGTGGAGTGGATAGTTTAACTACACACAGCTTTCTTTCAATCACTTTACGCCATTTTGTCGTCCATTAGATGAACACTATCTCTTTCTGCAGGTTCGAAATACGGAAATAGTTTCTAGTGATTCAGGAATGGATGTAGCATTTTCTACTTATGGTGTGATGCAACCAATGCCACCTCAAGACCGAGTATGTATTATTGGCTTTTCAAATGTCTTTTTGTTAGCCAATTCAGGATAAGATATGCACTCTCTATGTGCTCTGTGTGGCCTTTTGTTATCCTTCATTCTCTTATCTGGCTCTTTGCTCCATTTTTCAGGAAAGGGTGGAGCTTATTTCTATCTCCGGCCAAGGTGAACCAGTTGGCAGTGGCGTTCGAGTTGAATATGCTGGTTCAACAAGTAAGTAATCGCCTGTATGCTTATCAAAAGAAAACACGAAGAGGAAGTGATCACTTGTATTCCTTCTATGTTTCTCATATCAAACGATCCATCTGACAGTGACATCTTGCGTGGTGGCTTGGAAATCTGTCTGGATTTGGTTGGTTTTCTAGTCAAAGTAAAGGCCCGGTTAACTGCTATATTGGTTATGAGACCAATGTGGCATTGCAAGGCTTATGATTTTTTTCTCACTTGATCCTCCTTAGCTTGCTTCCAGGGTAGTTAAACCTTTCCTTCACAACTAAGGCCCAAAAGAATTTGTTACGATACTCGATCACATTTTGTCACGACTCGGTATTGTTTAAGTCAGACATTAAAGGCAGAGAATTTACATGTTTGTGATTTTGACCCATGCAGCAGATGATTTAACCCGTGAGATGACACGAAAAAGGCAGCTGAAGAAATTCATAGCAGGTTTAGCGGTCAAGAACATATTCAGATTATTAGCATGTATGTATCTAGTAGTTCCTGGGTTGAGGAAGCTTTTTGCGGGGAGCAACGTGGAAAAGCAGCAGCCTAAACCTGATCTAGGACATTCAAGTTCTGAAGAGCAACACGTTTCCTGTGCTAATGAAGAGGATGTGCTTGATCCTTGTTGGAAGAGGTTGCAACATTTGGAGGCATCGGTAACTGCACTACTTAATAAGCCTGCTAACATTCCCCGAGAGAAAGAGGACATCCTCGTTGAGTCCTTGAATCGCATAAAATCTATTGAGTATGACTTGCAGAAGACCAAAAAAGTAAGATGGCTTCTTTTATCTTCCCTAAATGCTGGGTTTTAACTGGTGTCACTGATAGGTGGGAAATAAATTGTTTCTTGTTTTGTTTTGTAGGCGCTACTTGCAACTGCATCAAAACAAGTGGAGCTTGCTGAGTCACTGGAAACTCTAAGGGAGAACACCATGAATGTAAGTTCCCATTGCCACTAGAAAAGTCGTATATTAAAAACTCCATTATTTTTCAATTTCTTGGGTCTGGATTTTGTTAAATATGCAAGTCAGTTAGTTGTTATCAATTTATATCTTCATGCCACCGCCATTACCGTTGGTTCAAATCTTTTTTTCATACTCCTTTTTGGCCTTCTTGCCTGGGGTAAATGTTCCAATTGTATGTGATTATATGAGCGGGGGGTTATCATATACTGGGTGAGTGACTAGAAAACCATCTTGCTTTCGTCAACCTCTTCCCCCAGGGGTGTATGTCTCATAGAATCTTGATTCACAGTGTCACTCACTCACTCTCATCAACAGTTCCCAACCATGGTCGTTGTTGGACTTTTAGAGACTCTACTCTTACTTGAGCCGCTTCTATTTTCATTTCGGTCTGAACTTTTGACTTTTCGTGTTACACACAATGAATCGCTTTTTCTTTTTTTTTTGGGTGAGTACTCAATTTTCTAATGAAACGATTTATTTCTTCACAATCGAGAACTTGTCAGAGCTAACAGCACCACCTTAGATGCCGATTGTAATGATTTCGTTTGCCTGATAACAGGCACCAAACTCTTGTTTCCGAGGAAGTTGCAAGCCTTTCCCCGTCAGAAGATGACCGGTGTTTATTTGGATTCAAGTTTTGCTTGGCCTTTTTTTTGATAATTTACCCAAATTTTTTGCCGAAGTTCCTGAAGGATGTCAATAAAAGACCCACAGCAGGCTTCCTGAAATCTGTATAGGTAACATATAGTCGTTTTCTTTGCATTCAAGGGATGCAAGAGAGAATGCGCTCTCTCTCTCTCTCTCTCTCTCTCATATATTTTCTTTTCTCATTGTAGGAAGATGGTGGTTGCAGATGCTGGCTGGTGGGGTGTGAACTCAGAGAGTCTACAACAGCAAGTTTGGTTCGCTTGTTCTTCTGTACATAGACTGATACTTAACCCTCACTTGTTTCTGATAATCAAGACACAATTTACATGGCAGAGGATGTGGATTTTTAACCATCTGATGAGATACGGCTAGCTGTTCCAAAAAAGAAGAAGAGAAACTATTTGATATGAGAGCAATTATTGTCAATAATGCTCAATTTCTCAGTTTGAACCAGTGTGTGCTTTTTCTATTGTGCTCAGTTATTATGGAAGGGTGGAATGTGTTTTGTTTGTGATTAGATCTTGGATTGTTGGATTTATATAAGAAATGAGAAGAAAAAAAATAGAAAACGGAAAAATGAAAGGAAGGATTAAAAGGAGAAAAGGACTAGGAAAATCTTATAGAATCAAAATTAGGCATGTGTTGTAGTATCATGTTTATCAACAATACCAAAAAATAAAACGACTGAAACTAAACCTAAAGCATTCGGGTTATCCATTCTAGGGCTTACCCTTTGGTTTTTACAGATAACGTGTACTTGTTCCTCGAGTTAGGTGCGCACATCACGTGCTCATGACGAAACACGTAACCAACTCGGTTAGTGACAGCATGGTGACATCCGGTCACCACATGGCCTCCACATACACTGATTTGTGATGCTTCAAGAAGCACCCAAGGCCTCTAGAAATATTCGAAACCGTCTGGAAGAATCACATCGCGGGTCGGCACTTCAGGCGGGTTGACTCTAGGTACCGACTGACCCATCGTAGAATGGGCCATGGGCTTTTACCTGGACCCGCCCAATAGGTGGGCTGTTCAGCATGGCCCATCTCGTTCGTCTTGTGGGTTCAATCCGTTTGCCTGACTAGTCTTTAGCCCAATACGGTTCCGACCCCACATAGTGTCAGTTTCGGCCCACCACAGAATCAGAATATAGACCTCTTTTAATAATTCTATTTTCCCCATATTTGTATAACTTTTTTTTTATAAACTACAAATCTGATATCCAAACGTGTTTGTGAGAATTTTTTTCCCTCTCCAGATTTTGAGATCCTTGCTTGTCAAAATCAATGTAGGACGTATTTGCAATAACTGTGGATATAGATTTTTAAATTCTCATAATCTTACAGCTGTAACAAAACGGTTTCTCAACTATTTACTAAAATTTGAAATCTAAAACTTGTAACAAAATCTAAAATCTGTATTCATAGGACCATAGTTATCGCAAACACACCCAGTATCTCGAGAGTTTCAACTTATCTACCGGGGAGCTCAAATTCGGGAGCAGCTCCCCTACAGTATTTAAGTGTCCAGTCTACTGTACAGTTTAGGCTTTTGTGGGTCCGGGATGGGTCCACAACAATGATCGGAATCGTTCATTTTGTCGAGCTCGTCGAATTTGTCATTCGCGTAAAAACTTAGCTTGATTGAATATTATTGAGTACATGATCGAAACAAATTTGCATAAGGAAAAAAAATAGAAATGTCAAGTGTCCAATTATTTTTCTCATCTCATTTTTCTTGTGCAAATCTGTTTCAATCATGTACTCAACGATTTTCAATCAAGCTAACTTTTTACATTAATGACAAACTTGGCGAGCTCTACAAAATGAGCAATTTTGATCATTGCTGTGGGCTGGTATAAGCCCACAAAAGGCCCAAACTGGACCTGGACACTTAAAGGCCCAAACTCCCCAAATTCAACCTTAGGGCCACGGTAAGCCTAGGCCTTCTTCGTATGAACCTGAGAATTCGTAAAATTGGTCCACCACTTCCTTTTCCCCCAAAACCCACCACCACCAGACCCCAACCACCGCCCACCGCCCATATCCACCGCCACCGCCCACGCCCTCCACCAAACCCTATTAATCCTATACATCTCTCTTCTCTCTCTCTCTCTCATTCTCTCTCTCTCTCTCTCTCCTTCCCAACCCACTGCCATCAATGGCCACCCCCTCCTCCTCGCCACCAACATCACCACAAGACCCGCACCAAAACCCTAACCCTAACCACCACCACCACCACCACTCCTCTCCCTCACAATCCCCTTCATCAAACCCTAGCAGCTCCCAAAACCCACTGCTCCAGCCTAGCTCTACCACCCCTTCGTCTAATAAAAAACCCCAGCCCTCGCTCTGGTCCCACCAAGAAACGGTCCACCTAATCGAGTCCTACCAGGAGAGATGGTACGCCCTCAAGCGGGGCCCGCTTAAGGCCAGCCAGTGGGAGGAGATCGCCGTCACCGTCGCCGCGCGCTGCGGCTACGACGACCCCTCCAAGACCGCCGTCCAGTGCCGCCACAAGATCGAGAAGCTTCGCAAGCGGTACCGGGCTGAGAAGCAACGGCCCAACCCCCGCGCTGCCTGGGAGTTTTTCGATCTCATGAACCGGTTGGAGCATGGCCCCTTTCCCGTCTCAGCGCGGCCCATGGCCGTGGTCCAGTACCATAATTCTGTTCCGAGAAGCCGAGATGTGTGCGAGGATGAGGAGGACGAGGAGGAGGAAGAGGAAGAGGAGGTCAATGAAGTTAGGTATTGTGATAGGAGGAATAGGGATGAGTCGAACAAGCGAAAGCGAAAATTAAGCGGTGGTGGTGGCAGAGTTTCGGGTTATTTGGAGAAGCCGGTGATTCCTAAGCTTAAGGAGAGGATTGAGAGGTACGAAAGCGAGGAGGAGGACGAAGACGAGGACGAGGAGGAGCTGGTGGCGGTGGGAGGAGGGGTGGGGGAATTGGCAGCCGAGATAAAGGTATTTGCAGAGAGATTTATTAGGATGGAGCATAAGAAGATGGAGATGATGAGGGAAACAGAGAGGTACAGAATGGATATGGAGAAGAAGAGGATGGAGATGATACTGGAATCACAGAGGAAGATTGTGGATACCATTGGCAGGGCCTTTGGCTCTCACAATAAAAAGTTTAAGATGGCACAAGACAGTTGAAGGTTGCTCTTTTGACTCACTTCTAATTGTTTTGCAGCAATTGATTTGTTTTCCCCCTAAATAATTGCAGCATAGAGTGTTTTGATTTTTGTTTTAGTATTGGTTTTAGATGGGTTTGCTCTAGGGTTGTATAGTGAAGATTAGAAGTAACTTTTTCTCAATAATGTTATTCGGTTCAAGAATTCACTGAGATCAGTTCTTGGGTTGATATTTCTGAAACATTGTTCTTTTACCAATTGATTCAAGGCATTGAAGTACAGTGCAGGAAATAGTGGAGATTGGCCTTAGGATTTTTCCTTCATCCATGAACATCAAAGCTTCCCTAGAGATGTTCAAGTTTCTGTAACCTAAGCCAAGTTTGGCATATGTTGGCATCGGAATAATATGTAGTTGAACCGAATGTGTACTGATTTTGCTGGAAATTTGCTTGGTTATTGACTTATTGTTATTTGGAACGAGGCCACCGGTTAGCCTTTTATTATTTGATCATGATGTATGTTTGTACGTTATGCTTCAACTGTTGTTTCTTCCACTTGTTTTTGTTCTCCCCATAGACCTACATAAGGATTCTACCATTTCGTTGGCAGGAAATCCTTGTTTGAACTTTGAATAACTAAACAATAGAATCCTGTTGATGTTGAATGTCATTTATAACCTTTCTGTCCAGGACACCAGATGCTTGGCATACAATTTTTTATTTTTTTTATTTTTTTTTATTTTTTTATGTCCTTGGAATGTTTCTGTCAATTTTTGTTGCCACTGCAAGTCTGCAACACCTGACGAAGGTACTTTTTTTCGACAACCATAGCCCAACAGGATGTAGATTCCATACCAAACCTCCTATCTGCGCTTGGAGTTGCGTACCTCTTTATGAGCTGAGGTATCTGAGACCTTAGCCACTTGCCAGCTTCCATTTTACTAGTTAGTGATTAATTGGACTACTTATTACTCTCTAGAGCGAAAGAAAGATGTGCCTAATGTTGGATACTTTTCTTTCTGATGTTGCTGCTATACTAAGTGATGCCTCCTGTGGTATCTTCTTGTGAACCACAATGTGTGGTATTACTTACAATTTCTCCTTCTGCAACAATGTTCTTTTTCCGATGACCATCTTTTTGGTACTTCATGTATAAATAGCTTCTCCTGCTAGTGCTGCCTTTAGGATGGTGCTTCGAGTGTATCTTTTTGTAATGAGAGGTATCCAGAAACTGCATCCTCAGACAACAGATCTCCACGACGGTGACATATTTGTGTCTTTATGCGCTAAACGCATCTTTGTTTGTTAGGCTTGGGCCTCCTGGTTTGTGTAAATGCTGCTTTGAATTCCTTATTTTCGAGAAACAAGAAAAACCATTGGTTCTCGAATTGGTTTTTAACCTTCTCATGTTATCAACACCACTAATCCATCTTCATCCAATCCTCACTTCTAACAGGCTTAATGTTTTGAGCTATTTTAAGGGGTCTAAGAGCACCTCCAATAGTTCTGAATTTTTTGGCTTGCCAAGTGTTATTTGGTGGTCAAAATTTGACAAAAGTGAGAAATTATTTGAGCGCTCCACTAAGCAGTTGTTGGATCACACACATATCATAGTTATGGTCCTTAAGGAATTGCTCTATGATTCCCCGTCAGAGGAGAGAATTTTGGTCATGAAGTCAAAATATGACTTTGGCTTCCAAAATGGCTCCCCATTGGAGATACTCTAATGTGTTCACTGTCCAGTTTGTTCTGTTCAGCCTTTCTACTTCTTCCATTGTACTGCCTTTTTTCCCCGCTATGCACTGATAGATTCTTCCCCTCCCCACACCCCCTTCCCTTATTCAAAGGGATAATTCAAAGGGAAACTAAGTAAAGTGGGTCCACTGCCATGTCAGCAAGCGGTGACTGTGTGCGGTGGTGGGCGTAGACTTATTGATGTCTTAAAATCTCAGTTTTTGTCATAAAATTGTTGTCGCAAATAAATTTGTTGAAGCTTTTGTAGTGCGCTTCATAAAGTGATTCTTTCCTTCTCTAATTTTTTTTCTCGGCAGAACGGAATTCTTTCCTCCGAATTGAGCAACTAGAAAAGTGACAAAGGACACCCTTATTCTGAATTTTATCACTTCATCTACTTCATTTCTAATGTTTGCTCTTGTTTTGTATGGTATAATGCGTCCTTTTAACTTATGATGATTAATGGCATTATTCCTTTGTCTCGATGTCTATATCCTTTGGGTTTTGTTTTAGACTTGCACTAGGACCTGGTATATTATGAAAATGATTCAACGACTTTGAGCACATTCATGTGGTGCCCTAAGCCTCTTTTCCGCCACACAATTCGTATGAGGCCCAAGACAAGTGTGCAAACTCCACCCAACATGTGACGACTCTTTTCCACCACACAATTTGTATGAGGCTCAAGACAAGTATGCAGACTCCACCCAATATGTGATGGAAAAGAGGCCAGGAGAACCACGTGACGGTGACCCTGGGGCTGTGAACATTCTCTCTATTTCATAAGTATCTCTTATACTGGAGGAATAACAGGTTCCTATCAAGGCTTGGTGCCCAAAGATCTGCCCATCTTCATCTAGTTGAGTGTCTATTGAACAGTGATTCAGACTTGCGCCATGTAGTTGCTAAACTAATGCTAAAAATGATCAGGGTGACGGATATATAAATGTCACTTCTAATATCAACGCTCACGCATAACAGAAATGAATCACAAGAAATGCCCAGGCGGCCACGGCACTGGCGAATGAATGGACAAAAGGTAAACACCAGAAAACTTGCATTCACAGAATTAGCCAAAGGGCTGATAAAAAAAAAACCCTACCCAAAGGCTCTTTCGATAACAATGATTGTTACATCTTATATCCCAAGGAAAAACAATACAGGAGCTAATCTATAGAGGCACCAAGAAATAAGGCCTCTCCACTCTGAGCAAGGATACCCACTACAGAAAAGTCTAAAAAGAACTAAGATAAAGGGTCACACAAAATGACAGTCCTCTGTACACGTACCTCTATGTTCAGTATCTATCTTCCTGAGGTTCTAGGTCACAGTAATAAACATAATACCAAAAAACCTCATACCCTGCCAGTAGCATTCCTGCTAGAAATTCTAACTACCTGCAATATCACGGCCTCTTTCATCTTACAATTCCATGGAGGGTGATATAATTTCATCTGCACAGAACAGCCTTTCAAAATTAGCCTCTTCACTGCAATGCATAAGAAAGAAATATGCCAACCCTAAAGAGACAAGTACATGCAGTGATACCCAAAAATGCATCTCTTCTTAGAAAGAGAAAAAGAAATGAAAAAAAAAAAAGAGATTTGCGAACGTTGTCTGATAATTACAAAGCTAGCGTAGTAAGTGCAAAAAAACAACCATGATGCCACAGGAGCTTCAACAAAGCAATAATACACATGCCAAAATCCCATTGTCAGGGAATAATTTGCAAGTTCCAAAAGTCTCTCTTCTTTTTGCCCAAGCAAGAAGCTCTGATATGGTTTAGAATCTTAGATGATACCACGAATAGAGATGATTTTTGCACTCCACTTTCTTATAGATGCGCTACGAAATCTGTCTTGTAGTGCTTATAATAGCAAAAAACAAAACATCTTTCAAAGCACACCAGGGCAAATTTTGTAGTGTGTCTATAAGGAAGTGAAATGCAAAAATCATTTCCGCAAGAATATTGCCGCATATATGTACAAAAAGCAAATGTAAATATTGAAAAGGTCTGTAATATGACTTGGAACCAATAAACACTGTCCACATCACACCAGCAAAAGCAATGTGATGAAATCTGTGTGTAAGTAGGGTGGGACCATAAAGTTACCTGTACACAGCTGTTACATGGGCATGCCGACCCAATCTGGGCAGGATTAGCTTTTCCAGGAATAGCTGCATGGTAAGTGCTTTATTCCAGTTTAGAGTTAGTGGATGTTTATGTACAAACTGATATTGCCCTAATTGAAGCTGCTGTGTCTGCTGCTGCGGTGGCAGCTGTTGTTGCACTGATTGTTGCTGCTGCTCCTGCTCCTGTTGTTGCCGGGGAAAACTATGTGATGGCTGCCCCTACCCTTGCCCTTGGCTGACCGTAGTCCTTCAGTCCCAACACAATTTGTCAAAGGCGGACCCCTAACAGCAGCTAAATGCACTGCTGACACACCACAACCATACATTTGATCCAGTGATCGCCAATGAGCATCCAAAGACGAAACAACTGGAATTATGCTTGCTTTATCTATCGTGTCCTGAGGCTTTTGTGTTGTTTTACTCATCTCAGATAAGTTGCTCAAAGGTTGGTCAGCTTGATCTGCCAGAGACTTGCTTGGTGGGTCAGAATTCACTTGGTAATTTTGTTCAAGTGCTTGTTCAACAATTGGTTGAGTTTGATTCATTGACTTTTGGTGTGGCTGTAGCTTCTGGTGGTTTGATGATTACTTGGCCAGAATGCATTTTTTGCTGTGGTCGGGACTGGTTTGAAAATTGAGGTGGCCCTAAAGGTTTAGATGGTTGAACAGGATGTACTCGTGACCCCGGGTATAATCCCTGACTTTGCACCAAATGCAGGACTTGTTCTGCTTTCTCAGCTGATTGGCCATAAGGAGTGGCAGAAAAGCCATCTGGAGACGAGAAATCATTTGGGAGGTTCTGATGCATTACCATGTTCCCTCTTCCTACACCCTTCAAAATTTTAGCTTGCTGTTGAGACTGAGACTGTTGCTGGTGCTGGGGGTGGTTCCTTCGAGATTGTTGAAACGACTGCTGCCGAGGTTGCCTTTGCTTCCCCATGTACTTGGTCAACCCACCACCACCAGTTTGAGGGTTCTTGTTCAGCCCATGCGGCGTCATGTGAAGCTTTTGCTGTGACATGGGACTCGTTGAGGAAGTTTGAGCCAGGGGCAGTAATTTGGTTGCAGAAGTAGTTTGAGGTTGACCCTGGTAACTACCTTGCAGTTGGGGCTGTGGTGGATGTACATGTGGCATCAGAGCGTTGGATGCGGTAAACTGTTGATGTTGCTGGAGTAAACGCTGCTGCTGCAATTGCCTCTCCTTTGCAAGGTGAATTGCATATGCTTGATGCTGGGTGCTGGCGTGATTTGGTGCTTGAAGATGAGGATTACTGATCACATGGGACTGCGGTGGGGAGGTTTGATGTTGCTGCTGCTGATGGATTGGATATGTCTGTACAGGTGGAAAGGATGTCTGATTGCAGAAAGCAGAACTCAACCCACCAAAAGGAGGAACTGCTCCTTGGCTGTTTCCTTTCGTGGCCTGCATCTGAAGCTCCGGCAATACCGTATGCTCTGGATTCTGGACAGGCTATATGACCAAATGAAATGATGTTATCAAAAAAAGTAAAGTACAGAATATGTACAATTTTTTTGGAAGTACATCCTTAATCTTGCATGAAGTCGTCACCAGTTTTGGGAGCGAACAAGATGTAGAGAAGGCATATAATGTATGTACGATCATTTTTTTCTCACCTAGACAATTATTTAAGAAACTTGTGGCATTCAAGTCAACGTTAAGAAAATTCACTTACTCGATGAAAATAAGGTATTGGAGTTACAAGCAAACAATCAAAGTATAGCAGTAGCTATGAGCGGAATGAATAGTCTGGAGTTGTGGAACATAACCACCCCAAGAAGCACATCCAATATCATCCAATCATCCTCATTATGCATTTTTATCATGCATAACAACCACTTCACTAAAGTAGAACATTAACCAGGCAAAAGGCTAGAAAAATATCCTATCATCTGTAACCCTTTTCCTTCCAGAACACAAAATGGGAACAATTTGAATCTCCATCCAGTTGAATGCATTACAATTTGTAGCGCTTGTTAGTCCACCAGAATAAATGGCATCTAAAATAAATATTCCACTACAAATATATTTATGAAGGCCATTTCTCTCCCATTCACTTGCCAATACATACAAACTGACCGTCCTCTTTATGGCCGGGATCAACGTTAACCATGTTGTCCGTTACCAAAAGGTGAGTGTAATCCAAAAAGCAAGTCCCATTCATTCGAATATGGGAGCGACTCTCTGTCACATCCATCTCCTCATTCTCCGCCGCAAGCCGGGTGAGAATGAGGGGCTGGATATGACAGAGAGTCGCTCCCATATTTGAATGAATGGGACTCTATTGAGTGAACCTAAGAATTTGTCTGAACTACAAAGCGTACGCCACAGTTATGGTTTGTGTCATACGGTTAACCACAAAAGGGTAAACACGAAGCGGGAAAATGTTGATCTTCTCAATGTTTGTTGTTGGAGATGGGCCTGAATGCTCATATGCCCAATGTTTCTCGTCGTGAGAAATCATCTTGTCGCGAAAACTCAAAAAGCTAAATCAATGTTTTCAAGTCGGTGCTTATTTCCAAATAACAAAAGTCAGTACTAACATAAGAAAACCCCAGCCCCGCAGTTATTGAGACTTGCACGATCGATTCTGACTTGTGAGTCTGTGACATGGGCCCCTTCAGTAGATCTCTACTTAGCTCTTTTAGGAACTTAGAATACTCAAAGGCTTTAGATATAAGAATATTATGCTTCCGAAACCTAAAAAAGTACAAGTATTCAGGGAAAAGTGAGTGGCTTCTACCAATCAAAGCACTGCAAAGCCAGCCAATCAACATACTTTACTGGCCTGACATCTGAATTCAAAACCATATAGAACTTAAAGGTGACAATCAAGGCTCAAAATTTCATTTCAGTGGGTCGTTTGGGTCAGACCAAAGACAGAAACGACTGGAAACAAGATGGAGATGGAGAAAACACGTGGGAACATAAACTATGATGTGCGTATGTGTTAGGCTTACATATAAACTGGACATGCATCTCTGCTTTCATGCCTATGCAAATGCATATTTGATAATACATGAGGAATGACCCAATGCATAACGCTAGTTCATAGAACTAGAGATATTGGGTGGGTTTGATTACCAGTGAAGTGCTTGGCTACCTGTTTGTTTTCAACTATAAACTGGAGAAAGAGCGTTTCACAGTCCACGCTTAATTCAATAGAAGCGTCATTCCATAGCATAACAAGTAATATTCCAAGTTTCAACAGTCGGTAGCACTTGCCAACATAGTGATTGTCCTCGAAGGAAATTGCACTTATGAACAAATCACCACAAACAACACTGTTTCAACCGAAACACCAGAATTTCGAGATCCACCCCTGATTCCCTTCAGTAGGCCAACAAACCAAAACACTTCCTCTATTTCGAGCGAAACTAAACGAAAATTTGATCACCGGTGACAATAAAAGGCTTTCTGTGGCACTTGCCTAGTCTAGAAACAGAAAATAATAGATAACTTACCCTCATCATATTTAGAGCATCCCGAGGTCTCAACATTAAGTTTTCTTGAGCAGAACCAACTCCAGAGTGCAAATGAACTTGGCTCGGCATTGCTTCTGCACTGGAAGAAAGCATACTCCCAGAGTTCAGTATTGCCGATGGGAAATTTCCCTGAAACCCAGGCCTTGCAATGCCCATAATATCTCCACCAGACAACATGCGAATACCACAATCAGTGCCAGGAGGAGCCTCATCAACAGACAGGCCAGAGTGGTGAATGTTTCTTCCAGACATGTGATTATATTGCTCCTTTCCCCCATGCTCATCAATAGAAAAAGACGCTGATCTAAGAATGCCATATCTACCATCCCTAAGTGAGTTAGAGTGCCAATTCATGATTGAAAACAAAATCAGAACCTGATAATGTGGATAATACCATAATCTTAACTCTTGAGCTACATAAAATCAAATTACCTAACCAAGGCGTTGAGCGGACCATAAGGAGGTGAAAAGTTACTACCATCAACCATGTTTGAGGATCCTTGTGAGGAGTAAATTGCACCAGAAGCAGGAAGCACAGATGCAACAGTGCTCTGATTTGATATTGGTAAACCACTAGCCTGAGAACCTTGGTATCCAAGGGACAGAATATCGGGGCTTGATGCAGTTGTATCACAGAGATCAAGAGGCCTTCATTGAAAAATTTGGAAGATAAGAAACCTTAAATGTAAGGGAAACATGAATATTAATTGAAGAATTCCTTGCGAGAATGAATGAATGGTTTGGTTTACTATGTAAAGATAACATTTTTAACTGGTAATTTAAGAAGACTTGAACTTGAGTTAACTTTATCTAGGGACTGCAACCTAAGCTGCTGAGCTGTCCCCTAGGGCTCATAAAACGCACTATAAAGCACAGCACCACCAAAACTTACGTAAGTGGAGCCCCTCCATTCAGGTTATTAGGACAAACTTGGGAAAGAGCAGCTGTATGAGAGTAGTGTGGCTGTATAGGCTCTGCATCCTGGTAATCATTCTGCGGAAATTACAAAAAGAAGAGAGTATTAGAACAAGGAATAAATTCGAAACCTGCAAGTCAGATGCATGACAATAGAAAGCTTAAGAGGTAGCTTTCTGACTTGACATCTTTAACAAGTTGACCTAATATTGTTTGTTCTCTTTATACTACATATTCTACCCAAGCCTTTGAAAACTTTTGTATATCCATGGAAGGAACCTTCTCAATATAGCTAATCTCAATACAATAGATGCCACCCAAGGAAATAAATGGGACTCTAAGTTAGGGTCAGGATGACTGCACCACTGAAAAGCCTGGCATGGAAGCATACAGCTTAGACGTTTTTAGAGTTATGAAGAATTTACGTATGTTGCATGAAAATTTATTCAACTTCAGTTCCAGTCATCTTAAAATTGGCATCATTACTTCAGACATCAATCCTTGCACACAACTAAGACAATAATTTAGTAACCCAATTTGGGCTGAGGCCCAAATTAAGGATTCAATTAACATCCACAAATATAGGGTTTGCTAGTTGTTAGAGAAAACGACTTCAAAGAGTTTATCAACCACTATTAAGGTAGCAAACAACACAATTCTGCCGACAACTGGGCATAGTATGCTCTAAATTTAATCATATGGGCCCAAAAAAGGGGAAGATGGAATATAGAAATAACAGAACTTTGATAAAATACATGGACAGAGGTGCAATGTAGATTGAGACCTTAAAACAAGTAGAGAAATATAATGAACAATCTAAAGATAAAATTGAGAATTAGTGTAAGTGTGAAAAATGCTGAGACACCACGTTTGAGGTGACGACACAATTTGTTTCTTCAAATATCCAACTTTTAGAACAGAAATACACCTCCGCAATACGGCAAAGCAGCTTTTGCGAAATCGTTATAATTTTCTGAAAATGGGTTTTGATCATATCTGCTTCCATTGGACCCTGCAAGCATTGGAACAACTGTCTGGCACTGCCCTGTTTGACATGCAGCACCAACAGCCAACAAAGCAGTTAAAATAACCTCAGAAAAAACAGGAATGGCACATTTTTGCCAAAAAGCAAATATAACAATAACTCGTTCAGTGTTTGATTTGATAGAAAGGGAGAGGGAGTTCTTGTACCAAGAATAAAGGAACAAGTAAAGAATATTACCTTAGGAATGCCGGGTAAGGTAGATGGATAAGGTTGAGAAGATACTGAATCCTGAGCACCATCAGCCCAGTCACCAGCAGTTCTGTCCATTAAAATTTTATGGCGCTCCATGCATTCTTTGGGATTGCGGAATATACACTGCAAGTGTTGAAAAAACAGGTTATACAAGAAGGAAATGCTAACCTCTACCCTTAGGGTGGAGGATAATAGGTAAAAAGTGTATTGATATCCGTGAAAAATGTATTGATATTTGTGAAAGTGTATTAATATCCGTAAAATATGTATTGATATCCGAACTTGTTTGGAGTTATTTGTGTATTATCCTCAACCTAGTGGGCGGAGGGGTTAGCAAAACCAATACAAGAATACCAAGAAAAAAAAGAGGCAATTACAATTAACAACAATTTTCTCACGGCTTAAAGCTGGTCTACTGCCCCAAAAAGACGGCATCAAAAACAGTAAGTGCATGTAGAATTACCTTGAATAGCAAAGCACCATTGAATGCATCACTAACAAGCTCCCAATATGGACCCATATCATGTACAAGGACAACAAGGGCCTTCATTTCCAAAACCAATACATTTCAGGACAGGACATCTCAAGCAACATGAAAGTATTACAAATAAAGGGATGAAAAAGAAACTATTGACCTGGTCTTCCAAAAGTGACCATGGACTTCCAGGCCCTGGCAGCCCAGCAGGCATCTGCAAACATTGGAAAAAGTCAAAAACTCACTTTTCACAGTAAGCAGGGATATGATGGAATAGAAGAAATCACAATTGCCAACTAAATCGTTTTCACATGTACCTTAAAAACCTTTGCTTTCCTTCCCTGACCCCTGCCAGCAAGGATTTTAATGAGCTTATTGGGAACGGACACATTACTCATCTGGGAAGCCAATGAAGAAGAAATTGACCCAGACATTAGGCTGTTATTGTCAAACAAATTTTCTAGTGGTTGCCTCATTATCTTTGGTTTCTTCGTGACGTGGCCAAATAAACCTGCGAATAACACGGACAAATATGTGACAAAGGGCAACGAACAAGGAATAAGGAAGACATCGGACAACAGTAGATATTGACGGAAAAGATCTTTACCAATGCTTCCATTAGACTCAAGGTGATAATTGTCCAATCTACTTTTTGAATGATCCCTCTGCATTGGAAAAGGACAGATGAGAACATTCATGACAATTCTACAGATCAAAATGCTAAAGGATAACAGCCCTAATTGGCTGCTGAAGTTGATGATAGAGGAACAGAACACCAATCAAGCTATTGCAATAATGAGAACCTAAATGACAGACATCTAGGAAAAAGAATAAGGAAATTGTACGCAATTAGGCTAGTTATCTTAAGCCTAGGGACAAACCACAATTACAACACTAGAAGGATTGTTATCCATGAACTTTTGAAAATGCATTGCGTTGCCGAAAAAAAAAGAGATTAAACTCTCAAACAAATCTAAACCTAGGTTAATTTGGTTCTAGGGCCACATGACCAATAAGTGGCAAGTTATAGAGTTCTCACTCTTCACCTTGCTAAATTCCTCTAGTTCAGAAGATTTAAATAGCAAATCAAATATTCAAAGCAATGTTACACTAAGATACTACGTTCCATAACAAAAATAACATTATTACCTGCTCATTTCTAAAATCGTCATGAGGAAAGAAATCGTTATCAAGCTTCCATCTCTGCTCAAACATGGAACCCTGGAAAATAACAAGGATGAAAATAAAATGCCGATGAAAGTCAATATTAATTTCCAAGGACAAGGAAGTCTGAGCATTAGTTGGAAATGAAAGCCAATACCAGATGCTTTGCCTTCTTTTTTTTAGGTTTTGATACTTCCGTGGAGTGAAATGGTAATTCTGTTTTGAAGTCACCCCCAGACTCAACTTCCAGATCATTTTGGTTCTGGGACCAACCATGCAAGATTTCTGGGTCATCCTGAAAAAAATTAGTATCACCACTGGAAGCATCTGTCTTGTTTGGACCCTGAACACCCCCAGAAGTGCCAGTGCTAAAAGGACATAAAACCCTCAGCCTGGAAGGAGTCCGCATACGTTTTGTTGGAATTGAACCAACAGTAAGACCGTTGGCAGGTTGTTTTCCCATTAGTAAGTGTTGAGACCCAACTTTAGTTTCCATGCATTGGGTGAATGGCGGATCAGTTCCCAGATTGTATGATCTCCCAGCACATGATTTTGTCAAGTTTTTCCTTTTCTTCTCGGCAAACTTTGATGGCTTTTTACCCTCAAAGCCTCCGGGCAAATAATAGTTTCTTGTTTCACCTTCATCCTCGTCGAATGCATTATCTTGTGATCCAAAATGGTGTAGCTAAAAATATTAGATACAAGGAAGTTGGAATAAAGCTCAAGGTTACCATACAGATCTGATCAATACCTTCTGCAGCAACATAGGAAGTATCTGCTTCCTCATGGACGCTAGCTCCAGTTTTCTAAGGAAAAGAGAGGGAAGGAGAAAAATTTCTTATATGTAAGATAAACCAATGAGGGGGAGAATACTAAAAGTTCAAAAGATTCCATAAACAAAAAGCACCAGCAGAAATAGTTTTTTTTTTGCATAAACAGAGAACCTTTTAGGATTTCTAGGTTTTACTTATAGAATCATGGTTATGTTTTTGAATGGCATGGGTTTTTTTTTTTTTTTTGATAAATATTGAATGGCATGGGGTTTTAAAGAAGAGAAAAATGAGGGACGAGAAACCTACAGCGTTTTCTTACCTACTCAGAACCAAAGAACTTTTGTTCGTGAATCCATTACATTCATGTGCTATATAGCCAAGTGATGTACAAGAACATTATTATGAGCTAGAGTTTTATTGAGTTTCCAAAAAGCCTTCAAAGACACTTTTGCCTCCCTACCAGCCTTGTTGAATTAAGGGGCTAATGGTAGCCACAGCCATGAGGAGAGGTGATCAAGCTCAGGAGCCTTTGTGGTGGACGTTGGATATATGAGAGGTTCATAATACATTATCTGTAGTCCGGTGACTTTTTTATTCAACACTAGTAAAATAGTACTAAGGCAGTAATTTTCATCCCTTCAGATATTTTGTCTCATGGAGTTTCCACAAAAAACCCAACGTTCTTTTCCAGTATGTTTTTTCGTGGACTATTGAATTGTTAATTACCATCGTACCTGAAACTGGACTCCATAAACAAATAACAATTTTCAATTCCAATAATGTTTTGCGATTTGCCTATTCACCCCCTCTGGGAGCATTCTGCACCAACTCCACTTTTTCAAGAGAGATTAGGGAGGATTAAGATTCAATTATAGGAACAGAGAGAGAGAGAGAGAGAGAGAGAGAGAGAGCATTATTGCGTCCAACAATGAGCAAAGGGAGCTACTGAAAAGGAACAGACCACATAAAAAAAAAATATTCCCACCACAAACGGACATTTAACCCTCAAAGACTTGAGTTGCTTCTCCACAAATCAAAGTTGTTCATGAAAAAGTCAAACACACTATGGTGGTACGACTTGCACAAAAAAGGGGATGTCACAATTGAAAAGCTACATCACAGAACCCTACCTTGACATGGAGGTAGGGAGAGAATTAATAAGGATTTTGGACCAACGGAAATATACATAAGATGATAGTTTCATCACTTCGTGTATAATACTTATTCTATAACCAACAAAGCAGTGAGAAACATGTTACCTCAACTTCTGCTAACTGGAATTCTATCAATTTTCTGTAAGTTTCCATTGCACCAGAGGGCACCACGTAAAAGAGGTTTTCCTGAAAGAACAAACTTCAATGTCCAACTACAAAACGAAAAAGACAGGTATAGAAAAAGGTGCACAAAATTGTCTTCAATGTATCAAATCCAGACATTGTGAAACAGTTAATCAACTCATGAGAGGCAGAGACGGAAATTTGATGATTTAACCGAGTAGGCAAAAGTAGAAAGTGTCGGTCCATACTTCTGTAAAGTGATCCTCCGATGACATTTCCTTCATTCCCAAATCAGATGCCCTGTCTGGCGTCGGTGGTGCTTCAGCTAGGCCAATCAGGATAAGGGAGTTATTGTACCTCAGAAACCTTACTGCATATCCTTGAACAGCACAAGTGAAATCAATTCCACGACATTGCAGCTCTACCTCTTTGCTCATCTCCTGGCCACCACCACCACATACAGCATTTTAGTTATGAAAATGACTCAGAAATTTACACCAACTTCAAAATACAAATCTCCTTCCCATAAGAAGAAAACTATGGTTCACGGCGAGACAAAATAATTACCAAACTAATAATTTAAATTAGCCACAAAAAGGGGCAATTTCTCCAGAACACAGCAGCCGCTGACACGTCAAATGAACACCCAGATCAAGTTTAGAAGACGGGTCCCTGGTAAGTGGCTATCCATATACAAAGGAGTACAGGACACTATAATAACGAACTCAAATATCCCAGAGCATTTTCCTGTTGCTAGAATGGACGAACTTTGATTTAGAAATATTATGTGTTGCCTAAAGAATAGTGTCGCACCTACCACTTCATGCAATACCTTAACAATGCTTCACCAACCACCCCTGAGATATTTTAGGTCAGTGGAACTATGATTAGCAATAACTGAAAAGGCAGAGCTGCAAAGGTGTGCTAGTGCAATGTTGCCTTATCCTGATGTTGACAAATTAAACTTTTGAGTATTTGGTTTATAGGAAAGCAGTAGCAATTGTTAGACAAAGGATAGCAGGATGACGTCTAAATTTTATCAAGACCTCAAAATGGTACTATTTTATGCAGATGTGGAGCAGGTTTAAAAAAGTCTACATGGGATCAGAAATCCAAACATATTAAAACTAGATGGATCAAAGGAAAAAAGGGTTCACAGAAAACAACTTCTGGTCAAAATAATACATCTGCGCATCATTCTTCCCGCAGGATGACTACTCTATCTTCTCCAATACTTTATGTCGTAATCATTGAGTACCAATTACATTTTGAATGATAGGCTTGGTTGGCAGAAAATTGCCCCATAAATTTAAAGACAACTCAGCCAATGAGAAGGTACCTGTTATGATAAACCCAAACGTAAATCATGAAGGGTAAGATTACAAACATTAAACCACTTCCAGTATCAGTAACTGAATCAGATGAACTTGTGTGATAAAAGCAACCAAGAAACGCTACGATCCAGGTATGAAATCAAACAAACCATCAACCACAGAATAATGGCATAGTAAAGGGCCAGTACCGTGTAGATTTTATGATCATGTTCTCAGCAAAATCATTCCCACCGACCCTGCTTAATCATGCGAAAAATGCTTGCAAGTTTTAAGGACAAGTACCAGGACATTACTATTCAGAAGTACCTGTGCTGAATGCCAAAATTCTATGATAGCTTTTGCTAAGGAGTGAGCCACTTTTTTTTGCTTCCAATCTAAATTTTGTTCTTCAAATCTTAATTTAGATGTTGAAGCAATTTGATGACCTAGTTGAGCAGCAGCAGTAATCTTCCATAGACGCTCCTGTTACAATATAAATTATTGCTAATTAGAAAGGCAGGACAATAGTAACCAAAATAGTTTGCCCAAAAAAACTGAGTTCTGTGACTAGTATGGATTAATGTATCAGGTACGAACAGAAATCGTATTCAAATAAACAACCAAGGAAACAATTATGTCAAATCCGGTGGCAAAAACTCTACTGTTGGTTGAGAAAGCAAACCTGTGCAAAATCATTTGCTAGCCATGCCATTTCTTCAAGTACAATTTCCCACTGAGATGTCCTATGATTTTTGGAGACCAAGGTACCAGCAGATAACTCAGCAATCCTTTTGCGCTTTGCCTATATAGCAAATTGTGTAAGGCTTTAGGAGCCTAATGATGACAGCAACCAAAGTTTCTTCACGGTTGAAGAATTAATATCACAAAGAAAATCAAGAAAATGACCTCGATGATCTCAGCTTCCTCTAAAATAGAGTCTTCATGTGCCTTGTTTGCCAACTTTGACTTGGTTTCAGCACAAATTTGTTGCTCAGAAGAATCAGCAGAACCCCTTAGAGACACTGTCGTCTCCATTAACTCAAGCATGCCGGGATTCATAGAACTCTGATGTCTATCACAAGGTTTTTCCTTGTGGGTGTTGAAACCATCATGAACAGAGTAATCCATTGAGCTCTTAAATCTACCCAAGCGATCATTTTCCTTTTGAGGAGTTAAATTATCACCCAATGAATTTCCAGGTTTTCTGTCTGTCTCTGATGCAGTGCTGCCATCTATTTCCATCCCCCCAAAACTCATTTGGCATTTAACCTCATTTTGCATGTCAGATCCATTTCCAGGTACTTGTTTCTCAGCTCTGATAATTGAACGATTACTTTGGTGGCTCTGATTAACAGAACTATGTTCAACATTAATTGAGGCATAACTTTCGATGCCATGTCCTTCTTTCTCATTACAATCGTTCAACATTTCATCACCTTCCACATGTGGCGTCTCCTCAAACACAAAGGTTTGTTCCCTAGTATTTCCATTAGAATCAACATGTCTTAAATGGCTACACAGGTCACTACCGTTATTTGCATCTAAGCTATGGCTAGTTTGGGTGCAAGAGGACTCTGAGTCTAAACCCTTTGTGCTGCATGCAGCACTACTCTTTGCACCTTTATCTGTTATGCTTTCTCTAGCTCCCTTATCATCTCTAAACCCATTTCGTTGAGCAGAAGTAGTTTGATCTTCAGTTTTTGCTGTAGTAGAAGTTTCTTCAGCATCAACTTGTGTGTGTTGACCATGTGGCTTACCCTGCATACTTTTAGAAGTATTGAAGTCACGCGGGGGTTCACTCAGACCAACTTCGGTAAGTCCAAATGCCAATCCCAGGGCCTGTACATTATCCAACACCACATCTACCTGACCATCAGAAGGTAAGACCTTAAGAGCTATACTCCTGCTTGGATTCAAATTGCAATTCGAAGAATCATTCTGGTGGTCCTTGTTGTTCGTACAAAGCAATAACTGCTTCCCATCCTTTGGACCACCTCGAGATGGAACCGATCGAGCAGCATGGCGATTTGGTCGTGACATGTTTCTTCGCTTATATTTTCGACCTTGGGGGAGGCAAGCATCTTGACTCTCATTCAACTGTTCTTCTGATGAAGGAATGTTACTCCGGGTAGGATGCAAAGAGTTTGTTTCACCTTCAAAAAATTCGCTTCCATGATCAAATAACAGGAGATTATCTGCACAAATGGGCTCACAAACTGTAGGAGCCCCTGGTCTACCACTACTTTCAAGAGAGTCCCCATGTGGTGAAGCAGTCAATGCAAAACAACCTTCGGCTTCACTGTGGTACCAAAATAGAACATTAGCCAGTCTATAACAGGGGAAACAATGGAACTGACAGGATCATCAGTGACCAAATAAAGCGACCAAAGGAAAAGAGGAAACCTAGTCACAAACTGTTCAGGAGGCTGATCGTTCAACGAAGTAGATTCGACCCTAACAGAAGCAGTATTCCTCAATCTGAAGTCCAAAGGATTGCCACCCTGTTGAAAAGAAACATTTGATCATTTGACATCTTTAAGATGGTGCCAGATCCGTATGAAAACCACAAACAATAGGAGTAAATTTCCATACGTTCTCCAGAAATTCCAGTTCTCTTCTCCTTTCCTCAATCACATCATTCTCCTGCCTGTTATCCACAATCACCACACTTGCTCATTTATATCGACAACAATAAGTAAACAAATAGAAAAAAACAAAGTAGCAGCTCTATAGTTGTTGTATAAAGTAGTATTACCTAAGCTCCGCTTGAACCTTTTCAATTGCCACTTGCCGAGGAGAGGTAGTACCAATTCCAACTCCATAGTCAACAATTCCAACTCCATAGTCAACAAAACTTCCCATGTAATCAACTTCAGCATTGACTAGAAAAGGAGATTCTAAGCTTCATCCATGCGTGCCTTCCTTGATCCAAACAAATGTCCCACTTTCATTGTTTCACGACTACTATCAAGTTCACACAGGAAGGATGATCAAGAAAAATGAGATCATAAGAGCACTAGAAAATGATATTACCACTAAAATTTGAAGGCTAAGCTACTATTTGTCCTTCCTTAAAATGCATTGACAAATGAATTGAACATCTCATTATGATGACATCCAGAGAACAAATCGATTCTCCTACAACAAAAGTCTGCACGTTTGAAAACAGAGATAAGACTAATAGCAGTATAATGCACATAACATCCTACCAGCCATTAATTTCTTTAAAAAAAACCCAAGGTGCAAAAATGAAAATGTATGCAAAACCAACATTAGTACAAAAACATAAAAGTAAACTTCTTGAAATATAACCAACTGCAATCTTTTCAGGGGCTAGCAAGGTATTCGGAGCTTAGGCCCAACAACCACTTACAGCTGCCACGAACCAATCAACGTGCATCAGGAATATTACAACGTGATAAAAAACATAGCAGTCCACAGTTGAAAATTCAAATCATCCTGATGCTCAGGCTATTTAGCAATGCTCCCCCATGCAATGAATAGAGTCCTGCAAAGGATCACCCATCTTCATCTAACACCTATACATACACACGTACTTTTTTTAAGTACAGAAATATTTAAAAAGGCAATAGAAAATTTCTACTCAACCAACCCTTGACTATAGATAACAGAAAAGCGCATAAGATATTAAAGTACTAGCTCTCCTTGGAGCTTAGTAGAAGCGGGAGCGGGTGCGGGGGAGCGGAGGCACCTGAAAGCTCCTAAGATTGGGAACACCTAAGGAGCGTATATAGATTTCATATAAACACGTATATAAAGTATCTTTAAATACTTAACCATGGAAGGAAAAGTGATTACTTATGAGAATTTTCACGATCTTAAAGGGTACTTATAGGAAGTTAGATATTTTCAATTTGAAGAACTTCTTGAGGGATAAGATTTTCATATTTTTATTTTCACAATGTCATAACTCCCTTAAGAGTATGAGAATAGTTGCCTTAACCGCCCAATAAGCTCCCCCGATTCGAGCTCCTGTCTTGGGAGCGTACCCATTTTAGAAGGATCCTGCTACTAAGCCTTGGAGTACCATATGCACATGAGCATCCAAAGCTATGTGAGCATAACAGCTTAATATTCTCAGACAGGATAATACTCCAGCTAAAATATGAAAAGGAAAAAGTACATTACGGAGAACTTTTAATGCGACACTGTCATGGACACATGGTAACATGCCTAAGGTGCCATTAGCTACTGGTAAAATAAGATCAGAACAGCTCTATCTATTCAAGTATTCACAAAGCATGCTTATTTAACTAAGTATGGCAATACAGTTAATTTGTATAGAATAAAGAAAAATATTACCAAGAACAAAGCACTCAGGAAAATAGAAATGAGAAATATATTACGAGCAAGAGAAAAGGGTCAATAATCTGAAAAGCATAGACTATCCAATGAAGACAGTATCCATGTCACGATCTAAACTTCTCAACACTATGGATGTCAGCCCAAAAAATTCTAAAATAGGTCACCTAACAAAAGATATTGCTAATTCCGCAAAATAGGAGAAGGTTCTCAAGCAAAAGAAATTATCCGAGGCTTACGGGGCCATCTTCATCGGGTGTGTTGCATGCTTATTTAGATTAAACCTCAAAAAATGTTTGCATCTTGTTGTTGATTCATAAATGGAAATGTCATTATAGAATGGAAGCTCGGTTTCAAGCTGCCACTGCAGTGACAACTCACAAAGACCTAGACGACCCTAGAAGGCACCTCTAGAGGTTACCTAAGCTGTTAACTAGGCACCTAGGTTGTCTCCTAAGATCTGTGCCAAAATGTCAATGTATTCGTCCAACCACTGAATTGTGTATAGAAGAGAGTAATTAATATAATTTAATACTAGGAAACTAGCTTCCGAACAAAGTTGAGTTGTTTATTATGGGGCATCAAGTACTTGGTAAAAGTAGGCAAAACACAACAATGAAACAAAACAAATAAGATTAACTCATACATAGTAGAGAACCACTTCTAGTGAAGTTGGTTGCTCATCTCCCTCCCCCAAGTGGTGACTAGGGTTCGAGTCCCGGGGGGCGGAGATTTGGGGGCTAGGGCTATGGATAGCCTCTGGACTCCCTGTGCTAACTCTAACACCCCCTTAACCCCCGCTAATATATACAATGTTGCAAAAAAAAAAAACTCATACATAGTAGTAGATACACATAAATGTTTAATTGTTGATCTAGTGTACAAGTGGCAAAACTACCCGCAAAACACATTCTCAATCGACTAACCGCAGCAAAATCAATTCAGAGCAGACAAGTCAAAAAATAAGAGATCAATACGCCGATTAACATAAAACAATGCCAACCCATCAGGATAGTTACAACAGTAAAATTTTGAACTTCTCAATTTACGCCCTTGTGCTCTCCCTTTTCTGCACATCACCGCCGCTTAAATCCTTCAAATACTCATGGGTCGACTCAACTGATCAAGCTAAGTTCAAAAAACCTAAGCATGCAACTAAAAATCACTACTTTAGTCACTTGCAAGGTCCCAAATGTCCAACATTTACTTCCACACTAAGCACACAGTATACATGCAATAACACGACTAGCATGCAAGTCTCAATTAAACTGTAAACATACTACTGTCGAATTGGCCATAGCTCCGCACCCATTGCACCAAAAATAACATCTTTTATTCAGTACGAAGTCCGTAGTCCAAATTCTAGGGTTTGCACGACATGCACTTTTGGAGCAAATTTCTAGGGTTCATGTCACCATGGATCAAAAAATCACCTGAATCCCAAAAGTACAAACAAAATTGCCAGCTGGGGCTGACACCGAAACCTGCTCTCTCTTCTAGGGTTTTGGTTTGACGCAACGAGCCTCAGTTCAGAACACACGAGTTAGCCCTAGAATTGTCAGCCATGGAAGCATTCAGTCCCTTCTCAAACTCTTCTCCCCCCATACGATCAGTTGCATGATATACGTACGGATAGTTTGCGAGTATTTCTATTCTGGTTCGTCTTCGTGCTCCTTCCCTACAACTCTCTTTCTCTCTCCTGGTGTAATTTTTCTCTCTCTAAAACTGCAATCGATGCATCCTCTGCGAGTCATGGGCTGGACATGCAAGCAACGAAGCAGAGGGCTTGCAAGTTTGGTCCATTAGGTTTTTTCGTAATTATGTTATTGGTTTTATTCGTAGGGGGAAATGACGGCCCACGAAGAGTTTTGATAATTAATACTCACTAAACATTTTCAGTATTAAAAAATATTCTTAACATGTTTTTAAAGGATATTATTTATCCAAACACGTCATTGTCAGTCATTTTATCTATTTGCCGTAATTGCAAGATTTTTTTTTTTATGACTTTCCGTTCTAGTAAATAAAATAAATACTTATGTGAATACTTATTTTTAAAAAATTTTAAAGATGCTATGTCGCGAGAAAGTGATTTGTCTCATAAAATTAAATTTAAGTATTTACTTATATTTTTTAAATTTTTTCAAGATAAGTTCACAAGCACATTCCATCAATTCATGAGTTGTAGCCTTACAAGAGCAATACCGAAATACTGATTAGAATGTGCATAATTACTCAGGTATGAATTAAAAATACAGGTTAGCATGCATAATATATCCGAGAAATATTCACAATGGATGGTACGGTTCAATTTATAAGCATTGGTTACCTCTTTTTTGTTCATAACTTTTTTTTTTTTTTGGCAATTGCATATCTGAACCAATTTTAGCACATCCCAACTCACATATTTTAGTTAAGAGAAGAGATTATCGGTTCAAGCCTCAAGGCTGGTGAGCCTCTCTCACTCTCAAACCAAATGTGAGGTTTTGTTGTGTTTTTTTTTTTTTTTTATTATTATTATATATTTTGTATGCACGAGGCAAGTGTTGTAGGAGTAACTTGTAAGACTTTACGATGAAAATTGATGCACCTCCCGTAATATCTTCAAGTTATCACTTGCCAATTAACAAAACAAATGGAAATATATCAAATATTGAAATCCTCAAAGATAGATCATACCAAAACTTCCCCTTCAAAGAAAAAACAAATATATATATTTTCTCACGAGAAACCAAAAAAAAGGGTCAATAGATCACAATACCAAAAGTTTAGTTAATTCAGTTACTCTGCCATTTGCCAAGGTTCTATTTCAGCGTATTAAACTTTCTTCCAATTCTCTCTTCAGTAACCGCAACCCAGAAACAACGAAATTGCAAATCTCCCTCCGCCTTTTAAGCCTGAACTCTCGAATCTTTTTTTCAAGTAGTGGCGAACAACGGTGCTTTTGGTGCGAGAGAAGCCCGCCCGCCCGTTGGTTCATGAAGCTGCACCAAAAAATCGTGGGGAAAGAGTGTGGATCGAAATCTAGGGCTTGCGCCTTGAGTGCTTTGATACCATGAAAACTTTCATAAACAGAGAAGAAGAGATCTCAATTTTCATTGAATGTTTTTACACACGTTCACAAAGAAAGCTATTTCTATTTTATACAATGAGACAGACAGTTGAAATGAACATGAGATGAAAGTCAAGAATCACAACTGAATTACAAGAGAATTTAATTTCCATTTAACTAACTAACTGCCAGCTGGAACAAGTGGTGGAACTTCTGAATTCGTTGGTGAACCAGGTGGTGGAGTTGAGTTAGTTGAGCTGGTAGTGGTCCTGTCACTTAACAATGGGCAGTGAATGAAAGTTATCTTGTTTCATGGCCAGCTCTTTCATGCTACAATAATCAAGTTACCAATCTCTTTAGTAGCTCCTAGTTATCCAACCCATAGTAGCACAAGGACATTTTCTTTCTTTTTTTTGAACATTGGAAATTTCATTCATGAAGAAGAACGGCACATACAAAGCAATATCACACCATCTACACCTAGGCATGAAAATTTCACACTAGAAGCAGACTCAAAAAGCACATAGTGCAAGCAGATCTCAAAATACAAATAGGACATGATGTTCGTTCAGTCTGATTCTAGAATCAATACTACTTGCGGTCACCCTGAATTTTTATCAGCACATATGGGGGCGGAAGAATTATGCAAAGACTTCCAGAAACTCCTTTGCGTAATGTGTAAAATGCAACTAACAATGGAAAGAGGGAAAACAAGATTCTTTCAAGAGGGGAAAATGAAGACTTTACATGATTACTTGGTCAACTACAAACTACAAAGAACTCAACAAGATTCCCGCCTTTCATCTATTTCCTCAAAATGCACCTACACAGGTGAGAGTTGAACCAAAAAAAAAGGCTATATGTTATGATGCAGGGTTGCTGTCAAACCTGGAAACTGAGTGTTGAAGATTTTGCCTCTCAAGCCCTGGCGAGGACTTCTGAACTGATGCAAAAGAACCTTTGAGTTCCTTTGCATGGCTATTCATTCCACCTTTTTTGTATGCCTTGATCATGGTTCTATATGTGATCCCATCAGGCTTACAACCTTTTCTCTCCATCATCTCTAGCACTCCTTTCATCTCCACAAAGCATCCCATCTTCCCATAAGCATCCACAAGGCAGTTGAAAAATACGATATCAAGCATCACATCTGCATTCTCAATAAAATGCAAAACACCAAGAATTTTTTCGGCTTTCCTAGCTTTCCCGTAAGCCCTTACAAGTGAACAAAGCGTAACGCAGTTGGGTTTTATTCTGTCTGACCGCATCGACCTGAACAACAACTCCATTTGTTTCAAATTTCCTGCCCTTCCAAATGCTTCAAGTACAATGTTGTATGTTACTAGTGTCCATGAAAAATAGTATTTTTGCATGTATTCCATCACGGCACACAATTTCTCATAACTCCCTGCTTTCCCATAGGAGTCTAGGAGTATGTTGAAAGTTTCGATGGTGGGTTGGATTCCTGCACACTGGAACTTATCGTAATATTTCTCCATTGTTTCTATCTGGCCGCTGCTGCCAAACGCTCTCAGTGTGGAGTTCATGGTCCAAACATCATGCTCACATTGCCCCTCACGAAGCATTTCCCCTAGTGTTGCTTCCATCTTGGCAAACCTTTGGAACATGGAAACAATGGATCAGGGACGGTCATAAAATCCTTATTGAGTAACTCTTGCCATAAATTCATTAACACATTGAGTAATTGAAATGCATAGCAGAACCATTTACTTTCTAGGTGAAGGAAAGTAAAAGATAGAGGAAAGCCAAGGAGAACACGTAGCAAGACTATCTTAAACTTAATTGAGCATATGACCCAATTTAACCAATTCAAGGTAATGGATCCATGCAGCCAACCTAAGTGATTGTGACAAAGACTTGTTGAGTTGAGGTTCTTATTAAAAAAACAAGTAAAGTGCTGCTGCTACTGGTGGCCAACAGGAAGTCACAACATGGAAAATGTGATTTTGGTGGTCATGATGGGGAGGGAGGCCGGGAGGGGAAGCAGCAGTGAATCACCACCAAGGTGGACGTAATTATTTTTACTCATTCCCACCTCCCACTATCTGCTCATTTAATGGAACAAAGCCCGCCATAAAGAGGGTACAGTATGGCCTTAGTTCTTGTTTCTTCACATTGTTCATAACCAAACGGACAGGTCTACATTTTGTAGTTCCAGTATTATTTCAACACTCAGAATGGCATTTGAAATACTATTTACGAAAGGGAACCGGTGACACTAACTTTCTTGTTTTGCCATAGGCGTCAATGAGGGTACTATATGTAACTGTGTTGGGCTTGATTCCCTGAGATGCCATGACAGAAAGCAAGCTATCCACTTTGTCAAATGCAGAAACCTGCACGCATGACTTGATTAGGATTGAGTATGTGTGAACATCAGGCTTGCAATCAAGGCTGTTCTTCATCTCCTCCAGGAGGGAAAATGCTTTGTCAAATAGACCATTCCTACTATAGGCAGATAACAGAGCAGTGTAGGATTCACGATTCACCCCACAGCCTTCGCTAATCATAGCTTGGAAGAGGGAATGGGCTTTCTCCGGCTGCTTGCATTTTCCAAGCACAACAATCAACTTGATGTATATATCAGAGTCGGGCCTGTACCAAAGTTGCTCACGCAATTGATCAAAAACCTGAAACAAAACGTCTTACACCAACTGAATAGCAATTCTTTTACGTCAAATTCTAACTAGAAAGAAACACTGTAGTGTGTAGCATCTAAATATATTCACAACAAAACACAAGAACACGCGGAAAACAATGATATATGAGGAAAAGAGAAGAGGCATTACAAAAGCAAAGGCAAAAAATAGAGAAAAAACAACAGGCTTTATGAAAGTGGAAATCATGATGATTCGTCCCGGAATATGATCCCCCTTTCCATTGATCCCCGACCGGATAGTGCGTCTGCACGATTCCAGGCAAAAGTAACTGGAAGCTGTATGATCAGGGGCCCACAAATGGGCGGAGAAGACCATCTAGTCCCCTTATTACTATGGCCCCAAAAGGCAAAAGGAACGAACAACTAACTCACAACTCAACATGATTTCCACTAGTCATAAAACCAGTTGAATTCCATAGAACCATCTTCCACATCCTATGAAAAGTTAAATTATGTCGTCTAATGTTTGCATCTTCTTATTTATCAAAAAAATGTTCACATGATCAGAATAAGGCACTTTAGGCGCGCGAAAAACGTGTCTTCGGAATAAAGTGAATAATTTTTCCTCAGTAAGCACATGCCGATCAGTTGCACTATTTAAACATTCAAATTCTTCGTCATTAGATGATAGCCAAATGGAATTTTAAAGAACTACGACCTCTATCCAATCCCAAAATCGCCTTGAGATAAACTAGCAAACAATAGCTGAGAAACTGTATCTCTCATTATGCCGTTTCACTGCCACATTCATATCGTGTAGAAATCGGAAGCTCATATAAACACAGTAATGCTATTACACGCACACAATTGAATAGAAATTGAACGGAAGTCGGAAATGACTGACATTTAGGGCCGACTCCCAACGCAAGGCGGCGATATGCGCTCGAAGGTTTTCGAGGAGCGGCAAGGGCTCTTTGGAATTACTGGGCCCACTCTTCTCCCCAATGGCGGCCTTGGTGGCCTCACTTCTCAATTTTATGGATGTAGCCTTCTGCGACGCTATCTTGCTGTTCACTTTCTCTCTCCTCTTTTCCTCATCTTTCTCCTTCACTGTTAGTGAAATTTCCGGCTCAACGTCGGGTCGACGGTTAACCGGAGGTGGTAGTGGATTAATGGGAACGGAGAGGTACGCCATTGCTCTTTTGGGGCCACTTGGGAACTGTATAGTGTAAACACAGCACCGGGAAAATATGTAGGGCCTTGCACATTTATCCCCTACTTTTCATTATTTGCATGTAATTAAATGTCTTTGCTTGAACCTACTCTATTATAAGCTCCATCGACAACAGTCCAGTTGGTTAAGTTTTTCTCGTGATAAAAGAAACACACACAGAGGAAAAAATCCACCGACAAGTTCATATAATTTACGGGTAACTGCGAAGCTATAAGACGCACTAGCCAACTGCTGATCAGAAATTTTATGAGTGATAAGTGAGCAATGCAAGGTAGGCCGAAAAGTTAACCCGGAAATATTTTGAAAAGAGAAATCAGTGGTCCGGATCAAATCAAATTGAGTTTAAATAACTGAATATAAAGGCCTAATGCTTCTGTGGGCTTCAACTCAAGAAAGTTGGCCACCAATGAATTTGATCCATCACATCCAAGAAAAAATCTGACGTACCAGTTACAAAAAGGAGGAGAAAATCTTCTTTAGTTTAGTGAAACGATATGCACCCCAACCGCCCCCCACCACCCACCCGGCATTACACCCACGCACCAAAGGAAAAAAGCCACAACGGTGTTTCTTTTTAAATCCCTTGTCAAGCCACACACATGAAAGTACAGGAAACCAACTTACACTAGCGCTGTCTCTTCGTTTGAGCCCCTGCCAAACCTTTCATCTCGATACCTATATATATATATATATATATATATATATATATATATATATATATATATATATATATACACACACGCACACACACAGGTGTGAATACAAGGACGGAACTAAGAATCAATTCTGCCCTGGGCTAACCCAAATTTTATACATATGAACAAAAAAAGAGGTAAAGCTTATACCTAAATACGCAAAATGTTCAAAAATAAACAAAATAAAACTACAGAAAACGTACACTATTGAAGTTGTATCCTACAATGTTTCAGAGAGTAAAAATCATTTGTTATCGAATCTGAGTGGATATTTTCAACAAGCTTGCCTCAAAGGCAAAACCAACCCCAGCTTGTCTGTTCGATTTGTCCAGGACTCTAGCAAACTATGGCGCGATTCCGACGATTCGGCCGCCTATCTTCATCTCCACATCAAAAGATTTTTATAACTCCAATCTCTCTAGCTAGTTGATGTAATTTTATTTTTCAAAGAAAGAAGGATGGGATTTTGTTTACAGTGTACTTTGATTTGCTTTTGTTTTGATTTTTCTTAAATCGATCAGGACTTTGTTTGGGTTTTCCCAAAGAAACAAGGCTGAGCTAATTAAAATGGATTGGTGGTATGGGCTAAAGAAGCAAATGGGTTGGGCTAAAACTTTTTAAACTAAAACTTGGCATATAATTTTGGGAAAATAACGGCCCAGATCGTGTTTTGATAATTAATACCCACCAATGACAAGTTAAGAATATTTGTTAATGCTGAAAATGTCCTTAGCATATATTAATTATCAAAACACGTTCTTGGCCGTCATTTTCCCTATAATTTTTTTTTTTGGTGGTGTTTTTTGGAATATGACCTAAGCTACAGCCCATGGTAGCCATAGCACAGTTCCGCCCTTATGTGAATGGGTGTTTGGAGCAATGCCACAGATTGAGTTAGTATATAGAATTTGTGATTCTAATGAATGGCTGTTTGGAGCAATGGCCCACACTCAACAACTCCCGATAATTCCACCTTTTTATTCTTTGTATCTTTTAATGCATGTTCCGGCGCTAAAACTTGTGATCTCGTTCCTATAACAAAGTTACATAATATCCATATATCTCAAGAATAATGTCGCCGTCGGGAAATCTATGGCACACTGACGCACCTTCTGTTTTATAATCTAACTTACATATCAGGAATTGAGATATCACTTTGTATCGATTTCCTGTACAATTTCTTTTTTTATATAGTACTAATGACAAAATAGAACCAAACTAGTCTCCAGCCAAGTCGTCAGGCACCATGAGCCAGTTCACTAGGTTAAGAGTTCAACATTGAACCATCCACCTCCCCAAGCTTAAAAATGCGGTGTTCTCCTACCAGCACAGCTGTTAGGCATTATCTCCTAGCATCTCACATGGTGCCGCCTACCAGGGGCACTTGTCAGGCCGTACCGTGCACCTTCACGTAGTGCTATGATGCAGTCATGTATTATACACATGCTCAGGCTGTGTTTCCTCTGTTCGGGAAAATCCCTCTTCAATTGCAAAGAAGTTCCACAGCTCATCCTCCATCCGACGGTCAAACGGAGGTGACTAATCAGAGTTCGGAAAATCTGATTCACAGTATTTGTGCAGACAAGCTGAAAATAGTGAGACTATGCTTTGAGACCCCATGAAGGAATTCAATTCCACGTCGGGGAGATGTGGGAGTTGACATCGTATATAATCGATCACGTCGAACTACTGTATTACTCGAGATTAACCTTTTGAGCCACATAGTTAGGCTAAGGATTATGCAGGTTAACTGACGCGAGTTGTTACATATGCATTGCCATAGGCTGAGTTTGCTTTCAACAATCTAGTTCACAGTGCCACGGAAAAATCACATTTTTCCTTAGTATATGTGACACCTCCAAAGCATGCAATAGATTTGGTTCATCTTTCATGGGGTCCTAGGGTTAGTGTTGCAGCTGAGACAATGGCTAAGCATGATCAAGAGGTGCATAAAAAGGTGAAACATAGGCTAGCTGAAACAAGTGCACGGTATAAGGCACAAAAGCAAGCGTGGCAAACTTTTTCAAAGAGGGTGATTCTATCACGGTATTTCTGCGCAATGAGAGATTTCCAATATGCACTTATACGAGCATCCACAGTGGAATATTCAAAAGTGAAAAAAAAAATAGTTTTCGGGAAAAAGTTTTAAAAAACAGTTTTTGGATAAAAAAAAGTTTTTGAAAAAAGTTTTTTTTTTTCAAAAGAACAGTTTTTGAAAAAAAAGGTTTTAACAAAAAAACTGTTTTTGCAAAAAAAAAATAGTTTTGGGAAAAACAGTTTTGAAAAAAAATGTTTTTGCAAAAAACTAAAACTGTTTTTAAAAGTTTTTTTCTTAAAAATATGTTGAAAATGGAAGAGAGAGAAGATTTTTGTGTAATAATGGTGTATTTGATTGAGAAAATGTATGGACAATTAAATTTGATTATTGACAAAAGGTTGCTAGTTTTGATTATCCAATGGCCAAAATTTGATGAGTTGCTAAGAGATTAATAAGTTTAGTTATTCCAATGTGAGCTCTGTTTTGAGCAAATGTTGCTAACCTTAGCAACCTTTAAGTTTTGATTATACCACTGTGGATGCTCTAACAAGTTGAAACTGAGGAAGTATGGTCGGTACAAGGTTCGGAAGAAGGTTGGTGACAATACTTATGTGATCAATCTTCCTGATTTTCTGAAGACTTTCAAGGTGTTCAATGTTGTTGACTTGTGTGATTATCGTGCTGAGGAGCCGCTCTATCCAGACTTGAACTCGAGGTCGAGTTCTCTCTATAACAAGTTGAAACGGAGGAAGTATGGTTTGTACAAGGTTCTGAAGAAGGTTGGTGACAATGCTTATGTGATCGATCTTCTTGATTTTCTGAAGACTTTCAAGGTGTTTAATGTTGTTGACTTGTGTGATTATCCATTGAGGAGCTGCTCTGTCCAGACTTGAACTCGAGGTCGAGTTCTCTCCATGTAGAGGAGGCTAATGTAGAACACGTGGAGATCCAATTTCAGGAGCAATTGGACCTGTCAAAGCCTCAAAAGCCCAAACATTGCTTAATTGCAAATTACCTGATTTGATAAATTTTGAGGTCTAATCAAGCCCAAACTTGGTGGGATGACTTATTTTCGCATTGCGATCAATGGTGCATTGAGTATTCCTGCCTAATTCATCCGTTTAAGCCTTCCATTTAATAATTTTGCCATTTTAGGAAAGTTTCCTTGTGTTAATAACCCTTAGACTATAATTCCGTTTTAAATGATTTATTTTGGGAAAGTCTTGTTTTTTTCCCCTTTTTTCCAATTTTTATTATTTTTCCAGTTTTGAGAATTTTCGTTTTTAAGTTAGGGCTACGTCTTTTCTCAATAAAAGAGTTGTAACCTCATTATGTAAGGAGCTTTTTGATCAATATTATTTGGCTTATTTACCTTTTTGGTCCCAAAATATTTCTTTCGTCTCATTTTCATCCTCAATATAAACATTGGAGACATTTAGGCGGTGTTTGGCCTCCAACTTATTAGCTTTTCCATTTCTCATTTTTCAACTTCTGGGTGTTTGCAAAAATGAGTTCTCTGTTTTTATTGTTAGAGACGAAAAGCGAGAAATAGGGAAAAAGTACTTTTCCACTTTTGATTAGCATAAAAGGAGAAAATACCAAATTATTCTCTATATTTGGTTATAGGACTCTTAGAGCTTGTTCGTTGGGGGGTCTCAAATACCCTACACACGATTCTTTATCTATCTCTCTTCACTCATTACTCTTAAAAACCTCCCTCAAAATTCAAATCGAACAGAGCTTTAGGGTGCTCATTGAAAGACTTTGGAGCCAACAAAAAATAAAATTTTCGCATCAGTTCAAATGGATTGAAAATTAAAGCAATTAATTTTTTATTTTTTAATATATAAAGGGTGTAAAAAGTTTTGTGTATATTTACAAACGAAAAAAAATTAATAAATTATTTTTAAAAATTGATTAAAGTATTATTTATACACATTATATCCCATAATAAATAAACAAGGACAATATGGTAAAAAATCAGGTCATAATTCATTTTCATCACATATCTCCTAAACACTATCAAGCTGCAAAATACATTCCGTACATATTATCGAAGAGGAATACTAAGGACAAAGAAAATAGACAAAGAAAAGACCCTTAAAGTGTACATGAACGGCCCAGATTCACTCTGTAGTGCATCTGAACCGTTCATGTACACTTTAAGGGTCTTTTCTTTGTCTATTTTTTTTGCATTTAGCATTTCTCATTATGGAAACACTCTATCAAATTCAAACTACATTCTGAACAAAAAACCAAAAAGTCAAAAAATTAAAAATAAAAAGTTAAAAAGTAGATTCACAAACATTCACCCCAACGTATCAATTTTGTGTCAATCAAGTTTCCAAATCTAACGCTGTGAGTCCCCTGTGATAAAATGCGGGCATCCTCGTCGTTTTGGCCACCCAAATTTCTGTCGAAGAAAAAAGGGGAAGAAAAAAAAGAAGAAAAGCTTTCCGCCATGGTTGCCCGCACGCCCTATCCTCTTTCCGCCACGACCACCGGAACACCCACCCCACGAAGGACAAACAGACGTACTCTGTTAATACACCTCTACATTCCATTGACCTTCAGAGCCCTTCTAAAATCCAGAACTACAATAAGCCCAAATGGAGAAATCTGGTTTATGGGCAAGACAGATCACCTCGCCCTCCTTTGCTCTTACCCCAAAACCCTAACCACTTAATGGTCTCATTCCTCTTCCGAAAACTCCTCCTCTTACTCCGAAAAATCTGACCTCGTGGACGCCGAATCTGGCCACACCCTTACCTTCTCCATATTCAAATTTGTCGTCGCCGAACTCTCCCAAGACGTCGTCCTTATCTTCGCCCCCAACTCAATCCATTTCCCCATCTGTTTCATCGCAATCGGCGCTATTGCTACTGCTGTAAAGCCCGTGTATACGGTAGCAGAGATTTCAAAACAAGTAAAAGACTTTAAACCAAAGGTTTGTTTTTGCTAATCGAATTTTGTTTCCTTTGATAATCAGATTATAAACCAAAGGCTATTGTTACAATACTCGAAAAATGGGATAAGGCTAAAGGTTTGGATTCGATTGAGAAAAATTCTGACTTGATTGGTATGAGCTCGGATCGGAAGGTTACATGGCTAATTGATTTGGTAAAGTATTCTGGATCCGTGTCGAATTTATTTCCCGTGGCTGTATTAAATTGAGCGGCTGCTCTTTTGTATTCTTCGGGCACAAAAGGGCTAAGAAAGAGGGGCAGGGAGGAGGAGGGAAAGAGGATAGGAGGAAGAGAGGGAAGAGAGGAGGAGAAAAGGAGAGGAGGATGTTGGGGGCAGCCGGCGACCATGGCTGCCGCTCCAAACTTCCCTCTGTTTTGGGTTGGCAAAATGACGAGGTTTTAACGGATGGGGCTAACCGCGTTAGACTTAAGGACTTGATTGGCACAAAATTAATACATTGGGAACTATCTCCAATGTTTACATTATGGACAAAAATGAGACGAAAGCAAAGTTCCGCTTTCTTCCAAAACTTTTTTTTTATTTAAAAAGAAGGTAATTTCAAACTCAAATATAACGAAAATGAAAAATGATTTTTCAATTTTTTTTGCACCTTTTAAAAGATCTCAATGAGATCTATCAAATAAGATACATATTGATAAAAAAATTATTTACATAAATACACAATTTATGAGCTTGAAAAACCTTCTTTTTTCTAACCTTCCTTTTACTGTTGAAATGGAACGGCTACTAAATAAGCCAATACTCCTATTATTCAGACTCTTTCTCTCTTGGACTCAAGTGTTTAATTCGTTTGGAATTGTACGTAACTAATTTCTTTGTTAACTCCTTTGCGTCATAACTCCTCTGTGCTTACAATAGATCCGCTCCTGTCGACCGGTCTTGTGGATACATATGTGCACGAAAAATTCTGCACGCCTAGCATTGCTCTTTGAAAAAATGAGAGGGAAAATTTTGATTTTTGATGAGATTTGATTAGAAATAGTGAGGACCAGTAAAAAATTGTGTATTCTCCGTACTTCATTTTTTCACCTCTTTCTGATATAAAAGGATTTTTTTTTTCCCTCTCAGTTCCCACCTTTTTTTTTTCTCAATTGAAAGGGCTCCTGGGGGAGTCCGGCTCCTCTCCAATCCTCTAATCTAGATCCAACGGTTAGGATTTAACATTACACCCACCTCATTAAAAAGCCAAAGGATTGAGCACATATAATTACATTCCTCCTCTCTCCTTTCCAAAGAAGCGGCCAATCAAACAGTTTAAGAACTGGATATTTGTTGCTGGATTCTTTTGCCGCCGGTGAAATCATCACTTAGCAAATTAGAGTTGGATTAGGGATAGGTTCATTAGGTTTTGGAGAGAAAACGAGGCAGAGAAGGGGAAGGAGATGAAGAAGACAATAAACCTCTCCACCTTTATCTCAGAATTTTAAGATATGTTCATAGCAAATTTGATGGATCTAATAGTGGGTTTGGGTTTTTTATATTAGTCTAGGTCTGTGGAAGGGAAAGAATTAGATGGGAACGGGCCAGACGTGGCTATGAATTGAAGAGGGGTTAGAGGCTGTGGCCATTAATGGCGATGGCTGAGGGAAAGAAAGAGGCGAGATTGGCAAGTTGGCAGTGGTCGGTTATTGTGGTGGTAGAGGGAAGAAGAGGAGGAAAGTTATCAGGTGATTTTCATATCAAGGGGAGTCCTTTATTCTTAACCATTGGATGTAATAGTCTCCACGTGTCGCATTATTAATAGGATTGGACGATCTTCCAATTTTAGAAGGATTGCAGAGGAGAATTCTCACCTTTTTTCTCAATTCAAATGGCTCCTATGGAGATAATAGGGTCGCTGCAAGTTGAATTGTTAGAGCAAGTACACCAATGGTTAGGAAAACTAACCATTAAACAGTGCCAAATTGTATTTTTGCTAGTTCCTTTTAACTTTCATTCTATACCAATGCTCTCCATAATCTTCTCCATTCCATTAAAATATTATAAATTACCCCATATGACAGAAGAGAGAGAAAAGGCAGAAGAGAGAGGGAGAGAGAGGCGGTTCAAAAAAACAGAGAGGGAGAGAGAGAATTGCTAGGAAAATAATAAAAAAGTGTGTAGATGGTGAATAGTGCTTAGCTATTTTTACCTACCCATTTGAAGAAATGTATTTTACATTTGTGTTTTGCTAGTCTACTGCATTGGAGTTTTGGAGGTTTACTTCTCTACTTTACCTAATTTGTGGATATAGCTCATTTGATGTACTTGCTCTTACAAACAGTCTTGAATTACGATGTAGGCTTGTTTTTCGTTACAAATTAGTAACCACATGTATGATTAAAGGAAAATGCTAACATGTGCCCTAAAATTTAGGACAAAAATAGATAAAGGAGCATTGATATCCAAAAATAATTTATCGTAAAAGGTGCATTGATTAAAAATAAAATTGTGTAAATTTTCACACAAGGCAAAATTTAAGATTTAAAAATTTGCATGTCCGCTTAAAAATTTGGGTTCCCTAGACAAGAATTATTGTACAAGGGAAATCTCCCTACCTTTCGTTTTTCGAAAATGATAGGCCCATGCGCACGGCCATCGTAAGCGTGTAGGGCACACTCCGGACCTCGCACGGATGATCTGAGTCGTTCAATAATTTTATAAAAAAAAATCAAGTGGACATCGCAAAAAATCATCTCAATCTCATAAGTACAAGTGTTCGATCCAAACTTCCAAAAATTAGATGATACAAGCCGTTAAAAAATGAAAGATTGAATCGAGTACTTACACATATGAGATTGAGCTGATTTTTCACGACCCCCACTCGGGTTTTGTTCTTAAAAATTATTGAACGGCTTGGATCATCCCTGTGGAGCCTGGAGTTTGGCCCCACACACGTGGGGTGGACCTATCATTTTCATTTTTTGATGAAGAGAATACATCGTACTCCATCTCAAGACTGATTGTAAGAATTCTAGACAAGCAAGGCTACTACTATAAAAGTCCCATACAAAGGTTCGCCACCGAGGGCCACGACCATGTACTATTTTACTTCTTGCTAAGATATCGATCATGTACTATTTTACTTCTTGCTCTTCCCAAACAAAAACCTATATGGATTACCATTGAAATAATAGTCTCTCATGCTTATTGACGATTATTTTAAGCAACAGAAATTTTATGCGAAATTGGATGTCCCGGAACGGATCAGCAAGGTATTCACCACATTAGGCGTTGAAGGTGACAACTCGTCTGGTTATCCAAAACCAAACACTGAAAGAAACAGAGCCCTGTCTTCCATAGGTTCAACACAAGTGAACACCGAAAGTTCGCATGAGATTTAAAATCTCAAGGAAAAGAACACGGTCTTTCAAAAACACTGAAATCCAACAGGGAAGGACATATCACAGTTTCAAATACGACAAATAAAAAAGGCAAACTAAAAAATTCAACTAAAAAATTCAGCATTCTATAGCTGAATACTATAGCTTGGAGAAAGATTACAAGCAACAAAGACCTCTTTTCTCTCGTTTTGCTTTAGGAAATAAACAATGTCGCAGGAAGCAACCATCACATGACAACCCCCTTCCCACAAGCAAAATAGGCCAACCATAGTGTATATTGTCGCACATTATCTTTATAAACAGAACCATGATAAAAAAGACTGCAGATGCAAGCATTTAGGGGCATCTCTAACTTCGATCTCTAAAACCAGATATGTCCTTCAAGGCATTCTGCCTTTGCTTGGTATCGATCCTATTAAATGACATGAAAAAGGAAGTAATGATTTGGTTATTAACAAAGCCAGAGAAAAGAGCATACCAGGACAACGTCTTACTAACCAAAATCGAAATCAAGAGCAATCAAACAAAAATCCAGTCAGAGCAAAAGCAAATTCAATTTGCAAAGTGTATGGGCATGAATGTATGTGCTGATATTCTTTTCGAAAGATAAAACACTCAGCCGAGTCCCAAAAAAAAAAAACTGGTTTTTTCAACCAAGCTAGGGAATTCACCATCGGGACAAAACATTAGAAAAGGTGTCCACAAAAGGCTATATGAATTGGATGTTTAATTATTCCCACGTGAATCATGACATCATGGCTCTTGCGCGGATTATGCATTCCAACGGAGGTCAAACCCGCAAAACTAAGGAAAGTCACAAAAAATAGATTGCAAACATTCCACACAATAAGTACTAGTACAATATCTATATGCCAAAACATTATCTAGAGCATTTTAATCTAGCCGAAAAGCTAAATTAGAAAACCAAATGGCATTAGCATGCAACCAATAAAACGGAAGTGATTTGAGTCGTTCCAAATTCATGTTGAGTGGAGATGAAATTGATGTTACCTCTTGTCTCAAGATAAATAAAAATGCGAAGCACGAGCTTAGACCATTTCCATCTCAAACAAAATACCTCAAAATCTAGATAGAACACCCAAGAAACCAAAGAGAAATTACCCCACAACGCTATGAATGAAGACACATTGCCTAATATATTTGATGCCAATTTCAAGAATGCCTTCATGATAATTAAGAATACAAACCACAAACTAATGAGATGTGAAGGCATACAATCATATGAAATGAAAAAGGACAATTTTTATATTTGGAGGTTAAGTGTGCCATACCAGTCATCTCCGAATGCATAATCCACCCTGTTAAAAGAATTTGGACAAAATGATTAAAACAAAGGATGATTACTTGCAGACAATCATACGAGATGAAAAAGGACAAAATTTATATTTGGAGGTTCAGCGTGTCATACAAGTCCTCTCCGTACGCATGATCCACCCTGTTAAAAGAATTTGGACAATATGAGATAGTTTACACAAAGCATTCGATACATGATTTGACATAACACAATATAACCATTGAATACTCAAAAGTCAAGAAATCCCCCGATTCTCCAACCATATGAACTAGCATTACTGAATCCCGCAAAACGTGCAAGTGGGATTAAAAAGCAACTGCTATATTCAATTGACGGAATTATCACTTAAAACTCAAAAGTCAAGAAATCCCCCGATTCCCCAACCATATGAACTAGCATTACTGAATCCCGCAAAACGTGCAAGTGGAATTAAAAAGCAACTGCTATATTCAATTGACGGAATTATCACTTAAAACTCAAAAGTTAAGAAATCCCCCGATTACCCAACAACATGAACTAGCATTACTGAATCCCGCAAAACGTGCAAGTGGGATTAAAAAGCAACTGCTATATTCAATTGACGGAATTATCCTCAACAATTCAATTGTTTGTGACGCACAGGTAATTTTGATATGCAAGCCGTTGAACGCACAGGTAATTTTGAGAACTTAAAGTGAGCCAGCCTCAAAATTCAAAGCAAAAGCAGCATCCCAACAACAAAAAATATTTGCCAAAAAGTACTCAGCGTAATAAGTACAAACAACTTCTAGTATCAGAAAACCCACTCTCTTTGCAAACTGTGGATTCAACCCCTAAAATTTTTGGGAACTGTGGATTGTCATTCTACTCTTCAGTCAATGGTCACTCGTCACTCAGTACTAGGGGTGGCAAAAAAATTTTTTTTGGCAAGTGAATAATTATATTAAACTAATTAAAGAAGACATTAAGGGAATGCCACCGACCACCTGTATACAAAACCCATTAAGAAACCCAAACCCACCTATTAAAAAATAGACCCAACCCATTTATTAATTGGGTCCCAATTGGGCATCAATTGGATCAACTTATATGAACCAATAAATCATGAACATAACCCACCAAAGAAACAATCAAACATTGTCTCAAAATGGGCTAGAGGATCTGACGGTCGAGGATTGACTTGAGAAGGTGCGAAACCCAAACAGATGTGTTTTGGTGAGATGAGTTGGGACATGGAAGGTGTGGGTGTTGTGGTGAGACGAGTTGCATGGTTAATGGTGTGTGCAGGTTTGAAAATTAGTCACGTGGTGCCATGTAAGGCGTCTAATATGAAGTGGCAGTTGCATTTTGTTAAACAAAGGGGGAGAAGGATGACAAACAAACGAACTTGGGTGTGGCCACGCATAAAGAAACCAAAAAACATGTATTTTGTGAAGCTGTGGAGGTAGAGGATCATTTAATATATATGTAATTGGGTTAATGAGTGGGTTGAATTTGATTTTAAATAAATAGGTCAGGTTGAGTATGGATAATTAGGCTCATAACTAATGGTTTCTAGATGGGACAATGACCTATTAAAGACCCAACCCCCTTACAACTTACCCAGTTTGGCCCAAACCCATCTATTTGACACCTCTACTCAGTACCCAGTACAATGATATTGGAAGACATTTAGGTGGAATAGATGTCCCCAATCCGAGGAACATATTCCATAATTTGGCTTAAAACTCAGCCCCATGGTAAGAAAGGATGAGATAACAAAGGGAACCCCTTCGCACCAAATCTCATCACCATTTTTGATGAGATTTGTGTGAGACAGCGGCAAAACCAATAAAACTCTTTTTTTTGGTACTTTTCTCTATCATTTCTCACCAAAATACTCAATCCAAATTTCTTATCTCATGAAATCCCTCCATCCAAATGGTTACCCTATCAAGTTTCCACAAATCTACACAAAAAGTTCATTCTAGTTTTCACAAATTTATACAAACAAAATTAATCTACATGTTAGCATCAACAAATTAGGCATTAGATCTTTCGATGTTTTAAGGAGGAATGTTAAACACAATACTTACACATTGAGAGATATATCGGTGATCATAACCCCAAAACATATTTTGACGAGTTTGGGTGTCGGAATAGCATTCACTGTAACAATAACCAAACGAAAACATTATTAAAATTCGCTAGAATACTATTCGTCGACGAACGGAACATCGATTTATCGATAATTTGTCCAGAAAATACCAAGAATCAACAATAGAAACTTACTACGTTTTAGCAGCGAACGAAACATCACTTCGAAGCTTGCCTGCAAACGACGTGCTGATTTTCAAAAAAGGAAAAAAAAAAAAAAAAGAAGAAGAAGAAGAAGAAGAAGTTAATTAATCAAATCTAGAAGATGTACAACAAGAAAACAACGACGACAGATCTAGAAGCTGTAGGAATCCCATTTACCTAACTCTGAAAGATGAAAACGCAGCTGTTCTATTTCTCTCGTCCCTTCGTGCTCTAGAAATCTTTATCTTCATCCTTATAGCCCCGGTGGCGGAGGAACCGACCTAAAGTTAAAAAACTACACTTTCAGCCCTCGTAGTTTACAATAAGTATCATGTTCTACTCTATACTTTCAATTGGTACAACCTAAACACTCACAAGCGTGGATACTCTCATGCGAATCTCATCTAAGACCCAATGGTCGATGATCCGACTTTTTTTGCAGGCCCTTGTATGGATGCGTGGACAACTGCTGTCTCAATGACCTTTTGTTTTTTTTACTACTATGTATCCTCCTGCTGCTTTAGATTTACGTGTGGTAGCTGCGTCTTTCCGAAGTGGGCCTATTTATAATGGTGGGCTACATGGTAAATAATATGGAAAAATGACGGCTGAGGACATGTTTTGATAATTAATACTCGTTAAGGACATACTGAAAATATTTGTTAATGCTGAGAATGTCATTGGCAAGTATTAATTATCAAAACCACATAATGAGCCGTCATTTTTCCAAGTACTATTGTTTTGGAAGGCTGACCAGGTTGTGGGCTTTGTTAGTTGTTACCCAACGTTTGAATTTCAGTTTGGATTTTGGAAACCCAATCAAGTTACTAGCCTCTGTTTGTGTTCTAGACCGTGTGGCGTTCGTTTATCGAAAAGTACTGCATTTTGCATATCCATGCGAGTTGTGCAAGGATATGGTATCCCACTCCGGCGGGTTATGCCAGGAAGTATGTACTTTTCTTTCTTTTTCTAAGCTGTTCCATAGAATTTGAGGAAATATGTCCAAAAGCCCGAATTTTATTACAACTTCCTGAGGGAAGAGCATGACAACAATAAACAGAAAAATGACACAAACACAACTAATAGTCTTCAGGATCTTAGGATTATTGCAGTGCGTGCGGAGTTAGCTTTCTCCGTCAGTCCCTGTTCTTTCTTTCATCTCTTCGTCCAACCATCTCTTGTATCACTTGCGCAAGCCCTTGTCAAAATCGCCAAGAGAAGGAATGGTCATGCAATGAGGCCACGAAGCTGCATACTGGCGCAAAATTTGAGCATTGAAAGGAGGATTGAAAACCAACTCAGCGTTCTCCTCCGGAATTCCCTGACTCATGCCCAATTGGCGAAGAATTCACCGAGGGATGTAGAAGGTGATCTCGGACAAACCCGTAAGCATCACCCTCTGAAAGTTCATGTTGCACAATGTCATGTCCGGGAGGTCAAACCAGCGGCACCGCCACACAACATCCTCCGACACCAAAGACTCATACCATTGCTTTCAACCTCCACTCCCTCGCTGCATAGGGAGGAATTTCCGCCGAGTACACAGCCTCGCCTCGAACTGAGCAAAGAATTGCAGCTCCAACAAGCTGCGCTTGTCAAACAACCACATCTAACCAAACCAAACCAAACTGAGCCTTAAGTCCCAATCCCTGGGGGTCGGCTACATGAATTCTTTTTCTCCATTGAGCTCTGTCAAGAGCCATTTGTGCACACAAACCTACTCTACTCATATCGTTGCGTACCACAGCATCTAAAGTCAATTTAGGTTTACCCCTCCCCGTAGCAAAACAAACTGTTGTGAAAAAAAAATAAAAATCAACAAAACAAACTGGATCAGCAACAAAAGTATTGTGCGCCATTCCAAAGTACCGCACGCCATTCCAAAGTCATGCACGGCTATGGGACGGAGAAATGACAGAAAGAAGGGGCATATACGAAAATGATCACCTACAGAAGTAATGGACTTCTGGCAAACTGAAGCATCCCTTCAACACCTTCGGCACAAATCTGGTCCAATCCAAGCAAAGACGAGAGGCACCACGTTCTTGTCCTCCAACATCTGAGAGGCCACCGTGGCCAGCGAAGCACTCACCTTACCATTGCTAGGCACGAGGAGGCAGCACGTCAGAAGGGCAATACACAGAGCAGCACGACAATGCTTTTGATGAATTTCATCGTGGAGGTTCCGGGTGGGATGAGAGCATTCGATGAGCCGAAGGACGTTCACTCCCCGTGAGGAAGAAACAGGACACCAGTGGAGCGGCTCAAGCTCAACACAGTCTGCCAAGTAGTCAAAGCACTCACTTGGAAGGTGGGGATGACTATGGACCTCTGAGGACGGTGTCTTCTGTTGGAAAAAATCTCGGCATAACATAAAATTCCAGAGAACATTTTCATTCATAATGTAACAATAACAAATACATAACAAATTACAGAATGTAAATGGAAGAATAGAATACAAAAACGAGATACAAACAGATTTCTTTGGATTGAAACTGAGTCCTTTGTGGCACCACAGTCTCCTTAAGAAATATTCGCCGCCTACCGTGGATGTTGTAGGTTGCGTCGGCGACTTTCTCCCAGGGTTGGCTCGGCTAGACCGCAAGCCGCCGGAATACCGCCGTCGACCACCTTGGCGAACTGACTACCACCTGCCTCTCTCTCTCAAGAACGAATTTTCAGAATGTATTGGAGTGCTCTCAGTTTGCTGTGTCTTCCTCCAAAACGTGATGCTTCAATTTATAGGGTGGAGAAGGGCTGAGTAACTCCTTGGAGATGAATGCTGCCATTCATTGCTGATTTGAATTCAGCCAATGAATTCAGCCATTGAATAGGGAGGTTACGGGATCATTCTCCATCATGAGGAAGGTTACAGATTTCCACAATCAATACGTCTATTGATTGTGGTGCGTCCAGATTCAACGAACCCGGGACCGGTTGCCTCGGGAGACCTTCCAAAATCCCGGTTTCATTCATCCGAAATTTCGTAAATTTCCAACAATCCCCCCCATGAATGGAATTGGCAGGTATACTGGTGCAGAGTACAAAACTGAATCGAGAAAGCGACAGCGGATAATTCCTGCATAGGATAGGTGGCTTTTGGCCTGGAACCTTCTCTTGTGATAGCCTATCGGGTTTACTAGCAAACCAGTGTGCGGTCCCGCTTTGAACTGTTCCGCCGCCGGTGTAAACCGAGACAATAGACGTCACACAGGACTTCTCCTGACGTAGTTCAGTTCTCACTGTTGGGTTCATTTTGGCCATGACACCCCCTTCCTGGTTCTGCGAGTATTTTCTCGAGAATTTTGCCACAATTCTCAAAGAAGCGGCCCCACATACTAACATAGGTGACCTTCCTTTAAAGGGTATCCTGCTATACCCCGCCTGGCAACCCAGCGCATAGGAGTCATTAAAAGCAATGCTTAACCTCTTTCCATTAACAAGTATTACTGTTCTACACCATAGGAATGGGCAGGAGACCGAGTCTCCTCAGTGATCATTCTCGGCTACTCGCGAAAGATAGTCTCATTGAACCTAGATCTTGGGATCTCCAGTCAGCTAGGTTGGCTACCCCCACGGTAACTATGAGCGTAGTGGCTTTAGCCTCATCCCTTTCGATGCTTTCTCAACTAACTCTCTGTTTAACCCTTTGGTTAGCGGATCCGCAATATTGTCCTTTGACCTCACATAGTCAATAGCGACAACTCCACTTGAGAGTAATTGCCTAATGGTATTATGTCTACGTTGAATATGTCTAGACTTACCATTATACATATTACTCTGTGCCCTACCAATTGCAGATTGACTGTCGCAATGGATGCTAATTGGTGGCACAGGTTTTGGCCATCTTGGAATATCCTCCAAAAATTGACGGAGCCACTCGGCCTCCTCAGACGCTTTATCTAGAGCAATAAACTCTGATTCCATCGTTGAACGTGCTATACACGTCTGTTTGGAGGATTTCCAAGAAACGGCTACACCACCAACTATAAAGACATATCCACTTGTGGATTTTGAGTCTTTCATATTTGATATCCAGTTCGCATCACAATATCGTTTCAGTATTGCTGGATATCTGGTGTAGTGCAATCCCAGATCACGAGTGTACCTTAAATAGCGCAGAACCCTGACTATTGCCTTTCAGTGATCACGACCTGGATTACTTGTGTATCTGCTCAGTCTGCTGACTGAATAAGCTATATCGGGCCTTGTACAACTCATCAGGTACATTAGGCTCCCAATTATTCGAGAATCCTCTAATTGAGATACGCCTTCCCCCCCATTCTTGGATAAATACAGACTTAAATCCATAGGGGTTCTTGCGACACTGGAATCAAACGAGTTGAACTTTTCAAGAATCTTGTCAACGTAATGTGTCTGAGACAACGCAAGTCCGACAGAAGTTTTGGTGATCTTGACACCCAGAATGACATCTGCAAAGCCCATATCCTTCATGTCAAACTTTGAGTTTAACATATCTTTGGTAGATTGAATGACCCTTCCATTGCTACCAACAATGAGCATGTCATCAACGTAGAGACACAAAATGACGTACCTTTCATCTGTGTCTTTGATGTAAACACACTTGTCACATTCGTTGATCTTGAAACCACTTGATAACACAGCATTGTCCAAATTTCTCATGCCATTGTTTCGGTGCTTGCTTTAGACCATACAAAGATCTAACAAGCCTACATACTTTCCCTTATTGGCCTGGCGCGGAAAAACCCTCGGGTTGTTCCATGTAAATCTCTTCATCTAAATCGCCGTTCAGGAAAGCTGTTTTTATATCCATTTGATGTATTTCAAGATTACGCAAAGCTGCGATCGCGATGATCATCCGGATGGATGTAATCCTGGAGACTGGTGAGTAAGTATCAAAGTAATCTAGGCCTTCTTTTTGTCTGTATCTTTTGATAACAAGCCTAGCTTTGTACTTATCAATTGACCCATCGGCTTTCGTCTTCCTTTTGAAGATCCACTTGTAGTCGAGAGGCTTACTGCCTGGTGGCAAATCCACCAGTTCCCACGTATGGTTTTGCAGTATGGAGTCAATCTCACTCTTAATGACCTCTTTCCACAAAGGACCTTTAGGGCAGTTTACAGCTTCCTGGTATGTCCGAGCCTCATTCTCTACTAGATTAGTCAGAAAATCTGGACCAAAAGATGTTGATTTTCTAGCTCACTTGCTACGTCGTAGTTCAACATCAACTTCCTCTTCTTGGCCTTGTCTACTTTCATTAGCCGGATGCAGAGTCTGTTTAGCAAAACTTGACTCTCCAACGGATCTATAAGGGAATATGTGTTCAAAAAACACTGTATTCCTTGACTCCATGAGAGTATTCTTGTGAAGATCTTGTATATCTGACTCATATACAAGAAATCGATAGGCACTACTATCGTCTGCATAACCGATGAACACACAATCAACGGTTTTAGGGCCTATCTTCTCCTTCTTAGGAGGAGGTACAGCCACCTTTGCTAGACAACCCCAAGTTCGTAAGAATGTGTAGGTAGGCTTCCTACCTTTAAACAATTCATACGGGGTTTTACCAACATCTTTGCGAGGTATTTTATTAAGGATATAATTAGTGGTGAGAACAGCATCTCCCCATATGTTCTGAGGCAACCCAGAACTGATCAATATTGCGTTCATCATATCCTTCAATGTACGATTCTTGCGCTCAGCAATACCGTTAGTCTGAAGTGAATAAAGAGCCGTGGTTTCATAGATAATTCCGTGCTGGGCACAGAATTCTCCAAATGGTGACTGAAATTCACCACTACGATCGCTTTTGACCATCTTAATCTTTCTGCTCAGTTGATTCTCAACCTGAGTCTTGTAATGAACAAACTTATCCAGGGCTTCATCCTTGCTTTTCAGCATATACACATAGCAAAACCGAGTGCTATCATCGATAAAAGTAATGAAGTACTTGTTACTGGCCCGAGTTTGGACATATTTCAGATCACATACATCAGTGTGGATTAAACCCAAAGGTTCTGTGCTTCTTTTCTACTGCTTTGAAAGATACTCTCGGCATTTTAGCCTCTACACAAGTCTCACACTTATATTTTTTATCAAATTGGAAAGCTGGAATATGGTCCAAGTTAATTAATCTACGCATAGAATCATAATTAACATGACCTAGTCTACCATGCCACAAAAAGGAAGACTCAAGCACATAAGCAACAGGGGATTTCTTTTTATTGATAGTAGGGATAACAGTCATTACATTCATCTTGAAGAGACCATCGGTCATGTAACCTTTCCCTACATACATTCCAGCTTTAGTCAGAGTGACCCTATCAGTCTCGAAAATCAGGCAGAAGCCGTGCTTGCTCAACAGTGAACCAGAAACCAAATTCTTACGAATATCTGGCACGAACAGCACATTATTCAGAGTCAACTCTTTTCCCGAAGTCATCTTCAGGACTACTTTTCCCTGCCCCGCAACATCCGAGGTAGCGGAATTCCCCATAAATAGCTTCTCACCGTTAGCAACCGGCTCGAAGGTAGTGAACAATTGCCTGTCACAACAAATATGACGTGTAGCCCCAGTGTCTACCCACCATTCCTGCGAGTTTGAACCAATCATGTTCACTTTAGATACCACAGCCGAGAGGTTGATATCGGACACTCCTGTCTCCACTTGAGCCAAGTGCACCTGAGTGCGAGGGTTTGGTGGCTTCGTACACTCCGAAGCTCTATGCCCGAATTTGTTGCAGTTGAAGCAAGTACCCTGAAACTTTTCTCTTTGTTTCTTGGCAACACCACCTCTCGGTCCCAGATTGACACTTTTGTCCTTCTGCTTGCCAGTTTGTACCCTGAAACCGCTTGTCAGAACGCCTGTCATTCTGGTTTTTCCTCCCACCGGAAGATTGACCATGCTCCATCATGTTTGCCTTGGCCATGTAGAAGGCCTTTGCACTCCTATCCATACCCCGATTCTCCTTTTCAATACGGAGCTTGATGAAAAGAGCCTCCAAGGTCATCTCCTTATTCTTGAACATGAGATAGCTCTTGAACTTTTTCCATGCCGGGGGTAGCTTGTGAATGACCGCAGCCACCTGGAATGCTTCACTCAGAATCATCCCCTCAGTCCAGATCTCATTGAGCAGGAGCTGCAGCTCTTGGACTTGGACTGCCACAGACTTGGAGTCCACCATCATATAATCAAGGAATCGGCCCACAACGAACTTTTTGGACCCAGCACCCTCGATCTTGTATTTCCTGTCTAAGGATTCTCATAACTCCTTAGCCGACGGAGCCTCGCCATACACAGAGTAGAGCGAATCATCCAGAGCATTCAAGATGTAATTCTTGCACATGTAGTCATGCTCTTTCCACCTTGCCACATCAATCCGTTTCTGAGTGTCAGAATCATTCTCAGCAATAACGGGAGCTTCCTCGACAAGCCACTTTGCCAAGTTCAAGGTGGTGAGATAGAACAACATCTTCTGTTGCCACCTTTTGAAATCGACCCCAACAAATTTGCTCGGCCTCTCCACATGAGACATTGGAACAGTGAGAATCCCAGGAATTGGAGCATGAGTTGGAATAGCACCACCGCCATTTCCATTTCCATTGCCATTGCCATTGCCACTGACATCACCAGTCTCCTTCTCTTTGCCAGTGACAGTAGTTTTGCCTTGTGCAGTTGTCATTTTTTCCTGAAATTAAGAACAACCACATATAAGAGAACAAATCTCAATATCAAAATGACAAGCTGTATATGCATAGATTAACAATCTATCAAACAAGCTAGGTCTAACATCCTCCACAATACCACGTACCCTAGGGGTCCCAGGGGGCGCGCGCCCCTGGCGGAGGGTCTCAGGCGGCCATGCCCCCTGACGGGGGTCCTGGGGGCAGCGACCCTGGGCGGGAGTCTGAGAGCAGCGCCCTCAGCGGGGATTGACCTGGCGGGGGCTCGGGGGCAGCGCCCCCGAAAGGTAAACAGTATACACAGTTTGCTACTAGCAATACTTAGGCCGTCCACTTTCCCCTTCTGTTTTTGGAGTCCAGTCCATGTACCGAATACAACACTTGCCGTGCACAAGGGCTGAGCATTCAAACCGCCCACTGGTTGAGTACTTCAGGCCAAGAGCAACCCAGGCATCGATCACATGAACTGCACACCAGACAGATCATCAACACAGGATCAAGGCTAGGCGATGTCAAGGCAGAAGCCAAGTAGATCACCCCAGAGGCCAACCAACATTGATCCAAGGCCAAGCCACGCATGACTGCCTTAGGCCGTAGCCTTTTTGTTAATCCCATTTCTGAACAGTGGCCATGTCGCGCACGACAGGCCATGGCAGTAGCCAAACAGGTCTGTTCACGTTTCGATCCATCAAACAATCTGTGATAATCTCGTATGAACCACCGATCAATCTGCTTGGCAGATTGATTTAACTTTTTATACCATGATTCTGTCCAGTCATGAATCTATGCTTGCAACTCAGAGATTAGTACAAAACAGAAACTGTTTTCTGAAATTTGATGCCGATCAAAGATCAAAATATTTCTTAAGCTTGTTGGAAAAAACTTCGGCAATAACAAATAATCCTGAGAACAATTTCATTGATAATGCAACAATTACATAATTGAAACAAATACAATTACAAACCAGAATTACAAGAATAAGATATGAACAGAATTCTTGAAATCAAACCGAGTCCTGTGTGGCACCACAGTCTCCTTAAGAAATATTCGCCGCTTACCGGTGTTGTAGGTTGCGTCGGCGACTTTCTCCCAGGGTTGGCTCAGCTAGACCGCAAACCGCCGGAACACCGCCGTCGACCGCCTTGGCGAACTGACTACCGCCTGCCTCTCTCTCTCTCAAGAACGAATTTTCAGAATGTATTGGAGTGCTCTCAGTTTGCTGTGCCTTCCTCCAAAACGTGATGCTTCAATTTATAGGGTGGAGGACGGCTGAGTAACTCCTTGGAGATGAATGCTGCCATTCATTGCTGATTTGAATTCAGCCATTGAATAGGGAGGTTACGGGATCATTCTCCATCATGAGGAAGGTTACGGATTTCCACAATCAATACGTCTATTGATTGTAGTGCGTCCAGATTGAACAAACCCTGGACTGGTTGCCTCGGGAGACCCTCCAAAATTCCGGTTTCATTCACCCGAAATTCCGTAAATTTCCAACATCTTCGACAGTAGGGCAAAGCTCCTCATATCCGAAGCAGAAGACATTAACCTCCGGATCCCAAAAATGGGCTATGCACCGCAGAAATTCGTGACGAATTGGAACATCCTGAAGGGAGAACAGGGCATTAAGGCCAAAGGGTCTGAAATTCACTCGGTCCACACCTGTGAACTCACCCATCTAACCCTGAAGGCACTTGTGAAGACGCACACCGTAGATGGAAGCTTAGAACTCAGAAGATGCGAAGAGAGGAGATAAGGATGTAGAAAGGTTGTTGTAAGGAGCAACAAACCCAAAGCCTTGAAATTTAGGCACTGATCAAGAGTTTGCAGCAAACGCACGCCAAAACAAAGTACCGCGCGATAGTTCACAAAAACCTGCACTATATTGGGACAACAGGCGGCAGATCTGAAGTCCATGGGAAAAGGCACGAACACTATGTGCAATCTAAACTCTCTTTTTCTCCCTACAACACCTTTCGACTCCCCTTCTCTCTCTATGCCATAGCCACATCTCGCCACCGCCTGGGGGGAGGCGACCTCTTAACCTCCTTCCCCGGGCTTTTTTCTTTTTTTCTTTCTCCGTCTCCTTTCTTTTGCGATTTTCGCCCTTCCATTTCTGTTTTTTTTTTTTTTTTCTCGTTTCCTTTCGACGCCGATCTCTCCTGTCTTTCGCCATCTTCCCTGTCGATTCCTGCCCTGGTTGGAGCCGATATCGTGCTTAATGGCCTGGTGGTTTCGGCGATAGGCAGTGGTTGTCATTTGGGCATTTTGGGGTTTTCGGCCAGTTCTTTTTCTGGGGTGAACTGGGTTTTTCTTAACGGCAAGGGGATCCATGCGGCCACCGGTAGATGCAGTCCTCCTATCTGGCTGTGCCAGAATGGTCTCCGACCAGTGGCCGTCTTTGTTCTGGTTTGTGTGGTGATGGGCACGAGCGTGCATCACCAATATGGCTTTGGTTGTTGTTGATGGATGATTTGTGGTATCGGGGATATTGGACGGCAGTTTGAGGGTTTTAAGGTATTGGCCAGAGTCTTGTTGGTTGTGTTTTCCAGTGGATTAAAGGGAGACGGTCGTGGTTTGGGGTGATGATTGCAGGTGGTTAGGTTTAGGGTTTTTATTTTCTTTTCAGGTTTTATTTTTTAATTTTGAGACTAACCGCGGCCTTGGTTTACAAAGGAAAAATCTCATTGATCACGAAAAATATTTACGAGGATATTAGAACACCTGAATTGAATTTAAAAGCGCGTCAACTAATTAAATCAAACTAATTAACTAAAATTGAATAACAAGGAGAATGAACCACTGAAATGATATTTTGGAACTTTTATTTATTGAAAATTTCGGAATATTACAATCCAGGCGGGAACCTCCAAGGAAGATATGCCTCTAAAAAGAAAAGATATAATCCGCTAAAAGAATTCGTTTAGAAACTAGGCGATGACCTCTGAAGAAGTGATGCCTTTGAAAAGAGAGAACGTGTTGAGACCATCCACTGAACAAGCATCGAACACCATGAATCCGCTTAAAGCGACCGCTTGGAATTCAGGCGCTACCTCTGAAGAAGAGATGCTTCTGACATACAAACTAACTGCCTAGAACATCTAGTCTCAATGATGCTGGAGAGAAATCGGAAAGTGGTCCTTCGTTGGGATTTTCCTGCTGATGATATTCTTCCACCTCTTTCCTGTCATCAACTTGGCTCATCAGCGATCAACAGCGCCATGGAGCCAGCAATTCCTTGTTTTATTGTTTTGGTATATGTATATTTTTTAACATCTTGCTTTACTGTTGATTGAAGCAACAGAAATGGTATATGACATTTGATGTACCAGAACGGTATCAGCAAGGAGTTTTCAACAATAGGCAACAAAGGTAAGACAACTTATCTAGGTTATCCACAATCAAATTCTGAAATTAAAGGAAAACATTTCACAGGGGAACATCAAAATTGAGAGAAACAGAGCCCTGTGTCTTCCATTGATTCCACACCAACCCAACAGCAAAATTTTGCATGAAGATGTAACCCTATGCCTTCCATAAACACTTTACTCCCACAGTCCCACGGGGAAGCACATATCACAGTTTCAAATACTTGGAGCCACATAAGAGATCAGCATTCTATGAAAACTATAGCTCAGAGCAATATTACAAGCAACAAAGGTCTCATTTTCTCAAGTTTCGTTGTAGGAAATAAACAATGTAGCAGGAAGCAACCATCACATGACAACCCCCTTCCCAAAAGCAAAATGGGTCAACCATAGTATATTGTCTTACATTATCATCATACACAGAACCATGATAAACAAATAAGACTGCAGATGCAAGTAGTTAGGGGTGCATCTCTAACTTCGATCTGTACGACCAGATGTGTCCTTCAAGGAGCATTCAGCCTTCGCTTGCAAGTGAACCTATTAAATGAGATCATGAAAAAAGAAGTAATGCTTTGGTTATTAGTAAAGCCAGAGAAAAGAGCATACCAGGACAACCTTTTATTAGCAACCAAAATCAAAAACGAGAGCAATGAAACGAAAATCTAGTCAGAGCAAAAGCAAAATCAATTTGGTGTAGCAATTGAAAGATAAAACACTCAGCTGAGTCAAAAACAACACAAAGGCTGAATGCCACTTCCAGCCCATAAAATATTTTATGATGCCACTTCAACCATTGAGACTGTTCATTTTGTTATACTCTTTGAGAACATCAACTATACAACAAATCAACTTTATTGGACATCATTTAATATGATTTTGGAACACATTTAGAACACATTATCTTGCAAAAAATCAGGTTATGAATTGGATAATTAGATGTTCCCACGTGAATCATGACATTATGGCTCTTTCGAGGATTAGGCATTTCATCGAAGGTCAAACTCGCAAGAGTAAAGATAGTTAGGAAAAGTAGTTTGCAGACATTACATGCAATGCATACTACGATTTCAATATGCCAAAGCATTTTCTCTGCCAAAAAGGCCAATTAGAAAAACCAATAGCATTAGTTTGGAGATCATTTAGTATGTAATCAATCAAGCGGAAGTGATTTGAGTTCCAAATTCATGTTGGGCGGATATGGAATTGTTGTTACCTCCTGTCTCAAGATAAATAAGAATGTGAAGCATGAGCTAGACCATTTCATCTCAAACAAAATAACTCAAAATGTACTCAGAACACCCAAGACACCAAAGAGAAATCACCACACTATTCTATGAATGCAGACTCTATGGCCCTATGGACTACGATATTGGATGCCAATTTCAAGAAATAATACATTTGAGTGCCTCTGTCAAAATTAAGGCTTGCTTTGGCAAAAATAGTCATCATGGCCTTTTGGTTTGTCTTTATCCAAAATTTTCACATTTGTTAGTCTTGCGTCAAACTTTTGTTGATTATTGGTTCGTCTCAATAAAAGGAATCGGAAAAGTAAGAAATTATGATCGAATTTTGAAATTTTTCGAATAAAGATAAAAATAAGCTAAATCATATCTTACTTTTCCAATTCCTCTCTTCGAGACAAATCAATAATTTACAAAAGTTTGACGCAAAACTAACAAATGCTAAAAAAAAAATCGAATAAAGACAAAGTCAAGGGTTTTTTTTTTTTTTGAAAACAAGCCTAAGAATACAAACCACAACTAACGAGATGTGAAAGCAATATTAAAAAAAGAAAAATTTATATTTGGAGTTTTAGAGTGCCATACCATTCACCTTTGTACGAAGCCACCCTGTTAAAAAGAATTAGGACAACATGAGATAGTTTACGCCAAGCATTGAATACATGATTCAAATAAACACAAAATATAACCATTTACAACTCAAAAGTCAAGAAGTCCCCGGATCCCCAACCATATGAATATTCAAAGGAAAAGCAGCATCCCAACAATAAAAAATATCAGCCAAAAAATACTGAATATAATGAGTATAAACATCTTTTACTATCAGGAGACCCACTGGTATATTACCCCCCATAAATTTGCAAACCATAGGTTCTACCTCTTAAAAAATGTATAGAAACTTAAATTTCTTTTTTTTTCGACACTCATTTTCAGACTGAATCGTCATTCTATTTGGCCTTCCTCGCCACTAGTTTAGTCACCAGTTTATCCACTTTCTACGGCTTCCTTCCGGATCTAATTACTTTCAGCTCTTCTTCACTTTGTGTACCCAATAAAATTGTAAGCCCAACTTGTGGTTGTCATACAATAAAATAAGATCCAATTTGTTTGGACTCGTTAGGTTTGGCCAATTACCTTGAGTGTGGCCAAAAGTAAACAACCCTTGATCTTATCCACCGATGGGTCTTGTTCTAAGCCCAATCTCTATGGATACATTTTGGCCTTGTGGGTCTTATGGATATATCTTACATACGTCCTTCATTAAGCCTAAGGAATTTACACACTAGGTATCATAGTTGTCAGAATCGTACGGTTCCCAATTCGTATCGTATGATTCAATGGGCAATCAATACGAATAGGCTGCATGAATCGGAAATATCTGTGAATCAGTAATCCGAATCAGTCATTCTATTAAGCCTACGGAATTTACACACTAGGTACCATAGTTGTTAGAATCGCACGATCCACGATTTGTATGATTGTATCATACGATTCGATACAATTTGGTGGGTAATCGACACACAAAGGCTGCCTAAATCAGAAATAGCTGCGAATTGTAAGCGAATCGGTGAATCGTTCAATTCACTTAAATTTTTTTGAAAACAACCATAAGTATGATTTACAAATCATCATCTTTTGGTAGTTGCAATAGAAACAGCTTACCTAACACAACACGTTATTATCAAATCATCATTTAGAAGAAGGTTTTTATTAATTTAGGCCTAAAACTTTCATTAGTAGTATATATTTTTGTTACCCTATTCAATAAGCATAGGTTTCCATGCATTATAGAAATCATGACCGAATCGGAGCGATTAACGGTTCGATTCCCAATTTGACAACCTTACTAGGTACCGAGTACAATGACATTGGCAAACATTGGCAAACATTTTGGTGTAATAAATGACCCTCATCCGAGGAGCATATTCCATAGTTTGGCTTGCACATAAAACTATTATTACTGTATAGTTTAAACACATCTATATGCAAGCAAAGCTAATCTACTGTCACCGATATGGCGCCCCACCATAACCACCTCATGGCCTCAGCAGAGACCTTCCACCCCCATGTTAGCATCAACAAAATAGGCATTAGATCTTTCGATGTTATGAGGAGGAATGTTAAACACGATACGTACATTTTGGCAGGTATACCGGCGATCGCCACCCAACATGACATTCTGACAATTTGTTCGGGTGGAGTAGCTTTCACTGTAACAATAACCAAAAGAAAACATTATTAAAATTCGCCAGAATACTATTTTTCAACGAATGGAACATCCATTTATCGACAATTTGTCCAGCAAATACCAAGAATCAACAATAGAAACTTACTACGTTTTAGCAGCGAACGAAACATCACTTCGAAGCTTGCCTGCAAACGACGTGCTGATTTTCAAAACAGGAAAATAGATAATAGATAATTGAGAAACAAGAATAAAAAAAAATTACAGGAACCCAAATTAATCAAATTTAGAAGATGTACAACAAGAAAACAACGACGACAGATCTAGAAGCGGGAGGATTTCCATTTACCCAACTCTCAAGATGAAAACGCAGCTTTTCGATTTCTTTCCTCCCTTTGTGCCCTAGAAATCTTATCTTCAAATTTATGGCCGCGGTGGCGGAGGAACAGACCTAAAGTAGAAAAACTACACTTTCAGCCCTCATAGTTTAACTAAGTATCATGTTCCACCATATACTTTCAATTTGTACAACCTTAACACTGCGTGGATCCTCTCATGTGAACCTCGTCTAACAGAAAATGAGACCCAACGGTGGATGATCCGACTTAGGGGGTGTTCCCATTCTCAAAAAAGAACTTTTTGAAAAAAGAAGATAATTTTAAATTCAAATATAACGCAAAAGAAAATTAATTTTTAAATTTTTTTTGCACCGTTTAAAAGATCTCAATGAGATCTATCAAACAAGATCCATATTGATAGAAAAATTATTTGCATAAATATATGATTTTTGAGCTTGAAATTCCCTTCTTTTTTCAAAAAGTTCTTTTTTGAAAAAGGGGAACACCCCCTTATTTCGCTGGCCCTTAGGTTAGAGCATCTCCAACCATTCTCTAAAACATAAAAATAAAAAATGAAAGTAACATATTAAGGAAAGATTTTTTAATTTATTCCTTCTTTTTGCACTTTATGAGAGTATCATGGTACCTTTTAGAAATTTGGTCTTCAAATTGGGAGTAGGGTCTCCATTTTTGAAGATCCAAAAGTAAATTTGGTGACCAAATCTCTAAAAAAGACATTTGATCCCTTCAATATTCTCTCATAAAGTGAAAAAATATGAGATAAATTTTATTCCCTCAATATGTCGCATTCATTCTCTATTTTTGTGTTTTAGGGATTGTTCATCTTAATAAGCCAAATGGCTTCTTTTTTTTTTATCCTTATTCAATTTTTTCCACATTGTTAGTTTTTCGTCAATTTTTGTGGATTATTGCTTCGTCATAATGAGAGGAACAATAGTGGCAAAATTGGCAAAAAAAAAATAAAGAAAGAAAGAAAAAGAAAAAAAGGTCGCATGGGGAGGTGACGTCAAGAAGGAATGCATATGGACTATGGTCCCAAACACCCAAGCAACTCTCTATTCTCGTGTTTCAAGGTCAAAACTCAAAGTCGAAGCAAAAAGGTTGTGAAATTAATGTTGAATCAAGAGGACACCCAAAAATGAAACTGTTATTTGCTGTCCAGTCAAATTTTTCACAATCATTCACTGGTAAGTTATTAAAGTTTTCATGTATTTTCTATAATGGCAAAGAAAACAAGATTTCTTTAATTTGACTACATGAGAAGCATACATGACTCTGAAACCCTGACGTATATTCTTATTATATACTCATAATAAGAAAAGTTGCCTGATATTACATGCAGGATATGCAGACATAAGATGGAGGTACCGTAAAGGAAAAGTACAGGGGCAAGCACAGAGGGAACATGCAAGATTGACCTTCGGCAAACCTGTCCGACAAGTACTGAAAAAACAAAAGAAGAGAAGAGCCTCATAATATTGTTGTGGAAGGATACAACTCCGCTCATCTACACTCGTCCTGACAGTACCAAGACTCACCCTAAACTCAAGATCGAACCCGTGAACCACCAATCCTGAAGCTCCTAAGGGGGCATCCCCGAAACTTTTGAAGCATCATTGGTACAGCGGGAATCGCCAATCACAGCCTCATGTCAAACTAAAATCCCAGTAATCGTTCCAACCCTCGAAAGGGCCACCCCATGCTCGCAGGCTCTAAAATTGAAAAATGTTGGGTCTCACTAAACCAACACTCTGCCAAAACAAAGCCGTTCAATCATCAAGACATCGGGTACACATTCACGAGTCTTTCAATTTTCAATCATCAATACATTGGGTACACATTCTCGAGTCTTTCAAATCTTCAAGACATCGGGTAAACATTCTCGAGTCTTGCTCTCAATCCTGGAATTAACTTTTCGTGAGTCTTTCAAATACTTTCAAGACATCAAACACATTTTGAGTCTTATCTCAATTTCCTAAGGCATCAAACATATTTCGAGCCTTGCCTCCATTTTCTTAAGACGTCGAACACATTCTCGAGTCTTTTTCTACATTTTTCCGATGCATCAAGCACATTCTCGAGTCTTGCTTTGCATTTTCTGAGGCATCAGAATCATGTTTTCGAGTCTTTTTCTGAATTTTGAAATGAAATTTTAAGTGTTTTTCTCTCGACCCTAGAATCATATCTTGGAGTTTTCCTTTTCTCTTTGAGTCTTATCCCAAATGTGGAGGTTGCGTTTTCTAACATTAAGCTCTGGAATCATATTTCTAAGAGTCTTTGTATCAGTTTTTGTTAAGTTCTCAAGAAAGACAAAAAAATCAGTTTTTACATTATATCCTCACACATTTTATAAATAAAAAAAAAGGATCACTTTTAAGCATAGATTGTAAATTCCAGTGTTTGTTGAGAAGGAAAAAAAAAGGACGAGCAGGTCTTTTCTAAATTTGTGGTGTATACTAATCCAATTTTTGCAAAGAGAAAAAGTGTGTTGCCATCAAGCACAATTTTTCAAACATGCTCATACAAATCATTTCCTGATCCAAGAGCGTTGTTTTCAATTCTATTAAAAAATTCCTACCTTTTTGGAAAAATTTGACCAGCCTGATAACTCAAAATTTCCAAAATTATGAAAACCGTTATAAAATAAAGGATAATGGACATGCCAATTGAGATGGAAAAGTATTTTTTTAAGGGTAAAACTGGAAAGTGACCTTGTTTTGATAGATGTTTTTAGAAATGGAATATCCCAAAATAAAAAGAGGAACTAGCAATTTGGAACGGAGGAAGTAATAAAATATTCCTTAAAAGGATGAATAGTGCCTCGAGATAAAGAGGAACGATTCCAAAATCAAAATTTAGGCAAGTGGTCCCCGCCACAAACGAGGCTGATGTGAGGCCAATTTGCTCCATTGGCTTGTTATTATAGCTTTTGGTAGAAATAAACTAGTGTGATGTGGATGCTCTAAGTGATTATTTATTGATTCTCTATCAATATCTTATATGAAGGGTAAGTTAGCTCTACAACATAAATAGTTTCGTTTCAAGTTGAAGCCCGTATAAAAGTAGGTATAAAAGATAGGGAGTGATTTTCACAATTCTTTTTTAAATATCCCCACTCGGAATCGTAGGTTATGTAGTGCACCCCTGTGTAATGCGCCTGTAGGGATCGTCAATCTTATCAATCAACGGTTGTGATGTGTTTTTAATTTTAACCGGTAATAAATATATTTTTCGGTAAAAGATTGTTTTTAGTTTGAATCGTAAATTGATGAGATTGACGGTTGTGTGTCGTCCTGCACAAGCACTACACGGGATGCACTACAACATCCCTGGATCCTCCATACTCCTTTTTTTATTTTTAGTACTACCTTTGTCCATTTTTATGTGTCCAACTTCAAAAGTCAAACTTATCCATGAGGGGAATGATTTCGGTGTCCCCGGTCATTTAGGGGACACTGTAACTTTTGGCATAACAAAACCATTATAAGCATAACCAAAACCATTACAAGCATAACCAAGACCATTATAAGCATAACCAAAACCATAACAAGGCATAACTTGGTTGGTTATGCCTTGGTTGATTTTTGGTTATGCCTTGATTGATTTTTGGTTAGGCCTTGGTTATACCATGTTATAGTTCTATTATACTTGTAATGATTTTTGTTATGCTTGTAAGGGTTCTGTTATGCCAAAAATTACGGTGTCCCCAAAATGACCGGGGACACCATAGCATCACCCATCAAGGAGACATCATCATTAAACATTCCACATCAATTTTTATCTTCACTTTCTCTAAACCCTTCCCCCTCCCCCTCCCCCATCAAAATGAAATCTACTTTTAGAGACAAAATGGAAAATGTATCAATTTTTATCCACTAATTTTACAAAATGAACATTCTTTAAGGGACAACAAAAAATAGAACAGTGGACTCTAAAAAGGGACAGAGGGAGTATTAAAAGTTTTTTTTTACTAAAAGACAAAAAAACAGCGTGAAAATTATTTCTCAAAAAACATTCGAGCAAAATCTTGTTCTTTGTTGTATTTTTTGTCAAATTAGTTAATAGATATTTAATGGCGCCAGTAATTGGATTAGGGGCCGTTCCACATTCTAAAAAGAAAAGAACTTTAAAAAAAAGAAGGTAATTTCAAGATAAAAAATTATTTGTTTACGCAAATAAATTTTCTATCAATATGGATTTTGTTTGATAGATCTCATTGAAATATTTTAAAAAGTGCAAAAAAATTAAAAAATTATTTTTTATTTTCATTATATTTGAGTTTAAAATTATCTTCTTTTTGCAAAAGAAGATTTTGGAAGAAAGTGGAACAGGACCTACGTCGATAATAATTGAATAGTTGTTGGAACTACGTAAGCTCAATTGGTAGTTGAAGGGCGAATTGGCAAAGTTTTGAATAATTCAGGGACGAAAGAGATAATTGACCCACACTAAGACGAGTACTTAATGATGTCAGAGAGAGGCAACAGAAGTCATCGATTAGGGCTCCTTCGAGTACGGGGCAGCCGCACTTGTTCTGAAACTCAGAGCAGTCATGTCAAAACGGAAAATCATCAGATCCGATCCGTCTTGGACCTTGCCGGTGAGTCCAATTCCCCCTCCCCCACTCCCTATGCGTAGGTTTTTTTTTGATCTGTACTTCCTATACGTTGGTTGCATCATGAAGAAAGACAATATATATACAGATCTAATCCTCATCAGTCTAGGTTGTGGTGCGGATAAAAAAAATAAGAAAGGGGTCTTGGTTGTGGTTGGTCATTGCTCTGTTGTTATTCTGCGCGTGTACATCTAGTTGAAGATTGCATCTGGATGAAATACTGATAGATGTTACTACCTGTTCAGAAAGTCTAAGCATCTCGACCGTGGATCCGACCGAATTCCTAACGTTCCGCTGGGCCCACCCGGCCACCGGATGGTTGATCGGAGCCACCCAAAAAATTTTTAAAAAAAACCGAATGGTTCTGCGCTAGAATCAATGGCAGCCGATGTGTGTAGATAGCCGATCCAAACACTCTACTTTTTTGTTTGGATCGGCCAAATATGGAGTGCTTGGATCGGCCACCTACACACGTCGGATGCCATTGATTCACGCGAAGGTCCACCTGGATATATTTTTTAAAATTTTTGGACGGCTCGGATCGGCCGTCCGGTGGCTGGAGTGTGTCCGGCGGAGCGTCGGGATTACCGTCGAGAACTGTAGCCTTGCTCCTAACTGTTGGTGAGATTTTTCCCTTCTTCTCCTGACTCACGCAAAAATTACTCCATCGATTCAAATTTTTTGATTTCGATGATTAGGTACTTTTTTTTATCGATAACAATTGTATCCTGATGATGAACGAATTGTTAACTGTACTTATTCATCGTAATTCGTAAAAAGTAAGGCCCCCTTTCCACTAAAATTTTTTTTGCAAATAATTTTTTCTTAATTAATTTTTCACTCACATACTCATTAATAACTTATTTATTATCGAAAATATTTTTCTACAAATATTTCATCGGTGGAAACACCCCCTAATTAGTTTGCAACCATGATAGCATAAATCAACGGGCTTAATTGGTAGAACGGGAACTTAGATCATCACGGTACTTGACCCTTTCCTTCACCCTAATTTGGGTCGAGATTGGGGTCAAAAGTCTAATATGGATAAGGCATCTAGGGCTGTCCACGGTTCATATCGGATTACCACGAATCTAATCCTAATTCACGAGTCATGATTTTTAGAAATGGTTCGTATTGGATTACCATGAATCTAATCCTAATTCACGAGTCATGGTTTTTAGAGAATAAAATCTATATTCAGACCAAAAGTCCTATGATTCAATTCCAATTCAATCCGTAAGTCATGGTTCGATCCCGGTTTAATCCACGGATTACATTCCATAAACACTAGGGTATGTTTGTTTCGATGAAATCAAAATTGGAATGGAATGATCATTCCAATGACATACTTATTCCCATATTTGGTTTATCATTAAATGATGAATAATCATTTCAAATGGAATCATAATTCATCTTGGTAAAAAATTGTTATTCCACTAAAAAAATAAGGAATTTTCATTATATTTTTTTGCTCTATCAAAATTACTAGTGTCACTTCAATATTCACTATTGTCACTCCAAAAATACTATTGTCACTCCGAAAATTACTCTATTCACTCCAAAATTATTATTGCCACACCATTCCATTACAAATGAGAATGACTATTCTTAAGCACAATCAAACTTGGGAATGAGAATAGATATTCCAATCTTATTTCCTCCTCCTTTTTTAGGTACTTCGGAAATAATCTCATTTCCTTCGATTCCATTTTAACCTCAATTTCATTCCATTGTCAATTCTATTCCATTAAACCAAATATATCTTAAACGGCAAATGCAACCAAAAAAGCCAATTTTTTGGCTAAAAAAGGAACAAGCACTATCTTGCATACAAATTCCAGATTCTACAAATACTAAAGTCAAGAATTCCATAAACACAATAATCATTACGCAACCAAATATTACAGAGTTTTTACCCATGAGGGTACGTAGGTATCGGGATAATTCCCCGTTGTACCCGTTTTCCATTATTATACCCTTTATATATATTTTTCCCTCACACAATAACAATTTTGGTAACCTAGTTGGTGATGAAGAATTCATTTTTTATTTTGTACTAGTCACCTAGTTAGGTATTTAAATTTGTTTTATTTTTGTTGCACTAACTTGGGTCTTTATGTAATTTTGTAGCTTTGTTTTGTAAATTGCTTATCATATTTTTTTTTTTGTTGTGTATTGTCTTTGTGATTGTGTCGCTATCATTTATATGTATATACATACATATATATATATGTGTGTGTGTGTGTGTGTGTGTACAGTCGGGGTCCAATAAGGGATCACGTATTTTAATAAAATGCGAACCTCCCTTTCCCGATCAAACTTCGGTCATCCAAACCTTTCAATGTGTTCAGATTGTGATTTTAAAGGTCCTTGCGAGAAATCAGAAAAAAAAAAATCGGAAAGTGCTTCATCCGAGCCATTTCCAATGAACAGTTCAATGAAAAATTGCTAAAAACATCACTTTCCGGTCTTTTTTTTTTGTTGATTTCTCGCGAGTGGTATATTTAAGTATTTTTTCTTAAATACTTTTTTTTTATCTCTAACGTACTTATAAAATTTCTTAGTGTATTCACCTCTCTCTTAGATGTTCAATTGGGTATTGGATATACCCGTTATCCATATGCAAATGGATTTGGTGGCTTTCAAGTATCTCGAATTGGAGGATACAGAGGTGAGCATCGGATACGGAAAGGATAACTCCAATCCAATCCCTGCTCATTGAAATGCCTATGGCATGTGGTTTTCCTGTCTATGGTTCTTCGTCTTCTTAATTTTATGAAGTCGCTATTGGAGATCACAAACATAAGTTTATAATATCCTAATTATGCTCAACATGTTATCGAAATAAGTCGGGTTGGGTCGAGGATGACATATTGTTATAGATTGTTATGATTTTAGTGCTCATTACTTGAAACTTTTAGAGCTGGCGTTGTTTAATTTTTTTTAACAGAAATATAAGAATTCAGATCGTCATAATTGGTTCATGACTCAGTGACCAAAATCATTCATATTCTGTTTCTATGATGCATGTTTGGAAACACCTTAAATGTAGTAAAACCGTAATGAAAAGTTTGGCATGCTCGGAATCCAAGGATTTTTTTGACCCAAAAAGCAAGAAAAAAAGGGAAATGATTGTAACACTCTCCTTTTGTCTATTGACACTCCTTTTGTTGTTTATTCATGTGAAATTACAAAACTAGTCATTTTATGAAGTGCATGTTGGTAATTTCACGTAAATAAAGACAAAAAAGAAAGTGTCAATGAATAAAAATGAGTGCTATAATTATTTTCCTAACATCAAAAGAAAATAAAATTATTTCCCTAAAAAAATTGTATTGAGATGAGACAAAAATGAGTTGGAAAACCAAGTACCCAAGTTAGGCATGCATTGTAAAAAACGTAAGAGAAAGATGAGCAACCATCTGTCTATTCTAATATAAAAAGGAAGAACTCATCTTTGGACTTAAGAGGAACCTCTTCCTCACATAATACTACTATAATAGAATAGATTTGGAGACCGTTGGGGTTCGTGAAGACAGTTTTCAAGATCGGCGAGTTTAAAACAGTTTAGAATTACTAATTCGCAATATAAGCAGATTAAATTAAAAAATGACTTTCCCTCTCCATTTTAGTGGCTGATATGGGATAGAAGCATTTTAGGAATTTTTCTATGGTATACAAATCACTTTTTGGTGTATGGTACCTAAAAATCACCTTAGTGGTAAGTATTTAATACGGGGTGGGAAGTATTCCACATTGAGTGCTAAGTATTCCAAATATATAATATTTATCATTAAATGTGGAATACTCACCACTTCATATGAAATACTTTCACATTCAGTGGTAAATATTTCATTTGGGCAGTAAGCATTCCAGATTGAGTGGTAAGTGTAAAAACTTACCACTCAGTGTGAGATACTTACCAAATATTTCATTTGGGTGTCAAGTGTAAATACTTACCACCCGATATGAGATACTTAACATTTCTTATAAAATACTTACTACTTAATGTTGCATGCTTGTACAAAAGTGATTTTTTAAATACCATACACAAAAAAAATTGTGTACCATAGATGGACTCGCATTTTAGATGCTCGAAGCTCTAGTTGTACGTGAATGCAAATAACCAGAGGTTAAAGAAGCCGGTTAGCGCAGGTGAGTCGAAGATTTATTTTCTCTTTTGTTTTTATTTTCTTTTTGTTCTCTACGTAAGCTTTTTCCCATTAAGAGTTTCACTGAATGCATAGTATAAAAAAGGGGTTAATTGCATTATAACATCCCCTTAGATTTCTAGCAAATACAGACATCTCATCGACCAACTCATACTTTACAAGCTCATGCATATATTTGCCCTTCCAATTACTTTGACACAACCATATCTTTAACTGCACTATTTACGAATATCCCTCTATTTTCTACTCGTTGAATTGACCATTTTGGTCAGAAGTGACAAAATTACTTTTGTGTCCAAATGAAATTGAGAGCTTTTGAGTGTGTTTGATAACAGATATTGTTTTGGGGGATTGGTAATAAAGTAAGATTAGGATTATGATTGAGATTAGTAATAACGTGGGATTATTAATGAGGAGATGAATCTTTTATTCATGTTTGTTTTGCATATGATTAGGTCATGGAATTGTTAATATCATGTTTGTTTTGTATAAGGGAAAATTGGTATTGATAATGGGATTGTATTATCCTATACAAAGCTTGGGGCATTTTTATCTTTTCATACTCAATCCCATGGGATGAGATTCTTAATAACACCTTCCCCATGGTATTGCTAATATCCCATTTTAGGGGATTAATAATCCCATGGTACTAACAATCCAACCTTCCTTTGCCAAACCAAACAAAGGATTAAAGGCCCCACCACCTTACTAATCCAATCCCATGGTATGAAGAGGGTTATCAAACATGGCCAATATTTATTTTATTGTCAAAAAGGTGAATTTATCCAGTTAAGCCACTTTTAGCTAATTTCATCATGTGTTTAGTTGAACAATTGTTCGTTGGGTTTTGGTGAAATGAACCTTGAAACTACATGAGGCTTATAACAGTGTTCTAAAAGTCGCTTGACGTTAATTGGACGCCCAACACGTAGCAGACTACTAGTCGTGCCATTTGGGCTGATTTTAATCTAAACATTAGACCTTTGCCTAACGCTTTAGTACTAACTAGTCGGCGCCTAGGCCTACTTTTAGAATACTAACTTATTATCATTTTGCAAACGTGCAGGGAATATCTTTTATTACGGCAAACGTTGGGGGGTGTCGGGGAAATTTACCCAATTAAATATTAATGCGGAGAGGCGAGGTAAGTTTGACCTACCCTCAGGAGTAATTTCGTTTATTTTGACAATTGTAGTTAATTTTCTTGTAAAAGTGATGTTTATCAATTAATGTAGCTCATTCTTTTTCATGTCTTCTATGTATATATTGAAATGAAATCTATATCTCCATCTCCAACCAAGCGTATTTGAAAAAGGAAAAAACTAGTTCAGACATTTTTTTTCATGATTAGGTATATTTAACAAAAGTTAGCACAATTTACCATTTTATTCTTCTTTACTGTTCTCTCTGCCATTTTCCATTGCCATCATTCACTGTCACCATTACACCACCACTCCACCACTACCATTACACCACCATTGCCACCACTCTAACACCAATTGCACCACCACCATCATTACTCCCGCACTCCCATTCCCACTCCATCTCCACCCACACCAATCTACTACCACCACTCTCGCTCCATCACCACCAACTCACCACCACCACAATTACCTAAAGTACATTGTTAACTATTAGTAAATTAAGAGACAATTGGAATTAAAATTAATTCATTATTTTTTAATTCAATTCTTAATACGTTTATTAAACAGTTTTTAAGTTTAAAAAATTCAGTATCCACCTTTCAACACAGCCTCTTATCCTTTATTTCATTTTGTTTTTATTACATCTACTTTCCTATTCACCCTCTTTCTATGGCATTCTAATTACTTTGTTCGAGGACTGTCTACGTTTTTTAACTCATCTCTCAAGTTAGTAGATCATCATGTTCAAATATATTTTGACTTGTTTCTTCTTCTTCTTCTTTTTGGAGCAAAATTCCATGCAAAATTGTGCTATATACCTTTGAAGATGTTAATTCGGCCGTGACTATGAGGAACAATCAAGGACTCGACTACCATGGAGAAAAATTTGCACGAAGGTATGAATCTAGCTAGAACGAACACATGTCAGCTTCTAGCCTTCTAAGTGGAATTTTATCCATGGTCATTGGAATAAACATATGATCATTATTATGGGCCGGTAAAAGGCCCAAAAATATCCAAACTGGACACCGATAAATACATACAGTACTCCCTCCTAGGTTTTCCTCCCAAGGAGCCAGTAGCCATGTCCTGGAATATACTCCGCCTGTCCCGCCCCCGCCATCCACACCTCCGTCCTCCCCACCTCCTTGGCTCCGGTCTCCCCACCTCCTTCCACCCCTTCCTCCGCCCCATCCTCCACCCTTTACCACCGTGCCCTGCCCTCCCTCCCCATCTCCACCGCCGCCCACGCCCACTTGTCTCCGTCTACTACCGTTTGCATCAGACGTCTACTCCTCATCAGGCCACCCCGGAAGCCGGAGCAGCCGGAGGGGGAGCAATCTTCGACCCCCGTAATTACGTGCACTGGGGTATACTCCTGGTGATGGCTACAGGAGTAGGAATCGACTGTTATTTCCGGTTCAGCAAACAAGCTGAAGAATTGATTAAAGCAAATACACTCCTCTGGGAAGAAATCAAGGAATATGACAAGAGGCGAGATCAAGAAGCGAAGGAAGCCAAGGAAGGCGGCGAGATGTCGGAGGGGGTTTTCAGGGAAAAACTTCTTAGTGAGATTAAGAGAATTGCCGACTCCGTCAACCCGCCTCTTTCCGCAGCCCCGTCACCCCCCCAGGTATGAATATCAATTTGCCTGAAGTATTTACTGTATATTTTTCTTTTTTATCGGGGGCATTTTCTGTATGTATTAAGCATATCCTTGATAACCTCACTTTCATCCTTACTAGCCCTACAAAATATCAGAGAATCATCTACAAACAATAGATGAGAGATTGAAGGGCCTCCACGGCAGATTTAATACCCTTTAGGTGCCCCTGGTTTTCCTTATGTGACAGCAATTTTGGAATGATCAAGAAGCTGACTTTCTCTTTGATCTGTTTCGGAACCGTTTTGCCGCTATTGGGCCTTGTTTGGCATTTCCATTTCTTGTTCGGAGCTCTGTTCGGTTGCTTGTTGTTAATCGTTTTTCTTCTCTCTATGGGCTGTGTTTGACATATGGTTGTCAAGGGTTTGGGTGCCAACATAATTGGCATGCATTCCTCTTGTTGAGATCGATGCCTATTTTTCATGGCGGATGATCTTACTCTTATGTTTTGTATAGTTGGAAGCTCATATAGTTAACAAATTCCCATATATAGAGCAGAAGCAATCTGTGTTTACATGTTTTTAATTATCCGGAGCACTTTCATCTTGGTGCTGTACATAGATCCCTAATACAGCACAAGTGCTGTATTTATTTTCTGGTTTTGATTGTTGGCCTTATCCTTTCTTTGTGTGCTTAAATTAGAACCTAGGATATTGTTTCCAGAACTTGTGCTGACTGACTATGTTCTGGGTCTATTGTAGACGTGTTTGGATTGTTAGGTTCACCACGTCAAAAATAGCGTGTACATTAATCTCCCTGTTTTTCGTCTTCCCTCATCTAAAATCCTCTTTCTCAAATGCGCCTTCCAGGTTCAGAGCATCTCACACCTGAAAGCCTACTTGGTAGCTTCTGTATCATTAGTTCAGAAACATATGGATTTAAAATTAAGACTGGTGTTGCTCTGTTTATAGAGAAGTTTATGGAATAGTGGTGTTACTCTTCAATTTTTTTAGGTACAATTGACTGCCTTTTTCGTGTTCGACAGAATGCTTCACTCATCATTTATGTACAAATTCATTTGGCAGGTTTAAGGTATTGACAATTGAAAGTGTTTGGATCTCGGACCACTCAATTCTCACTAGGTATGATTTTCTCTCTGCTTTATCTATTTTTGTTTGCTGCTAAAATTCTGTAAAAAATTTGTTCTTCTATAGCTGTTGCAACTGCAATTGAGAAAAGTAATTATATTTTTCTACACTTGCTAAAGATGTGAAATTGACATATCTGAATAAGTAATGTAAAATCATTACTTACTTTGTTTTCTTTGCTAATTCAGGTGACATCTTATTTGAAGGTAGTACTTACATTATTCACATTTGAGATGACCATTAACTACGAGCTCATAGTTAGAAGTAGTAGGTCATTGAACGAATTGTCGTCTTAGTAAGTTGAGGTTGGATACGAGACTGATGTTTTTCCATTCAATCGACTTACTTTTTTTTGATGAAAAAGATTGATCAATTAGGCTAAAGCTAATTTTAATCTTGAGACGTTTCCATACCATTAGGGGATTTTGCATGAGAGTCACGGCAGCCAATATCTAGAGGATCACCATTGAATTGGTCTGCAAGACCATACCATCTCTAAGTTTTGCAGGACCAGATCAGCAACTAACTTACAAAAAGACCCAAACAAGTATCTTTGGTAGCATTCTATGAGTACACTGCTCTGCTAAGTTTTTTGTCACATCAACCTACCATAGTTGCAAACTTTCTTCATGTACGAAACCCAAGTTACGCCACTCCTACCAGCTACTCAATGAATGCAGAAAGACTGCCTGCATATCTGCATCTATATATATATATATATATATATATATTTGAAGATTGACTGATTGTACATTTTCATGGAAGATCATCGCGGAACATGAATTCTTGTTTCCCAATCGCAACCTCTGTTTTCGTGTGGTGCGTCTAGTGTCTAAATCACAAAAGCTTCGGTTTTTGCTGTACTTTGATTTCAACTGTTTCGTGTTATTCTCTTGATTTTTTATTATGCTTTTTTTAATGTTTTCCGAAAGAGGAAAGGGTACTTGTTTGTGAATGTGTGCCGTACAAGTTACCCTTTTACCGTATTCCTTTTGTTAAAGTGATCGATCTGAAGAATCGTTCTGGTTTGCTGTTCAAAATGCCCTTTCTTTATTATGATTGAGATTTTGGATCAATTTTAGTTGGTTGAAGCTTGTTTTAAGTTATGTGGTAGTTTGTTTGCTTTGTATCTCGAAATATTAGATTGTTTGCACTTTAGATTGACATTGTGAGCGAAAGGCTAAAATGAGTAAAGTCACATTTGTTCATCATTGTTTGTGGTGGGTTTTGGTATTTAATCTTTCCTTCATAAAAGTTTTTTTTTTTTTTTTTTTTTGTCTTTGTTTTGGTTTTTCAGTTCTTTGTGTTTGTATTTACTTAAAAAATTGAGAAGCAAGTATACCATCTGATTTGAGAAATTTATGGTATGGTGTATGATGTGAGTGATGTAAAGTCCAATTGATTCATTCTCTGGTTTAATCAGTTCAGTCGTAGGAAAATGAAAGTGCAAGTAGTTACACTCTCAAATTATTTTAGAAGTACTGCCATGAAATGGAGTAGCTCATTTTTTGTTTTCAATCTGATTTCAGGCCAATAAATTGATTTTGTTTGGAACCATTAATTTTATATGCTTCATTACTTGCCGGTATGGGGGTCAGAAGGTTTGCCCTATCCGCCATTTTCGGGGTTTTAGTATGTGCTTGGGTTTGTCACTGTGTTCTTTTATGCGAGAGGTAGTAGCAGAAAGTTTGATGAATTACATAGATACATAGCTCTAACTACTTGGATTTCGGAATTACTTTTCATAAGTTGGTCATAAGGGTTATAGCTGATCGGTCGTACATATTGGTTCAAATAAGTGAACTGAGGTCCAAGTACAGTTGACCAATCTGAGAGTCGATTTTCCAGGACACAAGTGTTGGCAAAGACCAAGTTCAAGTTTGGACACAAACTTTAGACCCAGTGGCGTGCTTAGACTCTGATTTGTTGCAGCCCCATTTCCATAGTTTCTGTCCCTCAGCTAGTGCTTGCTCTGGATCAGTTGTCTACCATTAGAATTGTATTAGGTGTCATTTTCTGCTGCACAATTTGTTGAGCGACAAAGTTCATGATGATCTGAGGGGAGATGTATGATAAAAAATTTGGCAACTGGTTTCCTGGGTAGATTATTGGTCTTGATGATCTTGCATATACTTGCATTCTTCAAACTGGTTTCCTCAGTCATAAACCCCTGCTTGCTAAGGCCATGCCATAGCAGAAACATAGCAGAAAGTTTAATACTCCAGTAGCTTCTTTGGCATGCCATTGCAATGGATAGATACCTTTAAGATTGAGGGAGATTTTTGATAGAACGGTTGCATTGCCACAGATGCTATTGTTTACTGCATTATTGCAATGGGAAAAAAAAAATGTAATTTGGATTTTATGAATTGGTTATTGAAATTCTGAAAGCTAAGGTGTGAGACTTTGAATGGGCCAAACTTTAATGTACTTCTAGCCAGTTGGAAATAGTTAGCATTGCCATCATCATGATGTTTATTTAGTTTAGCATGTTAAGGCAAGCCATTTTCACTGGTAAAAATTTTCTTTCTTTCTTTCTTTCTTTCTTTTTCCCCTGCCTAGGTCAGATTTCTTGGTTGCTTATAGTTGCTAGTGAAGTTAGGGCTGGAGATTGCTTCGACTGTAGTTACAAACTTCTTGTTAGGTTGGATTCATTGCCTATTTTATCATGTAACTTGAGGTGGCAAAAACTCAGTATACTAACCTTTGTGTTGAGGTTTTGAAACTGAAGGGAACCATTTTGTGCATTTGATGCCTACTGGTTAGGCCTGAACTCAATTTATTGTTCCCGTACCCATTATCGGGTACTGACTGGGCATACTTGGGTATATATGTATGCTTTGTTACTGTATTTCTCCACTGCTGGAGGTTAGTTTGGAAAATCGACAACATCCACCTACAAATTCATGCATTGATTGTGATTCCTTCTTGGATGGAATTTATCTGCAATGTTGACCACAGCTGTCATAACCACCACTTTTATGCACTCAGATTGGGTATCTGCAATGTTGACCAAAGTAAAACCAGATTGTGTATTCGTTGGTTTTTAAGTGAGTTCTAACACTTCTATCTTAATTGTTCAAAATCTAGGATAACTGAGGAGCAGAAGCCAAAGGAACAGAGGCCAAAAGCTAGTGAAAATAAGCCTGCTATGAATGAGTGATAGCTACATTCTCAAGCTTCTTTTGGCACGGGTTAGGATATTTTAATTGCTAGAATGAATAGTATTAAGCACCCATTTTGAAGTGAACTTGGCTACTGATGATACTTGTATTTGAGCTTTGTGTCACGTTCTTTCGTTACAATGTTGCAAGTTGCTTTAAGGGCTTGATCCTTTCGTGAAGATTTGATTCGACAAGTTGTGGTCGACAGCTGTAGGTAGATGTTGCAGTTACTTTTTGTCTTTGTAGTTGCAAGCCTGCCCTGGTTTGCTGAATGGAGTGTTTCTGTTCAGTATTTTGAGGTAATTGAGAGCATCACGGACACCAAAATCACGTAAATCGAATATTGTTTGATACGATTTTAGAAAACACATTATCTTGCAAATTAAAGGGTTGCAACACTGAATTAAAATCCATTTACCCCATTATATCGAGATTAATTTGTTCCATAATCATATGAAACATTATCCGAGCATCGTGATTGTTGACAAGGTTAAATTTTATGGCATTTTCCGAAAATAACGGTCCCAATTTGACTATGGCCCCCAGAAGAGTCCGATGATATGTAAAATAAAAACCGCATGCACTAGACCCTCTAGTTCGTTTTATAGACGGGCAAGAATCCAGTTTGTTTTGAACTCCAAAAATACTTTTTGTTTTGTAAACATCACACCTTATCTATATACCAAAACTACGTACAGATGTACAGCTATTTAAAGATTTTACATGTCTGGCTATTGCAACTCAATGCTTTATACGGCGAACTTTTGTAGTGGGTTGACACACTTGGCATTCCTTAATAACCCCTACTAGCGTTTGAGCACATGCGTTGCGTGTGCAATCTTAAAAAATAAATTTCCTCGTTTTTAAAACGAAACCAACCGAAGAAAAAGAAAGTGAACAAAGCAACGTGAAAACCATAAATGAAAACAAATTTTACCCAAAACACCATTGTAAAGGCCCTGGCCGTGTATGACCACTTTATTTGCGAAAACAAATATGAGGGGGAGCAGTTGTCAAGAAGAACTGCCGTGTTATTGCTCCGGAATGTGGGGTGGAGCGTGGGAGTGTGACGAAAAACACATTACATAGGTGAATTTACCGATTTATCCTCAAGAATCCCATGACAAGTGCACAGTATATTTTGGGAAGAGCAAAATGTGAGCCGTTCTCGAAGAAAATCCACATCAAAAGTTGTTCTCTCTCTCTCTCTCTCTCTCTCTCTATATATATATATATATAGAGGGCTATGGACGGTTCGCCAAAGCTCCCTTCTCGAAATAAAGTTAAAGATGAAAAATACGCTACAAAGGTGAAGGTAGAGGAAAAAATAGAGAGATATCTACAACCAATATGAAAAGGAGCCCATATGAAAGATCCTCGTCATTTTATTTGATCATCTCGTACAATTACCAGGAAGAGACATATGTCAGTGTAACTAATGGAAACAAAATAGTTGTAAATGAGATACGACCACCAGGATTTTCCATATCGTCTACGTCAAAAGGGATTTGGAGGGCTCATTTTACACTCACTTCAATATCGAATTCATATACCGTCAATGGTACTATATTGAATAAGATACTACACATTATACGGCAGGATTGCTGCCAAGCCTATAAACGTCTTGCCAATGATTGTGCCTCTGGTGTGAAGTCTTCTGCACAGAGTTATTCATAAAATCCTTGAGCTCCTGTGCATGGCTAGTCATTCCGGCGGTAGTGTATGCGTTAATCATGGTTCTATATGTGATCCGATCAGGCTTACAATGTTTCCTCTCCATCATTTCCAGCACTCCTTTCATCTCTGCAAAGCATCCCATCATTCCATAAGCATCCACAAGGCAATTGAAAAATATGACATCCAGTGTCACATCCGTATCCTCAATGAAACGTAGAACGCCGGTAATTTTTTCAGCTCTCCCAGCTTGCCCGTAAGCCCTTACAAGCGAGCAAAGAGTAACACAGTTTGGTTTTATCCTCTCTGACTGCATCAACCTAAACAAGAACTCCACCTGTTTCAAATCTCCAGCCCTTCCAAATGCGTCTATTACGATGTTGTATGTTACTAGTGTCCATGAGAAGTGGTACTTTTGCATGTATTCCATCACGGAACTCATTTTCTCATAATTTCCGGTTTTCCCATAGGAATCCAAGAGAACATTGAAGGTCTTGATGTCAGCTTGGATTCCAGCGCGCTGAAACTTATCGTAACATTTCTCCATTGTTTCTATCTGTCCGCTGCCGCCAAAAGCTCTGATAGTGGAGTTCATGGTCCAGACATCAGGCTCGCATTGCCCCTCACGGAGCATTTCCACGAGTGTTGATTCCATCTTGGCAAACCTATTGGAAAATGGAACAATGGATCAGAGATGGTTATAACGTTATGGAACTACTAGAACGAATTTTATTTAAGAATAAAAGGACCAGGGCCTTGTTCTAGATTTCATTCTCAAATTTAGTAATCCGACTTCCAAAGTGCATCATAGCCAATAATGCTTCTGCAGTAAGGGGCTATTTGGCACCACATCAAGGTTGGTGAAAGAAATGGAGGAATGCCGCAGACAAATTCAGTTGAGGCGGGAAGACCCAAAATGGGAAGCTTTTTTTGATCGGCCAAAATGGGAAGCTTAACCTTAATTGAGGCGCAATTCTTTAAAAGAAATACTTTTAAAGAAGGAAAAGGTTCTGCTGCTACAAGTGGCAAAAGAGAGCAACAATGCTGAAATGAGATTTTGGTGGCAGAGGTGGCCGCAAAGGGGAAGCAGTGGTGGCTATCAGGAATAACAGAAGTAATGGCTATTAAGTCATTCTCTACCTTCTGCTGCTCATTTTATGGAACAAAATCAACCAGAAAGAAGATCTAGACTATTCTGTAATCTATTGATTTCCCCATTTTTTCATGACCAAACCAATTTAAGGAAAAGGAAAAAAGCTTGAACAGTTGAACATGTCCTTCAATTGCAGAAACTTTTAAAGAAAGAGGAATAGTGATACCAACTTTCTTGCTTTTCCATAGGCATCAATGAGGGTATTGTATGTAATTGTGCTGGGCTTGATTCCTTGAGATGCCATGTCGGAAAGTAAACTATCCACCTTGTCAAAGGCATAAACCTGTACGCATGATTTAATCAGGATTGAGTATGTGTACACGTCAGGCTTGCAATCCGGGCTGTTCTTCATCTCCTCAAGGAGAGAAAATGCTTTGTCAAAAAGGCCACTCCTACTGTAGGCAGACAAAAGAGCAGTGTAGGATTCATGATTCACGCCACAACCTTCATCAATCATAGCTTGAAAAAGGGAATGGGCTTTCTCCGGTTGCTTGCATTTTCCAAGCATGACAATCAATTTGATGTACATACCAGAGTTGGGCCTGTACCACAGTTGTTCACGAAGTAGTTCAAAAACCTGAAAGAACAAATGTATGGCCTTGAAGACAATATCCTAACTGAAAAGTCATTCTTTTACTAGACATATCGTTAGAAAGGAAACTGAACCAAAATTCACAATAAAGAACCACATGCTGATCCATACAATTTTGGGTTCAACTACAAACTGGCAAACTGCTGCCTTTTCCATCCCACTTCAGTAATTCTCGTGTTCCTCCTTTGAGCGCATTCATTTGCATTTACTGTGTCTAGGAAAAATCTCAAGTCAAATTCCTCTAATCTCACCCCTGCGTAACCCCTTCCAATCTTGCTTCCTTTTTCCTTTGCAAAAAGTACATCCATCCAGTAATCTCAACATCGAAATTCGTTTCACCAATATTGTTTCATATCATGAACAATGATGTTTCTTTAGACTTCTTCACTGCTCAATCATCTTTGCCACAAAGAATGGTCAGCCGGCGGCAGCTATATCGAACTTCCTCTTGAACTCAAAACCCTCCATGACAAATGCACTATAAAACAAACCAGAACGTTACCCTCTCCAATCCCGTTAAACGCTAAAGATTGTAAACAACTCCAATTTTAGATTCGAACACAACACTGCACACTTAAACTCTCTCCCGCCATTTTGTAGCCCCTCTGAATTTGAAACTCCTCCTAGCCTGTGACCTAATCGATCCTTTAGCCGGAACTAGGGCTGCAAACGAGCCGAGCCGAGCTTTCGAGTGTCCGAGCTCGGCTTGTTTGTGACTATTCTAGCTCAAGCTCGAGTAAAGCCCAAATAATGGCTCGTTTTGTATCGTGATGTTCGAGCTTGTTTTATTTACTGAACGAGCAAAGCCGCCACAAACGAGCCAAGCTTTTATAAATGAGCCGAGTTACAACTAACTCAAGCTTGGCTCGTTTACTAGTCAAGTTTAAAACACGAGCTCGAGCTTGACTCATTTGCTAACAAGCCGAGCAAAGCCAAGCTCAGAGCGCGCCACGCCTTGAGCTGCTCGGGCACAGCTCAGTTCGTTTGCAGCCCTAACCGGAACAAAACCCAATTCCGGACGCATTACATACAAACCTATGCAATTGAACTGCTGAAGTGAACGTTCATGTTGTTTTATGTACTTAACCGAAACAAAATTGAAGAGAACTGACAAACAACTGACCTTCAAAGCAGACTCCCAACGCAAGGCCGTAACACGCTCGTGAAGGGCTTCAAGAACAGTCCGAGGCAACAGCTTCTTAGAATTATTGGGCCCTCCCTTCTTCTCAATAACGGCCTTCGTGGCCTCGCGTCTCAGTATAATCGAAATAGCCTTCTGCGACCCTATCTTCCTGTTCACTCCCTCTTTCCTCTCTCTCTCCTCTCTCTCCTTCAGCTTCGACTCGTCAATTCTGCTCGGGACTCTATCGCTTACCGTCGGCGCGTTTGTTTGCTCCGATACTGCTGCCGGTCTGGAATTAGGTTTCCGGCGTGTCCAAGCGGTTGGAGGCTTGGAGTCCGGCCGGCGGTGGACCGGAGGGGGGAATGGATTGGCGGGAGCGGAGAGGGACGCCATTGAAGGTTTCGGGCCACTCAGTGAAGCGATATGTATCAGTTGCTGGGTTTTATGGTAAGTTCACGGTGGGTTACGAGACATCATTGAGGCATATAGTGTACGCCCAAGACTCAATTTTTACCGCTATGCTCTCAATTTTATGGTAAAAAATGTTTTGAACAGATCGAATTTTAAAAGGACGGGGAGATGTTGAATGGAAGACGTAGCACCAAAGAGGCAAGTGATAGCTGCCCTATGGATCGAGGGATTTCATGAGAAAAAAATGGAATAGAAAGGATAAATAATTTTACCACTTGTTTTGATAAATAAGTGAAAAATGACGAGGAATGTGTGCAAATGTAAGGTCAATTATGTTTCTCGCGAAAAAGATGAAATTTGGTGAAAAATCATACTAATAATCTTTTTCTTTCTCATCTCAAATAACTCAATCCAAACGGGCCGTGGGTGTTCATCTTTCAGATCTTTATCTATCATCTTATATAAATAGATCAACCTCAAAATCGGCCAGTTTATATGTATTTCGACTAATTTTACGATCAATTTAATTGTTTACAATGTTATTATGAATTCGTAACAGAATCTGAAGTTAAATTAAAATTTTTTTTTTTATCCAGAACTATCGTAAACACGCCCAAAATGTCATTTACAATGTTACGACAAATTCGACGGGTCATTGGATTAATAATCGGTCAATATTGTACTTTATAGTTTTCATAATGTCCTAAACATACTTTTGAGTAACATGCCATGAAACTTTATTTCTGGTCTAACGTACATATACTACTGCAATAGATGGTGTTTCCACTGAAATTTTTTGATTACAAATTATTGCATTTTGTCATGTTAGTCACATTAATTCATAACTTTTTCATCTTCGTTTTTCTCTCTATTTTTTCTTTTGACCCACTCATATATCATCTACAATACATTGCCCGCTGTCCAAAACGGATAATGCATTTTGTATTTATGACCGAAGAAATTTAAAAATATTTTTCACAAATTAAAGGAACTGTTTGATATGTACTAATTTGTGGGAAATAGTTTTATGTTTTTTTAAGAAAAACATTCGTTTTAAGTTATTGTTCCGAGCGATGAACAATCTTACGGAACGAATATGGAGCATTTAATAACTTTTAGAATGTGCTCCAATTTTCCTTTCCTTTCCTTTTCAATTTTCATTTATATATGCTCTTGTTTGACCACAATAATCGGACAAATATAGTTGATTTTATGCTTATTACATTTGTTGCCAGGAATTTTTTTCTCATCAATGTATTGCGGAGTATTTCATCTAAATTCTGTCTTCCAGACTATAGGAGTCTCCGTTCCGCTAAAATTCTTACAGTATTTTTTAAGTACTTATTTTTCGCTAAAGTTTTCTCAGAGTACATCACTTTAAATCAAAAAATAAGTACTTATTTGAAATAAATATTTACTTTACTTAGTGGAACACGCCCTAATTTAACTTGTTGCTCAATTTAATTTCGCTTCAAGAATAGTCCTCGCTTCAAGAATAGTCCTCGGGTTCAATCCTTTGTTTTCTCACAGTACATCACTTTATTAAATCAAAAAATAAGTACTTATTTGAAATAAATATTTACAAAGGGTTGAACCCGACTCTACTAATAATATAATTAAGTATAGTTTTACCGCTTCTTCTTTTTCTACTCTGTATATACTCAAAGTTTGTTAAAACTTCATTTAATTTATTGCTTGTGTTATTTGCGTAATTTCTTATTCCACCACATGCCAAAATTAGGGAGGCGGGGGGGCTGCTCCCCCCCTTCCTGCTCCCCTTTCTGCTCCCCCCCCTTTCCGGGCCCACTCCGGTCTCGCTCCGATGATCGGACACGTTCACTTTGTAGAGCTCGTCGAGTAGAACAACCATGTCAAAAATCAGCTTGATTGGATATCATTAAGTCCTTGATCGGAACCTTTTTATTTTAAAAAGAATGGATCCGAAACACTGAATCAAATCCATTGTAACCCATGGACGGAGAGTTATATGGGCTCCGATCAGGCACTTAATGATATCCAATCAAACTGATTTTTGACATGGTTGTTCTACTCGACGAGCTCTACAAAGTGAACGTGTCCGATCATCGGAGCGAGACCGGAGTGGGCCCGGAAAGGGGGGGGAGCAGGAAGGGGAGCAGGAAGGGGGGGAGCAGCCCCCCCGCCTCCCAAAATTAGTGGGTTCTTATCACTGGGCTTTTAAATGATACTGTTAGTAAGAAATAGTAACGCTCCATTCCGCTTTCTTTCTAAACATTCTTTTTTAAAAACAAGGTAATTTCAAACTTAAATATAACGAAAATGAAAAATAATTTTTCAATTTTTTTTTGCACCGTTTAAAAGATTTCAATAAGATCTATCAAACAAGATCCATGTTGGTAAAAAAATTATTTGCGTAAACACATGATTTTTGAGCTTGAAATTATTTTGTTTTTTAAAAAGGAAGGTTTTAAAAGAAAGTGAAACGGGCTCTAAGTTGGCTCTCGCCATGATCCAAAAAAGAAAAAGAAAAAGAAATAACATATATGTTTGGACATAAATCTATGCACTCGTACTCGTCAAAGAGTTCGGAACTCACATGCATGTGTTTAGGACCTATGTGTACATCAATCGATTTTGAACACATTTGTATTTCAATTTTGTCTTATCCGATCCAATTTGATCCGATCGAACAATTATGTAACATAACACTACCGACTACTCTGATAAACACATGCAGATGCGTTAAGTTGTTCGAAAAAGAATTGGACAGATGGTCTGAATTCGTAAAAATCTTCGTTATAGCTTGGAATCGACGATGATTTGAGAGGAGGCTGGTGAGGAGAGATCATATGAAGATTGGCAACTGCGGGTGTTAGAACCACTGATTTATAAATTATTGTAATTGAGGATCTGTAGGCTTGGAAATTTATCACAAGAAAAACCATTGATGTAACAGCAGATATCATATACTTGATATTAGGCATGTATGCATGTGATGAGTGATTTTTATTTTCCATTCCTTATTGGTCAATCTCTGTTCTTGTTATACTTAGGTCCCGTTCTGGAAATCTTCTTAAAAAATAAGTACTTATTTTGTCACTTCTCTTTCAAAAATAAGAAGGGTCATTGGACAAAACTCAAATAAAAAGTTCCTTTCACATTTTCAAACTAAAAAATAATGTAAATGAATTAATTTTTTTGCACTGTATTAAAGATCTTAATGAGATCTATCAAACAAGATTCATAGTGATAAGAAAATTATTTGCGTAAACACATAATTTTTGAGCTTGAAGTTGCCTTATACAAAAAATAAGACTATTGCTATGATAATGGGCTCCAGTGGAGGAAAATCATACTAGCGGCCGCGCCGGGCCATCTCCAGCCACCAGACAGCCGATCTGAGCCGTCCAAAAATTCTATAAAAAAAAACCAAGGGAGCTAAGGCGGGAATCAACGGCATCCGAAGTGTGTAGGGTGCTTGATCATAGCACTCCTTTTCTGTGTATATATAATCAAGCACCCTACACGGAAAAGGGATGCTCGGATTAAGCACCCTACACACCTCGGATGCCGTTGATTACCGCTTTGGCCCACTTGGTTTTTTTTATAGAATTTTTGGACGGGTCTGATCGGCCGTCCGGTAACCGGAGACGGCCAGGCGGGGCCGCCGGTATGATTTCCCTCTCCAGTCGGTCGGTACCTATATAAATTCTTTCAAAATAAGTACCAGCCTTCTTATTTTTTTGAAACAAACCTTTTTATTACACAAAAAATAAGTTTTTATTGTATTTCTGGACGGACTCTTAATTTTAAGTATTATAAAAATAAATCCTTTTCTCGTACAGCCGCCGGGTTTGGAAAAGGAAGAGAAAAGTGAGGTCGAGAATAATAGTCAGAGTTGGTGCGGGACAGTGGAAGAGAGAACAAACCTATCTCCTGTTCAAAAAAAAAAAACAAACAAACCTATCTCCGTCCCCCGCGCGTACACCATGGTTGATCAAATCAATGTGTGGGATTTGATTCTCTTTCCTTAAAAGAACAAGATTATTATTATTATTTTTTATAAGTCAAGCAATTCATTTTAAAATATTTTAAGGTAAATCCCAATGCTACAAAGATTTTATCAGAAAATAAAGAAATGAACCAAAATTACAAAAACCTAGACCGGAACACATCCTCGAGGAGGTTCCAGAATGCATATTGCCAAGACAGATCCTACAAAAATGTAGGGTATCGAGCCCGTCTTCGATTTTAGTAGTAGAACTCGAAGAGATACCGAGCTCAAACTATGGCCCTAAGCACAAGATGAAATCAACTACAAACCAATAACAAAGAAAACAAAAACAGCAACAAAATAAAACTGGATTTATTCGCCCACCAACCACACCCACCGAGTTTAGGGAGTCTAAACCGGTACAGTCACTAGATTCAATTAAAGTTGAATGTTTACTAGCAATGACTCAATTAAAGTCATCCGCATGAGCTGAATCTAAAAGAGTTGATAACACTTGCGAGAGGTTCGAATCTCGAACCGTGAAAAAAGAAGTTAAACTCCCAATCACATGCCTAGATGTATTCCCTCTCTCTCTCCTCTTTTTTTTAAGAATTCAAATCTTCAAAAATACGTTTGAACGATTGAAATTGCCGACGAAATACCAAGCGTGTGGAACCCATTCGGCACCCAAAAACTTCTCCGCAGAAGCACGTGCAACTGTCAAGTGCCCAAATTAAACAACTCCATCGACTTTCGGGACAAATTCAAAATACCCACCAACCTATACACCCAAATTCAATTAGACTCCCAACATTTTAAAAACTTCAATTTTACTCCCAACGTTATATTCCGTTAATCAAAATGCCCCCTTCCGTCCAAATTACTAACGGATTCCGTTAAAGGTTCCGTTAAATAGTATTCTGATCGAATTTCGATGATTCGAGCCGCTCAATGTGTTTAAAATGTATTTTAACGGTACTTGTAAGAAATTAACAAAAAAAATGACCGGAAAATGCTTCATCTGAACAGTTTTTTATTGAACTATTTAATAAAAAATTGTTTAGATGAACCCCTTCCCAGTTTTGTTTTTTTGGTTGATTTTTTGCGGGTACCCTTAAAATCACGTTTTAAACAAATTGAGCGGCTCGGATCATCAAAATTCCATTGAAAAGATGGACGTGTGGATCGATCCGGATTTTATTCAAGTACGGACTTCCGGATTTTGCTTCGGTCTGTACCTCCCCTTTTCCGATCGAATTTCGATGATCCGAGCCGCTCAATATGATTAGAATGTGATTTTAAGGGTACCCACAAAAAATCAGCAAAAAAAAAAATGATCGGAAGGGCTTCATCTGAACAGTTTTTTATTGAACCATTCAATAAAAAACTGTTCAGATGAAGCCCTTCCCGGTCATTTTTTTTGTTGATTTTTTGCAAGTACCTTTAAAATCACATTTTAAACACATTGAACGGCTCGGATCATCAAAATTCGTTCAGAATACTATTTAACGGAGCCTTTAACGGAATCCGTTAGTAATTTAGACGGAATGGGGCATTTTGATTAACGAAATATAACGTTGGAAGTAAAATTGAAGTTTTTAAAAGATTGAAAGTATAATTGAATTTGAATGTATAGATCGGGGGTATTTTGAATTTTTCCCTCGACTTTCACCAGTCCACCCCCCGATGAATAACTAAACAAAACCTTAAAATTCAATTCTAAGAACACACAACTCCCACTTTTATAGTACTCCGTAAAGTACCCACACACAGCACAACAGAAAACGATTCAGAGACTATCTTTTCTTTCTTCCTCTTCACCTTCGATCTCCGAACAAATGGCGACGTGCCACGTGGTAGCCATGCCTTACCCGGGTAGGGGCGCCATCAACCCCATGATGAACCTCTGCAAGTTGCTCTCTTCCCGGCGTAACGACGACATACTCGTTACGTTCGTCGTCACGGAGGAGTGGCTCGGCCTAATCGGCTCCGAGACCAAGCCGGATTGCATTCGCTTCGTCACCATCCCCAACGTCCTGCCGTCGGAGCAGGTCCGAGCCGACGACATGGTCAGCTTCATTGAAGCCATCCTGACGAAAATCGAGGAGCCGTTCGAGGGGATACTCGACCGGCTGGAGGCGCCGGCGGATGTTATTGTGGCTGATACTTTCTTGCCTTGGGCCGTTGATGTCGGCAGGAGAAGGAATATTCCGGTGGCTTCGTTCTGGCCGATGCCGGTGACTGTGTTTTGGATGCTTTACCATTTTGATCTTATCGCTCAAAACTCGCACTTCCCTGCTGAGTTTCCCGGTTAGCATGCTGGTTAGATCACACTTTTCGTTTTTCCCTCTCTTTTGCCACAAAATTACCTTTATAAACTAGCGTTTGTACTCGTTCGATGCACGAAACCACCGTTATGTAGTACCCCAAAATTTATTTGTCACAATACATGTCATTCGGTGCATAAAGTGAGACCAATGCTAGCTTTCATCGAAACACAAAACCAGAAAAAAAAAAATATTAAACTATCTTTTTTATCATCTCGCGTTGTGTTTGTTCGATGCACGGGACAACAAAACAATTTTTGCGGGCTCGACATTTTGTAGTGAGAACCACACAAACGTGTGGTAGAGATATAAGTTGTGCCACCACATAAAAATGTCACCGGAGTATTAATTTTTGAGGGCTCGACATTTTGTAGTGAGAACCACACAAACGTGTGGTGGAGATATAAGTTGTGCCACCACATAAAAATGTCACTGGAGTATTGAATTATTTTTCCTATGTTCTCCAAAAATCTTTCCCCCTCCCCACGTTCTTTCCTTCACCTCCTCTCTCTCTCTCTCTCTCTCCCTCCCAATTTAAACAAATTAAAAGAAAATCAAAACTCTAGAAAATTAGAGATGAAGGTTTGGAGGACTAGTAGGCCTAAACACATTCCTATAAGATATTGATAGATAGATAGATTACAAAAACACTTGTGGCTCCTTTTTTTCATAAATTTGTTCCAAAGTATGTACTTAAAACGGTATTCAATCAACATAAGTTTTGGTGTGATGTTTCTTATGAATGTTTTGACGAGGTCTGTAAGTTAATTAAACGGTCCCAATTTTTAAAATGAACCCAAAAAGTGTCCAGAAAATGGTCCGAATGAACTGAGTCCAAAGAGGATCTTCCCCCTCAAAAGAAGTTCAAAGTAGTGAAATCAATAAGGAATGTGACCAAGGCTTTAGTTCTTTAGACAGCTATAGAAAGAATCATGATCCTTTTGTGGTTCATCATACGCAAAATATGATCCATTATATATGGTCTTACTTGTTGATCTGATATGTTCTTAATTTCGATTGGACATTGAAAACTTTACACACAAAGTATATTTCTTGCAAGAAAATTAGACAGCAAGACTCCAACTATACATGCCTTTTGTGCCAAATATAACCTGATCAAGGATTTACGGAGACAATTGTTTTTTCTAAGGACCACCGTATTTTATGGACCTGATTGCTGGCCGTTGGATCGTGTTTTGAATGATCCGGATTACCAGATTGTTTATGACTGGTCATAAATGATTTATGACCAGTCATAAACCATCCGCGAATTCGAACGATTCAAATTAAAATACAATCCAATGGCCAGCAGCCCAGTATGCATTTTAAGCTAAAAAGCAGGAGTCCTTAGGGGTAATGCTCTGTTTACGGATATTCGGTCAATTTTTTTTTCTTTCCATAGTGTAAAATTGGCATATCGAGACCTACAAAATTGAGAACTCAAAATCGTCAAATAGACCTTGCGTGGATTCCATTTTATGTGCCCACATAGAGGATCCGTTCTCATGGGGCTATGTGCCATCTGATGACAACCAAAACAAGAAAAACCAGCAATGCACACAAGAAATTGCCACAAATGAACTCTTTTACGGATTAAATTTTGGGAATATGATGTGATTCATTGAATTCTTTATCAGGATAATTTTCTTTCTTAAATCACATTGATGAGTAATATTGGTTAATGCGTCTTCCTTGCCTGTGCTTGCACAACAGAAAGAGCAGAAATGATGGTGGACAACATCCCGGGCCTATCTCCATTCCGTTTATCCGACCTTCCCAGCATCTTTCACCATCTGATCTCCAAAGTACCCCAAGCACAATATCTCTTGTTCAACTCCAAAGTACCCGGACCCAATATCTCTTTGACGTGATCTCCAAAGTACCCCAAGCACAATATCTCTTATTCAACTCCGTTTTCGAGCTCGAGCCTTCGGTCATGGACGCTTTGCAAGCCACATTCCCGTTCCCCGTCTACTCTCTTGGCCCCCTCATACCTTACTTCAATCTGCATCACCACAATTCCTCTCGCCCCACCGCCCCAAACGGTGTCGACTACATCGAATGGTTAGACGCTCAGCCTCGAAGTTCCGTTCTCTATGTTTCGCAGGGAAGTTTCCTTTCCGTATCTAGTGCCCAAATGGATGAAATCGCAGCCGGCCTGCACAGCAGCGGCGTGAAGTACTTGTTGGTGGCGCGTGACAAGGCATTGAGCGTGAAAGAGTCCTTTTGCGGTGGTTTGGGAATGGTGGTGCCTTGGTGTGACCAATTGAAGGTGCTATGCCATCCGTCGGTTGGAGGATTTTTTACTCACTGCGGGTGGAATTCGACCGTGGAAAGTTTTTTCGCGGGGTTACCGTTGCTTGCTTTTCCTATTGAAATGGAACAAGTCTCAATAAGTAAATTGGTTGCGGAAGATTGGAAGATCGGGTGGAAGGTGAAGGGCACGAATGGTGATTTGGTGAGGAGAGAGGAAATTGCTGAGCTTGTGCGGAGGTTTATGGATTCAGAAAATGTTGGGAGGAAAGAACTAGTGGAAAGAGCAGGAAAAATCCGAGAGACTTGTCGACGAGCTATTGGAAAAGAAGGATCATCTGAGAAGAACTTCGAAGCTTTCATGAAAGATATCTCCCATTCTGCTAAGACAATACTCCCTCCGTTCCAAAATGACTGTCCCGTCCGGTCTTCAATGCAAATTTTAAATTGTTAATATCTTTCAATCTATAATGAATTTTGTGTACAATATGGATCTTATTTGATAGATCTCAATTAGTTCTATTATACAAAGTTTTTAAAATATTTAAAAACATTGTAGATTGAAAGATATTAACAATTTAAAATTTTTCTTGGAGACCGAACGGGACAGTCATTTTGGAACGGAGGGAGTAATTAATTAGGTTTATGTCATGGACAATAATTAATTAGGTTTATCTCCCATTCTGCTAAGACAATAATTAATTGGGTTTATGACAATAATTAATTGAAAGATATCTCCCATCTGTTGTGCCATGTCGCCATTTACCTCTCTTTTTTTTCTCTTCAAATTTGAACTATCCAAAAATGTACTGAACAATTCAAATGCATCCAGACATCACGCAATACTCACCGGCCGCTGAAAAAATTTCCGAAAAAGAGAGAACCCACTTGTGGCAAAAGAACAAAAGCTGTCTCCATACCCCGCACGCCATGGTTGATCAAATCAATGTATTGAATTTGATTCTCTTTTTGTTGTTTTACTACTATTATTAAAGGAAAAAAGAAAGAAGTCCGATCTTCTTTCTTCTCTCTTTTGTTTTTTTGTTTACTTTAATTACGTATTCAATAAACCGACGGAAACTTATAATGATGTCATTGCTGAGCTCACACAATTAAGCACCAAACTCTTTCTTTGTCTTCAAGTGTTGGAATCTGCTTCGGTGCACCCGTTTTGAAAGATCAATCTCAAACCTTGGAAAAAGAAAAAAGAAATTAAACTTGCAAGTCACACGTCTTGATCATCAGCCCGGGTGAGAATGGGGATGTTATCAAGCACTCTTGCAATATAAAATTGACCGTTTCTTTCGACAATTAACGGTTTAAATTTGTATATACTCTCGAACAATTTATATTAAAATGAACGATGGAATCGATGGTAGAGGCAATCTGTCGCCTTGGGTGACTCACAAAAGCACATGCAGCTGTCAACAACTACCCCGTCGACCCAACAACTCCATCGATTTTCCCTAGTCCACCCCATGATGAATCAAACAAACAAAACCTTTCTAAATTTTCAATTCTAAAAACACACAACTCCCACTTGTACCCCCGTTCATCAATCTCCCACTCCACAGCACAACAGAAAACGATTCACAGACGGACTATATTTGTCTATCTTCTTTCTGTCTTCTTCTTCTTCTTCTTCTTCACCTTCGATCACCGAACAAATGCCGACATGGCACGTGGTAGCCATGCCTTACCCAGGTAGGGGCCACATCAACCCCATGATGAACCTCTGCAAGTTGCTCTCTTCACGGCGTAACGACGACATTCTAGTCACGTTCGTCGTCACAGAGGAGTGGCTCGGCCTAATCGGCTCTGAGACCAAGCCGGATAGCATCCGCTTCGTCACCATCCCCAACGTCTTGCCGTCGGAGCTGGTCCGAGCCGCCGACATGGTCAGCTTCATCGACGCCGTCCTGACTAAAATCGAGGAGCCGTTCGAGGGGATACTCGATCGGCTAGAGGTGCCGGCGGATGTTATTGTGGCTGATTCTTTCTTGCCTTGGGCCGTTGATGTCGGGAGGAGAAGGAATATTCCGGTGGCTTCGTTCTGGCCGATGCCGGTGACTGTGTTTTCCATGTTTTACCATTTTGATCTTCTCGCTCAAAACCGGCATTTTCCCGTTGAGTTTCCCGGTAAGCATACTGGTAATTAGGTCACACTTTTCGTTTTCCCCCCTCTTTTGCCATGAAATTCCCTTTACAAAATTCCGTTTACTTTGACCAAAACCAAAGCTGAAGCGGTTTCAAGTTGGTTCTCTTTCAAAATCCTCAATCAAACCGGAACGTCTTCCGTTTGAACAAAGTATATAAAACGGTATTCAATCAACATAGTTTTTGGCGTGATGTTTCTGATGAATGTTTTCGACGAGGTCTATAAGTTAGTTAAATGGTCCTGATTATCAAAAAGAACCCGAAAAGTGCCCAGAAAATGTTCTGGATGAACAGCCGAGTCCAGAGAGGATCTTCCCCCTCGTAAGAAGTTCAAATTAGTACAATCAATAACGAATGCTGCTCCAGCTGATCTGCCTAACTCTTAGCCTAATCATGTGGCTTAAAAAGTTATTCTCAAATTATACAGTAGCTGGTCGGCCTTCCACTCAAGGATTTCGTAACTCCCCGATGTGGGATGTTACAATCTCCCCACCTTAACTGCAACGTCTCCGTTGCACCACACGGTCCATCACTTCCACTCACCAAGTGATGTAGGACAAGTATCCGCTTAAACATGACAAACACCTCAAGCTCGTCTCATGTGGAACTTACCCAAGCATAACAAGCACCTCAAGCTCCTCACTTGTCGGGCCCATCCCAAGCACGTCTCCTCGCGGGATCCGCCCGATATTTCCGGTTGGTGCAAGCTCTGATACCATCTGTCACAATCCGCTCCAACTAATCTACTTAGCTCTTAGCGTAACCAAGTGACTCACAAAAAATTAACCTCAAGTTATACTGTAGATGATCGGGCTTACATTATATTCCACCCAAAGATTTAGTAACTCCCTGGCGTGGGATGTTGCAATAGACCGAGGCTTCAGTACTTTAGATGGCTATAGAAGGAGTCATGATGATCCTTTTATGGTTCATCATACGCAAAATATGATCCATTGAAAACTTTACAGACAGGTTTTTTCTTATCCATTGAAAACCTTACAGACAAAGTATATTTCTTGCAAGAAAATTAGACAGCAAGACTCCAACTGTACATGCCTTCTGTGCCAAATATAAACTTGATCAAGTATTTATTGATATTCCGTCAACTTGTTTTTTTTTCCCATCTTTTTCCCATATAGTGTACATAAAGTAGGTAAATCCAGACCAACAAAATTAAGGACACAGAATCGTCAAATAGACCTGGCCTGGATTCCATCTTATGTGGCCACATTAAGAATCCGTTCTTGTGGGGCTATGTGCCATCTGATAACAACCAAAACCAGAAAAACCAGCAATGCACACTTGAAATTGCCACAAACGAACTCTTTTACAGATTAATTTTTGGAATACGATGCGATTCATTGAATTCTTTATCTGGATATTTTTCTTGCTTAAATCATATTGATGAATAATATTGGTTAATGCGTCTTCCTTGCCCTGTGCTTGCACAACAGAAAGAGCAGAAGTGACGGTGGACAACATCCCAGGCCTATCTCCATTCCGTTTGTCTGACCTTCCGGGCATCTTTCACCTTCAGAACCAAACACTCTTGCAAAGAGTCGTTGAAGTACAGGTCCCCAATGTACCCCAAGCACAATATCTCTTGTTCAACTCTGTTTTCGAGCTCGAGTCTTCGGTCATCGACGCTTTGCAAGCCACATTCTCGTTCCCCGTCTACGCTCTTGGCCCCCTCATACCTTACTTCAATCTGCAGTACCACAATTCCGCTTGCCCCACCGCCCCAAACGGTGTCGACTACCTTGAATGGCTAGACTCTCAGCCTCAGAGTTCCGTTTTGTACGTTTCGCTGGGAAGTTTCCTTTCCGTATCAAGTGCCCAGATGAACGAAATTGCAGCCGGCCTGCACAGCAGCGGCGTGAAGTACTTGTTGGTGGCGCGTGACAAGGCGTCGAGCGTGAAAGAGTCCTTTTACGGTGGTTTGGGAATGGTGGTGCCTTGGTGTGACCAATTGAAGGTGCTATGCCATCCGTCGGTTGGAGGATTTTTTACTCACTGCGGGTGGAATTCGACTGTGGAAAGTTTTTTTGCGGGGTTACCGTTGCTTGCTTTTCCTATTGCAATGGATCAAATCCCAATAAGTAAATTGGTTGCGGAAGATTTGAAGATCGGGTGGAAGGTAAAGGGCGCGAATGATGATTTGGTGAGGAGAGAGGAAATCGCTGAGCTTGTGCGGAGGTTTATGGATTCAGAAAATGTTGGGAGGAAAGAACTGGTGGAAAGAGCAAGAGAAATCCGAGAGACGTGTCGACGAGCTATTGGAAAAGGAGGATCATCTGAGAAGAACTTCGAAGCTTTCATGAAAGATATCTCCAAATGAATAGACAATGTATTGGCCGGTAACAATAATTTTGCCAATGGACAAGGATTAATTTGGTTTATGTCATTGATCTCGTGGTCAGATGGAAAGGAGGGAAAAAAAAAAAAGGGTCTAAAGTTCTGGATAGTTGGTCCTGTTCGGCTAAAAAATTTAGCGGAACAGGGCTAAACCAGTCTCGTAATTAAAGCGAAAAATGAGTTGATTTTGCGATTATCTTGCAGTCTTTTGATCTTTTTAATCATTGTATAAATAGAGGAATAGATGTCCTTGCCTAAAGAAGTGTGCAATTTTCAAAAATACAACAAAAAAAAAATAGTGATTTTTTTAACTGGAAAACCAAAGAACTGGAAATATTTTTTCCCAAACAGCTCAATGAAGACAACAGATTGGCGTTGGTTGAATATATCTCATGCTGCAATGCCTCAACGAAAATACTACCAACAAAAATAGAAGTTCAAAAAACAAATGTCTTCAGACGTGTCTGTTGTATGTGAATTTCACGTCTATCATTTTTTTTTTCAATTATAGACACGTCTGCGTTTGAATCTGTGTTCTGATGTCTGCATCTAATTTTAATGATGTCTCTCAAGCGCATCTAGATCATAGATTCATTAGGAACATCAATTATTATGTAACTACTCGAAGAGGCTCTCTAAAGAATATGACAAGGGCAAACAGAAACAATGCGTATCATTTGACATTTAACAAAATTATTCTGCATAAATTAATCACTAGTATAACCCTCTAATCTAAAAAAATAAATAAATCAATCCTTTCTCTTACAGCGGGTTTGAAAAAGGGCGAGAAAAATGAGGGAATACTAGTCAAGAGTCAGAGTTCGTGCGGGGCAGTGGAACTTGTGGAAGCGTAAAACTTTCCTTTGTTAAATACTCTACACCCACTACGGTTATTATTTTACTGGTATAATCAGCTTTCTTCTTCCAAAAAACTAGTAGTAGTAATAGAAAACGAGGAGAGATTTTTCGGTGCCGGATGGGTATATCCTTCATGGTATTTGTTCGGTACATTCCAATCGTTCAATACATTTTTAAACGGCTTGAATTGAAAATCTTTTTCTCACATCGAACGGACATCACGTGATACTCGCCCAGCACCGAAAAAATTTCAGAAAAAAGAGAACCCACTGGTGGCAAAAAGAACAAAAGCTGTTTCCGTTCCCCGTACGCCATGGTTGATCAAATCAATATATTGAATTTGATTCTCTTTTTGTTGTTACTACTATTATTGAAGGAAAAAAAAGAAAGAAGTCCGATCTTCTTTCTTCTCTCTTTTGTATTTTTGTTTACTTTAATTACGTATCCAATAAACCGACGGAAACTTATAATGATGTCATTGCTGAGCTCACACAATTAAGCACCAAACTCTTTCTTTGTCTTCAAGTGTTGGAATCTGCTTCGGTGCACCCGTTTTGAAAGATCAATATCAAACCTTGGAAAAAGAAAAAAGAAATTAAAACTTGCAAGTCACGTGCCTTGATCACCGGCCCGAGTGAGAATGGGGATGTTGGAAAGCACCCTGCAATATAGAATCGATCGTTTAAATTTGCATATGCTGAATTTTTTTTGCACTGTATTTAAGATTTCAATGAGATCTATCAAATAAGATCCATATTGATAAGAAAATTATTTGTGTAAGCACATGATTTTTGAGCTTGAAATTGTCTTTTTAAAAAATAAGGAGTTGTGCTATGAGTAATGGCCGCCGAGAAGGGAAATCATACCGACTGCCGCGCCGGACCGTCTATGGCCACTGGACGGCCGATCCCAACCTTCCAAAAATTCTATAAAAAAAACCGAGGGGGCTTGCGCAAGAATTAACGGCATCCGAGGTGTGTAGGGTGTTTGATCAAAGCACCCATTTTACCCATTTTTCGTGTGAAATCATATACACATGAAAAAGGGGTGCTCGGATCAAGCATCCTACACATCTCGGATGCCGTTGATTCCCGTGCTAGCCCCCTTGATTTTTTTTAAATAATTTTTGGACGTGGTTAGAGACGGCCCGGCGCGACCGTCGGTACGATTTCTCTCCCAGGCACCTATTAGTACCTATATAAATTTTGAAAAAATAAATACATTCTTTTTATTTTTTTTGAAACAAACCTTATTATTGAGCAAGTTCTTATTCACTTTCTGAAACGGGCCCTCACAAAAGCACATGCAGCGGTCAACAACTACCCGGTCGACCCAACAACTCCATCGATTTTCCCCAGTCCACCCCATGATGAATAAAACAAAACCTTTTTAAATTTTCAATTCTAAAAACACGCGACTCCCACTTGTACCCCCTTCATCAATCTCCCACTCCACAGCACAATAGAAAACGATTCACAGACGTACTATATCTATCTATCTTCTTTCCGTCTTCTTCTTCACCTTCGATCTCCGAGCAAATGGCGACATGGCACGTGGTAGCCATGCCTTACCCAGGTAGGGGCCACATCAACCCCATGATGAACCTCTGCAAGTTGCTCTCTTCACGGCGTAACGACGACATTCTCGTCACGTTCGTCGTCACAGAGGAGTGGCTCGGCCTAATCGGCTCCGAGACCAAGCCGGATTGCATCCGCTTCGCCACCATCCCCAACGTCTTGCCGTCGGAGCTGGTCCGAGCCGCCGACATGGTCAGCTTCATCGAAGCTATCCTGACTAAAATCGAGGAGCCGTTCGAGGGGATACTCGATCGGCTAGAGGCGCCGGCGGATGTTATTGTGGCTGATACTTTCTTGCCTTGGGCCGTTGATGTCGGGAGGAGAAGGAATATTCCGGTGGCTTCGTTCTGGCCGATGCCGGTGACTGTGTTTTCCATGTTTTACCATTTTGATCTTCTCGCTCAAAACCGGCACTTCCCTGTTGAGTTTCCCGGTAAGCATCCTGGTTAGGTCACACTTTTCGTTTTTCCCTCTCTTTTGCCGCAAAATTCTCTTTGCAAATTAGGAAAACACCAAAGTATATAAAACGGAGAAGTTTTTGCTTGAACAGACGGACATTCACAAAACAAACGGAACATAGATTTTTCCATCAAACATTTTCTCTCTCCTCAGCATATTCTTCTCTCTCATACTATTCCCAACCACTACACACCCTCTCTCTTCTCTCTCGTTTGGAAAATTCCCGACCCCACAAATCTCAATCTACATTTTGGCTCCATTCTTCCTGGTTGACTTGGTCATCAAGTGGGGGCTTTTAGCTTGGAATAATCAGCAGCGATATATTATGGGCACATCAATTTGTCACATCCCTCTCACATACATGTGGATCTTAGCATTTATTGTAGAATTTTCACATATACATATGAGAGAGATGTGGTTGGGGTGTGACACGTTGATGAGTCTCTAACATTTTTCCTAACCGGCGAGCAGAGATCCATATTCGTATTCCCATACTTAGAATTTGTGTAAACGATCTGTGTTTGGATTGAGATTTGAATTTTTTTTTGAAAAATAGTAGGGGTATTAAGTGGAGAGAGATAGAGAGAGAAATGTTGAGAATAGAAAGAATCTAGGAGAAATCGGGGGAGTATTTTTTGAAAAATGTTTTTTGAAAACCAAAAGGAACAAGGCAAAGTCTTCAAATCTGTGTGAGGAGAGTTCATCAGTTATCCAGAAATCGTCCAAATCACCCATCGTTTTTGATTAGCAAATTACGTGCCCGGTTCTTCAATAAAAGAACAAGTAAACAAAACGGAACAACCAAAAAAAAAAACTTTTGACAAAATGCCTTGTTCTTTTCTAAATTTAAAAAGAATTTTTCAAAAAATTCTCCCTAGGTTCTCCCTAGATTCCATCTACTTCTAACATTTATCTCTCTATCTCTCTCCACTTATTACCCCTATAATTTTTCAAAATTTTTTTCAAAACATGAACCAAACAAAGCATAAATACATAAAATTTTAGTTCCCGTTTGCATTAGCAATGTGCTTCAACCTGCGCTTAAGCTACACATTTGCAAGGGGTGATTTGTTGTTGGGAGATGATGAAAGAGAACTTAGGAAGAACATAGAAAAATGGGTTTTAGACAATGTTCTGAATACCGTACTGGCTATGGTACCGATTTTTCTACTGGTACGGTACGTACCGGTACAGGTCAAATATCGGGTACCGTTTCGGATTGATCACTATTAATGTTATTTTTCTACTTAAAAGAATTTATAGTATAATATACACTTTTTTAAAATTAAAAAAATCCAGTATTTGTCCAGTACCATTTGGTATTGTCTGGTACTTGAAGAAAAAAATAAATTTAAAAGTAGTTTGGTACTATTAGGTACCGGCCGGTATCTGAGCCGGAACGAAATTAGAGGTGTATGGTACTGAATTCTATCAAAAACGTGTCGCACAGACTGGTATGGAATGGTATTGATAATATTTGTTTTATATGTGAGAGAGAGAGTAAAGTAGGAGAGAGAAACGTTACTCCATGGGTTTTAAGAAACATTAATTCTAACACCACACTCATTCACACACCCACACTCACTATAATGATGGGGCTCACACACACTGGATGTGTAATGTGTGCGGGCTCTATCTTTGATGTGAGTGTGGGTGTGTGAATGGGTGCGGTAGTAGAAGAACTTTTTAATAAACTGTGTGTGTTGAGTCTGTTGACTGAGACCCCATTCCGCTTTTTCTAAAAACCTTCTTTTTCAAAAAAAAATTAATTTTAAACTCAAATATAACAAAAATAAAAAATAATTTTTTAATTTTTTTTGCACCGTTTAAAAGATCTCAATGAGATCTATCAAATAAGATCTATATTGGTAGAAAAATTATTTACGTAAACACATAATTTTTTACTTCGAAATTTACTTTTTTTTTCAAAAACCCACTTTTAACAAAAGTGGAATGGGCTCTGAGAAAGGTGCCTAACGCAATCTGTCCTCTCAAGTAGATGGCAGAGGGTGATTGGTTAAAGGGTTCCACGTGTGCCTGGTAGCGTGGTACCCTATTGCAAGCAAAATTTTCTGTATGATACGGTATTCTTGTTTTTTTTGTCAAACGGAATTTCCTATAAAACGGGATTCAATTAACATAATTTCTTATTTTTTGGCATCATGTTTCTGATGAATGTTTTCGACTAGGGCTAAGTTAATTAAACGGTCCCGATTATCAAAACAAACCCGAAAAATGTCCAGAAAATGGTTCGGACGAAAAATGCCCACGAAATGGTCCGGATGAACAGCTGAGTCCAATTCGGAGAGGATCTTCTCTCTCATTAGCAGTTCAAACTAGTCCAATCAATAACGAATGCGACTGAGGCTCCGTTCCGGAACCTCAAAAAAGTCCTTATTTTTTAAGAAGGCAATTTCAAGTTCAAAAATTATGGGTTTATTAAAATCTAAAAATATGCAATATGGATCTTGTTTCGAAGATCTCGATGAGATCTTTTATACGATACAAAAAAAAATTGAAAAAATATTTTTCATGTACTTTATTTTTGAGTTTGAAAATGTGAAATAAGCTGTTTATTTTTTAAGAAGGTTTCTGGAACGGAGCCTGAGGCTCCAGTACTTTAGAAGGCTATAGAAGGAATCATGATGATCCTTTTGTGGTTCATCATATGCAAAATATGATCCATTATGGTCTCACTTGTCGATCTGATGAGTTCTTTCGATCGAACATTGAAAATTTTACCGACAAAGTAAATGTCTTGCAAGAAAATTAGACAGCAAGACTGCAATCGTACATACCTTTTGTGCCAAATACTACAACTTGATCAATTACTGATATTACGTCAACTTTTTTTTTTTCCCTCGTAATGTAAAGTAGGCATAGTGAAACCTAAAATTGAGGACTCAAAATCGTCAAATAGACCTGGCCTGGATTCCATTTTATGTGACCGCAGAAAGGATCCGTTCTCTTGGGCCTAGGTGCCATCTGATAACGACCAAAATAAGAAAAAACAGCAATGCACGCATGAAATTGCCACAAAAACGAACTCTTTTACAGAGATTAATTTCATGAATACGACGCGATTCATTGAATTCTTTATCTAGATAATTTTCTTGCTTAAATCACATTGATGAACATTGGTTAATGCGTCTTCCTTGCCTGTGGATGTGTAACAGAAAGAGCAGAAGTGACAGTGGACAACATCCCAGGCCTATCTCCATTCCGTTTGTCGGACCTTCCAGGCATCTTTCACCTTCAGAACCAAACACTCTTGCAAAGAGTCGTTGAACTGATCTCCAAAGTACCCCAAGCACAATATCTCTTGTTCAACTCCGTTTTTGAGCTCGAGCCTTCGGTCATCGATGCTTTGCAAGCCACATTCTCGTTCCCCGTCTACTCTCTTGGCCCCCTCATACCTTACTTCAATCTGCAGTACCACAATTCTTCTCGCCCCACCGCCCCAAACGGTGTCGACTACCTCGATTGGCTAGACTCTCAGCCTCAGAGTTCCGTTCTGTACGTTTCACTGGGAAGTTTCCTTTCCGTATCAAGTGCCCAGATGGATGAAATCGCAGCCGGCCTGCACAGCAGCGGCGTGAAGTACTTATTGGTGGCGCGTGACAAGGCGTCGAGCTTGAAGGAGTCTGTTTGCGGTGGTTTGGGAATGGTGGTGCCTTGGTGTGACCAATTGAAGGTGCTATGCCATCCATCGATTGGAGGATTTTGGACTCACTGCGGATGGAATTCAACCGTGGAAAATTTTTTTGCGGGGTTACCGTTGCTTGCATTTCCTATTGCAATGGATCAAGTACCAATAAGTAAATTGGTTGCAGAAGATTGGAAGATCGGGTGGAAGGCGAAGGGGGCAACTGGTGATTTGGTGAGGAGAGAGGAAATCGCTAAGCTTGTGCGGAGGTTTATGGATTCAGAAAATGTTGGGAGGAAAGAACTGGTGGAAAGAGCAAGAAAAATCCGAGAGACGTGTCGACGAGCTATTGGAAAAGGGGGATCATCTGAGAAGAATTTCGAAGCTTTCATGAAAGATGTCTCCAAATGAATAGACAATGTATTCACCAAAACTTTGATTTCCCTGGTGGTGGCACTCTTGTAGTGTCATTTTACATGTTACGGGTTCAAGTCATGGTACCCACACTCATCACATAAAAAAAAAAGTATTGGTAACAATTATTTTGCCGATGGACAAGAATTAATTTGTTTTATGTCATTGATCTCGTGGTTAGATGAAAAGGAGAAAAAAAAAAAAAAAGGGTCTGGAGTTCTGGATAATTGGCCTCGTTCCGCTAAAGTTCTTATTTTGTAAGTACTTATTTCATTCTGATCCTACATGTAATGATGACCTTGAATGTTGATTTTGTGATTACCTTATGATCTTGGGAGCTTTTAATCATTATTGTGTGGATGGAGAAATAGATTGCCTGCTGCTCCACGGCTCCACTCCACATATATTCATAGATGTCATTGCATGAAGAAGGGTGCAACTTCCAATTTCAAAAATTTTGAAAAAAAGAGAGGTTTTTTTTACAGGAAAACCTAAGAACTGGGAAATATTTTTTCCCAGAGATAGAAAACAGCTCAATGAAGACAACATATTGGAATTGGTTGAAGATATCTAAACTACCAAAAATTACCATCTCATGCAGCAATGCCTCAACGAAAATAAGGCCAACAAAAACAGAAGTTCAATGCCTTTAGACGAGTCTGATGTGTGTGTGAATTCCACATCTATCATGTGAAATCAACTTTCTTGAATGCAATTATAAACACGTCAGTGTTCGAATCTCTGTCTGCATCTAACTTTAATGATGTCTCTCAAGCACATCTAGATCATAGATTCAATAGGAACACCAATTATTATGTAACAACTCAAAGATGCTCTCCAATAAAAAAAAATGACAGGGAAGAAGAGGAACAATGCGTATCATTTAAGTAACATTTAACAGAATTCTCTCATCTTGTGAACCTATCCATCCCAAGCTCAAAAGACGAAATGACCATTCCGAATCACAACTGCTGAATACGCAATCTAACGGAAAATTGCATTAATCCAATTATCCAAATCAGACACACAAATCACAGAGTTCGGAAGCCAACGTATAAATGTTCACACCAAGCAAAGCCTTGGATTGTTAATTAAGTTACATTGGGAGAAAACGGAGAAATTCCGAATCCAAAACTGAGATCTGATAGTACTTCACAACATCCCTCATCTACTCACTCACAAACCGTTATTAATCCATTATTTCTTGTTGTTCTTGTTAACAACATCACTGCTATTCTTGTTGTTCTCACCTGTTGCCCCTTGAGCTCCTTTCCTCGCCAGCTTCTCTTGAAGGGCCTTCGCATCCCTGTCCATATCAACAAAATCCTACCCAAAATCAGAATAGAACTATCCATGAACAAAAAAAATTCTAGACAGAGAACAAGAGAGAGAGAGAGAGACAGAGAGAGAGAGAGAGAGAGAGGAAAAACCTTTCTCGTCTTTGCTCGGGTGTTAATCCATCGTCTTTAGGATTCCTGGGCTTCTGGCCGGACCTGGCTTGCGCCCTTTCTCGGTCTCGATCCCTTTGGTTGCCGCGTGCGCTTTAAGTTAAGGTTCACATTGCACAAAATCAAATTCTAACCAACACCCAGAGACACAAACCCTAGTTGTCAAAATTCGCGGGCAATCCATATATGGTTGCTGAGAAAATTTAGGAAAAGGAAGATGTTTTGACGGTTCTATTAACCAATTTCTCAATGTTCATCTCAGAAAGTTGATTATATTTCCCAATCCAATTAACTTCAAGCAAAGATTGGATTTTTGAGAGACCAAAGGACGAAAAGAGTAAGAAAAATTATTTCCCGAATTTTGCTCAGCAACCCATCAAAGATGGAAAAAAGTAAAAGGGTTGATCTAAAATCAGAGGAAAGAGGCATATCGGAAGGATATGAGTCATTCTTGATTCTCGAAACAGCCAAACCACAAAACAGAAAAACCTGAAAATTTTTCCAAATCAAAACACTCAACGAATGAGCAAAAATCTATAATTTGAAGGAATTTCAACACAGAGACTGATTTATAAAAAAGTGAAAGGCAGGAAATTACCTGGAGAGAGAGAGAGAGAGAGAGAGAGACAATGAGAGTTTCAGAGGCGAGAAGAGAGCTGTAAATTGACGTTAAAATTGCAGGGGCAGAACCTATCTGAGGGAGTCAGCGTCCAGAAGGGTCGAGAAGCGCGAAGAATTTCTAATGACGCAATTCTTTTAAGGCAAATTACATTAAACTCCTTCCAATTATATCTCGGTAACGAGTTACCATTTTCATGGTTTAATAGAATTTTGAAGATGAGGAGGAAGACAAAGTGAAGACTTGAATAGCTAGCCATGTCTCTTTCTTTTCTGCTACCTATTCCAAATCAAAACACTCAACGAATGAGCAAAAATCTATAATTTGAAGGAATTTCAACACAGAGACTGATTTCTAAAAAAGCGAAACGCAGGAAATTACCTGTTGTGAGAGAGAGAGAGAGAGAGAGAGAATGAGAATTTCAGAGGCGAGAAGAGAGCTGTAAATTGACGTTAAAATTGCAGGGGCAGAACCTATCTGAGGGAGTCGGCGTCCAGAAGGGTCGAGAAGCGCGAAGAATTTCTAATGACGCAATTCTTTAAGGCAAATTACATTAAACTCCCTCCAATTATATCTCGGTAACGAGTTGCCACTTTCATCGTTTAATAGAATTCTGAAGATGAGGAGGAAAACAAAGTGAAGACTTGAATAGCTAGCCATGTCTCTTTCTTTTCTGCTACCTATTCCAAATAATCTTTTCTAAAAATTTTGATAGATTACATACCAATTAAGTTACCCTTTATATATGAAAATCCTGTGTAGCTTTTAGCCTTCTTTACATGGAAAGTTGTTAGGCTTAATTATATTTTTCTCAGTTAAAAGCATACTTCCAAAAAAAACAAAAAATCATGTGGGTACCACATATCTTCATGAAATAGGCCCCACCAAAAGGATAACTCATAACTGTGTACGAGGATGCAAGTGGTCAAAAAATAACTGGGACTGTAACTACTGATGAAAGAAGGAACGACATTGAATGTAAATATATTTTCCATTAATAATAATTTGTTTTCTATTGTTGATGGACCCTAGTAAATTTTACTACCAACTTTTGAAGGATATGGCCAGTAAATGGAAGGTAGAATTTTTTTATTTTTTTTTACAGAACAATTGAATAAATCCAATGTGCAGAAAGGGCTGTAAATGAACCGAGCAGTTCACAAGCTCGGCTCAACAGTCAGCTCGTTAACGCTCAGCTCAACTTAGCTCTTTTGGTAAACGAGAGCTCGAGCTCGTTTAGAAAACGAGATGAGTGGAGCTCGGTTCGTTCAACAGAAGCTCGGCTCGATTAAAAAATCTCGTTTGGTAAATAGATAATCTTTACTCGTTAAGGCTTCAGCCGACCTTGAACTCGACAAAGCTCGACTTGTTTGCACGACAGAGTTGTATTGGTATAGCTAGCTTGACCTTTCGTCTTTCGGTTTATCCATACTTTCCTATAGAACCGGTTATATAGTTATCCTCAAAAGGATTTAGGTTGTCACAGTTGGGATCGAGGGTAACTTTAGAGTCTCGTGTTCAACAAATACGGGAAAAAGTTCGGCACATAGCAAAATGGCTGCGGTGCGCTGAGACTCATCAATAATTTTTTCTGGTTATACAATTATTATGAGGTAAAAAGGTATGTTGAAAATTCACAAATCATTTCTGGATACGTGGTGTTGAGTCTACTGCTCGATCGTCGCATGATTCGAACTCAATGTTCGATGGATTGGGCTTGTTCTGGTCGAAAGCTATACATGAAATTGCACATTTGTTGCACACAAGTGAATCTCATTCACAAGAGCTAGCTCCTAATGACAATTGTAGTATAGTTACACATCTAGTTGTCTGCCGTTTCACACAACACAACATGCTTACGTGATATTGTATATCATTCTATACCAAGCTTATGAAATAATGAAAGCCACGCACACAACGACACAAATCCCTCTACGCACACACGTGACTCACAAAAAAGACTCAACAATTACAATGATATGCTAATCAATTCGTGAAATATAAGCCGTACGTTTTATTCAACAAACTCCATTAAACTCTCTCAATTTATTCCATTGCAGCCCGGCCAAGTCATCCAACTAGGAAAATCATATTCAAAACCAGAATCCCCTAGTTTATTTTTTTTCTTTCTAAGGACATGTAGCTACACGATTTGGGAGTTCTATGGTGCTGTAGCAAGGGCACTCCTCCTTGTTCCCAGATGTGCCTGATGGAACACACAAACACCTAAAACAACATAGTTCGCATATGAGCTCACAGTCGTAGATCCTGTCGGCCTTGGAACACCGAAAGTCACATGCCGGAAAGCAATCTGTCATGGAAAAACATCACTGTTAGTAAACTACTAATTTTAGAAACAATAGACAACAAAAAAAGGGGAAAGGGGTGAGTCCAATAAGTTTGGAATATCCTACCATTCCTTTTGTTGGGTTTGTCCATTTGTGTATTATAACATGGAAAATGTTAAGTTGATAAAAACATCGATAGCCGCATATTCGCTGTAGATATGATCTCAATGAGTAACTATATATTGACGTTCGATCGATATTTCATATTATTTAACCGCTCGACAAACCAATGGAATGAAATGGTTTGGAGTAAATCGCGAAACTTAAAAATTAGCTCCTGTTATATAGTGAGATCATTTTTCCTAATGTCAATTCACGACAGCATACTATCATGTGTTAGTATAAGGTGATATCACTATCATGTTGAATATTTTTTCTCTTCAATTAGAATATGATAAAACGTATCAATTTTTTGAGAAATAGATTCATGCAGCCAGTTCCAATTAATTGGGACTTGAGACTTGATTTTGGTTTAATTAGTTAGAAATTGAGACACGTTTTTTACACGAATGACTAAGACCCATGTAACAGAAATTCACCTCTTCGTTTTTCAATAGATCCTTCGCCACCAGCCTATCAATAATTCCAAAAAAAAAAAAAAAGAGAAAGGTTAGAAAAGTGAATACAAAGTGTCTTGAATTAAGGAGAATGTTTTTATTGAAACCACATATTATATTTACCATTGAAACTTGGATGGCACACATCGAAGCCAAGAAGAAGACGAAGAAAACAAATTGAAGCCTTGAATAGCCAGCCATGTCTCTCTCTCTCTCTCTCTCTCTCTCTCTCTCTCTCTCTCTCTCTCTCTCTCTCCTGCTAGGCTGCTACCGATTCCAAATTATCTTTTCTAAATTTTTTGATGAGTGCTTTACACTATACCAAGGTACCCTTTATACATGCATTTTAGCATTCTTTACATGGGAAATTATTAGGCCGGATTAATTTTTTGCTATTTATATCTTTCTCTGTTACTGTGCTGCTAAAATTCATGAGATCCCAAAAGCACAAAAAAATAAATAAATTCATGTGGGTACCGCATATATTCATGAAGAGCTCTGCTATGCGCAGAGACAATTCACAGAGAACTACGCAAAGACAAATGCGTTTGGCCCCATTTCGGTTCTCGAAAAAATCTAGAAAAATATCCATAAATTTTTGAATATTATTTTATGGAGCCCTGTAAAAAATCAACTCCAGTGGATATCGATAAGTGTTACTTTTGGATTCGTAGGGGCAAATTGAGCAGTTTCACCTCTACGAATCCAAAAGTAATACTTATCGATATCCACTGGAGTTGATTTTTTACAGGGCTCCATAAAATAATATTCAAGAATTTATGGATATTTTTTTAGATTTTTTCAGGATCCGAAATGGGGCCAAACGCATTTGTCTCTGCGTGGATCTCTGCAGATTGTCTCTGCTGTTAGTATTTTTGATTCATGAAATAGCCCCCACCAAATAAGGATTACTCATAACTGCGTACGAGGATGTGGTCAAAAAATATTTTGACTGTAATTAATTTACATAAGGAAATTATAGCAAGATTGGGACTGTAAATCTACTAAAAAGAAGGAAAGACATATTGAATGTAAATATATTTTGTACCTATCAAAAAAAATGTAAATATATTTTCCATCAATAATAATTTCTTTTCCGTTACGGTTGGGTGGCAACGGTTCGGATCTGTTAAGGTAGGTTTTGGGTTTCTTCGGACCAGGTTTTTTTTTGATGAATCTGGGCATTTTACGCCTTTTGGGGTGTTTATGTTGTTCATTGCTTTTATTTGGGCACTTTAGACCCTTAGGTTGTATTGGCCTTTGTCCCTCTGGCTATACGGTTTTAACTTTTGGTGGGACTCCCTCCCTATAAAATAAATTGTTACTTTTGCTGGAAAAAAAAAAATTCTTTCTTATTTTTGAGGGACCCTATGAAATTTTACTACCAACTTTTGATGGATATGGCCAGTAAATGGAAGGTAGAATTTTTTTTTTACAGAACAAAAAAAGGTATTGTTTAGAGACATTTTTTCCCATATTTCTACATGTCCTAATCATATTGGGCCTTTCTTTGATTAATTGGGTTAAGTTGTAATTAGTTATTCTACCTCTTCATACTTGTTGACTCATTAAACTTTGTTGTAGGCCCAAAACCGAATAAACCGAGTAAACCAGACCAAGTTGAATAAACCAAACCGAAATTGTTTGGTCCAGTTTCGGTTTCCAAAACTCCAAATAGAATGAACCAATTTTTTTTTGCAAAATTTGTAAAAAATCGAACTAAACCGAACCAATTTCACCTTAGCCCTTAGGGCTGTGTAAAGGTTTCAAGATTGAAGTAAACAAGATTGGAAGCTGAACTCTAGGATATTTATAGCAAGGAATGGAGGCTATAGAAGTGGAGTCTGACTCATCAACTACTATTAATATGATAATTGGAGAACCGCCCGAACACTCTCCTACTACTATTAATATGATAATTGGAGAACCGCCCGAACACTCTCCTCATACAATCCTCGTTCAAGAATGTACAGCCATTATGTAGGCCACGAGATGTATGTTAAGGCACATACTCAGGGAAGGTGACAAAGTGGCAGACAAACTTGCAAATATAAGAGTTGATTAAGAAGACAGGATGGTGTCTCACATTATCCTGCCGGACGACCTTATTCCAGTCTTGGAAGCGGACATGAGAGGAGTGGCGTTCAAGCGTTTTTAGTCGTTGTTTTGGTGTACAGAAAAAATGAAGTAAAACTCGTTCTTAACCTTTATTGACTTGGGCTGTCTTGGGCTTTTTGGTGATACCAAATGGACTGCTCAAATAACAACGGGCTTCGCGAAAGCCTGCAACAATAGGGTTAGGTTGTCTATGGATTCAAACTTCAAATATTTTCATTTCTGATCACCTCCCTCAAACTTCAAATGTAGCCGTAATGCTTACGCGATATTGTCTCATTCGATACCGAGTTTATGAAATAATGTAAGCCACGCACACAATGACACAAATTTCTATACGCTCACACATGACTCATGTCACAAAAAGACTCAACAATTACGACGATATGCTCATCCGATTGTGAACGAAAGCCATAGATTTCATTCAATAAACTACATTAAACTTTCTCAATTTATTCCATTGTAGCACAAATCATCCAACTAGGAAAATCATATTCAAAACCAGAATCCCCTAGTTTAATTTTCTTCTTCTTTTTCTAAGGACATTTGGGTCCACCCGCCTTGGTTTTCCAGTTGTTGTAGCAAGGGCACTCCTCTTTGTTACCATAGGTGCCTGATGGAACACACAGGCATTTGTTGCAACACAGGTTGCAGAACATCAAACATGCTTTCCGGTGGTTGTCGGCCTTGGAACACCGATAATCACATGCCGCAGGGCAATCTGTCTTGGAAAGACATCGCATTAGTAAACTACTAATTTTAGTTACAATAGACAACAAAAAGGGGAAAGGGGTGAGTCCAATAAGTTTGGAATATCCTACCATTCCTTATGTTGGGTTCGTCGATTTGTGCACTAACATGGAAAACTTTAGCAGTTTGATAAAACATTGATAGCCAGATATTTGCTGCAGATATGCCCCAACATGTGACTATTGACGTTTGATCAATTTTTTCATTTTTATATTAGTTAACCACTCGACAAATTAACCATTAGAATGTATGGTTTGGAGAAAATCAAGAAACTTAAAAATCAGCTAGCTCCGGTTGAACACATAATACAAAAGCCATGTCCAAGAAAAATGAGTTAAAAACAGCATAACTTGAGATTATGAACCCTTCAGTTAGAACATGAGAAAACATATGAGTTTTGGAAAAAATGGATTCACGTAATCAACTCCAATTGATTGAGACTTAAGGATCGATTTTGGTTTAATTAGTTAGAATATAAGACATGTTTTTGAGACGAGTGATTAAGTCCCATGTAACAGAAAGCTCACCTTTTTGGGCAACACATCCTTCGCCACACGCCTATCAATAATTAGAACCCAAAAAATTAAAAAGAGAAAGAAAAACGAATTCATTATGTCCTATATAAGAGTGTTGTTATTGAAACCACAAAGTACATTTACCATTGAAACTTGAATGGTACACATCGAAGCCAAAAGGAATAGGAGGAAAACAAACTGAAGCCTTGGATACCCAGCCATATCTCTCTCTCTCTCTCTCTCTCTCTCTCTCTCTCTCTCTCTCTCTCTCTTTTATGCAGTCGATTCCAACTAATATTTTTCTGAAAATTCTGATGAGTGCTCTACTCTAGATTGCATACCAAAGTACGTACCCCTTATATACGCAATGTCCTAGCTTTTAGCCTTTGTTTACATGGGAAGTAGTTAGGCCATATTAATTTTTTTTTGCCATTTATCAGAATACTAGTAAATCTACTCAAAGAAGGAAAGACAATGAATGTAAATTTATTTTCCACCAATAATCACTTCTTTTCAATATTTTTGATGATCATTATTAATAAATGTTACTCCTAACCAACTTTTGATAGATTTTGCTAGCAAATGGAAGGCAGAAAATTTGTACAAGAACAATTAATTGAATAAATCCAATGTGTGGAACAATTTGAAGTTGTATTGGTAGCAAGCTTAGCTAACAATAGTCTTTGAGTTTATCCATACTTATGAATAGAACTGGTTACTGTTATATATATCCTTAAAAAGATTAAGGTTGTCACGGTTGGAATGTAGGGTAACGCTAGAGTCTTGTGTTTAACTCTTGCTCCTAACATCTTGGCTTACCCGATGCCTATATTTTAGGTGAAAAGTTCGGCACATAGCAAAATGGCTCTAGTGTCAAAGAAAAAGAATATGAGCTAATAGCCGCAAAGAATTGTTCATAACCGCGAAGAATTACTCATGGCCGCAAAATATTACTCCTAGTCTCGAAGAATTACTCTTGGCCGTATCGAATTACTCTTGCCGCGAAGATTTACTCTTGGCCTCGAAGAATTACTCCTGACCGCCACAAATTATTCTTGGCCGCAAATAATTGCCCTTGGCCGCATCGAATTGCACTTGGCCGCAAGGAATTGCGAGACCATAAAGTCATTCGATGCAGCCAAGTGCAATTAGATGCGTTCAAGAGTAATTTGATGCGGCCAAGAGCAATTTGATGCGACTAAAAGCAATTCGTAACAACCAAGAGTAATTCTGTGGGGTCAAGAGTAATTTTTTGCGGCTAAGTGCAATTCGATGCGGCAAAGAGTAATTCGATGCGGCCAAGTGCAATTAGATACGGCCAAGTGCAATTCGATGCCGCCAAAAGTAATTCTTTACGGTCGCGAGTAATTCATTGCGATCAAGAATAATTCTTTGCAGCCAAATGTAATTCATGTCGCGGCCAGAAGTAATTCATCACGGCCAAGAGTGGGGAGTAATTTTTTGCAGCCAAGAGTAATTCTTTGTGAACTTTTAATCTCAGCCATTGGCTTCAATGATTGAGATGGAGTATCTTTTTTTGTGTCCTTGGAACGCTCTCCTATATATATATATATAGATATTTTCCAAATTAGCACAGAATTTGGAAAGTTTTGGTATTCTTCTCTCTTTTGTTTTTTTAAAAAATCACATAGACATTAAGAAACATTTGTTAGGAGCAAATAAATCCACACGGCAATTGTGTAATATATGAAAAAGAATATGTGCAAAAAGTGTTCAACTCTTGCTCCTAACAACTTGGCTTATCCAATGCCAATATTTTAGTTGAAAAAGTTCGGCACATAGCAAAATGGCTCTAGCGTCAAAGAAAAAATCTACTGTATATATATCTAAGAGAAATGGCTGGATACAGTAAGTAATATTTTTAGGATCTTAATTCTTTTTCGAGTCTCCAAGCTCTCGAGACGAACTATGGGACGTAAAAATTATACCCAAATGTTAGGGGCTGCATAAGCGTTTCACGATTGAAGCAAGATTCTGAATAATGTACTGGCTAGAGTACTAGTTTTCCTACTAGTACGGTACGTATTGATACCGTGTGATACCAAGTACTGTTTCGAATTTATCGCTATTAATACTATTTTCCTACATCAAAAAATTTAGTATAATATATACCTTAATTGAAAAACAAAATAAATTTAAAAGTAGTTCGGTACCGTCCAGTACTAACCAGTACCAGGAGAAAAAAATAAATTAAGACCTAGTCCAGTATTCACCGGTACCGTCTTGCATTGGCCAGTATGACCGGTACCGACCGGTATTTGAGCCGGAGCAAAATTAGGGGTATAGGATACTAAATTTGGCCGATATTGGTATATACCGGCCGGTGCGATACGAGATTAAAAACATTGGATTGAAGCAGTCATTGCATTATGTTAACGCCCGCTTTAAATCTTTATTGAGTTGGGCTGTCTTGGGCTTTTGCGTGATACCAAATGGACAAACGGACTTTTCGAAAGCCTGCAACTAGGGGTGTTACTCGAAACCGGAAAATCGATCGAAACCGGAAAAACCGGACCGGACCGAATTTTTTAAACCGGTTGAATAATTTCGATTCGATTCCGGTTTATAAAATTTTATAAACCGGAAAAATAATTTCGATCCGGTTTATGTGTTTTAAAAACCGGTTGAAACCGGACCGGTTATATATATGTATAATATATACATATATATATAAAAACATAGGGGAGGGGTTGAATTATGGGTTTTTGGTTGATATTTTGTAGTATATATTGGTCTAATAAATATATTTATTCTATAAAATTGTTTTTATGGGCTTAATTATGTTTTTATGAGTTTTTTTTTTATGTATTGGGCTCAAAATTGATCCTTTTTGTTGGGCAAAAAAAAAAATGGTTGAATTATAGATTTTTGGTTGATATTTTATAGGTTGAATTATGAATTTTTTGATGTGTTGGACCCAAAATATGGCTCATGAATGAAAACCGGATAAACCGGACCGGAACCGGTTGAGTCGATCGAAACCGGAACCGGTTTATCTCAACCGGTTTCCGATTCTAAAAATCTCAAACCGGATAACCGGTTTCGACCGAAAAATACACCCAAACCGGTCGAAACCGGACCGGTATCACCCCTACCTGCAACAACGGGGGTTGTGTATGGATTGAATTCAAAATTCAAATATAGCCGGAAAAAAGATTGGCTTTTAGAGAGAGAAAATACTCCAACAGACAACTGCAGAGAGAGAGAGAGAGAGAGAGAGAGAGAGAGAGCGAAGTAGAGAAATGGAGAAGTAGCGCCTCCTCTTCTTCTTCGCCGCCGTTCTCCTCCGCATCGTCATCTCCTCCTCCAGCCATCGCGCGTCACACGCTGAAGTCATCGTTCGTCATAAACAGGTTGCTTCTAGTTTTCGAAGCTCTTCTTCTACTAGTTGTTTTGTGTTTTCTGCGTTGTGGATATCTGGAAATGTTGAGAAAAGGCTTTCTCTCTTGCCCTAGCCGGGGAAACCGACCTCTTTCCAAGGAGGAAAAAGGTGAAGATTCTAGCCCTAAACAGGGAAATCGACCTCTTTCTAAGGACGAAAATGGTAAAGGTTCTAGCCCTCGACCTCTTTATATGGAGGAAAAGGGTAAAGGTTCTAGCCCTCGACCTCTTTATATGGAGGACAAGGGTAAAGGTTCTAGCCCTGAACAGGGAAAGCAACCTCTTTCCAAGGAGGAAAAAGGTGGAGATTCTTGCCCTAAACTGGGAGATCGACCTCTTTCTAACAAGGGAAAAGGTAAAGCTTCTGGTTCTAAGCTGGGAAATGGACCTCTTTCTAAGAAGGGAAAAGGCAAGAATTGGGCACGTAACGTCAACGTGGGCAAGGGGAAATGGAAAGGAAACCCTACATCTCGGTCACCTTGGGATGAGCTTTCTAGAATGGATCCTTTTGAGAGGGCAATGATCCTGGAATCGTTAGATGATGATCCACCTTGGGATGATTTTTGTAGTAAGAGGGCAATGATCCTGGAATCGTTAGGTGATGATCCACCTTGGGATGATTTTTGTAGTAAGAGGGCAATGATGCTGGAATCGTTCGATGATGATTCACCCTGGGATGACTTTTGTAGTTTGGATTTTATTGAGAGGGCATTTTTTCTGGGAAATCAACCACTTTCTAAGAAGGAAAAGGGTAAAGGTTCTAGTTCTAAACAGGGAAATCGACCTGTTTCTAAGAAGAAAAAAGGTAAAGATTCGGCACATACTGCGGGCAAGGGGAAATCGAAAGGAAACCGTAGATCTTGGTCGCTTCGGGAATTGAATGCCAGAATGGATCCTTTTGAGAGGGCAATGGTCCTTAAATCGTTGGAGAAATTTTGTTATTTGGACGCTAGTGAGAGGGCATTGTACCTCGAATCATTAGATGAGTCTGAGATTAATGATATTTATAGGGCATTGTTCCTGGAACCGTCCTATGATGAGTCCGAGTTTGGTTCTGTGGGAGGTGAGTTAAGTCCGGATACAAAGGATAGGATTGGTAGGGAATTTGATAGGAATTTCGAGCGGGATATTGAGAAGGCGATTGCAGAGAAAAGTAAGAATGGCTTGGACCTTTTAGATGTAGAGATTTTTAAGTCTATGCTGGGTAAACCAAATTGGATTGATACGGATGATTTCAAGCAGCAGTTTTCAGACGTCGTGGAAGATGGTAATGAAGATGGTGGGCGCAGACTTGACATGCTATGCTATCTACAATCGAAGTATGACGCTGAGGAGACTAAATCCGTGGATGCACACTCGCATACTAAAGTGAAGTCAAGTGGGTCATCGGGAAAGGACTATTTACGAGGTGAGTTGGGTATGATGGGGGCTTGTTTTATTCCTGTTGTGGAGCATGATGAGGGAATGGTGATGGATAACAATACTGGACTTCAAGATATCCGGTCTTCGCAACTTCATTTTAATTCCAAGGAGAGGTACGCCAAGGCGAAAACCAAGACTCAACTACTCAGGCCTGACCCGATGGATGAAGCAAAATCAACAATGAATGTAGGCAAAACTCTGGGGGTGGACATGCTTGGGCAGGAGGATTTCTGGGTGAAGAGGTTCGCAAAAATGATTGTCAAGGAGAGAGCAGAATATGATGCCCCTCGTAAAGATTAATCTCATCCTACTCGGGGAGGAGCGCAGCTTTTGGGTTATCTTTGCCTGGTGGATATTTTGCTTATTGGTTTTTGTCGTTGGCATCTTGCGAACTAACTATTGTCGGTTTTTTGCTCTTCTCATTTTGTTTAGGGGTATGTGCCATCTTTGTTTGGTATATACTTGCATGGATGTTGTGGAGCTAATGTTCCTTAAAAAACTTCTTGCTGATAAAAAAAAGAAAAAAGAGAGAGAGAATATGCAAGGGCAACGATCCTCATGTTTCCGAGCACCAGTGTCATGTGCTCCGCTAGCCCTTGTTTGCTTTTTTATTCACTAATGGATCTTTTGCGGTGCTAGAATGGACGATGTTTAAGTCAGTAAGTGCGCTAAGTTGTTTTGGCAATCATGTTCGTAGGATTATTTGTTGGTTTTGGTTTTTTGGTTCTGGTTAGAGCATTTCCAATCTTGACCCATTTTAATATCCAAATTTAAAATTTGGAAAACCCACAAAATATTCTCTCCAATCTTCGACTCAAACCCTTTTCCATTTTGGGTTTTTACCCATTTTTTTTTCCCAAATTTGAGATAACCCAAGTTTCTTCCCATTTTTTTCTCCAATATTCCAACGGCTCTTTTGTCTTTTCAACAACTCCTTCCATGCCATTCTGAGAGCATGACGTCTACGACGCCATGACTTTCCCAAGCTTAGATACCCCTCTCTCTCTCCCTCTCTCCCTCCCTCCCTCCTTGGATATCTGAATGCTGAAGTCTCGATGATCTCTCCTTATTCTCTATGAAAGAATCCTGAAGCTGGTAGTGGAATAAGAACCGCGTCGTTGAGGAGAGATGTGCTACTCTTTGGCCGAAAGCGTTGGGGGAAACAAAAATGGAGGGAAATAGTCTTGAAAGCATAAAAAAATAATATATTTTGGTAAGGGGTTATTTTGCCATTGGAATGAGGCTGATCTACAATGGGTTTTTACCTAAAATTTGACCCAAATTTGTACCCAAATTTGGGTCAAGATCGACTGAAGATGCTCTTATCTCCCTCTCAAGTATGCCCATTCCCATTTTGAATGTTAACACTATCTTTTTGCTATTATTAGTATTTATTATTTCGTGCTCCTCTGTTTGTCTTGTTTTGTTTCGTTTTGTATTATACTTGTTTCAGCCGAACTCAATATCTACTTGATTAAGGTGGCGTTCCGGTTTCCGGAAAAAGGAAATTTTAGAAAAAGAAGGTAATTTCAATCTCAAAAATCATGTGTTTACGTAAATAATTTTCCTACCAATATGGATCTTGTTTGATAGATCTCATCAAGATCTCTTAAACGATGCAAAAAAAATGGAAAAAATATTTTTCATTTGCATTATATTTGAGTTTGAAATTACCTCCATTTAAAAAAAAGGAAGGCTTTGTAAAAGTGGAACACCCTCTAAAACCTGAGATTTTAGGAATTTGCTCCCAATGTTTATGGTGATATCAATCATTATGGGCCACTAGTCCCTATTCCGGCTTTAAATAGGTCCACACTAGTACACATTGAGATAGGTACTCTAGAGATTAATTGACGTGTGCATAAATTTAGGCTCTAATTAAGAAAATAACCAACAGCTTAGAGTTATTACAGCCTAATGGATATATCCGACATGGTTTGTAGGTTGCATTTTGCTGGTGAGAGGTCCTCTTAAACGGTCCTCAAGAAGTAACTGGTAAGTCTGGTTTATTATGTGATTGTGTGCTCATTCCATAAAAATAAGGTGCATAACAACTACTTTAGTTGACTTGGGAAAAAATTAACTATTTTAGCCAGTAAATGAGGAGACAAAAGTGACCGTGTCTCTAAGATTAGAAGAGTATATTCTGTTATATATAGGCTAGACCAACGTGACTTATTTTTTGAAATGTTAAAAGACTCGATTGAAGCCATCAATTATAAAGGCAAATTGGATGGTACTATCTGGCAGCAGAGTGGAAGAGGAAAGGGAGAGATGTCGTTGATGTATGCGCAGAGGCTGTGGGCATGCATTCTGCAGGTTGTGTACTAGGGAGGTTTGGGTTCAGAGTGAAAGAGGCAACTGCCATTTCATCTTGGAAATTCTTGATATCTTCTGATAACTCTGCCATAAGCACCAACACCAAGAATCAAGATTGTTGAAAGTTGAACTGAGGAGCTTTCTCAGCTGCTAGGTGAATCTTAGTATTGTGCACAACTTTTTTCTCTTTTGAATCTGATGCTCTGCTGCCTACATGATGTCTTGCCCTGGTTGTGCTGCTGTCCATTCGTTTATGTTCGTTTTGCTGTGCCCGGTCTATGGTGTTGCCTGCTGTTTTTGTTGCTGCCGTCGCTGATCTACTTGTGTCTGTTTTTGCTGCTGCTAGTGTCTTGCCTGGTTTTGTGTGGCTCCTTGGAGCTTTTGGGCCACCTGTTTTGGCCTTCTTCTATTTCTTGTTGTTTCTCTTGTTTCTATTTTTCCATCTTCCAATGCTTTATTGGAGGTCTCTCTCTCTCTCTCTCTCTCTCTCTCTCTCTCTCTCTCTCTCTCTCTCTCTCTCTCTCTCTCTCTCTCTCTCTCTCTCTCTCTCTCTCTCTCTCCTTTCCCACGTATCTATATAATAGTGTTAGGTTTCTTTAGAGGTGGCAATTCTAATCCATATTTCTTAACCCGCCCAAATCCGCCCACTTGTAACCCAATCTGTCTATTTTGTGTAATGGGTTGAGAGTGAATTTAATATGGGTTAAAATTAAAAATAGTCCAACACCCCTTTTTCTCTCTTGCCCGCGCTGTCTTCCGACTTCTCTGATCTGACAACAATCAATCCAATTCACCCATCTCTCCCTCTTTCTCTCTCTCTCTCCAATTCACCTATCTCTCTCTCTCTCTCTAACTAAAAGTAAAATCAAGATATGCACTTCTCTCCATTCTTTCTCTCATTCCTTCTCTTTCTCTCTCTTTTTTTTTGATCTACTTTCTCTCTCCTTTCTCGCTGGGACCAAAGAACCGAAGGAGAAAAAAAGTGAAAAGTAAAAAGTACACTACAATCATGAGATCCAATGATGTAGCTACTTGTGAGGTCCCCCATAGGGTAAAAGTTAAAAAAAATTACTTTTTCGATTTTCTCGTCGAAACGAATTAATAGGGATAAAAAATTTATCGCAAAACAAACAAATACAAAAACACTTGAATAGAAACCAAAAAAAAAAAAATCACTTGACTTTTTAATTTAAACCTAAGCGGTGATTTTGGCGAGCGCAACGAAGACTGAAACTGTGCAATCAGGAAATTATCGCCCTCCAGACAATTTTCTAATGCGGCCTCTAACTACTCGTCGAAATTATGTTACTGTTTGGAAATAAAAAAAAAAAAAAAAAAACCTAAATTTTTAAAGAATTTTCAGCCTTGAATTGTTTCATTTTTATTTTAAAAAAATTAAATTTTAATCATAAAATTTTATTTTTTTGAATCCTCGACCGGGGGGGAAGAAAACGGGTCGGATCGGGCGGGTTTGGATTTGGCTTGACCCATATTCGACACGACCAGACCCGTTTCACCCCGTTTACTTTTTGACCCATATTTGACCCGGCCCATATTTAACTCACGATCCATTTCAACCCGCTCAGACCCGGCTGTTTGTCACCACTAGGTTTCTTCTATCTTTCTTGACGTATACTATCGTTCTGCCGATTTTAAAAAATAAATAAATCCCTTTTGGGTTTTTACTCCCAGCAGGTGCTTTTGGTGTTTCTGTTTTGTAGATACAAAGAATGGTTGTACTGTTGACAAATCGGGAAAGTTGTATATGAATCGTGTATTGTATGCACGAGATTGTCAGTTCATTCTTTGCAATGAGAAAATTGAGACCGATGTAATCTGATCCGTTCATCTTGTAAGGCCTACAAATTACTACTAGTACATTGACACAAAAAATCAGCTTGATCGGATATTAATAGCTATATCAAAAAAATTAAATTGTGGTTTATAAAATTGATAGTCTGATTATGTCACCAGTTTTTAAAGCTAAACTGTCCATGACTTTCTAGTTTATAAATCAAAATATAATTTTTGATATAGCAATTGATGTTCGTTCAAACTGATTTTCTACTTAAAAATATGACTTTAAGGGTCCCATAAGATGATCGGTTCAGATTATTATAATGAATGCTTGATATGGCCTACAATGAGTGACGGAAACCATGTGTTTCCTCCTCATCCGGAAGACAGCTTAAAAACGATTGATATAACGAAAAAGCTACTACTACATTAGATTCAAACTTGATATTTTCGATTCGAAAACCCAAAACTGCTGAAAATATATAGATTTAAATTTCTGTTCAAGGTTTTTCTATCGCTTTCCTTATTTCAGATAATAATTCTAGGAATGTACACGGTCCAGATTGGTCCGGTTCTCTAAAAAACCAGCAACCGGACCATTTCAAACGGTTTTAGAAAATTGGGAACCAGAACCTAATCAATATATGCATGGAACCTAACCAGAACCAAATCGGAAGACTGGTCCGGTTTTGGTTCGGTTCCGGTTCTATCCAATAAGCATTCAAACACTTATTTACAAAATATGAACTCATAAAATTAAAGAAATAGAAAGATAATCTGCTGGAATAAGAAATGAAGGAAGAAAATAAAAGCTTTCCTAACAAATAATATTTCATTTTTAAATAAATTAAGTTTAACAAGTAAAAGATTAACCTACCAAATTCAAATACATATTTAATTACACACATGTATGTATTTCTATATTTATCTTAGTTTTAAACGGTCCGGTTCGGTTCTAACCACGGTTTATTAATTGAGAACCAATAAGAGAACCAAAATTAACGGTTCTTATTTTTTTGGAACCATAACATGACCGTAGAATCGTGGAACTGGACCAAATAGAATGGTTCGATCCGGATTGAATCGGTTTTACGGTTCGGACGGTTTTCCTGAACACCCCTAAATAATTCCCAGAAGAATACTAATGAAAGGACCCCCGATTCCATAAGCGAAGCGTCAAATTTTGAATTTTAAAAGTACAGATTATTTAAGTCAAATTGAATTTAGGTAACAAGACTACATAAGACCCATTTAGGAATTTAGGAATGAAATCCAATCCACGTGGATACTTTCTTTTTTTTTTGGTAATGCAGGGTGTCTCGGGTCAGCTTGCGCGTACCTCGGACTAATCCCTATAGCTCCTCCCACAGCCGTTTCACACGCTTACGTGTGGGGATAAGATGGCCCCCGGAGTTATTGGTAAGGAGAATCGAACCTGAGAGTCCGAGACCCTAGAATTGAGTAAACATCTAAATCTCAGGCCAAGACTACTTGGCCAATCCCTCGGGGTTCATGTGGATACATTTATGTAAGTCAATTCGATCTGAGCATTATTAAAAGACTTTCCTTTAGAGTAGAAGATTAAGCTCAATTTTGTTACTAATTTAAAGCTTCTTGCAATTAAAACCAATTAGTTAATTTTACTTACCAAATTAGAGGTTTCTAAATAGACAGAAAGACTATCCTTTTCTGGAGTTTTTTTTTCCCTGAATAAGGATGAAGTTGCCACGTGATTAGACAACTTTAGCAAGTATATATGTAACAAAGATAGATTAATATAATCTACCCAGCTAACAAAGTACTAACCTGGTGCAATTCAATTTATTTTCGTTTAATATATGTCATTACCAAACAGGGCTTTACTTCAAGAGTTCAAATATTGGCATTGCTTCATCACCCACACAATCAATCTCTCTCTCTCTCTCTCTCTCTCTCTCTCTCTCTCTCTCTCTCTCTCTCTCTCTCTCTCTCTCTCTCTCTCTCTCATACACACACAACCAAATTATTTAAGGGTGATGATCACAATGGCCCCCTTCATAATACTAAACCTCCTTACCATTGTACTTAGTGTTATGGTCACATTTGCTCAAGTGGACTTCACCTTTGATCAAACCTACGAACCTTCGTGGGGTTTTAATCATCTCACCGTTGAAGAACAAGGAAAACAAGTGCAACTTTTATTGGACCCTTCCTCCGGTATGTACGCAAGACAATTTTTTTTTTTTGATAATTCAGGTGTCTAGATTAACTGATTTTCACATCACAAGATATATTTACTGACAACTGTGTCAAAATTGAAAAAAATTAATTCCACTTTTCTACTTTATTTCTTAGTTTTATGTTATTTTTCTAACCTTCTTAATTCTTCTTGAGAAAAGGAATTTGAAAGGGTACCACTTGATCAAAGTATAAAACAATACACTAAAGGATAAAATAAATAGAAAGACCGCTTTTAAGTCCTATTTTTAATATTCATTTCTTAAATAATCTCTATTTCAATTTATTTTTTTGCTCATTTTTTATTCCCTTGCGGGATAACTAAAACAAAACTATCAAGAGTATCCACAATGCTATAATCAAAAATTGATAACCAAAAGTTGCCACATCAGCTTTTGATTATTCATTTAAGAGATTGTTAAAATTAGCAATGTAGATGTCTACAATAGCATAATCAAAATTAGACAACCAAAACTTGTCACATCATTTTTTCAAACTACAAAAAACTAAAAACTATGAACAGAAGGGAATAGTTTTTTGAAAAATAGTTTTGAAACTAATAAAAACTATTTACTAGAAAGAGAAAATAGTTTGTGCAACTTTTTTTATTGGGAAAAATAATAATTTTAAAAAAAAATTGTTTTCTAAAAAAATAGTAAAATAATTTTTTTCCCGAAAATATTGTTCGAAAAGAAAGAGAGAGGAAAAGGAAAGAAAGATAGAATACTTTTGTATTATAATTGGTGTATTTGATTGAGAATATGTAGGGTCTATAAAATTTAAATATTGTTAAAAGGTTGTTAATTTTGGTTATTCAAAGCCCAAAATTTGATTATTTCTAAGAAGATTGTTATGTTTGATTATACCATTGTGAGCCATATTTTACATCAATACTAGTAACTTTAAAAACATTTTACTTTTACTTATAGCATTGTGGATACTCTAACCACGAAAAATAAGTCCATCTTAAAAAGTAATTAATTCAGTCCAAACTCACTCATACTATGATACACACCCATTTTATAACAAAAAATGCAAGTGTTCTTCGGAATGACTAGGCGTAAAGGGCACGTAAGCAGTGAATCGGGTATAAAGTGAAAGTCGCCAAAGACTGGCAGAATGCTCTAGAAACCGATTCACTTTAGTGAGACAGAGGAGAGTGGAATTTCATGTGTAGGGGATGAAACCCAACCACTTAAGAAGGAACTCCAAAAGCGATCCTCCCGACGACTCTGGGATGTGAAACGATGAGTGTTCTCTCTCTTGCTCTAAGTTTTTCGCCTACATGGCGGTAATACCAATTTCCTTCAAAATGTGTGAGAACTAGCATAATATCGAGCGTTTTGTGTAATGATTTTGCTTGACATATATTAGGTGCTGGATTCCGGTCCAAGTCGGCCTATTGTTATGGATCATTCGGAATCAGGATGAGGACATCGGATCGTAAATCTAAAGGCGTGATCACATCTTTCTACGTACGCATGCACATCTTTTTCTTTCCTTTCCTTTTGGAGTATATTTGATGAATATCAAAGTTGTTTTATAGCTCCGCAGTTAGTTAAATAAAAGAGTACGTTCGAATCAGAACTCCGTTATAAAATGGCATATGTGCAGTTGATATCGCATCAAATTAATAGTGAAGGCGGGCATGACGAGCTTGACTTTGAGTTTTTGGATACCAATGGAGGAACGTTGCAGACAAATGTGTTCGCCAGTGACAAAGAGGGCAGAGCCAAATTGGTGCATCTCGGCTTTGATCCTTCCAAGGATTTCCACACTTACCTTATTCTCTGGACATCACAAAAAGTGGAGTAAGTATCTATATAATCATGACTTCAAGTTGGCGGAGTCAGGATTTTGTCTCCAGAGGTGGGACCGGCTTAAAAGATATATACTCCTTTTTTTTTATCGGAATATATACTTATTATATCATAACTTTTTTTTTCTGCTTTTTGATTCACTACATTTGTACATTAAAATGATTCTTTAGGCTAATTCAACTGCCACGTGCTTATTTTTTATTTGTGAAAGAATTGAGAAATGGGAATATAAAATAACTGATTTTTTCTTTTATCAAATTCGACCAAAATTATTAAGATTATAAGTAGCTATACATTAATAAAATTCAAAATCAGATATGTACAAAATAAAAAATTTAAAACTCGGACGCTCCGTAAGCTGGGGCCCCGACATAGCTCCGCCCTCCAACGAATGGATATAGCGGTCAAGGCTGCTATTAACACTTATAAAAACTAGCTCATACGGAGCTTTGCCTCACCTTTAGTTTGTGTCCCATTCTAGTGGGCTTTTAGGATTGATTACTATTTCAGCATTTTGTGCCTCCAAATTAAATTGCACTTATCTTTTTCAGATCCAGCTATATGGTTTCACTTGAATCCTCAAGATGAAGAATTTTTTTTCCTTCTCCTTTGCTTTGTGAAATTCATAAAATAACCATTTCCCTCAATATTGGGTGCTATTTTATTTTTAATGTTTTTTGGCAGGTTTCAAGTGGACGGCCGTTCAGTTAGAGTATTCTGGAACGATGGAAGAAAAGACTTCTTTTCGAAGCCCATGATGGTAGAGGCAAGCATATGGAATGGAACTTGGGCTGGAGAAGTGGATTGGACCAAAGCTCCTTTCATAGGCCAATACCAAAGTTTCTCCATCGATGGGCACAAAACTAACACCACTCTTCAATGTGATCCATTACCTGATCATTCCATCACATTACCTGATTATTCCGGCGAAAGGAGAATCAGATCCGACCGTAGTTTGGTTTATGTACCCATCATCATTATATTTTTATTCACTAACTTTTTTAAATTGATCTATTTTTAGGGACAAAATATACAATGCACCAACTTTTACTGTAGAGACCCGTATTTTTAGAAAATGATTCAATGGTTTTACAAAATGCTAAAGTATTGGATAAATGAGAAAATTGTTAGTTTATTTGATTTTGGCTTAAATAATGAGATTGTTATTTGAGGAAGTGTGTCTGTAATTTGCATATGTACTAGTATATATATATGGGCGGGTGTGTAAGGGATAACAAAAACCCATCCCACTCTCTCTCATCTCCCACGCCATCTCTCCCTCTCGGCTCCCTATCTCTCTCTCTTTCCACCTCACAAATCTACCCCCCAAGACTCAAAACCCATGAAAAACAGCCATCATTTTACCTTCCTCGCGTGTTCTCAAGCTCGTTGTTCATTGGGTTCGGCTCGGCAAGGAGTGTTCTTGGCGTATTTCGAGATTTGAGTTCTAAAGCTTGCTTGACCCGATCTCTCTTCGTGTTTGCTTTCCGACTTCGAGGTAGGAATTTCTTACTCTCTCTATGTGTTTATGAGTTAATTGTGTGCTTAGATCGTGCCTTGATTCGTTGTTGTTGTTGGAATTTTGCCTTTCGAAGTCTAAAAATTCGCTGAGAATTTTCGGGGTATTGATACCCTAAAACAGGGTATTGATACCCCAGCGTTTTCTGGACAGCAGTCTTTTAGGTATTGAAACCTCATTTTGGAGTATTGATACCCTCTTGTGTTCTGGACAGTTTTGACGTTTCGCTCTTCTCATGCTCATTTAAACCCCGACCACTTCTAGCACAACCTAAACACTTTTGATTCACTTCCAAACTTGATTGCTCGTACCACAAAAGATTTATTGACCAATCGATCTCATCGGGCTCTCGTCGTAGCATAGAAAGGTGTTAATTACATGATTAGGGTGTTCGTACATTATTTATGTATATGGTTGATTGAGGTAGATATAGTGGCATGTCTCAATGAATGATACAGACTTGTTAAGTGCTGTGGCATGACATAGTGATTGGTGCATTGGCAGACATACCGTGGAGTTGTTATTGAATATCGTAGACTATAAAGTATATCGTGGGGTGTATGGTTGGTTGATGAGGGCCTGTCAAATAGTCCAAGCGACAATAGAGAAATCCGTATCCTCCTTATTCTTCTTGTTGATTTTTCAACTTCCTTTGGTGTTTGTTCTATGGGATTTTAGTACAGACATCAATGGGTAGTGCGTCGTAGAATTGTTTGTGGGTTCGGTACGTTTCGTAAAACATTGTGATATATTTATGGAGAAATGAGTGATTTATCAATTAGTTGAGGTTATGATATGGTTGATTATTTTGGAGTACTTGAAACGTTATTGATCAATTGATTGGTGGATATAATGAGATTGTGTGGCAAGTTGTATGAATGACATAGATTGATTATACATTGAGCACGAGGTCATTAAAAAATGTGAAATGGAAAACAAGAAATAGATTGATACCATGAATACGAAGAAAGCCACGGATCCACCAGATGGTGCGATGCCGGAATGAACATCGAAAAGCCACAGATCCACCGGATGGTGCGATGCCAGAAAGAACATGGGACGCATGGGGTTCCAAATGCCCGGACAATAATGAAAGGTTTCTGGTGGATGCACGGGGTCAGGGTCCCAAATGCCCGGACAATAATGAAAGGTTCCTGGTGGACGCACAGGGTCCCAAATGCCTGAACAATAATGAAAGGTTTCTGATGGACGCACGGGGTCCCAAATGCCCGGACAATAATGAAAGGTTTCTGGCGGACGCACACTGTCCCAAACGCCCAGACAATAATGAAAGGTTTCTAGTGGACGCATGGGGTCCCAAATGCCTAGAATTAAATTGAAAAGGAAAAATAGTTAATACTTGAGGAGTACAGGATGAATTGATTAGGTTCTAAAGGAAAATTTAGTGATATGTTCGTATTGTTTATGTTGGTGGATATAATACCCTTTGTCGTTAGCATCTTCGGGTTCGTTGTACATATATAGTAGTGTTGCTCACATATTACTGTTGGTGCGCGATCATCATTTATACGTATAGATTGAGGCTTAATGGTGTGTTTGCGTAGCGACCGACAAGTGACAGTTGAGGACAAATTGTGGTCTAATTAGCATAATTTGGGTCGGTTTTGGTTTCTAGTTTGACATGTGAGCTATTAGGAATGTCCTCATGAAATCATAATCCCCAGGTGGTACTATGCTCATTTGTGGTGGAAGACTCATGTTTCCTTGTGGTATTTCATCGTATTCACACACTCTAGGTGCATGATTCATCGCATTTTCATATAGCTTGAATATAGATTTCTCTACTGGGCTAGTATAGCTCAACCTATCATTTTCAGGTACACCTGAAAGATTTTGACGCGAAGTGCATGGTGTGCATGCTTGACTTCATATCTTTTGAAAGCCGTCCCGAGAAGTGGTTCTATCATCTTTTGTATGATCTCTTGAAGGATCAAATTGTAAATTCCTTTGAACTTTTTAAACCTCAGATATTATGTAACCTCTAATCTATTGTCTTTAACTAACTATGGAATTTGGGCCGTAGTGCTAATGTTGTAAACCTTTCAACTTGGGATCTTGGATTGTAAATGATCATTTGGGAACTCTCTCTTTGGGGTATTATTTATATTATGTGAGGATCATTTATTGAAATGGATTATTTATTATGTTAAAAATCGAGGACGTGACATTTACCCACTAACTTTACAAAATAAACACTTATTAACGGACAGTCCAAAATGAAATACTGGACTCTAAATAAGAGAAAGAGGGAGTAGTACATTGACACAAAAAATCAGCTTGATCGGATATCAATAGCTATATCAAAACAATTAAATTTTGGTTTATAAAATGGACAACCTGATTATGTCACCAGTTTTTTAAGCTAAATTGTCCATGACCCTCTAGTTTATAAATCAAAATATAATTTTTGATATAGCAATTGATGTTCGATCAAACTGATTTTCTACTTAAAAATATAACTATAAGGGCCCTACAAGATGATCCATTCAGATTATTATGGTGAATGCTTGATATGGCCTACAATGAGTGACGGAAACCATGGGTTTCCTCCTCATTTGGAAGACAGCTAAAAAACGAATGAAATAACGAAAAAGCTACTACTACATTAGATTCAAACTTCATTAGAGTCAAACGTTAGATTCAAACTTCATATTTTACTAAAAACATTAGATTCAAACTTGATATTTTCGATTCGAAAACCCAAAACTGCTGAAAATATATAGATTTAAATTTCTGTTCAAGGTTTTTCTATCGCTTTCCTTATTTCAGATAATAATTCCCAGAAGAATACTAATGAAAGGACCCCCGATTTCCATAAGCGAAGCCTCAAATTTTGAATTTTAAAAGTACAGATTATTTAAGTCAAATTGAATTTAGGTAACAAGACTACATAAGACCCAATTACGAATTTAGGAATGAAATCCAATCAACGTGGATATATATATATATATTTTTTTTGGTAATGCAGGGTGTCTAGGGTCAGCTTGCGCGCATCTCGGACTAATCTCTACAGACTACAGCTCCTCCCACAGCCGTTTCACACGCTTACGCGTGAGAATGAGGTGGCCCCTAGAGTTATTAGTAAGGAGAATCGAATCTAAGACCTTAGGATTGAGTAAACATCTAAATCTCAGGCCAAGACTACTTGGCCAATCCCTCGGGGTTCATGTGGATACAATTATGTAATTCAATTCGATCTGAGCATTATTAAAAGACTTTCCTTTATAGTAGAAGATTAAGCTCAATTTTGTTAATTTAAAGCTTCTTGCAATTAAAATCAATTAGTTAATTTTACTTACCAAATTAGAGGTTTCTAAATAGACAGAAAGACTATCCTTTTCTGGAGGTTTTTTTTTTTCCCTGAATAAGGATGAAGTTGCCACGTGATTAGACAACTTTAGCAAGTATATATGTAACAAAGATAGATTAATATAATCTACCCAGCTAACAAAGGACTAACCTGGTGCAATTCAATTTATTTTCGTTTAATATATGTCATTACCAAACAGGGCTTTACTTCAAGAGTTTAAATATTGGCATTGCTCTCTCTCTCTCTCTCTCTCTCTCTCTCTCTCTCTCAATACTAAGGAAAAATGATCACAATGGCCCCCTTCATAATACTAAACCTCTTTACCATTGTACTTAGTGTTATGGTCACATTTGCTCAAGTGGACTTCACCTTTGATCAAACCTACGAACCTTTGTGGGGTTTTAATCATCTCACCGTTGTTGAACAAGGAAAACAAGTGCAACTTTTATTGGACCCTTCCTCCGGTACGTACGCAAGGCAATTTTTTTTTTTTTTTTGATAATTCAGGTGTCTAGATTAACTTATTTTCACATCACAAGATATATTTACTGACAACTGTGTCAAAATTGGAAAAAATTAATTCCACTTTTCTAATTTATTTCTTAATTTTATGTTATTTTTCTAACCTTTTTAATTCTTCTTGAGAAAAGGAATTTGAGAGGGTACCACTTGATCAAAGTATAAAACAATACAATAAAGGATAAAATAAATAGAAAGACCGCTTTTAAGTCCTATTTTTAATATTTATTTCTTAAATAATCTCTATTTCAATTTATTTTTTTGCTCATTTTTTATTCCCTTGCGAGATAACTAAAACAAAATTAAACTATCTAACCACGAAAAATAAGTCGATCTTAAAAAGTAGTAATTAATTTAGTCCAAACTCACTCATACTGTGATACACACCCATTTTATAACAAAAAATGCAAGTAAAATGCAAGTGTTCTTCGGAATGTGTTGGGAGTTCGTCCGATGCATCGACCCGCCACTGCGTGCTCAAGGCCCAATTTGTATGGGAGTAACGGCAAAGAGTCCACCACATTACTTGGGCCCAATATACATTTAATGACCCATATCCACTTAAAAGGCTAAGCCTTGTAAGTGGTGAGCCATCCAATTGTATATTAAGGTCCAACTCTTTTTCTGTTTATCCGATGTGGGACTCAACGTTCACACATGTTCTAACAGAATGACTGGGCATAAAGGGCACGTAAGCAGTGAATCGGGTTTAAAGTGAAAGTCGCCAAAGACTGGCAGAATGCTCCCGAAACCAATTCACTTGAGTGAGACAGAGGAGAGTGGAATTTCGTGTGTAGAGGATGAAACCCAATTACCACTTAAGAAGGAACGCCAAAAGCGATCCTACCGACGACTCTGGTGTGTGAAACGATGAGTGTTCCCTCTCTTGGTCTAAGTTTTTTGCCTACATGGCGGTAATACCAATTTCCTTCAAAATGTGTGATAACTAGCATAATATCGAGCGTTTTGTGTAATGATTTTGCTTGACATATATTAGGTGCTGGATTCCAGTCCAAGTCGGCCTTCTGTTACGGATCATTCGGAATCAGGATGAGGACATCGGATAGTAAATCTAAAGGCGTGATCACATCTTTCTACGTACGCACATCTTTTCCTTTCCTTTCCTTTCTTTTTGGAGTATATTTGATGAATATCGAAGTTGTTTTTATAGCTCCGCAGTTAGTTAAATAAAAGAGTTCGAATCAGAATTCCGTTATACTAGCTAGCTAGCTAGTTAAAACTGATCATGATGCTTTTGCAAATGGTGGCGTTGTAAAATGGCATATATGCAGTTGATATCGCATCAAATTAATAGTGAAGGCGGGCATGACGAGCTTGACTTTGAATTTTTGGATACCAATGGAACGTTGCAGACAAATGTGTTCGCCAGTGACAAAGGGGGCAGAGAGGAATTGGTGGATCTCGGCTTTGATCCTTCCAAGGATTTCCACACTTACCTTATTCTCTGGACATCACAAAAAGTAGAGTAAGAATCTATATAAGCATGACTCCAAGTTTGCGGAGCCAGGATTTTGACTCCGGATGTGGGACCGGCTTAAAAGACATATATATACTCCGTTTTTTTATCGGAATATATACTTATCATACCATAACGTTTTTTGTTTTTTTTTTTGCTTTTTGATTCACTACATTTGTACATTAAAATGATTCTTTAGGCTAATGCAACTGTCACGTGCTTATTTTTTATTTCTGAAAGAAATTGAGAAATGGGAATATAAAATAACTAATTTTTTTTATTAAATTGGACCAAAATTATTAAGATTATAAGTAGCCATACATTAATAATATTCAAAATCAGGCATCTACAAAATAAAAAATTTAAAACTCAAACGCTCCGTAAGATGAGGGCCCGACATAGCTCCGCCCTCCAACGAATGGATATTGTCGTTAAGGCTGCTATTAACACTTATAGAAACTAGCTCATACAGGGCTTTGTCTCACCTTTAATTTGCGTCCCATTCTAGTGGGCTTTTAGGATTGGTTACCATTTCAGCATTTTGTGCCTCCAAATTAAATCGCACTTATCTTTTTCAGGTCTAGCTATATGGTTTCACTTGAACCCTCAAGATTAGGGGTGTAAACGAGTCGAGCCGAGCCGAGCTTCGGCGAACTCGAGCTCGGCTCGTTTCCTTAACGAGCCCAAAACTCGAGCTCGAGCTCAGCTCGAGGCTTAACGAGCCGAGCCCTTAACGAGCTGAGCTTAGCCATTTACTAAATGAGCCTCTCTTAATTGAGCAGAGTCTCCCTTAACGAGTCGAGCTTTTGTCGAACGAGCCGAGCTCTACTCAGCTCGTTTAGTAAATGAGCCGAGCCGAGCTCGCGAGTAGCTTGGCTCACTTACAGCCCTACTCAAGATGAAGAATTTTTTTTCCCTTCCCCCTTTTCTATGTGAAATTCATAAAATTACCATTTCCCTCAATATTGGGTGCTAATTTTTATTTTATTTTTTTGGATAGGTTTCAAGTGGACGGCCGCCTAGTTAGAGTATTCTCGAACGATGGAAGAAAAGACTTCTTTTCGAAGCCCATGATGGTAGAGGCAAGCATATGGAATGGAACTTGGGCTGGAGAAGTGGATTGGACCAAAGCTCCTTTCATAGGCCAATACCAAAGTTTCTCCATCGATGGCCACAAAACTAACACTACTCTTCAATGTGATCCGTTACCTAATCATGAAAGGAGAATCAGATCCGACCGTAGTTCGGGTTGAGTATGAAGCAGTAGGGAACCAAATTCCCTGCCATTGTAGAAGCTGAAGACATATATAAGTACTTAGCTCCGGAACAATAATATTGTTCTGATAATAATGTAAGAAAACAACACAGGCTGTGTAAGTAATTGTAGTAATTAATGCGAAATTGTTATAAAGATCGGACAATGAATCCTTAATGTCTTAATAAAGTCTTTGTTGCCTATCAAAAAAAATAAAAAATGAGTCGTTACTGTCATTGTCTTGGATGACCAATCGATGAACTAAACGCATAATTATTTAGTGCATGCAGTTTTACGTTTTCGCTTTTCTTTTGTTAATATTTAGTAGATCATCCAAAATTGTCCTGATAGAATCCTAAGAGATTGCCTTTCCAATGAGAAAGATATGGACGTCCGTCGTCCAATAATTGAATTTATGTGTTGCATAATGATCTGTCATCGATAAAGAAAAAAGAGAAAATTAATAAAATGAGACTCCAAGGGCTCCACAAGTTTCTTATTTGGCAGGATATATATCATGAGCCCGTATTTCCATTTCAAAGGGGAAATCATAAAATGTCTCAGTTCAAATATTTTTCTTCGTTTTTTCTTCTCCGGCCTTCTCTATATATGCTTCAATGTCTTTCCTTGTATCTAGAGTGGGCCATTTCGATATACCTTTTATCGAGTTATAATAAAATTTTGTTGCCCATTAAAATTAAAAAATTTGCAATGAAATTTTTGAATCAAAGTTCTTGCCCGCACGACCTGCATTGCAAGTTCGCTCTACCCGTGGACTAGCTAGACAAATGTTATCTAAATTCAGAAATTTTTCAAGTGTTTTTTTTTTTTTTTTAAATCTTAACTTAAAAGTTATACAATAAAGCTATGGGTTCTGTTACACATGGATGAGCTCTATCGTATTTTAAATAAGACACACTAGAATAATATGACGTGGGTGTGAAAAACTTAATTTATATTCGTCTCAAAATTAATTGGCTAGGGAGTGAAGACATCTCAAATGTTATTAATTAAGTTGTAGACACCCCAATCTGGGCTTCCAGATTAGTTTACTTACGGTTTTTGATTCCCCGATGATGAAATGGATCAAGAACAACCCGGGAATGATATCGTGTTTGAGCTTTGAGTGTTTGCAAAACCCTTGAACCTAACCTAGCCTAAGCCGCTTCAAAAACCAAAAACCTAGCTGACCCGCGCCAGGGCGCAACCATCCCGCGCCGGGGCGCACCATCGCGCGACGATCTGGCTCCATCGCGCGACAGTGCGCCCGGGCGCACCATCGCGCGCCAGAGTCACTCCATCGCGCGACAGTGCGCCAGGGCGCACCATCGCGCGACAGACTCACACCATCGCGCGACGGTCCAACCTACCACCGACCTTTCCTGAGATGGACAGTTGGCCACCAATGCAGCCTCAGCCAGGCCTCGTGGACTGCCTGAACTCCTTTGTTTCCAACCAGATTCACCCCTTTTCCCTATATATACCCCCATTTGTTTCTCTTTCAAAGGGTTAGTATTTTCCAAGTCAAGCTTTGGTAAAAGATTACACTCCATGCATCAAAGAACATAGCTTGTTCTTTCTCTCCCATTTTCACTCCATAATTCAAACACCTCAAACAACCTCAACCTCAAAGCTCGAATTTGTTTCAAACCCGAAGCCAAAGGTATAGCTTACCTTTGTTCTGTTTCTGTTATGATCCCTGAGGGGGGCTGGCAGGGCCAAGGCTGGTAATCAATACCAGTCCTGCTCCTAAAAAGCTGGCGAGGTTTCAAAAACCGTCATGGTAGGAACCAACGCGCGATGGTCCCACTCTCTCGCGCGACACTCCGGTGCTGCGTGAGATGGATCGCGTGGGGATTGGTGTCCTACTGTTTTGCATTTATGTGTATATAGATCACTCTGTAAGCATGATAATAATCAGTTTACTGCTTTCCTTTGTATAAACTGCTAGTCTTAGTTCAATATGAGTTTCTGCTGTTTTGGAGTCCCCCTGGGAACATTCTGGACCTGTCCCAGAACCCAGAAACTTGTGTAAACCAAGCACTGGTCTGGTCCGCGCCAGGGCGCACCATCGCGCGAGGGTTTCACTCCATCGCGCGACAGTGCGCCAGGGCGCACCATCGCGCGCCAGACTCACTCCATCGCGCGACAGTGCGCCAGGGCGCATCCTCGCGCGCCAGAGTGACTCCATCGCGCGACAGTTTGCCTTCGACCAGTGACTGGCCTTGCACGGGTAGCTTGGATTTAGGCTGTTATTCTATCCCCACACTGTTTATGGGGTGTTTTGTCAATTTGTAGGGCTTTTAAGCCTCTAAACTGTATATTACACTGCTTATAACTGCGTGGTTTGTCCTGGGTGTGCACTGGTCCTTCCAGAGCCCAGAAGGTTTGAGAATAAGAGTTGTGGGTTTAAGCTCACCGGCGCGCGTGTTTTAGAGTTATGCGCGCAAGAGTGAACAGCATGCAGTGACTTGTTCAGTGCATACTGGTTTCTTCCTGCGCACGTCGCTCCAAAACATGGGAATCCCAGTTTGTTTAAACCCCCACAGCAGTCTGTTCTCATCCTATACTAACTGCTCATCTATGCCATCTATCACATCCTGCAAACATGTTACAGTTTTAATCCCCGATTAACTGTTCCCCCGCCCTAATTGGCTAAAAACTGATTAATCAAACAGAATCGCAAACAAACAACATTTTCGCAAATGCCTAAGTAGAGACCGATCTCCGGATTGGGCGAGAGGGGTGCCATAAAACCCTTCCCCTCTCGTAACCTGGCTCCCGAACCCAGATATGGTTATGACGGACTGGTTCCTTAACTTTTTCAAATCAAACAGCGCGGCAAGTGCTTCGAAATACAGTTCCTTGGGTGTCGGACCTTCAAACCCAAGTGGCGACTCTGTATTTTCGCGAGCGCTTGTCGTCCAGCTTAAAAGCGCTCCCGCGAACCGGCAGCATCTCTCCTTTCTCAAAAGGGTGGGGAACGGAATCCCTTCCCTCGGAGGAGAGAAAGAGTCGGGGCAATTCGCATTGCCCACATAAGTGATCACTCATTCCACTCGCAAATATTAATTGTGGAACTGTACGTATTTTCTTAACAGATAGATAGTCCCTGATCGAGAAATATATTAAACTTGAGAGCTTAGAAGGAGCTAGCGAGCCCCCGGCCTCAACCATTACTAGGCCAATACGGTAGTCTCAATAACACGGGAAAAAAATACCAATGCAAAATTGATCGTCTTGTGTTCTCGTCATCTGATCAAGCTGTTAGTATTTTTTAGTTAGGCCACGTGAGGATGCCTCATAACCACGTGGTTTTGCCGTGAAGCCCATGCAAGTACCTTTTACTTTTCTAGTATAGCCTTTGTGATACTACTCTCTCAGTCTCTCTAACACCATGATATTACTGTAATAGTAAAGAGACTGTCTTGTTTACTGAGGTTATATCACTAACTAATTTCAACCGTCTATTCGCATAAATTAATGGCTGAGATTCATTTTCAATTATGACCAGTCACGATTAACTTTTCCCCGGAAAAATTTCATTAACATCTTGACCGTCGAAAACACTTTTGGACGGTTACGATTGAGTCCGTAAAGAAGTGTTTACAGCACTCAATCATAACCGTCCAAAAGTATTTACAAATTGCCCTTAATAGAAACTCGTACAATAGTTGGGGCGTGTTTGCAATAATGGTTGATACAGATTTTTAGATTTTAGCTTCAGATTCTGCTGGAGATTTTTAGATTCCGAATTTTAGTAAAAGTTGAGAAACCCGTTTGTTACACTTGCGGGATTATGAAAATTTCGTTCCTTTTTAATTTCGAGAATTTATGTTTCAGAATTCCAAAAGCCACCCAAATCCAGTTATGAAATTTTGAGTATTTTTTTTTCCCTTTTCCATGTTCTCAGAATCTATAAACTTTGAAAATCAGTTATGTAGAATTTTTTAACAAAGATTCCAAACTGATTTTTGGAAGCCATTATCTAATTATAATGTGTCAAAATAATTTTCTGCGCACACACCCACTTACACACATTTACAGAGAGAGGTCCATTTCAATTTCTTATAATGCAATTTCATAATTATTTTTTTTGTAAGGAAGTAATTAATGCAAAACCTCGTTTTCTTATTACATGTACGTAGATATGGCCGAAACAGCTGTATACAAAAATTTACTATGTAAAACCTTGTTTTCGTACTACGTACGTCTACGTGTGGGTAGATAATGCTGCAAATTTATGCATTGAGTCGTATTATAAAGGAAGTATCAATAGAGAGAAATTTTTTGAGTACCGAGCGAGTATCATGTGGGCCATGGCAATAGTATCTATCGGCGATTTCAGCCATCCTAACGTGTTTTGGATGACTCAGATTTATTTCCTCTCCCTCTCGATCCCCTGATCACCCAACCACGTACTCTCTCTCTCTTCTTTTTCTCTTTCTAAAAATCCGAACCGTCCAAAACAATTTTGGACGGCTAGGATCGCCAACAGATATCCTGCATCCAAAAACTTCCCATCAATATATAGATAGATCAGGTTTGTAAGTAAAGTGGAGTAGTTTTTTCTTTTTCTTTTTCTTTTTTTGGGTTATATTTATTAGTGGAAAGAAATGAGCAAACAGCTTGATAAAACTTCAGAAAAAGCAGGGTTTGTTATTGGTAATTAAGGTTGTGGGCCCAATTTACTTTCTGGTCGAATAATAAGACGTGTAAGACAGCCCAATTAAGCTCAAAGATGGTATGACGTCCAATGCCATCGGATCCGGGTCCTCTCCAATGCGATCGACCATTTACAAGAAACTATAGCGGTTAAGTGGCTCTTAAACTCATCTGGTTGTACTCCTTTACTTTCAAAAGAAAGGTTTGGTGTTTGTGTATGTGGAGAGACGTCGAACCATTTTTAATTTGTTAACTCACTAATTTTTTGCTAACGCAGACCACATTAATAACTCACTTTTAGTTAGAAATATTTTCAATGCAGCTGTCTTCGGTTTTAAATAAATATTGGGATGTGATTTTGACACTTTAATTTTAGTCAATGGCACTCCACTTTAAGTTTTTTTCTCACATGATGATCTAGACATAAAGTGAAGTGTCAGCGGCTAAAACTGCAGTATCAAAATCAATTTCTTAAATTTTCGAGTGATAAAGTAAGGCAGTTCCAAAGACATTTTGCCTAGCCATGTACAATGGGTTGGAGCTTCAAAATTTTCACCATAATCTAGTTGTCATGTAGAGTGTATTAGGGGCACCTTTTATTTTTTTTGAATAGTAGAGAATATCTTCTTCACGGTGCTTTCCGTGCATGAATAACATTTTACGGAGGTGCATCGCTGTGACAACCCGCTTTCCGGTGGCCGGCGGTACTGCATGAAGCAAGCTCCGTCCATACGGGAGGGGGCAAGTCAGGGTTTCATAAGAAAAGATCCCTCCTACTTGTACAAGGCATTTTAAAGCCGTGAGACCAGGGCGAGCCAAAGCGCATAGGAACTTCACAATTAAGCGTGCACATCCTAGGGTAGTCCAGGGATGGGTGACCTACTGGAAAGTCTATGAGCTTTGGGCATCCAAAGCGGACAATATTATACAAAGATGGAGCGGGTCGTTACAATCGTGACCGTTAAAAATGTTTTGGACGGTCGCGATTTAATTATTTCCTCCGTTAAAAACTTAATCACGGCGGGAGTATCTCTTACTATACTTTTAGATCGATTCTGTTGTAGATTGAGACTTTAAATTGTAGTAAAAGCGGATATGAACGTGATTCTTATAACTTTATGACGAAGCGCTGCAGGCAAATCTAAAACATAATTTTTATATTGCTTAAATTAGATTCATAATCTAATTTTTATTAAATCAGATTCTATTCTTATTTTCAGCTTAATTACAGGATTAATCTCTTGCTTTTAAAAAAAATTTGACAATAATTTTTAGAAACACTGCTGCCTTTTTAAATCTAAAATAAAATATGCTTCCATCGTAAATGTGCACTTAGTATAGGAGGTATTAGAAAGATAGTTTGGTATTTTTCTTAAGTTTACAAGCACGAAACTTCCCCGGAAAATGTTACACAAAAATTTTTGTAATTCCATTTAAAGTCGACGTTGTAGCACGCTCCCTTCATTTCTCAAATCAGACGTACTGTTTCAATAAGGGTAGCAATTTTTACACTCTCTTTCTCTCATAATCAACCTCCTCTTTTTCTTTTTGGGGTTGGGGTTGGGGTTGGGGGGGATTAACCTCTACCCTTTCACATTCAGAAAGACAAGAATCACCAAAAAGGGAGTACTTTTGTCAAAAAAAGAGAGCAAAAATCAACCACCTTTTTTCTTCCCAATATTGTATACATGCATCAACAGGGGGTTAGCACGGAGTTACTGAATTAGTCCACAATGGGTATTTCAAAGGTTATCCATAGCCCTGATCAATCCCAAACGCCCATAACGAGGATCAAACCCTAGCCTCGATCGCACATGGGGAAGAACAGGAGATGCCAACCAAACAATTCAATCCTATTAATTTGTAGGTATTCGATAATAAACGATCACGTACCCAATCTACAAACGAATTAAATCCATGATTAGCCCAGCCAAGCCAAATTCCCACCGGCATCCACAAGAAAATATATTGGGGTTTTAACTCCTTTACTTTCACTTGTGCAATCCAATCCTATTATTAATTAGCAAAACATAATTTGCATTAAGTGTAAAACAATTTTGTCAAGATCATTCCCCAAGCAAATCCTACATATGGTGATGTAGTTAGTTATGGGAGTCAATGCATGTCGTGTGGGGAAGTAGAAGGTGGCATGGTATGATCATACTGGCCGGGGCTAGCTCATGGGTGCACTCTTTGCTTTTTCATAACGGGATCGAATTAGGTCATGACGTCCAAACCCATGCATCGGCGTATAAATACCCACCAACTCTGCATCTAATTTTCTATAACCCAAGAAGGGTAGTGAGAAGCTAGCTAGGGTTTTTGTTTGAAATGGGTACTATATCTGATCAGTCCAGTTTCTTTGGTGTAATATTATTTCTCTTATTTGGGGTACTGCTTGGGGAAGTATTGATTTTGGCTGGTGGAGCTAGTAGCGATTCGAGCTTCGATGTGAATTACTATGTCACATGGGGAAGTAGTAATGTTTTGTCTCTAAATGAAGGAGGAGAAATTCAGCTTTCGATGGATATATCGTCCGGTTGATTTTTTCTCTCTTCTTCTTGGCTTAGCATTTTTTTTTTTTTTTGGGTTTTCATTTTGCGTTCTTTTATTGCGATAATGATGCTAAACAAGCTTGAGTTTTGTAGATTTTAGTGTTTCCATCTTCTATATGTTAACATTCCAGTTGCTATCATATTGGTAAGTCACAAGATATTTATCCAATGGATCAATAGCTGAAAGACTAGGTCATCGCCCATACTTATCTTATTGGTAGGTTTTAACATTACTCTGCTATCACTATCAGAATAGGGAGATTGGGTAGATGGTGGGAAATTCAAATGCTCTTTGAGCATGTTCTTGGGCCATCGTAGAAACATAGATAGGGTCGACAACGGAACGAACAACGAAACTTTACGACAGCTTTTTGGCCCGAACACCTCGTTATTAAAAAAAGAAGATACAACGTATATATCAGTCATATAAAAAACATGTTTGTATATTGATCAATCGCGATTTGTATATAGTTCTAGATATCATGTTTGGTTGTTGTATCAAGAATACTTTTCAGAGACGGGCGGATGCAATCTAGCTCGTTTTTTAAACCTTATGTTTAAGAATTTGGGAACCCTTGAAAGCTTGTCGGAACATGTTTGAGATTGTATTTCTATTCTAGTTCCGTTTTGTTTTATTAATGATCTGTCTCCTAATGTTTCCTTCGTACATGTGGCCTGGACATATGTGTGTGTATATATATATATATAGGGGCTGGATTTGCCTCCAAACAAAGCTATGGATCTGGCTTCTTCCATATGAGAATAAAGCTACCTGACAAGGACTCTGCTGGAGTTGTTACAGCTTACTACGTACGTTATTATTAACCAACTTATGTCTCATGTTTTTCGTACATATATATTACTATTACGACGTGTCAACCTCTTTAATTTTAAAAAGCTAGCGATAAGCGATAAATAATTGGCTGATATTGAGTTTTAGAGGTGCAGCAGTGCTAGGAGAGTTCATGCACCATTCGAAGCTCTTTCGATACTTTTCTTTTCTATGTTGTTGATGTCGTTCCTTTGTCTCTTTTATGTTGAATTTTTTTTGATTGGCAAATGTTGATGAAATTTTCTTCGGCGTTTAAAAAAAGAAGAAGAAATTATCTGTTGTTTAATTTACTACTAGTGATGCATGTTATTGTGTAGTTGAAGTGAAGGTTTTTGTAATCCAAAAAGGTTGGCATTGTTAATGCAGCTAACTTCGCACACAGATAAGCATGATGAGCTAGATTTCGAGTTCTTGGGGAATAGAGAAGGAAGACCTTACACGTTACAAACAAATGTGTTCTCGAATGGAGAAGGGAATAGAGAGCAAAGGATCCATCTCTGGTTTGATCCCACGGCAGATTTCCACGATTATAAAGTCCTGTGGAACCAACACCTTATTGTGTAAGCAACGCCATCCTCTCTCTCTCGCCCCCCGTGTGTGTGTGTTTGTGCATGTGATATAGAAAGCAACTCCAAGGGCTTGCCACAGTCTCTCTCTCTCTCTCTCTCTCTCTCTCTCTCTCTCTCTCTCTCTCTCTCTCTCTCTCTCTCTCTCTCCCCCCGTGTGTGTGTGTGTGTGTGTGTGTGTTTGTGCATGTGATACTGAAAGCAACTCCAAGGGCTTGCCACAGTGCCATTTTTCTAGCCAAAAATGTAAAGACGAGAAGAGTGCTCCAAATGACTTATCAAACTGGAAGCTAGCTTCTTTTTTTTATTTTTTCCCCTCTCAAAACATTTTGCCAAAATTTAGCAAAATGATAGTATAACAGGCATAAAAAAATAAAAAAAAATAAAAACACTTGCTTTGGCAAGATGACTCAAACCATTCGACCTCATGAAAGGATAAGTACTTTTTTTTGGGCCAATCGAAACTTAAAAGACAAGTACAATTTATTGCCATTTCATGCATTTGGCAAACCCCTTAAGTTTTCCAAGGTTATTTTTCATTAGAAATCATAAGTGAATAAGTAATAACTTATTCCCTTGTTATTTACCAAAAAAAATACTTATTCCCTTATACATATTGGGTTAATTTGCTGCAGGTTTTATGCGGACGACATCCCATTCAGAGTGTTCAAGAACAACGCAAATATTGGGGTTAGCTACCCAACGCAGCCAATGCAAATAGAGGCAAGCCTGTGGGATGGGGACAGTTGGGCCACAGATGGAGGCCAAACCAAGACAAATTGGTCTCAGGCACCATTCAAAGCCCATTTCCAAGGTTTCAATATTGATGGTTGCCCAAGTAGCAGTACTACTACTCAAGGCCAATGTTACTCCTCCAATTTTTGGTGGAACCAAGAGAAGTACTGGAAATTGGATTCCAATCAGCAAAAAGCCTATGAAAATGTGAGGAACAATTATATGACTTATGATTATTGTTCTGATAGGCCTAGGTACCCTAAACCTCCCGCTGAGTGCCTTCAGTGACATATATGACCCTGCTGGGCAAACGTATTGTTACTATAAAAAATACAGAGATGAATGATATCACACCTGCTAACAATATAGTGTATGTTAGCAAGAATAAAAGAAGAGAGGTCAATAACCACTTCCATTCCATGTTGTATCTCTTATGTTTTACGAAGAAATAATTTGGTTAATTACCAAGTGTCTAGACTTTGTAATTGAGCTCATTGTTTGTCATGTTGTGTTTAACGAATAATGGTTCAAAGTTCACGATTTCACGCTTCTATGAGGATGTTGCTCATAGTCCTCTTATTTTGATGAAATTTCTAGAGACAAGCAGCGAAGGTCATTTTTGCGTATTGTGCTGGTTCTTCCACCCAGTTTACAAGATAGTATATAGCAAGAGTTTTGTTCGATTTCGATCTTTGATATATAATGCAAATGCATGCACATCAATATATATCTTTATAATTCACCATCAATAACTGATCACCACTGCTGCATAACTTCGTCTTTAATTAAGATTAATTTGTCTTCTTAAACTGGATCGAGATCTCCGGTTTATTCCAGAATAATTAAGGAGTCGGATCTTCTTTTACAACTTGTGATTTCTCACGAGCATATATAGTGCAATAGTCGATGATATCGAGGAGTAATTTTCCTATATTAATTAAGAAGATTAATCATGGGTAGTGATTTTGCCACACCTTTTTTTGATAATATCATACCCTGCAAGTGTATTTTTTGGTGCAAAAATGCACTTGCAGGATGTGGCATTCTCAAAAATGGTGTGGCAATATCATTTCCCTTAATCTTATTGCTTTAGTATGAATTCTTGATCAAATTAAATGGACGTCCAAATTACACCGAAACAGTGGCATTATCAAAAATTGTGTGGCAATATCATTTCCCTTAATCCTATTGCTTTAGTATGAATTCTTGATCAAATTAAATGGACGTCCAAATTACCCCGAAACATAAGTACTTTAGGTTGAATTTGGATCATGAGTTGTTAAAAATAATTTATCAAACAACAAGAATAAGCAAACAAAAAATAAAATCAAACCTTTACTCCATTTGTTATTGAGATAGATAATCCCGATCAAGGATAATCGAGATGAGAAGATAAACAAACTACGTTTCCCTCCGTCCCAATTTGTTTGTCTAATTTTAACGTACGTCTCATAAACAAATTCGTCTATATGATATCACAATTTATACTATTATCGATAGCTTTAAATTTTTTTGTCTAATTGAAATCTATCAAACAAAATTTAAATTACATAAAAAAAAATATTATAAACTAAAAAATGGAGATAAATTTTCAAGAGATCCGAAGTAGTGAAAATTAGGGGTGTTAAAACGGTTTGGTTCGGTCCGGTTTTTGACATTTTGAACCTGAAACTGAGGTTATTGGTTTATGTAAATCCAAACCAAAACCAAACCGTTTAACTTTGGTTTGGTTTCATTTGGTTTCGACAGGTTTTCTCGGTTTGAAACGGTTTGGGCCGGAATATTGAGCCTGATTGAGAAAAAAACTCACAATCTTAGATAAAAATCTAACTTTCGAATGATTAAATATACTATAAAATCGACACACACACGCGTATAACGTACAGAAAGAACCAGAGTTTATGTAGTTTACCTTGTGATTTTAGGGCAACTTCAATTTGTGTAGGGATTTTATTAGGCATAGCAAGTGTACCATACACGTAGAAACCATATACACGTATTCGATTTGGTTTAGTTCGAAATCAATTCTTTTCCAATAAAACCAAAACCAAAATCAAAATCAAAATTAGCCTAAAAATAAAGGGAAAATTACAGTAAGCCCCCTTCAACTATACCTCGGTAACGAGTTGCCCCCTTCATCTTTTGACTCGGACACTTAACCCCCTTCATCTTTTATTGCGTGACACTTAACCCCCTGCCGTTAGTGAGCCGTTAACAGAATTGCTGAAATTACCAATTTACCCTCTTTGGGCTATTTTTGTTTCGCTAATAACTTTTTGTAGGAAACTCTGTTTCAACCCGTTCTTTTTTCAGAACTCTTATTTTTTCCTCTATTTTATGGGTCTATAATAATTTTAGTATGGTTACTTTACGTTTTTTAAGGTTAGATAAAATAACCATACTAAAATTATACTAACCTTAGAAAGCGTAAAGTAACCATACTAAAATTATTATAGACCCATAAAATAGAGGAAAAAACAAGAGTTCTGAAAAAAGAACGGGCTGAAACAGAGTTTCCTACGAAAAGTTATAAGCGAAACAAAAATAGCTCAAAGAGGGTAAATTGGTAATTTCAGCAATTCCGTTAACGGCTCACTAACGGCAAGGGGTTAAGTGTTACGCCATAAAAGATGAAGGGGGTTAAGTGTCCGAGTTAAAAGATGAAGGGGGCAACTCGTTACCGAGGTATAGTTGGAGGGGGCTTATTGTAATTTCCCCAAAAATAAAACCAAACCGAATCAGTTCTTATTAAAAATCAGACCAAACCGTTATTTTTTATTTTTTATTTTGGGCCGGTTTGATTTTTCGGTTTTTATTAACACCCCTTGCCTAAAAATTTTTCGGTTTTTATCAACAACGAAGACGTCATTGGATAAAAAGATTAACAAAAAAATCAGGTTTGGGCCACGATCCGACTTATTGACGGGCCACTATAATGGGCCAACGGTCTCCAACTCTGCGCTCACTGAACTTCTTCTCGGAACTTCTTCATGGAGGGGAGCGTCAACTTTCACCTCTCCCTCTTTCTGAAGAACAATAATAAATCTTGAACCAAAAACGACCCATCAATGGCTTTTCCACGTTTCGCAATCCTTTTTCTGTTCCTTCTCTTCTTTCTTTCCCAATCGATAGGTAAAGAAGAAGAATTCTCAGAGGAATTGCTGTTGAAGCCATTGCCCGATCGGAAAGTTCTGGCCCATTTCCACTTCCAGAGCAGAGTTCCACCCACTGAAACCCATGGCCCACACCATCGTCTCTTCCCCAAAGCCATTTACCAGCTGGTATGTACTGGGTTTTCATTTCTTGGTCAATGATTTCATATTTGATTTGGCATTTGCTTTGGAAAATTTAGTATCAATGAAGTTGTTTTCAGTTTGGATTTAGGGTTTACAAGTTGAATTTGGGCGGTTTTCAAAGAGATGAGTGATACCCACATTAGAATCGATGAGTAGTATGACCACAAAGCCATCTAAATAGCAATATAAATGGATTGGTGGATCACTGTCATTGTGGTTCAAGTTGTTTAATTAAGGTTTAGTTGTCAGCTGGTAATAACCACAAACTGACACAAACGTATTTAGGCTTTCAATTTCTAGCTCAATGATTTCCTATTTGATTTGGATGTTATTTTGGAGAATGAGTATCAATGAACTTGTTTTTAGTTTGGGTTTAGGGTTTAAAAGTTGAATTTGGGTGGTTTTCAAAGAGATGAGTGATTCCCACATGAGAATAGATGAGTAGTATGAACACAAAGTTATCTAATAGCAAATAAACGGATTGGTGGATCACTGTCATAGTGGTTTAAGTTGTTTATTTTGGGTTTAGGGTCAATAAGTTTTGCGTGCCCTTGATTTGGGTGGTTTTCAACTTGGAGTAGATTTTTAGGTACCAAACTGAGTGCTATTGTAGCTCCTTAGCAAAAAAAAAAAGGAAGAAGAAGAAGAAGAAAAAACCAAAGGCTATATTTACTACATCAATGTATAGTGCTGCTTTGGCACATCATAGAGGGGCACAACCGCACAAGCTACTAATTGGGTGAGACTACTCTGGTTTATAGTAGGGACAAAAATAGATGGGGCTGATTTTGGAGAATCTTGTTGGGAAAGTATGAATTAGAGTAAAAGACACAAAATGAAACTTGTTACAGTTTTTTGTTGTAATCTTAAAATCTGTAATCTACAATTCAGAATTTGAAAAATAATTGGCTTCCAGATGCCCACTGAAGGTGATAGATGTTTTAGCGTATTCCAAGATCACGGATGAATCGGTGATTCAGTATTGTACCAATTTGATCCAAGCTCTTGGAATTTAATTTTATTGGTATCTTAAAAAGACATTGGCTCATCATACCAAGTTCCTTCCAGTGTCTCAAAATTGTTGATCTTGAGTTTCTGGACCTTGTCCACTTCACTGATATCATAATTCGCCGTGATTTTCTCCTACTAATTTGTCATTTTGTTTCGTTTTTCATTTCTAGAGTTTGTTAGGATGAAAAGTGACACATTTTTCGTTTATTTGAATTCAGTTGTATGACTAAAGGTCTAGTGCCTGCGTAAACAGGTACACAAATTTCATATTCGGGAAATGGAGTTGTCTTTTACACAAGGCCGCTGGAATTATGAACGCTGGGGTGGCAATGACCCCATATCAAGTAATAATGCCAAGCCCCCTGGAGTTGAACTGTGGGCTGTCTTTGATGTACCCCAAGATCAGGTTGATCCTTCATGGAAAAATCTTACCCACACTCTCTCAGGCCTCTTTTGTGCTTCAATCAACTTCCTAGAGTCTTCTACTACATATTCTGCTCCTGATTGGGGCTTTCGCCAATTTGCAGGCAATTTGAGGTATGGAACTTTGCCCCGTGAGGCTGTTTGCACTGAGAACCTGACTCCATGGTTGAAGTTACTCCCTTGCCGAGATAAAGCAGGGCTTTCAGTATTAATGGATAGACCATCTATATATAGAGGATATTATCATTCTCAACGTCTGCATTTGACGTCTACTGAATTTGATTCAACCGGTTTGAACATGGGTATAGTACTTGAACAGACACTTACAGTTGTTCTTCAACCTAATAATCCAGGAAATAGTATGATGTATTCCAGTGACTCAACATTACCACAAAGTTGGTCTCTTAGCTCACTTTTTGGGAGGAAAGTTGGTGGAAAATGTGTTCTTGCCAAGTCTAGTAACATATATGTTCAACTTGAAGGTGACTTAGTCTCTGAACTGAATAGTCGAAAGAAGGAAAATGAGAGGGATGAGACTGACAATCTTGATTTTGAAGGTTCCTGGAGTAACTTTGGCTTTGAGTTATCTGTTTCCCCAGATAGCGTGATTAATGAGATTAATAGTGTTCATAAAGGGGGGCCATCTGCTATGTACAAATTTTTAGTGGAGAATTACAGTGATTCTAAGCCATTTGATTTGGGGCTTATGTGGAAGATCCCGGTAGCTTGGTCATGTCCTCAGGCACCATTACATGCTAATAGGTTCTTGATGGGAAGTGGGAATGAAAGGGGCACTATTGCTATCTCTTTAAAACCTATCAAACAGAGTGAGGGTTTCCAGACCCCTGATATCAACAACAGGGACAAGTGTAGCTTTCATGTTAATGTTTTCCAAGTTGTGCCGTGGTACGTTAAGGTATATTATCATACGCTGCAAATATTCGTTGATGGTAAACCTCAATCTGTACCAGATGTAGTGACGAAGATGCGTGTTTCACCTTCTGAAGACAAGGTGTCACCTGGGGTAATGGAATTGGCCCTCAAATTACCATGTGGTATCATGTCAGCTGCATTAACCTTAGACTTCGATAAGGTATGTATCTCTTTTGTACAAGATGACCTTTTTATGCAACACAATTACTTCATTAATTTCACGCAAGTGTATTTGAATAATTTGTTTGTAGGTTACTGTCCTTTGTTTAGTTCGGCTTTTTCCTTGTGTTGGATACTCTAAAAAAAGCAACAGTAGCACTCTATAAGGTTGAAAATGCAACCTTTTCGTTATAACATTCGACATTCAAGAGAAAATGTCAAGCAGGATAAGTTTTCTTTGATACATAGGTTATCCTTCGATCATTCTCTACAATTTAGGCTACTAGAATATTTCCAGTGGTTTCTTTTATTTGTTTGATCTACCACCAGAAGTATATTATGCAAGAATGCCTGCAAAGTGCAGACTGTGAAAAATGTTGTCTGGGGCATATTTTGAATTGTCTCACTGCGAATCCTCGTTCATATGTTTTTCATGTTCTTATTTGCCACGGTATATTGTTACAGGGTTTTTTGCACATTGATGAATATCCTCCAGATGCGAACCAGGGATTCGACATCCCATCGGCTGTTGTAAGCTTTCCTGACTTCCGAGCTAGTATGAATTTTCCTGAAGATGCCTCTTCTAACAAATCACCCCTACTGGTTAAAATGCAGGTATGAATTGCTGTGATATGTTGGTTTTTTGGGTGCCTTGTTTGTCCCTTTCGTTTAAATCACTGTCTGAACTTGTATGCAGGAGAGAAGTCCTGTCTTGTCATATACAGAAGTATTGCTTGTCCCTTTAACGACTCCTGATTTTAGCATGCCTTACAATGTCATCACTATTACATGCACCGTGTTTGCTTTATACTTCGGATCACTGCTCAATGTACTACGGAGGCGTATGGGCGAGGAAGAGAGACTTTTAAAAAGCAAAGGTACTCTTAAGTATTATTTGGTCTGGGCTTATACAAAAAATCTATATTTTGTATCTCTTTTTTCATTGGCGTCATGATTATAGATTATAGTGTTTTGGTTGGTTGTCTGATTTGCCCAAACATTTGTTAGACATGTTCATTCTGGATTTGGGCCCTTGCTACTTGGCAGCCTCACATTATTGCCCAAAATAAAAGACACTGTTCAATCTCCATGTAACATTGTATCCATTTCTGTGATGGAAGAAACACACTTTTGTATGAACAAAGCACATGCAGCTCGTGTATAAATCAATTCTTCGATTTTTCTTCTTTCCTCTGGGGAATAATCCTCTTTTCAATTTACTGTATTGCCCTTTCTCCGGTCCTTTCAGGATTAATTCATCAGTTTCTTTTGGGTTGTGAAAAAAAGAGAAGGAAAAGATCCAAAATGAAAAAAGAGATGAGAGATGGAGGGACCTGTGTGTTCACTAATAGCTCAGCCACACTTTGTGGTCGAAATTTATGGCTGGCTTTATCTTTTATGCAACTTTCTATAATTAGTAAAACAACAACCTTTAACGTTCACTCTAATTGGTCTGTTTGCAGCTGCCAAGAAAAATGAACAGTTTCCCATGCTTCTATCCAAGTTGTATGCCAAATTGAGAGGAAGACCATGGGAACCGCCACAATCATCAACATCCACGTCATCATCTTCTTCTTCATCATCCTTGCTAAGTTCAAAGCTATTAATTAAAGTTGTTTTAGTGGCTGCGGTGGCGGCTGGTTTGCAGTATTATTCTAGATGACCTCCAGAGCAAGTCCGAAAGGAACATTCCTCATTCAACATGTGGTAAACAGAATGAACATAAAGAAGATTTTCACTTGGTAAGAACATTTTTTAGGGGTTTGTATCCCGGTTTTTGTATTGCCTAGATCTACTAATCATCGCCATTTCTAAAATAGTTACCACTGTGGTAGGTGATAAATGGCAGTTATCTCATCTTGTTAGCTAATAGAAATCTTATCAGTAGTTGTGGAATTCTTATATGGTTTGTCTCACGTAACAGTTGTGCAAGTATTTCAATTCTTCTTAAGAAACGAAGGTTTTGTTCTTGGTTGGCTCTGATTTTTTTGAACTCAGTGTTGAATTTCTTGATTTTGAGATTACCTCACCCCAGTACGAGGCAGAGTGCATGACGTTACTATCTGTTAATTTGACTTTACAATAAGATGTTAAAAGTTACGACAAGCTACAATTGATGAGATAAAGCATACAATTGACGCATGCAAAATATGCTGTGACATTGGCCATTAGTGTTAACCTTCCATCATTAACCTATGAAACTCCCTAATTTGATCATTAGGCAGTTCCAGGCAAATGTTAAGCCCTCCCTCATCTGTTGGTCCTGGCAAAAGATACACCAAACCAGGTTTAAGCGACACTGGAGTGTTGCACTTGGATTTTCCCCAAACAAACTCATCTTCCTCTAACCCTAATCTCCACCATGCCACCAGAGAGAAGCTATCTTCCCTACAGGGTACCCCTTTGTTCACTTCCAACCAATCTATACTAGATCTCACATACTCATCATCCAATCTCTCCAGCCCTTCTTTCACTTTCTCCACAAGAACATAATCTTCTTCTTCCTTCAACTCCTTCATGCTCGCCCGAGCAAATCCAGGAATTAGGGCATTTCCAGAAAACCCGATCGGTGCTTGTGGTACCACCCTTTTCCTACAATCCACAGGAAACAACATTGTTGAAATCCTTTCGTCCTCCATTCCCGAAGCAACGCTCCTTGCCTTCCATATCTTTGCTGCCACGGCTTGGAAGGTGGTGCAATTTAACTTTTTTCCATCACTCATGGTGGCTTTCTTTATGTTGGCAATGCGGTGTGGTGGTAAATGGATCAGGTGAGTTCGATCGTAAATTGAAGATTGCACAAATGTGGCATTAGATTTGCATTGGATTGTTTTTGAGTACTCATGGTGAGGGTGATTGATTAGAGGGGGGTTTCGTGCTCTAAACATTGTCCGATCGGGATTTGGTATCAACATCATATCTTTACCCAGTGTTAGAGCAGCCATGTTAGCCTGGAATTCACGTACTGCTACTCCATCTAGGACACAATGGTTGTACCGAGAAGCAAATGCCACGCCTCTACATCCCAGTTGAGTCAACTGCCATTGTTAAGATGGCTATTAGTTTGTTCCATGGATTTTATGCTTCAAATGTGAACACGAAATTGAGTACAGTTTAGTATACGAGCTCAAAATGACCCCATACCTGGATGAACAACAGAGGCATGTCTGTTATTTCCATTTCTTCTTCATTCTCTTCATTTAAGAACCCAGTAAATTGTTTAAAATCTGGCTTTGGTGCCATAAGATCTCCAAGTTGGCTCAACGTGGTCTCAGTTTCAGCTGCAACAACCACCACACCCGCGCCATTGCAGTCGATCTCCAGTCGTTGGCCATCTCCTAGAGATGGTACTAGGCGCCCAGCAAAGAAATCATAGTGTACAAACAAACGCTCAAGGGCTCTGTTCAACTTTTCACAAGCTTCGACGAAATTTATTTGTGGAGGATCAAAGAAAGACACTGATTCTTGGTAGGCAATGAGGCCAAGATCAATGTTTGATAAGAAGATTTGCCTGCGTTTGGTGGGTTTCTCGGGTTGTATGACAGTTTTCTTGACTAACTTTAAATTCTCCATTGTTTTGATTGAATCTAACAAAGCTAACGAAATAGATTAAGCGAAACTCAGTACCAACATACCGCACCAAGTTGTCAAATAACTTACTTATATGTTCATTGAATTCCAACCTTGATGAGAAGTATGAATATGTTGGTGTTTTTGGTTAAATGAAGTGGCAGTTTCACAAATATAAATGAAACTAATGTTGTTGAATTAACTTTAATGATGCAGGCTTTCAAAACAGTTTCTTTTTAGTGTAGTTTAAAATAATTTCCAAATGAATATTTTCCAATGAAATTCTGTGTACTTCAAGATATATCTACTTTTACTAAATTTTTACTAAAAGTATCCTCTTTTTCCTCAACATCCTTTATGCCGTACCGCTTTTCCATCATCTCTTCTAAAACTAATTAGTGGTAGGAAATATTTCAATTAATTCTTTTACAACATTCGACGTTACACCCGCGAGTCTATTTTTAGAGCGGACGCAGAGAGTGACATTGTATAACCAAATTCATGGGGCACTCCGGGCCCAACACTATAGTTCTTACAAACAGAAAAATCAAAGGAAAAGGGAAATGCCATTGTCCGTCCCGGAGTGGAAAATGTTAGCTTGCGGCCTCCCTTCCCATCTCTTTGAACAAATAAACCTCCCTCCCCATATGTTCACAAAAAAAAAAAACCCATGTCCCTCGCTTTTTATCTGTCTTTCAGAGTAGTGGCCGCATATGACTATCGTAACTATCATCACACAAAAGCCAAACTAAAAAGCCCATTGACAGGAATAATCAAAATCAGTGAGAAAAACTGAAATTTGAAGCAGGCAACCGATTTTACTCCATTTAGAGGACAGCAACCAATTTGAAAAGAAAACGAAGTACCCTTCAAAATTGAGACTAAACTTCATACAAAACAACAAATATGATTCCCTTGATTATCATTTGCAACACATTCCCTCTGTTTGCTTTTCAGCAGCTAAATCAAATCCTCAGAAGTTGCAAACAGGGCTTCCATAAAGAAGGCTGGCATCGATCCCCTGCACAAATTTAAGAGTAGTGCTGGTTCTTGATATTGAAGACTCCAAACAACTCCGACACCTGCTATGATTTCTTCTGCATGCCTGGGGGAGAGCAACCAACAGTGATGGTGAAGAGGCTAATCGGCAGTACCACTCTGAAGATTTTGTATAAGAGCATGGACCACTTGTGTGGAGAGGGGAGAGACCATCTGTTTCAAGAGTACTAACATGCCACACTAATAAAGGTCTAAATTTTTGCCTTGCTCCTTCGGTTCAAGCAGCACAACTCTTCATTCATATTGGTTTTGCATGTACACGGCAACTGAATAACACTGCTGGACAGGAAGATTACAGTAGCAAGTTACCAACACTCTCTCTTTCTCTCTCTCTCTCTAAGTACAACATTATTTAACCTAGGAGAGAAAACAACCAGGTATAACAAAGCATAACTCAAATTCATCAAATTAAAGTTTTGTAATTCGCCCCCAAACTACTCACTGAAGCCACCTTCGCCAATACAACAGAATAATTAACCAAGAAAAGTTCTACGCAGAGGCATACCGGGTTGAAAAACACCTACTGACTTCAGCAATATTGAACTAAAACATTGAGACCCACATATGCAAAGGAACTTGGTCCACCCCGAAATGTCAGACTTTAGATTCCAATGCCAAAAGTATCTTCTTCCTTGGACCCTGAAAGAATCAAAATTGGGAAGGCGATGTTAAACTGGTGAGAGACATGTAAAGGAGAATGCATTTTGAAATTTTAAAAAGGAGCATTACTTGCCTCTTACTCAGTATAAATGATAATTCATACCCGAAAATCCATAAAAAAGAATAGCTTAAGATTTACACGGGTTCAACAAAAACCATACTCATTTAATCCGACTCAGTCAAATCAATCACAAAGGGTTGATTGGTAATGTCAGATTAACCATGAGAAGAGCACAAAGCAGGCCTCTTTAGTCTGTCGCCAATCCAACTAGGTTTTAGATGTTATAGACTTATTGTAAGAAAGTCAAACATGCCGTAATTAAAATGAACTGGACGCATGGGCAGTACTAACGGCTAAGAATAAAACTTTCAGCAGTCAATATCTTGCACTCCAGCATCATAGTTACTGAAAATGCTATTGTTTGTTCCCACGAATTACAAATGGTTGACAATTTGTCTTCTTGCTGCTTGTGTCCAGTTACATTACCTATTAACTACCATCTTCTAAACAGGAACATTCAAATTATAGAAATGACAGAAAAATCAAAGCAGCAATTCTATATCAAGAAGGGAAGTTCCTCAAGAGATTAACCAAGAAAAGCAATAAAAGTTTACCATTGGTATCCCTAAAGCCTTCAGATCCTCATCGGCCATGTGCACAAGCGCAGTCATATCAACCTGCACAAACAGCATGAAGAGTCAAACAGGAAAAGTAACTTCTGAAGGTAATGGTTGCAAGCAAAGAAACTACATAATGTTACAGTAAGAACAGAATGTGATGAGCACATACTTCCTCCGCTTGAAATGTAATTGAGTACTTTTCCAGACCAAGGGACTGCAGGAAACTATCAACTGATTCAGCCTGCACCAGAGATGTATCACTTAGACTGATGAAAATTTAACACATTATACAGAATACCAGTCCCATAATCGAATTCTAGATTTTAAATTTTAACGCTGCTCCCAGACATTAAGAAAATGACCTGAGTCCCAACCTCGGTCCATCTCAAAACTAAAGTCTTCAATACCAAAAGACCAAAAAAAATTCCCTCAGCAGGGGTGTGTGTGTGTGTGGGTGGGTGGGGGTGGTATGACTCAGTTTCATACCTAGAATAATCAAACTTTTCAGGGTGGGCAGTGAACATAGACATAATCTCACTGCTATGAAAATACAAAATAGCTAATCAATCATGACATGAAGTTTCAATGAGCAGAAATGAAGTAACTGCAAAAGGATTTACAACAAACATATGAACACTGAATAATTTTTATGCCCAAGAATTTCAACTAACGTTGGGTGTGTTTAGATTCCCTAATTGTGGATATATGTGTGTGAACATAGACGTATCTCACTGCTGTGAAAATACAAAATAGCTAATCAATCATGACGTGAAGTTTCAATGAGCAGAAATGAAGTGACTGCAGAAGGATTTACAACCAACATATGAACACTGAATATATTTTATGCCCAAGAATTTCATCTAACATTGGGTGAGTTTAGATTCCCTAATTGCGGATATATGTGTGTGTATTGCCGTAGCGATTACATTGGAGACATAATTTACATATCTACTTAATGAGCAGAAGATCAGTTCCTTCAATCTCTATTAACAGCACCTTGATTGGTTCTCAGAAAGTTTCTACAGGAACGTGATGACCAAGCCACACTCACCACCTGAGCATGAGAAAATCTCAAAAAAATAAAATAACTGATAGTGATTCTTCGACATGCTCGTACGAATAGTAATACAGGTCCATCATCCACCAATGAACTTTATTCTCTTACTGTTTTAAAGCCAAGGGAAGAAGCATAACAAGAAATGGAGAGTCGGTACCTTTTGCTGAGTCTTTTTCCTAGGGATTGAGCTGGCAACCTTTTTGGTCTCTGATTCATGGGCTTCAACAATGACGCTTTTCGTACTTCCCTCAAGTAGTGGCTTTGGTTTTGGATTTGCCTTTGTCTTTGGCTTCGGGGGATCAGACTTCACTGGCAGCGAGTACGTTAAACCAGATAGCTTTTCGCGAAGATCTCTAACAGCTGAAACAGATCCACTTCCACTGTGAATTGCTTGCAGGATGCTCTTCTTCTGGAGCTTAAACCGAAGATCTTTAGTATCAATTCTGCGATCTTTAAGCACCATTAATGTAACATCAAAACCGTTAAGAGTCATGTAGAAGCAACAATTTCTCTATCGACGTATCCAAAGCAGCAGTAACTGTTGAGTAGCTGAACTCAAATATCTAAACCAAACATACTTGAAACTTGAGGATCATCGTCCTTATAAAGATCATGCTCCCACCTGTCATCATCTTGCCTCTGTCTGCAAAACATACGTAGAATCAAATAACAAGTCCCACCCAATAAAAACAAGTAAAAAGCTCTTTATGCCTTAAGTGTATTGCACTCCACAATGTTACATAAGCAGAAGTACTGCTAAAAACTTTCTTAGTGCCAAATGTAACGAGCTAACCAATTGGAAACGACTACAGCCTTTACATCAAGTCTCAAATGAGAAACACAGCGCGCCTTCACACTTCACCGAATGGTTATTCAGGCAAGTCATTTAAATTCTTTGACGTATGAGCAAACCACACTAAGCTCTCTATCTCAATCAATTGGATCCATTACATATCACAAGACTTTACAACTCAATGCTAACGAAACTCCAGCGGTGTAGGCTAAGTAATAACCTAACCAAACCAAACCGAGCCTTAAGTCCCAATCACTTGGGGTCGGCTACATGAATCTTTTTCCTTCATTGAGCTCTGTCAAAAGCCACTTATTCAAACAAACCTATTATACTAATATCGTTGCGCACCATAGCATCTAACGTCAATTTAGGTCTACCTCTTCCCGTAGCATTGCTACCCAAAGCTGTCATATCCGCTCTCTTAACTACTGCGTCTCCAAGTCTACAGTAGACATGCCCAAACCATCTTAGCCTATTTTCCCTCAACTTCTCTTCTATGGGTGTTACAAGAACCATCTCACGAACCGTTTCATTTCTAACCCTATCTCTTCTAGTCTTACCACACATCCACGTCAACATTCTCATTTCCGCTATACTTATTTTGTTCACCTGTTGTTTCTTAATAAGCCAACATTCTGTCCCGTAAAGTATCGCTAGTCTGATTGCAGTTCCATAGAATTTTCCCTTCAATTTTATGGGTACCCTCTTGTCACACAATACACAAATAGCGTTCCTCCGCTTGAGCCACCCCACTTGGATCCTATGGGTCACATCATCATCAATCTCTCCATCTCTACTAATGATTGAACCTAAGTACCTAAAATGATCACTCTTAGGTATCTCCTGCTCTTAGATTATCACTCTTTCTTCGTACACACTGCTAGTACCACTAAACTTGCACATTATATACTCAGTTTTACTCCTACTTATTCGAAAACCCTTTGGCTCTAATGCTTCCCTCCAAATTTCTAATTTCGTATTAACACCTCTAGCGGTTTCATCTACGAGCATAATGTCATCTACAAACATCATACACCATGGAATATCTTCCTGAAATTGTCTAGTCAATTCGTCCAAAACTAAGGCAAAAAGGTATGGGCTCAAGACTGATCCTTAATGCAATCCTACGGTGATTGGAAATTCACTCGTTTTCCCTACTGGTGATCGAATGGTAGTGACGTCACCTTCATACATGTCTCTAATCACCTCGATATATCCTTCAGACACTCCCTTTCTCTCCAGAACCCACCATATGATGTCTTTAGGCACCATATCAGAGGCATTTTCTAAGTCTATAAAAATCATATGGAAATCCTTCTTCTTTGCTCTGTGTGTGTAGGCTAAGCAATACATATAGAAAATAAATGCAGAGAAGAAGACATACACACACAAAAAAAGAAAACATATGTGACTGTGAGTTTCAACAGAAAGAACAACTGTTGGCGATATGCCTTGAATTTGGGATGGTTGAAAAGATATTTTGACTTCCTAAAAGATTTGTTTCCTTTTTAGTTTAGACTTTGGGTGCAAGAAATGTTGTTTGGGCAATTTTGTTTGGGCAAGTATTGGTTTTAGGAAGGAGTCCGTGGCTATAAATAGTCCTATTTTCTTCATTAGGTTTTGGACTTCTTGAGTGAATCCCTTTGGAGATCTCATGTTGAAGATTAGATATTACGGTTTTGGTTTATGCTCTATTGGTTTCCACATAGGGTTTTAGTATCCTTATTGGGTTCCGTCAAAGATTTGTCCCTAGATATCTATAATTGGATGTTTCAACGAGAGTTACGGGTATAGCCAGTTCTGTGTGTTATCTCCCCATTTATAGTGGATCATCTTGCTATGCTCTTCTCCCGTGGGGTTCCCAGTTTGGGTAACCACGTAAATCTTGTGTTCTTGATTTCACTGGTTGTTTTGTTTAAACCCAATGAAGAACTGAAAACTAAGCCATAAACAGTGCCAACAACAAATCAAGGAAGCTGCTAGAGAGAGAGAGAGAGAGAGAGAGAACCTCTTGCCGGTAAATTGCCTCCGGCGACCGGAATCGTCTATGGTGCTTCCATTAAGACGGTCCTTGACAGACCTACCGGATTCAGTGTCCACACGATCAGCATACATCGTGCGCTAAGTTCGTCGATTACGGAATTGAACGGTCGGAACACTCTTTTGAAGTTGAAAACCTAACCCTTACAGCACTCTCTTTTACGAATAAACGGTTGCTCGATAGAGAGAGAAAGAGAGAGCCGATCAAAAAAACAGATTTAGAGAGACAGAGAGAGGAGCAAAAGTTCGATCTTTTTAAGATTTTCTGATTTCTGGAGGGACTGCCAAAGCCAAAGGGATCTTTTTATCGGGTTTAAAAGCGCAGATATTTGGACAGGGGGAGTGTGCTGTGCAGCTTCGCGTTGCACAGCGTGCTGCACGGTTTCTGGCGAGGCTTTTTCGGCATCGGTCCGACAATTAGAGACGTTGACCGCGTAGAGCTCGTCGAGGACACCAAAAATCAGCTTGATCAAATATCGTTAAGGGCCTCATCTGAACATATATAAATTGAAAAAAAAATGGATTTATTGGTTTTGATCCAGTGTTTCGTATCCATTAGGATTCATTTTTTTTCAAGTTATATATGTTCCGATGAGGCCCTTAACAATATTTGATCGAGCTGATTTTTGGTGTACATGTAAAACTCGACGAGCTCTACACGGTGAACGTCTCCGATCGTCGGACCGATGCCGGAAAAGCCTCGCCGGAAGCCGTGCAGCACGCTGTGCAGCACGAAGTTGCACAGCACACTCCCCCAGCCCCAGATATTTTGGGTAAAGGAAAGCTTCACCCGGTTATTTTAACATATTGCAGTTTCGACCCGTTTTCTTCCACGAGATCTTTATTGCGTTTCATTTTTCAGGACAGGCAAAAAAATTCCAATTTCTCAACGGGTAATCCAGTACTTGCGTTCGTTGAGCATGTACAATTTTTGGAGATAGATTTTGATGGCAGTTAACGAGAAGTATTTTCTGTACAATTTTTGGAGATAGATTTTTTTGGAGATAGATTTTGATGGCGGTTAGCGAGAAGTATTTTCTGTACAAATTTTGGAGATAGATTTTGATGGCGGTTAGCCGGTTACGGAGGAGAAGTATTTTTTCTTTACAAGGAAAATGACAAAAGGTCCAGTTTTATTTAAGATGTTTTTTTTTTCCCTTCATTATATTCCCTTTGCTGAACTCAGTTGCATCTTTGGGAAGTTCGCGTGCTTGTTGTCATTGCTGCAACCGTCGTCTTTGCCATAACGCTTCATTTGGAATCCACGACTAATGCTTGCGGACTAAAAACAGGAAGAGCTTTAACATTCAGTTACCTGGGAATTAAAATAGATGACACAAGGACACTGCAGAAAACTTGGCTGAGATAATAGAGTCTGCTTTCTTTTCCCATGTAATAACTGAGTCATAAATTCCATTCCCACTCCAGTTTTTGGGGGTTTTTTGATGTTCATGAATGTAAATTTCTTATATACACATCCGATTCCCGAAAATGTACAACTCAAAGCATAACAAAGAACTGCAAGAAACAACATCTAGTCACATATACCTCTCCATTTTGATGCTGTCTGCGCCAGTTTTGCAAAGGAATTACCGGTCAAACTAGTTTTTAAAGTGGTTTTAGTCAGCTCTCCAAATCAGGATCAGTCACATTTTGATCAGCTAACGAATTCTGACGTCACATTTTTCTCCCCATACAACTGTCTATTGAGTATTTCCACGACATTCTCCGGTGGGCATTGATCTGCAGGATCTTTAGGGGAGGTCTGACAGAAACACTCTGGCCAAGAATTCGTATAGAACGACTCGGGCGGGACCCTCTTGTGAGGCCCGCCAAACTCTGAGTTGAACATAACACGCCTGATAGCTTCCTCAAAACCGGAAGTCTTACCGTTTTCCCTGTCAATGAAGATCGGAGCTAGTGCTTTTCTGTTTGGTTGGATTGTGGTACGGAACCCGTAGTAGAGACGGTGGCCCATAAGGTTGTTGGCAAAGTTGCTTGGGCCGTCATAAGTTGGCACGAAAATATCCGAGAGGAGACAGACCATATAATCGACAGCAGAACCCACCAATCCTTGCTTGTTCCCCGTCAGTTCTTGCGTGGGGAGAACTGTATTGTGGTTTTCAAGCTGAGGGAATAGTGCTCTGAATGGCTTCATGAAACGATCTCCGCCAAATAGTTCCCCTGCTGCGAGGTATATTCTTGTGGAATTACCGAATCCCATGGCACGTAAGATTAGACCAACCTGTTAGAGGCAGTATTGTGAAGTTTCAATGACAAACTAGAATCATGTGTAGAACTCTAAACTAGCCAACCAAAAACTTTTTGAAACTCCCATCAAAAGCAAAGAGTAATATGGAAGTTTGCTGGTACGATGATAGAAATAAGCCATCCAAACTCAACATGCTTTCACAAATTTGCTTCTTCTACGAATCTGAACTTCAATAATCTTGCTTTGTTGTCAGTTTTCTGCTGTGTATGGATGGGTTTTTGAGATTTTTTGAGTTCGGTTTTTGGGGTAATGATTGGAGATAGGGGTAATGAATGAAAAGAGATAGAGAGAGAAATGAGAATAATGATTGGAGAGTGGAGAAAGAAATGAGAGTAATGATTGGAAGTAGGAGTATTGAGTGTTTTTTGAGTTTGAATTTTTTTTTCAAGTTCTCATCCAAACAAAGGCTTCAACATTGGAGTCAAAGGGAATTTGTAGCTATGATGATCGATTATATGCCGGACAATTTAGCTTGGCAGTGATCCTTAGATTGAATTCATAGAACTTCTAGTCTACAAATTAATATCAGATCATAAAAAGATCATTCCATTGGAAAATTGAACTTAAACTACAAAATATTTGCAGTTGCATCGTCTAATTTTCTGCAGCTCCTGTGCACAGAATGATATCTAGCTTATTAGTTTCATCATGTATGGGTTGCATACAGAAAAAATGAAAAATGGACCAACACAACAGGGATGAACATGGGAACCATACCTCTTCCGGAGTTAATGGGCATTTCCCGATGGCTCTTCTTTCACTATAAACAAGCTCCTTCTCTGCAAAATTTTCTCTGCGATACTTCTTCAATATGCTTTGCTCTTCGGGGGTAAATATATCAATGCACCTGTGAAATTTAGTAGGAACCCGAATTGTTCAGAAAGTATAAAATTCCTGAACAGGAATCCTCAAGAGGAACACACAAATAATCAAATCCTCTAGTCCCATTCAGGCACAAAAGTGACTGATGAACTAGTGTATGCCAAAAATACGAAAAGATGTGATGCATATTATGGTTTGGAAACTAGAGATGTTGTTACATACACAAGCCGTCCATTAGACTACAAATTCTATGAACATTTGTCGGAAGACAGCTTCAGACAAAAGAACCCATTGATTCACCGAAGAATTGAAGTTGAAGGAAATGAAAATGACCAGTCAATCCCATCCCAAAGCGCTGCAGGATTTTAAAGTCATTTTCCCCCTATGCATGCAAGCTGGTTCATGCCAAAGTCTTACATCGATCAATCGTTGTGTAAACATAACTATGTGAGTTTTGCAGACTGAATGGAAGAACCTCATTCACTATTGAAAAATAATTAACTCTATGATATCATTTATTGTGCACGAAAATGTATGTTCGACGCAAAGGAAGAGTGAATATTTATATTTGTAGAGGTAAAGCAAGTTGAAAGTCCAAATATCCCAAATTTTACTTTTCCATTGAAAAAGAAAAAGTATTCATAAAGCTATCCAATACTATTATACCCTTGTATGCTGGAGGATAGAGTCAAGGTGTGAACATACCCAGCAAATGCAAGCATATCCATCTCAAACCGAAGGTGTATTGCCATGAAGTGACCTTGGGCACGGAGCTGATTGATAATTGAGTTACTTAAGTGCATGATGTGGGGCTTAAACCTCAGGGCATGGTAATTAACTCTGCATCTCAACCGCTGATACTCATGATTGTCTATTTCTTCAGCTAAACGGTGTGAAAATGGAGTCAGATAAATGGCACCATGTTCCTTCATCTTCTCTAATGCAACTGTTGTGTACCAACTAATCGGAGCATCTCTTGGTGGCCTAACCTGGACAATCGTTTCAGCACATTTAAAAATCATCCAGGAAAGCTGCATCTAAGTTGTTTTATCTTTCAATCACAACAAATATTAAACCACAATGTCTAACCTGATAGGCTTTCATTTTCTTGGTGTTCCCATTTTTTTGAATTTCGGGAAGTTTTTCCACAATATGTACATCATACCTCAGTGACTTGATAAAATGTTCAACGTCATAGATACCTTGGAAGCCACTGTATGCAATAATGGAATCTAGTATCATTAGATAACATAATTGTCTTTTTTCTTTTTATTCGTAATCATGTATCATACATTGAAGAAACTAATAATAGACAGTTCGAATCATAATGTGAACCATTCCTGTCATTTTTAAACAGTGTGAAAGAGAGTGGAAGCAGACAATCAGAACAAGTACATGTTAAGGGAGAAATTTATAAGTGTAATACCATCTAAGGAGTCCTTGGTTATATCACAAAGAGATGTAGATTTTTATATCACCCAATAACGAAAAGTTGAAATCTAGAGAACATATAAAACTGCACACACATTAGTACCTGTCATCGTGCCAGAAGGAGTTTGCATCTAACTCCGGCAAAACAAGGGTAGCATTCATGATTCGTGCGGCTAGAACAGCATTACATATCTAGAACAACCAAAATAAATTGCATCATTTCCTCCTTTCAGTAAATCATAACAACTATTTCTACTACATCTACAAATGCAAGGATTTGGTTGCATTAGGTAACATGCCAACATGGCTTCATCATAATTCACCTATCGCGTTATGCTTTTATGGCATAATCAAGGCTACTATTGTGATTTCATACAACCAAATGTAAAGACTATTTTTCATCTCAACAGAGGACCCATGCGAAAGAAAGATTCAAGCTTTACACATATATTGTTCCAGAGAGACAGTGATTCATACCGCACTACGTTGCTGATTTAGACCACCATTACAACGAACACGTAAAAAACCATTGCTCCTAACTGGAGGTGCTGCCACAAATGAAAAATGCAAAATAGATTTTACAATGGGCAGCCAAAATTGATTAAGATTGAAAATCCAACAAGAACATGCCATGACAATAGCAAATTAAAATTGGCACCACGTACAAGGCCAGTTAGATCGTGGAGCAGACGATGGTCTCCACCCACCAGAAGCAGCAATGTCCCAAAATTCATCTACTCTGAAGTCCTATAAGACTTTAGAAAGGGTTAGCTTCACTTTAACAACTTGTGACAAAATGCAAAACACTGCAAAACTCTTGAAGAAGGCTGATAATGCATTCCAATGGCCCACAGCTTGTCCAATTGATTAAGAGATACCCAATGGAGATATAAAGTGAGTTTGGTTACTATTTCTGCTTTAAAAAGTTCGACCGCATCAAGCTTGAGAATTGTTAGAACTTAGAAGCAATTCAGCTTCTTTTGCAGCAAAAGGACTGAATTTCCTCTGAAATGATTGAAAATAACTCATAGTTTGCAATGTAATTACCATTATGGTGAATACTACCACCAATCCGGTTATAATTTTCCACATTTCTGTTCCAGTAACAACTGAGAGCCAATCTCTTCCTACTCCTTATCAAGGATGGACTGCCACCCCAACAATTTAAAAACATACGTTACTATGCTAGTATTTCTGCTAGTTATCACCAAACTATATAGGCTTGCCACTTCTAAGTTAGAACTTCGAAAACCCAGGTCATTATCTCCGACATTAAGGTGAACATTGCATTCAAGTGTAGGAATTGAACCGACAAAATCAAGAAAACTACTCTAATGGAACAAAATAGGATAAACCGACCTGCGGCCTATTGAGGGAGCTATTATTTCCTTGCAATGAGGCAAACAAGGACACAGTGCATATTAGTAGAAAGATCACTGCTACAGACAGACGTCCAAACAGCCCCTTAAACCCCACACTTAGTTGCTGCCGATTCCCATATCTCCTTCTCAATGCATCTCCAGCCCTGCCAATTTCAGAGAGAGAGAGAGAAACCAGTAGGTTCATAACTTATGTAGAAAGAGATTAAGAAGGGACGCGACGGAGTTGGTACCTCCTCATGGGGCAGAACAACAGTAACGACCACAAGACTGTTTCTGTTAATAACGAGATTCGTATGAAACCCTCAATTTAAAATCTAGTCCATTGAAGACGGAGGCTGTGTGTTTCTCTTTCGCCATCTCTCTCTCTCTCTCTCTCCCTCAATATGAGTTTGGATCTGGATGTGATGGGTTTTGGCACGCAGGAGGCAGGACATACATACTGTACATGCGTAGCATTTACTGCACTCCTACACAAGTGCTATTCTTTTTGGAGTGATTTCCGCGCATCCTAAATTGCTAATTTTGGCGTGAGAAAATCAACTCTTTCTTTTTCTTTCTTTTTTTCCTTTTTTTGTTTTCCGACTGTTCGAGTATCCGGTATCGAACCCATCCCAACAGCTGAGGGTCATTATCGGGTCGGGCCGTTAAGTTACTATCCAAGCACGTTCGCGGGCCGGACTGATCAGACTTTTTTTCGGGCCAGGCAGGCCAGCTACCTACCATAAATTGAAGCCCCACCTACAGGCTAGCCCAATTGACGGGTAGGCGGGCCAACGGGTGGGCTTAAATTTTCTTTGGCAGAAACTAAACCAAGGGAAAAAAGAAAGGGTTTTGTGAGATTTCGGGCTATTGGGCGGGTATCTGGGGCGGGCTTGTGGGTGGGCTTACAGGCTAGGCCTACAGGCTGGCCGAGTAAAAATTCATAAGCCCAAGTCCGTCCATTACAAACTACGGGCTGGGCTAGCCTATCCGTTTCACAGGCTGGGCTGGGTAAAAGCCCGAAGGGCCAGGCCGGCTACAGGTGAGTCATGAGCCTTCAAGCTAAATGATGACCTTTATCAATAGCACCTCATCTAATCACATTCTTCAGAGGGTACGAGTTTCACAAGAATTTTTTTTTTTCCAACCTAACTCCAAGAATCGAACCGCAGCGAATCAAGAAGCAAATAGATTATCCACCAACCAATCGGAGTAATCTTTCTTTTTTTTCTCGAAATCGGTCTAATCATTGGGCTTATTTTTTTCCCCTCTTCTCTTCAGGAAAAAGAACCCCAGTTTGGAGTCTGAAAAGCCCGCTTTTGACAAACATGGCTTATACCAAAGAAAGAAAATAATCAAATAACAATAAGAAAACAGCTTATTCTAATTTATCCCAAACAGTTATACTCTTCATTGCATTTAACAACAGGAATATTTTTTTAAAAAAAAGAAATAAAACCCCTCTCTCTCCCCTCCTAATATTTTGGCCATTACAATTTACAATGGACTAAAAGGGAAGTAAGTTCATTTTTTTACTTAACGATTTCATTACAGATGCTCAAACGAATTTTTTTCCATGTCAAAGTAAAACTACATAGGGCTTTAGACTCAATGTCATTCTTGTTTTGTTTAGCATTTTCCTTAATTATTACACATCCTAGTATGCTGTAAGAATGTCAGCTAGCTTCGCATTACTTTCCTTCCTCAGCTTCTTTGTTTGTGATTAATCTGAAGCAATCACCACTTCCATCGCGTTAAACCTCACAACCTCCTCCTATCGGCTTGACTTCCAGCAAATTTCTCCCGGAAAAAGTTGACATCTTCGTCTTTCTGTTCACCCATCAAACCCAAAAGCCATAAAAGTTAAGCTTCAGCATTTGGAAAGAGAGAAGGAAGAGAAGAACAAAGAGTGGGAGGAAACGCTAATTCCAACGATAAAGTCACGCGTACCAATTCTTTGAATAGAGGGTAAGGGGTACCGATGGTGTGACCAACAGGTAACATCTCCCAAGGTTTCGTTGCCTTCTCATAATCTCCATTTTCATCACAGAGTGAAACTGGTGCTTCCGGAGGCAAATTAAGCTGCTTTAGCACCTAGTAGGCATCAGAAGAATCGTCATGGTGGTACAATTGGGAGGAGTCGTAAGACACTAAGACCATCCGATATACAGTACTCAAGTATATATTTCCACCGAATTCATGAGTAGTGCCGGACTAATGCATACCTCAAGCGAGAATGATGGCATGAAAGGTTCCAACAAACATGCGAGTAGAGAAACTAGCCCGGCTGCAGTTCTAATCACTATAGAGCAGGAGGCTTTATCTTCCTTGTAAAGCTTCCAGAATTTACTGTCCTATGAAGCAAAGTTATAATTCGACCAAAAATGTCAGAACAGCCACATTAATCTAGGCTGTATTTGATCTTAAGTTTACAAAGGGACAGATAATGAAAGGGATCCCACTGCTAATCCAAGATCCAAACATGACCTTAACGAATCCTTACACCTTACTTGTAGATATGTGTTCCCCTCGCTAGAGATGCTCATCGCTATTTTCAGTCCTTGCTTTAGTTTAACCTGTAATACATCAGAAGCAATTTAGGAAAATATTTCCTTTCAAACATGTTTTGCGGAAAATTTAAGCTATTGGATGTCAGCTAAAAGAGAAACCTTCTCCATAGCCTCTACATATTGCTGCACATATGTACTGACTTTCTCAGACAATGTCTTTGTAAGGATATGTGTTTCTGCTCCAGGGGTATCAGGAATGACAGATCCATAACCTAGTCCTGCAGAGAGGAACTGTCAAAGAAATATCGAACAACGTAACTTAAGTGGAGGACAACGATCATTGGGTGGGTAGCCTCTTTCTATTGGATGTCAGCTTTTAGACGTGCAAAAATAGGAAAACTCTGCTACTAATCTCCGTAAACATTTTGAAGTCCTCTGTAAGCCGCTTAAGCAGTTCCTAGTTGAGATCTCTAAAACTTCATGAAGTGACTGTCCTTATCATCATTGTTGCCATCTTTAGTGTCGTGATTTCTATTCAAGGGGTTAAGTGTCTCAAATTATTAAAAGACAAAAGTATATCATGACTGACGGCCTTCCATACTCAAGAGATGTTCAAATAAGGCCATATTTGTTGAAGGCAAACGAAAAAAAAATCATACTTGCAATTCGCAACATACATAAAGTTCGTTCTATACCACATGAAAATTCCAGCACATAAACATGATTCCATTGTCAAAATCAAACTTGCAAAACTACATCTTGCCACGAGTAATTTAAATAGAGGCAGGAGACTGACCTGGAGGTTTAGCAATGAAACTCAGGACTCGATTTATAAAATTGCCCAAATTATTCAGCAGCTCGGTATTTAATTTCGCTTGCAAGTCCACCCAAGAAAACAACGTGTCTGATACCTAATTTAGATAAACTCACTAGAATTAGCAAGCAGAAAACAGCTGCGAGCCTGTAACTGGCCATCTGAGTAATAGTTAAATTTTCACCTCAGGCCTGTTGGTTAGCAAGTAATATCTCCACACTTCGGCTGGAATATTTGTATCCTTTGCGTCATTGCCAAAAACTCCTATCCCTTTAGTCTTGGAGAACTTTCCTGCATTGACAAGCAAATATCAACTTTATTTTTCCTTTTCATTTGAGTTGACAAGTTTTCGGATTCAAAAGAGAGTAATGAATGGAAATAAAATCCTGGAGAAAACCTTCCTTGAGACCTGGATGAATGGTAATATTAATGCAATTCAAATAGCTACTATGTACCTGTTTCATAATTCAAATACTCCGTCACGCTAATGCTCTTCATCAATGTCCAATTTTCTCCAGTGCCCAGAAGTGTAGAAGGAAACATGACCTGGAGTAGGTACATTAAGAAAGAAACTTAATTCCTGTTCTGAGCACAACTAGAGCAACATAAATAAAAAGTACAAAATGATCAATCCACCCACTTATGCTGTGGCACTTTTTTAGTTCAAGCAAATCAGCAAGCAGAACTGAGAGCAGGGATTGGATTTTGGCATTCTTATTCCTTAGTTGACACAACCACAACTACTTCGCGTTTACTCCAGGCACTTGATTAATGGTGTAGAGACATCATTAAATGCGACCATTTGCTTTCGAAGATGTGCAATCATATGAATTCAGAATTAAGGATCCAAGACCACTTTCCTGAACCTTACTGACACCTATTCAAATTTTAGGCCATTAGATTTTCGTTTGCATGTCTAAATTAACATATGTGGGAGCTAGACCCTTTGAGATGTGACCAGAAAGCAATGAAAGAATTGGTTTTAAAAAAAGACGAATCAGTGTTTCATTTCCACTCTCTTAGTGTGGTGCCTATGCAAATACAGTGTTTCATTTGCCGTTTTTAAGGTACCGTTTGCTACCTAGAATGGTTCAAAGACTTTTTTTAGGCCTCAAGTGAACTCCTAAGGGTTCATCTTAAGTCGTTTTTCACTTGTCACTCCTCTTAATTCCCTTTTCTGTAACAAACAAGTAACCGACAATAAGACATGCTGACCCTTTGTACACATCACCATTGAAACCAGTACATGGTAACAAACTACAAACTACAGTAAAGAGTATAAGGTTTAATCCTTCTAGGCATTAACAAAATACAGGGGAGAGAAATATTACAGTGTGGAATGGAACATTATCCTTGCCCATGAACTGATATAGCTCCACATTTTCAGGGTTCTTCCACCATTTCTCCCACTCAGGGGTATGGCACGAAGTAATAGACACATATCCAATCGGCGCATCAAACCAAACATAGAAAACCTACAAAGAACATGTGAAACAGTATATGATGCCACAAACCTAAATACTTACAAGATAAAAATCTTAGCCTACCTTATCCTTAAACTTTTCATGCGGAACAGGAACACCCCATTTAAGATCTCTAGTTATACAGCGGGCTTTCAGTCCATCTCTAAGCCATGCATATGTTGCTTGGATGGCATTCTGACTCCAAGATCCTACAACTGACATTTTGTTGATATACTCTTCCAACTTATCCTTAAGCAATGGGAGCTCTAGAAATAAGTGTTCTGTATCACGTATCTGTGGAGTTGCTTGACATACCTGCAGAGCATGTTTAAAGGAGAATGAATATAAGGAGGAAACTGAATGTCTTTAAGTTTCCTGCTGCACAAGGGAAAAATAGCTATAAACTTTGTTGAATCAAATTTCTGAAGAAATCATGAGGGGACAAGGATATGACATAACAAGTTATGTACCTTGCATCTAGGATCTATCAGTTCAGTTGGATTCAACAACTTCCCACATTTTTCACATTGGTCCCCACGTGCAGAGTCATAGTTACAGTCTACTGTAGGGCAGGTTCCCTCCAGAAGCCGATCAGCTAAGAAACGCTCACAAGCATCACAATATAGCTGAATAGGTTCAATGCGCAGTTAGAATCCAAAAGGCAAATTGCTCCCCAACTACTTTAAGAGGAGCTAGCCATAAAAGGGACATTTTACCATCACATAACGCGTATAACACCTACATAAAATGAATATACACCTGTTGCATCTTGTTTTCAGATAGCCACTTATTTTCTAGCAACTTCATGAAAATCGCTTGGCAAACTTCAGTTTGCTGGGGAGTTGAAGTTCGTCCAAATTCATCAAAACTGATATTGAACCAATCATAGACCTCTTTATGTAATGCATGGTATCTACAAAACCAGATGAGGAATTCAAATACAGTACAAATGCCGCTTTATCTACAAATCATTGGAGTTATTGAAGAATGATTAATTTAGTTTATATCAAGAAAGGATCGAGATTCACTATGCAAGAAAAAACAATCACTAGAAGAACAAAGGTAAAGTATATAGTGGTGTACGACGTAAAAGTCCAAAGTTAGACCAAGGTTTTCGAGAAAACCTCCTAGAAGACATTATATGGTAGATGGAACTTACTTGTCACAAATCTGCTGAGGAGTGCATTTCTCCTCCATGGCTTTTGCCTCTGTTGCTGTACCATACTCATCAGTCCCACATATGTACAAGACATTGTAGCCACGGAGGCGACAATACCGGGCAAATACGTCCGCACTTAAAACACCTGAAAAAAGAACATGTCAAATCAATACCAACCTATATAATTAAGAACTACAACAACAACAACAACATAACATAACCCATCTAGTCCCCAATCATTGGGGGTATGGGCGGGGGATGATAGGAGACAGACCTAACCTTTGGCAAAATATGCACAAAGTGGCTGCTCTCAGAATACCACTGAAACAAACAAGAAAGGAACTAAAGATTGTAAATAGACAAGAAAGGAACACACCAACTGAGCAATTCTCCAAAACACAGGAACGAGAGAATCACACTTAAAATAAATTTTGATCTTAGACTATCAAACAATAAGAACCAAATATGGACCGGTGGTGTCAAAATATGGAGCCGGAACAAAGAAGAAAAACAAGAAGGCGAAACAGGAAAATTTTTGAAAGTGGAAAAACAATGTAAGTAAAGAAACAACGAGAATTGCCATTTTGACTTTTGACAAAGTAACTAATATTATGGAAAAACCAACTGTTCACATAAGGAAGAAAGAAAGAAAGAAAGAAAATTGCACCAGAAAAGAAAGAAAGAAAGAAGGTCAGATTAACAAGCAAAAAGTTGGTTCCTGATAAATTAACTAACACCATTTGCATGCTTAGAAAATGGAGAATCATAAACAGTTCCATCCCAAGTAAATATATAAAATAATTGCACCTCCTCTGATTTCGACATCGATTTTGAAGTTTTAAGGAAAGAAAAAGGAAAACTGCGCATACTGATATTGAATGGATAATAAGTTTTTGGTGAATTCCAAGATTTTGACATCAGCTTCACAGCCCCTTTGGATTGTGGGAAAGATTTTGACATCATCAAGAAAAAAATTTTTGTACTTGTCAACTCCAACCCTTTTCTTCTCTTCTTTTCTTTTCTCACCAAAACCACTCAATCCGAAGGCTGCCAGAGTTATTTTCCCTTTTCTTTCTTGGCAACCAAAAAGGGTCTTGTTCAGGGTCAGGGGAAGCAAAAATTCTGATTGATGAAAATAAGAGAGAGAGAGAGAATATACAGCCGATGATGTTTCCGAGATGAGGGACGTTGTTGACGTAAGGCAGAGCGCTGGTGATGAGTATGTTTCTCTTTCCCGGAATTGGTAGCTTTGGAACTCTCTGATCTTCTCCTGAGGCTCGATCGCCCATGTTACTGGTTTTCTTTTCTCCTATTCTCCTACAGAGAGAGAGAGAGAGAGTTATGCGTCCGCCGGCGGGTGAAAAGAAGAGAAGTTGGAACAGAGACGGAGTTGTTCGGTTGAAGAGTAGGCGGCGGGCTCACTGGTACGTTATGAAGCCATGCGCCTCTTTTGAATAATGTCCCAAATGAGAATAAACTAGGGGCCACTATTTGCAGCCTCTATTTTCTCCCGCGGTCAGTTAAAAATTTTCAATTATACTCAACAGTTAGTTATCGAAATTGAGAAACATTTTCATCATTCAATTATCGAAATATAATATTTTTTCCAACAGCTATTTACCGAAAATGTATGTTCGATAGTTGTTTACCAAAAGTTGAATATATTTTCAACATGTAATTACCGAAATATAATCTTATTTTCAACAGCTATTTACCGAAATGTTATGTATGATTTTCAACAACCATTTACCGAAATGTAGTGGGCTGCGGGAGAAAATAGGGAGCTGCGAATAGTCGCCCCCATGAACTAAAATCACGGAGGAATCTTATTTACGGAGTAGCTCATCCCCTCCGTCAATAAAATATTCACAGGGAGGAGCTCAATCTCGGTCGTTTAAAAATTCTTTGAACGAATCGGATTAAAAACAAACTATTATTGGTAATAGATTACTACTTATTAATAAATTATTTTTAACAGATCGTCCAAAATACTTTTAGACTGTTGAGATTGAGCTCCGTAATAACTTATTCACGGAGCTTCATGAATAAGTTATTCTCGTCACAAATACCCAAAATTCTAGTATATGTTACCCTCTTCCGAACTTTTCGACGCGGTATTTTTGGTCTTTTCCGTCATCTCACATAATTTTTTTACAACTTTGGTATATATTCTTATACTTTTTTTTTATTGCTGTCATCATCGAAACAAATGACGTGGCATAAAAATTTGACCCAAATAAAAAATAAGAGAAAACAATTTAAAAAGACCGCCCCGAAGAAGTGTCAAAAATTTAGGCTGGAGGGGCCTTGAAAAAGTCTATTACACGTAGGGACACGTTCCTAAGTACCTATTTTTTGATCATCACTCCATGATCCCAATATCGATATTGCATTCCTGATTCATTTTTTTGGTGCTTTTAAGATGCAATTTTTTTTGGTACTTTTAGTGGGAGAATGGCAACTTCTATGCCTAATGGGAATCTTAGGCAAGAAGAACCTTATGCGTTATAAACAAGCGGAAAGGCATAAGCACTAATGTGGGGGAAAAGAAGGATGCTTTGTCACCAAATCAACCAGAGGAGAAGCTTTGCAGCTCACAGGAAAATTTTTCAGTGCCGAGCGGGTACCGCGTGGTGCCCGATTGCACATCCGAACCGTTCATTGGGTGTTTGAACGACTCGATTTAGAAAGAGAGAAAAAGGAGAGAGAAAGTGTTGGGTGAGAGGAGAGAGAGGGTTTCAATCCGAGCCGTCCAAAAGTGAATCGGACGGCTCAGATGCGCCGAGTGAGTGCCACGTCGGCAATACCCGCTCCGCACGGAAAAACTCCTCAGTGGACCCTGGAATTTTTCAGCTCATTGTTATGTGCCAAATTGAGCTTTACTTTCTGCAACAGAGAGCAAAGATGAGAATTTTTTAGGCAAGTGGCTAAAGAAGCCAAAACTCTCAAAAGCAACCAGAGAGTGGGTAGCCTTTGATATGGAGATTGATTTTTACGGTGTGTAAATCTGTGCGCAGGCTCTGGACCCCCTTTCCCCTCCCCTTTCTCCTCTAACCCACCTGACTCAACCACCGCTACATCCCCCACCAATCTCCGCCACCACGACCTCCTCTGTCCTCCCCCTTCCTCCACCCCTTCACTACCCTCCTCCACCACCACCCAGCACGGTGCAGACCAACTGTAATTAACAGAGAAACTCCGACAATTTTGGCAAGAGTTTACACTAGTGTCGTCTCCTACAACCAAACATAAGTTGTGCAAAGAACATGCCTTAACCAACTAAAAAAAGGAGGAGAACCAAGTCAAAATCAACCTTCGCATTTTTTCTTCAGAGGTGAAATCTAGTAAAAACAGAAGCAAATCTCACCAGCAAAAGAGATGCATAAGGTCAGCCAGTCTTTTACGAATCGACAAATTGATAAAAACTAACAGGATAAACTACACATCGGTAGGGGTAAATATTGCCCCATTTCAGGTCTAACTGAAAGTCACTGCAATTCAAAAACTTAGTGCAAATTGAAGCACCCAAAAGTAGTTATGAATGCATCAATACAATAAGTTGATGAGACATGGTACAGACATAATGCTAGTGCCTCGAGATGATACTTTCATAGGTGTCTCATTACCCTGAACTGTGATAAAACTACAACAGAATTGCTTCTTGAAGCAGACTACTTGGTGTCACATACACTTGTGGAACCACTAAGCGAACGGTGAATTCAACAAGAGAAGTCCTTTCCTATCAGGTTAAACTAAAATTCCAACTTCTTAACAAATCATAAGGAAATTAATTCTCTATTAGGGAGCACTCGCATACAACTATGGCTCGAAGCTCCATGTCACCCTTCCCAAGAGGCATTTTACATCATCGACAACCTAATCGGATTGGTTGCCAAAAACACCACTTAGTCGCAGGCCAAAAGCAAATATGAATAGATATACACTAATCGACAGAAATGTTTCAGTATTTCAATCTGAGGCACCAAAGCTAGTACACTGCACTTACAACAGAATAAGCATAGATGAAATTGGTAAAGCACAAAGCTTGAGGCAGATAAAAAGCACTCCTCCTATTTCCTCACAGTCAAAGTTGCGCAGAGAAAAGAACTCCTACTCATTTCCTCAGATTCAAAGTTGCATTCATAAGATTTCGTCCAACCTTGGTAGCCATCCGTAACACTTCACATCTAACCCGTGTACTTAATCACGTACATCACCAAGGAATTGCTCTATGTGGACGATCAGAAACTTAGATCCGGTTTCTTAACAGTAAAACTTGCAAAACCAAACCCCTCATCCCCAAGCTCCTCTTTTGACAACTCCGATTGGCTCCAATGAAACTTCCCTGACATAGAGCTCAACTGCTCTCTTTATGTTCTGAGCTAGAGTATAATTTTAAACGGTAACCTCCTCAGTTCCTCCCAATAAAAATCACATTCGGCAGATTTCATCTTACCTTGGTACGCATCCAACACTTCAGGAATCTCATCCTTGTACTCAATCACATACCTCTGCAAGAAATCGTTCTCACTAGAGCTCAAAACTGGGTACAACTTCACATTGTGATGAATCCTCTTTCTTGACAACAAAATTTGCACAACCAAACACCTTGGGAAGATCCTCTTCTCCAAACTATAACAAAGTACTTCAGCCCTCCTTGACAACTGTGATGGGCTCCAATTAAACTTGTTGAAGTAGAACTCCACCGTGCTTCTTATCAACCTGTCTGACCTGGATATCAAAGAGGGGTTTACCTTGAACATTTTAAGGAAATCCTCATCGGAAAACCCCAAGGTTTTGTATAACACAAGTTTCCCCTCCCAAGTCGTTCCATTGCAGAATAACAATGCACGTACAGCAGATTTAAATGCTGATGACAAAGGGTCGAAACCCATCTCCATTACAGTGGACACAACCTCACTAAACCTGCATGGTTTTGTACATGTTATTACACGGCCAATTATCGTGTTAGCCAACATAGTTGAAATCTGGGATTGGGGGATGCCAAGATTCTGCAATGTTGACAGATTAGGCACCAAATATTTCAAGGTGCTCGAAAGAATAAATGGGTACTTTTTTATTACAACAACAGCATTATGTTGACAACCCAAGGAAGTTACCAGAAAATCAACTAACGGGACAAGGTTGTTCTTTAAGCTTCGCGTAAATAATTGAGGGCTGGTGGTGACCACACCTAGGAATTCAGTTTCGGATAAGCCAACCGTACGAAGGAAATCAATCTTGGGCTTGAGGTTTTCCTGAGCCTTGCAGAAGAGAATCCTGGGGTATTTGGTAACTATAGTTTCGACTTGGGTTCGGGAAAAACCACAGCTTCTCAGAAGGTTTAGGACTGCATTGGGGTTCTCTGAGGACTTGCATAGAACAAGAAACTGGTTGGATAACCCACAAGAAGCTATTATATCTTCAACTGTGAAAGAAACCATATCGTTACAAATACTGCTGCTGCTGCTGCTACCACAACTTAAATTAGATACGCATTGCAGCCTCCGAAACGATGAGGAAACAATTCGATTTGACGAAACTAATGAATCTATCTTGATTTGGGTAAGCGATTTCGGTTTGCAAAGTGAAAGAAACGTTGCGTTAGGAATCATTGCACCAGAAAGACGAAGAAAAGGGGGTGAGAAATAAGAGGACATAGATGATACATCCATGACTTGCAGATTTTGTTTTAGTTTTCTGTTGGGTAGATAGTGAATCGTGCGAGTAGGGGATCGAAATAGAGCGAAAAAATGAGTACCCAATTTCACCCACCTATAATCGGCAGCAGAGAGGTAGAAGACGAGCGGAATCTCCGATGAAAATCGCAACCTTTACCTTTAGTGGTGAAGAAAGGGGGGGTGATACTGGAGTTCCAGACCTTGTTCGGAACCCACGCCATTCTAGCCTCTAAAATCCTCTTCTTTTTTTATTTCATGGAATGGGAAATCCTCTGGTGGAGGAGTGGTCGCAGTGCGTAATCCGAACCGTCCGTTTGCCCCTCGACGACGTCGGATAAATGCAGGCCACGCCGGGATTAGGCCAAAATACATTTTTTTCCCCCATTCCGGTGTGTGTAAATTTATAATCTTGTCCTTTAAAGTCTTTGGTACGGAGTTCTTTTGGGTTTTTTCTGACTGTGATCGGGCTTGCTTATGCATATCTTGACACCTGGACTAACTCCTTTTTGGTCCGGTCAAAAGATAGGTCTTTCGCATCGAGACTAGAGGATTCACGTGAAATTACTTTCTTGCATATTAACCCCAAGAATCGAACTCTAATTAATTGTGTGGGTACGACCCCACCAATAAACTAGACTAATCTCAATTTTCGTTTTTTATTAAATTTTATGAACTTGTTCCGATTTTAATTCCGTTCCGGTGGACAATCTTCAAATTAGTACCGGACCGAATGTCGATTTATGGGAAATTTGAGAGTCTAAAGTCCAATGAATGAATGAGAGGGAAAAAAGAGAGCTTGCTTTACTTCAAAAATTCCTCTATATTTTGCCACATCTTACGAAACTTGGAGGGTTTTTTTCCCTGTATATAATACTGTACACACACGTGGTCACCTTAAAAAGAAAAAAAGAAAAAAAAGGGAAGCTCTCTATTTAGCTCTTTCTATATGGAATTTTCTCTATCTTTCATTATTTTTCACTTTTAACAAAATGTAGAATATATACTTTATTTATTTGAAAAAGAAACTAAGTTCGATCAATAACGTAAGAGTTTTTTTTAAAAACATCCCTCCAACTATCCACCAGATTTTTACTTAGTCCTCAAACTATCAAAATGTTTTATTTAGTCCTCCAACTATCGGCTTGCATTTTATTTAGTCCTTCCGTTAAGTTTTCGTTAAGTTTCAAACGGGGACACAGTAGGACGGCAGTTTTGTTAAAAAAAAAAAAAAAGTTTCCAACCAGATTTGCAATCCTATGGAGTAGAAACGTGATTATGAGAGCCTTAGAGACAAAATTTGATTATGTCCCTTTAGAATAATATGATCAGAATAATAAGATCTTCACACCTATTCAAACGGATTAAAATTTGAGCACTTAATTTTTTAACTATATTTTTTAATATATAAACCGTCTCAAAAAATTAAGTGCTCAAATTTTAATTCGTTTAGATGGGTGTGAAGATCTTATTATTTTGATCATATTATTCTAAAGAGACACAATCAAATTTTGTCTTTAAGACTCTCATAATCACGTTTCTACTCCATAGGATTGCAAATTGGTGGTTATAAACTTTTTTTTTTAACAAAACGTTCTTTCGAGTTTTTTTTTGAAAACATCCCTCCAACTATCCACCAGATTTTTACTTAGTTCTCAAACTATCAAAATGTTTTATTTAGTTCTCCAACTATTGGCTTGCATTCTATTTAGTCCTTCCGTTAAGTTTCAAACGGACAAAGTAGGACAGCAACGTTTTGTTAAAAAAAAAAAAATTTCTAACCACCAATTTGCAATCCTATGGAGTAGAAACGTGATTATGAGAGCCTTAGAGACAAAATTTGATTGTGTCTCTTTAGAATAATATGATCAAAATAATAAGATCTTCACACCCATCCAAACGAATTAAAATTTGAGCACTTAATTTTTTGAGACGGTTTATATATTAAAAAATATAGTTAAAAAATCAAGTTCTCAAATTTTAATCCGTTTGAATATGTGTGAAGATCTTATTATCCTGATCATATTATTCTAAAGGGACATAATTAAATTTTGTCTCTAAGGCTCTCATAATCACGTTTCTACTCCATAGGATTGCAAATTAGTGGTTGGAAACGTTTTTTTTTTTTAACAAAACTGCCGTCCTACTGTGTCCCCGTTTGAAACTTAACGGAAATTTAACGGAAGGACTAAATAGAATGCAAGCCGATAGTTGGAGGACTAAATAAAACATTTTGATAGTTTGAGGACTAAGTAAAAATCTGGTGGATAGTTGGAGGGATGTTTTTAAAAGAAACTCATAACGTAATAAACCAAACTTACAATATAGTAGTACTTTATTTTGAATTACACCGATCTTTCTTTCTTTCTTTCTTTCTTTTTGTTGGTTTGAATTTTTTAACTTTTTGCGAGAAAAGAGAGTAAATACAAGAAACATACATAGTGACTCGTTGATGCACAGGACAATATAGGGGGGATACAGCTGATTATTTTTGTTGCTGTAGAATCATCTTTGAATTCTCTGGTTCAAATGCTTCAAGTTTCTCAGGTATTTCGTCTATTACTTTCAAAGGTAATCCTGGTTTACTCTTTAGTTGAGGGAGTCTGGGAGAGAGGAAGAGATAAATATCCAATACAATGTACCTGTGCAAGCACAATCTTTTCACAGGAAGTTTCACAAAATTCATAACATGACCTATGGCTTCATCTGCGCACACAACAAGAACACCAAAACGCATCCGGAGCACCGTGGAGCCTTCTGAGTGTGGAGCCTTCCGAGCCACAGATAAAAAAGCCAAGTGATCTTGTACCCCAGAAGTCATTTGTCTAGACAAAAAGTTATGAACTGAAGAGATGACGGCTCAAGCAACATTACCGCAAGACTTGCCTCTTTAAACTTTAAAACCATGATTCATAATTGATCCGTACATACTAAGATGAACGGATTTCTGTTGTGAAGTGTGTGACAACAGGAAACACGAAAGAGAAAAAGGTCCGAATCTAGTCCACAACCTCAATCAAGATCAACGGAAATCTAAAGTCAGGTTCAAATGATTACACAAAGCCAAACCTGGCTAAATTTCTAGATGAGAATATTACAAAATTCCCAACATTGGGCAATCACCGTCCAAAACTCCAACTTCTTCCTCCGATGGAAGGGCGGAAGCATGATGATTTCCTCGGCCATTGGGTGCTGTTAGATCAATGTCAACCCCAATCGAAACTATTTCATCATGACTCAGAATCCTTGGGATTAACTCTCCAAAACTTGAAATATTTTTGCAAACACTCAAGTCCGATATCCAAAAGCTTGGGTCTGAAGATTTTGGTTGTCTTCTAAGAGACGGTCATATTCAAGAAGCAGATCAGCAGATTGTTTCTGGAGGGCAGCCACATGAGATTCAGCTGTTTCAACCCGTTTGTCCTTCTCTTCAGATTCCAACTTAAGTTTGTTCATATTTTCTTTCAGATATGAGACTTCTTTCTGCAGGAGCTTCATTTCATTGGTAGCTTTCTCTTCCTTTTCTTTAAGCTGCATCTTTTCTTTCGTGAGCCTTTCAATTTCCTCTTTCGAAGCTCCAATGGTACCTCTTATCCCCATTAATTTCTTAAGGTAATGATGCATACGGTCAATTAAGAACCCAAGAAACAGACAGAACCCTGCAAAATAAACCTTATGGCTTCAGGAGAGAAATTTAACTCTGAATAGATTATTGACGAAAATTCATGCTCATAGGGATGGATAACAGTTTCAACCAAAACACGGTGTCTCCAACTCAGCAGTGATATAAATGAAATTAAGAAGGCTAACAAATATTGCAGCAACTCAAACAGTCAGTGAATTTGAGTCCAACAGCAGATGACACCATAGTGCTCTCATCATCAGGTACCAGCTGGATACAACTTAATGGAAGAGCAAAGTCCACTTTGACCCTCTGTGGCTATCGTCATGTGCGGATACCCCCCTCATGGTTCAAAACTAAGCATATAACCAACTTGTGGTTTTGAAAATGTGCAGATAGACTCTCAGCCGTCATGTTTTCCATCCATATTAACGGGCACAGTATTAAAAGACCGATATACCCTCATCATGTCCATTAATTCTTCTCTCTTTTTTTTAAATCTAATCACTCCATCCCTTACACCAAAAATTAAATTCCAAACCGTTGATATTGTAAATTTTGACGAGTACTACATCTATGCCAAAATTCAAGTCAATCAAAAAATGAAAAGCCCATGGTCGAATTGATTTTGTTATGAAATTAAAATTTCAAATTTGAATTTACTAAAAATTAGATCACTGGGTTATTGATACCTGATCGAGATGATTTTTTACAGAGATACTTTATTCTTTATTAAATACATTATGAACGACTCAGATTATATTCTAGAGGCGTGTGAGATACACCTCCGTTAATATGGATGGAAAACATGACGGCAGGGGCCAGGGAGTCTATCCGCACATTTTTAAAACCACAGGTAGGTTATGTGCTCAGTTTTGAACCATGAGGGGGGTATCCGCACATGGCGATAACCACAGGGGGTGAAAATGGACTTTGCTCTTAGTGGAACTAGGCAATTTGGCACAACGAAGATTCAGCATCCACCGGGGCATAGAAGGGCTTACTAAAAGGTAGTGCAAAAAATGTGACTCATCTTTTCATACAGAGCATTCATGTGCATGCTGATAACCATATGAAATCTGTTTAGCTCCAAAATGGGTGAGAACCAAAGTGATTTACAGATACCGAGGGGCTCTAGGGCATAGAAGCTGATTGTAATAAACCAGAATCATAATATAGCTTAATTGTCAGCTTTTTTCAGTTTATTTAAGTTGCTTTTGGCCACACTAGCTGGACCTGTTCTACAGGGGGTAATGATTTGAAACAAAAAGAAGATAAAACTGCACTTCTAAGTCTAACACAGGAAAATAGCTTGCATTCTGTGTTCAGCAAATTAACTGGCTATCTAGAGGTTCCAACTATGAAGCTGGAATCTGCGAACCGAGAACTAGTAACATCAGCAAGCTCCAGCTCATGTGACAAAGTACATGAAGAGGCTGACGGGTTCTTGGACGATTATTTGATATGCGGCTCCAAGAACAGTTGAGTAAAATTCTCTGAAGACAGCTTTTGACACCCAATATAAGGATGGGCAGACCTTTGGCTATCCATGAACTCTAGGCATCAGAATCATAGCAGAACTAGAGAATGCAAAACTGGGGGTCATATAGTTACTCACTTACAGAAGCCAAGTTTAGGACAAGCACTTGGAGTGCCTTTGTCTGATATAATATGTACAGCACTACAGCTTAAAGACTCCACCAAGGAAACACAATTACTAAGCCCTTAAGCTGCATATCACATACTCTTCCAAAGGAACCACCTAAAGTCCTCATCTTTAGAGGTGATATGTGCCCTAAGTGAACCCCCTTCCTTTGAGTTGACCCAAGAGAAATGTGGAATCACATTATCCTCTAATTACAAAGGCCACACCTAACACTGATTAATGCAACAAAAAATGTTTCCCCACAGGCCTTTTAACTGAACATACGACGTCATCGAGTGATAAAAAACTGCTACTTACCAGCTAGCAAGTTTCTTATGAGTTATGAACAAGCAAAACCATAGGCTGAACTTTCTTATGAACAAGCCAAACCATCAGCTGAAGTGCATAACTTGCACCCATTCATATGATAGTATCCCTGACATTAACTTTGACAATTGTGTGAAAGCACAAATTTACACTAGAGCCCCTTAGATTGGCCAGATTAGACATGAGATCAGATTAAGAATACGCGAAGACCGCATTTCTGGCATCAGGATGCAACAACTAGTGGAGAGATTAATAATTCATCGGGAATACAATACCAAAGGAATTTGATGTTAGTAATCCCCTTGCTAACCCACCATTAGTCCATTCGTCCTATTGAACTGCACATCCACACTATTAGTCCGACCAATGAAATATGGCCATGGTTAAGAAGCTTTATCTCATAAAATTATACGTAGCTCTACAACTACAGGCTACCAGCCTACCAGTGCATTAACTTAGAAAGCGCAATCACAGAATCAACAAGTGAACAAAAATATATACCGAATTCAAAAGAACAAAAGAAGAAAATAAGAGCACCAAAATCAAGAAGACTAGGATCATACCCATGAGAGAAGCCTCCAGTAAATGGGTCCTCCAGAGAACCTGATCCATGGGCGTCATAGTACCAATCTTAGCACCCTTGTTCTGAATCTTGACAATACTAAAGAAGTTTGACAACAGGATCACAGACATAGTACCAGCAATTGTTTTGACGGTGGCCGGACCCTTTCCCACCTTCACCTGATCCAAACCCTTTATCACCAGCTCCCTCAGAGGCCCAATCTTCACCAGTAGAAGGAATGCCACCACACCCTCAGCAAATACAACCAAGAACAACAGAGGAATCATATTTAAATCAGCAAAAAGTATACCACCACTTTTCCCGCTGTAAACAATCCCTAGTCTAATCGGTAACAATGATGGAAACCCACTTCCAAAATCAGATTTCTTCTACCCAATATGAAGATTCAATAACATAGATCCGAAGGTTTAGCCATTGCTAGAAAGAAAGAAGCCCCTCTGCAGAAACCCATTTCACTTTTACTGGGAAAAGTACAGAACCCACCTGAAGAAACCAGGATTTTATATGAAAGCCACAGAACCAAAACTTTTACCGTGAACAGAAATAATTGAACTTTCCACAATCTCCTATTCAATAATTAGATCTTGCAGAAAACCCACCTCCAGCAACCGCTAAAAAACCTAGTTCAGTAAAATGCGTCTGAGTATTCGAGAAGAGACCGAAGTTTAGAAGACTTAAAACCACAGATCTGTAGGTTTAGCCATTAATAGACCACCTTGTGAGTTCTTTTTAATTGTGTTTGTAAAAAAGGTGGGTTTTTTCCTTTGGGATTAGTGGGATGCAAATGGAGAAGGGTTTTTGCCTAACTGTCTACAGGCCAAAAGGGATTTGGCAATGGCCAATCCTTGGCTGTTAACATAATAGAGTACTGCAGATGGCTGAGTCAAAAGTAGAGAACGTGAAATGGGAAGTGAAAGAAAAAGTAGGATCGGAGGCGTGAATCAAGGACAAGAGAGTGAAGAGCAAATGGTTGAATCCAAGTGTTGGAACATAAACGGGTTTGGTAGTGGGGCGGATGATTGTGTTTGAGAGAGTTTTGTTTGGGTGTTACTCGCTGTTGCACAAGCCTGTGGATAGTACTGGGTTTGGCTTTAACAAGCTCAAACAAATTTTTTAACTCGTATAGTTGATGAATCGAGTTCGAGCTATCGCTAGTTTAACTTGTATGTATGAGCTCGGCTCATCTTTAAAGGCTCGTTTAGTACTTACAACTGGTTCAATGTCCTAAAATACTAGTGGAGCTTCACTCCGAACATTTAGGATCCATTTGAGCTCACTAAATTTTAAAACAAGACGAGTATGAACACGCTAAAGCTTGGCTCAACTTATCTAGTTAGCACCCCTAATTCATTCCAGTATTCTCATTCTCTAAAATATTTAAGTAGATGGACACATGTACATTCTCGAGAATAAATTTTATTTATCACCAGTGTAAAATTTCATTTTTTTACCACTGCCTATTATGAGTCCCAGCGAGTGTCTATTGTTGTGATCTGAACCATTCATATTTCAAGACCCGCAATATAGTATTGCCATGCAAAAAATCAAATTGATCGGAAGTTAATAGACATATCAAAATTTGAATTTTGGTTTATAAAATAAACGATATGATTTCTGGCAATAATAATAAAGATAAACAATCCATTTTACAAAGCAAAATTTAATTTTTGATACTCTTATCGATGTTCGATCAAATTTATTTTTTGCGTATCTATGTGGGGTTTATAAGATGAACGATTCGGATCAACGATAAACACACGATAAAACCGAAAAAAGTGGCGGTGGAAAAATGGAATTTTCCACCACCAGTGGGAAAAAAAATTAATCTCTACATTCTCTCGGAATCTCTCATTTAAGAAAACAGCTGTCAAAATTAAAAAATATATAAATCTCCTTATCGTTCTCCAACCTTTACATCTTAAAAAATACTAACAATTGCAAATAACATTATCCATAACAGTTATATGAAAATTAAAAATTGTGGATCATAGATCTTTCTATCTTGGGGGTTAGCCGAACTTATTTTAGTTAGCGGGATAGAGCGTCAGTGAAATCCATATTTTGTTATAACATGAGATGATGAGAAAGAAAGAGGAGAGAGGGTGTTCGGCTAACGAATAGAGAGGGTGTTCAGATTTGGCGTACATATTTTGGGGTTAGGCATACTTATTTTAGTTAGTGGAGAGCTTTGGTGAAATTCACCTTTTGTTATAGTAGTGAGATGATGAGAGAGAAAGATAAGAGAGGGGGTTCGGCTAACGAGAAGAAAGAATGTTCAGATTTGGATCATCCAAAACATGTTTGGACGGCCCGTCTCATACTCCAGTTGCACCCAAAAACTTTTCTCTGAGATGATGCATGGGAAGAGAAACTGAAACTCTCACAAATCGGGTTGGGCATGGACTCTACAGTTGGGTTACAATTATACAACTACACACAAACACACCCCCATTTGTAAGTGAGTGTGTGTGTAAGAGTTATCATTGTTTGGGCTAATTCGTAATAAAATACTCCATTCGTCAGGATTTAATTGTTCCTAGTTCTATTCTAACCAGTTAAAAAATGGATTATATCTTTGAATCTGTAATGAATTTCATATCGAATATGGATTTTATTTGATAGATATCGATTAGTTCTATAATACAATATCTTCAAAATCACGTAAAACATTATAAATTGAAATATATAATTTATTGAAAAATGACATAAACTCCAAAAAAAAACTATTAAATCCGGACGGAGGGAGTATCAAATCAATAAAGAGGGAAAATTTCAAAATGGCACCTAAACTTTGCACCAAATATCACAGAAATACCTGAACTTAAGTTTATTTTAATTAAACACCTGTACTAACAAAATTTTCAAATTTAGACACCTGAACTTAAATTTATTTCAATTAAACACATGTACTAGCAAAATCCCTAAATTTAGACCCCTGCCGTTATACTCCGTCCCAAAAATTGCTAACATGGCGCGTATCTCCAACCTGTTTAAGTTGCTCCATTGCACATGTTTCCAATAGAGGACGATGCACCCAAGCGAAACCCATCATTAGAAGTCTGTCAAGCAGAAAAAAGAACTGGGTTTGGGCAAAAAAACATGGTTTGAAGGGAAAATGACCTTAACCTAATTGATTTCCCTCTATTTCTCTCTCCAGAAGTCTGTCTATTGTTCCACCATCTCCCTCACTTCAACCCTAGACCTGAAGTCTGCCTATGGGTTTCGCTTGGGTGCATCTTCCCTAGGGCTGTAAACGAACCGAATCGAGCCGAACCCTGTTAAGTTTCGCTTGGGTTCGTTAAGGTATAAGTTCGGCTCGAGTTCAATTCGAGCCTAAACAACTTGGCTTGAGTTTGGCTCGTTAAAATTTTTCAAAGCTCAGGTTCGGCTCGGTTGGGTTCGTTAAGGTACTAGTCTGGCTCGAGTTTGGCTAGGGTTCGGCTCGGTTGGGTTCGTTAAGGTACTAATCCGACTCAAGTTCGGCTCGGATTTGGCTCGGTTGGATTCGTTAAGGTACTAATCTGGCTCAAATTCGATTCGAACTTGAACATCTTGACTCGAGTTTGACTCGTTAAACACAAATGAATCGAGCCAAGCTAAATCTAAGCTCAAATTGAGCTCGTCAAGACTCAGGTTTGATTCGGCTCAGCTCATTAAACTCAAGCAAACCCATACTCTCTCATTGATTGTATAGAATTTGGGAGAAAAATAAGTATTGAATTATATATACAACCTTAAAAATTTTTATATTTACAAATAGATCTCTATTGAATTATTAATTAAATTTAAGTATAGGTTTGCAAACCTGACCGAGCCGAATACCGTTAGGCTCAGGTTCAGCTCATTTACGGAACGAGCCAAGAATTGAGGTTCAGGTTTAGTTCGTTTAGCAACCGAATCGAACTCGAACAAGCTCTTACCGAACCGAGCCTCGAATAGTTCGCAAAGGATTCAGTTCATTTACAACCCTAATTCGTCCCTTATTGGAAATATGTGCAATGAGGCAACTTAAACAGGTTAAAGATGTCATGTTCGCAATTTTTGGGATGGAGTATAACGGTGGGAGTCTAAATTTGAAAATTTTATTAGTACATGTGTTTAATTGAAATAAACTTAAGTTCGGGTGTCTTTGTGACATTTGGTGCAAAATTCAGGTGTCATTTTGAAATTTTCCCCAATAAATATGTAAATGTCTAAAATTTTACCTAAACATTATAAATTGGAAGATATAATCGATTGAAAAATGGCATGAACTCAAAAAAAAAACTATTAAATCCGGATGGAGGGAGTATCAAATCAATATATACGTGAATGGCTAAATTTTTACCTAGTAAATATGCAAAAAAAATGTAACATCCCACTATTTTCTAAAAATAAACTTCAAAATACACTGTATTCCAAACACTTCTAGGCCCCTATTTTCTCCATAAATAAATTACATCACCAAATAAACTTAAGCCGCCTTCTAAACAATCTTATAGATACTCCAAAATTATCAACTCTTCCAAGACCTCTCCAAATTAATCCTTATATGCTTTGATTCAATTTCCATTAATCTAGCTCCACACTTGAAAAAAAATTATCCAGGAAATATACGATACAACAGAATAACAAAGCTTATAAGTGGAATCAATAAACGATAATCGACCACCAAGTCGAAGCAACAATCACAAGGGACTTCATACCATGTCCTCCTCAGTACATGACTAGTAACACTCCCCCAATGCCTTCCTCACCGAGTCATTCTCGACCCATCCTAGATATTGGATAGGCTAGTGGTGCATGAGTTCACTTGATCCTTATACTAAACAGTTCTATAGTACTCATCCAACAACATCATATTCGATACCAATTATTTCATTTTCTAATGATATCCACAAGATTGAACAAATATTACGAGATGAGAGTGAAAAAAGGATTCTGAAAATGGGGAGCATATCGTATACTCTTCGGATTACCTCAAATATGATTGGCCGTTTTGCCATGAATCAATGACTTAAAATATATTTGGACTAAATACATCACTAGCCCACCAACATACACCATTCAAAACATCACTAATAAATTTTCAATCTTTTTCCCTCTTCTCTTTCTCCCGTTTTGCTCTCTCTTTATTTTCTCTATTTGCTTGGTGGTGTGTGTGGTGTGTTTGTGAAGAAGGGAGGGTATGCATGCCTATTTATACTACAGGATTAGTATCTACAATTATCTAATAAAATCGTGTATTACCTTTAATAAAATCTAAGTGTATCTCATGTAATCTTATTGTGTGAGAGGAAGATCTAAAGTATCCTTACAATATCTAGGAATATCAAGATGAAATCTAACATTATCTTTCATAAAATCTAACCATATCTTCTAGAATTATCTCCCATAGAATGCATTGGAATCTAGAAGTATCTTATATAATCTAACAATATCTAGCAAAATCTATATAATATCTAATAAAATCTTATCCAATCTTACCCTAATCATATCTAATAAAATCCAATCTAATCTTATCCTAGATTGTTAGGATTATGAAGTAGGACTAGGGTTTCCTAGAAAGTCTAGGTTTAGATTTATCAATTAACGAAAATAATTATATCTACAAAAATACTTAAATAAAATGTTAATTTTATTCAGAAAAAATATTGGCCCGAGATTTGGGTCATTACAAAATAATTTCAATGGACTACATAAATTGATCCATAAACTTATCACTCCTTACATTTGGTCACCTACTTATGTACTCATTAAATTTCGTGGTGTTTTTTGATTTTTTGAGATAAAATGTGAGGTTTTCAAAATGTTGTTGCAACAAAAGCAACGTTTTTTTTTTCTTTCTCTGGAAACAAAATTGACGCTGGGAGGTATATTTGGGCCCAATCTTCAAATTAAAAAACTGCATTTTGAGTTTTGGGGATAAAATGCGAGGTTTTATAGGGTATGTTATTATTATTATTATTTTTTTTTATCACAGAGTAGGTTGACTTTTCCATATTTTCATTGCCGTTGCTTTACTTCTAATGATAATGCTGTGGTAAATCCTTTTTTTTTTTATTTTGGATTTCATATGATAAAATTAACTAGTTTATTGGGGTTACCATCCACTCAATAGACTAATAATCACTTATCAATCCGTGGGTTCTACTTAAAATATTAAATTAATTAATACTTCCGTTTGGCTATCCAATTTAAGCATCTCACTGAAGATGTTCTAAAGAACAGTATTTTCTCAAGTCGAAGTATTATGCATCATGTTTTCATCAATAAAATGATATGTCTTTTTTTTTTTTGATCCGCTAATAAAATGATACTGTATGTGACAATGCATCAATGCTTTACAAGTTGCTTTATTGAACAACACGCTAGAAAAGCAAAAGATGACAAACCGAATAAAATAAGGTAGTAATTTTCACACGCCCTTTTTGGTCTTGTTGTGATGCAAATTTATATTATTTCCCTTCCAAGTGCGAAAAGAGTATACAAATAAAAGGTTAATTTTGTAAATTTGCATCACAATAGGATAAACAACAAGGTGTGATTATAAAAAAGAAGGAGAATATGAAAATCAATTACCATAAAATATGACAATAATCCATCCGTTTCTTTATTTTTTTGGACATTTTAATCCCTCCATCAATGTGGGCCGCCGAGGCGAAAAATAAAAAATAAAAAATTCCATCAAAGTAGGCCGGCAGGAGTATATTTTAATCTCAATTAACCATCTGGAAGCAAATACAATGTTTGAGAAAGCTTTATTCAGTGCCCCTTGGGCACCGTCCCGTGGTGCACCAGGCCTCTGCTCAATCACACATTTTTGCGAGGTCTAAAACTAAATGTAAAGATTACACAATAATATGTGGTAGAGAGAAACTTGGGACACGGCCGCGTGATGCCTCTTGGGACACCGAATAACATGGGAAGGGTTACATATGCATAAATATATAGGCTTTGAATTCTAGAAGAAACTGTAGTATTTAACTCCTACTTGAATTGGACATTCCTTTTGATTCAGTGGACCTCCTCATTCCATCCCATTAATGCAGAGTCTTAATATTCGTCATTTTAATACATCAATGCTTCGCTGGCTCTACAGCTCACAGGAGTGGACTTCATGTGGGCCAACACTGATGTCCCTGTTGAAAAAGACTAACATAAACCATACCCTGTATTTTTATTTTTATAGCGGAGAGCGCGGGTCAATTTGTGCACAATTCAACTAATTATGGAATCTCTAGAAGTAACGATCGGGCAAATCCTTCAGTGGTCCCATAAAAATTCAAATGTTGGACCTCCATAAAACTAGAACATGCGATTTCATAGAACATAAACACTGCTTTACTTTTTCATTTTTACTTGACCAATGAGGGAGTAGTATTTATCGGCCATTAAAACCTAACTTTTGGTTGCCCCTTCAATCTTTCTTTACCCCCTAAATTTTGGGGTAAGCATTGACGTTCAACTTCAGGCACCATAATAGTTGCAACTTTGCAAACTGGACTAAAGGAGTATTATTATCTTTTGAATTTCTCGAGACTATCAAATCGTGAAAAAAAATCATGTCAATCGGATACTCTTCAATGCATGATCCGAAGATTCACAACTGATAATCGTGATATAAACAAGCTCTAATTTCGTGCGGTCTTATTTTAAAATGCATCAATGCTTGGCTGGCTCTACAGCTCACAGGAGTGGACTTTATATAGGTCTACACTGATGTCCCGAAAAAATACAAATAACATAAACCATGCCCTGTATTTCTTTATAGCGGAGAGTGCGTGTCAATTTGCACACACTTTGACTAATTAAGAGACTTCTTTTAGTGACGATCGGGCTAACCCTCCAGTGGCTCCATAAAGTTTCGAATGTTGGGCTTCCATGAAACTCGAACATGTGACTTCATAGAAGATAAACAAGCCATGTTCGGTTTGAGTTTTGATGAAAACTTTTGAGAACAATAAGTGAAAAGAGATAGATGTAAAAAATCTATTAGAGACCATGCCTCTTTACTTTCCTCATTTTTACTTGGCCAACGGGTTAACCGTGCTAATACTATCAGCCATTAAAACCGAACTTTTGGTTGCCCCCTTCAACCTTTTCCCCCCTAAATTGGGGGTATGCGTTGCCGTTCAACTTCAGGCAGCTGCCATAGGAGCATTCGCACCAAACTTTCAACATTTTGGACCAATTTACACTTCAAAAAGTCACTTTATTACTTTAGCTATCTACTTTTAAAATAATTACTGCATCAGACTCTTTACTCTCACTCTCCTCTCAATAAATAATCAAACTCACCTCAATTAAATACTTCATTTAACTCTTCCTTCTCTGACAAAAAAAAAAATTCTCCCAGTCTCCCTTCCTCTGACCCTGACCCCCCCCGGTACGCAACAATTAAGAGAGAGAGAGAGAGAAACAATATACTCCCTCCGTTCTAAATTAATAGTCCGGTTCAATTTGCAATGCAATTCTTAAATTGTTAACATCTTTCAATCTATAATATTTTTAAACATTTTAAAATTTTTTTATAATAAAATTAATTGAGATCTATCATATGAGATCCATATTGCACATAAAATTGATTATAGATTGAAAGATATTAACAATTTAAAAAATGCATTGGAGACCATACTGGACTATTAATTTGGAACGGAGGGAGTAAAAATCAAAAGCAAGTGAACAGTACCTCGCCTATCCAAATGAGGTACTGTAGCAAAACTAAATTTTCTACAAAGTAAAGAGGAAGGAAGAGAGGCTGATAAAGAGGGTTTTGGATGTTTTTTTTTGTTTTGGCTATTTAATTTAGTTTAAAGAGGAGAGTAACGAGAGAGAGATGTGGATGCCCTGATAGTTGCAACTTTCCAAACTGGAAGGAGTATTTATCTTTTGAGTTTGTCGAGACTATCATCTTGTGAAAAAATCATGTCGATTGGATATTGTTCAATATACATGATTAAAGATTTGCAACTCATTTATCGTGGCATAAACAAGCTCTAATTTCGTGTGATATTATTTTAATATAAACTTATTTAAAAAAAAATATTGCCTAACATCCGATGAGAAGAAATTTTTTTGTATTTTATATTGTCGGACTAAGTATAAATGACCTGATCACCGGAATGTTCGGTAGTAGGCATCACAAATTTGTCCTAACCTCCCTGCTCAAAACAATTATTAAAACCCACATCACATCAAAGATAAATTAGGGGTAATTATGTACCCAGTCTATAAGGGTTATCATTTAGTCTGAATGCCTACGGCCTGCCTGAAGCCCCCGACCAATCGGGCTCTTATCCGGCCTCGAGACTGTAAAACGGATGGGCCGGCTAGGTCTGTAGTTTGTAATGGACGGGTTTGACCCTATGAATTTTTACTCGACCCGGCCCGTGAGCACAACCAGTAGCCCCCCGTGGTACTCGCCAACGGGCCCACCTATTAGCCCAAAATCTCAGAAAATTCTTTTTTTTCCCCTTACCCAAGGAAATTTAAGCTTGCCCGTCTTTTGGCTTTTGGCCCACTAGCCCGTGGCCCCGGCTTGAATTTCAATTTATGGTAGGTAACTCGGCCCGAAAAAATAAAAGCCCGGTTGACCCGGCCTATGAGCAGACTTGGATAGTGACTTGACAGACTGGGCCGGCTTGGCCCGGCCCGATGATGACACTTACCTTTCTATAAAGATTGGATGCTTTTTAGATTTTCCTCTTTTTAATCTTTTATTATTCTCTTCATCATCATAATAACAAGATGAAAAATAGAATACATGAACAAAGAGAAAGAAATAAGTGTTTTCTCTTTTAATACAGAAAAACTTATTTACGGACCTTTCCGTGTATTTGTGTTTACAGAGTCAAATCGCGTGCGTTCAAAGTGTATTGGACGATCTGGATTGTAAAAAAAAACTATTCGTGCGAAGAGTTAAACTCTTTCAGCGAATAGTTTTGTTAAAATGCGGATTGTTCAATGCCGAAACAAACAGCTGTGATTATGTAGTTCTGAAAAATCTGTTCACGGAGCCTCCGTGTGAAAATTTATCTCTTTCTGTAGTAAACAAAAGTCGAAACTGCACCCAACGAATTTATTCAAATTACCGGAAAAATAAAAAATAGTGGGAAACTACAACAAACACCCCCCAAAACGAGAGATTTTCCAGTGCCATTGGAGCGCCACGTTGTAGTGCCCCTCAATCCTTTCCCCCCACAACGCATTGTTGTGGGTCCTCATACGTAGTCTCGAACCCCACAAAAATGTGTCGTTGAGGAGAGAACTGAATGACACTCAAGCCCAGTCCCAAAACGAAGAAAATGTCCTTATTTTTTAAGAAGTCAATTTCAAGCTAAAAAATTATGGACTTATTGAAATAAAAAATTATGCAATATGGATCTTATTTGAAAGATCACATCCAGATCTTTTATACGATGCAAAAAAAATTAAATTTTTTTTTATTTATATTATTTTTGAGTTTAAAAATACGAAATAAATTACTTTTTTTTAAGAAAAGATTTCTGGAACGAGATCTCAATCCATGAAACCTTTCATAAAAAAAAAAAAAATGATTTAGATGTACGATAATTTAAACCATTTATTTTCTTTCATAAACAGTTTCATGGTCATGGACCTAATTTCACGTAGCATACCACTCCTCATAATTACCCCCAAAAAGATCACCTCATGGACCCTGTGGAGGGGGACGTCCCAACGCAGAGAGAGAAGGGTAGACTTCGAGAGTCCAGATTGACAAACAGTCGCCGAAGAATTGTCAAATGTGACCGGTGGCGCCAGTCAAGAGTCGATCAATAAACGCCTCTCTCTCTCTCTCTCTCTCTCTCCCCTCTCTTCCTCTCTGTGGACGTTGAAGAATCCGGTTGACGAGCTCTCTGTGTTGGTTTGATCATAGAGTTTGAGTTCTGTTGAGGAAATCTTTTATTAACTTGGTGGAGGGAAATGGCTGTAAGTCTATGCACCTTCTATGAATATATTTTACTCTTCTGATTTCCTGTTGTTTTATGTTTTGAACCGTGGAATCTATGGTCAATCTGTTGTATTCTGCTGGTAGTTGTACTCTTGTCTGCCTCTAAGCCCGCCCTGAGCTAAAACTCGACGTGCCGGCCGTTTTATGCGTCAGAAAATGTACGAATTTTAGGCCCCTGGAAAATCAGGGCCGGCCCTGTCTGTTATTCGTTCTTTCTGTGGGTTGTGTACATGTTTGGAAATGCTGGTCGTCGTTTGATATTTTGAAAAAAAAAAACTACTTTGACCGGAAATAACATACCAATCTGCTTAATCATCCCAGGTGTAATACTTGATTAATCTTTTCCTTTTGAAACAAATTAAGCAATTTGTAAACTTGGTTTTCTGATTTGGGGGGATTTTTGTATTTCTCAAATCCCGTGCGCAAATCCTATCCTACATGTACAAAAAATGCTCTGATCAATCTGTTGTTTTCACGTGGTCTAATAATCTATATGGAATATCATTGCGGATTGTTGTTCTGGGGCGTTTAACGTTCTTTCTAAGTAGCAGAAATTGTACCAACCTTCTGTTCTATGTTTGGTAGTACTTCAGTGGCTTAAGGAAGCCGACTCTCGTTCTTTAGACCAACCTATAACCGAACAAAAATGAGCTTGTCACTCTTTTGTGATCGAAATGGAATGGTCTCAAGGCTGATGAAGATGATGATTTCTTGATTGCAATGACTACTACATACATGCCCTCTCCATTCCATTTCATATCTTCCTCGGTATATGAAAAATGGTATTGAACAAAGTCAATCCTGCAGTATATTCATATCAGATTTTCCCCGTAGTTTGCCAATAAGTGGTTCGCTATCATTCTTCGTTTTACCTCTTTTACTGAAGTTATAAATTTCTCCGATGGTGATGAAATACGCTACAATAAAGTAATGCGTATCATTTCTCAATATCTACGATGTTGCTATATTTGCAGCAAGGCGCACGACAAGGACCGAACCAGCTGCCGATAAACCCGAATGACTCCCAAGCAAATCCTACTTTGTTTCCCAACAGTACTGGGACAAGGACCGAACCTGCTGCTGATGACCAACATCAACGACATGGAGCCCGTGGTGGAGGTTCTGGTGGTCATCCTGGGAGACAAGGCACTGGGTCCGCTGACCATACGCAGCATCAAAAGGTCGTGGAGAAAGGTAGTGCTTCTCCGGGTGGGGAAGGGAAGAACTCGTACAAAAGCAGCCATGGTGGTGCTGGAAAATCCAGGATGAAACCAGCTGATGAAGGCGATGAGACTGTAAGTTTTGTTTACCATCCTGATTTCTCACAATCCAAATCCAAAATGATGTTCTTGCAGGAAATTAGCACTAGGAAAACTTTATTAGGATATGGTGGCTTTGGCATTTTAGCAAGTAAAACTATATGCCGATGGGTGTCGATAAAAGGCCCTAACCTAATGGGCAGTGGGAGTGGTCTTCCAGGATTACTCGAGATGGGCGTAAATTGACCTGAACACGCGAGTTTTCAAAAAAAGGCCATATCCTCGCACGTCACTCTGTACAGATTTTCTAGCAATTTAGTCCCATTGTTCAAAATAAAGGCCTTTTCCTCGTATAATGCTCATAGTTTCTAAATGTTTCCCCTACTTTATTTTTAGGTTTCTCTGATTGCAGTTTATATTGATAACTTCTTGTATAATTCGCAGCCAGATAGAGGTGCTGCTGTTCCGAAATTCGGTGAATGGGATGAGAATAACCCTGAATCTGCTGATAATTTTACTGGTATCTTCCAACGAGTGCGAGACGAAAGGTACAACGGGCCTGGAAAGTCGCCGGGTCGCGGGGGTACTCCGTCAGTTTCCAGAACTCCGCGGAAGCAAAACACCGACGACAGTACCAAAGTACGTTGAACAATCTTCTTTCCATCTCCCCCTTTTTTTAAGCGTAAAATTCTTTTGTTATCATGCTTGTTCTTCCACATTAATCCTGATTCCTGCTTGTTCCTTTGCTGTCTTCTTCCCAGTGTTCCTGCTTTCCATGGGGTAGGAAGTGAGGAGTTTGCTTTTGTGCATATGATTCTCTCTGCCCAAAATGCCTGTCCTCAAGTTCTTCTGATGCACTCTCTCAGCCTCGCGATCGTATAATATGGGATTTCTGTGTCACGAGATTCTTGTAAGCGCATCGAGACAGTGGAATAGGGATTTTTTTAGGACAAAGGATCTGCGATATGGCGTGCGTTTATCTTGTTGATGTTGTAACAAGCTTTTTAGGTTTTTCTTTTTGATGGGAAAACATTTGATTCATATTTTGTTTCTCGGATTCCAATCGTAGCGTAGCTCGTGTTGTGCTATCGACTCCCATGTCGCAACATATTTTTTAAAGTAAAATATTTTGGGTCAGTTCACGCTATATATTATATTTTTTTACGAATGTGTCAACCTTAAATATATAAGTTTGCGTAAGCATCTATAATATTGACTTAAATTTGTAAGTTCGTATACTTTGTTGAGACCAAACGCGTGATTTTCGATGACTTTTGAATCATTCTGAATACTGGAACTCTAAACAAGTCCTACGTTCCAAGAACAGTGGAGTACTCCTTTTAGAAGATATAGAGATAGAGTACACTGCTATATGCACAAGTATTTTTCTTTTTCTTTTTCTCTCTTTCGTAGGTGCATAACACGTGTTCCTTCATCTGCTAAGAATGACCTCCTGTGAAATTAATTTTTAAAAGCAAAATTAGTAACTCCATTTGTTAAAATAAACCCCCTAACTTAAGTGATTTGCTATATTTGGATTGGTGTTTGAATTTTTTTTTTTAAAAAAATGGTAGGGGTAATAAGTGGAGAGAGATAAAGAGAAAAATATTGGAAGTATGGGAATCTAGGGGGAATTTTTTAAAAAATTCTTTTTGAATTGTAAAGAGATGATGTGAGATAATCTAGGATCAGGAGTGCTGTAGTGCACTCCATGTAGTGCACATGTAGGACAACACATAGTCGTCGATCTTATCAATCAACGATTCATTTCAAAAATCAATTATGACCGGTAACCAGTCATAATTAAAAATCATATCTCAACTATTTATTATCAAGATCAATGGTCTGCGTCCTACAGGTTGTTTTACAGGGCCTTGCATCCCAGGATTTCCCAATCCGCTCCGAATCCGAGAATCCTAGCAAAACTAAAAGGTTATACTGCATCACATTTTTGGTGTTCCTATAAAACTTTCAAACACTATTTTACATTTCAAATTCTTCTTTCTTTCTCTCGGAATTTGAAGTATGACTAACATATTTATAACACCGTTGAGGAAATCAATGTTCCGTGTGCTAAAAAATTTCATTTTTGTAAAGTGAATCAAGAGTTCAAATTCATCCGAATTAGTCTGTACCTCAGTGTCCATTTTCTAACAATTACAAGATTAACTTTCTCGATTCTCATTCACACTATCAATAGAACGTAAGTAAGCCCTGATTATCCTCCACATTGGACCCTGATCATTCTTGATAGGAGAGCAAGTTGGGAAATTTTATTGTACTCGCAAGCAAGAATCCACCCGAAGTATAATTGTGCAAGAGCGAGGTCGAACCCACACGAACTAGTGAGTTTCTTATAGGAAAACTAAATAAATCTACACTGATTGAACCCTAACCTGGTTAACAAGAGTTTGATTTTTAATTTAATTAAAAATAAACAAGTGATAGCGAAAATAATGAATAAGTCGACTATTTAACGAAGCTGATAAACCAGAAATTATTACCATGGGATAAACTTGTAATTTTCACTAAATGGAAATTAACCGTGTTATTCTATAATAGTTGAGGGAGTAGTACTGTAATTACATTTTCTTTTGGGCTATTTACACCAATCTCCTCTAAGGTTTTCGAGAATCCATACCAAGGAATTAAGAAAGATTTTTGAGAATAAATTGGTTGGAGAATGGAGAGTAAATTTAATTACTCCTTAAAGGCCAATAACTCGAAATTTTCACAAATATACTAACGAAAGACTAACGGAGTGGATCCCCTCTCATTCAAGGAGGCCGATGTAATAAGTTGAAAGGTTGGGAGCGCTGTGCATTTGTCAGAAACCTCAGGGGAGGACGGTGTAAATTACCCTTTTCTTTTTCGTGCTTCAATCGTAGCAGCGCCATCATCAATGGAAGCTCAACAAACAACGTAAGCGCAGACGCACAGGTTATGTTCGTGTGAAACCGCGCCCACCGAACCGACCTGGACGGCGCCACGTGTTCGCATCGCAAACCACACGAGGACACGCGTCTCCATCTACGTACCCCGTACCAGGGAAAAAAACCCCCACCAGACGACGTCTTCCCATAGAGAGTTCCCATGTTCTTTATCTCTCTCTAGATAAGCCGTAGATATAGAGAGAGAGAGAGGGGATGCACATTGAGCTTTTCCACTTTATCCATCTTTATCCCTCCTCTTCTGTATCAGGACCATAATCTTCCTCCGATTCGAGAACATTGGGAAACGGTACGCTCCTTATTTCGGTCCTCTTTGGTAATTTCTGTGTCCGTTTTTTGATCGGCTAGGGTTTTCATCAGTTGGTTTAGTTTTCTCGATTCTACTTCCGATCGGAGTGTGTTTTGTTTTCTGATTGCAAGTTGTCGTTTTTTTACAAGTTCAGTATTCAGGTGTCATTGGCACTTTAAATTTTGTGATTCTCATTATGTTACCGATTTTGTTGCGATTATTATTATTATTTTGGATAAGTAATCAAATTTTATTAAAGAAGCATCCAGGGGATGCCACCCATGTAAGATTTTGTTGTGATTATGTAATGGTGATGAAATTGGGCCGGGTTGTTAGGTTAATGGCAAACTTAAAGTTCAATATCATGATCGTTTGTTAAGCATTTTTTGGATGCCAAGAATTAGATGCTGGTTAGAACATGTGTATCTATAAGTAGTGGAGTTTGCTTATGGTCAGAAAGAGTTCAGAGGTTTGCTTTCCAATTCCAGTTGTGCATTTGTTGATATTGCCGGCTTTGAACATGTGTGTCTATCCGTGTTTGTTCAATTGGCACCTCAAAAACACATTTTTGATTTTGGTATTTTCGTTTCCTCATTCATTCACCTGTTGACTGATCAGGGAACTTATTCTTAAATTAGACTTGGTTTTTTTTTTTGAATTTCTGATTGTCATAAACTGGAGTGTTGTTACATTCGTTATGTGATTGGAAACCTTGTGAACTTGCAACATGGATAATATATGTTACTCACTAATATTTTGGTCTTAACCTGAAAGTTCATTGCATTTTTTTGATGTATGGTAGGTTTAGTGCTAAAGAAGAAAGCATTTGTCAATGATCGTAGTTTATAACACATGTTTTTTCCTTTGGTACGATCATAGTCCTTTTGTGTAAGTGGTGTTTGAAAGGATACATCCAAGGGGAAAAACTATGTTGATGGTTACTAGAGTTTGAAAGAAGGCAACTTATAAGTGAAAATTTGTATTTTGCAACCTGAATGGATTTTGTATGTCCCTCTAAAGGTGGAGTTCTCTTTTCCATGATCAGGCTCGTTGAGTGTGAGACTCTTAACAGAAAATCATAAAAATAGCATGAGCACTAGGGGTTCAAGGGGACCTCCTCTACAAGGGTATGTGAGGAATGGGAGGAAGAGGAAGATGGTACTAGATGTGGACCTTAATGTGCCACCGGCCGATAACCTGGGTCAGGAGGGCACTTCAGCTCATTCTGCCACTCTCGATGTGCAAAATGGCCAACAAAGAGGATCTGTGCCCCCTGTACCAATTGATGTTGAGGCGTTTGATGACGATGTTGTTATATCCTCACCCAGGGCTTTTGCAGAAGTATGTTTTTCCGTTCTCTAAAACTTATATTGTATAGTTTGCTTCTATTTTTATATGGGTTCACTCATTCTTTTATTGACTCTTCATTGTAATTATTTTCAATCCCATATCAGGCTAAAAACAATGTTAGAAGAAGTCGTCAGAGCACTATTCTAGTGGATGTAGATCCAGGTAAGAGATGTTTCCGTGGCTGGTAGTAAAATGTGTCTTTGCTCTCTCTCTCTCTCTCTCTCTCTCTCTCTCTCTCTCAGATGTAAGGTTAGGCATAGCCTATATCATCCAGTTCCCCCTTTATTCTCTGGTGGCATATTTTTGGTCTTATTTGTGCTTTCTGCAGCTCATGGTGAAGAACATTCATTTTAGTCGGGTAGGCAGTGTACAAGTGAGATAAATAAGTGCACATGGACCTTAGATTGATATGAAAAACTTCAAATCTCAGGTTAGTTTTAAGCTGGATGCCTAAGTCTCTTAATTCTGGGGTAAACCAAGAGTGAATATAAGAAGTGGGCATCTCATATACAATATCATATTGTTTGGGGTCGTAATAAATAAGGGGAAAATATGTGGCCCATTTGTAGGGTTAAAGGTAGAGAACTAGAACATTTTTGTGTGCAAGGATCTTGTGTTTTCCCTATTTGAGTAAATTTCAAACGAAAACTAGATCTAGGTTGCAGCAATGGCTTTGTTCCTGAGACGGCGTGCTCCAACACTTAGCAAATGCTATGGGTGAATAGACTCTCTCTCTCTCTCTCTCTCTCTCTCTCTCTCTCTCGTGTGTGTGTGTAGCCGCATCTAAATTGTGAATTTTTTTTTTGATAAGTACTTTCTATTATAAAGCTCAAACCCAACTACAATCTCTAAGGGGCATTCCGCCGTACAAAACAAGGCTATACATAAAATTAAAAAAAAATTCTAATGGCAACCGAAACAAGAAGGAAATCTATACATCCAATTCTATTCTCCATCTCAAAGCTACTAGTGAGAAGGGCTAAAAATCCTGTCTGTAAGTCCCCAACTGTTGCAAAGGGCTCTATTTAGTATTTAGTTGTGTTTGGTCCACTCCCCTCTTCAAACACAAAGACTCTTTTACACAAGAAATAGTCCGAAGTATAATTTGGTCTTGAGTTGAGGCATTCTGATTGAAAACCCTTTGGTTCGTTTCCATCCAAAGATTATACACAGTAGAAGCTAAGGCATTCTTCAACAGCAAACTTCTGAAGCTTGTTCCTTTCACATGCTGGATATACCAAGCAATGACTTCAGGCAAGGTAGAGGGGATTTGGTCATTTGAAGACCTTCTCCACATTCTATCCCACACAAAGAGAGACAAAGGACACTGAAAAAAAAGGTGATGGTGAGATTCCTGGCCATTGGTACAAAAAGTGCAGTCTCCTTCCACAATCATTCCCCAATTCAATAGTCTAGTGTTTGACTTTTGTTGAACAGCCAACCACAAGATAAAGGACCACTTAGGGATATTTTTGCTATACCAAACTACCTTAGCCCATTGTGAACATGTGTCTATGATCTGCCATTTGCAACAGATCGAGTTAATGTGGGTACTCTAGAGAGGCCAGCCTGTTATGTAACCCATTTTTATTACTTGTTAGTTTATATATCTTAGCGGTGATATTGTATGTCTTATGGTATTTGCAGTAAAATGTACAAGTGATATTTATCAGCTATTTGTTTGACGTAATTAGCTGATTCTGTGTTGTATACTTCCATAATTGGAAAAGGTTTTGTTTCTTCTTTTCCCCTTCTAATTTCATACTGAGTTTGGTTGACCATTGCAGATGGAGGCCTGGATAGGGCTGCTCCCAGTAGTCGCAACAAGCGGAGGAGAGTTCCTGCAAACCAAGCAATCATAAATTGTGACCTTTACATAAATTTGGAGGGGAGTAGCAAACCTATGGTAATAACTGAGATTTACTTTTGTCGCATATAGTTTCAGCTCCTCGACTTGATTGTGATTGTAGGTTACCTAGCAGACGAGAATACTTGACCTCTCATTAGGGCGTAGAAGAAGAAATTTGGGAAGTCCAAACAAGATGCATGCCCTGGGTGGGGCCTGTTGGACATGAAAATGAATGACTGATACCCAATGATTGAACTTATAGGTCAATGTTTTGGAATTTCAGTTCACCAGGGCTCAATAGTGTTTGCCTACTCTCCACTAGGCACCAAGTATGTTATACTAGACCAGTTCCACTGTGACAGTGACGAAGGGTGATAGTGAGTTAAAGCTTCACGTCCTTTATATTGAATCAAACTAACACCAATGTTGTTAATACCGTTCCGTACCAGTCTGTACCGGCCGGTACATACCGTTTTAGGCAAAATCCGGTAACTTGAACCACTGATTTCGTTCCGGTCTCAATACCGGTGCTTACCGGAGAATACCGACGATTTCGGGAAATACTGGACGAGATGGTGTTACCGGCAATTTCGGCCGGTATTATGCAAAGCTGGACCAGTTCGAAAAAGAGAGGAAATAGAGGGGAAAAGAAGAGATCGGAGCAGAGATTTTCAAACACTAACTTTAAAATCAATGGAGAAGATTGATCAGAGCAGAGATTCTTCAAGGTCTCCGAAAACTCTGGTTTCTCTGGCAAACCAACTGAGATACAATCAATGGAGAAGATTGATCGGAAAGAAAAGAGAAGATCGCCGGAGAGAAGATGAACGGCAACTTGTCTTTTCTTTTTCCCTTTCATCAATTCATCTTTCCCGGCCCTCTTCTTTTTCAGGGACACAGAGAGAGAGAGGAAGAGTGTTTTACATTTGCCTGGAAAGAAACAAAAAGTTAAGTTGTACTAAACAAACAAAACCAGTGGTTTTGCACACTGTTTTGGACTGAGGTTTTTTTTTTTTTTTTTTTGAACCGCTTGGACTGAGGTGTTTCCAATATTTTTAAAAGATCGAAAAAATAAGTGAAATAGTGTGTATAATAGCACTTTCTTTTATCCTACTTCCAGTCTTTCTAGTTCTTTTTTTAACCTAACAATTCTTTTATTTATCTTGCCAAATCTATTTTTCAAAGTTTCAAACATTAATTTTGTTGGGTTATAGAAATGAAGTTCAAGTTTATAACTAGACATATAGCTGTCATAATACATATTTATGTGGATTTTGTTGTCATAATATATATATTTTATGATGAATAGCATAGTATGGGGAATTTTTTTGAGTTATAATTATATATAGTTATTATATATATTGTAGTTGCGGTAAATCCGAAACGGTATCCGGTACTAGACCGGTACCGGTACGTACCGTACCAATAAGAAAACCGGTACCCTGTCCGAAACGGTATTCAGAACATTGACTAACACACATGCATTGGCTTAACGAAAGACACTTCCAAAAAGTGTTTTATGCCAGTGCATAAATCATTTCGAACTTGGCATAATTTATCTTAGCTCTATACGTGAAGATAACTACCACATAAATCTATTGCCTTCTAGTTTCTGTTAGTCATGAATATTTTACAAGGTTCCACATGATTAGACACATTGAATACTTGTTTCCTGGCATCTTGCACAAACATTTCCAAAATGGAAAAACATGAATTCGAAAACACTCAAGTCTCTTTAACGATATATCACAAAAACATGGTAGACAGTAAAAGAGTGTAGGACAAACAATATCAATGACAAGGTCCATTGGTGGAAAGAGATTGGCCAGAGCAGATATATGTTATTTGGAAACAGACTCAGATGAATGGGCAAGAAATTTGAGTGTGGCAGCTGCTCCCACTAGGGTAAGGGTGGCTCCGCCACTCTGTGTGATGGCCCATTGCTCATGATAAAGACCTTAGATGGCACTTCATGCTTCTACCCCAATGTATAGCTCATGGCTAATTGTCAGCCTATCCATATCTTAATCAAGGATTCAATTAGTGCTGCATATGACATGATTGTTCTTTTTCTTCTTGGCATTTTATACTTTGCATGGTGTCGTGTAGATACAGTTTTTTTTACCCCTTGGATAGATATATAGTTATCCGATAAAGCTGATTGTTGGGGTAACCCATGCACATGGATGGTTATGATTGTTCTAGTTCTTATTAAAACTAATCTTTCTACGCCAAAATTGTGGCAGAGAGAGTACATTCAGATTGCTGAACCATGCCCCCCGAAGCCGCCGAAGGAGCCCACTTTTAGCTGTCCAATATGCATGGGACCATTGGTTGAGGAGATGACAACGAAGTGTGGTCATATATTCTGTAAGTCATGCATTAAGGCCGCAATAACTGTTCAGGGTAAGTGCCCTACTTGTCGAAGAAAAGTCACCGCTAGAGATATCCACAGGGTCTACCTTCCTACAACCAATTGAACAAGGTATGCTGTCAATTTCTTTTCCCTTTTTGTGGGTATGCATTGATCTTTTTCTTCCGCGGTAAAATTGGCTGATGATTTTTACCTGGGGGCGGGAAATGGGAAAAGTTCAATTTTCATCTGATTAGAGAATTTCTAAACATTTAATTGTCCATTGGGAATTTAAAGATTTCCTTGGAATGGTTTCACGATACTACTTGAAAGTGTATTTGCGAGCAATATGCAAACCTTGGTGGAGGTTTTTGTGAGCGTTAGCGAGGATTGAGACTTTGGGCAGTGCTATTGCCCTCCGAGGCCAGAGCCATTATTTAGGGCAAGGAACTAACCCTATTATTATGCGAACTACTGGGGTTGTACTGGAGGTTTCTTTTGCTCCAAATTTGATTCAATTTCAATCTTGCTGTGTGGAACTAAATGTATGCCCTCTAGACTTTGTTGCAAGCTTATGTCATGCTTTTGATTATGCAATTACATGCTTCATGTGCTTTGTGAACGAACCATGGTAGGTGCGAGTTCCGTTTTCTTTCTTACTTTTGGCTCATGTTCAAAGTTTATTTTGCTTTTCCCTATCAGGCTCTTGGTGTTTTCTGGTGTCCAAAAAAGGAAGGTGCGTACCGGCTGCTTTCCAAAATACAGGCTGTTTTCCAACATTCCTGAAAGGAATTGAAATGAAACATTGGTTTGGTCCGTTGTCTGTTCCCCGAATTTCATCATCTCTGGGATCACAATGCGAGAGTTTGTGGAGATTACGGACTGTAAATTGCTGTAGGCCTTTGGTATCCATTAGGAACCAATACTCTTGGTCAGTGATTGGCTTGGCTTATATGTATCAGATGGTTCTATTTAAATTGTTGTTCAATAATAGTAGTATTTTTTTCTTCACTTAAAGCCACGATAGCTTACATATATGGCCTTTCAGAGATTAGATTAGAAGTCGGGGGATCGACGAAAACCTGTGTTTTCCGTATGGTATTTCGTTCTTATGATCTGATAGATGGAACTAGTTAAATGGTAGAGTCGAAATTCATTTTGGTGATATGGAAATTGTGAAAGAATGCTGAAAGTGCTACTAATTTATGTAATTAGCACCTCTCTCTCTCTCTCTCTCTCTCTCAAATGGAACTTCACTTTGCCGCAAGGAACAAATGTCAAAGAAGAAACAAAGCTATACATGTTCAATCTTTCGAATAAAATTATGTGTATCTTCTCATTTTCATTGTCAGTTTCACAATCTAAACACAACCATATGGGTTTAGATTGAAAGAAGCTTATGAATATTGAAGCGAAGAGAATTTTTTTTTCTCAAGTATAAAGTAGTAATAAGTTTGGGAGATTTCCATCTTTCATCAATGATATTGGACCTTAATCCATAATCAGAGAATCTTGGATCAATAGGGTTAGCGATAGTTTCCACGTTCTTAACTGAGCTTCTTACTTGCTCAACTTTGATCTTTTATTCGAAATTTTGAAGTTGTCCCAAGTTAATCTAAACGCAAATACCACTGAAGCAAAATCCCTTGTGAGGAAAGGTCCCCCCCAAAAGATGGAAAACTAGAAGCATTTTTAAAAGAAAAATAAAAAACGCATAAAAGAAATAAGAACAAAACACAAACAACCTAGACATGGGAAGATGATAAATTAGCCCTATGACTTGAGAAAGAAAGACGATGAAAGATAAACGGAATGATTAGCTTATCTTGCCGGTTTCTTTCTCCACTCTGTGCGGCCCCTGTTTATTTCAAGCCCGTTGAGAGACAATCTCAACAAATGTAAGAATTGAGTTCCGTTTTTAGCTGCTTCTGCAGCAGATCCAGTCCTTCTATGAAGCTCTGAAAGTGGAGTATCTCCAACTAGTTCCGGACTTGTAAGAGAATCAACCACATCGTTATGCTGGCATTCCTGTCTGTAATCCAGGGTGATTGTTTGCAGTTCATGAGTATCCATGATTTCTTGAGGCATACTCTGTCAAACAAAAAAAAGGGGAAAAGATGGAAAAATTGTGATATGTTAGGCTATTAACGCAAAAGAAGCGCAAATTGCAGTCAGTGCCCCACCTTTCCTTAAAACACTTTCTAACCAACATTCTAAAATTGCCTACCAAAAAAAAAGTTCTAACGGTGCCAATGAAGTGGGCATATATGGTTACGAATTGTGAACTAATTAATGGCTAACAAGACATTTATGCAGATATCAAGACAGCTATGCTGGGGTCGCATGCATTGCAATGTTTGGAGGACATTACATAATAATATTACATGATCTCGGACACCTCTTGTTAGACATTCCCCAGCCCCAAACCTGGCATGAGAAGCATTAGAAAATTATAATCAACAAGTCTTGGTAGTGTTGTTTTCCTATTCGTTTGTTGATTTTCGGGTTCTCTTTCAATTCCACTAAATTGGACTCTTACTCTTCTTTGGTGAAATAGCAAAACACTAAAAACAAGAGGAAAAAGTGACGGAAAAAGTCCTATCAAGGTCACGGTGCTCCATTCCATGTCAAAACAAGGAAATTCAAGTTACTGATGGTGGCACCAGCCGCTATCCATGGACCCAATGCCTCCTCAATTCAGGGCCATCAATTATCAAGGCTGGACTGGATGTTTAACAGTTTAAGCTGATAACTTTTTGACAAAAGATGCATTAAACGTCTGACTAGAAATATTAAGAACTACTGTTTGGATGTAAAAATGACTTCTATGATGACAATGGGGGGATGCTCATTCCTACCTCCAGCACCCATCCAATATAGGTGACATTGTTTACATGCTGGTTCATGTCCAGATCAACTCTTCTAGGCTGCAAATACAAAAGCACTTTTGAGAGCTCTAAAGAAGTACTTAGCCAAAACTTAGACATAGGAAATGGACAATGGACATACCACCAGTCCTAGACGAGAATACTGAGCAGGATCTTCCAGTTTTGATATTTTCTTCAAGCTTCCATTGTTTTCCTCGGGAAATGCAAGCCTAGATGCCATTGCCAAATGAATGATAAAGGAAAACGCAATCAAGAAAAATCATTGATTAAAAGGAGAAGTGAAGAAGGCTTGAGGTTTGGACACGTTAAGGTTTGATCATTCAAATAAATAAAAGGAGAACACCAATTGGTGTGAACAAAATTTTGAGGCTGTCTCACAAAAATGATTTCCAATATTATCAAAATAGAAACAAAATTGTACAACTACTTCTACTATAATATGAACTAGAAGTTGTGGCACATGTAATGCATCGAATTACTCGCCAGCCAATTTGCTCTAATTCACGCAAAGGAACACATTTTTAATTTTTTATCAAAATAAAGGGAGAACACCAATTGGTGTAACAAAATTTTGAAGCTATCTCACAAAAATGATTTCCAATATTACCAAAATTTTGAAGCTGTCTCACAAATTTTTTTTTTAGGAGAATCTGGTGTGGATCCTGCACCCATGTTGTGACGTGTCAACATGGGTACTTCCCCCAAAATGGGGATCCGTGCAACTTATGTGAAAGATACTTTCGTGATTGCACCAAACTCATTTACTTTAATAAATGTCACACAAATTTCTTCCTTGAAGTCATACCCATACGTGGCCAATAGGTGGGTGAACAGTTTATTTGCTAAGCTGAAGAATGACAGTGATTCATGTATTCCTATACTTAGCTTCTACACTTTCCAGATGGCTGACCCAATAAGAAAGTTCCACAAGCAGAATATTAAAAATTGGATCTTTTCACTGATGTGAGGATGCCATCATCTTCGGACTACAAAAATCCAGAAAGCACAAAGGCAAGGATGTGTTCATGTTCACTTGAAGGGGGAAACAAAAGAATCTTACCTAGGTTCTTTTGTAAAGTGAACTATATATTCTTCTCGAACGTCATCTGGTACTTTTTGGAGCCGTCTGGTATCTTGGTTCATCATCACCCACTTGCTGCACTCCAGAATTGTACATTGTTGAATTTTAACTTGCACAAAAGATAAGGACGGAAGAGTATACAATCTCAAATGTGAGTAGTAGATTTGAAACATGTAAAGCACCACCCTACCAAACTCTCAATTACTTAAACAAGCAAAATTCTTGAAATTGCCATGGTCAAGTGCAAACAGGTACAGTAAAAACAAATAATAAAAATGTAATGCAATTTGTCCTTCTCACATTATAGTGAGGGTTTCTATAACTGCTACGAGTAATAAACAGTGGTTTACAGCAGGATGACTCCAACCTCAAATGAGGTCTGTATTGCCCTAGTAGAAATGTACAAACATTTACGGGGATACAAGTACTCAACATTGTTAAACCATGCTTGATAATAGCATCACTATAACTTCTGGCCACATGTAAGTTGTTAAAATTAATGAACTAATAAGATTTGAAAAGGGACCAGAAGAAAAGAAAAGTAGCTGTGGGGTCACCTTGTAGCCCTCCCAATGACTACACCAGTAGCATAGTCCTTGAGAATCCAATCACGTCTAGTCCCAATCCGCCCTTCGCTTTGGCACCAAGTTTCTATTTCTACCGCATCACCCCTGTACCACAAAAGAGGAAAAGATAAATCGAAACTGGACATATGCAAACAAAAACTGCATAGTTATAGGACTTTGAAGGGATCAAAAAGTTTCACCAAGCTGGGTATTGGTAAACTTCGATGTGCATGCGAGCAGTCACCCATATGAGATGCAATTTTCTCATGGTAGGGGTTGTAGCGAAGCCATCTGTTGAAAATCCTACGCTCTGAGCATGATTTCCTCCTACCTCCTACATCACAAACTGGAGAACATCATTTCAAGGGGAACACGTAACCCAGTGTTTGGTTTGATTGAATAAATCTGGAAACTAATAGAATAGTGCACTCAAAGACCTAAAACCAGTAATTTGTCTGCTGAAGTAAAAGAACTATGTATTGACTTGATCCCGTCGGGCACGGAGGCTGCTGACCTTTACCAGCTTCAGTCATATGTAGTATCGAAACCTAGGAACGAATTTAGAGCCAGCCTCAGCTCAGTGACTAATAGTAATCCCTTTGACCTCCCAATAGAATGACCATTCACCTAAATCAGTGAATGCTAGATTTCATTTGTAAGCCACATTTTGTTGTTTTTTCAGCGAATCAAACACTGGGACGGGCAGGGCAGTCAGTCCACACCTCCACGGAATGCCCAATCCATTCCAACCTTTCATTTCAGTCAACCAAACACTGCCTAAATGTAAAAATCACAACATGCAATATGACTACCGACATGAAACATTTGATGATGAGAAACTTAAAGAAGGAATTCTCTGCTGTAAGAGAGGAAAGAAAGAGAAAGAGAATCAAAGGACCACTTGCAAACGGAGAAAAATCGTAATACTTTAATCAGGGTTCTAAAAGAAGGATTTAATCGCCGATTAATCGGAAATTTGGCCTAACCGATTAAATTAATGCCTAGTCAGTTGAATTAGTTGGTCAGAAGGTTAATCGGAGTTAGTCGGCGATTAGTCGGTCGGCATCTAGCGGTGATTAATAGGGGTAAAATCTATAATTTTGGAAAATCAAGGGGTATAACTGTTATATACTCAAACCAGTTTAAGGGCTTCGAATCATAGTTTTTAGGGCTTGTTCAACACCCAGTGATCGATCTCGGAGTCAGCTGTCATATCTCTGTGAAACCCTAAAACACGAGATCTCCGAGCCGCCTATCACCTCTCTCTCGCTCTCAAATTCGAGATCTTCTCTCACTTCACGTCTCCACTGACCTCGAACGTTAGTTTTTTTTTTTTTTTGAAAAGCCCATACCCATGTGTCAACCCATATTGACACGTTAGTGATTCTGGAAACAAAGTGTGGTAATATTTTTTATTAAATCTTAACACGAAGTGTTGTATTGTTTGGTGTATATAAATAAAGTTATTATAATTGGTAAGTGACTAATAAATGAACGACCCATACCCAGTACCAGCTGGTGTTATAATCATGTTAACAGTTTTCTGTAAAGGATAGATTTCTATGTCATATTTGAAAAATAATTGATGTTGATGGATTGATAGATGAATGTTCAATTTTTTATAAGAGTTGTCATTGGAGAGTATTTATATATGAATAGATAAAAACCAAACTAATTGCTACAAGCCGATTAATCGGCAATTAATAGGTCTTGAAGCTCGAGTCGACCGAGCGACTTTTAGAACATTGACTTTAATTGAAAACATTCACATAATTCAAACCAAACACATGCAAATGCAATTGAGTAAACGGAAAACAGACATTACTCTTCTCCCACGAAGCAATCAAATCAATTGAAAGAGAGGACATAAAATCAAACAAATCAAAGGCAAACAAAAACAGTAGTTCATTAAAAAAAATACATTTTTTATTTAGTAACTAGCGGCAAAAAGTTTAAATTTTTCCGACGGAGACGCATTATTTTGTAAGCTCTCATTTTGCGGATAGGCAAAACTTTCCGGGACGGAGGTAGTAATAACTATAGATACAGAAAGAGGTGGGTGGTGAAATTAATTACCTGCAAAAGATTAGCAATGGTTTCGACGGTGGCAGTTTTGTTCATCCCAACCTCATAACACCTCACGATGAACTTCTCCTTATACGAAAGCCCGTCCGCCGTCAAGCTCCCCATCCTAAGCCGGTCGGCCCAGCTCCGGCTCGATCCGCCGGCCCACCCGTTGGGCTCCGCCGTCAGAACCGGAGCATTGTCCGACGAAGGCAACGAAGAAGAAGAAGCGCACACGACGGCGTTTCGTTTGCGAATCGGAAGAGAAGAAGGCAAGAGGCGGCCGCATTGATTGTCCAGGGCTTTTTCTCGAATCGAAGCGGCATTGCATGCCGGAGAACACGAGGGAACCTTCAACATCATCCCCTCTCTCTCTTTCTCTCACCACGTGTAGTTACAATTGAAGCGTGTAATGTGTATTCCCTCTCTCTCTCTCCAACGAGAAGAGAGAGCTATAGGTAGTATCTGTTCAGATCTACTTTCTCACGCCGATTTATAGCAACAGAAATCTAGGGATAGTCGCCTCGTCTCTTTCAACTCCACACTATTTGTGAACAGTAAAACCAAATTTTTATTTATGGACCAAAAGTTCACGCCCAGTTTTCCCTAAAATTCAGTCAGGTCCAAATTTGGGGGGCTTGATTCACTGAATATTATCCATGAAAGTGTCCAAGAAACATATATAGACGACTCAGATTCATATCACCTTCCAACGCTTTCACGGATCTTAACATTTTTCCAAATTTGAGTCATTGTAGACCCTTCTCTAGTTTACACTAAAAATTGGAATTGTATTGATTTTTTAGAATTCGTCGAGTAAAACACATTTGTACAAGAAAAAAAATAAATAGACGACATATAATTTGAAACTTTATATTTCTTGTTCTTCTTAGCACCAATATGTTTTGTTTGCGTAGTTATCGATGTTTGATCAAAGTTGAATGAAGAATGAGAGAGGAAGAGGGGATGTGTAGTGACTTTTTTTTTTAATCAAGTGATAAGTATATTATAGAAAACGTGGTAATTACTAGGGTTACCAAAAAGTTGGAAGAGATTTGGTAAGAAAAAGAGTGATTTGATTTTTCATTTTTCATTCTTTTTTATCATGCCGTCACAATCTTAATAATAATAATAAAAAGTTATCATACCACTATACGTATTGCATTCGCTTTTATGTCTAGATATTTTCAAATTTTTGTGCATAAAAAAATTTCAATTTTTATACTGTCAAACACTAGTATATTGCAGAAAACAAAAGTATTTGCGCACATTTACCTAATCGACAATGATTGAATTTGTTTATCTAACCCAAACTTCAGCTAGGAAAATGGTTAGGCTTGGGAGGGCCATGGCCTAACAAAAATGACAAAATACTAATAGTATTACGGCGCCACCCCTAGTAATAATATAATAATAACTACTGCAGTAACTAATTAAATTCATTCATCTGTTCGTTGCGGAGACAAAGAGCCATCCATTAATGGCACAGCAAACATATTTGGAATTGTGGTGTCCAAATGCTAACCGCACAGATTGTATGTGCACAGATCGTGCACATACGGCTTTGTGGGGATCCACAATAAGGTCCCCACAAACAATCCAAGCCGTCCATTAGCTTTAAAATGATTTTATTTTGTATTTAGCTAAAAATCAACTCAATTGGATACCTACAAGTGTTTGATCCAATTGTCTAAATGTTTCTACAGATTTCAAAATCCTAAAGTCTAAGTGAAAATTTGAAAGATTAGATTAAGTATTTTGAGATATTCGATTGAGCTGATTTTTCGTGTGATGACTTAGAAAACTATTTTAAAGATAATGAACGGCTTGGATCATTAGTGGGGACCCCGTAGTAAGCCCCACCAAGTGGTATGTGCATGATCTGTGCACATACTCTATGTGTGGTTAGCATTTCTGTTCTTTCTTTCTTTCGTTTTTATTGACTTGTTCGATAGTACATTTTGTCGATCATATATTATAATTGCCACCAAAGGGTGGGTTGGGTAGGTGGTGAGGAACTAGGAAGCAAGATTCCGTCCAGTATCCTAGGGTCCAGTCCGATCCAATTTTGGGCCCAGGAAACAATTGAAGCCCGTTCACTTTTAAGAGCTCATTTAAAAGGCTAGAACATTAAGCTCGTCAAAAATTACGTTGATCCGATATCATTTGATGTGACTTTCGAAATGCAATAAGCCTCGTATAATTGTGTTGGGTTGAAATCCAGTGTGGCACATTTGTTTTTTGTTTTTTTTACAAACTTAATGCATTTCGAAATTATATCAGATGGTATTGGATCGACTTGATTTTCACGATACCAAAAGTTTTTGGCAAGTTCAAAAAAGTGAACGGCTCCGATCATTGTTGTAAGACTGGACTGGACGGGATTTGCTCCCTAGTGATGAAGACTTGGACTTGGGGGTTTGCTCCCAACTAAGATTTCAAATTCGAAACTTCTAAAGTGCTATAAACTATTTTGGGTCAACTCATATAGAGCTTTGCTCTAATTTTAATGGAAATGATTTTGCCACTTCCTTTTTTGTTAACGTCACTCCCTGCACCAAAAATACACTTGCAGGGGAGTGGCGTTGACAAAAGAAGGAATGACAAAATCAGTAGCCAATTTTAATTAGGTTATCCGTAATTGGATGTGAGATTAGGTCTCCTAAGATTAGTGGAGGTGCACGGAAGCTAGCTTAGACAATCAAAAGTTAATAGGTATTAAAAAAAAAACAGGGAAATTTTTTGCTACATTACAAGACTTGGTTCCACGCCAATCACAAAAAATCACACACCAACATCAACCAACCTCCCACGTTCGTTTTTTGAACCGACCAACCTCACCTATGCGAAAGAGAAGTAGCAATTTCCCCATTGCTGTCCGTTCGTATATGCAATAAAGTATAAGAAAAAGACGTGATGGCATCTGTCGATCAAATACGCTGTGAGCTGCTTTCGTATCTCTTACCTCTAGGCTAATTGGAATTTTTTTCAATGCCGGGTGAATACCACGTGGCTGTGCCCACGTACAGTCACGTGGTGCCCGAGCAGCCTATCCAGATCGTTTAAAAGTATATTAGACGACCTAGATTGAAACACACACACACTCTCTCTCTCTCTCTCTCTAAATCCAAGCCGTCCAAATCCGAAATGGATGACCAGATGCACCGAGTGGGCACCACATGGTGCCCACCCGGCACTGAAAAATTTCTCATCCCCATGATTCCTCTTGGAGCATCATGTCAGCTTTGGAGGCAGATCCCGTCTAGTATGGGTTACCCTCTAGACCCATCCAGTTTGGCCTTTTCCGGGTTCATAACAATGATCGAAACCGTTCACTTTTTAGAGCTCGTCGAGACCAACAACCATGCCAAAAATTACGTTGATCGGATATCGTTTAATACCATTTCAAAATGCATTAATGTTTGTATAAAATAAGAAAAGGTGTGAAACATAGGGTATCAGAAACTTCAACGTGATATTTGGTGTGGTCGTTGGTCTCTTCGAGCTCTAAAAAACGAACGATTTCGATCATTGTTACAAGCTCAGAAAGAGCCCAAAAAAGGCCGAACATAATCCATACTGTACGAGATCTAACTCCGCCAGCTTTTGTCTCTACATAGTACAAAGTACATACTATCACTTTGTGGTAAGCAACTTTTCGAATCAACCAAATCCATAAGGACAGCGTAGGGGTCAAGGCCCCTCTTGGGCCTGGAGTCCTGGACTTAAAGGTAGAAAGCCAAGCCCATGAGGCAAAAATATAGAAAGACCAGAAAGCAATGTCTCGGTTTCTCACAGCCAGTGGGACTGGGTTTTTTTTTAGGTTCAAAATTCGTAATTCTCCTTTTGGTTTCCTATCAGGTCTGGGTATAATACCATCTTTCATTCCATCTTGTAGTACGGGGAAATGTTGAACAAAAATGCAGCTATTAGCCAAACAAAACTACAGGAAATGAATCAAGCTGTGAAAATCATAAAGGAGTGTGAGACTGCTGCATCCGGCCAAATGGGATAATTCAATTTTCTAAGGGCCACGTTCTTCGTGATCTTGGAAGTACGTGGCCTACAGTTTATGCTCCTTTTCACTCTTTCTCTACTATGTTACTACCAGACGGCAACTATAAGGTGTTTTACTGGAAACTCACCTTGATTGTAGATCGTAGACGCTTCTACCACCCCAGTTTTGGGCACGTTGTCAGTTTCTTGCCGAGATGGACAACAGATCGCTGGAATCTGGAATCCAGCAATTAAGAGAAATGTCAAGTTCAGACCACTAAGAAAAAGAGCAGAACAAGTTGTGGGAAGAAGGAGGAGCATTTAATCTGCTCTGATCATAAACAACCACATTGTGGAATTTTTATATATCTTTGGCATTGTTCTGCACATATAATCGCAATAAATTAGATACAGTATGGGCAAATAGGAACTAAATAAGTCCACGTTCAACCAAAATGTAAAAACTGACGGTGTCCCTGTAGTTAAAACATCCATCTCGGAGATGAATGAACCACACTTGGCCGAGGCCTGTTTGGCAGCTTTGGCTGCTCTGAATTGTTCCGTTTTTTCATGATGGAGGAGACGGTTGGGCTGAAAAAGTCATTACTTCTCTGAGAAGTCGCCCCTTGCGAATATAGCTTTCTTCCTTGCATAAAACTCCTTTGTGTTTCTAGCACCTCCTTTCGAACCACAGGATTTCTTTGAACAGCTCCCCATCTGTTGTAACTCACACAGCTCTGACTCCTCCCTACTTGCTGAAACTTTCCCTCCCTTGGACTCGCATAATTACGACTTTCAGCTGTTTCAGCTGAATACATTGTAGTTTCTCCCTCACTGCTATAATACCCATTCCGCATCTCCGACACCTCTATTGGGGATGAACTGGACAGGACCTCACTATGGCCACCGTTTACAGAACCTGTTGAGGCCATGTCAGCATCTGCCATTGGACCTATCTGTCTTCTGTCACTAAATCTTTCATCTCTCAATGGCTGCTGCAGAGGAACTTCCTTGAGGGTATTTTCGTCAGAGTAAGGGGCAAGCAGCATCTTGGCAGGTTGCGGCAACACTGGAGTTTTGGTAACCTTCGGAGGAAAACTAATATCTAAGAGTTGGATTTGGCTATTTTCCTTCTTCCTTGTTGGGACAGAGGTCAATTTTCGCGATTCATAAATTTGTGGTTTTGGGATCCCCTGCACATGGCTTGCAGCACGCGGATCAGCAGTTAGGGTTTCATCGTCAAATGTGTTTGCCGCAGCAGAGCAGCTCGGTCCCGGCTTATCGTTTGTTTTCAACATTGCAATGGATGGCGACGGTGTTCCATTGTTTTCAGGATCTGTTGACTTGAAGACCCTCTTCATTGTGAAGGAATCGCTCTTCCGGCCAGCCGACATCAACCTGACAAGTGGCAACTTAGGTTTGTTGAGTTCATCAAGGTTACCCTCCCAATGCTGGGTTAACCAATCACAGATGATGGGAATGGGTATACCAAATTGCATAGGAAGATCCTTCTTCACAGATGAAGATGAAGACGATGAAGTCGAAGAAGATTTTGTGTGTGGAGATGTTGCTAGCTTCATGGGATCACAGACCATGAATGAAAGATTGCCGTGCACATCAAAGCCAGCGGAACCAGGGCTCCAAGTTACAGAGTCAGTGGACAGCTTTATGAGATTGTCAGTGGCTATAACGACTTTTCCTTCACCAACTGTCAACTCGTTTTTTTTCGTGTAGCCCAAAAGATAAACTGCACTACCTAGTTCAAGATTTGGTTTAGAGCAGGTTTTCAAGTAGTGGGGTTGCTGCCCCTGAGCATTTGAGTCTGCATCCTTGGCATCCACACCTACTATTGTAAGATCAAGAACAGAACTGGTGACGAAAAACCTGCAATCAAGATGAAAGAAATGAGAAAATTATTTAGAACACAAGTTCCCGCTAATTGCAATGAATGGTGGGAAAATACAACCAGATCACCCATTCTGCCAAAAATCAAGTTCAACCTTGCGGCAGAGGACTAAATTTTTTTTCTTTGTCTTTTTCCCTCAAAGCATTAAGATCCACCTGGCAAAATAAATTTGGGAAAATATAACCACAATAGTCATTTGGCCCCTAAACTTCCAAGATCCATCTAGCAGCTTAGGACTAAATTCCAGACCAGAGTTTGAAAATGGCACAAACCTTGATAATGTAATATTAGAGTAATTCAAGTCCTGCCAAAGCATACAGCAATGGCGGGGAGAGAAAACAACTAGCTGATTTAGAAGTAGATTTCTATTTTTTCATTTACTCACACATTTCATTTATCAGCATTCCCCGAGGATGTCAGGTTCCATGAAAGGCTGAAAGGGATAACTTCACTACTAAAAATACTCAATATCTCTATGTTTAAGAATTGAATTCTATTCACTACAGATATTCATGAATAAAATTCCCAGCTTAAACTACTTCCTAAAAAAGTTGGCATTGAGATGATCCATTTTGTTTTTTTTTTCAGCGGAAAAACTATGTAGCTTAGTGCTACAATAAATGTGATGGACGAGAATCATCGTAACGAAAACTTTTCAGGAATATTGCAAGAAACCATGTCAATAGTAATCAAAGGTAAATTGAGTAAAATACATATAGCTATATGTCCTCGGCAACACAGATTGCATTGAATGGAATCAACTAGCATAAATTACGGACAAAGAAATAACTCATAAGCCTTGATCATTTTACATGCTAAAGACGGAAACTGACAAAGACAAACCTTCTTTTCATCACAGACTTATCTAAAATATACTGCAAATAATATAACCCCCATTCAGTAGGAACTTTTCGTAAGGCGCTTCTATAGCATCATAATAAGAAATTAATTACTGACCCAACCCTCAAAACAACGGCAAACAATATATCCATTAACAATAGCAAGACTACATGGTCACTCAAAGGCGTCGACGCAGGAAAATTTTGTGAGACAATTTAGTGGAGAAATGAGAAACACAAATATATTACAACAGGTTGATCATATCGTTGTCCACAATCTCCCATATCCCCACTGCAGTGCAAACCACGAAGAAAAAATTTCCTGAAACAACATTTTATGACAATACTAAAAGTAGAGCTTGTTGTTACTCACGCAAGTCATCACATTCCTCTTTCACGTGTCGCACTGGAATATGGTACTATAACATATGTCCAACTTCTCGAGTCAAGCAACAAATTGAACACAATAATGTGTAGTGGGATGTGAATCCTGAAAATGATCAGGGGAAAAATGGCAGAAGAACAATCAACATGCCGCTCCAATCTTTCCCCGCATATTATAATTTTTGGAATTCTCCCTGGATTTGGCTGAATTTTATAGGTTGAGTCAAAATTGTGCTATTGGAAGATATTCAGGCACTAAGACCTATAAATTAGAAATTATATAATCTCCATGCGCTGAAACAGGGTGAGACTCGACAATATCAAATAGGGAGTGACCCGAAGACAGAGCCCTCCTACAAAAACCTTGGCAACCCCCAACACCACCCAAATGCTCCTCATGTGGCCATCCATGTGAATTTGGAGTTACGGGGCTCACACCTAGTTACATTGGTTTGGTTCAATATTCGGTTAGAGTTTAGGCAGATCTAAGTGCATTGGATATCAATTTAAATGGCAACGACGCGCTGTAAAATTCTCAGTTAAAGTATAATTCTGATGCGAAGAGATAATGACTCTACAAAATAGGATCGAGAGAGTAACTTCTCTTTTGCATCAACCAATAGTCCAAAAATAGGCCATCGTGTTGTTAAGTACGTCCATCTTGTCCTCATTTGTGTAATTAAAATTGACGCTCTATAAATAACAAAGATAAATAAATCAACCAATACATATCAACTAATCACACAGTAATATATACTAACAAAAATCAAGAAGAAAACTAACATGCGTCCACACATACACACGCATTCGTATGCAAAGCAAGTAGTCAAAGCGTTAAGGTCGAAACCCTAACCTGTGCGGATAAAGGCTGGCGGCGACGCCGTTCTGCAAGCAGATCTCCACGGCCTCGGCGGCGGCCACCGACGGGAGGTTGACGTGCGACGTCAGCAGCAGGTTCCGGTGGATTAAAAATCCGGTGCTGGAAATCCCTCCGGCGCCGACGCCGGCAATTCTCGCCATGGCCTGGCCTTTGCCGGAGAAAATGGCGGCTTTGATCCTCTCGGACTTGCCTCCGCCGCTGCAGAAGCACCAGGATTCGCCCAAGACCCCCATTCTTTCGATTTGACTTCGTGAAAAAGGTTTCAGATCCAGAGCCCCAGCTTGTGCTGCATTCTCTCTCTCTCTCTCTCTCTCTCTCTCTCTCTCCGTTAATGGTAGGGGAATAGGAATCGTGAATGTATAAGGAGTAAAAATGGCGGATGCAGAGAGATTACAATGCTACATATAACATACACATGGACTGTCTGCTCGAACGAAGGAGAGAGAGAGAGAGAGAGAGAGAGAGAGATTACATGAGTGAAAGGAGGCCGCGTGACCAGGAGGGATGTAAAATATTCTTTGTTTCTTTCTTTTCCGGTGAGTGACAGTAGTAATTATTCGAGTGCCCCTTTTTAATACTTTATTTTTAGTTTATTTGGGTTCTGACTCTGAATGAATCTATATTTTTTGCATATATAAGAGTGAGATACTCGATCCGTAACTAAACCGGTAGTCACACGATATCTCAACATTTTTTTACAGCTATTTCATTCGTCTTAATTTGTAATTTATTTTTATTATTTTGAACCTATTAAAAAGTTATTTGGAGATTCATTTTTAATATGAATCTTGCGTGATAGATTTTTTAAATAATTTTATAAGTTAAAATAAAACATACACATGTTAGTATTAGATTAATGATCAATAGTTTTTTTTTTTTTTTATTGTCGAAAACCAGTGTAGTTAGATAATTGAATTAGGGAAAGACTACAATACACACCCCTTAGTAATTGAACTCGTGACTTCCTTTTTTCTTCTGACACCTAAGTCCTAGTGTCCTTTTCTCTTCGCACTCTTAATGTCGTTGAGCCAAAAATATGTTGACCCGTTCTTGGGTTCAATTCGAACTAGCCACCCTCTCCCTCAAACCTTAAGATATTTTCGATAGTAGTTCTTGTTGCACCAAGAAAAGGGAATAAAAAGAGAACCCGGAAATTTTAGCAATTTAAGGTTGTGTTAGCTAAATTTTTCGCTTTAGAACCATAAATTGGAATTTATATCTTGCCCTTAGGCAGGATTTGAGAGACTCAAGACCCGGGGGCAGGACCGTTCTTGAGTTTTTTTCAGAGGTGATATCTGTTCCATCGGTTTTGGTTTTTTAGAATTTTAGCAATTGAAATATCGATTTGGTTTTCCATATTCACCTAACGAAACCGACCGAAAGGGATATCAATTTTTTCGGTTTCGATTCATTCGGTTTTCTGTTAGTTTCATTCGGTTTCGGTTTTAAGTTATGGGCCTCAAAATGGAACAAAGTAATGATTCACACATATATTGGCCCTAGGCCTGTCAATGGATCAGATCCGATTTTGATCCGACAAATTTGAATTCGATAATGGTAATCCGAATCTAAAAAATTCGGATCAGATCTGAAATTCCAAATCCAAAAACTTTTTTACTTTAAAAATTGTAGCAGATAAAAATAAAAAAAACTAAAATGAAAATACTACTTCTTAAACATTTTTTTTTTCAAAATAAAAAAATTACAGTTTTTTTTTAAAAAAATTTAGAAATAAAATTTCGGATTGGATTGATAACGGATTTAATCCGATTTGAATTTGGATTACCGGATTCGGATTATCGGATCGACGTTATCGGATTCGGATTGAATTTTTCGAATCAGATCCGGTCCATTGACAGGCCTACTCGGTAGAAATCAAATGACCCTTTTATTGGTTTATCATATTGGAAGTCCTCTTAAACTATATATAATATTTTTGTTTTAATTTGTATTAGTTGAATTTATATTTAAGTCTTCATCTAGTCTCTTTTTCTCCTAATTCTAACTTGTTGGTTATGCCGACTGTCACAAATCATCTCATAATATTATTAGAATTAATTTAGGCGACACTCCTTTATTTGTTGATATTTTTGTTCATCTTTCTAATTTTTTGTTGGATTTTCTTTAATTTTTACGATTAATCATTCATTTCGGCAAGAGGTGAAGAGTCTAAAAAGTAAAAATTAAGACCAAAAGTTAAAAAAAAAAAACTACCAAAGACCAAAAAACATAAAGCAATTGAGTTTTTTTTTGGTCGTATTTTTGTTGTTATATGAACTTTTTAAAATTTCGGTCCCCATTTTTATATTTTATTGATTCCCTTGGTCGAAACGAATGCTTAATTCTCGATACAAAAAGATAAAAAGAATTATGAGAAGACAATAACGACAAAAATTTCCTGACCGAAAAATTATGGGGGATTTAATTAATTGGTTACACGGATTAAATTCAAGGGATTGTAACGTAACGCGTACAGCAGAGTAGCTCCTGTTCGTGTTTGATGGTTTTGATTCGGTGGAACCAATCCCATTTTAAGAAGCCCAAATTCATTCAGATTAAGTACTAATCTAAATCCAATCTCCATTATTTTTCTACACGATCTGTGGTTTAACATTATCTTCAAACTGAACGTCTCAGATCATGGAAATATGAATGTATATCAGTAGAAAACGTCCTTGCAACTTAAGAGTTATTAGAACTAAGATATGGTTTCGGTACGCCGCCGTTTGAAGGAGTTTGCCGTATTATCAAGTGCGGCCGTTTCTATTTTTATTAAAAATAATTCACTCAAATTATCTTCGATTACGTACTACTCAGTAATTTATTTATGTTTTCTTTACCAAGGTTTATTTTCTTGACAAGATCTACAACTTGAACAGTTTAGATTGTAAAAATAATTAGAAATGAGTTCGCAATTTACCAATTACATCATTTGAATGGACTTCTCAGGTTCAAGATGAGAAGTCATAGAATGCAGGACGTCGTCGTTTTTACGAAGCTCCTGATTGAAGATGCGAGGTCAATATGAATACTGTGACGTCGTCGTTTTCATTAAGCTCCCGGGTTGAAGTTCCGAGGTCTCCTCGACACCCGGTCGAACAACCTTGCGTCTCTGAAGTGCGAGCTCTTTGTCAAAGCTCGGTCGGGTGCTCCTCCACGAATAAAGAAATGCTCGGAGCTCCAAGGTCTGCTTCTCTCTCCTTGCTCATCCAATCAGACCTCTCTCTCTCTCTCTCTCTCTCTCTCTCTCCTGTTTGTTTGCTTTTTTCCATGGTTAATTTTGAAGCTTAAACATAATATGTATGGGGTTTGATCCACGCATCTGTGGTGAAGCAACTTAAACACAGATGTAGATGAAGATGCATGGGGTTTGAAAATCTCGCCGACACTGGGTTTCGAAATCCCTCTCTTCTCCTGCTGGTGACGGCGGCGGTGGGTCCTACGTGAATGAGGTAAATTGGGTTTCTCATTTCACTGATTTGAAGATGGTTTTGGAATTTCATTCATAAATCTGTAGATTGGGTTTCATAGTTTGCTTAATTGGCTGCTTCTGGCTGATTTCACTAATTTGATTAGAAATCTGTTGGTTGTAATTTGTTGAAAAAAATTTATTGGTCTGACCAGAAATCTGTTCACAGTAATGTGGGAAGGGGGGTAAGATTTAACAAAAATGATACTCACACAATAATCCAAACACAACAACTTACACAACCTCTCACTTCTCACATACATGTGGGCTCCACACATACTACTATGTGTGGGCCCCACATGTATGTGAATGGTTGTGTAAGTTGTTGTGTTTGGATCGTTGTGTGAGTAGCATTGTCCAAGATTTAACTAGAAAATTATCTGGCTTGTTAGTGTAAAAAACTAACAACGGATATAGGCATCCCGGTAATGTTAGGGTCTTTCTATTGATGCTTACTTAAGACTAGGATATCTTCCATCATATCAAATGGATTTCTTGATCCCAAGGGCTCGCCCAGTGGTCAAGGTCTAGACTTATGTCTCAGTCTCAAAACGTCCCAAGTGCTATCAACCAGTGTTATTGAAATCGTACGATACGCGATACAACTCGTATAATGGAACAACCCGATTATACGTATCCCAATTTGAAAACCTTGCTATCAACTCAAATAAGGGCCACTAGTGGACATTGGACAGTAGGATTGGTCGCCCGGGATTAGTGGAGGTTCATGTAAGTTGATCCGGACACTTACATTATGGAAAAAAAAGTATTTCTTATAATAATAACTATGCAATGCAAGGAAAAATTACTACTATTAACTACTTCTGGAGTTCATTGTTTTTGGATTTAATTGTTTGGGTCGTTGGATTGTTCGAGATTTTTTTATGTTTTAAAATTTTAATGCGATCCGATGGCCAAAAATGCACCAATGCAGAGGTACAGATGAATTGAACTCGCAAATAAGAGTGAGATAACTAAACAAGTCCTTAAATTATGACAGCTTCACATCGTGTCCCATCACTTTACATGGTATCCCACGACTTTTCACAACTACTTCCTTCGTCTCAATTTGTACATTACTTTTAGTATTTTGAACTTATTAAAAAGTTATTTTTATTTCAACTTATAGTAATATTTTTCATTCTTGATATCGATCTAATAGATTTCAATTAATTTTATTAGTTCAAAATTTTAAAGTCATATAAGCATTAGTATTGGATTAATGATCAATAATTTTTTCAGCGGCTAAAGTCTACCTAGATAATGAGATTAGCACATTAGAAGAGTAGTTGAACTATTGATCATTTGATCTTCTCTCCTAGCATCTATACTTCTGATGCCCTCCTTTCTCCCGGCACGAACTCGTTTAGTTGCAAGGAAAAAAAAAAAACGAGAATGTCTGACTTTCCTTACTTTGCTTCACAAAAATTTTCTCGAAAGCAATATTCCTGCACCAGTATTTTATTGACAAGTGAACAGAGCCAAAGACCCATTGACTCTTTGAACGTAGCCACAGGTTTAGGGTTCAAACTAGCCACCCTCTCCCCCAAACCTTCGTAGTTCTTGTTGCACCAAGAAAATAAAAAATAGACAAGGGAAATTTAGCAATTTAAGGTTGCGTTAGCTCAATAATTCACAACAAGGCGAGGTAAAATTGCTAGTCAAAAGTGTAGTTGTTCTATTTTACCTAGTCACTTTTTTAGCTTGCACTCCAATAATGCTAGGTATATATTCTTTCTCCTCTTTGTAAGTATAATAAATAGGGAAATGATATTGACACTCCAAAAATTGATGCAGCCATTCCAAAAAACAAAGGAAAGTGGCTTTGGAGTTATATTGATTTTGAAGTGCCTGCATCAATTTTTAGAGTGTCAATATCATTTTTCAATAAATATTTCATTATTCACAATTAAAGTGAGGAGAGAGAACTTGAATAAAATAGGAGAGAGAGTGTATTTTTGTAAAAAACTATAATAATTATGTGCTTACCAAGTGAATAAGAACTCAACATATTTGTTGCGTTACTGCAGCCCAAGGTAAAATAGCTAGTTTTTTTTTCAGAGGTTCTTATAGCATCATTTTTATGTTTTGCTAGCTAAAGTACCTAAAAAACCCCTATATAACAAGGCAGGGCCGTAAGATATATATATGAAAAATACTAAAGAATCCAATCAAATAGTAGTATTAGATAATTGCATATTATGCAAAATATGGTTCCAATTTTTTACAATTAATCGATGGGTAATATATCTACGTAATAAAACCGCACGTCTTGTTAGTACATCTTTTTATAACTCTCGATTTATTTTCTTAGACTATTTTGACTACATTGTATCTTCTTTATATGAAATCATACTGCATCTAAGTAAAAGATTTGAATTCAAGATTTAAAAAAAGAAGTAAAAACCACTTTTTTCCTATTGTGGAGGGAAAAAATGTCTAATGAGCATACGCATGCTTTAACTATTCAATGAACAACCAAACTATAATTCGCATATTATTGTTGCATTGGAATCCAAATGATCGACTTTTATATTACAGAATGCGAGAAGACTAAAGTTATATTAATACAGTATATTTTCCGAATGAATTTTTTTTTCTTTGGTCGGCCACCCCTTGGATTGAAATTTTGGCTCCACCATTGTCCATTGCTCATGAGTAATGACATGCACTAGATTATGAACCCCATATGACATCACACAAATTTCATGCTCCTGGGTGGCTACAAACAAGAATTGTTGTTGATCTTGGGATACCAAGCCCGTGGGATAAATATTTACTATCATCTCCAGACCAACCAAACAGCCCTTTCGATTATAACTTTGAGAACGGACCCAGTCGTAAACATGTTTGCAGCACTCAACGATCTAAAACGTGCACCGTGCTTGGATGCGCATTTGTCAACGAAAAAGAAAATAATTTCATTTAATTATAAATTGGCTCTGACAAGCACCTTAATTTAATACCCAGATAACATCTTTTTCAAAAGCAATAATACACCACAATCCAACGACACATTATGCAAGAAGACTCATCAAACAAAAAACTAACTAAATGTAAGATTATATAAACACATTTCAAAGAAATTGTCATTTTTTCTGTCCAGCTTCATTTCCAAATGCAGCCTCAGTGGTTTTATCTTAGCAAACTTATCTAATCGAGAGCTAATTCTGTAAACACATCTTGCACTGAGAAAACCAAAGGCCTGTGCCAAGATGAGATTTATTTTCTTTCAATTTTTCATTTCCATATGCAAATCTGAGATCCAAACACGGCATTAGTGGGTTTATCTTCACAAACTCATCTTACTCCAACTGCTCAGCAACTTAAATCCTCGCAAATTCAAGACATCGGATCATAGTATTAAAATGGCAATGCTTTGGCGTGGAGGCAAGCAAAATTTTGACCCATTAAATCTGTAGGACCAGCAACTGCTATGTCACTGCAAATTTACCATCTCTGGCTATCAGAGCAACCTAAAAGAAATACCAATAGAAGAATTTTGGGCCAATGCAAATTAAAGATGAAAACCATAGACCTACTGCTACTTTCTATAACTGCATAAGCTGTATGCATTAACTCATTTGACAAGAGTCCCCTAGTGGGGTAAGAGAAGAAGTTCTCAATCCCTCAGCTTGCACTATAAATTGGGTGCATCAGTACCATCTCTCCATCACAAAAGAGAGAAAGAAGATACACAAGAAAAAGAAGTTTAACTATGGCAGGTGTTCCTAAAACGGTACTAGTCGTCCTCGCCATCTTCCTCATGGCGTTTCTCTCTGGTGCAGAAGGAGGAAGAGATTTCTCCACCAAAGGAGGGGAGGTCTACAATCCCCAAGCTTTCTGGTTTCCACACATCCCCTGGTGGTGGGCAAGTATCAACAAAGCTGAAAGCGGGCCTAAAGATATAGCTAAAGGAGAAGCCAGACACATAGAAGTTCCCCAGGTTGACGGTACGGCTGGCCACGGATATCTTCCTGAAGTTGATGGTATGGTATCAACCGAAGGAGAAGAGGTCTACAACCCCCAAGCTTTCTGGTTTCCACACTTCCACTGGTGGTGGCCGGGTAGCAGCAAAACTGAAATCAGGCCTGAAGATAAGGGTAAAGGAGAAACCACTAACGTGGAAGTTCCCAAGATTGGTGGTCTGGCTGGCCATGGGTATCCATGACTAGTAATCATGGAACCCAACGGGTGTTTGGTTAGGGCGCTTATGTACATAAATAATGTTAATGCCAGCTTGTGACCCTACAGGGGTTGCAGCGGGTTTGCTCCCTCCATGAACTCTGTCAACCTTGTGTGTTACTGCTATAGTGCTATCATCTATGCAATAAAATATACCCCAGAAATGTTTGTGCCTACGTTTTTTGTGTTAGTTCTCTGAAATAAGTGAAATCCAGGCAAAGAAAATCACGTTTACTGAAAAAATGCAGTAGTAGTGTTCTAGCTGAAGAGCTTGCACTGTCCATCGCCCATATAATGACATGGGCATATTCAGATCATACACAAAAAATTTCGGGAAAATATTTTGCCTAATTCAGAGTGCTTCCTGATATTTTTCAGCATGAAATACTGATACAAAACCGGTTACCTTTCAAAAAATTCTTGCGAAGTTGAACCCTTTCGTGGCATGCAAAAAGGAATTTTAATTGATCAGTTCCATCAGAACCCACATCAATCCCTCTTTGTTCCAAGAATTCCTTAGCCTTGTCAATGTCCTACAAAATAAACCTTACTAACAGCGAACTTATAAAGAAGTGCAAGAAATTACAAAATCTTGATTTATTGGATAAGAAAACAAGCATCCACTATCTTTTAGACCAAACATTATCCAAATCAGCCAGGTGTTAAGAACTTAAGGTGAACAAGCAGAATAATATGAGTTCACCCCCATAAAACAGCAAAACAACCGTTGCAATGACCAAATGCCTGAGAGTAACCCTCTAAAAATATTGCAATACAATAAGAGAGGAAGGAACAATCCAGCTAATCCGCAAGCCCAAAATTCCATATTAACAGGTTTTGATGATGAATGAGGCTTTCATATCCCAATGGAACTACCTTAAATTTCTAAAATAACAAAATTTTGGGTTGTGGACAATAGCAAAAATCATTTTAATTTAAAATCATTACCTTTAGATTGTACACCATAAATCAAAGTCTTTGGGCTGCACCCATTTCCCAATTACAGTCCAAGGAACTACTCAGTTCAACCATCTATTGCAATTCAAGGAAAGCAAAAAGTTACAACCTAGAATTCTAATTCGGAGAGAATCACTAGCATTACTTTTATCTTCAACAGGGAATGAATAATGAACCCATCATGTTAGTAACCTTCCGCATAAGCATGGAAGTGGATTAAGTAAGGAAGGTAACCTGAAGCTAAGTTTGTAGATAATATGCATGAAGGTTCCTCTAAATTGCGAAGGAAGATAAATACTCTACAAGGTTAGCTTGGCACTCTATTGGGCAGGTACAGGTACAAGTATCCTGGTGGAATCAGGTTTGATCAACACCAAAATGCCCCTAAATGGCCTTCCACTCAGTGGCTTTACTTCAAGAAGTATTGGCAACTAGGGATACATTGAGGGAGTTGAATGCCGTTTCTGATACTTCTTGTGCCTCCTGCACTCAGGCTAAGGAATCCCACAGACGCTTATTTTTTGAATGAAACAACTCTAGCTAGATCCTGGAAGTTTTTTTTTTGATAAGTGGCTAGATCCTGGAAGTATGATGCTTAGGAATTAGGAATCAGATCCGTAGAGGACCTCTTCGAAAAGAGTTCACAGCACTATAAATGTTTGCATTTGTGTTCGCAAAACCACATTTGTAAAACACCAAAATCAGGACTTGATGGTAGAAAATCTGCACGTCTCGGAACATATCTACTTAAATTTGTAAAGCTCACTGATAATGGGTGTTTTACAATTGTCTGTCTTAGTTTTCCCATTGGCGATGCTGCTTAGAGCTTAGGATGGTTCATTAAGACGGTTTTGTTTATGTTTTGAGTGGAATCTGGTGTTTTTTTCTGGATTGGCGGTCCATCGTATGAACCAGCTTGTATCATAGCTTCAATGCTCTTCTTGAGTGAATTTTAATTGACTACAGAAAACTTATGCAACGTGGGTCTTTGAAAATTGGAAGCACGCCCAACACAAATCCAAGTCCTGCAAAACTACCACCAATCAATTCTGCTCTAGTTATGTAATCACAAGACAAATCTAGGGTGGTACAGATTTATGCAATAGAATTTGAGCCCCAAATGGCACACACAAATTTCATTCTATGGGATGGTTAGAAACAAGATTGCTGTTGATCTTTGGAAACCAAGCCCTTGACATAAAAGATTTATTAGCATCTCTAGACCAACCAAATACTCCTCTTGGCTATAATGTTGAGAATGGACCCAGGTGTAAACATGTTTGCAATACTAGAATTCGTAAACATGGACCGTGTTTGGATCTTGAATTTTGTCAAGAAAAAAGAACATTATTTATTTGATTATACCCTCTGTGACATATTGCTCAATTAAAAAGATGCAGAACTTGTTTCTCTCGTCTAATGACTCCTAAACAAACTTAAAAGAAGAAGAGTCTACCAAGGTCAAAAATAGAGAATTGCCAGATGGAATTCAAATATTGGCCAACAAAACCAGCCTATGAGATTCCCAACAGGTGAAAGAGTTTGTAATCAGCGCCATTTGGAAACTAAGGACTTGATAATCTTCACAAACTCTCCAGTCTAAAAAAAGAACTACGAGACCCTCCTGCTAATAAGATGATCCAAGGATAGTCATAACTTATCAGATTAATGGGTAAATGAGTGTGAGCTTCCATGAACACATATTGCATTGGGACTGTGATTATTCTTCCTTTTTATTTCCCGATCCAAGGATAGTCATAACTCATCAGATTAACGGGTAAATGAGTGCGAGCTTCTATGAACACATATTGCAATGGGACTGTGACTATTCTTTCTTTTCATTTCTCTTTGCAACTCCGAGATCCAAACACGGCCTTAGTAGGTTTATCTAACCCCACCTGCTCAGCAACCTTATCTAACAATTCACATTTTCAAAAATTTAAGACATCGGATCATACTATGAAGATGGTAATAGTTTGCTTTGAAGCAAGCAAAATGTTGACCCATTAAATTCATGGGACCATCAACTACAGATGTCACTGCAAATTTACCATCTCAAGCAATCAGAGCAACCTAAAAGAAATACCAATACAAGAATCTTGGGCCAACACAATTAAATTTGAAAACCCAAGGGAACTGACCTACAACTACTTTCTATAGAGTCCCCTTCAGGTAAGAGCGCCCTTACCGTATTAAGTTGCGCACCTCCCCTTTTCTCCCCTTTCCTGATCGAATTTCAATGATCCGAACCGCTCAATGTGTTCAGAACGTGATTTTAAGAGTTTCAGTGAGAAATCAGCAAAAAAAAAAAGACTGGGAAGGGCCTCATTCGAGCAGTTTTTATTTGAAACCGTTCAATAAAAAAAAAAACTGCTCGGATGAAGCCCTACTCGGTCATTTTTTTTGCTGATTTCTCATGAGTACTCTTAAAATCACGTTCTGAACACATTGAGCGGCTTGGATCATTGAAATTCGATCGGGAAATGGGAGGTCCTTACCTTGTTACGCCCTTACTTGAAGTTTTGTAACTTTCCATAACCTTATTACATGTATGCATTAACTCATTTGACGAGAGTCCCATAGTTGGTAAGCTCGAAAGTTCTCAATCTCAGCTTGCACTATAAATTGGGGAGGTATCAGCACCTTCTCTCCATCGCAAAAGACAGAAAGATACACAAGAGAAAGAAGTTTAGAATGGCGGGTGTTACTAAAATGGTACTATTTGTCCTCTCCATCTTCCTTGTGGCATTTCTCTCTGGTGCAGAAGGAGGAACAGATTTCTCCACCAAAGGAGGGGACGTCTACAATTCCCAAGCTTTCTGGTTTCCACACATCCCCTGGTGGTGGGCAAGTATCAACAAAGCTGAAAGTGGGCCTAAAGATAAAGCTAAAGGAGATGCCAGAAACATAGAAGTTCCCCAGGTTGATGGTACAGCTGGCCACGGATATCTTCCTGAAGTTGATGGTATGGTATCAACCAAAGGAGAGGAGGTCTACAACCCCCAAGCTTTCTGGTTTCCACACTTCCACTGGTGGTGGCCGGGTAGCAGCAAAACTGAAATCAGACCTGAATATAAGGGTAAAGGAGAAACCACGAACATGGAAGTTCCCAAGATTGGTGGTATGGCTGGCCATCGATATCTTCCCAAAATTGATGGTATGGCTGGGAATGGATATCCATGAGACCATGACTAGTGATCATGCAACCCTATGGGTGTTTTGGTTAGGGTGCTTATATACATAAATAACATTCATGCTGCTTGTGACCCTCTATAGGGGTTGCAGCAAGTTTGCTCCCTCTATGAACTCTGTCAACCTTGGGTATAACTGCTATCTACTATGCAATAAAACGTATCCCAGAAATGTTTGTGTTTACCTTTTTTTTCTTTAATTCTCTGCAACAAAAGTGAAATCCAGACAAAGAAAACAAACTTTACTGCTGAAATAGAGTTAGTCTTTCTAGCTGAAGAGCTTGCACTCTCCAGAGCACAGATAGACCATAAGAAGACAAGGGCATATTCATCTCAATACACCAAAATTCTGGAAAATATTTTGCCTAATTGAGATGCTTCCTGATAGCTGTCAACCCGAAACACTGATGCCAAACAGGTGACTTTTAAAAGATTTTCCTGTGAAGTTGGACCCTTTCCTGGCATTCACAAAGGGATCCTGATGATCAGTTCCATCAGAACCCACATCAACCCCTCTTTGGTCCAAGAATTACTTGGCCTCGACAATGTCCCACAAAATAAACCTAACTAGCAGCGAACTTATAAAGCATGCGCAAGAACTAATAAAATCTTTATTTACTGGATAATGAAGAAGCATCCAATATCTTTTAGACCAAACATTATCCAATTCAGACAGGTGAAGAAGCAGAATAATATAAGTTCACCCCCATCAAACAGCAAAAAATCGCATTGACCAAATGCCTAAGAGTAACCCTCTAAAAATATTGCAGTATGATAAGAGAGGAAGGAATAATCCAAAGCCTTAAGCCCTAAATCATATATTAACAGGTTCTGATGATGAATGAGGCGTTCACATCCCAATGGAAATAATTTTATTTTCTAAAATAACAAAATTTTGGGTCGTGGAAAATGGCAAAAATCATTTTACCTTAACATCATTTCTTTTAGATTGTACATCATACATCAAAGTCTTTGGGTTGCACCCATTTCCCAATAACAGTCAAGGGAACTAGTCAGTTCAGCCATCTGTTGCAATCAAGGCATGCAACAACTCACTGGCTAAAGAAAGTCAGAGCATAGAATTCTAAATGACAGATAACCTCTCAGCATTATTTTAGCTTTAACAGAGAAAAAGAAAATTTAGCTATCAAAATGGGATCCAAAACCCAATCTAACTGTCTAACACTATTTATCGAATAAGGTGGCTATGGGAAAATATCAGCAATAGTCTTACAAGTCTTATCCCAGTTAGATGAAGTTATTATAAACCAGTGAAAAAAAAAAATACGTGGTTTATAATGAACCTTGTCTTCTATAGCTTCGATCACTCATGACTTACCTTTGATGTTAAACACAACAGCTAAACTTCTTATTTCCTCATAAGCCAAATTATACTGCACAAAAACATCAATAGAAAGGATTAACCTTGTCCACCATTGTGAAGGGAGATTGGGATGCTAGAATTATTCAACCTTAGGTTAGGTGTCATGTTATCTTCACCATACCATTATAGGATTCACTACTAACTAATCCCCCTATGTGCTGTCCGCGCCTAAAAACGCAATTGGATTACATAGACATCCTTCATCTACCAGTAACCTAACAATGTAGCCCCCACTATTGATACGCTAGATTTCTCATTGGTTAGTTATACAGCCAGCTGGCACCACTATTACACCCAATATTAACTTGTAAAGGGCCAGGATCTTGTGGTCGCAATGAGCTACATCTTTGTTCTAGTGTGGATGCTCTAAAGAACATTGATTAAAAAAAAACAACATTTGCGCTCGCGTCGGCAATGAAAAACTTTCAATTTCTCACTTCATTATGTTTTCACATGTTTTTCCCTTCCCTCCACAAATCCAAGATCCAAAAACAGCAATAGCACCCAAGTGGGTAAATCTTTATCTTGACATAGTAGCATTTAGGTAACCTTCTAACTCCACCCACTTAGCATCCTAACCTAACGGTTTAAATTTTGCAAATGTAAGCCACCAGATCATAGTACTGAAACGAAATGCTTTGCTTTGAAGCAAGAAAAATGTTGAACCATTAAATTCATGGACTATCAATAAAATGTGCTACGACAATCTTTCCATCTCTGGCAATCAGAGCAACCTAAGAGAAAATCCAAATACAAGAACTATGGGCCAATAGGAATTAAAGATGAAAAGCCACTAGGAACTAGGAACTAACTTGCTTACATTTCCTATAACCATGCGACCTATATGCATGGACCCACTAATAAGAATCCCATAGTTGTTAAGAGAAGAAGCTTTCAATCTCCCATCCCGTGCTATAAAATGGGGAGGCCTCAACCCCTCTTCTCCATACCCAAAAAAAAGGAAAGATACACACTAGTGAAAAGTTTCCAATGGAGAGATTCACTAAGGCACTAGTTGTCCTTTCTATCTTCCTCGTGGCATTCATCGCCAGAGAAAAGAAGAGGGGGTCTACAATCCCCAAGCTTTCTGGTTTCCATAATTTCCAAACTTCCCCTGGTGGTGGACAAGCATCGACAAAGCTGAAGGCGGGCCTAAAGATACAGCTAAAGGAGAAACCAAAACATCTTTTTTTGATCCGCAGAAAACCAAGACATAGTTGCTCCTAAAGTTGATGGTATGGGTGGCCACAGATATCCATGATCTTGGAACCACAGGGGGGTGTTTGGTTAGGGTGCTTACGTACATAAATAACATTCAAGCCGGTTTGTGGCCCAGTACAGAGTTGTGGCAGCTTTGCTCATCTATGTAATCTGTATAAAAAAAATTCCCAAGCCATATATGTTTGTATCCCTTATTCCCTTTTTATGTTAACACTATACAATAACGTTGAACTCCATATACAAAGTATATAACCTTTGCTGCCTAAAATCAAACTCAATTAACATGAAAAGACAAAACAGTTAGCAAGGGTATATTCAATGCTGATATCCAAAAATTCCAGCAAGATTATTTGCCAAATTGAGAGTGTTTCCTGATGTCTATCCACATGAAATACTCATGCATTCTGGGTGACCTTAAAATATCTCTTTGCATAGTTGGCCCTTTCCTGACAAGGTACTTTGCTGATTGGATCAATACGAGCTGATATGAACTCCTCTTTGCTCCAGGAATCCCTTGGCCTCTACAATGTCCTGCACAAAGAACCTTACTAGATAATGATTTTATAAAGCATGAGAAGACATGGAATCTTAATTGATCAATAGAAAACAAGAATCCGCTATCTTCTTGATCAAATCATTCCGGTGAACATGCAGAAGACTTGAACCCAGCAATACAGAAAAACCACCATTGCGATGACCAAATTTCTGTCAATAACCCTCTAAAGACATTACAATATACAAAGAAAGGCACAAAACAATTCAGGTAAGCCAAAAATCGCACATTAACTGGTTTTAGATGATGAATTAGGTTTTCACATCCCAATTGCTCTGCACTTGCTTTGTCAAGATAAAAACCTTGGGTCGTGGAAATAGGGTATAATAGATATCTATTTTACAACATTTCTTGGGGATTGGATGGCATATAAAGAAGTGTACTTTGAGCCATTCCAGTCAAAGTAGTCAAAAGAACTACTATTAAGTTTACCCACCTATCAGATTTTAAGGCAAGCCAGACCCTTTGACAAAAGGAACTTAAGGAAGTCACAACCTAGACTTCCTCATTCAGCGTTCCATCAAATTTGTCCAAACCGGAGTTCCATACCCTATGTCCACGGAGAAAATTTCAGAATCAGGAAAATTTCTAAATGAAAGTGCAAAGCGCAGTAAGTTTCGATATATGAACCAGTAACAAAAGTTCATGAAAGCTTAAAACAAAAGGGCCGGATCATACTGACTCTATTCACATCCAAAATATCAGATAGAAAGCTCCCAAATTCGAGCATTTCAAACCAGACATCTAATTTTAAAAACAAGACATCTATTTTAAAGGCACATTGACATGCTCGAATTCTTCCAACTCTGATATAATTTTCCTATATTTCACCACTTTGATAGGGAACCAAGGCTTCAAGACTTAAGGGACGGGCATGAACAGAAACAAGTCAGTCAACCCACCTAAGTAATTGCATCTCTATTCATCTTTCGCCTCTTCATAAGTAAAAAATGTTCACCAGTACAGTATCCCTTGCATGTCGAGAAAGCTGAAACAATGCTCTCTGGGATGAACAAAAAGGTCAAGTAAGATACCTGCTGCAACAGAACAGCTTCTTGCGGGCAAGTTCGAAACTGCATCAGCCCAACTCCAACCATTAATAGGCCGTAACATCCTAGCGACAAGAGGAAGTACAAAGGTAGCTGGAAAAAGGAAGTCAACACCGCAGAGGCAAAGAACATAAGCCGAAAAACACAAATATAGTAACCTAATAATTTTACAAAATCAAGAGAAAGGAGCTCACCAACCAAGTATAGCTGCGTGGAACCATAGATGTTTGCAACAACAGGCCAATCCAGAAGGCAGATATTGCCACCAACAATGTCATTATCTTCGCAACACGCTTCATGTCCTGATTTAAGTTAAACGACATGAATCTGTTGGCAACATGAAATAATACTGGAGATTTGTGCTCCGTGTGAAATTATCGACCAAACAATCTTACTGTGCCACAGCTCACGTAGTATCTATCTATCTCTGTGTGTGTATCGATCGATCGATCGAGAGAGAGAGAAATTGTGACCATTAGTTGTACCTTTAACAAATCCAGAGAAGAAGATCTTCCTGAAACAATCAAAGTTGAAATTAGGGAAGAAAAGGGTATGAAATTCTTGAACTGCAACTGGAAGAAAGGATCTAGGGTCTGTGATAAGGAAAATCTGAATATATTTGACGGTAGCTTGCCAGGAGCTTGTTCGGCTAAATAAATCAAACGTTTTATTTTCTTAGTTTTTATTTAAATTTTTTTTATTTGTTAATTTTTTAAGAATTATTATTATTTCGTCATAATAAGCACAGAAGAATTTAAAAAGTAAAATATTACAATTGAAATTCAATTTTTTTTAGAACAAAAATGAAAAAATTGACTTATTGATTTATTTTTATCTTTATTAAAAAAATTGAGTTTCGAATCTTTTGATTGTAATTTTTTACTTTTTAGAACGAAATAATAATCTCCAAAAAGTTAACGAAAAAATTAACAAATACAAAAAAAAAATTGAATAAGAACCAAAAAATAAGTCATTTGATTTATTAGCCAAACAACCAATGATTTTTGCCTTTTTATAACTACATAAAAAATGTGATTACTACCAGCAGTATACATTTGTTGCGGCATTACACAATTAGCCGCAGATGACCGCAATCTTTTGAGTCATGGCCGCAACATTTTGCGTCTTGGTCACGAATTTTTGTGTTATAGACGCAGACTTTGGTGTTATGACCGGAGATTCAACTTTTGGGTCAGAAATTGGATTGTTAAGTTGTGGTTTTTTTGGGCTTATTATTGGGGCTGAAGTTGACCTACCTCCATTTAAAGTCCAAAAACAACTGAAATGTGTGCAAACTAATTTTAAAAAAGTCTCAGAGATAAAAAAAATTCAAAAACTCATTTTTTCCAAATTTGTCTTATAAAAATTGCTTGTAATTGTGACCGTTAATGGTATCTTTTCAAGATACACCAACGAAGATTTTCTTGAAATTCGAACAACAAAAATTTAAAATTATACTTGCATAAAGGGTAAGATTTAAAAATTCCATCCCCCCTCCCCAAAATTGTGCTGGAAAAAAGTTTAATTTTTTCAATTTTTTTTTTTTCAAGAAGGTTTTGGTGCGAAGGGAGCCTCGCAAGCTTTCAGCGAGCCCAATAACAAAAATTCAAACATTCAACGGCATCTCTCATCCTTTTAACTTATGAAATTAACATTTTCTAAAGTAAAAAGAACTGTAATTTAATCCACTTTGAGTTGTAACTTCTAAAGTCAAAATAACTGAAATTAATTTTCCTATTGTATTTATTACCTCTATAGCTCAGTGATTCGTGAGAACCAATCGTTCTTTTTTTCCCTTTTATTATCAACATGCCCAATGCTTGGGAGTTGCTCTTTCTTGAGATTTCAATGCTTGGGAGTTTCACTTTCTCGAGATTTCAAGGTACCAAAACTCTTAAATTTTCCCTACAAATTTCTTGGCCCTTGTGCAAAGTCGTGCAATTTGAATTGAAAAAAAAAAGGAAGACTTTCGAGTATCATTTTGTAAGGTTTTTTTTACACCAAATTATAAATATTTCATGATCTCTTTAAAATTGTGCAAAGAAATTTAGAGAATTATGCACAGAAATATCATGAGTACCATGGAAAGCTTCTAAATTCATCTCACCACCCCAATACCTCACTTTCAGTAACCGGATGCACTCAAAACTACGGCTATCCAAGTCCAACTTTGTCGAGCTCGAGCTCGGTTCATATTGTTTACTAAATCAATTAAAAATTTGAGTTTGAGTTAGGCTCGAGTCCTTAACGAGTCGAGTTTGGTCATTAATAAGTGAGCCTCTTTAATCGAGCTGAACCTCCCTTAACGAGCTGAGCTTCACTCCGCTCGTTTATTAAACTAAACGAGCTGAAAACTCAAGCTCAAACTCGACTCGTTTACTAAACGAGTCGAGCCAAACATGAACGAGTTAAGCCGAGTCGAGTTCGCCCTACTCAAAACTCCATGGTTCAACAGAAAAATTTGTCGGATATTAGTGTGTGCCCACCTTCTATTCGATGGAAATGGAGTACTAATTTTTTTCTCCAGGAAAAGACAAATGTTAACCCAGAACGAGAAGACATAACCAAGAACCGGGAATAACCCAATTCGCCAAGGGAAAGTCACAGCCCGTTGCCAATCACACCGTTCCCTCCTCCGACGATTCTCCTCTCTCTCATCTGAATCCACATGCGATGGGAAGCAGCGGCGGCGGTGGCGGCAGCGACGTGGAGGCGGGCTTCGCGAAGCTGCAGGGCGAGGACTTCGAGTACTATATGCAGACCTACTCGATCGTCCTCGGCCGCAACAGCAAGAAGTCCACGGTGGACGTCGACCTATCCTCCCTCGGCGGCGGCATGAACATCTCCCGCCACCACGCGCGCATCTTCTATGACTTCACGCGCCGGCGCTTCAACCTCGAGATCCTCGGCAAGAACGGCTGCTTCGTCGAGGGGGTGCTCCACCTCCCCGGCACACCTCCGGTCAAGCTCGACTCCCAAGACCTGCTCCAGATCGGCGACAAGGAGTTCTACTTCCTCCTCCCCGTGCGCAGCATCCTCGGTGGGCCGATCGGGCCCCGCCATGCGCCGAATTACCCGCCGCCCTACTCGCTTCCGCCGCCGTCCGGGAGGGTTGGGAAGAAGGGCGGCAGGGCTAGGGTTTTGGGTGGTGGTGGGGAGTATTTTGAAGATGATGAGGAGGAGGGTCGTGGTGACGAGGGTTTGGTTGCCGCGACCGCATATAAGAAGGCTAGGAGAGGAGGGGATGGGGGTGAGATGTATGGGTACGGTGGTTCGGCGGTGGGGTTGGGTGGGAAGGGGGTGGTTTTGGCACAATTCGGTGAGTAGATTTTTGACATTGGTTTGCTTCTAAGAGTTGATAGAATTTTAGTGATTGCTAGAATGAATGTAGGGAATTTGAATGAAAGATCCCACTGAATTGAATAGGGTTTGTTTGTTTGTTTGTCACATTTTTAGAAGTAGCTACATTACTCTAACCCTGACACCCAATTGATCAACAAGAGTATCAACATCCTCTCTATATAGGGGTTGAACTCACAACGGTACTGCATTTATGTACAGCTACACGTTGGGCAATTCGGTGAGTAGATTTTATTGACATTGGTTTAAATTTTTAGACTGCTAGAATGGATGTAGGGAATTTGAATGAAAGATCCAACTCCGGATTTTAAATAAAGGCCGATACCTTTGGAATGTTTTGTCCTTGGATGGGGATCTATATATTTGGCGATGAAGCAATAACCTAGTGGGTTTCGTTATGTTTAGGTTGTCGAACAAGTGGAGTTTGACTCTTTTAGCACAACTCCTTTTAATTAGGCCTTTCTCTAATGAGCTGCCGGTCTCGCGTGGCTGTTTTTTAAAGTGTAAGCCACGTGAAGACTTGGTCTTGCCCATCATAACTTGAAGACAAAGAGCAGACTTGGTTGTCGTAAATCTCAAAAACAGATTGTTATACGTAATTGTGAACATATTTATACGGACTTTGGTATGCTAGTTGTAGTTATTGTAGTATTGTAGATGCCATATGACTGAGATGTAGAAGGCAATCAAGTGTTATGGCGTGATCAAAATCATGTGCTGATTAATCAAGTGTTTTCAGTCACACAGTTTGGTGGAGTAATTAATTTTGACTGTTTAAGGATCTGAACTGGTATCATCTATGTATGGAAAGTGCATAAGCCATTGAACATCTAATAACCAGTGGCAACAGAACCCAATCCTTAGGCATTAGGAACTTAGGACAATGATCTTGTTGAACTTCCACCATGGGTTGCAATTGTTGCTGTAGTTGTATGTTGTTACTTCAAAGAAGCAATTAAAGCGGAAAAAACTTGCATAAAGGGCTGTAGTTTGTATTGTTAGTTGTTTGCTTAGTTATTTCACTTGAAATTGCAATGAGAGGTTGAGTTGGGAAATATTCTTCTGGCATCATTTTTGTGCTTTGAGAGAGATTTCATCACAATTCCCAATGATTGTACTGTTGAAAATCTTGAGAGAGTGGAAAGAAAGACCAAATTATGGGGAAGAGACAGGTTGTCATTGCAATTCCTCATGATGTGCTGTATCATAACAATATTGTCCGCATTACCTGCAGACAAGAAAGCTGAGGCAAGATCCAGAGTTGACAGAGATGCCGATAATCAGCAGCTTCTTCAGTTGGAAGAGAAGGATGTTGTATCATCTGTAGCTACGGTACTTTCTGATCTTTGTGGCCCTGGAGAATGGATGCCTATGGAGAAACTTCATACGGAGGTAAGTCTTAATTGCTTTTTTCCTCGTTGCGCACTTAGGTTTTGCTGTCTGTGGTCTCACTTGGAAGTTGAGTTTCATCAAATGCGTAGTAAGTAGTAAAAACTTAGAGTTGGTCCTATGGCACACTAGAGCATCTCCGAAATTGAGTATTGTGGATAATGAATGCAATCCAACCTATCTCTATTTTGATTCTCCAAAATGGAGACTTAGAATTTGAGTCTCCAAATTTGGAGACCCATGGGACATTTTGGAGATTCAATTCTCCAAAATGGAGATATTGAAATTGTGAAGCGAAGTCCCACATCGCTTGGATACCAAAGTAATAAGAAGAATATAAGTGTGAGGGCACCCTCACTTCAATAGCTAGCTTCTGGGGTTGAGTTTTACCCAAGACCGTGTAACATGGTATCAGAGTCGGGTATGCCAAGGATGGGTAGGGTGCGTGTCCCTGGCCTGCACGCGACAGGTGCTGTCAAGTGAGCATGCTTGGCTTGAGGGAGGGTGTGAAGCGAAGTCCCACATCACTTGGGTACCAAAGTAATAATAAGAATATAAGTGTGAGGGCAACCTCACTTCAATAGCTAGTTTTTGGGGTTGAGTTCTACCCGAGACCGTGTAACAGAAATACCTTTTCCCTTGTGTTTTGACTTTAAATTTCAATACCATCCATATCCTCTGTTTATTTTTGTGAATAGGTGTAACTTTTATTGAATAAGTTTAGTCTTCATTAAATTTGGTCGTGCATAGGCTACAGTTTGTTACAGGATCAGCTTATTGTTAACTGTATCTTTTGGAAAAGACTGGTAAAAGATAAGCTTGTTGATGGGCTCATCCAAAATTTTCACTGGTGATGCCTGAGGATCTCCCCTATTTGTCTCATTTTGCATGTTTTAATAGTGGCATGTTAACCTGCATTTAACTTTTAGAAATTGGAAACAGCATTAACTTTTCTGGTCAAGCACAGCTAGGATAATCACCTTTAGAGCCTTAGCATACAACGAAATGCTCTGGGATGATAACATGTATACGTTACATAACCAAATGTCCCTCTTTTCCCCATCCCTCTGTAAACATTTTGCGTGTTGCATGTTCACTCAAGGCCTTCAACCTCTGACTTAAAGTTAGTTTGGGAGGAGTGGTGCAGTGTCCTTACTTTTCTTCGTTCTGTCCACTGCTGAACGAGTAAAAGGGGACGTTGCTAGCTTCTCCATGTTGACTGCCTAGTACTCGACTCGCAAAGAAGACTCACTCACCTTGTCAGGTCATATATAATATAGGGTTTATGGTCCCCTTGGACAAATCATAGACGCTTTGTCAAGAGCCATCTCTTCGTGCAATTGTTCAAACTTTTAGGGCTTTTGTTGAATGTCCTTGGAAATTCCCTCTCTTACCCTCTCTTGCTGAGGAAACTAATTAGGCTATTTTGCATTGCATTTTAAATGAATCCACCATATCGTCCGTCAGTGGTTACCTCAGGTTTTCAGCACATGTTTCAAGTTCCTCGTATTCATGCTAATCACGCTGCATTCCTCTTGCTGTTGGTTCTTTTCTACTTAGCCCATTCCTTTTCTTATACTTAAGTTTCTTATACCTTTGAGAACTCTAATTTACAGGGGCTCTTCTTATTCTTGTTTATGCAGTTGGTGGAGCATTACAGCACTGTTTGGCATCACAGTCGTGTAAGGAGATATCTCACATCCGAGGACTACCCTGGTCCAGAATCTAAGGGAAAACCATGGTATGGTCTGCTTATGTTGTTGAGGAAATACCCTGAACATTTTGTGATCAATACAAGGTCCAAGGGCCGGGTGACTCTAGAGTTTGTCTCTCTTGTCTCGCTGCTTTCGTGAGAACTTGCAGCCTCTACAATTGTCTAGCTTATGATTTATCAGGAAGTGAGAATCGATGTGAAATGTGCGCTTGTAAATGACTCCGTGGACATAAATTTGACTTGGGACTGTTTTGGCATTCAAATATGTTGGAAACGTGTCTTCTTGTTGTCCTCTCAGTGCCTCATTGCTGTGGTTTTTCTACTCAAATCTGTGCTTCCTCTTAACAAAGAGACAGATCGGTTACTATCCGTCTTCTCCAATTTGTTATTGTGGGTTGCAATGTGCTAAAATGATTTAGCTAGTTCATTTTATTTTTGGGAACCATCAATATTTTACATGTAGATTATTGTGATTTATCAGGAAGCGAGAATCGTTGTGAAATGTCGTTGGCTTGGTTGTTTGTTTCAGCTTGTAAATGACTCCGTGGATGTATATTATTTTGTGTTGGCAACTTGGCATTGTTTGAGGTGATTCCATTTTGGAAAGCATTTTACTCAATGGCAGTTAAATAATGAATTCTTATTGAATTAAAACAAAATCTGCTACCAACATTTATGAAGTCCATTACATTCTGCCCTAATAGGGGCCTTTATACTCCAAATTCAAGACAAAGCAATAAAAAATGGTACAATCAGATAAGTGGCTGAATTGCGAGATCACAAGTTCTCAGTTGTGGCCCTGAACAAAAAAGTTGAAGATGTGTCTGGCTCTAAGTCTTCCGAAGCTGAGAAGCCGTTCACACCTTCATCACCTTCCCATTCACTATTCTGCGCTGAAGGCTCGGTCTTTCTTCGCAAGCCTGCCCCCCTTCTTCTCCGGTGTCCTGAAGATACCATTATAGAAACTTATTCAAGACCAGAAGATGGGAAAAACAAGTGGATCACAGAAGTATTGAGAGTTGGTAAGTTTACTTTTGTTTGTAATAGCAGAACGAGTCACCGCTAAGAAGTCGTCCCACTTGAATTGCCTAAGTTCTTGCTTCTCCTCCTCTGAGAGTTCAAAGTTAGGTTCCCTCCCACACATAAAAGCAGCCCTGCAAATCGGAAAAACCTACTAATCAGTTTCTCAAGCATTTGCGTCATATCCGTCTCAAATAGCTCCATATAAACAACACAAAAGCTACAATTTGGGTATATTACAGGCTCCTTACTCATGTCAGAAAAAAGAGAAACCCCATGAAAAATTATATCAAATACAAGAGGAAACAGGAATAATGAGGCCAGCAAGGTGCCTGCACCTACAAATGAAAGGATTTGTTCCACCATTATGACTGTTAGGATCAAGACAGCGAAAACTGAAAACAATCAGCTAGCAAGTAATTCGGCTACTTGAAAGATATGGATTACACGCAACTTTTGTTCCACTGAATGGAGAAGCCTCATAGCCCATCTTTCTTTGCTATAAATGGTCTGGAGACACTCTAGCGTCTAGTCCTCATTGAGATATATGATATGGATTCTTCTTATCCTTTTCTTTCCTGGGTGGCCTTGATATGGTGTATCAGTGAAGGTAAATTGGTGTTGATACCTGTCGTACAAATGAGCAGCTTCTTCTTGAGAGCCGACTGTCCCCAAGTGGATTTGTTTCTTGTCCACTTTTATTGCTGCCTGCCATTTCAAATTCTTAAAATAGACACCTCTCATCAAACATGGTTCTTGGTTTTCAAAATGCTTTCTCCGGTGTCGCTTTCTGCGCTTGACTTCTGGCACTAACACACACAAAAAAAAAATACTTCATGCATTAGCTTAAAGATAAATGGTATTGCTGAGTGAGACACCAATACACATGCACACAAACAAAAAAACCTGGATATTGTTGATTATGCTTCTCTTTTGATTCGCTAGAACCAGACGCATTTGATGACCCAGGAAATACTTTTGAAATGGTTTCCTGGGAATCAGTAAAGAGAATATGTAAATAAGCTTGAGGTACAGGGTAATGGACACAAATAGTTGGTCATGCTTCGGGATGATAAACAATCTATCTAGTGTGCCATTTTAGTATCTCAGAGTCGCAGTGATAAGACACAGTTCATCAGCATGGGCAGAATATTGAAAGCATACTATGATGATTTCGGAAACTAGAAATTGTGTCATCCAACCACTACAAAACTTCATGATAGGAAAGTCATTGGAAAGAATTACTTACAGTGAGATGCAAAGACTACAAAAGATCTTTACAATTTTAACTCTTTGTCGTCCACTATCCCGCACTTTGATAGAGCATAGGTAAATTATGCAACAACTCAAACTCTACTCTCAAAAACTAATAATTGCTTTGATAAATGGTGATGAAATGTATGTGAAAAGAAAACTAAAAGCAAGAATTAGAAGGGCATGGCTAACCCATTGACAAACACACTAATCATAAGCAGTGCAAGACTTTCACCACTATAAGGTACCCTTAATCATGCCTCTTGAAGAGCAGTCATGGAGCTCCTCTATGATAACAAAAATATAATTCCCTAGTTTAGTTCTCAACAAGTAGGTTTGTGTAAACAAGTAGCCCTTGACAGAGCTCAATGAAAGAAAAGGATTCATGTAGCCGACCCCAAGTGATTGGGACATAAGGCTCGGTTTGGTTTGGTTTAGTTCTCAACAGCTAGTTAACTGTTGTATAAGACAAGCATATGCTGGAGTAAAACGGCAAAAGCACATGAATGGGCACCCTCATTTCGGTTCAACAAAGGCCTTATCCACTACCGCAAATCCAAAGTGGCAAAGACAAAACATATAGATCAGTTTAACTGCCTACAGAACTCAAACAAGTCCATCCCTCCTTTCTCCTGCAAATGTACATGGTCTTCAATTCGTTAGTAGTTACAGGAACATTACTAGCATCTTACTGTTACACCCTCAATTTGTTAGCTACTATCTCATCGGAAAATTTAGTAGACAAAATTTGATTCTCATGAGATGCCCAACATTAATTGACATTTCACATTTCACTTAAATCTATAGTTTAGTAGCAGACCAAGAAGAATTTTGGCTGAAAACTTCACAAAACCACGGTATTGCTTATGATTATTGTCAATTACTAGAATGATAAAATTCTGCAATAATAAAGGAAAAAGAACAAAGCTAAGTAACAGACTAAACAGAACTATACGAACTCATGCTAACCTCCTTAGTTTGCTCAGCTTCAACTGAAGGCATAGGATGAATACTGACTGCTCTGGTGCTCTGGACAGGATGTTCAGGAGTATTTCTGTTGTCAAAAAACCTGGGAAGTGGTGACAAGAACGAACTTCGCCCTACAAGATAGGTGAATCAGGTTCGCTTCAGCACAATATCAGAAGATTTAATGCAGCACAGACTCTTTCACTAACTTCATATATTATGAGGATCGGTTCATCAAGAGGATGGACAAACAAAGCCACGCCAAAGAAGTTAGAATGCAATATATCGTAACAAAACAACCATTCATGGTCTCTCAAAATGGTAAGTAAGTCTCATGCTTGTTAAATGAGGTACTTCATCACTAACTATAGCGAATTCAACTTTGACGTACCGGAGCAAAGTTTCAAGAGTCTGCGCCTTCGTATGCTCACCATGGTTGAACCTGCTATTCCTAAAACTGCAAGGTCATTTCATTGAAGCCCTTAGGCTATTACGCAAATAAGTACAACAATAACAGACATACATGCTAAGGCAATTTCCAGAGACAGACTAACTACTAGAAACATTTGGTATTTAGTATTCGAAATAACAGTCATACAGAATTTCCAGACTTTCTAGTCCTGTCAGGTAATAACATGAAAATGGTGTCAAAGGGACAACAAACAAGATAACATATTCAGACGTCCGACACAACAACAGGATAATAAACGGTAAAGGGTGTATATAGAACACTAAGCCTGAAGAAAATCCTGGCCATTTCTCACTTTACACTACATCGGAGTGTGAGACATGACAAAGAGATTGAACATACAAGGACTGACATTCTTTAACCAAGCAATACAGTAAGTAGCATGACCCCAATTTGCTAAACCAGAATCTCACAATGTGGGGTGTCATTGCCTGAATGAAGGCCATTGACGGCCAAGGGACCTTCTCAGTAACAGCCTGTCTACTTATGAATTTTTCAGCAAATCTCCACTAATAAAGTTTTATCATTAGAGGTGGCTCAACCATTATGCTGTAAGCCCATCGAAACTTCTGTTCTTTCTAAACCCCCAATTGTGAATAGGCCTCATTAGTAATTAAAGCCTCTGACACCCTTGGGCTGCTACCGTCTGCTAGCTACTATCATCAGATGATGACAGGAAGTTCAATCAAAACAGTTGGCCACTTTCCAACTCAAAGCAGCCAAATGCCCAAGCAGTTCACCATTCCCGTACATTGAAAACATATAAAAGCTAGTGCATATGTGCAGCTGGTGAGCTATATCTATATGTAAACTAATATTATGCACATTGATAGAAACAACTACAAAAACAAAGACCACTTTTTCTGTAAGTCATAAAAGTAGCCCCAGATGGGTACGAAGCACACTTGAAGGTGGTGCCAAGACCCCAAGTACCTCATGCCAAGACTCTCAACGCAAATTTCGGGAAATTTCCATTTAAGAACCATGATAAGAGTACTAAATCAGGTGAGCAGAAACAACCCCTTCTTTGTTGTACCCGAAAAGAGGTGAAAAACTGCACCCCCTACTTTGTTGTACCCGAAAAGAAGAAGCTCATTACAAGCTGGTGGGTATGCAACTTCAGTAAAGAAACCCCAAATCCAAGGCTTCGAAGTGAACTGTCTAAGCATCTAATTCAAAAATGTTGAGGCTGCTCATATACTAACACGCGCGGAGGTTATTACGTGGGACAATCGGTAACACTCCCCGCAGTGTGAAGAGGTAAACAAAAGATCAACAACGTAGGGATCATCATACTTATTAAACAAACAAAAGAGAATTGATTTATAGAGTTTGCCAAAAATCTTTGAAGGCAAGCTCTTATAATTTTGGAGCATCCAACTCAAAATCAATCGAAAGTGCATATGGAAGATGCCGGGCTCATAAGCTAGTTTGGAGGTGATAATCAACCGCTTAAGACATACTCTAATATAAACAGACCTAAGCCCTCCATTCCAAAGAATTTCTATCCTCTCTCCTACGATAAAAGTCAACCCTCGCCAACCTACCACCTTTGAGGGGAAGGGGAAGAATAACCCCAACTAGAAAGCACAAAGCCCAATACCCACTTAAAGAAAACGATACCACAAAAATTAAGAGAAACCCATACGGCCGAGAAGAGTTCAAACCCACAAAAAGAAAAATGCCCCAAAAACAAGAAACTCAGAGTCAACTTGACTCAGTCGAGACCAAGGCGGCACACGAAACTCAGAGAATCTTGAGCTAACCAAGCAAAGTGGTAAGTTATTACAAAAACAAAGAAAAAGAGAGTATTGTGTTCATACCTGAGGGGTAATAACGAAAAGGTGGTGGAAAGAGGGCATAAACCCAGGAAAATCAAACTGGGTTTTGACGGAAATCGACGGGCAGTGAGTGGATTAGGAAACTAGGGTGGCGAGGGTGGAGAGAGACAGAGAGAGAGAGAGAGGTTGCTCATGCATCTACCACCTTTTGGTTTATTTCTCTCCTCTCATTGTGCCCTGTTTGGAGAGAGAGGAAGGTGGTGGAGGTAATGGCGGAGAGAGAGAGAGAGAGAGAGAATGAGAGAGAGAAGATTGTTGGTTGAATAAGAGAAGAGGAACGTAAGCTTCTATGTACTTTAGCTAGGTTTTTCGACGGACGGAAAAGCCCTTGTGAATATTTCCCAAAACAACTGGAATACCATATGTGGAATTACCATATTACCAAAATAGCCCCCAATGATGAGACTATCTTGTTTGTACACTGCCATTATTGGAATTCCATTATTTTGTCCAACGTTATGTCTTCTTATCATTGTTGTGTCGGCATTGCAAATGAAATCAGCTGATAATTATTTCGAAGAGAAAAACTATTTCATGGTGCTTTTCGTGAATAATGGTTTACGAAGGTAAATCGCGAGAATTTTAATAAAATTTTTTAGGGGAAGAGTTGAACTTTCTTCCAAAAAAATTCATTAAAATTCGGATTGTCCAATTTCAAAACGAACGACTAAGATTAAGCGGCAAATTACCTCTTAACAGCGACTCCATGATAAGGCATACTTTATTTCGAATGGAGCTAAAAGTTTAGTTTAGCAAAATACTGTCACTACAAGTTAGGGATTCAAGTAGACAAATACTTCTCTTTATATTCTCCTCAGGAAAGTTACTCTATTTTGGTGGAAGGCAATTATTAAGGTTGCAACATAAATATGAAATCATGTTTTTTTTAATTACCACTAATTAAAGTCCTTACATTCTCGAATTAAATAAAAACATGTTATGGAGTCGATGTATAAGATTGTGATATAAGCACCAAACAATTAAGTGCAAGTTGTCATGCTATTATCAATTGATATATTTGAATTATTTTGATGTCTTATTCGTACACAAAAGATCTTATTTTAAATTCCACCATATATAGAACGGCGCAAAAAGATGACTATTTAATTGGCTAATTTGCATGACCTTCTTGACGTATAAGTAATACTCCTATTTTGCGAGCTTCTAACTTCTTGTGTAATTTGATGATACAAATAGAAAATGAAAGTCTAACCTACACATATATATACCTTAAATCAAGGCACCTATGAGGAAAAAAAAAATTGTTCCGCACTCGGTTTAGATTTTATTTGGCTTATTAACTTTTTTGGTCCTCAAAGTATTCAAAAAATCTCAATTTAGTCCCCAATATAAAAATTGGAGACATTTAGTTCCCATAGTATCAATTTTGTACCAATAAAGTCCCCAAGACTAACACCGTTAGCTGCATACGTCAAAATGAAGGGCATTCTTGTCATTTTCCACCCAAACTTTTTTCTCTTTTTTTTTTACCGGAAGAAGAACCCAAACCCCCTGGACGGCCCGATCCCCAAACCCCCGATGGTAAGAAAAGGTGGTGGTGCGGATTCGGGGGGCGGGGTGGTTATACGAGCTGCCACAGCAGCAACCGCAGCCCAACGCGACCCCAACACGGCGGAACCCACCCATCTGAGCCCGAACAGCTCCCTTGCCCTCGCTGCTCGTCCACCAACACCAAGTTCTGCTACTACAACCTATCCAAGCCCCGCAACGTCCCCGTCGGCGGTGCCACTCGCCCCCACAAAAACCTCACCAACAAATGCTCTCGCACCTCCACCACCACCACCACCACCTCTCCTAACTCGAGCTACGACCTGTTACCTATCGACCCGATTACCCAAATCCACATGCCATTGCGTTCCGTGGTGAACCTGAACAAGAAGAGGTGCCCGAGGTGGAGGGTTACGCGTCGTTTTTTAATCTGAATGGGGGCGGGTTTTTTGGGTTGGGTGGGTATGGGGCTGGGTTTCGTGAGATAGGATTTGGGGTCTGGTAGGTATGTGACAGATGGAGCATGTTAGCGGTGAAAATGGTGGCGGTGGTGGTGGTAATATGTGGCAGGTAGGGGTGTGGAAGGAGGGTTGGGTGATAGGAGTTGCTATGGTTGGCTGGATCTTGCTATTTCCACACCAGGTGAACGGCTCAAGTGAGCGAGCAGCGGCCATGGCTGCCGCACGAGCTTTTTTATCCCTCTTTTTTTTCTTTCTTTTTTTTTTTCGGTTTTTATTTTGACAGAAATTTGGGGGCGAAATGACAAAGATGCCCTTCATTTTGACGGATGAAGCTAACAGCATTAGTCTTGGGGATTTGATTGGTTCAAAATTAATACTATGAGGACTAAATGTCTCTAATTTTTATATTGGAGACTAAATTGAGATTTTTTGATTATTTTAGGGACCAAAAAGATTAATAAACCGATTTCATTTGCATCAACTTAATGATTTTTTTTTTTTTTGCTTTCGACCATTCTTTTATTTAAAAAGGTCTCTTGACAGGTTATGTCGCATGTAGCTAATTAGAAAGTCTTTTTTCTTCTTCTTCTTCTTCTTCTTCTTTTTTTTTTTTTTTTGTGTTTTTGCCACTTGATAGTTTATAAATCTAGATTGAAACTCAACAAGCTAACGAGGGTGACTGTTGGCCTCGGAGTGTCCATATGGATTTAGTTACACAATATCACTTTTTGCGACTGTTCTAAAAACAAATTTGCGGGTGCGATGTCGAATGTCATAAAAGACTTAATTGAAGCCTTCGCTAATACCAATTGGTTTTATGAGAGACAATGGAAAAACGGTCCGACACTAACTAAGTTGGCTAGCGCTTGTGAGCAATTTAATTTTTAGTTAATTTAGAAACTAAAATTTTTTAGGGCTTGTGGGGCGCGTCATGAGCATCGTTCTTCTTCTTTCAAGTACGTTGTACAGTTTTCTGATAACTCAAATGTCCAGGCCACCTTGCGCGTACTACGATCAATTCTGGAAGACCAATTCCACCGTCCACTAGGGGTCCTCATTAAAGACAGAGCAAAACTCTATATGGATTGGCCCCAAAAAAGTTGGCTTGAGAGGTTTTGAACATGAGATTTTAAGAGTGAGTAAATTTCTAAGTTCAAGCCTTGACCACCAGGCCAATGGCCCCTTAGGGTTGTTTCTTAGTTAATGACATAGGAGTATTTGAGGGCCATTACTTATTTGCTTATGCTGTGTCTAAATTAAGACGTAAAATAAACAAAGACATACTCAGAGACAAAATCATCAAAGAGAGTTGACGTACGTTGATAAAAAAAATACCGAACCTTAACAATTTGAGATTCATGAGGTAGCAAGGGTTTTGTTAATAATGTCAAAAGATGCACATAGAAGGAGAAAGTCTTAAGGTATTCCTAATACAATAACAAAAGAAAAACGTTCGGATCCCCGGTTTAATTTAAACTATGAAGACAATGATAGTTAACCAGCTAGGAGAAAACCACACGTATGTTGTATGCAGTTCAACGTACGAACAAACAAAATCAAGAAGGGGTTGTTTTATCGGTTGAAAATTGAGGGCCAGTGCAAGATGAATATAGTGGTGCTGTAGGGTCCCCTACGGATAGTGACGGGGCAATACTATAGACAGAAAAGACGTGGTTGGTAGAACCAAGAATCTTGGGCAGTAGGGTCAATATTTTAAAACATTCTTTGCACAAAAATATATATCTCGATATTCATAAAATATGCACAAAAGCTTGCAAATGGGTATATATCCCTAGTTGGAAAATATGCATGTATTGCAATTGTGACTTCTTTTGCATTCAACAAGTATTATCCACGCTTATTGACCTATGGTTGGCAAAATTTTAATGTTAAAAGGAGGGCAAAGTTATTTTTTAGTGGGGTTGCTTCATACATGTGCCAATTTCATTAGAATTATGAGGTCAAATTCACAAGATGTCGCAAAAATATTTAAGCAAATGAATGGGTAAATGAGGAGGTTAGTATTTGATCAAGTGTAGCTCCGCCCATGATGTAGTACTATACATGCACCTCCATTTTAAGTTTAAAAAAATAAAAAAAAAACAAAAACAAAAACAAAAAAGCCAGCAAAATGGCAACAGAGAACTAGAAGGAAAGGGTAACAGCGTCATTTAACATTTTGAAATTGGGATCTCTAAGTGAGATAGGCCAGGGACAATTTGGGAATTGAAGGGGCAGTGTAGGGTAGTCAAAGTCATGGACAATTATTACAAGGGGTGCTACTGGAGTTGGTTGGTGACTAGCAAAGCCGAGGGAGCAAGACCAATGAATGAGTGAGATAGTGAAAGAAATATTATTAGCACCGACGATGGTGTGATTGGATGGACGGCCTACCATCCCCATATCCAATCCCCACGCCTAATTAACCCACGACTATTTGCTCTCTCTCTCTCTCTCTCTCTCTAGCTCTCTCTCTTATGAGAAGATGTCCGAACTTGTTTATGCACAGAATTACTACTCCAATCATAGATCTATGAACGAGTACAGATTTACTCTGATGTGTTTGAAATTATCTAATACATGTGGATCTCATATGATAGTTGTTGGGCATAACACATTGTCGGACGATTCTAGACACACTCGTGTGTGGAGCTATGCAATTTTTAATTATGCATGTCGGTAGTTTGCATTTTACTAACGCGCACCTTAATTAATATTAAAAATTTAGAATTAACGATTTGACAAACTTTCGTGGCCCCAAAAATGTACTACTCCTATTAATATATCGGATTAGAGAAACTATTCTTAGGGGTGTTTCTAATAGTGAAAAATTTATAGATTTTTATTTGTGATTGAGAAATACTTGTTAGGTATTTTCGATAGTGAATATGTTGTTGAAAAATCTCAAGTTGTTTCCGGTAGTGAATAAGTTGTTGATGGGTTTATATGTATAGAGTTACTGTAGCAAAAAAGAAGTTATTGTTGACAACTTTTTTGTTAATAGAAACAAAATGGTAAAATACGTTAAGTTTTTAGTGTTTTTTGTTAGTGGAAACACCCCTTATATGATTGGGTAAGACAAACTATGCTCTATTAAATTGATCTAGACAACCATTGGTTTGTCATCTCTCCCCTAAGGGGGAAGGTCTTGGGTTCGACCCCTGTTGGGGCAATACCCTGGGGTCCCAAGCTATGGATAGCTTTTGGACCTTCTGTGCTAACTCTAACACTCATACTAACCCCCGTTGATGTATGACGATTGAAAAAAAAAAATGATCTATTGGTATTACTTTCTCACTTTCATTTTATTGTTTATTTTGATACTTCAACATTTAAAAAGAACACAACAATTTAATGCACTGTAAGCTTTAATATAATTCTTCCCAAAGTTCTATTCATCTCCGATGATTTTGAAAAACTCACACTCTCTATGGTTTGAGAATTCAAACGGAAATACTATACCACTAATCTAGACGAATGGGATGGGACTGGTGGAGTTTGAACATAGCACCTGTGCATGAAGTAAGACACCTACCACTTACCTGTCGCTCCATTTGTTCTTTATTAGCAGTAGTACTTGACAATATGCATTTTTAAAATAGTGTTACGGTTATATTTCTGCCTGTTCTACCCTCACGCTTCATACTAGTTATGACATTATTTGATGGATGAAATCCTTTCGATATATATCAATTTCAATCATCCTTTGTAAGTCCAATTCATTTCTCGTATCTGGTCTTCATCATTTGACATAATAAGTTCATCGATCTTCAATAAACTTCCAAATCAAGACGAATTCGAATATATATAGCGTTCCATATTCAAAAAACATATATAACAGGTTGTGAAATATGGTTGTAACGAGCTTGTTTATATTTTTAATAATAAGTTGTTCTTAAACTACATTTCGTAAATTAATTAAACAAAATTCTAGCCCAGCTTGTTCTTAAACACATGCAATTTCTACCGCTGGCAAATCTAATTTATCCATTTCTGCATTCGACCTGCGCGCAGTACTTCTGGCTTGAAATTTGAACTAATCTAATTAATGCATTATCCCAGTGCAATTTTAATGGTTCTGGTACCTTCTGGTGGGTGTGCCCGACATAAATTCTGGAAAAGCACATTAATACGATAAAAAAAATAAAGGAAGTCTATTTATTTGTGAATATCTCTAGCTAGGTGTTGATCGAAATTAGTTCACACGCGCTTTGACTTATTTTTGAGACACCATTGCACGCTAGCAGATAAGTCAATTGAACTTAGGACGAAATCCCATAAACACTTATCGTACAAGAAGTGATAACACACCAGCGTAGTTTCGCACTTGAGTACTGTAAATTAGAGAGCCACTATTGCACGAGTGATTTAAAAAAGCTTTTGTGTGTGTGTGTGTGTGTGTGTGTGTGTTTGTATTGGAAAGTAAGGTTTAAGAGTAATGCAACATATCCAGAAAACTTATCCCGAAAAGAAAAATTAATGGTCTAAATTCCCTTAATTTTCTTTTTTGAAATAATTTCAGAGTAAGTTAGGTGGATATGCAAAATTGTTGAATGATAAAATGAATTAACTACTGTCTATGAATGGATACTTCAATCATTACTAGAAAGGTATCTTCTGCTAGTTTTTGCAACGTTGTTGACCCGTGGTTTAACAGTTTCCATACATGCATGTAGTGGACGAGGTTTTATTGGGATATAACGTTTTTTTTTTTTTTTTTTTTAAAACTGATTTTCGCGTTTTACTTTTTACTGATGGAGCTCTATTTTGTTCATAAAATTGCTCCACTTTTTACTGATGGCGCTCCACTTTGTCCATGAAGTCAACTTCATAAACAAAGTGGAGCGTCATCAATAAAAAATAGAGCACGAAAATCAAAAATCCTTAATTTTTTTTTTTTGTCTGCCCTTTATGATACCAATTGGGGAATAAAGTTTGAGATCAAGATGTTGAAAAGTTCACCACCGAAGGTGGTGGAATAGATGGCAAGGGTGAGTGGGCTTAAGTGATCCAGGTTTCAATCCCGGCGTTGGCGGGATTTGATTGGAGAGCCCTTTGTCCATCGAGTATCTAGCTGGGTGGTGGTGTGGTGATGAACGGGCTCGCCTTTACGGGCAATAACTAAGGCTCAAACTAAATATTCCTCAGCGGATTAGGAACCCTTATGATCATGTCCAGGGATTGCTATGCTTGTAACCCCTTCATTCCCACCCTTTTTACTGTTTAAAAAAAATAAAAAAAATGTTGATAAGTTGTAGTTCCCAGAAAATGAAACCTCATCAACTGTCAACCAGGAAACACCAGCACGCGTAAAGTCACCGCATTTGGCACGTGTGGCAACAGGTTTGTTTTGTTTTTTTCCTTCTTTGCTATTATGATTTTGGACTCTATTTTTTCATAAATGCATTTTAAACAAAGGAAATTGATTTTTGCGTTCAACTTTTTACTGACGGCGCTTCAATTTTAATATAAAGTTACTAGTAACTTCATGAATAAAGTGGAGTGCAAATATCAATTTCCTTAAACAAAACATAATATTTGAAGCACACTAAAAGTAAATATAAAAGTACATTTTTAAAGAAATGAAGCGCAAAAGTTATTTTTCATATTCTTCTTGTGGAAAGATTTATATAATAGATCAAACTACTTGAACCCCAATACAATTTACTCTCTCTGTCCCTATTTTTTTAGTCCCTTTTGAAAATTTCAACTATATAAAGAACATAATCATTGCATTTTTTTTTGCTCCGCATCATTGCATGTTTAATCACCATGTTTTTCTATTCTACCCTTTTTTTGATTTTTTTTGGTACTATTGATTTAAAAGTGGAAGGGTAAAATAGAACTTTCATTAACTATAATTCTTTTAGTTTGAAAAGTGGGATAATACTTTTGGAACAACAAAAAGTGTTAGCCGAGACTAAAATATGGGGATGGAGAGACTACGTACATAAGGTATCAATTTCTAATGAATAAGAGTTTGAACCCACACTTTATCACACTAGGGTATAGCCACACGGCCCCCTAGGATCAAGCCCTCCAATTTTGTTTTAAGTTTGAGCAATGACTACGATTTCTTCATGAAAAGTTATCCATTCGAATCTCCATTCATTTTATGCAAAATAAATTTCCATGCATGGACAAGGGGACGACTTATATTCGGTGAGTTTAACTTATTTCAGAGCTAAATGTTTCTCTCACATGAAATGAGACCGACATATACATTACACCCATCTCACACGATAGAGTGTTGCTAATAACCGTTGTAGTATTCAAATTTATAGAAACTCCGTATTGAAGGACAAGTTTGGGAAAATGACAACCAAAGACGTGTTTTGATAATTAATACCTACCTGTTAAGGACATGTTGAGAACATTTGTTAATACTGAAAATATTCTTACCTACCTGTTAAGGACATGTTGAGAACATTTGTTAATACTGAAAATATTCTTGGATAATATTAATTATCAAAACACGTCCTGAACCGTCATTTTCCCGAAAAGTTTTTGACATTCTTGTCCAACTTGACAAAAAGAAAAGAAGAAGAAGATATTGTTGTGGGCTGTGTAGGGAAGCCCATCAGGAAATCGCAATTTCGGGACCTCAGGCAAAATTGCAATCGTGGGCTGGGTAGGAAGCCCATCATGAGATGTTGGGCTTGTGGGCTAAAAGCGGCAATTAGGCTTCTCATGATGGGCCATCCACAGCATAAAATATAAGGGCCTGGAAACGAACTGCGTTGGCAAAGGCAAGGATTAGGGTTTACGAAATTTGAGGGTTTCTTGCAACTGAAAAAAGCGTTGTGACTGTTTCCGTTCGAAATCAAAGGCGCAAAATGATCTACGACGTGAATTCACCCCTCTTCAGGTCCTTCCTCAGCCAGAAGGGAGGTTCTTCTGACAAGAGGTATTCGATTCCCCCTCCCTCGCTCTCTTTCTGCGTAATTTTTTGATGCCTTCTCTGTGTATATACCCATACAAAATATGTATATCTATGTATTGTGTTTGTGTGTTGGTGTATCAATTAGTATAGCCTTCTAATCTTGGGTTTGTTTGTGTGGGCCTGTATATATTCCTGTTCCTTCCGTTTTGTTGCTAGGGTTTGCGATGGTGAAATCCGTAGTTTGGAAAAAAGATTTGATCTTTTTAGTTTTTAATAATAGGAGAACTGGTTGGTTGTGATTGTGCCGAACTGCCGATGGGGAAGTTGGCTTAAATTTCATGCTTTTCTTATGGTTTTTGTATGATTGTGTAATGGGCTGCATTTTATGCTTGATAATTATCTCAGTCTCGGAGTAGAGATGAATGAATTTATCCAACTGATGTAGGCAGTGCAGTGCAATGCAAAAAAAAATCATAAGTTGGTGGTTAGAAAGACTGGATTGATGAATTGGTTATTGAAATTTTGAAGCAAGTTGTGAAAACCTTGAATGGGTCAAGCTCTAATGTACTTTTCTCTTGTTGCAAATTCTTAGCATTGTCATCGTCATCCCGATGTCTATGTGGTTTAGCATGATAAGGCAAGCCATTTTCACCGGGAAATTGCATTGTTTTTCTTTCTTTGCTTGTTGCTAGCAAAGTGAGGGCTGCAGATTGCTACGAATATAGTTACGAACTTCTTGTTAGGTGGAATTTATTTATTAATTTTGTCACGTAATGTGAGGTGGAAAAATTCAGTCTACTAACCTTTTGGTTGAGGTTCGAAAAAGAAGACAATCACTTTGTGCACTTGATGCCTGTTGGTTAGGCTTGAATCCAATTTACTGCACCCGGACCCATTATACTTGTTTTTGGTGGCAAATGATGCTGGAGGTTAGTTTGGAAAATCGATTACGTCCACCGCCAAATTCATGCATTGATATTTGATGGTGATTCTCTCTTCATCTTGGATTGAATTTGTCTGCAATGGTGACCAAGGCTGGATAACCACCGCTTTTATACACTCATTTCTAATGATAAAAAGCATTGATAATTGCTTAGCCAAAAAGAAAAACCAGATTGTGTAGTTGTTGGTTTTTTAATTCACTTCTGACATTTGATTCTAATTGTTGAAAACATAGGAAAAATGAGGAGCAAAAACCAAAGGAACAGAGGCCAAAAGCTAGTGAAAATAAGCCTGTTATGAACGAGTGATAGCTCCATGCTCAAGCTTCTTGTGGCACGGGGTAGGATCTTTTAATTGCTAGAATGAACAATCTTAAGCACCTATTTTGAAGGGAATTCGGCTACTGATGAGACTTGTGTTTGAGCTTTGTATGATGTTCTTCCTATGTAATGTTGCAAGTCACGTTTGAAACACAATTTGCTTTAAGGAGTTGATCCTTTCATGAAGATTTGATTTGAAGTTACAGTAAACAGCACTTGGAAGATGTTGCAGTTACTTAAAGCCTAAAGGGTACCTAGTCTTTGTGGTTGCAAGCCTGCCCTGGTTTTGCCCAATTGAATGTTTCTGTTGTGATGATTTTCTGCTTCTGTTCGATATATATGCTTGGTCTTTGGATTGTAGACTTCCTTTTCTTTTTCAACTATTCTACTACCACACAATCACACAAACTCTCTCACATCAAACATGGAGCCCACATACATTGTACACATATTGGGTGTGTGGGCCCCGTGTTTAATGTGAGAGAGTTTGTGTACTTGCGTGTGTGGTTAGAGAATTATAGTAGTGTTGCTTCTTTTCATGTTTGGGTACTAGCTTCTGATTCTCTTCCTGAGCCTATTCAACTTTATCAGACCCCCTACCAATAATTACGGTGGGAACACTTAATTATTAGTAATGTCTAAAGGAAAAAGGGCGCATTCCTGTGAAAGAGAAGGTTAGGGACAGATGGGTGTGGTCAATAAGCTGTTATATAGGCAAGTGATACATAGTCAATGGCCCTGGGTCCCATGGTGCATTACTGTGATAATCCAGCCGTGTCTGAAGCTCACTTTGTGGCCTGAGCCTAAGAAACTAAGAAAGGATCCGATGGTGAAATTTCTGTGATTGAAAACGCAACAACAAACATATGGGTCCCTCTTGTGGGGATAAGGTGCATAGCAATATAGCATAGAAAAGCATGCACTTGAGTGGGCATGAGTACTGCCCCATGTGAATGTGAAACCCACCTTTTACAAAGACAAGAACCTACGAAAGGTCCAAGCCCCTCGATTACCTCCTGTGTCCTAATAGCATTTCTCACCCGCCCGTAACCTTTATTCTAAACTAGCCCCGTATGTTTGATTCAGTTACGGTAATGATATGATTTGCATCGATGGTTCCGAAATATGTATTGGACAGACACAATGTCTCGGAGACCATGTAAATTGGATGGAGATTTGAATTCAGGAAAACTGAAAGGCTGGAGGGTTGGGAAAACTGAGTGAGGAAGAATTTTGCAAATCAGGATTGTTTCAAATCAATTGTGGATACCGGAGAAATTTGAAGTGGCAAGTAACCTCAACTCATTTTCAAATTCCATTACTCCGTTAATGTCAAGAGCAGCTTATACTACAATTTACCGACACATTGTTTGAGAACACATGTTCTGATCTTGTTGGTATGAAGCCCTGTGGACACCTGATTAGTCAAATCTGTTTTTTATTTGCATCTCATATGCTATTTATATTGCCTTGTCCAGTTTAAAAAGAAAGAAATTTATATTGCCTTGTCTAGGCAAGTGAGTGGTGCTGTGAACATGTTATGAGGTCCACTATTTGCTCCACTCTTTATACTTGTTTAATATCAGGTCCATTAAGCAGAAAACGTAGCGGGTCATGTCTAATACGGAGTAAAAGGGGTTAGATGAGAAGTAGATGCCTTAAAAGAGAGCTTTGAAATTAGGGTCCTATCTCCAGGTACACCATGTGCTGCTTACCAGCTTAATTAATTACACTTCTACCTTCTGTTGTAAATCTTCCCTTATTATGGTACTGGGGTCCGACTTTCATTTGGCTGGAGATGCAGATTATTGGTATTATGCCTAATGTGATATTGATCTCTTTTTCCTAATCCACAAAAGTACATAACCAGGAATGTAGCTGATGCTACGTCCAAAAAGAGAGCAGAATACCGAAGTTTCTTGGGAGGTTTTTTTTAGGGAAATGATCTTGTCACTTTTTTTTTTTTTTTGTTAACGCCACTCTCCTGTAAGTGTATTTTTGCGCCAAAAAATACGGTGCAAAAATATACTTGCAGGAGAATAACGTTAATAAAAAAGGAGTGGCAAAATCAACGGGCTTTTTTTTAAGGCAAGTATGAACAGTAAAAGGCAAAACATCTGGTGGTTAGAGAGGAGAAAAAGTTTCTAAAGAAAGTGCTCTTCTTTGACATTGTTACTCTCTCTCTCTCTCTCTCTGTGTCTCTCTCAAACACACACACACACTTACTTTCAATCCCTCTATTCACGCCGCTTTCAATTGCACAAAATCACCCATCTCTTTCCCATTATCTAAAACCATCAAGAAGGCCAGTCAGTCTTCCTCCCATTCCATCACCGTCACCGTCTTCCATTTTTCAATTCCTCTCTCTCTCTCTCTCTCTCTCTCTCTCTCTCTCTCATAGACCAGAAGGAGAAAATGACTGAGATGTGCTTGTCAAGCACCCCCAAGAAGATTGCTACCCAATTCTCTACTCTCCTACTCTCTGACTTGGTCCAATTTTTTTCTTTCATTTTCTCACACCCTCTCTATTTCGCTTACTTCATCTTCTTCTCACCATACCTTCTCAAGCTCCTGTCTTTTCTCTCTCCTCTGTTCATCACCACTGCCCTCCTCCTACTTGGTTTCCTCACCATCTCTCCCCTCGAAGCTTCCGAATCCCAAGCAGGCTTCCTTCTCTCAACGTATTATACAGTCAGAGAGAGATTATGGTCAACTACAGAAAATGAAGACAGGGAGTTTCCTCTTTTTGAGGAGTTTGAAGCTTACAAAATTATATTTGACACGCCAGCTCTGTGTGCACTAGAACATTCAGATGGAGTTCCGGAGTTGAGATCAGAAGAAAATTTAGAAGAGAAAACAGTTGAAATTGCTTGGGAAGAGAAGAGAATTGAAGGGTTCTTCAAAGGATTGGAGGAGTTCGAAAACATGACTTTGAATGAAGAAGAGAAGAAAGTTGAGTTATTAGGCATCAAATCCGATGAAGTGAAAAAAGAAGTGTCTTTGGCGAGAAGCGAATCTGAGGCAACGGGCGATAAACTTAGGGATGACACAGTTAAAATCAGTACTAATAGCGGTCGAGAGTACACTGCGGATAAGCTATTGGAGAGTCCAAGTTCGCAAGCATTTGAGTCAGGTCTCGGGAGCTATGGGTCGATGAGGAAAGAGAAAGAGTGGAAGAGGACGTTGGCGTGCAAGCTTTTTGAGGAGCGGCACAATGTGGGGGGTGGTGAAGGTATGGATTCACTCTGGGAGACGTATGAAATGGATTCGAGCAACAAGGCCAAGCCAAAAAGCAATGACACCAAGAAGAAGAACAACACGAAGAAAAGCGTTTACGAGGAGGAGGATTACGAGGAAGAGGACGGCGATGGCCAGTTGTGTTGTTTACAAGCTCTCAAGTTCTCATCAGGAAGGATGAATTTTGGGATGAGGAAGCCCAGTCTTGTGAAGATCTCCAAGGCAATCAAAGGGATCGGGTGGCTGCACAGTGTGACCAGGCATGGCAGGAAAGGGTAAAATTGATATAGATTTAGTCCTTAACTTGTGTCATGTATTTGACAAGGAAAAATGAAAAACTAGCCTTATGTTAGTTAAGTTTGCATAGCATAATATTTGCGGTTTTCGCGGAAGAAAAGCAAGTATATGTAAGTAATTTCTGATCAGTCATTACACGAAGAGAGCCAATTCATCATCCTGTTTTGGTTGTGGTGCTTCTGGTGTTGTTGCTAGTAATCATCTGCTTTTAGGCATGATAGAAACTGCCTGGACATGCTGGGATTATTTGATGGAAAGCCTCATGAAGCACCATTTCCCCCTTGTTTTTTCCTCTCTAAAGAGATCCAAACCAAATTTGCTTTAGTGTCAAAATCAAGTTTCATTTTAAACTTTTATGTGGATCTTCGTTTCTTCAAATGCTTTGTAATCAAATTATCTCAAATTCAATTAAACCTTGGTTCAACACCGAAACCGAACCGTAGTCTGATGGTTTAGATTGTTTCAGTCCTATGCATTTTGTGGATTGATTTGGTTCTCAAAATCCTTGATCCGTAAGAGTAGGTTTGGTTAGTGTTTTTTTTTTTGAAAGGCAAGAAAATTTCATTAATCTCTGAAAATATTACAAAGATTAATAGGAATAAGGAATGATGACATCAAAATCCTAGCTCGACCAATCCGGTCAATACTCACCCCTACCATTTTCCCCTTGTTTCCTCACTAAATAGATCCAAACCAAATTTGCTTTATTGTAAAAGGGTTGGTCATTTTGTCACCCGTCAGAAATTTTGGTCCTCACTTATCAATGGCATCTCTGGAAAAGCTTACCTTTGTTTAGGACTGAAGGTTTGTCTGTCAAAAAGTCAGTTTTTTTTTTTTTTGGACCACACAGAGTTGTATCCGAAAAAAGTGCCGAGGGGTCACGCCCGATAAAATATGGACTTGGGGGGCTGCTGTCCCTTGAAGGGACAGCAGTGTGCTGTCCCGGCCGAGGGGGCCTATCGCGAAGAGAAAAAGGAAAGATGCCAAAAGGATGAATCAATTACAAGGATATGGTTCTTTTTTGTTCAAGGGTATGCCTACCTTCTTTCTTTTCTTTTCTTTTCTTTTCTTTTTTGGTGGAAGGTGTAATAGAAAATATTCTTCTTGCCTTTCAGTAAAGAGCTCTAACTTGCCTTACCATGGCATTCAAACTAGATTTCCTTTGCAAACAATCTGATCATCTTTGGGTCAACTGGCGCTGTGTATCCATTTTTCAACCACTGCGAGCTCCCTCTTGTAGCCAGAATCAAGACTCAGCTCTAGAAGTTCTAGAATATCTTTGTGAAATATGTAGAGTGTTTTTTTTAATGAGTTAATCATAAATATAATTTTAGAATTATCTCAAAATTTATCTTGTATGAAAATATATTTAATTTATACTAACATTACATCAGAGTTGGAATGGATTTTTGTTTGTGGTATAAAAGAATAATTTATGCATCCTCTTTAATCCCCCGACACTTTTTCTCTCGTATTATTTACTTTAAATCATAGAATTCTCGTCTTCTTTTATCTTTTTCTTTTTTTCTTAATTAACTTTTCAGGCCATTTTATAATTTCATATGGACAAAGATAAAAAAAGAAGAAGAAGAATGGATTAGAATAAAAGGGGAGTAACATGCTTTTTCCAATTGTGCACGTAAATAGTCAACCCAAAGTCACTGGAGACGAGTTTTTCTTGCATGTGTTAATGTCGGCATGTAGTCCAAAGAATTGACAAGATGTGTTACCTAAATTAGATCAAAATTCTTTTTATAGGCTTGAAATTGAAATTATACCCCAAGAGACATCGTACTTCCCATTATTCCAAGGGAAGACATGGGTTTTTGCCAAATACTCCAAATTGATTTACAAACTCAAACCAATCATAGAATCTCAAGTGCATGTTTATAGAATCTCAAACTCGAGTCACAATAAACCAACTGGGGCTACTTCAGTTGGTCAGGACTCTTGCATCTTATTAGGTGGTTAGGAGTTTGAGTCTCCCCATCTGCGTGTGAGCGTTCTTCCCTTAGAGGGCTTTTCTTTCTTTCTTTGTTTCTACCCTATAATTGGCTTATTTATTGAATTGGTTGAGTTGTTGAGTTTGGTTGTCTCGTGGGCTTGTGTCCTGGATTTGTACGCTGTACTTCATATCTGATATAAAAATGGCCCCTTTTATCGATTGACAAAAAAAAAAACTAAAAAACTCGAGTCATAATAACATATTTCCTATACAATGCCGTTCACAAAATTAAAAAAAAAAAAAAAATCGTACACTATGATTTCACTAAAAGTAATCGATCTAGACATTGCCGCCAACTCACAAGTAGTGCCGTAGTGGTGATCGTGACCCGCATTTTGCACAACTCTAGCTGTAGACTCGAATCCCGTCCTTTGCCCGCAACTCGTTGGCTAGCTGCAACGAAACCACTGCAGTAGCCAAAAATCACTTAGGCGAGGCGGAGATTGTTTCATTCTGATCATGAGCAAAACTCTTTTGCTGATAGTCAATCGGAAACTAGAAATTCCATCTCCTCCTTACGAACTCCTCGTTTTCTTGTCGTTATTCACATGCAATAACGAAATTGCCCTTGACATGTAAAAGGCAGATTAAGAAGTACGGATAGTTTGCTAATGAAGGGTACTTTCTTGTAATTTACATGAATAAGGAAAAAAAAAAGAGCATAAAGAGTAAAAGGGGAGTGCAAAAGATATTTTTTTATCAACCCAAAAGTCAATTTTTTTTTTTTAAAAAGTTGGGCACAGTACGAAATACCTCCCTGATATTTTTTCGTTGGCAGATCCCTTGAATTGTCGGAAGTGTGTCAACATGCATGCGTCTACATAACAGGAGAGTATATAGAAGGCTTGGAATTATATGGATATGAAAAAAAAAGTTATTTTTTGTTGATGGTAAAAAATGTTGTTAAGTTTCTTGAGATGTGGTTGTCAGCAATTGATTGAGCTATTGTTGAAGGCTTCATTGTTAAGCATGAAGTGGAATACAAGGGTATTTTGGTCATTTAATCATCAGATTTAACAGTGTTAGAGCCCAAACTTAACAGAAGGTAGAATATGTACATTGTTAGATAAAGTAGAGGAGGTCTATGCTATTTCAGAAACCTCAAGGGAGGTCTCTGCTTTTGTCAGAAACCGCAGGCGTCAGTGAAATTTACCCAAACTTTAGAGATGACCCCATGGGGTTTTTTAATGACCACATCGGCCCCTGTAGTTTTGGAGTAAAATGCAACTATTATGGTTTCCATCCCTTGTGACGATGTGTGTACGCGCCTGTGTTGCATGTGTAGTTGTAAAAAACATGTTTCCCTCCAAAAAAAATGAGACTTTTTCTTCCCTTAATGCCATTTTTCTCATCTATATAAAAGACATACCCTAGTTTCACTCCTCACACTTCATTATCATTACCAACCAATTGTCCGACTTTCTTTCCAACTTCTAAATTCATTTATTTACTTTTTAATTCATCTTTTACTCTCTTTTAGCGAGGGTTTTCAACTGTGTAAAACAAAACCTCTGGGGGTCATCTGCCAATTGAAAAAACCTTTGGAAGGTATTCCGTACTTTGCCCTTTAAACTTAACCCAAAATCTCCTGTGATGAGTTTTTCTTGCATTTTAATGTTGGCGCCCTAGTCAAACGATATTGACAAAATTGTGTCACTTAAAAGAGATTAACTTGCAACAAAGGGCTTGTAGTTGAAATACCCCATGGCAATGTTAATTCTTTGCATTTCTCTTTGGGAAGGAACAAACTTCACAATTTCAAAATACTGTCTCATTGCAGCGAAGTGTTCCAATAATCTCACACTCAATAGTACCTCATTCAGATTTTCCTATACGAATTATCGACAAAAAGTTGGAGCTATTCGAACAACGAAAAAAGGATCCATATCTATCAGTCTCATGAGTCATGACCACTAGATGCTTAGAAGAAAATACTTGAGCTTTCTTTTCTTCCCACATCAAGAATCTAAATGGTTAGTTGGAACTATTGATTTTGTACCATCCTTTCCTCCCCAATACTGATTATCTCTTAAAAGACTTGTTCCACTTCAATTTCGTCAACTAAAATCCGGTAGAAGAAATGGGAGACCCCTTGTCCTTCTTTGCCTCGGATCCACTGGCCGCTGCGTTGCTGTTTTTCTTGAATCGAATTAAGTAGTGGTTCCCGTCTGAAGCCTGGTGGTGCTCAACTTTGGAAAAGATGATCTCATCCTTAGCTTCCAAACGATGTGTTCTAACAAACCCTCCCCAGTTGCCACCAATCAAACAACGTTTTTTTGGATATCGTTTGAATGTCATAACCCAAGTCTTGTTTTGATGGTCAAGAACGTTAAGAATCGTCTCCTCCTCGTAACCCTTTTTGGGTGGCTTTGGACTTGGGAAATGCTGTTCTGAAACTTCGCCTGGAACTAAGAGAGAACCGCACCGAACATCAGTCCTAGTCAAGTGCTTGCGAAAGGAAGAGTTTCCTGGACTGTGACCAGCAGCAGTTTCATCCCCCTCGTAGCTACTGCCTATGAAATCATCGTCTGACGGAGTTATGGGGCTCTTTCCGCTATTAGTACCTCTGCCCTTATGGCCTTCTCTTTCAGAAGCCATATTGTTCGGAACACCAAGTGTTTGACAGGCTCTCTTCAACATAGTATTCATATTCCCCCCTCGAGCATCAATCCTCAACTGAAGATATTTGCAAACAATATCAGATAACGCCAATGAAAACCAGCTACTACGCAAGATATTTCAGATAGGGATTATTTATAGAAAGTTGAATTTACAGAACAAGTTGACAAGATGAGATCTCTTTGCTCACCTCTGGTTGGTTTTGCAGTCTTCTTTGCTTCTCCATTTGCATGCTAATTGCATCACGGAAATGAATGTTAAAGCAAGAATATCAGAACTCAAAGAAACACTTAAGAAAACAAAAAGACAGGACAAGAAAAAATTCTACAGAAGAATCTTACCTCTCATACCTCCGTATTTTACGTGAGTCAATGAGGTAGTGCTTGTTATGATCAGGACAGGAAGGTATGTAGAAGCTAATCAAGTCCAAATCTTCTGAGAATTGAGCAGAAAAAAAGTCTTTCCATCCAGTTATAACCCACTCTGTACTAGAATCTCGAGGGATTAGGAGTTTCATATGCCAATCGGTGTCGCGACTATCGGTCAGTAGTAGGTTGACCTCATTTTCTGTTCCCGAATTGGCCAAGAAATGCGTTTTGGCAGTTCCAGAAGTAACGGTGAGCGTGTTTTTCTCGATATTGCTGGGACATAATTGCTCTTCAAAGAGAAAAGTTGCCCTCACAAATTCATCCCTTACGTCGCGAGCTGCAGGTATATCATCCCCCTTGTTATCATCCCTATAAGATGATATTTGTCCACAGAATGTGAGAAAATAAGCCTGTAATAATTCTATCTCATCGTAGCACAGGGAAGGCTAAATTGCATCTTTGCCTACATACCACCAGCAAGAATTTTACACGAAAAAAAGACAGAATATCCATCTGATTCAATGGTGTCCCTTCAAATAGAATTTTTTTTCCTTGAAGTTCGGTTGGGATGATAGAATTCAAGCACGTCGTCTTATGTTAAAAACCATTTATTTGGAATACATCCGCTCACAGTCATCCGGTCCAATGGCACTGCTTATTGAACGGGATGTCATCGAGGGTCTTCGGTAAATGGGAATCCCCAATTAAAGGCAATTTGACCAAAATAAGATATCGAAGATCAGAGAAAGAACAGAGCAGTGTGCGCCTTATGTGGATTGACATCATATGATTCGGGTTTTCGGAAAACAAGGCTGATGATTGTGGTACTTTGTGTACTGAGAAAATGAAAGAAAGCTAGATGAATACACACACACACGAAAGAAAGAAAGAAAGAACGAACTCACTCAAGATATGCAATTCTTGAAAGAAGTAAAAATCTGATGAAGTACCAGTTTCAAAGAGAAGAAAAGGGAAAGTTTTTTCACCTGGAGTTTGATTCTGATGAGGGAAAGAATTCAATGAGTCGTGGCTCCGATGGCGGACCAACATGTAACTCTTCTCTAAAGGGCTGGAACTCTGTATTGGGGGCCGCAACCTCTGATGGGTTCGAAGAGATTTGATTTTGTTCTTCTTTTCCCGGAGAAGAACGCCAAATGTCGAACGCGAGCGAAGCGACATTGTCTTCGTTCTCTTCTTCTTCTTCGGAATCTGAGTTCTTCATCAAGTACCCTTCTTTCTCTATTGGACCAGTGTCAAGGTCTCTGCCTTTAGGCATTTTCTTGATTGTTTCTTGAGTATTGAGAGAAGTGAGTACTTCGCTGGCTGAGAGAGAGAGAGAGAGAGAGAGAGAGAGAGAGAGAGAGAGAGTTGGGAAGCAGTCGTTTTGTTATATATAGTTGACGGTTAGACCTGTAGCTTTCTCAGCAGTTATGTTTGTTGATTCAGTTTTTTTTTTTAATCCACTTGATGCTAAACATGAATTGTAGTGGTCTGGACTGGATAACGGGTGGGCAAATGTCCATAAGAGATCAAAGGGGTCGTCGTGATGGTGTTGCATGTCGAGGTCTGATAGTCGTAGCGTTGAATTGTGGTGTTGGTGGAAGTAGTTAAATGAAGCTGAGAGGTGGTAGGGTTTAGGGGCGGTGCCAATGGTAGTAACAGAGTGGAAGTGTGGTGGTAGAGGTGGTGAAGTGGTAGTGGTGTAGGGGTTGTGTTACGATGACAGTGTTAGTAGTGGAAAGTGGTAGTACTCAATGATCTTTGTAGTGGTTTACTTACCACCCATTTTTCATAGATAAAACTTTATTATTTTTATGGTTGGATTACACCATCTTTTAGTGCTTTGATAGTCCTATTTATCGATATATAATAAGTCTTTACCCGATTTAAAATGAGGAAGATGCGAGCGTTTAACCTAAATTATTTATTTTTTGATATACTGAGGGTAAATTGGTCATACATTTTAATGTACAAATAATTTTAAATCCAAACTACTTGGGTAATAAAGTAGACTCAACAAGCTTTTTAACGGTTTAAAACTTGCAAAAATTGGAGTACGGGAGTGTCCGGAACAAACCCGCAAAGTTTGATCAATTGTGGACTTCTAATGCGCCCCAGATGCAATTCCATGCGCCTTAGGCGCACTTCATTGCGCCCCAGACGCATTCTTGAGATTTCAAAACTCAACAAAATTTGCGGTCTTGCTACGGACACTCCCGAACTCCAATTTGCACGTGGTTTGAACTATTGGAAAGCTTGTCTACCCTACTTTCTAACCAATTTATTTTGGCTCCAAAATTATTCATAAATCAAACTATATGACAATTTTACCCTCAATATGTCGAAAAACAAATTATTATGGGAAAATTCTTGAATCACGTTAACTTTAAACCGGATCAAAACCTACTTTATATTGATAAAGAAAGTATTCAAATTAATAAAATATGATGGGACCAAACCATAAAAATGATAACTATTGGTTTATGAAAAGTTAGTCGAAAGTAGACTGATTCAAGGATCGTTAGAGCCACTAAGGCTAAAACATATTTTTGCACTCTCCCACTCATTCCAAGTTCTTTTCGGTACTCGTATTCTTAGTTAAGGTATTCGTTCATTTCTTAAGATTTTTAGAGAGTTCATAGGACGTTTGACACTTCATCAAAGCACACAAAAACTAATTAATTATCGGGATTCGCCAAAGACGTACGCCTATGACAAGGCTTATACATTTACGAAGCCAAATTTTGGTTTCCGCACCACCAACAATATCACTTGACTACTTTGAATACCAAACCACTAGCACCACCATAATCGCTCAACCCCATCGGTACTGTCACCACTAGCTCGACTATAATCACCTCTCCACTGCACCTTCACCACCACCCCCATCATTTCACATACTATCACCACAACCACCTCGCCAGCATTCCACCACCATCCATCGTTATTTCACCACCACGCACACCAGAAAATGGTTTGGGGTCACTGTTGAGGTTGTCTCTCCGATGTGAATGATCTGGATATCATGTATTATCTCGTTACATAGTAAATTACAGAAGTATCAATGTTTTGGAATGTCATAGCTGCTATGGGGACTTTGGCCTGGCATCATGGTAGGTAGAGCTGAGACACTAAACATGTATAAAAAATGTTTCTCAGAGTTTGAATCAATAGATCAATGGGTTTCATCAGGAAGGGCGTTTTTAAAGTAGCTATATTTCTGTTGCATGCTTTCTCGTTTGTTGGATTGTTGAAGTTGGCCTCGCATCTTTCTCGGAAAAACAGCAGCTTGACATTCCTAAGAGTTCCTGTATTATGATCAGGCAATGAACTATTTTTCTGCAGCTCTTCAAACAATGGTGACTGTGCTGTTTTTGTATTTTATTGCTTAATACAAAATTCCACCTCATGTGGAGATCTGATAGTCTTCGCGTTGAAGTTGTGGTGTTGGTGATAGCGTTTATATGAAGGCGGAGGTGGTACGGTTTAGTAGCGGTGCCAATGGTGGTAGCAAAGTGGAAGTGTGGTAGCAGAGGTGGTGAAGTGATGGTGTAGGTGGTGAAGTGGTAGTGGTGGAGGGTTTGTGTTACGTTGACCATGTCGGTAGTGCTCCGATGACCTTTGTAGTGGTTTACTTACTATCCATTTTTTAAATTTATTATTTTTATGATTGGATTACACCATCTTTTAGTGCTTTGAAAATCCTATTTATCGATATATAATAAGTCTTTGTCCGATTTAAAATGAGGAAATGGTGAGCGTTTTAACTAAATTTTTTATTTTCTGATATACTGAAGGTAAATTGGTCATACTTCTTGATGTACAAATAATTTTTTAAATCCAAATTACTTGGGTAATAAAGTAGACTTAACAAGTTTTTTAACAGTTTAAACCTTGCTAAAATCGGAGTCCGGAAGAAACTTGCAAAATATGACCAATTATGGACTTCTAATGCGCCCCAGACGCAATTCCATGCCCCTCAGGTGCACTTCATTGCGCCCCAGACACATTCTTGAAATTTCAAAACTGACCAAAAATTTGCGATCTTACCACGGAGACTTCTAAACTCCAATTTGTACGTACTTTGAACCGTTGGAAAGCTTGTCTACCCTACTTTCTAACCAATTTATTTTGGCACCAAAGTTATTTATAAATCAAACTATATGGCAATTCTACCCTCAATAGGTCGAAAAATACATTATTATGGGAAAATTCTTGAATCACACTAGCTTTAAACCGGACTAAAACCTACTTTATATCGATAAAGAGAGTATTCAAATTAATAAAATATGGTGGAACCGAACCATAACAATAATAGCTATTGGTTTATGAAAAGTTGGTCGAAAGTAGACCAATACAAGGATTGTCGAAGCCAATAAGACTAAAACATGTTTTTGCGCCCTCCCACTCATTCTAAGTTCCTTTTGGTACTCGTATTCTTAGTTCTAAGGTATTCATTCATTTCTTAAGATTTCTAGAGAGTTACGTTTGACACTTCATCAAAGCACACAAAAACTACTTAATCGTCGGGATTTGCCCAAGATGTATGCCTAAGACAAGGCTTATACATTTACGAAGCCAAATTTTGGTGTCTACGCCACCAACAATATCACTTGACTACTATGACTACCAAACCACCAGCACCACCATAACTGCTTAACCCCACCGGTACTGTCGCTACCAGCTCGACTATAATCACTTCACCATTGCAACTTCAACCACAACCCCCCCCCCCCACCCCCCCCCACCATTTCACATACTATCACCACAACACCTCGCCAGCATTCCACCACCATCCATTGTTATTTCACCACCACGCACACCAGAAAATGGTTTAGGGTCACTACTGGGGTTGTTTCTCCAATGTGAAATGATCTAGATATCATGTATGAGCTCTTTACAGACTAAATATACCAAAGTATTAATGTTTTGGTTTGTCAAAGTTGCTTTCTCGTTTGTTGGATTGTTGAGTTGCCCTCATATCTTTCTCGAAAAACAGCAGCTTGACCTTCCTGAGAGTTCCTGTTTTATGATCAGGCAATGAACTATTTTTCTGCAGCTCTTCAAACAATGGGGACTGTGCTGTTTTTGCATTTTATCACTAAATATCGAATTCCACCTCAAAGTGAGGGAAGTTTTCTGTTCATAAAAAAAATGAAAAAAGCTTCTCTTTGATCGCGGGAATACGGAAGAAAGGATCTTATTGTAGATAGAGACTTAAACCTTTGCGGGGTATATTTGGATTCTGCAAAAGTTGAAACTACCGAATTCAATTAAACGATCTGATTACCGCAAGAACAGTCACCATGCATAACAAGAAGATGTGGTGAGAAGGAGGTTCGCAAGAAAAACCTATCGTTAGTTTTGACATCAACGGGCTCACAGAAGTTTTGACATCAAGGACTGAAATCATATTGTTAGTTTGGCTCATGGATTTGCGGGAAGAGAAATGGCGCAAAACGAATACTGAGAATGAAGGAGAGATTAAATCCAGTCACCGCGACTACTCACTGATATTATCATCCAAACAGGTGCAAAAATTGATGGAACTGAAAACTCTCTAGGATGTCAACTCTAGGTGTTAATATAACATTTCGGTGTCGATTTCAAATTCACGGATGTGCTTCATGTATTGCAGCGCAAGATCTATGAATGGGCAAAGCTAATGTTTGTAAATTGCCTTCTACTAGAAGTAAATACATCGAGCCCTTGTTGCAGCCCATGCTACTGAATCAGCTACGTACTCTCTTTTTGGAGTTGGCTTTCGATTCATTTCAGGAATTTTTTTGATGACTACCTTTTCCTGTTTTTTCTTGATCAATAATCACCATGGACTGCCACACTCTCATGCCCTAAAACAACAATAATATCCACGCCCACCAGAATTCTTCTTACCCCTTTTGCGACTGCCGTCACTTTCACTCCTGCGTCTTGAACTATCGTCTTGTTGATTCTCTCCTCCTCGATTATGATCCTCTCCAATTCCTTCAATTCTTGAACCTCTTGTGCTATCATCGGCTTCTGCAGTAGTAACCGATTGATAAGTCAGATTATAACTCCCGCCGGCCTCGTCTATCTCCTTAGCATGTTGAATAAGAAAGTGTCGCGAGTCCAAAGGCAGGACGGGCTTGTAGAACCTAATCAAATCCCCAGTTTCCACCTTGTACTCCTTCACAAATCCCTCCCAACCATTTTCGAGAAAGTATGTTCCGAAAAAGCACCGGATTTTGCAGCACCACTCCATGTTTTTAGCATCAGTAAAATAAAGTCTCTCCAGCTCATGAGTTTCAGCAGGAATCCCAACTGCTGGGAAATGCTGTCTCACTTGTTCCTCAGAAAGACTTAGCCGCGGCCTGTCACATCCAACTTCAGATAGGGTCAATTGTTTCTGGAAAAGAAAGTTTTCCTGCTTGAACTCCAAACTTTCCTCTGCAATTCTTCTAAATACAGGTTCAATCAGGAAACAATCATCGTCTGCCCGGGGGAAAGGTTTGTGGAAGCGAATCACATCTTTAGCTCTCAAGTTGTTCTGCTCAGCAAACGTCTGCCAGTCCTCTATCACAAAGACACATTCCTCCGGATCATACTTGATTTTCGAGGACCACCACCAATTGCAAGTATCGGTAGTTAGCTTAATTACCGTCTCTTCTTGTTCTTTACTATCTATTTTTGGAAGAAAATTTTGAAAATAGTCCAATGCTATTTCCACTGGAATCGAGAGCCTCCCCTGGTAATCAACTTCGCTAGGTGTCAACCGCATCTGAAAGAGTAATTTCCTCAACTTGAACTGGAAAACTTTGGTTGGTTTCGGTGTGGTTAGCAATAAAGTTCCACTGCTATCACCAAATCTCTTGAGATGTTCAATAAGGAAGTGTCGCGAGGTTAAAGGCTGGACTCTCTGGAAAGGTGGTCGGTAGAACCTTATCACATCCCCGGCTTCCACGTTGTGCTCCTTCACGTATTCCCCCCAGTCAATCATGTAGGTTCCTGATGCATGGTACGTGATTTTCATGCACCACTCCCTGTTTTGAGCGTCAGTAAAGTACAGCCTCTCCACATGACGCGGAATCTCCCCGGAATGAGTGGGGATCCTAACCGCACGAAAATGCCTTCTTACTATTTCTTCATCAAGGATCATCGATCCAAAATTGAGATTGTATTCGCTCACTAGCCACTGGAACTCAAACTTTTCTCTCATGAATGTAGCAGGAAAATTCTCGCCAACACCTTCGTCTTGATCCCTCAGTCTAACATGTTTTTCAATCAGGTAATGGTTGTTTTGTGAGCCATTACCACCACTGGTAGCGCCAAAAGGTCTGTAGAAGCGAATCACATCCTTAGTTTTCAAATCATTGGACAAGGCAAAACTTAGCCACCACTCGCTGTCAATCACGAACGCGCATTCCTCGCGAATGTACCTCATTGTCATGGGCCAAACGCGGCCTTGGGCATCAGAAATAGTTATCTTCTTCTCCCAAGTATTTGGACCGTGTTTGGGTGGTGGAGGGGGAAAATCATTGTCCATGGTTATCTCCGCAGGAATGAAGAGCCTGGCCTGTCCAATGTCGTCAGGTGTCAACCGCAGCTCGAAGAGGAAAATTTTCCTAGTGAAGGAAGGAACAGTGGTTGGTTTGGCAAGCAACAGATCGTGGGTTGTCGGCATATAAAACAAAGGGCTATCTGGTTTATCAGTAGAATCATCCTCTGTTCCTTTTAGCTTCTCCATGCCACCCCTCATAGTTGAGTCTCTGAAAATTTAAATGGGGGAACAAAACCATTGATAAGTTCAGCCTGATCATGGCAATTGGCACAAAAAATACATCTTATCTGTCAATTAGTTATATGTAGTTATTCACACACACACGCGCAAATTCTGCAGGTGTCCAGGCAGCTTAAGCGCACCTCGACTGATCCGAGGAGACCAAGAAAAGCAAACAAACTTTGCAGGTTATCTTTCAAGATTTACTCAACGAATGTAGAAATATGGAATGCCACATAAATTGGCCTTCTCCATGGTATGGCCATAAATTTTCCCCTCAATCAGTAATTGGCTTTGTTGAGTTCATTCATCAACAATGGATCATCTAAGTTCAGAATATAGTAGAACAGAAACCCACAACGTGTTGGACACACTTGGGACACGCGAGCGTGTCGGAAGCCAACTTCGGTTCATCTTCCTTGCATGCAAGCAAACATGCTAGTATAAACTATAGAGAGACATGCATAATACTCTCTCTGTCCCACAAAGAATGTCCATTTTCCCCACTTTCCATTGTCTAAATATTGTTATGTAAAATATGTTTTTCGATCTTAAGAACTTTGTTTAATAAACTAAGAGACATAACAAGATGCGTATTGCAAAAAAAAAAAAAACAAAGGTTAGATAGTTGAATGAAACATGTGAATAGTGAAGAAGTGACATTTTTAGTGGGACGGAGGGAGTAATAAGAAAGAAAAAGACGAGATTCAACAAGTTCACGAAATTACCAAACCCTAGAATGAGTCAAAAATTGCCCTCTTCTTCTCCAGTGAATAACAACAATTTGCATCAAATCACTGCATCCGAACATGAATCAAACCAAATCCTCAGAGAAATACTAACAAAAAGAACAGATCAATCACTGAAGCATTATAGGGGGTTGAGAGTTGAAGCAATGACCTGCTGATGAACAGAGTAAACATATAGAGGTTGACTTTGAATTTTTTCTTTCTTTCTTCTGAAATCAGGTGGACCTCAAAGGGTTTAGAGTCAATGTCTTTATATAATCTTTTTGGAGTATTGATAGGAGCATAAATGTTTTTCCTACTATATAGTGCACAATAGGAAACTTATTTAAGGAAAGAATCAAATAAAATCCCATAAGTATAGTGACGTTATTAATTAAATCACATCCCCATTTTTAGGAAACAATGTCCGAAACTCTAGTTTCCGAAGTTAGTTTCAGTCAAGTTCATGGTTTTCTCTTTCACTCAAGCTGATTGCTTTTGTTTGCTTTCTTCCTCCGCTCCGTCTTCTTCTCCGGGACTACATTTTTGTTTCGGCCCAAGAACCCTCTAATATCTCTTTTTGCTTTTCTTTTGATAACTGTGTGTCGGAGCCAGCTAATCCCACTCCCTCAACTAATTAATCCTAAGATTCCAATCCCACTGTCCAAAAAAAGACCTTTCTCCTGGAATTCAGAAATATTGGATGTCGTTGTATCCAATGGCCAAGATTTTGCTTCGGAAACCCTAAACGCCGTTATTTCTTCTCGCAATTAGCTAGATTCAACAACTTCCGTTTTTGGTAGTTAGGATCATAGGTCGGCGATTTTACTGAATAAAGAAAAATGATTCATATGTATGCATCAGGAGAATACTCCGTGTCATTAGATTACCTTTCTTTTTAACAAAATTCTGCATCATTTTTACTTGATTTTTCACTACAATATTATTAGTAAACTCCCTTCTGCTATTCCCTTCCTAATTCCAAGTTCCAAATGTAAGTATATGATTTCTTCTACTTTCTAATAGATTTGCTTTGGAATAAATGGGAAAAAAAGAAAAGAAAATGTCCACATGTGCAACATAAGATATGTCATGCTTTAATCATTAATCAAGAACACCAAAAGTTGGTTAATTGTCATATTATATGATGAAATGGGATTCCCACACCACCCCCCCCCCCCCCCTCAAAATGAACTCTTGGCGGACTCTTTTCTGTTACTTACAAAAATGGAGTTTAATTTTGCAGACATGCCGTTTCAAGTGGCCGCGAATATTTCTCTTTGAGAAGCTGTTATTGGACGTTGATTATACTAGGCTTTACATACCACAACAAGTAGCAAGAGAAAAATTCCCTCTGTTGGTAGAGAATTCTAGAGGTACCTCTCAGCTGAATTTACAAGTCTTTTGACAACAGAAGAAACAATTGACAGATGACACTAGAATATGCGCGATGGCCCCAAAAATCCCTATGACATCACACAAGGATGGAATGAGTTTTTTGATAGGCACAGTTTGGAGCCTATGGATTTGATTGTCTTCAATGGAGAAAGGTAGCCACTGAGCTCCCGGATGATGAATATCTTGCATGTATGGACTAAGGTTTGAGCAAAAGCTCATACTATAACGAGCACCTGTTGATTAATCTGATGCGTATATTTCTATCCTCTGCAATATGATCGATTCAACCTTTGATCAAAAAGATTTATGTAGTAGTTCATCAATCTAAAGTAATATGTACTAGGAAGTAAACCAACAATGCCAGCTTGCCTAGGGATAAAAAATGAGACCGGGACTGATTCATGAATCAGGATCAAAGCTTAGTCAAATATAACATCTCCAACTTGCTCACATTGGCTTTGGCTTTGAAATGTCCACGCCAAAGATCATAAACTTTGAACCGCTTGTTTCAGTGATTGGCTTTGAATTGCTATTTCCAGCAACACTGATGCCCTTGTCCTCGTCGTTGCTTCCTCCATTATTTCTATCATCATCGTCTTTTCTTGCTGTAGCTGATTGAGTCCTGTCAGCTCTGGAAGTGGCCTTTTCTGCTTTCTCAAATTGAATAAAGTACCGCGTACTATCAGGCAGCTGTTGGGGGTCAACTCTGGAAAACATAACTACATCATTGGCTTTCAAATTGTGGTTTCTAAGAAACATTCCCCAGCTGCCGGTAATTATAAACTGATCAAATCTGGTTCTTTCGTATTTCATCGTCCAAGACTTGTTTTGGGCATCAAAACAATCGATCAGCACACTGTCTTCCAGAGGAGGAAAAACTTTTTCTACAGCTTCTTTAGAAATATGGAGCGTACTAATAGTGTCACTAGGATCTAACTTTTTCAGGAAGGTATAGCTTCCCTTTGTCCAATCGATAAGGTAATTTGTGTCATGCAAATGGTGGGCGGGCTTGTAGAAGCCAATGAGATCCGGATCTCCATTTGGACCAAAGAACTGTCTCCATCCAGTTATTACCAACTGAGCGCCAGGTTGTGGAGGGATAGAGATTTTCAGAGTGTATTTGTTAAGGTCTTTGTCACAAAATTCTAGCTCGATTTCCTGACAAGTTCCTGTACTATGATCCAACAGGAGATGCTTTTTTGCAGTTCTCCAAGGAATGATGAGGGTGCCGTTTATGTAATTTCTAGGAGACAATGCCACCTCAAATAGAAAATTACTGTCCTCAAATTCATCCATAATCTTCCCAGTTTTGATTGACTCAGACTGATAAACCTCCTTGTAACTAGCACCTGCTGTGCTTTGTACCAGCTCATTGTTGTTACTCTCAAATGATTTTCTGCAAATACCAAATGACCAATATTCAACAATTTGTCATGGAAAATGCAAGATACACACCCTTTTTTTTTTGAACAAAGATAAAATGATAACTCAAATAGATAAAGCAAGAGAAAGTCCCAAAATAGAGTACAAAAGAATTTTATCTCATAACTGGACCAAGCACTTCCCAAACTTAACAGTTGGAATCAGAAATGACTATACACCTTTGCCGAAATACAAGACGCAAGTTTATGTATATCAGGATCTTTCTATACTATATCATGATTCACATACCACCTGCTGATTTATCTGATGTCTATATGTCTATCGTTACCAATATGATCGATTTCAACCTTTGGACAAAACGATTTATGTAGTAGTCCATCAATCAAAAGTAGTAGTACTAGACAACCACTGTGTTATGAATTATGATCAAAGCTTACTGAAACAAAACATTTTCAACTTGCTCACATTGGCTTTGGCTTTGAAATGTCCGGGCCAAAGATCATAACATTTGAACCTCTTGTTTCAGAGACTGGCTTTGAATTTGAGTGGTTATTTCCCGCAACACCGATACTCTTGTCCTCCTTGTTGCTATCACCATCATCTTTTCTTGATGTAGCTGATTGAGTCGCATCTGTCCCGGAAGTGGCCTCTTTTGTTTTCTCAAATCGAATCAAGTACTGGTTATTATTAGGCTGCTGGGGGTAAATTTTGGAAAACACAACCACATCATCGGCTTCCAAATTGTGATCTACAATAAACTTTGTCCAGTTGCTGGTGATTTTAAATCTACCTTGACAGTTTTTGTAGCTCATAGACAAAGACCAGTTTTGGGCATCAGAACAATCCAGACTGATTTCCCAACCGTCTTCCAGAGGAGGGAAAAGTTTTTCTGCAACTTCTTTAGGAATACTGAGCCCCTTATGAGTATGTTTCAACTTTTTCAGAAAGACACAGCTTCCCTTTGTGCAATCAATAAGGTAATGCTTGTCATGCAAAGGGTCTACAGGTTTGTAAAAGCCAACTAGATCTGGATCTCCTTTTGGACCAAAGATCTGTCGCCATCCAGTTATCGTCAACTGAGCCCCAGGCTGCGGAGGGGTAGAGAGCTTCATAGTGTATTTGTTATTGTGCTTGTCAGAAAATTCTACTTCGATTTCCTGACAAGTTCCTGTCGTATGATCCAACAGGAAATGTTTTTTTGCAGTTCTCCAAGGAATGGTGAGCAGACCGTTAACGAAATTGCTAGGAGACAATGCCACCTCAAACATAAAGTTTTCATTGTCAAATCCAGCCATAACACTCCCAGTTTTGATCGATTCAGTGGGAGATGGATGATGACCCTCTTTGTAACTACCACCTGCTCTGCTTTGTACCAGCTCATTGTTGTCACTCTTGGACGATTTTCTGCAAATAACCAATGATAAACATGCAACAATCTGTCATGGCAAATGGAAGATCTAAACCTTATTTATTTATTGATCAGCAACAAAGATAAACTGATTACTGAAGATAAAACAAGAGAGCCCCTAAAGAGAGAACAAAAGAAAGACAAGAGAAATTCTATCCCATAACTGGACCAAGCACAGATGGACTATTTACGGTTGGAATCAGGGAAGACAATACACCTTAGCTGAAATGCGAAACGCAAGTTTCTGTATCGGGATGTTTCTATCAGCATCACGATCTTTCTATACAGCCTCTGAGCATCACAAGCACCCGTTCTCGTGGTTGTGCTTTCATGTATACGAACTCAAAAAACTAACTCAGCCACTTGTTATTAACTCTTTGTCATGCTTAGTCGGTGCAAAAATGATGCAACTGAAATTTACAAAGATGGCTTCCCCCTTATATGTTTGTATAGTTATAGAAAAGCTATTTACTGCACCAGAGACCAAGAAAGGCATGTTTTTCGAACTGCTATTCAGCTTTAGGTAGTAATTTTCGATCAATCTTTATATAAGCCTGACAGAATTCAATCCGTAGTCTTAAAGGATTTAGATTTCTATTTCATTTGATTGTTGAACAATAACAAGGGAAGATAATTTATTTTTTTCGTCTTCTTAAAGTTGGATCCCCGTTCCCCTTTTGGAGCGGGGATGGAGGGCAAGAACAATTCCTCAATGAGGATAGGGTCGGGGATGGGGATGGGGATGGAGATGGGAGATAGGTTGAGCGATCAAGGACCGCCCAGTTGCCATCGCCATTTCATATGTTTGTACGCCATTTCCGTATGACATTTCAGTTGGCTAAGTATCTTCGGTTGCGAATTTAAATTTCAGAAGCACGGTGGCTTAACACAAGAATCGATCAGTTGGATTACAAAAGAATCCTAACCATTATAATGAAATTTGCAGCGGAAACGTAAAATGTATTTACAAGTATTGCGCAGGATAATAAGACTACATACAATGTTCTAAAAATCGCTACGCGCTAGTCGGGCGGTCGGCCACCTTCAAGCTTTGAGGCCTAGTAATCGGCGCATAGCAATTAGTCGGACTAGACAAAAATCGGCACCAATGATTAACCGCCGATTATTTCCGATTTTTAGAACACTGACTACATAACGTGTTTGAGGCCTGGACTAGACAAAAACATCGCTCGATAAGCTAGCTGTAACGTGATTCGGTGTTCAATCTATCAGATGCAGTAAAAAATACATGAAAAACAGAAACAGATGGCAAAACTAATGATCAAGAAAATAAAGAAATTAAGAATCTTGAAACAATACTTACCCCCCGGAGAATAATCTTGAACTGATAAAAGTGGGGTCAACCAGAAAAGGAATTAGTCGCATGAAGCAGAAGACTATTTAGGGTTTCAGATTAGCAGAGAAGAGCACGATAGTGCAACTATAGTCTCTCTCTCTCTCCTCTCTCTCTCTCTCTCTCTCTCTGTGAGTGTGTGTGTGAAGTGGGCTCCCGTCTCACCATTATATTCACATCAAACGATGGCGTTTGGTCTTATATTGGGGAGCTTGGGAAATGCTCTGATTGGTTGCAGAGGGTTTTTCCAACTATAACGCAAAAACAGAGTAGCAGTACGAAAAAGCAAAAACAGAGTAGAAGATTGAAAATGTGATTACTACCCATGTAGTTTTTGCTTCTTCAATGGCGAACCAATTTCTTTTCCTTTCTCGCCATCTAGTTTCTTCATTGTTCCCTTTCCTTTGTCACTTCGACTGGAGTCAGCGACTCTACTTTCGGCCATTTTCTTGATCTTTCCTGTATGCTTCTTGTAATCGGCCATTTTCTTGATCTTTCTTGAATACTCTCAGAGACTCTGAGAGAGAGAGAGAGAGAGAGAGAGAGAGAGAGAGAGAGAGAGAGAGAGAGAGAGAGAGAGAGAGAGAGTGAGTGAGTGAGTGGGAAGCGGTTAGTTATTATATATAGACAGTTGCAAGGTTATAGCTTCTGGGCAGTTTTCTGTTGGGTTCAGTGATGTAACTGCATATGTTATCGGATTACACACATGGTAAGGCAGTATAAATGCTGGGTTAGGTCTTCGGTTAGACCGAAGTGAGCAAGTGTTTGATTAAGCCCCAATAGAGGTGTTGATTAAGTCCCGGTAAGGTGTTGGATGTTTTGAACAATGACCGTGAAGGTGTGGAGTATATTGTGCTATTGTGTCGAATGTTTTTGTTTCTTTGGGCCTAGGCCCTCTTGTGTAACCAAATAAATAAATGCTGGTGACCAATTAAATATGCATTTAAGCTGTTGCGAATTAAGCACTCGTTCCCCGTTAATCAAATCTCTTGCATGATTTAATAGACGATTCTCTTGATTAAGGAGACAACCTTAGTTTAATCATACCGAGCTTTGCTCCGGCTTTAATGGGGCAACCCGCAAGTGGACGGTGGGATTAGGTCCTCAAGTTTAGTCAAGGTGTGCGAGCCGACGCTCAAGTTATAAAAAAAAAAGGGGCTTTAGTCATACTGATGAAACTATGTTTCTCCAACATTATTTCCAATTGCTTACTGGATAAGGGAAGACAAAATTTGTAGAGAGGCTTTTGGCTGGATAAGTTGTTGTTCCTGGTCTCAAAATAGATCAAACACAACATCCACAATAAAATGAAAGATCTACCACTAAATTAGGAACGATGTTTTTTTTTTGATAAGCAATTAGGAACGATGTTGCGTTTCACTGTTAACTGAAACGTAACATCTACGTACACCTTTGTTTACGTCAACTTTGGGGTATAAAAGCCTTGTTGCTAACTAGATTCCACTCGTCAAGAAAAATAACATAGCTACGTCTTTCCCCACTCACTCAGATTTGAACATCTTTTCCAACCCTCAAATTTTGTAATTTGAAATTAATTAGTACTGATTTCCCTCCGAAAAAATGTGAATTTCATCTACCAATAACCTAGCTAGTCATCAAATGCTTCCTAACCAGATGAGTTCCTGGCTTTCCTTTTCCAAATCTGGCTACCGATAGGAGTCTTCCCATTCACCCCTCCATCGCCAACGCCACTGCCACCACCTCCTATCCCTTCACCACCACAACGCTTCTTGCTGCCGCCACCTTTTCCTGATGGACTCACATTAGTCTCCGCTGCCTCCTTTGCTCTCAGATAATCAACATAGTAATGCTTATCTCCTGCAGGAACAGGTTTAACTACTTTGAAGAATCGGATCACGTCTTTTTGGTGCAACTCGTGCTTGGACACATACTGGCTCCAATTTTCGCCAGCAATCACGTATCCTACCAAAAATTCTGAGAATCTGATTTTCATCCACCTCCACCAACCTAGAGGGTCGTAAACCTTAATCTCCTCCTCCTTATAACTCCCATCAGGCTTCTTCACCAGAGGACGGAAATGCTTTTCCGCTTCTTCGATAGGAATCCTGAGATACTTTTGACTAACATCGGCATGCGTCAGTTCCTTTTGAAATAGAAACTTCAAGGCAAATCCATTGAATTTCATATCGGTTTTACCCGGTTCCTTCTGATGAACTACTTCTGTTTGCTTTTGCTTTCCAATAACGATGCCCTCGGCCTTCTTCTCATTTCTCCTAGTGTTTCCCTCTGTCGATTTTCTGCACTGGATGAGGTAGTGGTGTTTCTCTGATGGGTTCGGGTTGAGAGGTCTGTAGAATCTAACCACATCCGTGGCTTCCAAATTGTATTTGGTAGCGAACTTCGGCCACCCCACTTCAATCCCATACTGTCTTTCCAAAGGATAATCTGAGACTCTCATAATCCAGCTTTCGTTTCGAGTGTCCGAAACTAGAACTGGATGTGAAAAGTTAAGTTCTGTGTGAGGAGGGAAATACTTTTCTGCCTTTTCCCAGGGGATTCGGATTTGTCGGCGTTCCACATCGTTGGAGTCTAACCGCTGCTCAAAGAGAAAAGTTTCCCGAGTCCTAGTTGGAGATTGAATTTTTCTGCAAATACCGAAAATTATATTAAATTCGATTTCAAAAGTCCTTAACAAATATCATAAAACTGCTACAAGAAAGAGACCACGATTGTCCAGTTGGATGATATGCCAAGGTCCTCTCGTTGTTTTTTGAGAAAATGAAAAGGGAACACACACACGCACACACAGAGAGAGAGAGAGAGAGAGAGAGAGAGAGAGAGAGAGAGAGAGAGAGAGAGAGAGAGAGAGAGAGAGAGAGAGAGAAGGTGTCCAACAAACACCATCTAGTGCTATGATTCCGTGATTTTATTCTTCTTGGGATGAACCTATGATTCCGTGATTTTATTCTTCTTGGGATGAACCCAACAAATCTGCACATGAACTTCTTATCAAGAAGTGAGAGTAAAAAGGCAAGGCGCTCTGTTTGGTTGTTGAGAAAAGGGAAAGAACTGGAATGAAATCAGTAGTTTTCAATGTACAATGTTACAAAGTTCTGTTTCTTTCTCTTCGGCATGCAACCGATAAACGCGGCTTTATGTGTTGTTATACATATGCCTATACATGCGCGTATATCCACTCTAAGTTCACGAACACGCATGAAATTTCAAGAAGGATAGTTCCTGAAACGATGATCTGAAAATTCGCTTCTTGGTGAAGAACATGCTATCAGTTACCTGTTTTGGTCAGTTGGAGTACTCTGTTGAGCATTGGGTGGTTTACGTTTTCCCTCTGGCAACATTTTCTTGATCCTTTCTTCTTGAATCAGAATAGATTGAGTACTTCTGAGTGCGAGAGAGAGAGAGAGAGAGAGAGAGAGAGAGAGAGAGAGAGAGAGATTATATAGTGTGGTAATGGGTAGAGAGATTATATAGTGTGGTAATGGGTCATATAACCGTCCGTCTGTTAAGATGACAGTAGAGAAACGCTCATGTAGATAGTAGTAGAAAAGGATAATTAGCTAATTACCCTTGCTAGTTTTTGATTGTATTTTTGCTTATGTATAATTCACCATTTTAAAACACAATCACAGGTGGTAAAGCACTAGACTGAACTGTTTTTGGACATGAACATTGACCATCTCAAAAGAAAAAATAAAAGAGCTCTAAACAATTTCTATACTAATTAATTCGGCTGTACTGGAGGAAATTCTTAACTCACTTTGCGTGGGCGGGAGTGGGAGCAAAAGCGTGAAAACAAATTTTAATCACGTCTCAAACAACTAAAATTCTCGAGAATGAATATTAAGGTATGAGCGCAATGCGAGGATTGAAAGCAGGAGGATATGGCATTTTGAGGTAGAAGAGGAAACAAATGAAGTATCTTTTGCTTGTCTTGGACTTATTTCCACACCAATCCTAAGTTCCACTTGTTTACGTACTTTGGTTTTCGAAATCTTTCTAACATGTTTAACCTCTCTGCTTTGACACTGGCCTAAGTAGCATTTATGCAGGTAGAATCTTGCCAAATTGGCAGGATGCAACAGAAACATCATCCTTGGACATTATTTAAAATGTAAGCTTTATATAACTCGAAGTTATGATTTTTTTCCTTCTGGGTCTTTGATGAAATCCGATTCAATAACTAGCTCACACAAGTTTACTTCCTATCAAAATCGTGATGAATTCATCGTCAGATGTGCATTGGCTAAAATAACAATCTACCATCACCTGAACACCTTGTAGAAATATCATCAATTAGTTTTTCACTATTTCAACATCTACTTCACAATCTGAATATATCTATTTCTTTCCAAAGCTACTAGCTAAGCCAACAAGAAATTTCCTTCTTATTTCCTACCTAAATCAAGAATTTACTGCATGGAACCTGTCAACAAATTCATTCGATAACTGTTCTTTCCTCCAATTTCCGAGATCAATCAACAATACTGCAGCTAATTTTTTTTTCCAGAACATACAACAATGTGCAAAAGAAAACTTATTCCTCTTGCGGCCGCCTCCAATACAACAATGTGCAAAAGAAAACTTCTTCCTCTTGCGGCCGCCTCCAATTGTTCTATCCTCCAGATTCATATCAGCTAATGCGTCTACAACATTTCTGATACCCTCCTCCCCAATGCTTGCACTAGTCCCCAATCGACTTGGACAACTTGTAGAAGCCTCACTGCTGCGCACACTCAAATCATGTATTTCAGAGAACGACTTCCACTGGTTGTTTAACAGGAAGGTGCATTCGTTGGTATTGTACTTGAGTGTCATGAACCAATCACGGTCTTGGGCATCGGTTATTTTTATGTTCTTCTCATAAGTTCTTCGATGGCGTCTGGGTAAGGGAGGGAAATGGTCTACTGCTTTCCAGAGGAATGAAGAGCCTCCCCTGGTGAACATCACGAGGTGTCAACTGCACGTCAAAGAGAAAAATCCTCCGCCTGAATCCATCAACTCCGGTTTGGTTAGTACGCAACTTGTCATCACTTTCTTGTATAATCTCCTTGCCCGGTCTCCTAGAAGGTTCTCTAGAAAGGGGAAGTGTCATGACCCAAATCTGATGGGTAGAATTCGTGTTATGACCAGTGATTTAAAAATTTTCTCAGGCCTGGATATCTCACAAAAAAAGAATATTATCATTATTTTTTTTATGCAAAACTCGCAGGACCGAAAATTAAAAGTTAATGAAATATTATATTCAGAGCTATCTAGCGTGCTTACCGATTACAACTTTAAAATTACATAATTGTGGCTTGCACATACAAACACCACTCATTAACACATTATTTCCTTATTTAGCCACGACAACTGGTATCTTTCACATGCAACGGATAAGCCTTCTTTAACCCTGATTTCCTGAAAAGGTTTTATGAAATACAAAACCAATTCAATAAGTTACGATATACTGGGGTTACATAAGAACATGGGATAATTCAAATAAAGCATGTAGAGCGTAAACAAATTACAATAAAACGTGGCATGAACATAAACCATGGCATAATAAAACATCCCGTAGGCATAAAATCAACAATATTTATTAGCAACTTCCAGGCTCAAATTCGTAATGGGCGAAATACCGGCTGTAGCATGGGGAGTGACCCAGCAAAACAAGGAAAATGATATCAAATCCAACGGGATACCCAGCAGTTTCCATCGATAGGCTCCAAGAGCAACTTACTGTCCATATAACTCGCTGCCCAGATGTTACCACAAAACTTTTCGTTTTCTTTTAAAAATTAATCCCATGTTCCTTTAAAAATTCCTTTTCGTAAAAATCAGTGCTTAATATGTACTATGTACAAAATGTCTATTTTTAATATATTAGAACATAACATTTTATAAAAACAAATATAAACAATCCAAAAGAATTATTTAACCAGAATATATTCGTAACTCACCTCGTCCGAAAAACACAATTTACCGTGCGAATACCTACTTATTAATTCCGGAACCTCATGTTTTAATTTTATTTTCTCTCTCTCTCTCTCTCTCTCCCTGTCCTTCCTTTAATTTTATTCTCTCTCTCTCTCTCTCTCATTCATTTCCTTTCCTTTCCTTTAACTAAGTGCCGTGTGTGTAGTGTGTGTGTGCAGGTGTGGTGTGGTGTGTGGAGGAGAGGGGAGGAGCCTATATATAGGAGGCTTTTCATATCTAGAATAATCCATGCATTATCTATTAATATCTAATAAAATCTTAGGGAATCTAATAAAATCCAAGTGTATCTATTAGATATTTAGTCTAGAATAATCCCACAAGGTCTAATCCGATTATTTCCGGATAATTCTTTGACCCTTACGGCTGTCCACCTCGCGGGGACTCTTGCCTCACACTCCCCGTGCTGCGATGAAGGTTTGCAGGATTGGGACGGTATCAAAAATCTTAGAAAATACGCTAATTCTTTTCTTTTTCCCTATAAGTTTTAAGTTACAAATAAGTATATTTCTTAGGGTCTAAGGGAAAGTCTATAATACACATCCCTTATTTGTGTGTATATCATATGCACCCCCAAAATATTATGAATTATACAGAAAATGTTACGAATCATATTGCTAGAAAGTTACAAATTGTATAAAGGTTACGAGATATACCAAAATATTATGAATTATAATGAATATGTTACGAATCTTACTGCTGAAAGGTTATGAATTCTAAAACAAAAGTTACGAAATACACTAAAATGTTATGAATTAATGAATTATAAAATAGGTGCATATGGTACACCATTTTAAAGAGTGTGTATTGTAGTCTTTCCTAATGGTAAGCGGTTACTAGTGTTGAGTCCTTACCCTCTTTTTTTTTTTTTAATATAGGTCGGGGTGTTACAGAAAGAACACAAGTAATTAGTTATACTTAATCAGATACTGAAAATTGGCTAGAAAGGGGAAGAATTCAAAGGAAGAATACCCATTGTACCATAGTCTTATGTAGTGACGAACCTGCATGGTTCTTATTTTCATGGAAAATGTGTTTGTAAAACTAGGGGTTGTGCATATAAAAACATCCATTCACAGAAACAAGTGAAAGACCAAAAACTTTTCAAGAAAGAAAACCTTGAAAATCTCAGATGCTTGGAGATAAAAACAAAAAAAGAAGAAGAAGTTACATGTTCTTAGATGTCATCAGTTTTCTTGGAGAAGAACTAGCATCGGACTACTTACCCCAATTCCAATTCTTCTTTCGGTGTTTGTGTACCAGTATCAACTGCCGTTTGAGATGGAGATGATGCATGTCCTTCTAAGGACTCGTCCTCTTCTCTGCCTGTACCAATGCTTCTTCTGTTGTCAGACAATTTTGAATATGCTACTGAGAGAGAGAGAGAGAGAGAGAGAGAGAGAGAGAGGGCTTTGTTCTGTGGAGGTGGGGTGACTATAGGTAGGTGATAGGTGTTCGTATGAGTATTTAGAAGGCAAGCGAAAAACGGTTATTGCAGTTATAAGTAGTAGCACTTATCTACTTAAATAATCTGTTCTAATACATAAAGGGGTAGCAAAAGTGATTTACAATATTCTCCTAATCAAAACCCGAAATTTACATCCCATAGTCTGTCAACACAGACAAAGGGTGCACAGATGGTGGACAGATTTGGATGTGGGGTCCACTACAGATCCTATAAAGAAATCCGAGCCATCCGTTAAATTTAAAACATTTTTTCAAAGGCTCCCTTGAAAAATCATTTCAATCCGACCCCTATAAGTAATCGATCTAATCATATAAGTTTTCATTCAGGTTCAAAGTTGAATGAAAAGTTAGATGATTAGATTGAGTACTTCTAGGTATTGGATTGAGCTGATTTTTTGCGGAGACCCTTGAAAAAATGTTTTAAATTTAATGAACGACTCGAATCATTTGTTTGGGACCCGTAGTGGACCCCACATTAAGATCTGTGCACGATATGTGCACCCTTTGTCTGTTTGAATAGCACCTCTCGTAATCCAAAAAATGATTTTTTTTTTTGGGTGGGTTTTCAACCACCACAAAAAGGAGTGATCTAATCCCTCACTTCATTAATTATAGGTGCCGATTCACTTTCTTTTTGTTCATTCTTTTTAATTTTTTTGCACCGTTTAAAAGATCCCAATTAGATCTATCAAACAAGATCCATATGATAAGAAAATTATTTACATAAATACATAATTTTTGAGTTTGAAATTATCTTCCTTTTCTAAAAGTTTTTTTTTTATAGAAACTGGAACACCTCCTTAAGTTCTAAGGAAAATTGTACCACCACACTCATTTATACTTCCAAATACACACAAATACTCACAACAAGAGTGGGGCCCACACACACTGGGTGTGTCGTGTGTGAGGGTTTCACCCTTGTTATGAGTGTGGGTGTGTGTTTGGACGTGTAAATGAGTGTGGTGGTAGAATAATTGAACCGTAAAACCCAAATTTGGCCGTTGGGGTTTTCAACTTCGTATGTTGTTGCATCTGAGTAGGGTTCTTTATTTTAGGCTTGTAGGAGCTGCATTTCATGTAGAGAACTAGAGATGTCAATTCAACCCCGGGCGGGCGGGTTTTTTTAAAAAAATTCCGGGTATCGGGTCGGGTGAGAGTCGAAGACATCCGGCCGTTTTCGTGTAGACATTATCCCATCCGAATACTCGCCGTGAAATTTTTTTTTACGCCAAAATATGTATTTTACCCTTCCAACTGAAATACCAGTAATACATTAATCATTTCTTCCTTTTGCTTTTAGGTGGTAGATTTTTGTTAAGCTTGATAGAAGTAATTATCTTGTGAACTTTTATTATTTGTAGTCACTTATTTTGGAGTCAAAGAACATCTTTTCTTAATTTGCGAAAAAATAGGAGTGGGGCGGATAAACTCGGTATCCAATTGGAGTAGGGCAGGGGTACCCATACATTATCCGAGTGGGGTCAGGGGCAAGGCTGAATTTTCGAATCGGGTATGGCAAAACCTGTTCCGTCCTGTTGCCATTCCTAATTTCAAGTTTGAACTATTTGTGGGTGTTTCTCTTCAAAAAATGATCGCAGTCCTTCACTTTTTAAATCTTGTCGATCGTATTAATTAGTCCTTCCAAAAATATGATGATCGGAGTTAGAGAGATTTAGTCTAGTGTGTACATATTGTTATATAAGAAAAATGCCTGACGACTGATTCCCAATCGACATGATATGGTCAATGGTCCGATGAGATTTACTTTGTGAATGATTCCGATTAGTTTTTTTGTTCAGAAATAAACCGAAAATTGCCACAACAGACAATCTAACCCCAACTATGTTTAGATTTTCGAATTTTCTCTTCAATTGGGAACAGGAAAATGACGGCCTAGGACGTGTTTTGATAATTAATATCTGTCAAGGATAAATTAAGAATATTTGTTAATGCTGAAAATATTCTTAACGGATATTGATTATCAAACCACGTCATCGGCCGTCATTTTCCCTTTTTGTTTATAGGCCCAGATAAAAAGACTAAAAAATAAAGGCCCAGTAAAAAAGCTTTCTTCTCCAATGGCCTCAAAAGCCCAATGCAGAAACCATTGACCATATCATGATATTTACAATTTTTATTCTTCTCGTGAAGACAAATAATTAATCTTAAAGATTACAATAAAAAAACTAGCAAAAAAGTAATGAAAAGCAAAAAATACAAAAAAAAAAAAAAAATCCACATAAAAACTTTAGCGAGAGCCAAAGCAACTTCTTTTAAGCTCGATAAGCTTTCAAACCAAGTTCGAACAAATTTCGTGATTTGATTAAAGCTTCTTTGAAAGCGATTCGTCTCCAACACAAGCGGTTGTATAAGGCACAGAATCAGTGATAGTTATCCTTTTTCTATAACACTGCAGGAAAACTTGAGCTCTTGTATAATAAATCCACAGTAGTCCTTTTTCTATCTTTTTCAGCTCCCTAGTGCTATTTGATTCATTTGATAACTGCAACTTCATTGATGCAAGACTTAACAGCATTTTCATGATCAACAAACCTAAAATCTAGCTAGTGTTCCTTGTTTAGGACTTTGCATAATTCAAGGTAGCCCAGCATCCGTAACCGTTAGTTTTCAACGCAAAAATGACAAGCAATACACCATCGAGACAACTTGTAAAAGGAATGGTAATCAAAGAGATTCACATTTCAATTGTGTCAGCAATTGGATGAATATTTCTGCAGACATAATACTTGAATTTTCCTGTCTTCCTACTGATTCGAATGTACAATGGAGCTACCCATTAACTACCTTTCATGACTGATATTTCCTTCACCATGAATCCCCACTGCTGCAACCTCCTTGTTCAAGACTCCTCCGCCCTTGCATTGCTTTTCATGCCATACAGCAACCTCCAAAACCAAATTTCCACCACTTGCGGCCCCTACTATGAGTCCTTCCTCTTCGATCACCTTGTCCGTCACTGCCTCTGTCCATGGTATCATCTGTTGTTGCAGTCTTGGATTGAGTCGGTTCCATTCGGCATGTCGAGTTAGGTATGTTGTGTTTGGTAGAAACTGGTTTATAAAGACAAAATAATGACCTCTATAAGCTAATTCCAGATGCGTGAGGCTATTAGCTCGATTGAAAATCTGGCCGATTTGGACACAAACAGGATAGAATATAGAGTACTCTCTATATCTATCAAAATTATGCAACGAGGTTCACCCAAATTGGCTGATCAATACTACAGCTCGTTGCCATGAGACATTGAACCAGAGAGGGAAATGGAGGAGTAATTGTTTTGGCAATGTAGGGAGAAAAACACTATCGCGAATTTTCAAAATGCGCTATAGCTTCTACGGTTTTATCGCGCCTTTCCAAAAGGCGCTAGGGTTTTGGGCATTTTCCGTGGTTGAATATGTATGTATCCTTTCATGACCTTATGTTATCATAAAAAAAAAAACACATAATGGATCCAAACTTTCCTTTTGGAAGAAGACTAGAAAAGGGAGAGAGTTCTCGTACACGCACACGTGCTCCCTCACCTGTTCGACCAGGCATGTACGGTGTAGTTTTTGGAGGAGATCGCGCAGGTTTGAAGGTCGCGATCGACGTGGAAAGAGAAAGGGAAAGAGCAGATAGGAGGAGAAAAGGGGAGGATCGATTATGTCCAGATTTTAAACCTATAGCGCCTTTGTAAAATGCGCTATAATAAACCTGAAAACGCATCCAAAATACGCATTATAATCTGACTTGGACTTCTTTGCCACGCAGGAGTTGGCCTACCGCTATAACGCTTTTTGAAAAGGTGCGATGGCCTATTTTTACAAAATGTTTCAGAAGATGGGTATTCCTCCAATTTGATTAAAAATTAAGGCCAAAAACTCGTCTATATCCGTTGTTTGTTTACACGGTTCAAGCCAGAAAAGTTACTCCTGGGATTTCTAGTTAAATCTTATCCCTCTTCCCACATTACCAAATTACCTCTATTCTTCTTCCCACATTACTGTGAGCAGATTTCTGGTCAGACCAAATTTCAACAACTAGATAATAAATTTTTTTCAACAAATTACAACCAACAGATTTCTGATCAAATTAGTGAAATCAGCCAGAAGCAGCCAAGCAAACTATGAAACCCAATTTACAGATTTATGAATGAAATTCCAAAACCATCTTCAAATCAGTGAAATGAGAAACTTAATTTATACTTCATTCACGTACGGACCCGCCGCCGCCGTCACCAGTGAACCACCACCGCGTTGAACCGCCAACAGGAGAAGAGAGGGATTTCGAAACCCAGTGTCGGCGAGATTTTCAAACCCCATGCATCTTCATCTACATCTGTGTTTAAGTTGCCTCACTACAGATGCGTGGATCGAACCCCATACATATTATGTTTAAGCTTCAAAATTAACCATGAAAAAAAGCAAACAAACAGGAGAGAGAGAGAGAGAGAGAGAGAGAGAGAGAATGGAGAAGTCTGATTGGAGGAGGAAGGAGAGAGAAGCAGACCTTGGAGCTCCGAGCTTTTCTTTATTCGCCGAGGAGTACCCGACCGAATTTGATGAACAACTCGCACTTTAGCGACGCAAGGTTGTTCGACCAGCTGTCGAGGAGGCCTCGCATCTTCAACCCGGGAGCTTAATAAAAACGACGCGTCACATTATAGACGGAGACCTCGTATCTTCAACGCGGGAGCTTCATAAAAACGACGACGTCCTGCATTCTATGACTTCTCATCTTGAACATGAGAAGTCCATTCAAACGGCGTAATTGGTAAATTGCGAACTCATGCCTGATTATTTTTACAATCGAAACTGTTCAAGTTGTAGATCTTGTCAGGACGATAAACCTCGGTAAAGAAAACATAAAAAAATTACCGATTAGTACGTAATCAAAGGTGATTTGAATGAATTATTTTTAATAAAAATAGAAACGGCCGCACTTGATAATACATCAAACTCCTTCAAACGGCGGCGTACCGAAACCATATCTTAGTTCTAAGAACCCTTAGGCTGCAAGGACGTTTTCTACTGATATACTTTCGTATTTCCATGATCTGAGACGTTCAGTTTGAAGATAATGTTAAACCACAGATCGTGTAGAAAAATAATGGTGATTGGATTTAGATTAGTACTTAATCTGAATGAATTTGGGCTTCTTAAAATGGGATTGGTTCCACTGAATCAAAACCGCCAAACACGAACAGGAGCGACTCTGCTGTACGTGTTACATTAGAATCCCTTGAATTTAATCCGTGTCACCAATTAATTAAATCCCCCATAATTTTTTTATTTTGCTAAGCAATCCCCCATAATTTTTCGGTCAGGAAATTTTTATTGTTATTGTTTTCTCATAATTCTTTTTACCTTTTTGTTGTGATCTCGAGAATTAAGCATTCGTTTCGATAAGGGGAATCGGCAAAATATAAAAATGTGGACCAAAATTATAAAAAGTTCTTATAACGACAAAAAAAACCCAGTTGCTTTATGTTTTTATGGTCTTCAGTATTTTTTTTAAAACTTTTGGTTATAACTTTTTCTTTCTAGACTCTTCCCATCTCGTCGAGATGAATGATTAATCATAAAAATTAAACCAAGTCCAACAAAAAATATCAAAAAATCAAGGAGTGCCCCCTACAAGTTAGAATTAGGGGGGAAAAAGAAAAAAAAAAAAAAAGACTAGATGAAGATTTAAATATAAATTCAACTAATACAAAGTATTATATATAGTTTAAGAGGACTTTCAATACGACAAACCAATAAAAGGGTCATTTGATTGCTACCGAGTATATTGACAATCGAATGAGATGGCGTTGAGTTTTGAATTTTCTCCGAGACTCGTGAGAGAAATAAACAAGAACAAAACACTCATAATTTTCATTGATCAATTATTTTCTTTAAAAATAATAATTTTATTTGTTATAAATCCGAATATATATCGACATTTTTAAAATGATGGCCCATTTCCCCCCTTATCTTCGTTCTTGTTATGACTTTTTTTTTTTTCTTCTTCTTTTTTTGGTGGTGGAAGTGCTTGTTATGAGCTATTGAGTTTGAATGTTTTCGAATAAGTGTACTGAAGTGGGAAAAATTCTTTTCCTCTATTAGATATCCCAACAACTACTTTCGTCTTCTATTTTGAGATGGACTCGATTTAATTGGTGGTATGTAGAGGTGGCAAACGGGCGGGTCTGGGTGGGTTTGGGCGGGTTGAAACGGGTCGTGGGTTAAATATGGGCGGGTCAAATGTGGGTCAAAAAGTAAACGGGTTGAAACGAGTCGGGTCGAATATGGGTCAAGCCAAACCCAAACCCGCCCGACCCGACCCGTTTTCCTCTTCTTCTTCTTCTTTTTTTTTTCCCCTTCCCCTCTCTTCTCTGCCCCCCTCTTCTCTGCCTCTTCTTTGATTTGTCGAGGATTCAAAAAAGTAGAATTTCATGATTAAAATTCAATTTTTTTTAAAATAAAAATGAAGCAATTAGAGGATGAAAAAGCTTTAAAATTAAGGTCTTTTTTTTTTTTTTGTATTTATTTGTTTTGCGATCAACTTTTTATCCCTATTAGTTTGTCTCAACGAGAGAATTGAAAAAGTAAATTTTTTTTTTTTTACTTTTACCCTAATATTGAGATGATGAGACCCTTGCGGCAATGGTGGAACGGCTAGAGAAAGGCGACGATGGTGGGAAGGCGAGAGAGCCAAGCGGTGGGAAGACATTGAGATGATGAGACCCTTGCTGCGACGGTGGGATGCCGGCAATGGTTGCGTCGGACCGGCGTTGGTGAGGTGAGGGAGGGCGTCGATGTTGGTGGGCATCCGTGGCAGGTAGTGGTGTAGAAGAAGCTGCGTTGTTGCGGATTCAATCGGGGAGAGAGAGAAACATTTTAGCTGGAAGAAAATGAGAGAGAGAGAGAGACGAAAAGGAATTTTGGGCCCCATTTTTTTTTTTTTTTTAAATATTTGGATAAAAATAAGACTGTCTCATATCACTGGAACATTTTTCTAGCAAAAAAAACGATAGTTCATTATCTGGTAAAGCGTACAGAGTATAGAGCGAGAGAACAGTTCACGTTTACCAGGGGTGGGACTTTTAATTGCAACCCATATTGAACCCATTTTTAACCCATTCAAACCCATGTAAATGTGGGTTTATATGGGTTCAACCCATATCAACCCATTATAAAATATGGGTGGGTTGGGTTGGGTTATAAGTGGACGGATTTGGGCGGGTTAAACATTATGGGTTGGAATTGCCACCTCTAGTGGTATGGATGAAGATCACACTAACATGTTATCACAGAAGAGATACTTATCAAAGTTATCAAACATACGAAGACTTGGTAGTTGAAACTTATTGAAATTCGATCGGAAACTTTGGAGTGTTTTTTTAGATATTTTTTTTTAGATGTCTCTGAAACTGGCCCGGACACCCATATGCCTATCTGGCTATCTCTATTAGAGAGTTAGTTATTGGAGATAGCCTCCAATTAAGGCAGGTACTAGACTAGTTTGGTAGCCGTGGTGAATCTAGCTTTTGCTCCTGTTTCATTTGGTCTGTAGGATAATATGTATGCCACTATGCACTCTCGAGTGATGTAGAACTCTTTTCCTTAACGTTCTTGATGAATTTCCGATTGACCCAAAAAAAAAAAAAAATGCACGATATGCACAAGTCCTTCAAACCAAAGGTTTCTCAACAACTTTGTACACATCAAATCTTTTTCTTTGTCTTTTGGTTACACGTACAGGTACTTGTATAACAGTAAACATTTGAAGTTCTTGCTTTCTCACACTCAAGCAGATGCTTGCTTGCTTTCTCACACTTAAACATTAGCATCATCAAGCAGATGCTTGCTTTCTCACACTCAAATTCACGACGATGGATTTAGCAAGAGCGTCCGCACAATGATTTGCCTCTATGAGAACATCCTTGATCTACACTTGCAATTTTTGAAGGAATGAACATCCTTTTTCTATAGCGGATATGAGAGCATTGTCTGATGATGGAAGAAGCTTCGATATAATTGCAGGATAGAAGAAACCCGCAAAGGAAACAAAGCCAAATATCAGGGGAAAAAAAAAAAAAAACCAGCACCAATTCTTTGATCTAAACAAGACAATGAGAGAAATACCGCATGCTGCATCAATTCTTAATTTGATCTAAACAAGACAACTGTTTCAACATATTCCTTCATCACAAGGCCATCCAGCATCCTACTCCCATGTAAGAAGTGCCACAGCATTCGCCAAAATAGTTTAGGCACAGAATGAAACGAGGTTGTTACGTGAAAAGCTTACTGGGCTTTGTTGGCTATCCTGACGAAGAACTCTAAGCATATATAATCTACATCATTCCGTATTCATAATAATGTTTGCAGGGTTGTACCCATGGGCAAAGCCGGGAGAAGTTGAGGGGGCCGAACCATGAGATATAGTTTGTGCCCAAAAGGTCAAAAACACACACACACACACACACACACACAAATTGCAATGTGATTCAGCAAGTGCCTACTCCACGGGTGGCAAATTGGAGCCAATCCTAAACCAAAAGTCAAGGAAGGAGGCGCATTGAATTGGAGCCAATCCAAAACCAATCTCCTGGGATTTGCAGTGGCCATCGACATGAAACAAGTGCTCAATCTGCAACGATATAATTTTTAATAAGATGGTTTCTTGAAGTTAAATTTCGTCATTCGAGTTTTTATAGAATGGTTCAGTTAAATCTTGAGAATTTAATCTTGACATATTTTCGCTGTTACATCATCCAATAACAGTATAACACATACTTCCTCCAACATTAGTTACTAACTATATCAGAAAGTCTTCTTGCACAGCAAAGGCTGCACAGCAGCCGTGCACAGATCAGTTTTGTGCCCGTCTCGGGTCTCGCAAAGATGATCGGAGCCGCTCATTTTGTTGGCTAAATTTTGAAGCAAAGTTAGATGATTTGCAAACACCCTTCCCGATATCGGATTGATGTGATTTTTTACAGGGACCATAAACGACATATTTTGAACAAAATGAGTGGCTCCGATCATCTTTGCGAGACCCGAGACGGGCACAAAACTGATCTGTGCACTGCTGCTGTGCAGCCTTTGCTGTGCAAGTAGCAGCGTTCTAACTATATTGCCATATATCAAACATAAAGTAACATTGAACAATGGTGCGATTGCTTCAAAGAAGATAAAATATTCTTCTAGCAGTAGCCAGTAGTTACTGACTATGATTCCACATCATGGTATTTCACTTCGTGATTTTGATTACAGCTTCTTTGAAATCGGTTCGTCGCCTACACAAGTGGTTGTATAAGTCACAGAATCAGTGATAGTTATCCTTTTTCTATAACACTGCAGGAAAACTTGAGCTCTTGTATAATAAATCCACAGTAGTCCTTTTTCTATCTTTTTCAGCTCCCTAGTGCTATTTGATTCATTTGATAACTGCAACTTCATTGATGCAAGACTCAACAAATTTCATTTGATAACTGTTCTTTCCTCCAATTTCCGAGATCAATCACCAATACTGTAGCTATTTTTTTTTCCCAAAACATACAGCAATGTGCAAACGAAAACTTCTTCCTCTTGCGGCCTCCTCCAATTGTGCTATCCTCCAGATTCATATCAGCTAATGCGTCTACAACATTTTCGATACCCTCCTCCCCAATACCCTCAATGCTTGCACTAGTCCCCAATCGACTTGGATGACTTGTAGAAGCCTCACTGCTGCGCACACTCAAATCATGCATTTCAGAGAATGACTTCCACTGGATGTTTAATAGGAAGGCCTTGAGTGTCATGAACCAATCACGGTCTTGGGCATCGGTTATTTTTATGTTCTCCTCATAAATTCTTTGATGGCATCTGGGTAAGGGAGGGAAATGGTGTACATCGCGAGGAATGAAGAGCCTCCCCTGGTGAACATCGCGAGGAGTCAACCGCACGTCAAAGAGAAAAATCCTCCGCCTGAATCCATCAACTCCGGCTTGGTTAGTACGCAACTGGTCATCACTTTCTTGTGTAATCTCCATGCCTGGTCTCCTAGAAGGTTCTCTAGAAAGGGAAAAGTGTCACGACCCAAATCTGATGGGTAGAAATTCGTGATATGACCAGTGATTTAAAAATTATCCCAGGCCTGAATATCACAAAAAAAGAATATTATCATTACCGTAAATCAAAAGTTAATGAAATATTATATTCAGAACTATCTAGCGTGCTCACCGATTACAAATTTAAAATTACATAATTGTGGCTCGCACATACGAACACCACTCATTTACTCATTATTTCCTTATTTAGCCATGACAACTGGTATCTTTCACACTCAACGGATAAGCCTTCTCTAACCTTGATTTCCTGAAAAAGTTTCATGAAATACAAAACCAATTCAATAAGTTACGATATACTGGGGTTACATAAGAACATGAGATAATTCAAATAGAGCATGCAGGGCGTAAACAAATTACAATAAAACGGGGCATGAACATAAATCATGGCATAATAAAATATCCCGTAGGCATAAAATCAAAAATATTTATTAGCAACTTCCAGGCTCAAATTTGTAATGGGCGAAATACCGACGTTAGCAGGGGGAGTGACCCTAGCAAAACAAGGAAAATGATATCAAATCTAATGGGATACCCGGCAGTAACCATCGATAGGCGCCAAGAGTAACTCACTGCCCATATAACTTGCTGCCCAGATGTTGCCACAAAACTTTTCGTTTTCTTTTAAAAATTAATCCCATGTTCCTTTAGAAATTCCTTTTCGCAAAAATTCATGCTTAACATGCACTAGGTACAAAATGTCTATTTTTAATATATTAAAACATAACATTTTATAAAAACAAATATAAACAATCCAAAAGAATTATTTAACCAGAGTATATTTGTAACTCACCTCATCCGAAAAACACAATTTACCGTGCGAATACCTACTTATTAATTCCGGAACCTCATGTTTTAATTTTATTCTCTCTCTCTAACTAAGTGCCGTGTGTAGTGTGTGTGCGTGTGTGCAAGTGTGGTGTGGTGTGTGGAGGGGAGGGGAGGAGCCTTTTTATAGGAGGCTTTTCATATCTAGAATAATCCATGTATTTTCTATTAATATCTAATAAAATCTATATCAAATTTTAGGGAATCTAATAAAGTGTATCTATTAGATATCAAGTCTAGAATAATCCCACAAGGTCTACTCCGATTGTAACGCCCCGATTTTCCAAAGAATTTCGGGCGCATTATTCTTAAAATACACTGAATTTTACAAACTTCTAGGCCCCATTTATCCTTATACAAAAATTACAATTTCAAAATAATACAAAAAAAATATATATGTATATTTATTTAACAAAAGTAACTCCAGAGCGACTCTAGTTTTGACACGCATTCCAAGCAACGTTGGCCCAGACTCTGTTCCAGGGATCCCACCTGAATCAATTGCTCCACTATGGAATCCTGCACACTCTGGCAAATTGAACGCCGAAGCAAACGATTTGCCAGAATACAAACGTATCCGTGAGTGATAATTCACCCAGTAGAATAATTCCAATCCTACCAACCCCTTACTTTACAATTAGCAGATCAACAATATAATAATTCATAATACACAGAAGGTGCAGAATAATAACACATCATCTTTTCTTTACTATCCATCATCTTACATGTAATCTAAGGATCCTCTCCACGAGATCCTTTCCTCCCACATCCACTAACTACAACCGTCTCATGGGTCCATCCTTCCTCTTGCTTATCGTGTACGAGGGTCCTAGGTGAGCGCACCTAAGTTATGTACCAAGCATGTTCTCACTTAAGACCATAACAGGAGGATCGAATCATCCCATGACGCATCGTACATTAGGGTCGGACATCCCTACCCCACGCTAACTATAACCGTCTCATGGGACCCATTCTCTTTCTCAAGAGAAACTTCCCATGACGTATCATACATTAACGTTACAACATTTCTCAACACTGGGCCCTATTGGTTACCCATTTCAACACAGGGCCCCATTGGTTACCCTTGCCATCGCCATGGCTCAAAACACAATCCACAACTCACACTTTCAACACTTTACCATTTTTCCTTTACTTAACATCGTCTACGTGAGTCACTACTCGTAACCACCCAGTGAACCTAAGTCCATTCTAGCACGTACAGCATGGTACAGTCAATAACAGCTTAAATCACAACATGATACATTTCAAGGAGATAAAAAGTACATGTCAATAATATTGTGCAAGTAAGTAAACACATAAGAGTTTTGGATTGGACCGATGCCTTTCGAGTTACTTAAAATTTTATTAAGCATTTTTGTCCTTTAATTCAATTTATTAATCCTAAGGTTCAATTAGCAGTTTCGTAATCCTAAAGTATTAAACAGTGTAGATTATTCAAGTAATTTGGTTTTACCATTACTGATTTGGTAGACATTAAGAATTTTACTTTTCTTTGTTATTACAGTAAGTATATTCTTTACTATTAGGTAGAACAAACTTACATATTAAGTAATCTTACTTTATAATTATGCTAGAACACATTTGTTTTTATTCATTTTACTAAAAATACTTTTCTGCTATATACCAGTACTCCTTTTATTAGTTCCATTCCCAATACTTAATAATTTACCAAGTAGTGTATTATAGAAAAAGCTTTTCTTTAACCATGTACACTTATGCATTTTAGTTTTATAGTTACAGACTATTACATATTAAATTTGGCTATTAGGCTACTCTAGCATTTTCGCTAACTTCTAAGTTTCGATCTAAAAAAAAAAAATCTATTATCAAATAAGTTTTCAACTTCTCCCAGTTTCCTTTCCAAAGTTATCACTTAAAAGTAAATTCTAGGTTATTGTTAGTTTAAGCTTATTAGTATTATTAATCTTATTCTGTAATTTTTTTCATGTGATAAAGTTTGACTGTGAGTCACTCTCACACACTAAATATCATACATATCAATTGAGAGTACAATATTCATGAAATTATCCTACTGAACAATAAAGGTAACAACTAATGGTGGAATAAGTCAACCACCTACTTAGAATCAGAATTTGGGAACGAAAGAAACCACAGGGGGCAAACTGTAAATTAGAACATCACTTTTAAGAGAAAAGCGTGCATGCTACAGTAGTATCATTTCCCATTTTCGAAAAACAGAGTATTTTCAGTTCCTAAACTTCCGAGGCATAAACACGATTTTTTTTACCATTATAACTAATCCAAATAAGCTTATAGAAACTAAATATACTTGGGGAAAAGTAGGAGAGTGATTATCCTACCTCGATTCCAGTCGAAAAAAGCGGTTAATGGGTTCGGACTGTTTTGGACGGATTTGGAAAAATCGGAGAAGACGATAGAGCAACGGAACGCCGGGGATGACTTCGGGTGGTTGGGGATTGATTCGGAGGTGCTCAGGGTCGTTCTAGAAGATGGGTAGCCGAAATAAGTGCTCGGATAAGTGTAGGACCAAAACCCACTTTTACGTTCTCTCTCTAAACCACCATTGTTGAAGGTCAAAAAAATTCTCTCTTTTCTCTTTCTTTTTCTATCTCTGGACTGAGTATCAGAATGGAAGGGAGTGATTGGTTTTTATTTTCGGAATTATATGGGTATGTAATAATGGAAGAGAATGAGATAGTGGGGAGGTGGGGCATTGTAGACTTGTAGTGGGTTGAGGGCATAGAGGGAGAAGTGGGGGAGGTTACCATTCGCAGATGGGTGATGATCACAGCCTTATTTTCGGCTGGAATGGTGGAATGGGGGAGAGAGTAGTTGAGAGTGGGAGGGAAGTTTGGGTTTTGTTAAGATAGAATTTTGGTTAGGATTTTTCGGGTGGAGCTAGAAAAGATAAGGGATAATTATGGATGTATGTGTAGGCATAATCATAGATGTATGCATGTGTATGTAAAGTATGTTATAAATCGTATATAATTTTATTACTAGAATAAATTATACACATAATCATGTACTTTAATTATTCAATCTAATCGATTATTGAATTAGTATTTAATATTTTAAATTTATATTAAAAAAAATAGGTCAACAATTCGGGTCGTTACACCGATTCTTTTCGGATAATTCTTTGAACCTTACAGCTGTCCACCTAGCGGGGACTCTAGCCTCACACTCCCGTGCTGCGATGAAGTTTTGCAGGATTGGGACGATATCAAAAATCTTAGAAAATGCACTAATTCTTTTCTTTTCTTTTTCCGTATAAGTTTTAAGTTACAAATAAGTATATTTCCTAGGGTCTAATGGAAAGTCTACAATACGCACCCTTTATTTGAGTGTGTATTATATGCACCCTCAAAATATTATGAATTATATACAGAAAATATTACGAATCATATTGTTAGAAAGTTACGAATCGTATAAAGATTAGGAGATATACCAAAATGTTACTCCCTCCGTCCCTTTTTAAATGTCCTGCTTCGTAATTCCAACTTATTAAAAAAACATCATCATTATACCTTTCACATCAATTTTTTCCTCCACTTTCCCTACTTACCCATTATCATTACACTTTTACTCACTTACTTTTTAAAAAGAAATCTACTTTTAGGGGCAAAATAGATAATACATTAACTTTTACCCATTATCTTTACAAAATGGACACTTATTAAGGGACAACCCAAAATGGAATACTGGACCTAAAAAAAGGGACGGAGGGAGTATGAATCATAATGAAAATGTTACGAATTGTATTGCTGAAAGGTTATAAATTTTAGAATAAAAGTTACGAAAATACACTAAAATGTTATAAATGAATCATAAAATAGATGCATATGGTACACCTTTTTAAATGGTGTGTATTGTAGTCTTTCCTAATTGTAGTCTTTACTAATGTTGAGTCCTTACTCTCTCTCTCTCTTTTTTTTTTTTTAATATAGGTCGGGGTGTTACAGAAAGAACACAAGTAATTAGTTATACTTAATCGGATACTGAAAATTGGCAAGAAAGGGGAAGGATAATGAAGAATACCGATTGTACCATAGTCTTATGTAGTGACGAACCTGCATGGTTCTTATTTTCATGGAAAATGTGTTTGTAAGACTAGGGGTTGTGCATATGAAAACATCCATTCACAGAAACAAGTGAAAGACCAAAACCTTTTCAAGAAATTAAGAAAACCTTGAAAATCTCAGATGCTTGGAGATAAAACAAAAAAAAAAAAAAAAGAAGTAGTTACATGTTCTTAGATGTCATCAGTTTTCTTGGAGAAGAACTAGCATCGGCCTACTTACCCCAATTCCAATTCTTCTTTAGGTGTTTGTGTACCAGTATCAACTGCCGTTTGAGATGGAGATGATGCATGTCCTTCTAAGGACTCGTCCTCTTCTCTGCCTGTACCAATGCTTCTTCTGCTGTCAGACATTTTTTAATATGCTACTTAGAGAGGGAGAGAGAGAGATAGAGAGGGCTTTGTCTGTGGAGGTGGGGTGTCTATATGTAGGTGATAGGTGTTCGTACGAGTATTGGGAAGGCAAGCGAAAAACGGTTATTGCAGTTATAAGTAGTAGCACTTATCTACTTGAATAATCTGTTCTAATACATAAAGGGATGGCAAAAGTGATTTACAATATTCTCGTAATCAAAACCCAAAATTTACATCCGATTTTACTACCCACCCTCACTCTCACTCTTCAAATATTTTCACTTCCATATTCCTGTGGTAAAGGTAGTCAAATTAATGGGTAAATCCAAAATATGATTTTTTTTTGAATTTTTTGGTGAGTTTTCAACCACCACAAATAGGAGCGATTTTTTCTTGGAATTATTAATTACCCTAATCCCTCACTTCATTAATTTCAGATTACTGAACAAGAGGTGAAATGTCACTTTTCAACTTAGTTACCTCTTTACCGTTATCAATCCCCATGAAGATTCTTCCTTTCGATCTTCTTCTCCCGGAACTCATCAATTTGGTTTCCCTCTTCTTCTTTCCTTGCCTGTTTTTGCTTCTGGCATTTGAAAAGATCATCATCTTTCTTCGCCGTATTGAATTCCGCAGCAGACGGAGGGCTCTCCATTGAGATTTTTGATTGCTTCCTAAAACCCAAATTTCGCAATTGGGGTTTTCAACTGCGTATGCTGTTGCATAGTGTTGGAGGGGTTCTTTATTTTTGGCGGGTAGGAGGAGGTGAGCGTATTTCAAGTGAGATGGGAATTCAACCCGGGCCAGGCAGGTTTTTCTTATAATTTTCGGGTATCGGATCGGGAGAGAGTTGAAGACATCCGGTCGTTTTCGTTTTTTTTTTTTTTAACCCTTCCAACTGAAATACCACATAATACATTAATCATTTCTTCCTATTGCTTTTAGGTAGTAGATTTTTGTCAAGCTTGATAGAAGTACAGTAATTATTTTGTGAACTTTTATTATTTGTAGTAACTTATTTTGGAGTCAAAGAACATATTTTCTTAATATGCGAAAAAATAGGAGTGGGACGGATAAACTCGGTATCCTACTAGAGCGGGGTAGGGGTACCTATGCATTATCCGAGTGGGGTCGGGGGCAAGGCTGAATTTTCGAATCAGGTATGGCAAAACCCGTTCCGTACTGTTGTCATTCCTAATTTCAAGTTTGGAATATTTGTGGGTGTTTCTCTTCAAAAAATGATGGCAGTCCTTCACTTTTTAAATCTTGTCGATCGTATTAGTCCTTTCAAAAATCATGATGATCGGAGTTAGGGAGATTTAGTCCAGTGTGTACATATTGTTATTTGGAGTATAAGAAAAATGCTTGACGACTGATTTCCAATCGACATGATATGGTCAATGGTCTGACGAGATTTACTTTGTGAATGATTCCGATTAGTTTTTTTGTGTTTGGAAATAACCCAAAAATTGCTACAACAGACAATCTAACCCCAACTGTATTTAGATTTTCGAATTTTCCCTTCTGTTGGGAACGGAAGAATGACGGCCTATGACGTGTTTTAATAATTAATAGTTGTTAATGCTGAAAGTATCCTTGACGGATATTAATTACTCCATCTGTCCCGATTTGTTTGTCCCATTTTTGATTTTTTACATGTCTCAACTTGACTGTTCAATTTCAAAATCAATGGATCAGATTTGTTTCCTTAATAAGTTGAAAATCTGAAATTGGACAAATAAATCGGGACGGAAGGAGTATCAAAACAAGTTGTTGGCCGTCATTTTTCTATTTTGTTTATTGGCCCAGATAAAAAGACTAAAAAATAATTTTTGTCTAAAGGCCGAAATGAACCTCCGTGGTTAAAGGCCCAGTAAAAAAGCTTTCTTCTCCAATGACCTCAAAAGCCCAATGCAGAAAACCATTGACCATATCATGATATTTACATTTTTTTTCTCTTCACGTCAAGACAAATAATTAATCTTAAAAATTACAATGAAAAACTAACAAAAAAGTAATGAAAAGCAAAATAATACAAAAAAAATCCACATAAAAACTTTAGGGAGGATGGGGCCAAAGCAACTTCTTTTTAAGCTCGATAAGTTTTCAAATCAAATTCTAACAAACTTCGTGATTTTGATTAAAGCTTCTTTGAAAACTATCCATCGCCAACACAACCGGTTGTATAAGGCACAGAATCAGTGATAGTTATCCTTTTTCTACAACACTGCAGGAAAACTTGAGCTCTTGTATAATAAATCCACAGTAGTCCTTTTTCTATCTATTTCAGCTCCCCAGTGCTATTTGATTCATTTGATAATTGCAACTTCATTGATGCAAGACCTAACAGCAGTTTCATGATCAACAAACCTAAAATCTAGCTACTGTTCCTTGTTTAGGACTTTGCATAATTCAAGTTAGCTCAGCATCCGTGACCGTTAGTTTTCAACGCAAAAATGACAAGCAATACACCATCGAGACAACTTGTAAAAGGACTGGTAATCAAAGAGATTCACATTTCAATCGTGTCAGCAATTGGACGAATATTTCTGCAGATCTAATACTTGAATTTTCCTGTCTTCCTACTGATTCGAATATACAATGGAGCTACCCATTAACTACCGTTCATGACTGATTTCCTTCACCATGAATCACCACTGCTGCAACCTCCTTGTTCAAGACTCCTCCGCCCTTGCATTGCTTTTCATTGCCATACAGCAACCTCCAAAACCAAATTTCCACCACTTGCGGCCCCTACTATGAGTCCTTCCTCTTCGATCACCGTGTCCGTCACTGCCTCTGTCCATGGTATCATCTGTCGTTGCAGTCTCGGATTGAGTCGGTTCCATTCGGCATGTCGAGTTAGGTATGTCGTGTTTGGTAGAAACTGGTTTATAAAATAATGACCTCTGTACGCTAGTTCCAGATGCGTGAGGCTACTAGCTCGACTGAAAATCCGGCCGATTTGGACACAAACCAGATGGAATATAGAGTGGTCTCTATATCTATCAAAATTATGCAACGAGGTTCACCCAAATTGGCCGATCAATACTAAGGCTCAAAGTTGTCAATACCGTACCGGCCAGCGTACCGTTTTCACTACTGGAATGGTACGTACCGGTACCGGGTTGTATCCCGGTACCGTTCCGGATTTATCGCAATTAATATTTTATGTATATATTTAATATATATCTACCATATTTTAAGTATAAACATAAATAAAATGTAAAAAAAAAAAAGAGAGAGTAATTTTGTACCGGCCGGAACACCGGAATATGTTCGGAACAGGCCGGTATTGGCCGGTACATCCGGTAATAGCCGGAACAGGCCGGTATTTTGACCGGAACGGAACGTCACCCTTTGCGTTCCGTTTAAGCACCGGTACGGTACGTACCGGCCGGTACGGAACGGATTTTACAACTCTGCTAAGGCTCGTTGCCATGAGACATTGAACCAGAGAGGGAAATGGAGGAGTAATTGATTTGGCAATGTACGGAGAAAAAAACTATCGCGTATTTTCAAAACGCGGTATAACTTCAACGGTTTTATAGCGCCTTTCCAAAAGCCGCTAGGGTTTTGGGTGTTTTCCGTGGTTGAATATATATGTATCCCTTCATGACTATATGTTATCATAAAAAAAAAAAAAAAACACATAATGGATCCAAACTTTCCTTTTGGAAGACTAGAAAAAGGAGAGAGTTCTCGTACACGCACACGTGCTCCCCCACCTGTTCGACCAGGCGTGTACGGTGTAGTTTTTGGAGGAGATCGCGCAGGTTTGAAGGTCGCGATCGACGTGGAAAGAGAAAGGGAAAGAGCAGATAGGAGGAGAAAAGGGGAGGATCGATTATGTCCAGATTTTAAACCTATAGCGCCTTTGTAAAATGCGCTATAATAAACCTGAAAACGCATCCAAAATACGCATTATAATCTGACTTGGACTTCTTTGCCACGCAGGAGTTGGCCTACCGCTATAACGCTTTTTGAAAAGGTGCGATGGCCTATTTTTACAAAATGTTTCAGAAGATGGGTATTCCTCCAATTTGATTAAAAATTAAGGCCAAAAACTCGTCTATATCCGTTGTTTGTTTACACGGTTCAAGCCAGAAAAGTTACTCCTGGGATTTCTAGTTAAATCTTATCCCTCTTCCCACATTACCAAATTACCTCTATTCTTCTTCCCACATTACTGTGAGCAGATTTCTGGTCAGACCAAATTTCAACAACTAGATAATAAATTTTTTTCAACAAATTACAACCAACAGATTTCTGATCAAATTAGTGAAATCAGCCAGAAGCAGCCAAGCAAACTATGAAACCCAATTTACAGATTTATGAATGAAATTCCAAAACCATCTTCAAATCAGTGAAATGAGAAACCCAATTTATACTTCATTCACGTACGGACCCGCCGCCGCCGTCACCAGTGAACCACCACCGCGTTGAACCGCCAACAGGAGAAGAGAGGGATTTCGAAACCCAGTGTCGGCGAGATTTTCAAACCCCATGCATCTTCATCTACATCTGTGTTTAAGTTGCCTCACTACAGATGCGTGGATCGAACCCCATACATATTATGTTTAAGCTTCAAAATTAACCATGAAAAAAAGCAAACAAACAGGAGAGAGAGAGAGAGAGAGAGAGAGAGAGAGAGAGAGAGAGAATGGAGAAGTCTGATTGGAGGAGCAAGGAGAGAGAAGCAGACCTTGGAGCTCCGAGCTTCCTTTATTCGTCGAGGAGTACCCGACCGAGTTTGATGAACAACTCGCAGTTCAGAGACGCAAAGGTTGTTCGACCGGGTGTCGAGGAGACCTCGCCTCTTCAACCCGGGAGCTTAATAAAAACGACGACGTCACATTATAGACGGAGATCTCGCATCTTCAGTGCGGGAGCTTCATAAAAACGACGACGTCCTGCATTCTATGACTTCTCATCTTGAACATGAGAAGTCCATTCAAACGGCGTAATTGGTAAATTGCGAACTCATGCCTGATTATTTTTACAATCAAAACTGTTCAAGTTGTAGATTTTGTCAAGAAGATAAACCTCCGTAAAGAAAACATAAAATAAATTACCGATTAGTATGTAATCAAAGATGATTTGAATGAATAATTTTTAATAAAAATAGAAACGGCCGCACTTGATAATACGTCAAACTCCTTCAAACGGCGGCGTACCGAAACCATATCTTAGTTCTAAGAACCCTTAGGCTGCAAGGACGTTTTCTACTGATATACTTTCGTATTTCCACGATCTGAGACATTCAGTTTGAAGATAATGTTAAACTACAGATCGTGTAGAAAAATACCGGTGATTGGATTTAGATTAGTACTTAATCTGAATGAAGTTGAGCTTCTTAAAATGGGATTGGTTCCACTGAATCAAAACCGTCAAACACGAACAGGAGCGACTCTGCTGAGTGCTGTACGTGTATTAGAATCCCTTGAATTTAATCCGCGGTGAATTGGGCTAAGATCCGTTTTGAAAGTGTATTTGGGTGTTTAGTCCAGCCCAATGTATAATAGTGGTGAAGGTCCATCACTGTAATATTTATTAGGTCTACAGTCCTTTTATAGACCAAAAAGCCCTGACTGGCGTGTATATATAACGTGTTCTTTTTAAATTTTGTACGCTGTTGCTTTTCAACCTAACGTCCCATTCTGGATAGGGCACCGTTTCTGGATCTCAAGCAGCACGATCACGAGCTCGCTGGTACGCCTCTCTCTCTCTCTCTCTATCTCTCTGTTCCCGCGATCACAGCTCAGTTCTATCTCTTTCTCTTCCTGCGATCACAGTTCCGTTCTAGATCACGATCACGATCACGATCACTTTCATGATCTCGATCACGATCTCGTTTCCCTCTGTGACGATCTCTCCCGATTTGGATCACAATCTTTGTTTTAGGAGTTTTTTCTCTTCGCGATCTCTGTGGTGATGTTTCTCTGTCGCTGTGTTCTTCTCTGTCTCAGTTTTTGTTTTGATTTTTGCTGTGTTCTTCTATTTTTGTGTTTTGTTGAGATAGCGTTATCTATTGCTTAATTCTGGTAGATACTGAGATTGTTTTTTTTTTTTTGAGATAATATTATCTGTTGCTTTATTCTGGTAGACACAGAAATTATTGTTGTTGAGATATGTGTATCACAGTGAACTGTATTTGCTGAGATACTGTTATCTCTTTGTATTTTTGTTTAGTTATTTGCTGAGATAGCATTATATCTATTTCTTTGATCTGGTAGATACTGAGACTGTTTTGTTGAGATAACATTATCTATTGCTTTGTTTTCGTAGATAGGCTACTTTTTTGAGATATGTGTATCTGATTTGTTTATTTATTCTGATATAATGTTATCTGTTTGCAGACTGGACTGTTTTTTGAAGTTGAAATGGATTCTTCTATTCTTCTATTATGCAAATATGGATCCTATAGCCTTGTTGTTAAGGTGACAGAAGGTTATCAATTTGAGGATCTTATTGGAAGTATTTCTAACAAGTGGAATGGTTTGGTATCATTGAGGTTATTGTATTCTGTTTGTGATCATCTTAATATACTCCTTGAGAATGATGATGATTTTCGTAATATGATGGATTTAGCTGCTGCATATGGTGCTCGTTGTGTTGAGGTATCTGTTGAAGATGGTAATTGTAGAGCTAGTAGCCGTTTTGAAATCGGTGAAAGTAGTCGTAGCAATGGAAGTGGTGGAGTAATTAGTAGTTCACATTCTGAAATTGTTGAGGATCCTCTTGAAAAGTTTTGTCCAAATCATGAGACAAAAAGACTTTCTGCTGATTGGGCGTATTTGATTAGTCATGTTGGGCAAGAATTTAGAGGTGGTGTTAAGGAATTTAGGTTATCTTTGTGTAAGTATGCAGTTGAAGTTGGATTTAGGTTCAAGTATTTGAAGAATGACCAGTCAAGAGTGACAGCTGAGTGTGCTTTTAAGGCAGATGGGTGTAAATGGTTTGTTCATGCAATTCTAGACAAATCAAATCGTTTTTTTTGCATTAAGGAGCTTGAAAAAGAACACAGATGTGGTGCTACAATTTGTAACTCAAAAAATTCTCGGATGTCTTCAAAGCTTGTTGCAGAAGAAGTTCTTGATGAAGTTCGTTCAAAGGCGTCATATAAGCCTATAGATGCTGTTAGATTTTTCAGGCAACGATACGGTACTACAATCGGTTATCACCATGCGTGGTTAGGTGTTGAGATGGCAAACAATGATACTCAAGGTGATTATGCATTGTCATTTAACAAACTTCGATTGTATGCGGAGGTAGCGAAGGAGAAAAATCCCGGTAGTGTTGTGGACGTTGAATGCTGTGAAGATAATCGGTTTCGAAGGTTATTTGTGGCATTCGATGCATGCATCAAAGGATTCAACTACTGTCGGCCTTTTTTATGCCTTGATGGTACTTTTTTGACGGGAAGATATAAGGGAACTGTGCTCGCAGCCGTTGGGAAGGATGCTGATAACGGTCAGTTTTTTTCTTTGTTTTCAAATTCGAAGAATGCTTATACTGAGATAGAGTTCTCTCTCTCCCTTTTTATTTGTGAACTGTATTGGATGAGATACTGTTATCTCTTTTTAGTTTTGTGATTATTGGCTGAGATAGTATTATCTATTGCTTTATTATGGTAGAAACAGAGACTACTTTTTCTGAGATACCGTTATCTCTTGATTTTATTCTGGTAGTTAGAGACTGTTTTTATTGAGATATCATTATCGCTTGCTTTATTCTGGTAGATACAGAGAATGTTATTGCTGAGATACTGCTATCTGTTGTTTTTGTGGTGTAGGCTTGTTTCCAGTTGCTTATGGTGTTGTTGATTCCGAGACTGACGATAATTGGCTTTGGTTTTTGTTGAAGTTGAGATCTATTCTGTCAGCTCGTGAACTTACATTTATAACAGATCGCCATACTGGTCTTGTGAAGCATGTGCCAGAGGTTTTCTCAAATGGTTATCATTCTTATTGTCTGCAGCATTTAAAGAATAACTTGAGGGATAGGATGTCAGGAAGAGCACCTAATGGCTTTCGGGAACGAGTAGTGAGTCTCTTCAATGATTGTGCTCTTGCACCTACAGTATTAGTTTTTGAAAACTGTGTAAATGAATTGTTTGAGGTTGGTGGAGACAGAGCTAAGGAGTTTGTTGCTTCCATTCCGTTGTATAATTGGGCGAATGCATATTTCCCAGGGAAACGATATGGGGAAATGACCTCAAATGCTGTGGAGTCTTTTAACAATTGGATTCTTGAAGCTCGTAAATTGCCAGTCCTTAAATGTGTTGATACAATCAGGATTCAAATCATGACTCAAATGTGTGAAAGGAAACAGTTATCAAAAAAGTTGAGCAGTGTTTTGTGTCCTGAATATGATGCGAAATTGAGAGAGTTCTTTAATAAAGGACGGTCATGGACTGTGTTTGGATCAAGTGATGAGATTTTTGAAGTATCTTCATTACCAGCTGTTGTGGTTGACATAAGAAACAAGACATGTACATGTTGTCGTTGGCAGCTTTATGGTTTCCCTTGTGTGCATGCATTCACAGCTCTTCAGAAGAATGGCATAGATGTATCTAATTATATTGATCCATTATACACTGCTGATGCTTTCCGATTCTCCTACGATTGTCCTATACATCCTGTTCCTATTTCTACTCTTGGAGATGCACAAGTGTCTGAAAATTCTGCTGTTATTCTTCCTCTTATTCTTCCTCCTAAGACAAGGAGGCCACGTGGGAGACCCAAGGTTGCAAGAATCCGGTCAAGGGGTGAGAAGGTGAGGCAAATAAGGTGTGGCAGGTGCAAGAAGTTAGGAAATCATAATAGGAAGAGTTGTAAGGAAGCTTGCGATTGATTCATTGTGTTCTATTTTAGATTCATATTCATTGGAGATTGAATGAATGAAAGGTTAAATGTTGGCTGAGATACTGTTATCTCTCTTCTTCTTTTTTTGTTTTTACAGATCATGTTTAGGGTTCACAAAGAATATATGAGATAGCCTTATCTGTTACTCGGACAAAAAATAAAAGAAATATAAAAAAAACCTTTATCTGTCACTATATTTTGTGGAATGTATTGGCTGAGATACTGTTATCTCTTTTAATTTTTGTGTTGATAGATATTGGCTGAGATAGCAAAAAAAATGACAAAACGATGACCTGCTATTTCCCATTGTTCGGATCCGACCATGCATATGTGTCAGTTTTAACAAAAGAACATCTATTGTAATTCAAAATAGAGCAGGCAAGACATTTCATATACAAGCCCTGGTACGGCAAATTCCAATTGTTCGGAGCCGACCATTCATATGTGTCAGTTTTAACAAAAGAGAACACCTATTGTACTTCTAACAGATCAGGCCAGACATTTTCATATACAACCGTGGTACGGCGAATTCCCATTGTTCGGAGCCGACCATTCATATGTGTCAGTTTTAACAAAAAGAATACCTATTCAGCAAAAGAACACCTATTCAACTTTCCACACCTATTCAGCAAAAGAACACCTATTCAACTTTCCAACACCTAGTCAGTCTTCAAATTTAATCTCACTTGCAAACTTCCGGTCTTTCCAAAGTGTTTCTGTCCATGTTCTTGGTTGATCATGCAGGAATCTCTGCAACAATGACACTCTGTATTGTCTGATTTCAATAGTTGTCAATGACTCCGGGATGCGATCTCCCTGTGCAAGCTTCTCAATGATGTAGCAGACAATAATTCCACAATCAACGCTGCAAAAGTTGTCATAATCAAAGTTTAGAAGGATAGAAAAAACAGAGTGCACAGGAAATAATACAGAGCACAGGAGTATTGAAATAAAATGCTGAACTAGATTAATTGACTTACGTTCCAGGTCTTTGTTGCGGAGATGCGGGTGAGATTATTGGAGCATCAAACTTTTGCTTTTGAAAGATTGTTTCGTTTTGTGATGAGAGGATGAATGTTGGGGTATGATTTTTCTTGACAAATCCTTCAACGTACCTTTTCTGCATTTGCAAAGTTAAATATTTATTTTATTTATTATTATTTTTGTGTCATTTGAGTATGGATTACAAGAAGTCTCAGTATTTTTACCATTAAACGAGCATCTGTAAGGTACGGATCTGCATTTCTTCCAATTGGTCTGATGGAGTTGTAATGTCTCCACTGCCCATCCTCAATGTCATAAACCAGGACAGTCCAATGATTTGGATTGTTCTCGTTCTCTTTATTACCTCCTGAGGAATTCATTGGGAAAAGCAAGTAGCGATAGGCATGCTCTTTTTGAATGAGTTCTACCAGCTTGTCATCAAGGAACATCTTTCTGACCTCATTTTTCTCGTCCTTCAGTAGGCCCTGTCAGAAGAAAGTGTGTCACAAATTACATATGACAAAATACATATCATATACCAGTTGAGATAACCATATCTCTTGGTTTCTGTTGGATAATTCAGAACATAGAATTCATGAGATATTCTTATCTCTTGTTCTATATGCGCAAAAACAGTCTATGTGAAGCAAGAGATAACAGTATCTCAGACACAAAATATGTCTTTTATATCATAAAATTCATGAGATATTATTATCTCTTGTTCTTGGTGTGCAAAAACAGTCTATGTGAAGTAAGAGATAACAATAAACAGTTTTATGTGAAGCAAGAGATAACAGTATCTCAGACACAAAATATGTCTTTTATATCATAAAATTCATGAGATATTATTATCTCTTGTTCTTTGTGCGCAAAAACAGGCCATGTGAAGTAAGAGATAACAGTATCTTGGACACATAATATGTTTTTCATAACATAGAATTCATGAGATATTCTTATCTCTTGTATTTTGTGGGCCAAAATAGTGCATGTGAACAAGAGATAATAGCATCTCAGACACATAATATTTTTTTAAACAAGAGATACAGAGATCAAGTAGTTATGCGGGACTAGTGCTTTACTTACCCACAATATGGATTTGAAAAATAGTATTTTACTTTCATCTCCTTGCTCTCTTTCCAACATGAATGTAAAAGAATCGATGAGCTGCACACATTGTTTCATGTGAGACTTAAATGCACAAAAGTTTAGTAACAGTCCTAAAGAGGGTTTTTTTCCCCCTTCTTACCGTGTTTTGTACATCTTCTTCATTCAAGATTTCTATGGCTTCTTGCAAGCTTACTGTACCATTGGAGAGGTTGTTATCCCAGATAGGGATTCTGTAAAGTTACAAAATAATTGCAGTACATCAGTAATGAATATGAAGCAAGAGATAACAGTATTTTAGACAAATAACATCTATTTGAGCAAGCAAATTGGTGCTTTTTACTTACCCGATGTCTTTCTCACACTCAAATATGTAATTTAAGAAGATCTTGTCATTTTCTGAGACAAGATGTGCCAGCTTTGTTCTTTCAACACCCATATACTGCAGTTCTGGAGCTGCTTTCTCTGCTGGTTTGTCTTTACTTTTCTTCTTTCCATATAGTTGAAAATCCTGCATGTTCTTCTGTTTCCTATCTTCCCTCATATTCACTCTCTTTGTCAATGACGATGGGTCCACAGTATGACCTTTCCTCAATCTCTTCTTCGTTGTTTGCTGTGGTTCTGCTTCAATGCTTGAGATTGTGGACTTGATCGTTTGGTCTATTTCTTCCTCAGTGGCCTCTTTATCATGAATTGGAGATTCATGATGATGCACAGTCTTGCTTTGTTTCTCCAACTCTTCAATTATCTTCTGATCTTTGTAATGTTGGGAAACACAATGTGCTGCCATGTCGTGCAATTCTTCTGTCACCTCTTCAATTTTTTCTTCTGCTATGTCCTTCTCAACATACAGCCCCCCTATTTCAACCTGATTTTCGATTACGTTTTCCTTCAATGTCTCCATCTCAAAATGCAAACTACAAGTTTCTTTTTCAAGATTTGTATAATCTGCACTTTGTTTTCCATACCCTGAAAGCTCATTTTGAAGGGATTCTACCTTTTTGTGTAACTCAACAATCAGCAGATCCCTTTCTTGGATCTTCTTGTCCCTATCTTCAATTTCAACTTTCATGACATTGTTCTCTTTTTCAAGCACCTCAATTCGTTGTTGAAGCTCTGAAATTAAATTCTTAACATGCTGGTTCTCTTCTTGGGGTTTTTCTTCTTGGGTTTCAGGTTCTTCGTCCATAAGGTTTTCTTCTTTCGCTTCCGGTTCTTTGCGGTTACCTTCTTGTTCATGCAAAACTAGAGCTGCGAACAACCCTCTCTCTTGTTCAGTTAGCTCCAATTTTGGCTGTTTGACCTTTAAGAGTAGAAGGGAACAATGAATTAGGAGAGGTAATGATACACTGTTTATTCTGAAAATATCTTGATTTATTCTGGTAGATACACTGTTTTTGCTGAGATAATATTATCTAGTTTTGATCATAATACATAATAAAATCCAATAGGTAATGATGCTTACCATTCCCTCTGGAAGGCTGCTCAGAGGTGCCTCCAACTGTTTAGCAGCAAGCTCATTCATTTTCCATTTCATAAATCTTGGAAAAGTTTCTTGAGCTGGTTCCATAATGTGGGTATGTTCACAGAGCCAGTACTGTTTTCAATAAAAATAGGCGTTAGACGTTGTTGATATTTTACTACAAGAGAAAGGGTAGAAGATTTTTACCAGGAGTGCAGTGGTGCAACCACCAACAATCGTTGGATTCTTGGAGTTGAGTTCGTTAACAAGATAATCGGTGATGAACACTGACCAATTGTAATTTGCACTATTTTCCAAATCCTCAACAAGCTTGAGGTAGGACCAATTCAGGTTTGGTCCTGTTGTTGGAAAAAACAGTGTTCCAATGGTATACAATGTCAGAAGACGTGCCAAATCTTTTGCAGCTTCTGTCTCTGATATTTCTTTTTGCTTCTTCTTTTGCTTCTTCTTGACGGGAGGATTCAAAATATTTTCAATTGTCACCCTCATTGTTGGAAGGTGCATAGTGCTTGCCCCGGTAAAGACTCGATTGGCAAATTCTGTGTCTGGCCTTCGCCCGTGGGTTGCGATGTGGATCTTCACCGGTCCAGATGTTATTCCAAAAATGACACCAATCTCATGATCAGTCAGAGCAATATCTTTTCCTGCAAGCGAAAACTTTGCTTGACCTCTCTTATATGTCTCTATCAACTTGACAAGGATAGGATCAGATTTCTTCACCATTTGCTCATCAATACTGCCTTCAGTAATTGCAAACAACATGTTCGCAAAAGGTGATTTCCGAATCTGTTCGGATTGTACTTCATTGAACTTTACATCATGTAGAAGGCTTACAATGCTGTAAAGATTCGACCTACAATAAAAGTTACAAGATAATAGAAGTACATCAGCAAAAATGAGGCAAGAGATAACAGTATCTCAAAAAAATAACACCTTCAATAACAATAAATGAGATAAGCATATCTCTTGGTTTCTGTTGGATAATTCAGAACATAGAATTCATGAGATATTCTTATCTCTTGTTCTATATGCGCAAAACAGCCTATGTGAAGCAAGAGATAACAGTATCTCAGACACAAAATATGTCTTCTATATCATAAAATTCATGAGATATTATTATCTCTTGTTCTTGGTGCGCAAAAACAGTCTATGTGAAGTAAGAGATAACAATAAACAGTTTATGTGAAGCAAGAGATAACAGTATCTCAGACACAAAATATGTCTTTTATATCATAAAATTCATGAGATATTATTATCTCTTGTTCTTTGTCCGCAAAAACAGTCCATGTGAAGTAAGAGATAACAGTATCTTGGACACATAATATGTATATCATAAAATTCATGAGATATTATTATCTCTTGTTCTTTGTCCGCAAAAACAGTCCATGTGAAGTAAGAGATAACAGTATCTTGGACACATAATATGTTTTTCATAACATAGAATTCATGAGATATTCTTATCTCTTGTATTTTGTGGGCCAAAATAGTGCATGTGAACAAGAGATAATAGCATCTCAAAAAAATAACACCTTCAATAACTTGCATAGAATGGCACGCCAAGTAGTTACCTGTATTGCAAACGTTTTGGTTTAACCTCCTCTTCCTTCACCTCTTTTATGTCTGCTTCGTCCTCCTTTTTTTCTTGTTTTTTCTGTCTTTTTGTTTGCCTCCTCGGTTTATCTTCTGTCTCTTCCTCTTCAAATTGTTGTTCTGTGTCATCCTCTTTCCTTTTCTTTCTTGTTTGACTCCTTGTTTTTACGCCTTCTTCTTGTTGATGTTGTGGTTTTTTTGTAGTTTTCTTTCGGGCTATCATTTTGAATCTTTTATATCTTTTGGGTCTTTCAGGGGTTTCAGAAGGGTTTTCAGGTGGGTTTTCAGGAGGGTTTTCAGGTGGGTTTTCAGGAGGGTTTTCAGGTGGGTTTTGAGGAGGGTTTTCAGGGTTTTGTATCATTTTGAATCTTTTTCCTGCTAAAACAGATGAGAAAACAGTATCTTAGCCAATTCAATTCACAAATAAACTAGCTAACAAATATAACTCTATCCGTTGGAAATATAGTGTATTGGCAAAAATGAGCAAGAGATAACAGTATCTCAGATAAATAGTGTTGATATCTCACAAACTTAATAAAGAGATAATGTTATCTCATTGGAAATTTCTTCTGGTAGTACAATGTACACACATGCAAACGTTTTTGGATGACGATGACGAATAGACGATGATCAGAATGACAATAACGATGCCGAACATAAAGAAAGTGACAAAACCAGTAAATCATCCTTAAACCCTATGAAAATGATGTTAAAACCCTAGGAAAAATGAAGCTAAAACCCTAGGAAAGTGATGACGGCGAAAATGACGATGATCAGAATGACGCCAGCGACGATGACGATAGCGACGAATAGAAAAGGTAAGTTACCTGTTGAGACGGTCGAAAATGAACGGCGACAATAACGATGACGACAGCGACGGTGAAAGGATCGACGATAACGACCGCGAAAGGATCGGCGATGAAGACGGCGAAAGGATCAGCGAAGACGGCGAAAGGATCGACGATGACGACGGCGAAAGGATCGACGATGACGACGGCGATTAGGTTTCTTCGTCTCTGAAACGTTTTTGGAAACGCGTGTTATATGGCCAATTTTGGAACGCGTGTGATTAAAAGGATCGGAGCCGCTACAAATACTTTAGATGGACTAATTGCTCTTTAACCCCTATAGTATGTCCTTATCAACAAGGCTCCCTTTAATCCGTGTCACCAATTAATTAAATCCCCAATATTTTTTTTATTTTTCATTTTGCTAAGCAATCCCTCATAATTTTTCGGTCAGGAAATTTTTATCGTTATTGTTTTCTCATAATTCTTTTTACCTTTTTGTTGTGATCTCGAGGATTAAGCATTCGTTTCGATCAGGGGAATCAGTAAAATATAAAAATGTGGACCAAAATTTTAAAAAGTTCTTATAACGACAAAAAAAAAAACCTAGTTGCTTTATGTTTTTATGGTCTTTAGTATTTTTTTTTAAACTTTTGGTTATAATTTTTTTCTTTCTGGACTCTTCCCATCTCGCTGAGATGAATAATTAATCATAAAAATTAAACCAAGTCCAACAAAAAATATCAAAAAATCAAGGAGTGCCCCCTAAATTAATTCTGATAACATTATGCGATGATTCATGACAATCGGCGTAACCTACAAGTTAGAATTAGGGAAAAAGAAAAAAAGAAAAAAGAGAGACTAGATGAAGATTTAAATATAAATTCAACTAATACAAAGTATTATATATAGTTTAAGAGGACTTTCAATATGACAAACCAATAAAAGGGTCATTTGATTGCTACCGAGTATATTGATAATTGAATGAGATGGCGTTGAGTTTTGAATTTTCTCCGAGACTCGTGAGAGAAATAAACAAGAACAAAACACTCATAATTTTCATTGATCAATTATTTTCTTTAAAAATAATAATTTTATTTGTTATAAATCCGAATATATATCGACATTTTTAACATGATGGCCCATTTCCCCCTCATCTTCGTTCTCGTTATGACTTCTTTTTTTTTTTTTTGGTGGTGAAAGTGCTTGTTATGAGCTATTGAGTTTGAATGTTTTCGAATAAATGTACTGAAGTGGGAAAAATTCTTTTCCTCTATTAGATATCCCAACAACTACTTTCGTCTTCTATTTTGAGATGGACTCGATTTAATTGGTGGTATGGATGAAGATCACACTAATATGTTCTCACGGAAGAGATACTTATCAAAGTTATCAAACATATGAAGACTTGGTGGTTGAAACTTATCGAAATTCGATCGGAAACTTTGGAGTGTTTTTTTAGATAATTTTTTTTTAGATGTTCATGAAACATCCCCGGAAACCCATATGCCTAGCTGGCTATCTCTATTAGAGAGTTTGTTATTATAGATAACCTCCAATTAAGGCAGGTTCTAGACTAGTTTGGTACCCGTGGTGAATCTAGCTTTTGCTCCTGTTTCATTTGGTCTGTAGGATAATATGTATGCCACTATGCACTCTCGCGTGATGCAGAACTCTTTTCCTTAACGTTCTTGAAGAATTTCCGATTGACCCCAAAAAAAAAAAAAAATGCACGATATGCACAAGTCCTTCAAACCAAAGGTTTCTCAACAACTTTGTACACATCAAATCTTTTTCTTTCTCTTTTGGTTACATGTACAGGTACTTGTATAACAGTAAACATTTGAAGTTCTAGGTTATTGGGCCCCATTAGCATCATCAAGCAGATGCTTGCTTTCTCACACTCAAATTCACGACGATGGATTTAGCAAGAGCCTCCGCACAATGATTTGCCTCTATGAGAACATCCTTGATCTACACTTGCAATTTTTGGAGGAGTGAACATCCTTTTTCTATAGCAGATATGAGAGCATTGTCTGATGATGGAAGAAGCTTCGATATAATTGCAGGATAGAAGAAAACCGCAAAGGAAACAAAGTCAAATATCAGGGGGAAAAAAAAAAAAACCAGCACCAATTCTTTGATCTAAACAAGACAACTGTTTCAACATATTCCTTCATCACAAGGCCATGCAGCATCCTACTCCCATGTAAGAAGAGCCACAGCATTCGCCAAAATAGTTTAGGCACAGAATGAAACGAGGTTGTTACGTGAAAAGCTTCCTGGGCTTTGTTGGCTATCCTGACGAAGAACTCTAAGCATATATAATCTACATCATTCCGTATTCATAATAATGTTTGCAGGGTTGTACTCATGGGCAAAGCCGGGAGAAGTTGAGGGGGCCGAACCATGAGATATAGTTTGTGCCCAAAAGGTCAAACACACACACACACACACACACAAATTGCAATGTGATTCAGCAAATGCCTACTCCACGGGCGGCAAATTGGAGCCAATCCAAAACCTAAAATCTAGCTACTGTTCCTTGTTTAGGACTTTGCATAATTCAAGGTAGCTCAGCATCCGTAACCGTTAGTTTTCAACACAAAATGACAAGCAATACACCATCGAGACAACTTGTTGAAGGACTGGTAATCAAAGAGATTCACATTTCAATTGTGTCAGCAATTGGATGAATAATTCTGCATACCTACTTGAATTTTCCTGTCTACCTACTGATTCCAATATACAATGGAGCTACCCATTAACTACCTTTCATGACTGATATTTCCTTCACCGTGAATCACCACCGCTGCAACCTCCTTGTTCAAGACTCCTCCGTCCTTGCATTGCTTTTCATTGCCATACAGCAACCAAATTTCCACCACTTGCGGCCCCTACTATGAGTCCTTCCTCTTCCATCACCGTGTCCATCACTGACTGTGTCCATGGTATCATCTGTTGTTGCAGTCTCGGCTTGAGTCGGATTACCATCTCTGTTGCTGCCTCTCTCTGTTCCATGTCCTCCACCATCACCCTGTCCGTCACTGCCTCTGTCCATGGTATCATCTGTTGCAGCAGTCTCGGATTGAGTCGGATTACCATCTCTGTTGCTGCCTCCATCTGTTCCTCCTCCTACACCATCACCCTGTCCGTCACCGCCTCTATCCATGGTATCATCTGTTGCTACAATCTCAGATTGAGTCAGATTACCACCTCCTTTCTCATATTCAATAAGGAAGTGACGCGAGTGTAAAGGATGTACAGGTCTATAAAAGCGAATCATATCTCCTTTTCCCAAATTGTACTTGGTGAAAAAATCAGCCAGCATAAGGCGGTAACTATCAATTTCGTATGCGATTTTTATGCCCCATAAGGCATCATTTAGATCATCAGAAAAATACAGCCTCTCAAAGTAATGGGTATCAGCAGGGACTCCCACTTTAGGCCAATGTTTGTGTACATTTTCAGAGGTAATGAAGAGCCTTTGGAACCGGATGTCCCTATCGGTCAATGGCAGCTGAAACATGAAATTTTCAAGCTTGAATTCAGGGATAATCAGTGGAAATCTTCTTTTCACAAGTTCAACCAGGTAATGGAAGTCATATGAAATCGGGACAGTTTTGTAGAAGCGAAGCACATCCATAATTTCCAAACGGTTCCAGGCAACAAACCTCTTCCACTTGTTTTCCACGACGAAGGAACACACCGAAGGATCATATGTCACAGTCATATGCCAATGGGAGTTTTGATGGTCGGTAATCTCAATCTTCAACTTGTAAGTTTCCTGGCGATTGGCTAGAGGCGGGAAATATTCCAAAGCTGCTTCCACAGGAATTAGGAGCTTGTCTTGTTCAACATCACGAGGAAACAAAATCACTTCAAAGAGAAAAATTCCCATCTTTCCCAGAACTTGGTTTACGGGGCCAGGAAACATAGGCCACCAACTGATAGCAGATCCGCATAGGAAAGAATAAAAGTGAGTAAGCTCATTGACCATGGCAATTGGGACAAAACAATGCAGCTTAGCCTGAGTGGGTATCGAAATCATTGAACATTCACTAGACCAACAAATCATTATCGAGAAACGCAGAAAGAAAAAAGAAGGGGTATTCGGAAAGAAGATTTATAATCTCAATCTTGATTTCTCTTTTCTTGGCATGACTAAGACAGTAAACGATAAGTGGAGGGATATTATCAAGGAGAAGGAAATTGGTTGGGGAAGCAAAGAACAAAATCTAGCGTCTTTACTTCATTATCTTCTTTCTAGAATATCTGTTTGGGAGGCAAGAAAATGGCAGGAATTGAAGAGAAAAACACGCAGAGATTAACACCAAGAATCTAATCATGTTCTTTGCATGCAAGTAGAAACACATCAGTATGTACTGCATATATGCAAATCAAACTAAACATGTTCTTAATATTATCAGTTTTCTTGGTCAAGAACTAGTTTTCAGTGCTTACCTCGGTTCTGATTCTTCTTCCGGTTCTGATTCTTCTTCCGGTTCCTCGACATTTGAAATGTCAGGTCTTTGTGTACCAGTACTAGCAATCCCCGTTGGAGTTGAAGACGCTGCATGTTCTTCTAAGGGATCCTCCCCTTCTCTGCCTGTACCAATGCCTCTATTGTCAGACATTTTTCCTCGATGCTTTCTTCAATATGAGAAGTAGTTTTAGAGAGAGAGAGAGAGAGAGAGAGAGAGAGGTGGGCTTTGTTCTTTGGAGGTGGGGTGATTATATATAGGTGTCAGTATGAGACTTTAGAAGGCAGGCTGTTGACGGTTATTGCAGTTATAAGCTGTAGCACTTATCTACTTGGGAGCTTGGAGTAATTATGGAGTGTTCTTAGAGCACCGCGAAGCAGTGTTCCACCCTTCCACCTCACATTTCTATGGGACCATATTTTCTGTGGGCCATAGTTTCTTGTCATTGCGACACATGATAGAGTGAAAATATTACGGATTAGGTGGTTTTGGGATTTATTAATTTCCCCTAATCCCTCACTCCACAAACAAATTAATAAAAAAAGGCTTATCCCAAAGAGATACTTTTCCAAAGGATAAACCTTTGGGAGAGTATTCCTTGGTTTCGCTACACTTAGTGGTCCCACGCATTGTTCAGCGGTTAAATTCAGAATATACAACTGCTAAGAATCGAACCTTAGTGCCTAGCCTTGGTATGTTTTAACCTCAACTGAGCGGCCCCATCCTTAACCAACTGCCATTGTTAATCCCCATGAAGATTCTTCTTTTCGATGTTCTTCTCCCCATGGAATTCATCAATTTGCTTCCCTTCCCTCTTTTGCTGCTTCTGGCGTTTAAAAAGAGACTCTTCTTGGCCGCGGTGTTGAATTGCACAGCAGACGGAAGGCTCTCCATTAAGATTGTGATTCCCTAAAACCCTAATTTCGCAATTGGGGTTTCCAACTTCGCATGCTGTTGAATTGGCCAGACTGTAATGTGTATGAGAGAGAGAGAGAGAGAGAGAGAGAGAGAGAGAGAGAGAGAGTATGTGCATGTGTTTGGGCGTGGATTTATAATATATATATTTTTTCCCTGAGATCAAATGAGATTAAATGTGTACACATTTTTTTATAAAAACAAATGCATGGAGAGGTAATTTTGACCGAATCTCCATCGACATAACAAGGTCAATGTTCTCCATCAGAATTATAATGTGAACGGTTTCGATCAATTTTTTATGGGTTCAGAAATGATCCAAAAATTGCAACAACAGACAAATTTACTCCAATTATGTCACTTTTTAGAATGTAAAAAAAGAATAACTTTTAGATGACACAGAAAAAGTTGGGTAGTGATTTTTGGACTCCCACAATCCCTTATGCCACTAACTCCCACAATCCCTTATTCCACTTGTTTGCTCATTCAGTAAGGAATCCTTCTAATAATTTTCTTCATATCTTACAATTTGAAATTTCGGTTCCAAATGATTATTCTACTTCCATTTTGCTTTATTTTCCTTTTTTGTTTAAATTTTTAATAAATTTTTTTTATCTCTTGCCCCTTCCAACTCAAAATCCTCGTCCCCGCCCTAAAAGGCATCCAATGAGTATTGAGCCCGTGATTATAAGGCCTTATTCATAGAATACCAATTCAACAGGCCGTTAACGGGCCCATTTAAGCGACCAACTGAACATATACGATAACTTCACGAGTAGTATTACCTAATCCTGCATCATACACATCATTTAACACTCAGACATTGTTTCTACCAAGTGCTCTTTCAGTCTTTCTCCTTGTATTATTACCGGAAAAGCAATACCAAAAAGCAGTAAAAGATGTGTTTCCTACAACAGTCAAGAAAATTTTGAGCTCAAAATTAGCCCTTTTTCATTTATGTCAAGACTTCGCATCAGTATCATGATCATTGATCAGCAAACCTAAAATCTAGCTACTGTTCCTTGTTTTCAACTTCGTATTGTTTAATGTAGCTCAGCATACGTAAGTTTTCACCGCAAAAATGACAAACAATACACCATCGAGACAACTAATAGAAGGAACGGTAAATCAAAGAGTTTCTCATTTCATTTGCGTCGGCAATTGGATGATATTTCTGCAGACCTAATACTTGAACTTTCCTGTCTTCCTACTGACTAGAATATACAAGTAAGCTACCATTCATTCCCTTGACCATGAATCACCACTGCTGCAACTTCCTTGTTCAAGACTACTCTATCCTTGCATAGCTTTTTGCCGGGAAACAGCAACACCCAAAGCCTAGTTTCCACCACTTGCGGCCCCCACTGTGACTCCTTCCTCTACCATCGCCCTGTCTGTTGCTGCCTCTACCCATTCCTCCTTCTCCACCATCACCCTGTCCGTCACTGCCTCCAACCATGGTATCATCTGATGCAGTCTCGGATTGAGTCCCATTACTTCCTCCTTTCACAAATGCAATAAGGAAGTGACGCGAGTGTAAAGGATGTACAGGTCTATAAAAGCTAATCATATCTCCTTTTCCTAAATTGTACTCAGTGAAAAAATCAGCCAGCATAAGGAGGTAAAAACCACGATGGTATCTGATTTTTATGTCCCAAAAGTGAACATTTAGATCATCAGTAAAATACAGCCTCTCAATGTCATGTGTTCCATCAGGGATTCCAACTTCAGAGAAATGTTTGAATACATCCTGATCACAGATGAAGAGCACTTGGAACTGGATGTCCGTATCAGTCAATAGCAGCTCAAACATGAAATTTTCATTCTTGAATTCGTGGATGGTATTCTCATAGCTTCTTTTGACAGTTTCAACCAGGTAATGGTTGTCGTCTGAACGAGGGACTGGTTTGTAGAAGCGAATCGTATCCAAAGTTTCCACATTGTTATAGACAGCAAATATCTGCCACATGTTTTCCAGGATGAAGAAACACTCTGAAGGATCATACCTCAGAGTCATAGGCCAATCAACGTTTTGAGGGTCGGAAATCTTTATCTTCTTCTTGAAAGTTTCCTGACAATCGGCTAGAGGAGGGAAACATTTCAAAGCTGCTTCCACAGGAATTAGAAGCTTGTTTAGCTTAACATCACCAGGCGTCACAAGCACTTCAAACTGAAAACTTCCCATCTTTTCACCAACTTTGGTATGGGTGCCAGAAACCACAGGCCTTCTACTGATAGCAGATCTGCTTGGGAAAACAATAAAAGTGAATAAGCACATTGACAACGGCAATCGGCAAAACACCACAGCTTAGCTTAAGTGGGTACAGAAATCATCGAACACTCACTAGACCAACTCCTCTTCATTGAGACAAAAAGAAACATAAAAGAAGGGGGATTGGGAAAGAAGGTATATGATCTTTCAATCTTTATTTTTCTTTTCACGGCGTGGTTAAGAAAGTGTTGGAATCATCGATAAGTGGAGGGATATTATCATGGAAACTGAAATTGGTCGGGGAATCAAAGAACAAAATCTAGCATCTTTACTTCTTTATCTTCTTTCTAGAATATCTGTTTGGGAGGCAAGAAAATGGCAAGAATTGAAAAGAAAAACACGCACAGATTAAGACCAAGAAACTAGACACGTTCTTTGCTAGCGAGCACAAACATATCAGTATGCGTTGCATATATGCATAAGAAACTAAGCATGTTCTTAGATGTCATCAGTTTTCTTGGTGAAGAACTAGTAACGGGTACATTACTAGTTATCAGACATTTGAGATGAAGACGATGCATGTCCTTCTAAGGACATACCCCAATTCCGATTCTTCTTCAGGTATTTGTGTACCGGTATCAGCCATTTGAGATGAAGACGATGCATGTCCTTCTAAGGACTCGTTCCCTTCTCTGCCTGTACCAATTCTTCTTCTGTTATCAGACATTTTTCTAGATGCCTTCTTGAATATGCTACTTAAGAGAGAGAGAGAGAGAGAGAGAGAGAGAGAGAGAGAGGGCTTTGTTCTGTGGAGATGGGGTGACTATATATAGGTGATAGGTGTTCGTATGAGTATTAAGAAAGGCAGGAGAAAAACGGTTATTGCAGTTATAAGTAATTGCACTTATCTACTTGGGGGCTTAATCATTTTCCCCAATCAAATGGGTAAATCCAAAAATTGATTCTTTTTTTCTTTTTTGTGGATTTTGAACCACCACAAAAAAGGAGAGATTTTTTTCATGGAATTTATTAATTACCCTAATCCCTCACTTCATAATTAATACAGGCCATACTTCACATGTGACAAATAATTAGATTACCTCTTCACCGTTATCAATCCCCATGAAGATTCTTCTTTTCGATCTTCTTCTCCTGGAATTCATCAATTTGGATTTCCATTTCTTCTTCCCTCGTTTGTTTCTGCTTCTGGCATTTGAAAAGATCATCATTTTCTTCGCCGTGTTGAGAGCCCGTTCCATTTTCCCTTCTTTTTTTCAAAGTTCCTTTTCTTCAAATTTCAAACTCAAATATAGTGAAAATGAAAAATAATTTTATGATTTTTTTTGCACCGTATTAAAGATCTCAATGAGATCTATCAAACAAGATCCATATTGGTAGGAAAATTATTTGCGTAAATACATGATTTTTGACCTTGAAATTCACCTTCTTTTTCAAAAACGCACTTTTTATAAAAGCGAAATGCCCTCTGAATTCCGCAGCATACCGAAGGCTCTCCCTTGAGATTTTTGATTGCCTTAAACCCTTAAACCCAATGTGCTTTGTTTGGATTGTAATTTGAAATTTTTTTAAAAAAATAATGGGGGTAATGAGTAGAGAGAGATAGAGAGAGAAATGTTGAGAGTATGGGGAATTTAAAGGGAATTTTTTGAAAAATTCTTTTTAAGTTCCAAAGAGAACAAGACATTTTGGCAATTGGGGTTCTCAACTTCGTATGATGTTGCATCGCGTGGGGGGTTCTTTATTTTTGGTGGTAGGAGGAAGGGATTGCATTTCAAGTAGGCATGTAGAGATGGCAATTCAATCCGGTCGGAGCGAGGCGGGTTTTTGTTATATTTTTTTGGGTATTGGATCGGTGGAGAGTTGAAGACCTTCGGTCGGTTTCGTGAAGATATTATCTCTTCCCGATACACGCCCAGAAAATTTTTTATGCAAAAAATTGTATTTTACGCTTACAACTTGAATAACACATAATACATTAATCATTTCTTCCTTCTGCTTTTAGGTAATGGATTTTTGTTAAGCTTAATCGGACTAGTTATTTTGTGAACTTTTTTTATTTGTAGTAACTTATTTCAGAGTTAAGAACATACGGAGTATATATTATAATATGTGGAAAAAAATAGGAGTGGGACGGGTAAACTAGGTATCCGACGGGGATGGGTTGGGCGGGGTTGGGGGCAGAGCTAAATTTTCTGATGCAAAACCCTCCTCATCTCGTTGCCATTCCTAATTCAAGTTGGGACTATTTGTGGGTGTTTCTCGAATTTTTAAAAAAAGATCGCAGTCCTTCACTTTTTAAATCTAGTCGATCCTATTAGTTCTTCCAAAAACCATGATAATCGGAGTTAGATAGATTTAGTCCAGTGTAAATATGTTGTTATTGCAAGAAAAATACCTGACGACTGATTTCCAATCGACGTGATACGGTTAATCATCCGATAAGATTTACATTGTGAACGATTCCAATTAGTTTTTTTTGCCTTCGGAAATAACCCGAAAATTGCCACAACAGACAATCTAATCCCAACTGTGACACTTTTTTAGATTTTCAAATTTTCTGTTTTGTTTATAGGCCCAGATAAAAAGGCTAAAAAATTATTTTTGTCTAAAGGCCCAAAATGAACCCCCATGATTAAAGGCCCAGTAAAAACGCTTTTTCCTCCAATGGCCTCAAAAGCCCAATGAAGAAAACCACAGCCCTGTTCGTTTGCGATTTTGAGTATTTTATGCTTTGTTCTCTTAAAATGTAAAAAGAATTTTTCAAAAAATATCCCCTAGATTTCCCCTACTTTCAAAATTTCTCTCTCTCTCTCTCTCTCTCTCTCTCTCTCTCTCTCTCTCTCTCCCTCTCTCTCTCTCTATTTTTCTCCACATATTACCCTTACTATTTTTCAAAAAAAATTTCAAAAACCAAACCAAACATAGCATTGTTTTGGTAATGGATGGAAATAGAATTAGGGTAATAATTGGATAGAGAGGTAATGAATAGGGAGAGATATAGAGAAAAATGAAAGTAATAAATAAAAAATAGGATTATAATTAGAGAAAGATAGAGTGCAATGATTAGAAAATAAAATTAAAACAAAGTTAAATATCAAAACGAACAAAGCCCACAGCTTTCCATGTGCATATGAGGTGAAAACCAATATAATAAAAGTGATATAATCCATCTTAATAGCAAGAAGTTAAAAGGGCAATAACTTTTAGAATATCAATACACCAAAAAAGAAAGAGTTAAGGCAGTGATTTTCCACAACTTCAAACCCTCGTAATGGCTCATTCCATTTTGCTTTATAATCCTTTAATTCTACTTATTTGGTCATTTAGTAAGAGATTTCTAGTGATTTTCATCATAGCTGACAATTTGAATATTGGGTTCAAAATGATTATACTATATATACTTCCTGTTTGCTTTATTTGTCTTTATTGGTTTAGTAGTAATTTGTAACAATTTATTTTTATCGATCTCTCGCCCCTTCTAACCCAAAATCCTCGTTCCGCCCCTAAAAGGCCTATAACTACTGAATCTATTAATATTTTTTGGGTGCTCCGACAAGCATATGCACGCCTCAACTAAAACTTGGAGGAAGAATTCAACCGTCGACTATATATAGCACTCATGAGTAGTATTACAAAAGTACTAGACTAATCCTGCATCATACACATCATTTAACACTCCACATTGTTTCCACCAATTGCTCTTTTCTCCTTATAACACTCCAAAAAATTTTGAGCAAAACGAAAGAGCAGTAAAAGATGTGTTGCGACTTCAAGACTTGACATAGTTTCATCATCAACAAACCAAGAATCTAGTTACTGTTCCTTGTTTAGAAACCTTGTAGTACAAGGAAAGGTAATCAAAGAGGAGAAAACATTCTATCCGGAGGCAGAGGAAAAGAGGGTTTTCCGCCACCCCCATGGGCCTCTTTTGTGATTTTTTTTTTGAGGAAATCTGATCCGTTCATCATATAGGGCCTACAAAATAATGTATCTACACAAAAAATCAGCTTGTTCGGACATCGATAGGTATGTCAAAAATTTAGTTCAAGACGAAAGAATGGACGACCGTTGATAGTTTAACTTGAAAAATAGTTGACAGGTCTATGCCGTCCATATTTCCGTCTAAAACTCAACTTTTGACACACCTATCGATGTCTGGACAAGTTGATTTTTAGCGTGGATACATTATTTTGCAGGTCCTACAAAATGCATGGCTCGAATTACCCAAAAAAACGTGCAGTGGTTGCCCACACTGGGGTGGCAGAAAATCTCTTGTCCGCCAGCGCCAGACAAAATTTATCCCTATTACACTTCTTTTGCATCAGTAATGGCATGATATATCTGCAGACGTAACACATGAACTTTCCTATCTTATTACTTCTTACTAAGAACATACGAGGGAGTTTTTCAAAAATAAAATGGACGGTTCAGATGCGTGGCACTGAAAAATTTTCCCCTCACGACTGTTTTTTCTCCCTTGACCATGAATCAAACAACTGCTGCCACTTCCTTGTTCAAGAATCCACTGTCCTTGCATTACTTTTCATTCAAACACAGCAACCACCAAAACGAAATTCCCACCACTTGCGGCCCCCACTGCGACTCCCTCCCCCATCATCACCCTGCCCGTTACCGCCTATAACGGCTCCTCCTCCACCATCACCCCCACTGTCACCGCGGCGGTCCTTGCAATCATTTACTGCAGCAGTCCCTGATTGAGTCGGATCACCACGTCTTTTCACAAATCCAATAAGGAAGTGACGCGAATGTAAAGGCTGGTCAGCTTTATAAAACCTGATCATATCTCCTACTCCCAAATTGTGCTCATCAATGAATGCCTCCATCCTAAGCAGGAAAGGACCTTGAAAGAATTCAATTTCCATGCACCATTGACCGTTTCGATCATCAGTAAAATAAAGCATCTCCATCTGATGTGTTTCAGCAGGGATTCCAACCCCTAGGAAATGATTCCTTACTTCTTCCGGAGTAATGAAGAGACTTCCCAACTTGATGGCCGTAGCGGTCAAAGGCAGCTGAAACAGGAAATTCTCAGGCTTGACTTCATGGCTGATCAATCTCGCATGGCAAATGTCTTCAGCAACTTCACAAAATCGATTCGAAAAGTAACCCTCTTTGAATGTTTTTAATGGAAAAAGATTGCCTCGTCTCCTCCCTGATGCTATCACTCGTTTTGTGGTCCTGTCCTTTATCGTAAAACTAGTAGCAGAGAATTCAAAATTGCATGGATAATCGGTGTTGGAAATCCAGTCGTCGAAATGATGAAAGTGATAGCGCTAGCGTCGTCTCTTTAAACTTGCAACGGTAGAAGCATTCGAGTCACGTTGGATAACGCTTTCCTAAAGACAGTATTTGCCCCCACCAGAAGGTGTGCACTGGGTTACAGCAAATCCGCCTTCAAGATAAATCGAATCCGAACTCTAGGTTCTTTCTGTTTGCGTTTGCACAAACGAAGACAGACAGAATATCCACTAAGCAAATGTAAAAGAACCAAGAACTGATATTCTACTTTGAGAAATAACAGAATATTAGTTTGCCATTTCTAGGAAGAGAATGTGTAGAGAGAAAGAGAGCAATTCAGTAAGGAATTTTCTGGGTCCTCCGAATGACTTTACAAATGGCCTATTTATAAACTTATAGAAGGTTGTGTCTTTAGAAGAAACACACATTAGAATAGTCATGTCTTTTAAAACACTAGTTAGGAAAGGTCATGTCTATTGAAGACATTTAATTAGAAGGAAACATGCCTTTTGGTAGGCACCCTTTCATGAAACATTTAATTATAAGGGCCATGCCTCTTGATCACACCCCCATGTTTCACATCCTTTCCCAAACGAACACACCCCAATTTAATAGGTGTAACAACCAATTACATAAAGTCATAACTCATGTGAAAAGGTGTAGCAACCTTTCACAAAAATTCCAATAATTCCAAACTAAAATCCAATTTATTTTGAAAATCTCTAACAATTGGAAGTAAACTTACTGACAGAGAACAGATTTTTCATAATTTCTGGAACTACCAGCACGTTTTTAAGTAAAATCGTCCCATGCCCCAAATTTATAGTTGCATCTCCGATATGTGTAATGAGCAATAAATCACCATTTGCCACCCATAGTTTGTTATTACGTTTACAGGGTCGTAGGTTGTGAAGTTTACGTGAGTCTGCAGTATTGTGATCTGAGGCTCCAGTATCAATTAACCACTCAACAATAGGAACATCTGCTGAAGTAGAGGACACTAGAGCTTGGGGAATATCTTCGGGTTGATTGGAAAAGTTGAACCGATTGTCACATTTGAAGGCTGAATGTCCAGTAGTCGAACAAATTTGGCAGATGACTGAATGTTTGCCGCAACTGTCACTGTCAATTTTACAGCTGCAATTATCTCCTCTTCCACCTTGTCGATGCTGTGAGTCGCCATTGGCATTGCATCCGTTTTGTCTGGACTTTGCAAAACCTTTGCCTTCGGAACTGAAAAAATCTTGGCCCTGAAAAAATTTGGTTCTGTTTTTGGCATTATTTTTCTGTCCGGGAAAGGCTATATTTTGCTGAGCCCCAACTTGAATATCAGAATCGTAGAGACCCGTTCGAGTCTCATAGCTTCGAAGGAGTGGAATAAAAACATTGAACAATGGCATTGGAGGTTTCAACATTGTGATTGTGAAAGACTCGTATCGAGGCGGCCCAAGACCTTGAAGTAACCAAAAACTTTTGGTTCTATCATTTGCTGGACAGCCAACAGCACATAAGTCATCACAACACAAGCTTTTCAACTTGCTCAAATAATCTTGCCTTTTTGGCATTTGGCATTGTTGAGTTTCTTGTGAGTTTTGGGCCAAAAAATTCTCCAAAGCAACCCATACCTCTGCAGAGCTGCTGCTTAAACCAACAACCATGCGAAGAACTTCCTCAGACATAGATCCGTCGACCCAGCCACAAACCAATAGATCAGACCTCCTCCACAACACAAAGTCAGGATTTGGCATCTCCTCCTTGCCACCATCCGTTGATTTCTCCGGGGCGGAGATGATTGGTGCAGGAACCGAGTATTCGCCATCCACAAAGGTGGAGAGGGATGCCATGGGTGCAGTGGCGTAGCAAGGAATTAACGATAGTGGGGGCACTTTTTAAACACATTTCAAAAAAAAAAAAAAATCATAAATAGCAACACCAAAATAATAAAAGAATGCTTGTGCTAAAAATAATTTTAAAAAAAAGCTAACACATTTACTAAGGAAGGTAGTAATTTCATAAACTATCAAAACAAATCAATTGTTTGAATTGTCTCAATGGACCAAGTCTTATAGCAGTTAGATACACAATAACTAAAATGTTAATATTCAGTAATCTTGATCCAATCAGAAAAAATGTGCTTTTCTTTTCAAATTTTATGCTTAAACCTCTATTTCGTCACGCGTTGTGAGTTCTATCGATAAAGATAAGATTATTTTTAAAATTGTGAATAATTAATAAAGTATAATGCATATAACTCATGGTTTAGCCACTTACAAATTTGGACATTATCTATTGAGGAGCTTCAAATGGTGAGTGGTGACTCTCTTTTATTTATTAAACATCTCACTTCGCAAGTGTAGTGGAATTGTTGTAATATTGGAAACAAAAAGTTGAGAATGAAATATATACAAAATGTATTAAAGTAATTAAACAAAGAACAATTTAAGAAGCCAATTACAGAAAAAAAAATAATACAAAATCTGGAAAAAAAAAAAAAAGGAGTATTCAGTGGGTGCAAAAGAAAAATGAATCGAAGGCGAGTGTTCAGAGTAAAATTCTCTCGCACGAATATGGAGAGATTGTATTGCTTTTACCAATGGTACAAGAGCACAAGTTACACCCGATATATACAAAAGGAGATAAAAGAACAAGTACTATAGCTTGTAAAATTATTCTTAATCGTGTTAGATAATTAACAATCTTCGTCATGTCAGGGTCTAGAACTATCACGATTATCACAATACAAACATTAAGCGGAACTTAAGGAATCAAGAACGGCATACCCAGATCTATTTACGCGGAACTTGAGCGATCCAGTAAGTGATTGTAGAGATCATAATTTTACTAGAGCATTAAACACCAGGTGGGGATTGTAGCGATCATAATTTTACTAGAGCATTAAACACTAGGTGGAAGACGGGTTTCTCTCCATTACCTTACTTTCTAGTTGTTTAGTATATGACGTTAAATTTATGGAACATTAAACGCTCTTTTGGAGAATCTCATTGGACCCATTATTCGTGTGTGTCATACTTAAAACATGTGGGCCATAAAATTTAGTCTCACATAGCTATCTGATAACTATCGAAAAGTCCTAGCCTTGATCCAATTCTTTATCATGTTCGGGGCTAGATCATGTTTCGCAAACAACCACAAACTCTTGTAAATCCTAAAAATGGGTAAAAACTAAAAACAAAATTGTTTTCTTCCTGGGTTTTGAACCACCACTGAAAAATGGCGAATTTGTGATGGAATTTATTAATTTTCCCTAAAATCCCTCACTTTGTAAATACAGGCTAAACAACGCGTATGAAAAAAATTCAGATTACTGAACATGAGGTGATTTCAAACCCTTTAAAATCAAATCTCGCAATGGGCTGTAACAAGAGTGAGTTTAGAGTAACCAAATTAAACTAAACCGAGCCTTATGTCCCAATCAATTGGGGTCGGATAAGAGTGAGTTTAGAGTGCGGATCAAAAAAAAAAAATTAGAGTAAATAAATTTTTACTCCATTAAAAGTACTTTGTACTTTACTAAAATCAAATCTTGCAATAGGCTGTAACACAGTGGTGGAGGGTTGGGTCTCCTAATATGAAATTCATTTGCAGTAAGTTTTTGTTTCGAATTGGTGGTATCCAGATTTTTATTTTTACTATTTTTCAAATTGTCTTAAATTTTTTTGCCACCTCTTTACCTATCTTGATTTTTCTATATCAATGTTTTTTTTCTTAAATTATATTTTCTATCAATTAACGGTGTGCCTGTTTTTCAGGCTCAAATTGATGCGCCATATGACTTTTGTTTTCTAAATTATTACACTAAATGTACACATGGCAACACCACATCAATGCATGCTGCAATGCACATCTTCCAGTTATAAGACATTGGACTCAAATTTGACATTTTGACCCCTAAAACTCATTGCATTAGCTTTTATAATTTCAGGGTTGTCTACTAAATTTCAGAACCAAAAAGTTAAAAAAGAAGAAGAAATACACCAAAACCCACAACAGAAATCGTTGATCATTATCATTGAATGGGCAAGGAAGCTAGCTATTGGGTAATGTTCATTCTAATTCCTACAGACAGTCTCATTCAATGACTATTAATTCCTTAACTACTTGATCAAAGTCACCACTGCTGCTGCTGCTGCTGCTGCTGCTGCTGCTGCTGCTACTTTCTTGATCATGACTCTTCCGTCCTTACATTGCTTTTCTTCAATGCCATACAGCAACCTCCAAGACCAAATTTCCACCACTTGCGGCCCCCGCTGCGACGCCCTCCTTCACCATGACCCTGTCCGTTGCCGCTTCTATCTGCTCCATCACCCTCTCTGTTGTCACCGCCTCGATCCGTGGTATCACTTACTGCTGCAGTCCCTGATCCAGTCGGATCACCACGTCCTGTCACGAATCCAATGAGAAAGTGACGCGAGTTCATAGAAGGCTGCAGGTCGGCTTTGTAAAACCTAATTGTATCTCCTTCTCCCAAATTGCGCTCAGTGATGAATTCCTCCATCGTAAGCTGGAAAATACCCTCAGTGATGAATTCCTCCATCATAAGCTGGAAAATACCTCGACAGCACACAATCTTAACGCAATATTGACGGTTTCGATCATCAGTAAAATAAAGCCTCTCCATGTGATGTGTTTCAGCTGCTGGGATTCCAACAGCAGGGAAATGATTGCTGACTTCTTCCGCTGGAATGAATAGACTTTTGCGCTGGATGCCCTCATTGGTCAACGGCAGCTGAAACAGCAAATTCTCAGGATTGAATTCATGGATGATCTCAGCATTTCTTCTTTTGACAATTTCAAACAGGAAACGGTCATTATCACAAACCGGGGAAGGTTTGTAGAAACGAATCACATCCCCAACTTCCAAATGGTACAACGTAACAAACATCTGACAAATGCCATCCACGACGAAGCAACACTCAGACTTATCATAAGTCAGAAACATAAGCCAATCGGTGATTCGAGCTGGGTCTGAGATATGCTGCATACGTATCTTCTCCTTGTAAGTTGGACGATCGGCTAGAGAAGGGAAATATTGCAATGCTGCTTCCACAGGAATTAGGAGCCTGCCTCGAGTAACATCGCCCTGAGTCACCAACACTTCAAAGAGAAAAAATACCATCTTGTCACCGACTTTGGTTGGTGAGCCAGAAAACAATAAAGATCTGCATAAGAGAAGAAGAAAAGCAAGTGAGCCCATTGACCATGGTAATTGGCAGAGCAATACAGCAAAGAAGATCAATGATCTTTAAGTGATGACAGAAACCATGAAATATTCACCAGACCTCCTATCTACTGATCTTCATGGAGAAGAAATAAAGATTCAGAAAGATCATTGAAATCTATTCAGCACAAGTTGTCCATGTACACAAAACAAAACAATCTGTTCTTCCCAAGAGAAAGCAAGAATAGCTTCTCTAGGGGTTTCTTAATAACTTCAATCGCTGACTCCGAATTTAGCTTCTTGTCTTCTTTCCTTTGCGTTCCATCCAAAAGAGGCAAAATAATCTGTTCTTTCCAAGAAAACCCAATATTAATGTAGCTGTGATAACGTTCTTTAGGAGTTTCTTAATGATTTCAATCAATGAATCCACCTTCGCACACAGAGCACACAAAAGCACCTAATTTTCCAGAGCTAATATATATGTACTCTAGCCCCTGAACATTGAACAAACCAAGGACCAAACGACATTTTTCATGTCAGAAGAACACCCCACCCCCAAGAGAGAGAGAGAGAAGAACCACCACTACCACCCGCTCGAAATCACTTGATTCTCCTGAGCCAATACACCCACTCAAACCCTTGAACGTGCAACAAACCCAACTAATGATTCCATTGTCAGAGATGGTAGAACACATTACAAGAAAACAGAAGGATTGAAAAGAGAAACCCTACTGATGACACCATCAAACTACACATGCTATTTGCATGCAAGTAAAGCATATCATTATATAGGCATATATGCATATATCAAAGTGTGCGTGGATGTATTAACCCTTAAATACAATGAGTTTTCTTGGAAAATAACAAGTGTCACTATGTCAGTTACTTACCCCAACTCTATTTCTATTCCGGGTTCCTCCGTAGTTGAAATTTCTGGCGCCTTTCCATGTGCGGAAACTGTTGGTTTGGATGAGGACGATGCATGTTCTTCTAAGGGCTCCTTTCCTTCTCTGGGTGTACCAGTGCCGGACGATGCATGTTCTTCTAAGGGCTCCTTTCCTTCTCTATGTGTAGCAATGCCTCTGTTTTCAGACATTTTTCTTGATGCTTTCTTGAATATCCGGAGAGAGAGAGAGAGAGAGAGAGAGAGAGAGAGAGAGAGAGAGAGAGAGAGAGAGAGAGAGAGGGCTTTGTTCTGTGGAGGTGGGGGTGACTATGTAGGTGTCAGTATGAGCCTTTATAAGGCAGGCTAATAACGGTTATTGCAGTTATAAGTTGTAGCACTTATCCACTTGGGATTATAGGATACAGGATCCTGTACGTATCCATTCCTTACAGGAGAGAGAAAATTTAATTTTAGAATCACATGAAAAATGAAAATATTAGAATTCTAACATGAGTATTGGCAAATCTGAGTACAGAAGATTTAAATTCATAGCTATAGGCCATTTCTTTTCAATTTTGAGGAATTTATGGAATTCTATTTGTTGAGGCCTAATAAGTCACCTATTGCGCGTAAGACAAAAACGTTCACCAATAGTAAAAGAGCTCGAAAATTAAAAACAAAGTATAAAGCAACAATTGAGAGCGAAAAAATTCACCGGAAAATCATGTCACCCAGGCTCCGACTTCAATTGTAACTCCTTATCAAAGAGCTAATTAAACAAGGTAGTAAGAAAAAAGGATTAGAAGAAGCTGGTGAATTTTCCTTTTTTTTTGTGGTAAATGTCAATTTTATTCACCAAAACTCCATGAACAAGGACTCAGTCCTTAAACAAAAGAGAAAACAAAGCTCCTACAAGGAGCGACACAGAAACAAAGAGCAAAAAAAACTGCTGGTGAAATATTGTTTTGATCAGCATACTGTTTTGATCTTTGCCGTTTAAATTATCGACTCATAACTTCGACTAGCTCCCATAAGTTTAGTTGGTGCATTCGCACCTTCCATTTATTTGACATTGGAGTCCAAAACCAAAAAAATAAAACGAAAGACATTGGAGTCCAAAATCCCCAAAAAATACAGTGGAGCCAAATTTGCCCTCCAAAACTCATTGCATTAGCTTATAATTTCTGGGTCCATCCAAAAAGAAAAAGTTCAGAACAAAGAAAGAAGAAGAAAGAAACCAAAACTCCAAACAGTAGTCGTCGATTATGATTGAGTTTTTACCAATTCAAAAGGGACAGAGAAATGCTTCGATGTTATCACAATCAACAATCAGAGTGTCATCGGCAAACACTGTTCACTATCTTCTACAGAGCTAGCTGCTACTAGAAACTACCATTTAGTCCTTCCGTCTACCGCAGGAATTTACAAGGAGAATCTGGAATCAAAATTCTGTTGAATGACTATTACCTACTTGGTCGAAATCGCCACTGTTGCTACTTTCTTATTCATGAGTCCCCTGTCCTTGCATTGCTTTTCAACGCCATACAGCAATCTCCAAAACCAAATTTCCATCTCGTGTGGCCGCCACTGCTACTCCCTCCTCTGCCATCACTCTGTCTGTTGCCGCCTCTGTCTGCTCCTCCTCCATCATCACCCTCCCTGTCACCACCTCGATTCGTGCTATCATCTATTGCTGCAGTCCTTGATTCAGTCGGATCACCACGTCGTTTCACAAATCCAATAAGAAAGTGATGCAAGTTTAAAGAAGGCTGGTCAGCTTTGTAAAACCTAATTGTATCCCCTTCTACCAAATGGCGCTCAGTGATGAATTCCTCCATCATAAGCCGGAAAAGACCTCGAAAGCATACAATTTTCATGCGCCATCCACCGTTCCGCTCGTCAGTAAAGTAAAGCCTCTCCATGTGATGTGTTTTAGCTGGGATTCCAACTGCGGGGAAATGACTCTTTACTTCTTTCGTGGGAATGAAGAGACTTTTGCACAGGATGTCCACATCAGTCAACGGCAGCTCAAACAGGAAATTTTCAGGGTTCAATTCATGGATGATCCCTGGATACCTTCGTTTGGCGAGTTCAACCAGGTAACAGTTATTGTAACAAACCGGTAAAGGTTTGTAGAAACGAATCACATCCATACCATCCAAAGGGTTCCACAAAAGAAAACTCTGCCAATTGCTATCCATAACGAAGAAACACTCCGACCTAAGATATTTCACTGTCATAGGCCAATCTCTGTTTTGAGTGTCTGTGATCTGAATCTTCTCCTCGTAAGTTTCCTGACGATTGGCTAGAGAAGGGAAATATTTCAAAGCTGCTTCCACAGGAATTAGGAGCCTGCCTAGATAAACATTACGTGGAGTCACTAACACTTCAAAGAGAAAACTTCCCATATTTTCACCAACTTTGGTTGGTAAGCCAGAAATCATAGCAGTTCTAGATCTGCATAAGAGAAGAACATAGTGAATAAGCTTATTGACCATGGAAATTGGCAAAACAATACAGCTTAGCTTAAAACACATCAAGGTCAAATTAAGTGAGTATAGAAACCATGAAACATTCACTAGACCTACTGATCTCCATCAAGACAAAAGAAAGATCTATGATCCTTCAAGCTTTATTTGTTATTTCTCCACATGACCAACTGTTGGAATGATTGATATGTGGAGAGATTTTACCAAGGAAAACAAAGAAATAATTTATGTAGCTGTGATTAAACTCATCTAGGAATTTCTTAATAATTTCAATCAGTGAATCCACGCACACAAAAGCACCTGATTTTCCTGAGCTAATACATGCACCGTAGCCCTTGAACATGCAACAAACTCAATTAATGACGTCTATCATTCCACTGCCAAAGAATCAAAGATGGTAGAATACAGGTAAAAACAAAAGCTTGAGAACCCTAGAATCTGTATGGGAGGACAGAAAACAGAAGAATTGAAAAGAAAAAATCTCAAGGATAACACCAATAAACCACACGTGCTCTTTGCAAGCAAGTAAAAACAAAACATAGGTATGGCATATTTGCATATCAAAGTGTCTGTGGATGTATAAAACCTCAAATACCATGAGTTTTCTAGGGAAAGAACTAGAATCCGGTGCTTACCCCAACTCTAATTCTTCTTCAGGTTCCTCCACATTCGAAATGTCAAGCCTTCCTGTACGCTGAAGACGATGCATGTCCTTCCCCAATGTTTGAGATGAAGGCAATGCATGTCCTTCTAAGGGCTCCTTCCCTTCTCTGGTTGTACCAATGTCTCTGTTGTCAGACAAAGGTCAAAATTAAGTGAGTGCAGAAACCAAGAAACATTCACTAGACAGAAAAAGAAAGATTTGGAAAGAAGATCTATGATCCTTCACGCTTTATTTGTTCATTTTTTCTCGACATGACCAACTGTTGGGATTGTGGATATGTGGAGGGATTTTACCAAGGGAAGCAAAATGGTCAAGAAACCAAAGAAACAAATTTAGCTTCTTGACTTCATTATCTTTTTCCTTTTTGTTTCACTCAGTCGTAGCACATGTTGTCTATGTCCATGAAACAAAACAATATGTTCTTTCCAAGAAAATCCAAGATTAATGTAGCTGTGATAAAGCTTCTCTCTAGGGCTTTCTCAATGATATCAATTATTGAATCCACACACACAAAAGCACCTGATTTTCCTAAGCTAATACATGCATTGTAGCCCTTTAACGTGCAACAAACTCAATTAATGACGTCTATCATTCCACTGCCAAAGAATCAAAGATGGTAGAATACAGGTAAAAACAAAAGCTTGAGAACCCTAGAATCTGTATGGGAGGAAAGAAAACAGAAGAATTGAAAAGAAAAAATCTCACGGATAACACCAATAAACCACACAAGCTCTTTGCAAGCAAGCAAAAACATAACATAGGTATGGCATATATGCATATCAAAGTGTCTGTGGATGTATAAAACCTCAAATACCATGAGTTTTCTTGGGAAAGTACTAGAATCCGGTGCTTACCCCAACTCTAATTCTTCTTCGGGTTCCTCCACATTTGAAATGTCAAGCCTTCCTGTACGCTGAAGACGATGCATGTCCTTCCCCAACATTTGAGATGAAGGCGATGCATGTCCTTCTAAGGGCTCCTTCCCTTCTCTGCTTGTACCAATGCCTCTGTTGTCAGACAAAGGTCAAAATTAAGGGAGTACAGAAACCATGAAACATTCAATAGACAGAAAAAGAAAGATTTGGAAAGAAGATCTATGATCCTTCACGCTTTATTTGTTTGTTTTTTCTTGACATGACCAACTATTGGGATTGTGGATATGTGGAGGGATTTTACCAAGGGAAAGCAAAATGGTCAAGAAACCAAAGAAACAAATTTACCTTCTTGACTTCATCATCTTTTTCCTTTTTGTTTCAGTCCAATCATAGCACATGTTGTCTATGTCCATGAAACAAAACAATCTATTCTTTCCAAAAAAACCCAAGATTAATGTAGCTGTGATAAAGCTTCTCTCTAGGGCTTTCTCAATGATATCAATTATTGATCCACACACACAAAAGCACCTGATTTTCCTGAGCTAGTACATGCACTGTAGCCCTTGAAGATTGAGCAACCCGATGAACTAAGGGATTTTACCATTCCAATGTCAAAGATGCAAGAAAACAGAAGAAATACGAATTGAGAAAAAAGAAAAAGGAAAAATTCCCACCACCACCCACACAAAATCATCTGATTTTCCTGGGCTAGCACCCTTGAATGTGCAACAAACTCAATTAATGAATTCTATTGTTCCACAGTCATAGATGGTAGAATACCGGTAAAAATAGAAGGTTGAGAACTTAAGAACCCTAGAATCTGTATGGGAGGCAAGAAATAGAAGAATTGAAAAGAAAAACCTCACTGATAACACCAATAAACTACCCATGCTCTTTGCTAGCAAGTAAAAACATAACATAGATATGGCACATATGCATATCAAAGTATCCGTTGATGTATAAAACCTCAAACACCATGAGTTTTCTTGGAAAAGAACTATCCGATGCTTACCCCAACTCTAATTCTTCTTCGGGTTCCTCCACATTCGAAATGTCAAGCCTTCCTGTACGCTGAAGACGATGCATGTCCTTCCCCAACGATAGAGATGAAGACAATGCATGTCCTTCTAAGTGCTCCTTCCCTTCTCTGCTTGTATCAATGTCACTGATGTCAGACATATTTCTTGATGCTTTCTTGAATACGCTAAGTAGTTCTAGAGAGAGAGAGGGGGAGAGGGGGAGGGAAGGAGAGAGAGGGGGAGGGAGGGAGGGAGAGAGAGGGGGCTTTGTTCTTGGAGTGGGTTGGGTATATAGGTGTTAGTGGAGTATGAGACTTCAGAACCCAGGCTAAATAACGGTTATTGCAGTTATAAGTAGTAGCACTTATCTACTTGGGGGCTTTTATCATCTTTCCCGAACAACCACAAACCGTTACTTTTAAACGGGGATAATACTAGGATATCCTGTACATATCCTTGCAAATGGGTACTATATCCTAACCGGGACAATAAGATTCAGGATCGTACGTATATCCACTCATTGTGCTAAAGGCAGACAAATTGGAAAATCCAAAAAAAAAAACTAGTTTTTTTTGTTTTCCCTATAAGCACCACAAAAAAATAAAAATCCAATGTATCCCGAAATCCATTTAATTACCCAAAAATCCCTCAATTAAGAAATAAAATTGGAAATCCAAACCTTTTCACTTCTCATCAGTTCGCTTTTTCTCTTTTTTCTGTTTTTCTCGTCTGGCGCTTCTTCTTTACCATCGTGTTGAATTTCACAGTGGGGAGAAGCCTCTCCGGCGCCACAAGCTGGCCTATTTCGGCGGCGGGCGGCGGTCGGCGGTCTACCCGGTGACATTTTGCTTCCAACGAAAACCCTAATATCGTCAAATGGGGTCGTCAATTTCTAATGGTGGGCACTACAGAGAGAGAGCGAGAGCATCGTAGCTTGAATGACTCGCGTTTATATGCCAAACTATGGTCGCGTTTGCAAAGCGCGAGTTTTGTCTATTCATACTTCGTATGTTGAACCTGCGAAGTGTGTTTAACACTGTCCTTCGGCATTGATAATCAAATATGAATTTATATCAGGTTTATTTAAACAATCTGAATCATTCATGTTGTAAAAATTATCAAGAAACCCTAAACCTAGTGAAATTCATTGTATTCAGAGACGAAGAAGTATCTCATCACGAAGTAAAATTAAGCTTTTGTGTTTATAATGATGGGTTAGGTTACATTGAGTCAAATCCAAATAACTTGTTAACGATCACACACGGAGTCAGAAGACCCGGAGTGCCAGACGACCTTGATGACGGACGTCGTTTCTGATACGCGAACCCAAAGGACCGCCAGATCAACACGCTGAGGTTTAATAATTTTCAGGGCCTTCGCAGGTTCAAGATGCGAAGTTAAATTCTCAGCAGAAAATTTGTGAAATCTTTTTCATTTTTTCAATGATCTGAATCATTTATATTGTATAACTCATTGGAATGTTTGTTCCAGTGAAAATTGGTGTTGATAAAATGCGAAGAAGTATCTCATCGGAAGGAATTAGAAGGGATCTAAGCTTATATTGTTGAGATTGGCCGCACTGAATCAGACCCGAGAAACTCGACAACCTTCACGACGACGTTGTTTTTATTACTCGCCGGCTTGAGGATGGAGTACACGCCGCTTGTGTTGTGATCAACTAGAGGTTTAGAGCTTTTGGACTTTCCACTTGAGGGCTCTCAAGATTAATCAAGGTGCGTGTAATCTGGGCGTAACCAGACGCCCTGGTTACGAAACAAAGAAAAGCACCCACAGTGCAACATGGTTATGAATTTTTGTTTCTAGTTTGTATATCTATAATAAAATGGTGACAAAATGGCTGCTTGATTCGTATTTCCCATTCTTGAGTTCTTCGTGACATTTGGTGATGTGGGTTGTTGGGCATGGTGCATCTTTCAATCTTGATTTTGTATAACCTTGAACCATCAACATAGTATTATGATTTATTATTTTTTTTAGGTCTCGTTTGTCAAGGGTTCTTTATCTATAATGATAATGATGATGACCATGCATATAAAAATGGCTGCTTGATTCCTTAATTTCATTTTCCGGTTTTCGAGTTTGTGACTTGTGTGGTTTAGTTTTGAAGGGTGCGGATTGTGATATTTTTTTTAGGATCGGCTAACATTGGTAGATTCGAGTAGATACTTGAACGAATGATGTTGATGGGAATGTATACTAATCGAGCTGAGTAGTGGATTTTACAAGTTTGACTTGAAAATTTAACCAATTTTGAATAGTAACTTCAATTAATCTTGGTTTGAAAACTTGAGTGAGAGAGAGAGAGAGAGAGAGAGAGAGAGAGAGAGAGAGAATTCTAAAACCGCTGAGAAACAGTAACTGCCCTAAGTTCTCTACTGTCCAACGAGTCTAATTTTATTTTATTTTTTTCTGTTGACAATCTCGGACGAGTCTAATTTTTAGCAAATGTAGCCTTGTCAACGAACCCTTTAATAGAAACGGCTAAGGGGTTTTCCTCTTTTAAAAAAGTTAAACTTTTTTTCAAATGAAGATAATTTCAAACTTAAATATAATTAACATGAAAAATATTTTTTAAATTTTTTTTGCACCTTTTAAAAGATCTTAATGAGATCTATCAAACAAGATCCGTATTGGTAGAAAAATTATTTGCGTAAATACATGATTTTTGAGCTTAAAATTGCCTTCTTTTTCAAAAAATACTTTTTTTCCAAAACCGGAACACCCCCAAAATTAGAAACGGCTAATCATTGATGTGGGACTCAATGAAGTTCATAAGAGTACTATATAACTTGAAGGGATGGCTTAGTTTCATCCCTCTTCGCTAGCATTTGACAATAAGACCTTCCATAATGACTTTACAAGTTTTTTTTTTGAGATCAAATCCATCATTCTACTAATTGCATTGGTCAACAAACCTAGAACCAAATTGTGTCTAGTGTGCCTTGACTTATCTAACTGGTGCTCAGTTTCTTAGTTTAGGTCCATCCATTAGAACCAAATTGTGTCTAGCAGCTCATTGCTTTACCTTACAAACTCCAGGCAAAAATTATCAAAACTCAAGGCAAATGGAGCCATCATTTAGTTAAGCTGCCTCCTCAATTTCAGACTAATATTCCACCAAATAGACACCTTGCAGAAACAGAGTGATCAATGTTTGTTCACAATGCCAATCCATTTATGAAATCAAAAAATCAGAAATATGTCTACCCATAGCTAATACTAGGGCCTTGCTTTCTTCCTATTTACCTCAAAATTTTACAAGGGAGCTCAATCAATCAATTTCTTGCTCTTTGCTGCTCTTTCCTGGATCTCTTTTCTTCATGACACACAGCAATCTCCTAGAGGAAATTTCCTCGCCTTGCGGCCACCGCTGTGTTTCCCACCTCCACCACCTTGTTTTTTGGGATTCTTCGACTGAGTCGGATCAGTCTTAGAAGCCGCCGCTTTTCTCACCAACTCGACAAGGAAGTGCAGCGTGTGTAAAGGCCGGACAGGTTTATAAAACCTAATCGCATCCCCATCTTTCAAATTTTTGTCAATCACAAAATCCTCCTCCAGTACCAGCATGTAGGTATGACTAACGAAAAGGATTTTCATGAGCCAACTCTTGTTCTGAATATCCGTAAATCGCATTATCATCTCATCCCGAGTTACATGGGGGAAATGCTTCCTCACTTCTTCCGTTGGAACAAGCAGCCTCCTGAACGCGATGCCATAATGGTTCAATTCTAGCTGAAACAAGAAATTCTCAGGCTTGAATTCTGGAGTACTGCTGTCAAAACTGACAAGGAAATGGTACGGGTGTGCCATCGGGACAGGTCTGTAGAAACGAATCATATCAGTAGCTTCCGTTTTGAACATCTGAAAAGTCTCCTTCCACAAATCGCCTTCATGCACCAAGGCGCTTTCTGAAACATCAAACCTCATTAATAAGTTCAAATGGGTATTTTCAGGGTCTGTAACTTGTATGGTCCTCGAGTAGTTGTTTCGACGGTTGGCAGCATTGGCTAGAGGAGGGAAGTAGGGTAATATCAAATCTAACGGAATTACAAGCCTCCCCTGTTCAAAATCGCGCTGAGTCAACCTCATCTCAAACAGGAAAATCCCCATGTTTTCACTAACTTGGGTTGGGGTAGAGCTCATAGTCTCCTGATTTCTTGATTTAACAAAATTAACCAGGACATCAGTTTCATCTGAAGGTAGGACATCAGTGTCTTCAGAAAGTTGGACATGTTTGTAAAAGCGAATCACATCCATAGCTTCCAAACTATACCTCTTAACAAACAACTGCCACCAACCGCCTTTTATCTCGAAGTAGCTTTTCACAGGATCAAATAATAGTGTTACCGGACAACTGAGGCTTTCTGGGTCAATTAGTCTTAGATTCATCGATAAAGCCCTTCGACGTTTGAGTATAGGATAGAAATGCTCGAATGCTGGCTCTTCTAGAATTAAAAGCCTGTCCTCTTCAACATTGCTTTGAGTCAACCTCATCTCAAAAACAAAAATTCCCATCTTGTCACCAATTTGGGTTGGCTTAGCAAGCAATGGATCAGCACTGTCACTAGCCGTCTTGGATGATTCTCTGCAAAGGGAAGAATTAAGAAATAAAGGCTAATTGATACAAAATAGGAGTTAGCTGAAACACGTTTAGTCGTAATCATTTGACTATTGATGTATTCAAAAGTTGTATTAATCTTTCCATTGAGAAAAAGATAATCAAAAACAAATCCATGATCTCTCCATGAAACTTTCTCTTCACATGAAAACAAGGCTATATTTGGATAACTAATTTCTGGAAGAATTTATAAAGGGAAATGAAAAGGATGAAACTGATCTTGGGTTTCCCTATCATTTCTTTTCCCTCTACAAGATTCCTCCACAAATACATGATCAAAGCACACCTTTAACTATCTAACACCCCTCTAACTATCCACGCCAACATATACACGAGTTCTAACATGCCTGCGTAGATGATAGAATTAGTCCTTTCCGAGAAAATCCATGAAAAATGTTGCAACAATTAAGCTTCTATCTAGTTGTTGTTACTGTTATCTCTCACTGATATAAAAGTATCAACCGAATGTGGCATTCTAACCGCCAAATTGGCCTGCGTGTAAGGTGTTTATGGGAAAGGCCAAATGTAGGCCTCAAAGACCTCATGAACATTACCAGTTAGTTGAAAAGGGTCACACATTTTAAAAGAGGAAGAAACCCAAGAAACTCTGTAAGGTTGGCGAGAAAATTCAAAAAATAGAAATGGAAAACCCTACAGACACCCTGTACTTGTGTATCACAATTCCAAACCAACTGCAGATGTTCTTATGTAAAAGGGAAAATCAGCATTATTACATATATTCACATTCAAATGTGCAGCCATATATTAATATCTCAAACGAATTAGTCAATAAACCCAAACGTCACAACGAGTTTTCTTGGTGAAGAACTAGTGTCAGGAACTTACCCTGTCTGTTTTTTCTTTCCAGAATACCCTTCTAATGTGATCTCTTCAACAATCTCCCCTGTTCCTTCTTGTTTCTGCTCGTGTTGAACACCTGAATCCGCTATTCTTTTCCCTTTTGGATCTCTTCTACGACACAAAACGACATCAACCAGTAAATAGGCGTAAAGAAATCGGATAACAAGTTCAAGAAATCAGTAATCAATACCCTTGAATTTCTATAATGGTGGTGAGGAGTGAGGTCATTAAACAAAACCCTCCATAGTATATCAGGTATTCCTATATGATAGCCAACTACTATTTCTTTTTGCGTCAAGTAAAAAGAACAGTACGTACTGTATATACAAACGCCAAACGTGCATGCGTATGAAGATACCTACAAGATAATAATCAAATGAAACCCTAATGATGGCGAGTTTTCTTGGTAAAGAACAAGTGTCAGGATTGCTTACCCTGGTTCTACTTCTTCTTTTCCGGATTGCTTCTCAGCCATCTTGGCAGTAGTAAACTCTGTTGGAGATGAATACAATTCAACTCCTTCTAATGAGAAATCTCCTAGATCATTGCCTTCTTCGTCATCTTCTGGGTCATTCTGCCTCCCTTCTACATGTTTCAGCCCTGCGCCTGCAGACATTTTTTTTATTTTTTTTTAAGCTTTCTTGAATGTGTGACGAGTTAAAGGATGAGAGAGATCAGAGATGGGTTTCTTGTTTGGATCTTGTTTGGGAAGATAATAGTTATTGATTGCTATAGACTAACAGAAGGCGGGCTAATAAGGGATTGTACGGTTATAAGTAGGAGCACTTATCTACTTGGCGGCTAGCTAGATCATGTTTCCAATTTCCCCACATCCAAAGGTAAAATAAAAAAAATATTAATAAATATTAAAAAAAAAAAGTGGAAAAGGGGGAATATAAAAATGATCATTTTTTAGGACGTACCCAATTTTTTTTTCCCCTTTTTCTGGAACCACCACATGTCCTCAAAAGAGAAAACAAAATTGATCCCAATGGTCAGTCCAGTTGGTTGATGGGTGATGATCAAAGTTAACTTTTGAGGTGAGAGCACAAAAAAGTATTTTTTTTTATATAAATTTTTGAGTCTCACGTGGAAAGCAAGCAACAAAGTAATCTTTGTGAATACTCTAGTCTCACAGGAATAGCTTGCTTTTGAGCGGTTAGTTGAGGTGCGCGTTAGCTCACACCCTTTGAATCAAAATAAAATTGTGCCACGCAATCAATTTCATTACTCAAGTAATGTGCAATTGCCAATTAACATAATTCAGATCACTGGACCTAGGAATGGTTATGTAAAATCACAAACCTTTTTCACCTATTACACCCTAGGAATTGAATCTTCTCCACTGGGAGTGTTTTCCCATTGAATTTCTTCCTCTTCTCTTTTCTCTTCTGTCGATTATGGCGCTTCTCAGCCGTTGCTCTCTCTGGCGCGGCAACCATCCTTGCGCCTCCGTCGGCGGCAGGCGGCGCGATGACATTTTGCCTCGTGAAAAAAACCCTAAGACCTAATTTATATGCTGTGAGATTAGAGCGACGATCGAAGATCTGTGAGTAACTTTGCTATGGGTTTTTCGAAGTTTGTAGCATGAATTCGCTGAGAGAGAGAGATTCCTATAGTCACGAAGTGCCATGATCAGAAATTTTGAGCTATTTTAAGGCACCATTTCCTGCAGAGACGGATCTAGGCTTCGGCTTATGGGGGCCAAGGCCCCACATAGGGTCGGGGTTTTTTTTCCTTCAAATTTTGATATTAATATTTGTTGTATTTTGCTCGAACACATAGATATTGTATTTTGTATTAGGTGTTATTAGACATTTAAATACTTTAAAATGTGTCCATTTAAGGTCCCAAAATCCAACCTCTCTCTCCGCTTGGTTTCTCGTAAGCTTTCTGTTCAATTATTAGTCACATTTCTCTTTTTATCCCTCTCACTCATTACTCAGAAATTTTTTCTCAAAACTCAAACCAAAAAAACTATTAGATTTTCGAATCTTGAAATTTCAAAATCTTGTTCTTTATAGTTCGGCCCCAGCACTTAGGAAATTCTGGTCCCGTTCCCGATCTTCTGCTTGCGGCGATAAGTATTTCAGGGTGGCAAAGTGAAAATGAGACATAGTTGACGGTGGTTTATGGTAGTTTATTCTATGAAAATTCAGAAGAAGTTTGTGTCATTTTTTGGGCGGCTATTCGCAGCCCCGTATTTTCTCCTTTAACCCGTTAAAAATTTTCAATTATACTCGACAATTAGTTACCGAAATTGAGATATATTTTAAGCATATAATTACCAAAATATAATATTTTTTTCAACAGCTATTTACCGAAAATGTATGTTCGGCAGTTGTTTTACCGAAGGTTGAACATAGTTCCGACATATAATTACCGAAATATAATCTTGTTTTCATCAGCTATTTACCCAAATGTTATGTATGATTTTCAACAACTATTTACCGAAATATAGTGGGCTAAGGGAGAAAATACGGGGCTGCGAATAGTCGCCCCCCCTTTTTTTTTTTTGTTGCTACTTTTATTATGGAAATATTAATGACTGCAACCTGCAAATTATAATTTTTTTAAGTTCTTATTTTAAGAACCAAACAATATTTTTGAAATGGTAATAATTAGTTTGATTAGTCTCATTTTAGCCCTGCCTGGCCGCCACCTCTCCATTCCCTTTCAAGTAGCCTAAAAAATGTCAGATTTTTTTCTTTTTTGGGGATCATGTATTCAGATTTCAAAATTATGACTTTTACCCATTTTTTAAAAAAATTTAGCCCTTTTAGCCCACCTTTTCCTCTTGTCAATACAAACTAATAATCCATAAAAAAATTGACGCAAAATTAATAAATACAAAAAAATTTAAATAATGACGAAACAGAAAAAAGCCTGGACTTTTTTGACAAACTAGGCCTCAGACCTCAGTTCCAGTCAATTTGGCTACTGGGACTTCATCATTGACCTATTATTTCACCTGCTCTTAAAACTTATGACCAATTTCACTACTTCTGTTTCATGATCAAGAAACCTACCATCTGATGATGCCTGTTCTGATTTGGCTGATCTAACTGGTGCTCCTACTTTGTTCCTTGGTTTTAGGTCCTTGATTAATTAGTTAGCTCGTTCATAACAATAATCCACCATTTTGTTCCTCACTTTTAATGGAATTGCTACTTAAGTACAGAGTGTTTTTTTATTAAAAAAATTTGGAAGGGCAAGAAGTGTTAGTATTTGTTAGTTTTAGTCAGGGCTGAACCCCGAGTATTGTGCATGGGAGTATAATTCTTTTGAGTACGCATGTCATGCATATTTCTGTCTTATATTTTCAGGTCATGAACACTGTTCTTCAAATTAGAAAAACACAAATTTAAAAAGTCCAAATAAACCAATGAGTAGCAAGCCCTATGTGCCTATACGATAATACAAACCGATCGAGTATCATACATATCATTATATATGACTACACTATACTTTTCCTAACAATAAATTTTATGTTTCTGCAGACCTACTTTCCTTTGTTTTGAATTCAATTTAGTTCAAGAATGAATAAAAGAGCTAGCTAGCAATCCATTTACTTAAAAAAAAACACAAGCAAGTAGTTAGAAGGCCTTGTATCAGTGACAGTTAGGCACAGTAACTAATGAAGTTTGACGACCGGAACCAGGGACCCTCATGATCCGAGCCGTTCGTTTTAGCAATCAAAGGTTTTAGATATCCCGGCAATGGATGGCTCAAATCTGCGAGAACCGAGATGAAATCTCAAGTTTGAAGGTGGTTGATGACTACAAGAGTAGTATCACCCGATGCTATATGTTAAACCTACAGCACACATATATCACTAATCACTTGACATTCTTTTGCCTCATTTACCTGAAATGCAAAGCCAGAGATCACTAAAGAGAGACGTTGGACTGCTATTTCATGGACTTGACATTCTTTGCAAACTTGAACTCAACTTTAACCTACGCTTTTTACTTTTTTTTTTTTTGATAATCAAAAAGGGTGGGAGGGGGCGACTAGCGTAGCAACTCCTCCCTAGGCGTGACCATAGGGGCTCCCGACCCGCCGTGGAATGTGCGGTTCGAGCCATAGCTACCGTCCGGAAGGACGGGCCGTCACCACGACACCACCTGGTGCACAGCGGCGAGAAATCCCCCTCTTCGGTCCAACTACGCTTTTTACAAAGAACTGTTTTTGCAGTCCTTATTCCTATTCAAATTGGCGACTGGTAACTTCATTTTCGACTTAATCTTTCACCCGCGCTTAAAATTATGACCAACTTCAGTAATTCCATTATGTTCAAAGCCAAAAAAAAAAAAAATCTAATGAAAATCTGATGATGCCTGTTTTGCTTTAACGTATCTAACTGGTGCTTAGTTCAATTGTTTAAGTCCTTCCATTAGTTAGCCTATTCATACCATATAGACACTTGACAGAGAAACCAATAACCACTGTTCAACATAGCGATGTATACATCGAATTCATGTTCAGATGGTTGCGTCCCCAATAGCCGATACCAGTACTACCCTTTCTTCCTAATTACTTCATGAGCTTACAAGGGAGGGAGCTAAATCACCACAGCAGCAACTTTCTAGTTGGCGCGATAAATCTTTCTCACTGAGCGAGTTTTCGGCCTCTTGGGGCAGCCCCCACTGCTACCACCATCTCCTTGTCGCTTGTCGCGTCCTCTTATTCCCTTCTTGTTGTCTTTTCTGTTGCCGCCTCCGCCTGTTCCATCTCCATCATTATCCCCATTCCCGTCTTTTGATGCAGACCCCGATCCTTGGCCCAGCTCCACCATCTGGCCAGCTCCTTCCGCAACTTTGATAAGGAAGTGTCGAGAGTGCAAAGGCTGGACAGGTTTGTAAAACTCGATCAAATCCCCAACTTTCAAAATGTTCTCGGTCACAAATTTGTCAGACAATGTCATCATGGTGGTAGCAGTGGGAACAAGGATTATGAGGGTTATGGGGCACTCATTGTTTCGGGCACCAGTAAAATGCAATCTCGCTTTTCCAACACTTTCTGAAGGGATTCCAATAGCAGGGAAATGACTTCTTACTTCTTCTGTAGGAATGGAGAGCAACCCCGTTGTATTGGCCCAATGGGTGAAGCTCAGCTGAAACAGTAAATTTTGAGTCCTGAATTCAGGCACGATCACATTCTGCTGATTTGCTCTTCTGACAAAATCAACCAGGAAATGGTTGTTGTGTGCAGCCGGGACATGTCTGGAGAAGTGAATTACATCCAAAGGTCTCAAATCATTACGGTTAACATACTCCTTCCACCAATCGTTTGCTATCACGAAGGCACTTTCCACGGCAAGAAACCCCACTTGGACGTCAGAAATTAGGCCATCAGGTTCGGTGATTTGAATATGCTCCCCATAAGTGTATCCACGATTCAGCAGAGGGGGGAAATGGTCTGATGCCAGTTCCCTTGGAATTAAGAGCGTGTCCATTTCGTCTTCTCCCTGAATCAGATAAACCTCAAACAGAAATACTCCTTCAGCCCCTTCAATATTATCAGGATGTTCTCTGCATTGGAGAGGAACACATGATAAGGCGTTCATGAAATATAGATATCAGAATGAAATCAGCATCTTTACTTGAACATCTTTTTTTTCGTTTTCTCTCATTCTTTTCCTCCGTAAATTACTTTATACAAATCCATAATCCAAACACACCCTAAAGTAGCATCATTAAAGAATCAGTTCTATCCAAGATTACCCAAGAAAAATTGTTCCACGATTAGTCTTCTCTTTGGGCAATCATAAGAGTTTTATTCAAAGAAATAGAAGGTATCTGGTTTTGTAGAGTTAACACACGAAACATCATTAACATTCAACAAAGATTAATCGCTGAGTTTACGATTCCAATGGGTGTAATGATCCAACTGCAAAGTTCCCTTAAATAGAAACGAAGACCCTTGAATCTATTTTTGGGTGGCGATGTAATTCAAGAATGAAAAGTAGAAGTAGAACGCCCGCATCATACCCTGTATTTATTTCTGCACGATCGTAACTCGGTATATGGTTCTTTGCATCAAATTGGGAAATCAGTACGAACTTGCGTAAATGTGAATGCATGTATGGGATACCCACAAACAAAAAAGATCAATAGTTGAAGAAATCCTAACATCGTGAGTTTTCTTCTCGAAGAACAAGTAGAAGTAACTTACTCTGCTGCTGCTTCATCTTGTTGCTGAACATTCAAATCCCCTGCATCAGCACCAATGTCTAAGTATTCAGACATTTTTCTTGTTTCTTTCTTGAATATGGTTGAGTAGTTTAGAGAGAGAGAGAGAGAGAGAGAGAGAGAGAGAGAGAGAGAGGCTTTGTTCGTTTCAGATGGGGAATGAAATCATGAGAGTGATGACTGCCGAGATATATATAGCTTTTGATTTATGTGAAGCTTTCAAGAATCAAGAAATTAGAACAGGGTAATTCTAGTTGAAACTTGCAGTTAAAACGGTTATACTGGAAAGTGATCTCTTGAGTAAATTACCCGATTGATTGAATAATTCATCAAAAAATTTATGTTCAGTACAGAAGGTTTTATAAACAATTGGTTGCAATATTATTTAATACAAAAACTCAACATAATGAAGCATTTTAGAGGATCTTTTATCATCAATATTTTATAACATTTTCCTATGTAGTGTGTGACACCATTGTGCTGTGCACGGTATTGTGCACATTCGGACCATTGATTGCAGCAATCAACATGCACAGCACCGTGCAATCCGGACACATTGATTGCCGAGACCAACGGTCCGGAAATGCATAGCATCACCCCCGAGGGGACGAAAACGCTTTAAATTCTAATGCAAGGCAAAAACACTTATGGGAGTTTTACCTGATCATTAATCTCAGGGACCTTGAACTAATTGAGTTGCATGTGCAAGTTGGCTCTGACACCCAGGTATGAAAAAATAACATTATAAGGCCATGAGCCGATGGCAATTTGGCAATGTAACTAAACTGAAAAATTAAGCAGAATTCATTTTTTCCCAGATTTTCCTAAAAATTCCTTCTTAATTCCTTTCTTTTCCCAAATTCCAAACAGGCTGTAGCGCCTCAACAAAAATACAGCTTTCTCTTATTCTCTCCCTCACTGTCTCTCTCACCAAAATACAACGCATCTCTCTCTCTCTCTCTCCACGATGCTTAAAGCACAAAGGCTCAATTCACGATTTCCTTTTTCCTATCAATCGATTCATTCAAAGCACAAAGGCTCGGGCACGTTTGTGTTGTATAGGGTTTTTCATATACTCGTTTGTGTTTTCTAAGGTTTTTCGATTTGACTCAGTACATAATTCTGATCTCTACGTGCCTTGATGTAATATGTTACTATCATGTTTGATTTCATTTGTGTGCTTTAGGTCTTCACATTCTGATTTAGGAATCTTTATCTATTTTGTGTGTGGTTGACCAACTGCTCATATTTGGGTAAGATAAGAAAATGTTCAAGAGAATTATTCAAAGTCAAAGTTTATGTATTACTATGGACACTAGGACTTGGGTCCAGAATTTGAATTTCTTGTGTCTAAATGAGTAACTGGACATTTCATTGACGAGAATCAAAATTTTTGAATTTTTGTGTTGTTCCTAATCATAGGAGTGAGACTCATGATAGAAGAATTAAACAATGATCATTGAAATGGGGAATTGACAAGTTTCTAACTGTTGCCATTGATGAATGGGACCTCGAATAATCTTTTTAGTTTTATGGGGGCCAAGGCTTGCGCAATGTCGGGGTTTTTTTCCTTCAAATTTCGATATTAATTTTAGTTGTATTTTGCTCGAACACATAGATATTATATTTTGTATTGGGTGTTATTTAGACAATATATTTTAGAATATGCCTATTCAGGTTCCAAAAACTCAACCCCTCTCTCTCCGCTTGGTTTCTTGTAAGCTTTTTCTTCAATTATTATTAGTTTCATTTCTCTTTTTATCTCTCTCACTCATTATCCTGAAAACCTTCCTCAAAACCCAAACCCAAAAAACTATTAGATTCTCGAACCTTGAAATTTCAAAATCTTGTTCTTTATAGTTCGGCCCCAGCGCTTGGGAAATCTTGGTCCCGTTCCCGATCTCCTGCTTGCGGCCATAAGTATTTTAGGGTGGCAAAGTGAAATGAGACATAGTTGAGGGTCATTTATTGTAGTTTATTCTATGAAAATTCAGAAGAAGTTTGTGTGTCATTTGTTTTTGGGGCCGGCAATTCGCAGCCACCTATTTTCTCCCATAACCCATTATATTTCGGTAAGTGGTTGTTGAAAATCATAAATAACATTTCGGTAACTAGCTGTTGAAAATAAGATTATATTTCGGTAACTACATGTCGAAAATATATTCAATTTTCGGTAGACAACTGCCAAACATGCATTTTCAGTAAATAGCTGTTGAAAAAAATATCATATTTCGGTAATTGGATGCTGAAAATGTATCTCAATTTCGGTAACTAACTGTCTAGTCTAATTGAAAATTTTTAACGGGTTGTGGGAGAAAATACGTGGCTGGGAATAGCCGCGGCCTTGTTTTTGTTGGTGCTACTTTTGTTATGGAAATATTATTGGCTGCAACCTGCGAAGTATAATTTTTTCGGTCAAAAGTAGATTAAATACCATCAAGACTCAAAACAGGATGATGAATAATCACTGTTTCTGTCTCAAAAAGATTGTCCGTTGGCATAACGAGAACTTTAAAAAAAAATTATTTTAAGAACCAAACAATTTTTTAAAAATTGAATTTTTTTTTTACCAAATTCTGTCATATTTGAGTTCTTATTTTAAGAACCAAACAATTTTTTTGAAATGGTAATAATTAGTTTGATTAGTCTCATTTTAGCCCTGCCTGGCCGCCACCTCCATTTCCTTTCAGGTAGCAAAAAAAATGTCAGATTTTTTTCTTTTTTGGGATCATGTATTCGGATTTCAAAATTATGACTTTTACCCATTTTTTTAGAAAAATATCCAAAATTTAGCCCTTTTAGCCCACCTTCTCTTCTTGTCAATACAAACCAATAATTCACAAAAAAAAAATTTGACGCAAAACTAACAAATGCAAAAAAATTTGAATAATGACGAAACAGAAAAAAAAGCCCGGACTTTTTTGACAAACTAGGCCTCAGTCCTCAGTTCCAGTCAATTTGGCCACTGGGCCTTCATCATTGACCTATTATTTCACCTGCTTTCAAAACTTATGACCAATTTCACTACTTCTGTTTCATGATCAAGAATACCTACCATCTGATGATGCCTGTTCTGATTTGGCTTATCTTACTGGTACTTTGTTCCTTGGTTTGAGGTACTTCATTAGTTAGTTAGCTCGTTCATAACAATAATCCTCCATTTTGTTCCTGACTTTTAATGGAATTGCTACATAAATACAGAGTGTTTTTTCCTTTAAAAAAATTTGGAAGGGCAAGAAGTGTTAGTAGTTGTTAGTTTTAGTCAGGGTTGAACCCAAGTATCCTGCATGAGAGTATAATTAATTCTTTTGAGTACGCATGTCATGCACATTTCTGTCTTATATTTTCAGGTCATGAACACTGTTCTTCAAATTAGAAAAACACGAACTTAAAAAGTCCAAATAAACCAATGAGTAGCAAGCCCTATATGCCTATAATACGAACCGATCGAGCATCGTACATGTCATTATATATGACTACACTATACTTGTCCTAACAATAAATTTTATGTTTCTGCAGACCTACTCTCCTTTGTTTCAAAATTCAACTTAGTTCAAGAATGAACAAAAGAGCTAGCTAGCAATCCATTTACTTAAAAACACAAGCAAGCAGTCATAAGGCCTTGAACCAGTGACAATTAGGCACAGTAACTAATGAAGTTTGACGACCGGAACCAGGGACCCTCACGATCCGAGTCTTTCGTTTTAGCAATCAAAGGTTTTAGATATCTCGGCAATGGACTGCTCAAATCTGTGAGAGCCGAGATGAAATCTCAAGTTTGAAGGTGGTTGATGACTACAGGAGTAGTATCGCCCGATGCTATAGGTTAAACCTACAGGAGTAGTACTGACTTCAGTAATGCCATCATGTTCAAGGCCAAAAAAAAATAACCCTAAAGAAAAATCTGATGATGCCTGTTTTGCTTTAACTTATCTAATTGGTGCTTAGTTCATTTGTTTAGGTCCTTCCATTAGTTAGCCCATTCATACCGTATAGACACTTGACAGAGAAACCAATAACCACTGTTCAATATAACGATGTATATATCGAATTCATGTTCAGATGGTTGCTTCCCCAATAGCCGATACCAGTACTACCCCTTCTTCCTAGTTACTTCAAGAGTTTACAAGGGAGCTAAATCACCACTGCTGCAACTTTCTAATTGGCGCCATAAATCTTTCTCATCGAGCGAGTTTTCTGCCTCTTGCTGCGGCCCCCACTGCTACCACCATCACGGTGTCGCTTGCCGCGTCCTCTTATTCCCTTCTTATTGCCTTTTCTGTTGCCGCCTCCGCCTGTTCCATCTCCATCATTATCCCCATCGCCGTCTTTTGCTGCAGACCCGGATCCTTGGCCCTGCTCCAACATCTGGCCAGCTCCTTCCGCAACTTTGATAAGGAAGTGTCGTGAGTGCAAAGGCCGGAGAGGTTTGTAAAACTCAATCAAATCCCCAACTTTCAAATTGTTCTCAGTCACAAATTTGTCAGACAATGTCATCATGTGATGCACGGTGGTAGGAGTAGGAGCAAGGATCATGGTTACGGGCCACTCATTGTTTAGGGCACCAGTAAAATGCAATCTCGCTTTTCCAACACTTTCAGAAGGGATTCCAATAGCAGGGAAATGATGTCTTACTTCTTCTGTAGGAATGGAAACCAACCGCACTGTATTGGCCCAATGGGTGAAGCTCAGGTGAAACAGAAAATTTTGAGTCCTGAATTCAGGCACGTTCATATTCTGCTGATCTGTTCTTCTGACAAAACCAACCAGGAAATGGTTGTTGGGAGCACCCGGGACATGTCTGAAGAAGAGAATTGCATCCAAAGGTCTCAAACCGTTACGGTTAACATACTCCTTCCACCAATCGTCTGCTATCACGAAGGCACTTTCCACGGCAAGAAACCCCACTTGGACGTCAGAAATTAGGCCTTCAGGTTCGGTGATTTGAATATGCTCCGAATAAGTGTATCGATTCAGCAGAGGGGGGAAATGGTCTGATGCCAGTTCCCTTGGAATTAAGAGCGTGTCCATTTCGACGTCTCCCTGAATCAGAAAAACCTCAAACAGAAATACTGGTTCAGGCCCTTCATCGGCAGGATGTTCTCTGCATTGGAGAGGAACACATGATAAGGTGTTCGTGAAATATAGATATCATAATGAAATCAGCATCTTTACTTGAACATCTATTTTTTCGTTTTCTCGCATTCTTTTCCTCCGTAAATTACTTTATACAAATCCATAATCCAAACACACCCTAAAGTAGCATCACTAAAGAATCAGTTCTGTCCAAGATTATCCAAGAAAATTTGTTCTACGATCAGCCTTCTCTTTGGGCAATCATAAGAGTTTTATTCAAAGAAATAGAAGGTATCTGGTTTTGTAGAGTTAATACACGAAACATCATTAACATTCAACAAAGATTAATCGCTGAGTTTACAATTCCAATGGGTGTAATGATCCAACTACAAATTTCACTTAATTAGAAACGAAGACCCTTGAATCTATTTTGGGGTGGTGATCATGTAGTTCAAGAATGGAAGGTGGAAGAATTATGCCGTGTATTCATTTCTGCACGATCTTAACTCGGTAATACGGTTCTTTGCATCAAGTGGAGAAATCAGTACAAACTTGCGTAAATGTGAATGCATGTATCGGTTACCCGCAAACAAAAAGATCAATGGTTGAAGAAATCCTAACATCGTGAGTTTTCTTGGCGAAGAACAAGCGGAAGTAACTTACTCTGCTGCCGCTACTTCTTCTTCTTGTTGCTGGACATTCAAATCCCCTGCATCAGCACCAATGTCTACGTTTTCAGCCATTTTTCTTGTTTCTTTCTTGAATATGGGTGAGTAGTTTAGAGAGAGAGAGAGAGAGAGAGAGAGAGAGAGAGAGAGAGAGAGAGAGAGAGAGAGGCTTTGTTCGTTTCAGGTTAGGGGAATGAAATCATGAGAGTGATGACTGCCGAGATATATATAGCTTTTGTTTTCTGTGAAGCTTTCAAGAATCAAGAAATTAGAACGGTTATAACGGTAATTCTAGTTGAAACTTGCAGGTAAAACGGTTACGCTGAAAAATGATCTTTTGAGTAAATTACCCGATTGATTGAATAATTCATCAAAAGTTTTATGTTCAGTACAGAAGGTTTTATAAACAATTGGTTGCAATATTATTTAATAACAAAAACTCAACATAAAGTAGCATTTTGGAGGATCTTTTATATATCATCAATATTTCACAACATTTTCCTATTTAATGTGACACACCACCGTTTTGTGCACGGTAATGTGCACATCCAGACCGTTGATTGCGGCAATCAACACGCACAGCACCATGCAATCCAGACTATTGATTGCTGAGATCAACGGTCCGGATGTGAACAGCATCACCGTGCAATCCGGACTATTAAATTCTAATGCAAGGCAAAAACACTTGGGGGAGTTTTACCGGATCATTAATCTCAGGGACCTCGAACTAATTGATTTGCAAGTTGGCTCCAACGCCCAGGTATGAAAAAATAACATTATAAGGCCATGAGTCGATGACAATTTTGGCAATGTAACTAAACTGAAAAATTAAGCACAATACAAATTTTTCCCAGATTTTCCTAAACAAAATACAGCTTTCTCTTATTCTCTCCCTCACTGTCTCTCTCACCAAAAATACTACTCCAACGCATCTCTCTTTCTCTCTCCCAGATGCCTAAAGCACAATGGCTCAATTCACGATTTCCTTTTTCCTATCAATCGATTCATTCAAAGCACGAAGGCTCGTGCGCGTCTGTGTTGTATAGGGTTTTCATATGCTCATTTGTGATTTCTAAGGTTTTTCAATTTGATTCAGTACACGTAATTCCGACCTCTGCGTGTAATATGTAACTACTGTATCATATTTGATTTCATTTGTGTGCTTTAGGTCTTCACATCCTGATTTAGGAATCTTTATCTAATTTGTGAGCAGGTAATTAACCAACTGCTCATATGTGGGTAAAGACAAAAAAGTGTTCGAGAGAATAATTCAAAGTTCAAAGTTTCTGTATTACTACTATGGACACTTGGACTTGAGTCCAGAATTTGAATAACTTGCGTCTAACTTGACATTGAGGCGAATAAAAAATTCTGAATTTTTGTGTTGTTTGTTCCTAATCATAGAGACGAGACTCGTGATAGAATAATTAAACAATGATCGTTGAATTGGGAAATTGACAAGTATTCAACTGTTGTGATTGATAAATGGGACCTCGAATCATCTTTTTAGTTTGATTGGTATCAGTAGGCATGTAAATAAATTGTACTATATCTGTCCCAAAAAGATTGTCATATCTGTAAAACGAGAATTTAAAAATAATGTGTTTGCCAAAAAAATTCTAAATTGTTGCTCGGGGCCTGCTGCCCCTTAGATGCAGCAGTGCCCCATGCTACACCGTTTTAGTTCCAAAAATTGATACCTACCTTCACCCTCTCTTTTGGTTACAAACAATGATAACATAGGTCAAAATCAGGCTAACTTCGTCTCGACTAAATAAATCCACAAACAATAAAATCATGATGAAAAACAGAAAAAGAAAAAAGGTTTACTAAATAAGGAAAAGGTAAACCTTTTTTGAGTGTGTAAAGTTGTGTGCGGGGATTGGTTAAGTGGTGGAAATTCAAATTTTGTTTGACAAGGTCCAAGTTCGAGCCCTTATAGCCCTTATTATTATTAGAACTAAACATATTCTAAATATGTAATTAGTCAAAAATTTATGCGATCGTATCAAAAAATCAACAGAAAGTACCATTCGCTTAATTTTGACGAAATACCCATTAATTAGTGTCCAGACACTCGGTTATCAAAAAATTATAATAACTGGAGTAGTATAATTATAAGGGATTTTACTAATTAGTTAGCCTGAGTGAGAACTATGTGCCCATCGTAAAGGAAATTCAGGGGATCCAAGTGAGTTTGGATCGAAGTACAGTGGGTATCCATCTGGTGGCCGAATGCGACGATGTATTGAGAAGCTTCAAACCAGACGAAACTGAGCGAGAGAGCACTCTGAATTGAAATATACGGGCAGTACTCCTGCAAAATGAGTACCAAATTAACTCATGTCCTGTGAGGCAGTACAACTAATATATAATACTTCTAAATTCAGCTTTAAACTTCAACAGAAACGTATAGTGCTGCTTGCCAGCGTCGTAGTTCGACGTACTTCCTTCAACTGGATAGCATACGTTTCCATCAGTTACTCTCAAGTACGTACGTACCACATAAAACATAGAGAGATCGACCAAACTCATTTGAGCTAAGATGATGGATATTAACTATTAATGTCATGGTGAGAACCAACGAAACAGAATACTTAGATGATCATAGTATCTTGAAAGAAAGGTCTCTATACATATGAGGTTAAACCCACTATAATTTGGTCACGAGTACTTCTCTGAGAATCAAGAAGTTGATGCATTGTCCATGGCAAACAAAACATTGACAATTTGAAGAGCTTAGACTTGACCGACCATATACAATTGGGGATTGAAGGGAACGACTATTATGGCGAACTAGTCCCCTGGTGAACTCCTTAATTTGTACTGGTATTGGATATCGAAATGTCCCTATACGAACTAGATGAGGCAAATTGGTACTATCTTATAGTCCTATATTTAAATAAGGGGCACTTAAATATGAGTCCTATGCTCAATAGTACTTAATTCATGTACTAACTTGAATCATTCATTTAATAAAACGTCAGCGGGTAATTTGACATAATAACTTGATCTAATTATGGCTTCTTTCAAACCATTTGATATAAATTCAACCTCAATATAGGATTTACATAAAAGAAAGAACCATATTTCGATTGTGTTTTGCCTCATTTTTCTTGGGTCTCAGTTGGGAGAGACTTGAATTTTTGTAATTTAAATTCTTTTTTTAAAATGTGTAAGTATAATTTGTTGGTGTTATTATGTGTATCTACTTTTTAATTGTATATTAATTATGATTAACGTTGTTGAAGTATAAACTTAATTTAGTATTTTGGTACAAAAAAGTTAAATCCAAATAAGTCCAATTGACAAAACCCAAAGATGTGAAGATATTTCTTGAAGAAGATATAAATATGTAGTTTTTAGAAATTCTAAAGTATCTAACTATAGAAGCTCTACAATATTCTTGTGAAATATTTAGAGTTTTTTTTTTTTGTAAGAATTAGGCACATGTGTAATTCTAGAATTATCTCAAAATTTATTTTTTTATTAAAATATCTTTGTACTAGAGCCTTCCATGGAGTAGCATAAATAAGAATATATTCTAGTCATTTTGTTCAAAACCAAAAAAAAGTTTGAGAAAAAAGGATGAGTTCAAGTGTAATACAAATATTGTCCTTCCCCGCGCTTGTCTTTAGTATTCTCCCTCTTTTAAAAATCTTGTCCAATTAAACAATATAAACTTCTACTCTTCCAATAGACATATCTTAACATACGCGATGCGTATCCCAATTTGAAAATGCTAAACAACACATAGCCCTTTTGGGTTCGAAATCGTCTCTATTTGATGTACCAGCTCCAGGTCGACGAAATTGTAAATGGAGATCTTTTGTTCTAGAACTACCACGATTTGGTCCCACCTATGCAAACCTCCGACCAAAAGGATAATTCCCCGATGCAATCCCGATTTGAAAACACTAAACAACACATAGCCCTTTTGGGTTCGAAATCGTCTCCATCTGATGTACCGGCTTCAGGTCGACGAAATTGTAAACGGTGGTCTTCTGTTCCAGAACTACCTTGATCTGGTGCCTAACTCCGTGATCCTCCGACCAAAAGGATAATTCCTCGATACACTGGCTCTTATGGTCGTCCCAAATCATGACCTATTATATTTATTAATGACATAAACTCGGAGAAATGATATGGTGGGATACTACAGAAAAAATAGAAGATTACCGTGAAAAAAAAGAGAGAGTCCAAAGTATGATCTACTGTACTTTCTTTATCAACAAATGGGGTATTACAAACTTGGAAAAAGACACAGCAGGAATACTAAGAAAGAATAGTACAAACCATGATCTTATTGAGCGGATGTAGCTCGTCGCCAACCAAGGCGAATACAATACGTTGCAGCAGAACAGCATCTCGACGGTGCTACCGCCGTGATTAAAATCGTGGTGGAAAATCTTGCTGAAGGGATCATAGTTGTAGATCCTGAAGTTGTGGTTGGTGCCAGTGAAGCAGCCGTAGTCTTTGTTGAAAGGCACATGTAGAAGATTCGGAGCGGAGACAAGTGAACAAAATCTGTAACTATTTGCTAGTCCTTCATACGTTCTTGAAAGTAGAAAGATATGTGGGCTACAGTTTTCAAAATCAAATTTACCTTGATTCCAACGCACAGTTTGCAACCTTACCACCAACGCGATTCTCCTCTACCTCAACTTTTTCTCAGCAGCATCGATTATTTGCAACTCTGTAACTTTGTGCAGGACCGACACATTGCTTCTTGAGGATTCTTTGCATAGACCAACACATTGCTTCTTGAGGATTCTCAACAAAGAAGTAACCCAAGGCTTAAACTAGTAACTTTGTGCATGACCATCTCCTTGCAAATTACCCTTTCACCACTTAGGGCTTGTCAATCAAGCAGAAGATCAGAGTACGAAGTACCTCAACCCAGGGGAATTAAAAATTGACCGAAAGGAAACTTTCGGTACTATGTTTTCTCTATCTTACAAAAGTGTTACATACACAATAATCTAAATACAATATCAAACACAACATCGCACATATATGTGGGGTCCACAATATTAGTGCATATGGGCCTCACATATATATGAGAGGTTGTGTTTGGATTATTAACCATTTTACACCCTCTCTCTCCCCAGCAAACCCATTTCCTCTAAACCCATTTTTTCGCAAAAGCAGTAATGAATTCTCTTGTTCTCCTCACCATCAATGTAGCACAAATATTTTTTCAGAACTCACGTACCAGTGTCGGACACTTCTTGGACACCAACACTATCTAAACACTCTCTGGACACGTGTCTGACACTTCTTCCGGAGTGTCTTTTTTTTTTCTTCAATATTTGGGATCTTACACTTTCAGAACACTTTAGGGACACTTTGCCACTTTGGGGTAAAAATGCAATTATAAAGACTTTTAAAATGGATCAAAGTATACACTTTAGGGACACTTCGGAGGAACACTTTAGGGACACTTTTTCTTTCTCTCTCTGATCAGATTAGGGCTATCTAGTTATAATATTATTAAACATTTATCTTATTTGAATGTTTATTTTAATTTATATATGTGTGTGTGTGTGTGTGTGTATATATATATATATATATATAACATGTCCCCCAACGTGTCGTGTCCCTCATTTTTTGAAAATTTACATGTCGGGATGTCGATGTCGTGTCATGTCCGTGCTACATGGCTCACAATTAATAATTCTAATCCCTATTTCGGAACAACCTCACCTTTTCTTCACTTCTTTATGGGCAAAGTTTACTTTGACCCCCTGTGATACGAGCCATTTGCGGATACATCCCCTATGGTTTAAAAGTAGCAACATAACCTTCTGTGATTTTGAAAATGTAAGGATGAACACCCTGCCGTCATGTTTTCCATCCATATTAACGGACACAATATTAAAAGACCTATATACCATCATCATGTCCATTGATTTTTCTTTTTTAAACTAACCACACTATCCCCTATACCAAAAATTGAATCCAAACCGTTGATTTTGTAAATTTTGATGAGTGCTAAATCTATGCCAAAATTTAAGTCAATCAAAAAATAAAAAGCTCATGGTCGAATCGATTTTGTTATGAAATTAAAATTTCAAATTTGAATTTACTAAAAATTAGATTCCTGGGTTATTGATGCCTGATCGAGATGATTTTTTACAGAGATACTTTATTCTTTATTTAATATATTATGAACGATTCAGGTTATATTCTAGAGGCTTGCGAGATACACCTCCGTTAATATGGATGGAAAATATGACGGTGGGGGGTCTATCCGCACAATTTTAAAAATGATAAGAGGTTATGTGCACACTTTTAAGTTATAGGAATGTATTCGCACATAACCAAAACCACATAGGTGAAAGTGGACTTTGCCCCTTTTTTTATCCTCACACGTAAAGTGAATGCTTGTTTTAGATCCAAGTTGAGTTTTTTTTTTTTTTAATCACAGATCTGAACATCGTTGACCCAAAATCGGAGTGTAGAATGTCCAATGGATTCGAATCTGGAATTGTTCGACTCAAAAGCTAGTGGGTTTGTTTTCAGAAATGGTGGTCTTACGACCACAAGCAACCGCCACTTTTCACTTGATTCAACGCAAAATATAGGGATTTCTAGCATTAGATTTGTATTTTTTCAAACTCCTCAAATAATAAGTTTTATTTATTGAATGCAAAATTTTAGTTCTGAATTTCAGTGCATGTACCAATAAAAAGGGGTACATAAAGGTGACTTAGCCATAGTCTCTGTTTTGGGCTTAAGAACAGAGCACAAGTGGAAATTCAATTAAATTTTTGACGGTTGACACTACCAATTTTGTTCAGATTGTATATCCAATTTATATTTCATTTCAATTGAAAAATTGCATATGAATGTTATAATCTTGATTTAGCAAAACTTGTTCAACAGATTAGAATAAAAATGGAAAAGAAATACAGAGTTAAGAATCCCATGAATGAGAAACGGTTCCTGGAGGTTGAACCCAAAATCTGATCCAGCACAGTTCCAAACCCATGAATGATTAGTCATGCAGAAGCATGGCGGTGTCATCGACGAATTTTCCCGGAATCTTTGGTTGGGTTGAGAGAGAGAGAAATAATGGCGGGAAGAGAAGAGTTAACTCTATTCAAGAGAGGGAGTTGAACAAAGAAATTTCGCTTTTAAATTCTAATTTGTCATCTGGGGCCTGGGGGGGAGTTGAAAATTCAAAGGAGAATAGGAAAATGGGTTTCTTGGAATGAGGTTGGCTTATTCGCGGATTATTCATGGAGTTACACGATCTCAACCGTTTGTTTTGACATTGGATGACATGAATTTTAAAAAAAAGTTTACTAAATAAGGAAAAAGTAAACCCTTTTTGAGTGTGTGAAATTGTGTGTGGTTTACCAATGAGGTATTGATTCAGTGGTGAAAATTCAAATTTTGTTTGACAAGACCCAAAATTCAAGCCCTTATATACCTTATTATTAGAGCAAAACATATTCTAAACACGTAATTAGTTAAAAATTTATGCGATCATGTCAAAAAATCAAAAATGTCAACAAAAAGTACCATTCACTTAATTTTGGTGAAATACCCTTTAATTAGTTGAGGTGCGCGTAAACTTGTTCGAACACTTGGTTATCAAAAAATTATAATAACTGCTAGTATAATAATTATAAGGGATTTTACTAATTAGTTAGCCTGACTGAGAACTTTGTGCCCATCGTAAAGGAAATAATTCAGGGGATCCAAGTGAGTTTCGATCGAAGTACGGTGGGGTGAAAGTGATATTTCCCTGAACTTTATAGGGGTCTATTTTTTGCCGTTGCTCAGACACAGGAGCAAGATCGAGAGCGGCCGGCCGTCTTCTCACCCTCCCCGGACAAACGACGTACGGCGAAGTAAACAAACTTTCCCGAAATCTCACTGAGCACAAGAAAGAAACTTCACCCATCTCTGCTTCTCTCTCTCTCTCTCTCTCTCTCTCTCTCTCTAAAAATTCAAATCTTTGCATCCTCTCGACGGCGATGCGACAATGTCGAGGTTCAGATGCTGATCCACTCAATCGGAGCGCGTAGACACTCGCAACCCCCTCTGTTCCCATGGATATTGGTAATTTTTTGAGCTCGCACACATACACACACAGTAACATGTGCATACATTCGAATTCGTGTACGCATATCAGTAGGTACATAAAGTTGCACACGTGTTTTATATGCTGTTGGAGAAGTGTCGCATGGGCGATTGATTGCTTGTGCCCTAGCAGTTATACTCGCGATTCTTTCAACCACGAGAGTTGTGAGAAATTATATGTGATTTTCGACGATTGTTGGGGTTCAGTTTTAACTACATGGAGGGAATAATAAACATTGTCTTAATGGGTTCGCATTAGATTTTCTTCTTACTTGATGGGTTCGTTCGGATAGGATTTTATGCACGAGGGATTGCATATCCGGTGTTTCGTTGAATTTTATGACCTGGATTGAACACCCTGAATATGTAATCTCACAAAGTGTAGGCTATACAGTACTATGGAGTGTGGAACTATTAATCTGGGGGCATTAATGCCATGGGATTGCATATCAACCCTTACTATTAGTTCTGTCAACTAAGCAGGCCCTATGTGGATCTCAAACTGGGAACGGCTGCCCTAACAGGCCCTTTGGATTGTGATAAAAGAACAGAAAAGAAAGGTTTGTAGTTTCTCACCAAATTTCCGTGTTGTCACTTAGCCTAATTCGGGTTTGAATCACGGTCTTTCAAATGTATATGGATGTTCATAAAGAAGGGACATCTCTCGTGGTTGGGAAGAAGCTGCAGCGGCACCACACAATAGAGAATCTTTTTTCTAGAAGTTTCTATATTTAACCAATTGGGGGTATGGCTTTAGTGCCGGAGAAGTTTTGCACATTAACGGTGTTTCTTATGGATTTGGTGCTATCACTGCCATCTTACTAGCCTTCAAGTTCATACATTCCCGCTTTATTACAGATTCACAATAGTATGCATGCGAAGGTTGAAACTTCCGAAGTCAATAATTCCTCTACTCCTTCCACTCTTTGAGATTTAGCTTCTGTGTTACAAGTATCTGTTTGCACACTTGCCTTGGTAGATTTCTTAATTAGTTATAGAAGGTACTACTACTGAAACAAAATCCTGCTAGAGAGTTTGGTGGGTGTTTTCACCCTTATGGCATTGGGCTTATCACGCTACACCTGCTGCTTCTTGAGGCTGTTGTACCAAAAGAGGCCTTGGAAACATACCCATCGTGTGTAAACTTGGCTTTTGGTGTCTGTGATACTCTCCATCATCCATTTGGAACTCATTCAACTTTGCTACATATTTTGTTTGGCTCTCATATCATTGTGTTTCCTTTATTCAGTGCATGGGGCGGAGATGAAACCTTCTGTAAGTTTAATCAACAAGATCTATGGTGCCTTCTCTGATGGTGTACATTTTGCAGCACCAATCTCCTTTTTGAGAACATGCGAAGTTGACTTGGTATGCTCATTTGTTAGTACATCTGGCCATAATACTTTTGTATTACTGTATCCATGATGCTTCCAAATTCTAGTTTCATTCTTTGATTTTATTATTTCAGGTGCGAGGTGTACTGCACATATTACAAGGTTTATCCAGTTCTTTATTTTATTGGGACAATGTTAGACTGACTTACCTTGCCAAAACTGGGATATATGTTACTCACCTTTCGCAGAAAAGTCTACATGTCATTCTCAATCAATTCATGTATGCTGCAACATGTTTAAGACTGGTAGAAGTGGTAGTCAATAAGGTGGAGAAATCTGTCAGGTTACAGTCACCTACTTTGAGGGCATTTTCATGCTCTGTTTCGGCTTGGCTTAAGGTATATATTTGACGCTCATTGTCGGATCGTTGTTTAATAATTTTCAGTTATTCCCCCTTTTCATTGCTTTAGCATGATCTTTGTTCTCTCTTTGGGAACTTTCTTGTTTTTGGAGCAGAGATTACGAGATGTAGCTTTGAAGGAGGAAGTAAATATAAGCAACTTCGACGGTGTATCTTCTCCAACTCTCTTGGGTTTGGCTAGTTCTTTATCAAGGTTTGTGCAGTTAGCTAGTAAATTTTTTTAGCGTTTGAGTAATTATAATATTGGCCAAGGAGTCATCCATGGTTGAGGTGTAGAGAGAAGATATTTTTGTCTTCTCATTTTGTGCATTTTCTTTTTCATGTAGCAAGGATCCCCTGATTTTGTATTTTGTTTTTCTTGATACCTTTTTGTTTTTGTTTTCATTCTTTGTGGCAGCTGAGATTTTGTATAGTATTTAAGGGCCTGAACCTTTCTGGTTTGTCAATCTTTGTTATGGAGACATCTGATGGTACTTGGTTTTTACTAGTCTTTGCTCAGGTGCAGACTTTTTACAGCAAATAGTGCATGGAGCCATTCCTAAAGTGTATTTGGAGACTGGTTCTTCTGTTCCAGCTACTGAAATTGCTGTTCATATTCTTGACCATCTTTACAAGAAGCTCAATGAAATTTGTCCTGTGCAAGGGGGTGAGGTTGTGAAACTTCCCGGTCTGCATGTCTTATCATTCTTACTTTTCTGTGCATGTTTTGGTTAAATTGTGGTTCATATCTGCTCATTTCAGGAGGATGCATACCGGATGCTACTTTATATATTTGTTGGAAGTCTATTGCCATATATCGAGGGTCTTGATTCCTGGCTTTTTGAAGGAACACTTGATGATCCCTTTGAAGAGGTAGTCATTGCAAGTTTTGTACATTATTTGAGGGTTTGAAGCACCTTACTTTCATGGTTTCTCCACCCAATGATACTGTTGATAACATTAATAATAATGTCACCACTCTCTCTAACAGCTTAAGCTTTTAGATGAGTTGGTGGTTAACAATCTAATACGGTATCAGAGCAGGCAATAGATCTTGTGTTTGAACCTCACCACCTACCTAATTTATCAAATATTTGCACGTGTTTAGCCCGCTTACAGAGGCCTGGCTACACTTGAGGGGATGTGTTGATAGCATAAATATTAAATTTACAACTCTCTCTTACAACTTAAACTTTTAGATGAGTTGCTGGTTAACAGTCTAATAGATATGATTGAAGTAACACTTTTGTTTTGGGGGGATTCCAGAAATCCTTTGTGGTAATTTATCCATGCTAAACTGAGTACAGGAATTTTATGTCTCTGCATCATTAGCATCTATTTTTACCTGAATGTGCGTTTTGCTCTCAAACAAGTACCGTCAGCAGTTCTACTCCTAGAATTCTCTGTTTATTTGAATGTTTTTGGTTCTCAGACCACCTCTATGTTCTTCTTCTTTTCAGATGTTCTTTTATGCTAACAAAGCAGTTTCTGTCAAGGAGGCTGATTTTTGGGAGAAGAGCTATCTGTTGAGACAGAGACGTTATGAAATACTTAAAGTTTCTGGTACCCCTACATGCATACCTTTAACGGATGACAAGAAGGAAGTGGCAGGAAGAGAATCCATCTCTGTGTCTAGCCCTATAAAAGGAAAAGACCAGAACAATAGAGAAATTCAAGTATGCCCTTTGTTTATTAAGGAAATAGCAACAGAAATTGTTTCTGCTGGAAAATCGTTGCAGCTAATTCAACATGCTCCGATGATGTTTTTGCGGGGGTCTGGCAGAGGGGCTAATGATGAAGTTGGAAACTGCAGAAGTGTTAGTTCCAATAATGTTCCGAGCAAGACTGGGTTAACCTTATCAGAGGTCTTTTGTTTATCATTAACTGGTCTTATTGGGCACGGTGATCATATCTCTAAGTACTTTTTGCAAGAAGAACCATTCAACTCCAAAATTGCCCCTCTGATTCGACCCTTTGTGGACATAGAGAAACTTGAAGGAGGGAATGGTGAGAACTTGCCAGCCATAACATGCTCAGAGAAGGTTTGGTATAAGTTCTTGGTTGATATGAAGGACAAGAGTTCTGATGCGGGTGAGGTCGATAAATTTTCTTTCAAAAAATCATTCTGTCCTGAAAATCCAGTCATCACTGTGTGCCAAAATTCTCTTGATGAGAACAAGGATGCCTGGAGTGCATTGAATTTGTCGAGTAATTTCTATCTTCCACCTCTTAATGATGAGGGCTTAAGAAATGCTATTTTTGGTGGGAAAAGGGAGCCTTTTTGTACAGCAAAAGGAACAAATTATACTTCTGGTTTTCAGTTTGGAGAATCTGGCCCACAGGATGACACAAAAATGTTAGAAGTATTGTTTCCATTTCCTACTCTTCTTCCTCCTCTTCAGGTACTGCTGGATTGATTTTGTCAGAGCAGTTTGATACTTAATTGGTTAAAATGTTTATTGAAGTTCGTTCTATTCCAAGACTCACTTGAAATTATGAAGCAGGAGGAGCTTTATATTTCCGAGTTCTTACCTTTCCAGAAAAATAGTAGTCTTCCATCAAGAGTTCTCAACTGGATTCAACGTGTTGAGCCAAAAACTACTCCACTACCTGTGGTTATTCTACAGGAATGCCTTGTTATCTACATCAAGAAGCAGGTAAGTGGTGGTTTTTCTTTGCATAACCAAAGTTTCTGTTTTCATACGTACTGTTTACAAATCTAAAATGTTTTTCTTTCGACAAATTCAGGTTGACTATGTTGGCAGGAATATTTTGTCAAAGTTACTTAACGAATGGAGACTGATGGATGAGCTGGGAGTATTACGTGCTATATACCTGTTAGGATCAGGTATCTTCCGGATTCCTGGATTTTGGTGCTTTGGATATTTGTTTGTTGACATTTTCGATTTCTTAAATTTGACATTGCACTCTCCCCATCCAGGTGATCTGCTGCAGCATTTCTTGACTGTGATTTTTGACAAGCTGGATAAGGGAGAATCGTGGGATGATGATTTTGAGTTGAACATGTTATTACAGGTAAATGCTCATGTGAAAGCCATACTCATATGGTTTGGTAGGCTTGTTTGATACCTCTTTTTGTATCTATCCTGTAGGAGCCATATCTTCATCCTAGTCTGCAGTAGCATGTTTGGGTTTGACTAAGGTCACGAAAAGTACAGTGGGCCAGTGACCATGAGCCAGATTGCAACATAAGACCATGGATACGTATTTCTATACTTAGTGCTTACAAAATTTCTGTAGTGTTCCATTATTTTTTTCAAGAGAATGATCTGGTGTTACTTGTTAGTTCCCCTAACTTTTGACTTGAGGAGCGATGATTGCCTGAGTGCAATTGCTGCTCATATTCATCTCAGAAAAGGAGTCGATTAGTTGGATACTATATTTGTGAATGAGAGATGGTTACAGTTCGAGCAGAATGTATTATTGTCATGTATTGATGTACAATGGGGCAGTATTTTTCCTTCTATGTATGTCATGAATTGCGGATTGCAGAATGTTGATGTCATGATAATCTACATCACCACCTCTTTTTCTCTTACAAGTTTCTTCTTTGTTGTTTTCCTTCTGTCCTTACTCTTTCTTCTCAGAATATATACTATTCTCAGTTATTTTCCCCCCAATCCTGATTCAAACTTCCTCATTGCTCCAGCCAAAGACAGGTGTTTTTGAAGTGTAACAGCATTGCACTATATGGGGGGAAAAAAACATGTAAAGCTAACATAAGCAATCAATGAGAGTGCTTTGTGGTCTTAGAATATTTGAGTTTGATATATTGGGATAATGTATTGCTGGCTATATCCATGATGTCATCTGCTGTTATCCTTTCGAGCTGTTATGTTTTGCTTGCTGTGTGGATCAGAGTAATGAACCGTGCTAATCTGACACCAGGAATCAATTGCGAATTCTGCTGATGGCATGCTACTGAGCGCTCCAGATTCCTTAGTTGTGTCTATCAGCAAAAATCATGGTTTTAGTGCTGATGAGGAGATGAATGCAGCTACCCTTGTCTCAACCCCCCGTAAAAGTCGTGGGAAGAGCTTTGGAATTGATGGTCTTGATTTACTGAATTTCGCATACAAGGTCCACTTTCTGGCTAAGCATGACTCTCTCTCTCTCTCTCTCTCTCTCTCTCTCTCTCTCTCTCTCTCTCTCTCTCTCTCTCTCTCTCTCTCTCTCTTCATGCCTATTATAACTGTAGTGCATTATTGATGCTTTAGTCTCTTTTTTTTTCAATGCATGGTCAGTCTCTTTTCAGATCTTAGTACTTACTGTGCGATGCGTGTGAATGTTACAGGTTTCTTGGCCACTTGAGCTCATTTTTAATATGGAATCAATAAAAAAATATAACCAGGTAGCTATTTTTGCATCAATTGGTATTTGAAATGCCTATATTGCATCTCCACTTGAGTGTAAATGCTCTGTGCTTGATGCAGGTCATGAGTTTCTTGTTGAAGGTCAAGCGTGCAAAATTTGTGCTTGATAAAACTCGGAGATGGATGTGGAAGGTCTCTCTCTCTCTCTCTCTCTCTCTCTCTCTCTTGTGTGTGTGTGCGCGCGCGTCTGTTCTTTTTGGCTTCAAATGTATCAGTTGTTTCTGGTATATACCTCTACAATGTGACGTGGAAATGAAGGGTCAGCTTTATTTGGTATTTCAAAACTGTGATTTTTGTTGCTTAACTTACTTTTGTTCTTCAGGGTAGAGGCACTGCTACAATCAATCGCAAGCGCCACTGGTTAGTGGAGCAAAAACTCCTACATTTTGTAGATGCTTTTCACCAATATGTGATGGACAGAGTAAGATACTTCCAGCTGCTGATACATGTCTTGTTCTAAGATGGCTGCTATTTACAATTGCTGTCTGAGCTCAGAAAAGTTGTTTATAGACACTACATAGGAGCTAAAATCACCAAAATTTACTGGATTTGCCTCATTTCATAGGAGCTAAATAAGCCCCTCATGTCTTTAAAGGATCCTCCTTTTAGCAAATACATTTACGTTCAATGATTAAGAAAAGTAACTAATGCAGTTAACAACTAACATTCGAGTGATATTACCAAAATCTGTTTCAAGCATCTTTGCCTTTGGCTGCATCCACTCTAGGGTTTCAGATTTTCCTGGTCCAATAAAGCAAACTAGTTTCCATGGAAAATTCAATGTGTTAAAATCTGTCAAGTGATGCAAGCCGAAACCTGTGATGTTAGGATAGTCCCGGGATGCCACTCGACGCTACTAAGCATGAACGTCACTCAATGCAACCAAGTCACTCGCTTGATTGTAGGAGAAATCACTCACTCCAAGCAAGAACCATTCACAAATCATTCAATAATCAACTCAACTCCCTTTCTCATTTCATTAGATCACCTATTTATAGGCATTACAAAGATTATGCTTCCAAGACTAAATAAAGTATAGACAATTTCCAACATGACCTCCCAAATACCTAGATCACTATTAAAACAAAGACACAACTTACTTGACTGTAGCTTGTCAAAAAAAACTTGACTGTAGCTAATTACAAACATCTACTGAATACTTTGACTAAAAAATTGACGGACGCTTTGACTAGAAACCAAAAAGACATTTTGAAATAATTAAGATAACCCTTCGGTTCCAGATTAGCATCATTATGCCCCTGCATCATCTGGTTTTGATGTACGGTAGACTGGTTGTGGCCCCACATAAATATTTATGATGGGCACATCCCTTGGAAGATGGAGCGTTCACAGAATATGGGTTTTGCTTTTCAAGTATTGCTTTTTTCCTTCTTGTTTTGGGTTTTTGTGGATAACTTTCAGCAGAATTTATATGAAACCAGCCTCATACTCTATTTGATCTCTGACCTGCATTTGGTAATTAGGTATATCATAGTGCATGGCGCGAACTCTGTGAGGGTATGGCCTCCGCTTCATCTTTGGATGAAGTCATAGAAGTACATGAGGCCTACTTATTGTCAATTCAGCGCCAATGCTTCGTTGTTCCAGATAAGCTGGTTAGTTCTATCTCCTTTTGTCTTTTTGGACTTGCAGCATGAGTTTATAGCTTGATTCTTTGGATGGCGTATCTCTTGTTAAAATGAATCTGACCACTGTTAAATTGTCTTGTTTGCTCTCAGTGGGCATTGATTGCGAGCCGGATCAACAGTATTCTTGGATTAGCTCTGGACTTCTATTCCGTGCAGCAGACACTCACTAGTGGTGGGGCAGTTTCTGCCATCAAGGCTAGATGTGAAATGGAAGTGGCTCGGATAGAGAAACAGTTTGATGATTGCATTGCTTTTCTTCTCAGAGTAATCTTCTATCCGCCCTTGATTTTTTTCAGTACTTGTTCTATCGAATCTAGCAAATGAGTAGCGTAAGCATGGTCGGACACTTGACATTAGGATAAGGGTATATGATTCGCATTTACCAAGAAAAACATATCTTGTTTTTGACATGTATCATGAAAAATGCATAGAACTCCTATGCACCTTCTAAGCACCATATATCCTAGAATAGGAAAGATAATATACTTAGGAATGAGTATTTTGGCTTGTCTGAGACATATACCTGTACCCGACCCCCTACCTGTATCCGAGTCCATGTAATAGGCTGCTCAAGAACAAAATTTCTTTCCATTGAAACGCCCGAAACTTTTATGTTTCTTTTTCTGGACGGCAATATGTGTTAGGCGATTACACAATTTTCAAAGTTTCCAGCGAAACATACTGGAATGCACTGAAATAGGTCAGAATTCTGCAAAACCTCTTGCTTCGTCAAGTTGTTTAAGCGCCTATTATAGATAGATATTCAGCAATCACCTTCTCATACATTCCCAATTCGTTTTGACATTTCCATGATGTTCCTGCTTCATACGTACATTTTACTAGCTAACCGAGACCACATAGCAAAATGATATTTCAATCTTTGAGGTCGCTACCGACTCAACTCATGAGCTAAAAAGTCTTGTACAGACCCATCAGAAAACATACATGAAAGCATAGGTGATTGCATAGACACGGGCATGTGAATTTCCTTCATTGTTTTCTCTGTGCAGGTTCTATCTTTCAAGCTCAATGTTGGGCACTTTCCACATTTGGCAGATTTGGTAACTAGAATAAACTATAACTACTTCTACATGTCCTATAATGGCAACTTGATCACTGCGCCTGGGTCTGAAACTCTCTCTTCTAAGATGGGGAAAGCCTATGCTGTTCGAACAGATTGACTAAAGTCACCTTACTACTTGTACGCTGTTACATCTTGTACAGAATCCTAATACAAGTTTTAGGCTTTTAGCATGCATTATTTATGAGAATATTTGAGTTCATCGTCAGTGGGATGTGTAGTTTTTGTGCAGCAGCATTTGGCTGAGACCTTAAAATCATTTACGAAATTCGATCTTGTTTTTTGGAATGATAAAATGCATTTGAGTAAACTTGCTGTCTTTCTTCTGGGTGAGGACAATAGACCATAAAATATTCCACTTCTTTTGACCCAATTTTGATATTATTGATCCATATTTTTTCCCCAGTGCTGAATTTCTCCTAGGAAGCTAAATCACCACTTCTACCGCTTTCTTTTCCTGCCATCCAGCGTTCTCAACGAGCCAGTTTTCTTCTCCTTGGGAGGCCACACTGTGAATCCCGGCATCCTCCATCACCTTGTCTGTTGTCGCTTCCACTTGTTACCTCATCTTCATCTTTTCTGTTTCCGCTTCCATCTGTTCCACGGTTCCCATTGCCATCGTTTCCTGCAGTCCCCAATACTTGGCTCAATTCCAACATCTCACCACCACCTTTCACAAATTCAATAAGGAAGTGTCGCGAGTGTAAAGGCCGGACAGGGTTGTAAAACCTAATCAAATCCCCATCTTCCAAATTGTTCTCCATCACAAATTTCTCTGAAAATTTCAGCATGTATAGCTGAGCTGTACAAGTAGGAACAGCGACCATCATTTTTACAGGCCAATCATTGTTTCGAGCATCAGTAAAATGCAACCTCACTAAACCAAAATTGTCAGCAGGGATTCCAATAACCGGGAAATGATTTCGTACTTCTATTTCTCTAGGAATGAAGATCGTTCTCGTTTTGTTGGCAGTATTGGTGAAGTTCAACTGAAATAGGAAATTTTGAGGCTTGAATTCAGGCATGCTCGTAATCTGCTGATTTGCTCTTCTAACAAAATCAACCAGGTAATGGTATTTGTGTGCAGCCGGGACTGGTCTGTAGAAGCCAATCACATCCATAGACCTCAAATCGTTGCGTCTATTCACATACTCCCGCCACCACTTGCTTTCTATCGCAAAGGCATTTTCTGTAACATTGAAGCTCACCGTCACAATAGAACTGAAATCTTGAGGAGTGGTGATTTTTATGCGCGCCGTGTAACTGTTACTGCAATTGGCTAGAGGAGGGAAATGGTCTAATGCTAGTTCCTTCGGAATTAACAGCCTGCCCATTTTCTCATCCCTCTGAGTCATATAAACCTCAAACAGAAGAAATCGATCAGCCCTTTCATCGAGGGATGGTTCTCTGCATTGGGGAAGAAAACATTAGCTGATAATGCAATTGATCGCAGAGCGGAATGCAGAAAAGATGAGATACATTGAAAACTGATCTACTGAAGCTGTTTTTGGATCATGGATTTGTGGAGAGTTAAGAGCAAGGGAAATAAACTTAGCTTATTTTTTTCTTTGTTCTCTCCCTGTAGAATTCACTCCACAAAACAATAATCCAGACACATTCTGAACAAGCACAATTCTTCCACTTCTCTTTACGTATCTGCACGCGCGCGCGAGTGCACACACACAAATATATGATACATTTGCATCGCGTGTATATCGATACGAAACAATCAGTTCTATCTAAGAAAAGCCAAGAACAGTTTTGCTATGAATAAGCTTCTCTATGGGAAATCATGAAAATTTCATCCAATGAATCAAAAGGTATCTTCTGCACAATTTAGTCTTTCCTTTCTTTATTCTTTTTTTAATTTTTTTATTTATTTAGCATCACAGCTTATCCTTTTCATTGAGGCATTACCCTGACTCTAGTTTTTGCAGCGTTACATGGACTCCAGATCATTTACCTTGAAAGGAAAAAATAAAATACAAATCAATCAATCAATGATTTTATGGCGTAATGATGGTGCAAGTGGCAGGAACCTACCCTGGTTTTTCTTGTTGATCTTGAATAGCCGAATCCCCTGCATCAGCACCAAGGTCTCTGTTTGCAGACATTTTTTTCTTGCTTTTTTCTTGATGGTTGAGTGATTTCAGAGAGAGAGAGAGAGAGAGAGAGAGAGAGAGAGAGAGCTTTGTTCGTTTCAAGTGATAATAGTGATGAGAGATACTATATAGCTTTCAAGAAGCAAGAAAAGTAGAAAACCGTTAAAACGGTTAGCAGGGGAAGTGTTTTTTCTTTTCTTGTTTTTAAATGATAATATATTACCCAATTGGTTACCTTCTTAATTAATTCGTTATGATCTGTGACCGTCCACACTAATATTTTAACGTAAAGTCTCAACATTGAGGGCGGTTTATTTTCAGTAATCAGATTTTAGAGAAGCCATTATGAAAGTGATTATATGGATGCATTTTTCCATAGACTAAGTTTGGTAACATTTTTCTTAAATCTTTTTTTTTAACTAAGTTAATAGATCAATTAGCGCGCACCTCACTAATCACAAGGCCCTAAAAATATTGACCGAATAAATCTCAAGTGGTCGAAAAACTTCTTTGCTCGCGAAGAGAGCCAAACCTACAAATTTAAATTTAAAATGGTGAGTTTCTCAACCTACAATATTATTGTCAAGGCAGGGATTCTAGTTTTTTTTTTGATCCGCGGATTCTAGTTTGATTGCTGCTGTTTTTACTTTCCCCAGCTTGATTATTGCTCGTACATATTCAAGCGATTGCTGGGTGAATCGTTCGCTCAACAGCAAAGTTCCAAGGAAATAGACGAAAGACTGAAATACTTTCCTGAAGAAAAACGAGGCTGAAATACTAAAAGAATGTTAGAACACATTCAAGATCTAATCAAAAGAAACCATCATCTCCATCAAACCGGAGCTACACGAAGATGTAACGAAAAGAACACATTCAAGAGCTATTAGCTGCAAACATGTTAATTCCAGGTACCACGAGCGACAATATTCCGAAAAATAATTCACCGAATACGCAAAGCCCGCAAAATGAATAGAGGTCTTCTTGGGCTTTTGGACACTACAACACTACACAACAAAGGTAATATAGAACTCTACTATAAACCTATAAACCACCCAACATTAGGAAGAAAAACGGGCGAAAAAGGTGCAAAAAGAGTTAACTGACTAGGAAAAAAAATGCCCCAAAGTCTAAGAATCTGCCCACCAAATGCTATCGACCACTTTAAGTCAACTTCATCTTTCAAATTTAAAAAAAAAAAATCCTACATCAATCCCTCAATGATCTTCATCTAAACTAGGAATCCTCAAGCAGTAGCAGACACCCGTGGTGGGAGAGTCTTGGCCGTTCCATTGACACCCATCCCCCCACCGCGGTTTGCGCGGCCTCCACCATTGTTATCAGCCCTCTGATATGCATCACCTCCACGGTTTGAAAATCCACCACGATTACTGCTCCTATTATTACCAAACTCGGTCCTGCCATTGAAATCGCCGCGGTTGTAGCCTCTGCCACCGCTTCCTCCATAGTTTCCACGCCCTCTTACCCCCTCATTCCGGAAACCAGATCCCCTTCCATTTACAAACCGGCCCCTATTATTCCCTGTAATGGAAGAAAAGCCATAGTTATAGAAAAGAAAGTGGGATTGGATTTGACCAAGAACAGAAATTAAAATGCGTCATAAAAGAGAATTCTCTATGTAAGAAATCACCAAGTTCAGCTAACACCAGTACTTCCACTATAACTTCTACGCAATAAGCAATTCCGGATATGTTGTCCTTTTCAAAACCAACAAGCAATTTAGTTGAAAACGCGTGGTCCTTCGCCATTATTGAGCAAATGGAAAATATTTAGTTAGACAGCATTTTGTTCCTCATCCCGTTGCAGATACCGCCATTTTTAAAATTCCTCTTCATTTCTCAAAATGGAAAAATCACCCTTTTGAGGTTCCCTATCAATGCAGAGTAAACCAGGAATATAAACCCAACTTGCCTCGAGAATTGGTAGACCTCTTTTCCTCCACATACGCTGGGCGTCCACCAATAGAAACAGGAGAAGCCTGAAAGATAAAGGGAATATAATCCAAACCACAAACAGGATTTATTAAACTTGGACCAAACAATTGGCAGATAGAAAAAACCCAACAAAACAAAGATGATAAAAGCAACATTTCACCGGTGACACTTAATAATATAACTCGAGGTTGTGTGAATACAAGGTTGTGCAAGTGGGGGAAGTTGACGTCGAATGATTTTACTTTGCCCTAAATTCATATCAGAGTAAAAGTAGCTGCAAAATTTTATTTTCTATTAGGGTAATATTGGAACTCAATTTTGTGACATATCTTCGAAATTTTGTTCACACAGATTCTCTGTGTGTATATTAGAATAGATTGCACATCACAATTTCACAAACGCAGCGAAGGATGATCAACTCTCCCCTATGGAAAGGACAAGAATTGGCTGACTCGATTGCACACACATCCCTTGCACGTGCTATGCTAGTGCTGGTACTCATATCACAAAGCAACATAAACTTTGGCTCCTCGCATAGGATTAGTACAGGTAACAAATACTTGCTGCTCAAGCAAATGATTTGGCTAACTGAAAAAAAGGGGAGAATCTTATTTCTGATCACTTCACACCAAATGCAGCTGACATAAAATTACCATCAAACAGAATGGAACATCTCAACTTCATATATATTAAAAGGAACATATACAAACGTATCTCCAAGTATGATAAGTACGGCGCCATTACAAATATGAAAGTGAAAAACAAATTTGACAGACCAGGATGATAAGATGGTGTAAGGGAAATCAATAATGTAGGTGCATGTCAGCAATCAGTGATCGGAATGTGCTACAAATGCCACGAAATTCACCTCCAGGTGTGAATGCAGGTGAAAAAGGATATATCCCAATTGAGAGGTAGTCAGAAAGAGAGAATAATATCACATACTGCTACCTAGACTCCCATGAATGAATGGTATTTAATTCAGGGAAACGTAACTCATAAGGAGATGAAGATATTCCCCATATAAATTGAAGGAATCAGCTTTCTAGAATTGTTAAAGCGTCAAATACTGCATTTAATATGTATGTGGGAAGTTTACACATCAAACAGGGGTAACAGTGGCTAGAGCTAAGTGGATGGTATGCAAAAACTTCAGCTATCCTTCCCTCACCGATTAAAGAGCAACCTTGACCAATCAGCGATGAATTCATGAAGAAAAGACAAATCTCACATAAAAATACTGAAGATTACATAAAGAACGCCCGAACTTGTGACACAAGATGTCAGGTACCTAAACCAGGCATCACTTTAGGAAAAATGTCCGCCAAAAATTTGACACTTGATTGCACCGGTGGCATTATAACAAAATTTTGTTTTAAGGCCATGGAAGCGAAAGGATATTGCTTTGACTTCCAAGTCATAGACATCATTTTGTGAACAACAAAAGTGGAAACTAAGACATCCAGGTTCACGTTCAGAGGAGTTATAAAAAGAACAGCTACTCAAAACTGTTATTTTGCTTCAAGCATATGTGCTTCAAGGATTTGGACCACCCAATCTATGAAACTATGCGCGTTAGGACTCTCCAATTAGCAGTCAGGACATAAATTGCAACCAAATCGGGGAATGCAATTCAAAACCTTAAATAAACCTAAAGGGGGAGAAAATTTCAGAAAAACCACTGCACAGCAGCCATCGCAAGTGCCACCACTTTTTCTAACTATAGCAGCTGTGACGTCTTTCTAAGTATTCTACTTCAACACTACCACCACCAAGACACATAGTGCTTATTGGCATCGTTAATTGAAACACAGACCACCATAAAGTCATTCCAGCTGTGACTGTTAACCAACTCTATCACTGCGAAAACCAATTCAAGCACAACACATAACATCCACCGCTGCCATATCACATAACACTAACAGTACCATGTTATTTCCCAACGAGCGGAGCAGAAATCAATGGGCATAAACATCACCTCTATTAATATTTACCATCATGCCAATATCACCAGGACTGGCATAAATTGCACATACAAAAAAATTGATTTCATGGACTAGATATCAAATTCAGTTCGTTCTTCGCTGTTCAAAAAACTAATTTAGTTTGCAGAAAAAATATAATTGTTCTCTAATAGGACTCAACTCGTACTCCACCGACTGCCAAGTATAACAGCCATAGTGAAATTACCAAAACTTGAATACCCTGGAGCTTTTTATGAGCCATCCCTTGAATGTGAACTTAGGGAATGTACTATGATACACTAATATATCCAATCATATGAGAATGTCTAAGAAGACATCTTAGACAAATAGCTAATGTACCTCAATTGCTTTTTGCACAGCACTTTCCACCTCAAATTCCACAAAGCCAAAACAAAACCCTTGCTGCAGCAATAGAAGACCATAAGTAGCAAAGAGAAACAAAATCAGAAGTGGCTATAATGGTAAGAAAACTTGGCACATACTTTGTTACTCCTAACTTGAACACCGCCAGCCTTTATAGTCCCAAACTTCTTGAATTCATCTTCAAGTAGAGGAGCTGTAGCATTCATAGGCAGTCCCTTTATATATATGGAATAGCCATCAGCTGTCAACAAGAGAGAAAAGCAAACAGATGACTTCAGTAAACAGATTCATCCAGTATATACCACAAGTCAGATATGCACTGAAATAATATCCAAACTAGTAGCACCGACCCAACAATGATGAAAGACTGCATACCTTCTCCCTCTTCAGTATATACCACAAGTCAGATATGCACTGAAATAATATCCAAACTAGTAGCACCAACCCAACAATGATGAAAGACTGCATACCTTCTCCCTCTTGATTATTCCCATTGTCTGCAGCATCTGAACCGGAAACTGGTGTCTCAGCAACTGGTGCTGATGCCTGAGTATTGTTCACCTGTTGTGCTTGGCTGTTCACGGGAGATCTCCGAGGAACAGGCGCGGGAGAAGACAACGGCATAGCACTCTCCTTCATAACCATCGCCTGTAACAACAAAAGAAAGTTATGGATGACAAATTTCCATCTGAATGCATCTGTAAATTGACAGCACCAAAGGTCCAAAACAGATTCAGGAACATCTACTATACCCACTCACCAATATCACTGCCTATAACCTAATCTAACATACAGGTACAAACTTAAAAGTGCAACATTGCACCATCAGTTTTATAAGATTTTATTTTATTTTTATCACATGCACTCCAAGGGATTGAGTCTTACATCCCCATTGACCTCTGCAGGAACCACCGTTTGTTCAGAAACATGATTCTCCACCACTGGAGACGGATCTGCCAACGCAAGAAAAAAAAACAAAGATTTTCACAATCAATGATACAGAAAGAGATCAATGCATTCATTGAGATTGGAGCATATCCATTACCCTGCTCTGGGGTGAGAGGGGCCTCAATGTCAGTACCAAAACTCTGGTTTCCATTAGCAAGTTTTATAACTTCCATGTATCGAAAGATGTCATTCAAAACAAAGTACCCCTTTTCTTGTGGCGCAAGAAAGAAAGTCTGAGTGAAGTTCTGAATCATGTTGTCCTTCCCCGACAGACATCCAGTAACAAGCACATGGACTCCCCCCTTGTAAGACTCTTGTGCATCAACCGATTTAATTTCTGCCCTGAATTCATCATACTTAAGTGAACGAATCTTCTTATTAATGGCCTGCAAATTGAGATTCAGCCAAGGATGAGACTTAGAATAGAAAAATTCCCTCTTTCGGGTACGGCTTCCCTAAAAGGCGTACTACAGTGTGGAAAGGAAAAAAGAATAGATATCTTACTTGTCTTTGTTTGGCTGAATTGGAAAATTGAGAGGAAAACAAAATTTGGAGGACAAAGATAGTTCTTACAAACTTAAAAGTAAGGGCAAGAAAAACCAAACATGCTTCATAGAGTAATAAAGCATCAACCAAATTTTGAAAAACAGCATTAGAGATCAGTAATTTCATCCATATGTCCTTTCTCCTCCTCTTTTTACTTCCCTTCCCTACCCTTATCGTCTTTCTTCAGAATCCTCAGTGAATATCCCCAGGAATTTAGGCCCGTTCCAAAACATCTTCTTTAAAAAAATAAGTATTTATTTCACATTTTTAAACTCAAAAATAATATACATAAAAAATAAATTTTCAAATTTTGTATTAAAGATTTCAATTGAGATCTATCAAAAAAAGGTTCATATTGATAGAAAAATTAATTGCGTAAGCATATAATTTTTAAGTTTAAAATTACCTTCTTAAAAAATAAATATTTATTTCCCTTTCGGGTACGGGGCTTAAGACACGTGTTGGAACAAAGAATTAAAACCAAACGCGTTTCTTTGGGCATCTCGTCAACCAAATGAAGTGCAAAAACGGATCACAACCCTGAAAAGCTTGAATTTGAATGTGATTCTACCTAGTCAAGGGGAGCTCACCTTCATCGTGGTCGTGGTGCTCATAGCCCCATCACCATCAGGACGACCAAGCTTACTAATGTCCTGATAAAACCGATGGACAAGCGCCGGCGATTGGTGCTGTATGTGGTAGTATTGTTGAACAAATGCATTGCCAACCTAACACGGTGCACATAAAACATATTTAAAAATCAACTTAGTTCAGCAGTCTATGCAAGTATTTGTTGCAGCTAATTACTCGAAAAGCAGAAATTAAGCACAAGAACGGAACTTTTTAAAAATCAAACTTCTTTTCAACTTGTTTTAAGCTCGTAAGGTAAATATCATAGGGAATGACTTCGGTGTCCCCGGTCATTTTGGGGAACAAAACCATTATGAATATAACCAAAATCTATTACGAGCATAACCAAAACCATTATGATCATAACAGAACCATAGTAACGCATAACTTGTTTGTTATGCCTTGATTGGGTTTGGTTATACCTTGGTTGGGTTTTTGGATATTCCTTAGTCATACCTTATTTGGGTTCGGTTATACTTGTAATGAGTTTTAGTTATACTCAAAATAGTGAAGTTTTGCCAAAAATTACGGTGTCCTCAAAATGACAGGGGACACCATAGCATCATCCAAATATCATATCATAAGCTGTTACACTTAAACCTCGACAATAAATCACAGTACCTATGTTCTTTTAAACTTATAAATTGTATGTTTTACTTTGTTTAGTTTTTTGAAGTAATTTTAGAAGTTAATTGTACGTTCGTCTCGACCGATGAAAAAATTTTCAAATAAATTCAAAAGACAGCTATTTGATATTTTTTCGTAAAAAAATACTCCGCACTCTGTAAGTTAAGTTTAGAAGAACCCTCGTGCGCAAAAAAAAAAAAAAAAAGCAACTTTTTTTTTTTCAGATTCTTATCGGTCACATTTTTCAATGTATTAAAAACAAAAACAATACTAGGAAAAAAGAAGAAACAAAGATGCGGTTTTAACTTTTTAAAGCGAACACGCTACATCCAATGAAAAGGTCACAAGCACAGTAAAGGAAGAATACATACAGCTTGAGCAGAGATCGATTGTTGCGCCGCCGGCGCCGCTGCCGCCGCCATGACTGACCGATCTCCAAACACCAATCAAAACCCTACAGAAACATCCAGAAAACTACATAACTGTCCCGCAAGCAACGAAAAAAAGGCATACAAAAACTCTAACCTTCCAACAAACTCGGATTCGGAATCGGACGACACGCGGTGATCTACTAGTAAAGATCGCGCAAAAGAGCAGGCACTTGAAAGGTCTCGTAGGATTATTGGGACGCGACTATGAACTACTCTCAGCGGGGTTCCCGAGTGCTCCGGCTCTGCGTATACATGTCCCACTCTTTCGTTACTTTACTTACTCTATAAGTATGTACTTTTCCACCTTTAATGCTCGTTCAGGGGAAAAAAATGGAGTATGCAGTTTTACACTGCATGTGGGGCCTTCAAAAATAACATTTATCGATATCTATTGGAATTGATTTTCTACGGGACTATAAAATAATATTTTAAAATTTATGAATATTTTTTTAAATTTTTGTAATACCCGTGGTGAGTCTCATATAAAATAGACTGGAAGCTGGGGCACACGAGATGCATGTGCAAGTCGGATTTTTACAACATTTGTAAAAATTTGATCAAACAATAAGTGAAAAGCATTTTTACAAAAACGTTGTAAAAATCCGATTTGCACACATATCACGTGTGCCCCAGCCTCTAGTATTTGTTATTAGCAAATACGCATGTTAGGTAGAAGGCATCATTCCAAAGTAAGAACAGGTTCAGCGATTTAAAGATTATACACTGATGTTTTGCTTTCATTAAACAGCGGTTTTGCCTTAATTATATGTCTTGTAATTAGTTTTTCTTACTATGTACGGGCAAAATTAACATAATCTATCAACATAACTAAAAGAAAACATACATAATGGTAGCAATAAGTATGGGAAAAAAATATCCAAATTGAACAGTAACAAAAAAAGAAACAACTCTTGGTACGATAATGCTAAATTTTTAAAATGAATTATGATAATAGTCTCAGACTCATATCTAAACTATTAAAGCACGATGAACTCCTAAAACAAAATAATTGAACTCCTCCTAAAAAAAATTGACAAATTCAAATAATTGGATAGCATGCAACTCCAAATGTTATAGAGCTATAGTTCATCAAATTTCAATCTCCGCTTCGCTACCTGCAAAAGAAACACATAAGAATATTTCATCGTTTGTTAGTGTATGATTCGTATTAAAGTAAAAATTAACTGAATGGGTAACAAACAATTTTTCCTTAAAAAATATATATTATTACCTTTTGTCGAGGTTTTTTTCCCTGTTTCTCCTCTTGTTCTGTAAATTGTTGCTTCGATTCGCCCAAAGCTTCCAAACATATGATATCAGTCTCAATCTCTTCAAGCATAGCTCCCAATGCTCTTATACCCATGAAATTTAGTTTCAATTTTTTGAAAATTGTTGCTTTGGGCCATGTGGGCGGGAGGTTATTAACTATGGCCTGAACCAAATACTCAATGTTTCCCTTGCAGCCTTTTTTTTTAGAGTATGAAATTGGTTTTCTTTATTTAGAATGTGCGCTCTCACAGTTGAGTTTGGCATCATTGGCCCTTGCTCAAACTCCATCCATAAATAGTGGACATTATGTTCATCTTCCATCAAAGCATTCATCAAATGTGTAGCATTTTTTATAACATGTCTTTGAAATATTGTTCTGTTCACATGCATCCAGCTTGGTGATAGAAGGTCTACTATTTTGCCTATAAGGTATTGTTCACTTATATTTTCTCAAACATTTTGCAAGGCTAGACATGTCTCTATTTTTTGTTGAACAAAATTTTCAACTGGTAAGCCCTCCCTCTGACGTTTAGATTCAAAATCGTATACTGCATTCAACATATCTAAGTGATCATTATGATGCAAACATGGAGGAGGCCTCATGAAAACCTGCATAAAATGTTATATATACAATCATTTCAATCTAAAAGTTCTCAAGCGAAACAATTTAAGACCTGTGTAAGTTTAAAAACTTATTTAGAATCTCTGTAGGGGTAAAAAAGTGTTCATAATCACGTACCGGTTCGGCCTCTCCATAAATTGTATCTTTCATTTCAAGATTTTTTTTTTTTAAAAAGAACACTAACTGGCATATATAACAAATTATCTTTAAAATGTGGAAGGGAAAGAAAATAAAAGTTATAAGCATCATAATTTAAATTAATTCCTTGTAGCAGCATTTCTTCACTAAAAAAGTAATTTTTTCATTGATTATCAAAACGGACGATTGAGATTGCACGGAGCCGTGAATAACTTCACGGCTCCAAAAACGTGAGATGTCTGCCGTGAATAAATTTCTCTCCGAAGAAAAACGTGAGACATTAACTTGGAAACAGAACAAGACATTTGCTGGGTATGGAGTCCCTATACAAGGGCATCTATAGACAGAAGGAAAGACACAGATGAATGATAATACAGTTAATACTTTTACAGATGATATTCATGGCTCATTCCCGAATAAGTTATTTACGACAGTGCACAATCTCATCCGTCCGTCTCGGCAATTAATGGTTCGAATTTTAAAAGAACTCTTCTAGGAAACCCTAGAAGAGTTCTTTTAAAAATAAGATCGTTCAAAACTCTTTTGAACGCGAGAGATTGAGCGCTGTAAAACTTAGTTTACGGAGCCTTCGTAAATTAGTTTTTTTTATCCACTTTGTGCTTTAATCCCTGTCTCTGTTTTTTTATTCACGTGAAATTATCAAATTATCCCTGACATGTAAATGTGAACATAGAAAAAGGATAATTCAGTCATTCATAAAAGAATGAGAAAGAAATGCGTGCATGAAAATAAAAATGGAGAGTGAAAAATCATTTCTCTTTCATATTTTATTTTGTCTTTTCTTCTCATCTTCAGGTCAGCGTACAAGGCCAGTAGTATTTTTTGACGGGGACGGACGCAGAATTTTAAGGTTGGGAGGGCGAGCATTAAAAAAAAAAAAGTACTCCTGTAGGGAAGACATAGGTGTTAGGTTTTAACTTTAACGTTTTCCTGTAAAATGTTTTCCTCAAATATCAACCTTGGAACTTGAAAGTGTTATTGTGAGTCTGTGACGTTAGGCATGTCACTCGATTCACGACAATATTTTCAACACAACACCACTAACACTCCCTTTGGAACGAGTGATTTCGAGCGAGAAGAAAGGAGAGGGTGAGGAATCCGACTCTCTCCCACGTTTGGGAGAGCCATAAGGTGAGAAAGGGGTGGGGAAAGAGAGAAACCGTTTCCTCTCAAGACCCATTCTTGAATCGCGCCGGATGTGGTGCGATTCCGTGAGAAAGGAAAGGAAAGGAAGGCGCGCATGCGGGCTCTGCCAGAGTTGCTCGCTCGTCGCCGGAGTTGCTAGCTCGTCGCTGGTGTTGGAAGATCGTCGCCGGAGAAAGCTTCGTCGCCGGAGTTTACAAATCTTGATCGCCGGAGTTTACAGATCTTGATCGCCGGAAAGAGTTTCTGGCCGGAGAGGGTTTGATTTCTCACGGTTGTTTGGGTTGCACAGTGAGAAATCACTCCCCTCTCTTCTCCTTTCTCACCGTTAATGGAGAAGACTCTTCTTTCTTCTCCTTTCTCACCCCTCCATCCAAAAGGGCCGTAAGGTCCTGATATAAGGGCCAATTACAGGAGTTCATTCAAGCTTCTACTTTTTCTTCTTCTTCTTCTCGGTACAGAAAGCCCAAAATGCATTCTTCTTACAGTTCGATCGATAACGTGGAGGTTAATTCATGAACTGGGTTGTGAATCAATATAGTGCCGTCCTCTCATACGGAAACCAGGTGAGAGAAGAACGCGCGCAGTCGTGCAAAACCGGCAAACCTGAAACGAATTGAAGCTGTAGGCGAAATTCGATCTGAATAGTATGTATATATGCTTATAAATGCAGTTGCATATATTCATATGTAGAATCTCTCCGATAATCGATCGATAGCTATAAGATTTGTATATTACACATGCCAATTATGTCTTGTCCTCAAAACGAATATTCTCCTTTTCCTACTCATATTAAAGGGGTAACATGTTGACAATACCAATAGATATCAGTACTACAATTCTTTCCAACGTTTCAATCATCCATAGTAGACCTGGGTAGGAAGTCGCGGTCTAACCGGGACTTCCAGCGGATGTATCTTAGGCAATGCAATGCCCAATCCCTCGCTTATGTCCACCGGATCACCCAGCGGTGTCATCAAGTCAAATCAAACCCGTGGATCAAACGAGCAAGCGCCAAGTGAACCACTTGCAATCCGAATGTAACACCGGCCGGCACATCCTTCTGTTTGAGCTGAACGGAATATACTCGAACTGTTGTCTTCTAAACACGCATCAATACACTTGCGCGCTCAGAAACCTCTTTGGTTTGAACTCGTCAGGTTCCGGCCACATCTGCAGGTCATCGTATTATGATTTATCGAACAAGGAAAACATATGCCAAGAAAAATAAGTTCCGGTCAAGGAGTAGTAATTTATCGTACCGTCGTACGTCCTCCATATTGAATATTTTGTAAAGCAAACAAAATCTCCTCAGATTCATGGTCCACGTCAAATACTTTTGATATTAAGAACCCAATTAATACCATAATATTCTTATGTGTAGAGTAAATATTCATGCATGTCCTAATTAACTTTCAAAATGCCTAAACACAACTAATAGCCGTAGGATTTCATTCAACATTAATAAGCAAAACTTAGGTCTATATTTCCCAGGATCATCTTGCCATCAACATACTCCTTTTTTCTTTTTCTTTTTTTAAATCGTACGCAACAATTTTATTCTTATTATACTAGCAACAAATATATACTTAGGGAGATAGAATTTAACTCTCTCTCTCTCTCTCTCCTGAATAAGCAATGGAACATACAGCGGTTTGGTGGTGGATCGATCACGTGGCAACGGAGCTACGTTGATGGCGGTTTGGGACTGTTTTTCCAACCGGAGTATGTCCTCTGCTAGGGCATAGCCCGCATAGGACAGGGAAAAAATACGTACATATATGAATCCATGTGCTAGTATATATTAGCCGTATGCTACACATATGCACAAGGAATAATGTACACAAACATCCACTAGCTAGTACTTATATACACATATACATAATTTAGGCATACAAAATTTACAATATCATATATATTTTAAAAAAATTGCAACGACATAAAATGAGATTCCTCGAATTAAAATGTTACCTAAAACTTTCGGACCATTACAATTATTTTGTGAACTTTTATTATTTTTAGTCACTTATTTTGGAGTCAAGAGCGTATTTTTCTAATACATGAAAAACAAAATAGGAGCAGCGCTGGGTAGGCTGGGTGAATCTTGTACCTAACTAGAGCAGAACAGGGTACCCATGCATTATCCAGGCAAGGGCTGAGGCAGGGCTAATTTCGGGTCAAGGTATGACTAAACCCGATGCGCCCCGTTGACATTCATAATTTTAAGTTGGGACTATTTGCGGGTGTTTTCGAATCTTCAAAAAAATATCAAATGTAACGCAGAAAAAGGGGAAATTAGGGAAAAAATTTTGTCAAATTTTCGTTAACCTAACATTTTTCTAGGCAACCAAATGTAAAGCAGAAAAAGGGAAAATTAGGCCTAGTTTCCCCCAAAAAAAAAAAAATTTACGTGGGTCAAGCTTTCTTATGTTATGTCATTGTTCAAATTTTTTCCGCCTTTGTTAATTTTGTGTCAAAATTTTTGTGGATTATTCATTTGTCTCGACAAGAGAAATCGAAAAAGTAAAAAATTACTATGACTCTTTTACCTTCTTTTTTCCTACTTTTTTTTTTTTTTTTGGGAGGGGGTGGGAATATCCATGATTTAGCACTTCTAATTTATCACTTTCAGCCCAGAAAGTGCTAAATCATGGATAAATAAAAGGGTAAAAGTCAGATGCCCCAAATTTAGAGTTGCATTTCCGGTATGTGTAACAGCCAAAAGAGCACCATTTGCCATCCTTACATTACCTTCAAAGGGTCGTAGAGGTTTCGAAGTTCACTTGAGTCTCCAGTCATGTGTTGTGTGGCTCCGGTATCAATTGTCCACTAAAAAATAGGAACAACTGCTGAAGTAGAAGACACTAAATGTTGCAAGTCACCGTTAGCATCAGACCTCCTCCCTAACGCAAAGTTAGGATTTGGCATCTCCTCCTTGCCATCTTCCGATGAATTTTCTGGGGCGGAGATGATTGGTGCAGGAATCGAGTATTCGCCACCCACAAATCCCATCATCTCTTGACTCTCTAGAGGACTTTCCATCTGTGTCCAAAAAGTTTCTGTGGGTCAATCTCTCAAAGTCACAGACAGCCTGAGATCATTGAGCTAGATGACAGTCATCGGTGCAAAAGAAAAATGAATCCAAGGCAAGTGTTTAGAGTCATGAAATTCTCCATCTGAAACAAATGTGGAGAGATTGTATTGCCGCTTTTATAATATATGGTACAAAACCACAAGATAGATAAGTACGTTTACACCAGATAAATGTACAAAAGAAGATAAACGATAATTATATATAGAGGGGATATCAAATAGTAACGAAATATAATTATACAAGTGCGAGGTCGAATACGTATGGACTTCTGTGATTTTTTTATCAGAAAACTAAACAATCCAAAGTGATTTAACCGTAACCTAGTTAACAAAAGTGTGATTAATTTGTAAACTAGAAATTACATAAATAACGAAAAAGGAAACTATTAAACTTTAAAGGCAATAGTAATGGAGAATGGAGATTGATTACGGTAGATCTTAGTGTTGTTGTATTTCCCAGCCGGGAAGGATATCTCCTGATATCCGTCCGTACGTAGTAGATCGAGTATTATTTCTTTACGTCCGATCCCTTAGCAAAACCCTATTGTCCTTAATTAATTTATATAGACAATTAAACGTCCCAATTAATTAATTAATGTTCCCTTGGGAAAAAAGGATCGAATCCCTTAATTATTATTATGTCCTAAACCTCTTATGAATCGGCTTTTGCATGTTACCACAAATAAAATAATACGACTTCTAATATTCTAAAGTTGACTAATTACCTTTTAATTACTTGGTAATACTACTAATTATCGCCCTGCTGTTCAAAAATCAAAAAAAAAAAAAAAAACTACTCCTACTAATTATCGATCGCCCCATTGTAGCACCCAAAGGCAACGTACAAATCTTTAGATATAGAGGAACTAGGTGGGCGACACGAGTACCATGCCTGTTGGCCATCGATTAAAAGACGTTTTTCAAAACGAGTAAGTACAGTGATCTTATAATTTACATGTGTCAATGCACATTAAGAGTTTGAAAGTAAGAACATGCATAATTTACCCTTAGGCTCCGTTCAGTTGTCGAGAAAGTTGTGTGGGAAATTGGTTCCTAGAAAAAGTGAAGTGAGGTGAAGTAAAAGAAAAAGAAAATTATTTTCCTGTGAGTATTCATTTGACAAAAGAATTTTGCAAGAAAAATTAAGATTTAGTTGTTCATTTGTCAGGAAAAAGAAACTTTCGGGAAAATTTTGTGAGTGTTTACTCATTTTCCTTTTCCCTCGACGCAAAATCCTGTGTTTTTTGCAGGATCACTTTTGCAGGAAAGTAATTCCTGCAGGAAAACTTAAATTGGTAAGTCCTAGAATTTTCCTGCCAACTGAACACTAGAAAAGTTATGGAAAAATTGATTTTCCCATCATTTCCTGTACTTTCCTGGCAACCGAACGGGGCCTTAGCGTTAGTTTACTACTAAGAGTTTTAAATAAGACTATGTTTAGATAGCAGACATCTTAAAGGGGAATGAGAATGTGATTGCTGAACTCATTCCTTTGTTGATCTCTCAATTCAGGAGCAATCAAATTTCTGAATATATAGAAGAGGAATATCATACCTCTCCACTACCTCCTGGGAATCAAATGAAATAGCACTAGGGAGCTGAAAGATTGAAAAAGGGCCAACTTTGAGCTCAATCTTTTTTTGAGTGTTATAGGAAACACATCATTTGCTGCTTTTTAGTTTTGCTTTTCCGGTAATAATACAAGGAGAAGAGCACTTGGTAGAATGAAAAGTCTATGAGTACATACACATATGTACATACATACGCATATGGGTCCTAAAAAAAAATGATACAAGCTGCTCATTTAATTCAAACTGATTTGTTTAGGGTTTCTGTAAAAAATAAACTCAATCCAATATCAATAAAAATATTTACAAAATATTTAACTTTGCTTCATAATCCAGGCCTAGTTTATAAAGAAAGCTGGACGTTTCGTATATGCCTTACCGATTTTAGAAAGAGTTTATTTTTTGTAAGGGCCCGAAACAATCCATTTTGAACAACATGAGCAGATCAGATCAATTTTTTTGGGGCTCGAGATAGGTCAAAAATGCGTATGTTCGCGATGTATGTACCTATGTGTATGTGCCTCTAGCAAAGCTAGTCGAGTGTTAAATGATGTGTATGATGCAAGATTTGTAGAGCACTTAGGTAAATAGGTAATACTATTTGAGAAGTTTATCGTATATGTTTGGTTCAGTTTAGTTAACCTACAATTGGTCGCTTAAATGGGTCCCGTTAACGGACAGTTGAATTTGTATTTTCATGAATAAGGCCTTACCATCACTGATTTTTGAGCCGTGGTGCCTCAATACTCATTGGATGCCTTTTAGGAGTGGAACAAGCATTTTGAGTTGGAAGGGGTAAGAGATAAAATAAAATAAATAAAAATTTAAACAAAAATGGAAACTAAAGCAAATAGGAAGTACTAGAATAATCATGTGGAACCAAAATTTCAAATTTTAAGCTATGAAGAAAATTATTAGAAGGATTCTTTACAGAATGAGCAAATAAGTGAAATAAAGGATTGTAAAAACACAAGGGGAGGAGCCATTACTAAGGTATGAAGTTTGTGGGGACAAATATGTTATTTATGTAGAGTACCCCAATTTTTTCTATGTCATCTCCTCTAAAAGTTATTCTCCATAAATGATATGATCCGTGGCATTCGAACCACAAAAATGTCTATGAAAGTAAAGAAATGGTTCAGATTCACTTCGAACCATGAAAGTGAAGGATCTATGGCATTCTTTTGATGGAAAACGGTTATCAAGTTCACAATTTCATACTTCTATATGAACATGTTGCTCACACATAGTCCTCTTATTTTGATGAAAAAATTTCTCTGACAAGCGAAGGTCATTTTTGTGTATTCATTCATCCACCACTTCATGAATGATGTATACAAGATAGCGAGAGTTTTGTTCGATTTTGATTTTGATTTTGATTTTTGATAATTCAAATGCATGCACAACACCGTCAATATTAACTCGATCACCACTGCTGCATAACTTCGTCTTTAATTAACAGAGATTTGTCTTCTTAATCTGGAGATCTCCTTTTACAACTTGTGATTGATCACCAGATATATTGCAATACTCAGATATAATTTCAATCTACCCAAACCGCCGAAGCGGGTGCGGTGCGCGGCAGGGGCGGGTTGAATTGCCATCTCCACCCGAAATGGACCAACCCTTGGGTATTGTAGTGCACCCCCGCACTACACGTGTAGGCCAATCTGGCCGTCTATCTCAACAATGGATGACTCGAATTTGTAGGAGTTCGGATTAAATCCGAACTGTCTTTGTCGGGATGGACGCTAGATCGGACGCACTAAACGGTGTATAGTGCGGTGCTCTATAGCCCCTCCCATTCCATTTGCAATGCAACATTGCTACTTGCACATATGTTTTTGCACATATCTTGCACATACATTTTTGTGGGGTCATATCGGGGTTCCACAAAATGATCCGAGCCGTTCATCTTTTTAAAAATATTTTGTGGAGGGTTCTTGTAAAAAATTGGCTTCAACAGATATCGGTAAGGGCTTTCTTAGAACTTGTAGGGCAAAACAGAATGATTCGTCCTACGATTTCTAAGAAAGCCTTTACCAATATCCGTTGGAGCTGATATTTTACAGGAACACTCCAAAAATATTTTAAAAAAGATGAGCGGTTCAGATCATTTTATAAAACCCTGATATGGGCCTCACAAAAAATGTATGTACAAGATGTATGAAAAACATGTGTGTGAAAATCATTACTGTTTGCCATGCAGTTTAAAACCCCTCCTCCAGTTTAAAACCCCTGATATGGGCCTCACAAAAAATGTATGTACAAGTTGAAAATCCCAATTGCGAGATTAGGGTTTTAGCCTTTAGGCAATCGAAATCTCTATGTATAGCCTTCGGTCTGCTGCGGAACTCAACACGGCGGCGAAGAAGAGAATCATTCCAAATGTCAGAAGCAAAAACAGACGAGGGAAGAAGAAGAGGAAAACCAAATTGATGAATTCCGGGAGAAGAACCCACATCGAAAAGAAGAATCTTTGACATGTAGACTGACAATTGAGAAGACGTAAAAAGGCGGAAAATACCTTACCCAAAAAAAAAAGGTAGAAAATTGACAAATTTGGTCCTTTTTGTGGTGATTCAAAACCGATATTTTCTTTTATTTACCCCAGTTTTTGTTTTGGGATTTATCTCATTTTATTTTTATCCGGCCGTTTACAAGCCCCCAAATCAAGTAGATAAGTGCTAGTACTTAATTATAACTGAAACAACCGTCGCCTGCCTTCTAAAGTTTCAGTATCCTCTAAAGAACAAAGCGCGCGCGCTCTCTCTCTCGCATCAAGAATTATATCTCAGTACATGTTTATTTGAGTGACTACCTCTCTCTTTTCTCCAAGAGTTTTTTAGTAGATATTCTAGAAAGAAGATACTTTTTGAACTTGCTGAGTAAATATAATTAGATAGCCTAACAACAGACATCTTGGGTTTCGGTTTTCATGGAAGAACTCATACGCATCTGCTTGGAGATCATACGGTGAACATTTCATTCATTATTCTAATAATCATGATTCATGGAAGAACTCATACAAAATTCAATTTATGCTAATTTTCATGTTCAGATTGACTCCGTACTCGTGTTTTTCCCCTTACCAGATACAACAACAACAACAAAACCCTTAAACCCACGTAGTCTCCAATCATTGGGGGTATGGGCGGAGGAGGATTGAAGACATACCTAACCTTTGACAATATGCACAAGGTTGCTCTCAAAATACTACTGGAACAGTGGCACTCCTCTACCTGTTTTGCTGCAGAACCACGCCCTCAAATTATATCTGTTTTGCTGCGGAACCATGCCCTCAAATCAACCGAATGGCATCAGAGAGAGTAGGCTTAGAGACCCAATTCAATTTATCTGCACATTACTATGCTTCCTTCATTGATAGTCCAGAAACATGTTTGTAAATGTTGAATATGTGGTTACAAAAAAAAACTGCGGCGAATAAACAAGTAAAGTACTATTCAAGAAGGAAATTCAAAAAACAAATGATTCTTAGGAGAAAATGAGGTAATTACTCCAATATCAGTTCCGAGATATCAGCATGGCCTTGTTTCGATTGTAAATTTTTTGCATCTTCTCCTCCAGAAGGCTCTAGAATCTTCTTGTCAGATCCCTCTGGACGGTAGCAGCCGCCTCTGGCAGACTTATTGATGATTCGCTGGTAAGAAAAGAAACACAAGTATTAAGTCAACGAAATCATGATAAGTGTGAATACAAAAGAAAACACAAAAACTCTTAGAGAAAAGAAAACTTTTTCGAGATTCCGAGATATCCTCGTGGCCTTGTACTTTTATAGGTAAATTTTCTACATCTGCATCTAAAGAAGGTTCCAGAATCATCTTGTCCAGTCCCTTTATAACCACAGCATCCTCTGCCAGAGTTAACGACGGGTGTCATATCCGGGGAATCATCGATAAGTCTGCCAGAGGCTGCTACCGTCCCAGAGGGGTCTGACAAGAAGATTCTAGAGCCAGAAGAAGATGCAGATGATTGGTTAATGATTTCCATGTAAGCATACACAGAAGATTGAATTCTTGAATTATTGCGCTTTGCTGGAATTCTTGTTGCTTCATGTAAGCATATATACTAACGTGCTGCTTTGCTTGAATTCTTGCACTTTCTATGTTTTTTTTGTATTCTCTTATGTATCATGATTTCATTGACTTAATACTTGTGTTTCTTTTCTTACCAGGGAATCATCGATAAGTCTACCAGAAGCTGCAACCATTCCGAAGGGGTCTGACAAGAAGATTCTAGAGCCTTCTGGAGGAGAAGATGCAGAAGATTGGTTAATGATTTCCATGTAAGCTTACACAGAAGATTGAATTCATGAATTATTGTGCTTTGCTTGAATTCTTTCCATGTAAGCATATACTAACGTGTTGTTGTGCTTGAATTCTTGAGCTTTCTCAAAAATATATACATATTACTACGCCAGATTTGTGGTGTAGTAACTCCTGAATCATTGAGCCTGATACGATAGCCTAACACTAGAGTTCCTGAGTTCCTGTGCAGGAGTTCTTTATTTCTGGGGGCAGCTGCTACTGTTCCCGAGGGGTCTGAAGAAGATGAAATACATCCACATATGACACCCAGAGGCTCCAATATCTTCTCCAAATCAGTTTGCCAAACTGATTTGGAGAAGATATTGGAGCCTCTGGGTGTCATATCAGGCAAACTGATTTGGAGAAGATATTGGAGCCTCTGGGTGTCATATGTGGATGTATTTCATCTTCTTCAGACCCCTCGGGAACAGTAGCAACTGCCCCCAAAAATAAAGAACTCCTGCACAGGAACTCTAGTGTTAGGCTATCTTATCAGGCTCAATGATTCAGGAGTTACTACACCACAAATCTGGCGTAGTAATATGTATATCTTCACCAAGAAAACTGATGACATCTAAGAACATGTTTAGTTTATTATGCAATACATACAGGTGTCGTTCTGCTTTCTTTTTAAACCTTTCTTTTTCAAAAAAAAAAGGTAATTTCAAGCTCAAATATATTGAAAATAAAAAAATATTTTTTTAATTTTTTTTGCACGGTTTTAAAAGATCTCAATGAGATCTATTAAACAAGATCCATATTGGTAGAAAAATTATTTGTGTAAACACATGATTTTTGAGCTTGAAATTACCTTCTTTTTCTAAATTTTTTTTTAAAAAAAAAACCGGAACGGGGCCTGATATGTTTGTACTTGCCCGCAAAGAACATGTTTAGGTTCTTGGTCTTAATCCTTGCGTGATTTTTCTTTTCAATTCTTGCCATTTTCTTGCCTCCCAAAACAGATGATTTCCATGTAAGCATACACAAAAGATTGTGTTGCTTTGCTTGAATTCTTTCCCTTTTTCAAAAAATATATACATATTACGATTCCAGATTTGTGGTGTAGTAACACTAGAGTTCCTGTGTTTCTGTGCAAGAGTTACTTGTTTTTAGAGGCAGCTGCTACCGTTCCCGAGGGATGAGAAGAAGATGAAATACATCCACATACGACACCCGGGGGCTCCTTTTTCTCCACTGAATCAAAACCAGGGTACGTAACTTCTGTTTTCAGTTTTTATCTCCAAGCATCTAAGATTTTCAAGGTTTTCTTTCTTGAAAAGTTTTTTTGGTCTTTCGCTTGTTTCTGTTAATGGATGTTTTTATATGCACAACCCCTAGTTTTACAAACACATTTTCCATGAAAATAAGAACCATGCAAGTTCGTCACTACATAAGACTACGGTACAATGGGTTTTCTTCCCCTTTCTTGCCAATTTTCAGTGTCCGATTAATTATAACTAATTACTTGTGTTCTTTCCCTTTCTAGAGAACCTTCTAGGAGACCGGACCGGGGAGACCGGGCAAGGAGATTATACAAGAAAGTGATGACCAATGGCCTACTAACCGAACCGAAGTTGATGGATTCAGGCGGAGGATTTATCTCTTTGACGTGAAGTTGACTCCTCGTGATGTTGTTCACCACGGGAGGCTCTTCATTCTTCTGAAAATAGCGGTAGACTATTTCCCTCCCTTACCCAGACGCCATCGAAGAACTTATGAGAACATAAAAATAACCGATGCCCAAGACCGTGATTGGTTCATGACACTCAAGTACAATACAATGAATGTGCCTTCCTGTCAAACAGCGAGTGGAGGTCGTTCTCTAAAATGCATGATTTGAGATGAACCAATCACGGTCTTGGGAATCGGTTATTTTTATGCTCTTCTCATAAGTTCTTCGATGGTGTCTGGGTAGGGGAGGGAAATAGTCTACCGCTATTTCCAGAGGGATGAAGAGCCTCCCCTGGTGAACTCGTGAGGAGTCAACCGCACGTCAAAGAGAAATCCTCCGCCTGAATCCGTCAACTTCGGTTCGGTTAGTAGGCATTAACTGATTGAATATCGACGAGAAAGGGAACAGGTAGTTGACAAGATTAAGATTTTTCCTAAATTCAAGCAACAGAATTTCCTGTTCCAGCTGGAAGTGACAGCTACCCACATCGCGTATGACAGGCTTATTTCCGTACGTAAGAAGTGAGAAACCATTTTAAGGCAGTTAGTATCACTTGTGACACTCATACCTAGAAGAACCTTTATTTTACAGATGCGCTAAACAAGGAGTGGGGCATGAAACTGATTTTCTGTTTTGAAACGGACATGGTTGTAGAAGGTTCGAAGGAGTATGTGAAGGGGTGGTTTGTGCAACCTGGGGATGTGGTTATGTTTTACAAGCCTGTCCAGCCTTTGGACTCGCGGCACTTTCTTATTGCAAGTTTGAGTGAAAGAGGCAGTGAGGCTTCTACGAGTCATTCGAGTCGATTGGGGACTAGTGCAAGCATTGAAATGTCATAAACGCATTAGCTGATATGAATTTGGATGATAGCACAAATGGAGCCGGCTGCAAGAGGAAGAAGTTTTCTTTTGCACATTGTTGTATATTGTGAAAAAAAGCAGCTGCAGTATTGGTGAATGATCTCGGAAATTGGAGGAAAGAACAGTAACGGAATGAAATTTGTTGACAGGTTCTCATGCAGTCAATTCTTGATTTAGGTAGGAAATAAGAAGGAAATTTCTTGTTGGCTTAGCTAACTCTGGAAAGAAAAAGATATTCAGATTGTGAATATAGTATTAGATGTTGAAATAGTGGAAAACTGACTGATGATATTTTTACAAGGTGTTCAGGTGATGGTGGATTGTTTGTTATTTTAGCCGATATACATCTGATGATGAATTCGATGAGTAAGCTAGTTATCAAATCGAATTTCATCGAAGACACAGAAAAGAAAAAATCATAACTTGGAGTTATATAAAGCTTACATTTTGAGCCAACGGATGATGTTTCTGTTGCATCCTGCCAAATTGGCAAAATTCTACATGCATAAATGCTACTTAGGCCGTTTGTCCTGTTTTCCGATCCCCTGTTTCAAAGCAGAGAGGTTAAACATGTTAGAAAGATTTCGAAAATCAAAATTACCTAAACAGTTGGAACTTAGAATTGGTGTAGAAATAAGTTCAAGAAAACAAATGATACTTAATTTGTCTCCTCTTCTACTTCAAAATGCCCTATCCTCTTGCTTTCAATCATTGCATTGCGTTTGCACCTCAATCTTCTTTCTCGAGAATTTTGTTGTTTGAGACGTGATTAAAAGACGCTTTCAAAAGTTGGTAAAATTATAAACAGCCCGTTACAACATTGACCTTTCAAGTGTAAAAAAGTGCATATAAGCAAGGCTAATCTTACGAATTTACTCGAAAAATGTCAAAAAAAGAAAGAAAGAAAGAGAGTATGATTACACACAAGGGAGTGAATCACTACGTTTTGCAAGATCAAGTCCTTGCATCTCTGGAGGCATTTGACGTTTTGTTGTTCATGTTACAAATACGTACTCAACTCTGGAGGCATAAGACTTCGTCATTCTCGAATTAATATACGTACTCCTTGCCCTTCGGGTTCTTGTTTTTGCTTGTACTGTGTTAAACGAATAAGACCATGTGTTTAGCCACAGTTCGGACCAGAGGAATAGTTGAAATAAGCGTAAACTGTCCCAGGCTAACACCCCTGACCGTAGAGACACAAAACAAAAAACAAGAATAATACCATGTGTTCAGCCACAATTCAGCGTGTATCTACGTACAGACAACACATTTTCCTGTGTACGTTATTGTACACATTTTCCTCTTAATGTGCATTGACGCGCGTAAATTATAAGATCACCGTACCTACTTGTTTTGAAAAGTGTCTTTTAATCTCAAACGACGGGTACGGTACTTGTGCCGTCCACCTAGTTCCTCAATTCCTAAAGATTTGTACGTTGCCTTTGGGTGCTAATGGGGCGATCGATAATTAGTAGTAGTAAATTTTTTTTTTTTGAACAACAGGGCAATAATTAGTAGTATTACCAAGTAATTAAAAGGTAATTAGTCAACTTTAGAATATTAGAAGTGGTATTATTGTATTGTGGTAAGAAAACATGCAAAAGCCGAGTCATTAGAGGTTTAGGACATAATAATAATTAAGGGATTCGATCCTTTTTTCCCAACGAAACATTAATTAATTAATTGGGACGTTTAATTGACTATATATAAATTAATTAAGGACAATATATAGGGTTTTAATTTGCTAAGGGACCGGATGTAAAGAATATACGGTACCGACGGATGTTAGGAGCAATCCTTCCCGGCTGGGAAATACTACAACACAAGATCGAGCAAAGAACTACTACTACTATTCCTATTTGGAGTAGGTGGGCAAACATTAATTTTGACAAAACTGTAGAGAAGGTTCGGTTATTTGATCTGTTTAGTTTTGTCAAGGGAAAAAAAAAGAAATACGAAGATTTTTTTTTCTCCAGTTAATATTTGAAATATATGAAATAAAATAAAAAGGTAAATTAATTAGGACAAAGAACAAAAACAGAATTAACAACTGGAGTAAAAGAATTTTATTAGGAAAGAAAAGGACTTTGTCCAATGGATCCAACATGATAGAAAGAGTATCCATCCTCCTAAATAATAAGAACGGGTTCGGGGGATGGCATTTTTGGCTCGATTTTTCCAATTAAATCCCTCAATTGGGCAGCTGCAAGGCTTGAGGTTGAGGATAATTCTGTCCATTTACTTGATTCTATCTTCGTAATTAGAGGTGTCTTGAGGGCCAATTGAGAATATGCCCTTGCCTTTTTTAGTACACGTGGTTTTCTCCTATCCAAGTATTTTTCTCCTCCACTTTACCCTCCCCCAGATACATGCCACCGTCGGCCACAATTCTTCTTCTCTGCACTAGGGCAACGCTTTCCCCTCCCCTGCCCTCCCCCTCTCTCTCTCTCTCTCTCTCTCTCTCTCTCTCTCAACACCATCAAACGACTGAGAATCTCCCCAGCACAGCTTACCAATGCCGTCTTCAGAAAACTGACAGCCAAGTCCGAGAACAAGGTACGTATAGTTCAGATCTTTTATAATTTTTTTTTGTCGATCGCTCGATTCTGATTTCCTTTGGGGGGTTTCTTTATCCAAATGTGTTTTGATTGCAAAAATTCAACGTGGGCGTTCTCTGCGTGCGGAAATTTATGGTGCATCGATTGCTCGGCCGTACGTCGGAGTCAGCTTCGTCGGGTGATTCTGCCCAAGCTGCAATTTCTCAAGACTTTGTTGTTCCATGTGCTTTTACGTCTAATTTTTAGGGTGCTTTGGATCTTCTGCCCTGTTGTTTGCTCCGAATAGGTAACTCTTGCGATGGGCTGTTCTTTTCACTTTGTTTTGGGCATATGCTTTGCTTAGATGCATGATTCATCGCTTTGCACCTTAAGTACTTTCCTGTTTTGGGTTGTTGACGACGATGCCTTTTCTTGCACATTCGATTCTTTTTTGTGAGCTGTTTGGGAGGAGTTGTTTTAAGTTTTCAGTTCTTTGTTTGTTTGTTATAGGCATGTTGCATGTTTGCCGTCGCAATGGGTGGTTCCGGTGTGTGCATTTTTTGCATTTGAATTTGTCTATTCAAATAGTAGGAAGTAAATATATAACCCGAGAAAAGGCAAGTTTGATACCAAAGATAAGAAGAGTTGTGTTAAGAGTTGAAATTGCATATGTACGACTTTACCAAAAAGTAAGAAAAGATTTGTTATGGCTTAATATTAAGTGCTGATGAAATTCCATTTCTATGACTTCTTATTGAAGGAATATTTTAATTCGTTTCGCTTACATAGGTTTAAACTATTCAAATTAGGTGGGTTGTTGATTCTACATTTTGTGTTGCAGCACTATGATTATTCAGGTCCCGTTTCTTCGCTGGATTTATGCAAAGCATTGTTACCATAATAGCCCTTATGGAGGGTTCTATTGCCTCATTCCCATTCAAGGTCAAAGGTGATTGCTGCTGTTACACAGTCTCGAAACACTATTCACTTGGTTTATAAAGCTTATAGCAACTTTGAGCGTAACTATAAAGATATATTAGCCCTCGGTAATAATTTAGGTTAGTCATAATTTCCACTCTTTGGACTTCATGATTGAGATGATTTACCCATAAACCACAAGGGTTTTCACATTTTAAGGATTTAAATCCTTGGGTGCCAGTGCAACCTTATTTATTTTGTGTGAAAAGTGAAATTTGATTGTCTTACAACAAAATTCACCATTTCAACAATAGGATTTGAGCTGAAGTTTCTCTACACCCATATGGAAGCCCAAATCCCCTCAGCTTGTTTACCAAATGGACGAAAATTTGGTGCAGAGAGAGAGAGAGAGAGAGAGAGAGAGAGAGAGAGAGAGAGAGAGAGAGAGAGAGAGAGAGAGAGAGAGAGAGTCTATGTGCATAACACCTATCTTATTTTGTCAAGTTCTATATTTGGATTCTACATTTAGAATGATATTTTCCCCCTCTGGCAGATGAGGTCTCTAATACATTTAACTGGAACAAGTGGACTTGTGCATGTTCTTAAGCATACCAGGGAACCAAGGCTTTTCTATTGAAACCAATTGCTCTAGCTCATGTGACTGCAGTCCTGGCACACCAACAATTGCATGGAGAATTTAGACTTTTCGCCACTGTATTTGATTTCGTCTGCTGCTGCAAAATCAGCCGCCTTTCTTCCCCAGATTGCAGGTATCTTTTCAGGCTATCTATTCATATGTATATCTGTGTACTCATGTACTTATGCTAGCATTTGAAGCTCGCGCAATGTGTGTGCTTGAACCAGTTGAAAGCCCTAGAAAAGGAGAGGGCAAAACCCATTTGATAACTTTCCAAGCAATTACATAGGCTATTTTTTCTCTTTTGTCCCAAGTCGAATTAGGAATTCATTATACTGAAAATGTTTGTCATCTTTTTTGGGAAAGAAAAGTGTGAGCTGATTCCGTAGCTTTTGTTCACTTCAAAAGTGGTGTTCCTCTTGTTTAAAGTAGTTGATGATCTCTGTTGGTCTTGTAATGATGTTTTTGAATGCTTGTAATCGACATTATCTAAAACTGTATTTGAAGTTGACTGAGAATTGGAAAATGATGTTACCGATGTTTAGCTATCATGAGTTAGATCAGTGGCTTGAGCATCAGTGGACATCACAAAAAAAAAAGGAAAAAAAAGAATAGAAAGCTCTTGGCCTCACCTTTTTGCAAGAGGCAGCTACAACTGAAAAGCAAATATTTTGTTGTGACAAACTTGCTTTCCAATTACCTCTGCTTTGCATAACTTGCATAGGCTTTACTACGATAGCAAGTCTTATGAAATTTTGTACATATAAAGCTATGATGTACACTTTGCATAGTGAAACCATCTAAGGCTTTTGCCATTGTTACGACTACATATAATCTATAGCACAGTTAATACCATAACCAGCTGTGATGTGCATGAGGTTTGTTTTTGAGTACTTTCTAGATTGACACTGCCTTGCCATCTGTAAATACCAAATGCAGAATAAAATCTGCATGTAATCAGCCAAACTCTATGCCACTTTACCTAATCAATGTTTTATATCTCCATAGCTACTCTAATATCTGCAACTAACTTTTTTGCTTGGACAAAAATGTAGGAGCGAGAAACTTCATAATAGTGAAGCATTCTGATGTTCACTATATGCTGATGTTGAAAATATTCTTTCAGCCATATTCTGCTGTCGCTGTATGCTGCAGCATTCTTTGGAAGCTTTCTATTTCAACATTCATTTACTAATCTATTGCTGCTGGTGAGATACAATCAAAACGCTTACCATGATTCTGCTATTTTGCTATCCTTTCGTGGTGTTGCATAAAATCTACTATCACATGGTTCAGTATGCCGGCTACATTATGGTATTACCATCACCATATTACAGTCAAGAACTGAATTATGCTGCTGGCATACCATACCTGACTAAAATATGCCACTCATTGAAAAATCTTAATACTCGACCATTATGCTTCTTTTGTGAGCTCTTTTATCTTGTTCTGCTGGTGTACGTTATCTGTTGTTTTTTTGTTTCTCGCTTAGCTTTTCTCTCTCTCACAACATACGCACACATAGAAGAAGAGGGAGATCAACACATTTAGAGACAGAGAGAAAGCGAGGTTCTCCATTTGTGATTTGCCATTCAAAGAGGGCGTGTCGCAGCCGCCCGTCCAACTGTGTGTCTACTTCAACTTGATTCAGTACTGAGTTTTCATGATCTGTGCAAATTGCCATGACTTCAGAATCCAGGCAAACAATTTTCTATTCCAGATTTCTGCTTTTTGGTTCAAATTCATTCTCTCACATGCTTTTGATTTTGGCTTATTCTAAATCATTTCTTCTTTCTTTGTTTATACTCATTAATTCTGTTCGTTTCTTAAATGATACTAAAATTAGAGATAAATGTGAACATGGAACAGATGTACCTTTGACCCTTTGTAACAGATGTACACAATTTGCAGCAACCATTTGCTTTGCCTCCTATAACACCCAACAAAAAGGAAAAAAACACCATCGCATCAGGCATCTGACCATGCAGCAAACGAAATTCCAGTAAAAAAACCCAGGTTGAGCTGAGGCCAAAAAGGCTTCCATGAACAGTATTTTGCTATGAAAAGTTCCTTTCCAAGTGCTTTTGCACTACAATCTATAACTACTTCAAACTTTATTGCTGTTATGCTCCTTCAGCATCTGTAAATAGACTACGCAGTATGTGGTCCATATGTAAACCATCTAATGCTTTTGCTACTTTGATCAATCTATGTAATATATCTTTCTACCTATTTCTATGCTCTTCTATTCCTTCCGGCTCTGAATTACAAACAGGACATATCTAGCCTGTATAAAAAATTATTCCTTTCAACGGGCATGCATTCGTGCTCTGCACGAAGGTGCACCTAGTAACTGTAAAAGGTTAAGCCCTATTAATAGCCTCCAAAGGCCCAAATCACATCGAACGCCCAATTCACGCACGCAAGACCCGGCCCACCAACTTCATCAACTCCTAAACGCGAGAACATCACTCACGCTTTCAACATTTTGTGCGGCCAGATGTAATTTCAAGCGGTCAATTGTAATTAAACGCGGCCAAGTGTAATTTCCCGCGGTCATGAGGCATTAAAATACAAGAATCGTGCACAGTGATCACGCTTTTAACATTTTATGCGGCCAGATGCAATTTTAAGTGGTCAAAGGTAATTATAAGCGGCCAAATGTAGTTTCCCGCGGCCATGAGGCATATAAAACACAACAATCGTGCACAGCGATCACGCTTTCAACATTTTGTGCGGCCCAATGTAATTTCAAGCGGCCAAGGATAATTATAAGCGGCCAAGTGTAGTTTCCCGCGGCCATGAGTCATATAAAACACAACAATTGTGCACAGCGATCACGCTTTCAACATTTTGTGCGGCCAAATGTAATTTCAAGCGGCCAAGGATAATTATAAGCGGCCAAGTGTAGTTTCCCGCGTCCATGTGGCATATAAAACACAGCAATCATGTACAGCGAGCACGCTTTCAACATTTTGTGCGGCCAAATGTAATGTCAAGCGGCCAAGGGTAGTTATACGCGGCCAAGTGTAATTTTCCGCGGCTAAAAGGCATGTAAAATACAAGAATCGTGTACAGTGATCACGCTTTCAACATTTTGTGCGGCCAAAAGTAATTACACGAGGCCATGCAGTAGATCGGCCATGTTGCATTCATTGAACGTTGTTTATTAGTACTTGTTCTTGACTCACTAATTAATCGAATTGTTTTGTTTATTGAAGTTAATATTTAAGTACAGAACATCTACTGTAATTTGTTCACACGAATACGGTTGATAATTTTGATTTAAACCGGCCTTGACGTAGAGGTGAAACATACTTGAAACATACTTTTGTTATTATGAATAAAAAGGCTAAACGACATATTATCCATAACAGTTATTATTAGCCTCTAAAGTCTAAATCATTGTATAGATATCACAGGAAAATTGTTGCATAAGATTAATTAATAAATGTCTGAGTGTGGATTCTAAAACCTTTATTATATTTGTTTTCTTCCTTCTTTTTTTTTTGGTCAAACAGAAATTAATGCATTGATTACTTCATTTGTTTTCACCTCATATGCACAGATGGATGGGAAGATGTGGTTTTCTGCTTTAGGCTTTTGAGGGCCATTGGAGAAGAAGAAAGCTTTTTCACAGGGCCTTTAACCATGGGGGTTCAGTTTCGGCCTTCAGACAAAAATTAGTACTGTATTTTTTAGCCTTTTTATCTGGGCCTATAAACAAAACAGAAAATTCAAAAAACTAGAAAATGACACAGTTGGGGTTAGATTGTCCGTTGTCGCAATTTTCGGGATATTTCCGAACACTAATCGGAATCGTTCACAAAGTAAATCTCATCGGACCATTAAGGCATTAACCATATCATGTCAATTGGGAATCAATCGTCAAGAATTTTTCATTAATATTGAAATTGTTACAAGATTAATGGGAGCAAGGAAACAATCATCTGCTCAATCCGAGATCCAATTCTACGATTGGCAAGAAATCAATGACGGAACTACCAGTGAGAGTATGGGGCCGCGGCCCCCGTGTTGTTTCAAGTTTTTTTTTAAATTTTTTCTCTAATTTTAATATTAATATTAATATTAGTTATTTTTTATTTGTTAAGAATTATATTTTGCATTTGGTGTAATTTAGACATTTAAATGCTTAAGAATGTGTTCGTTCTAGGTTCCAAAATCTAATTTCTCTCTCTGCTCATGGTCTCCGATAAGATTTTCTTCAATTATTAATCTCATTTTCCCTTCTATCTTTCTCCACTGATTATCCAAAAAACCTCCCTTAAAATCTAAACCAAACAAATTGGAGTATTAGATATCCGAATCTTAAAATTTTAATATCTATTGTTCATAGTCCGACCCTCACGTTCACGAAATCCTTTCTCCGTCCTGCAAGAAACCATTTACTTCTTGGCTGGCTGATCGAAGAGGACTGGCGTGGTTGGCTGTCCACACCAATTGGCAACTTTAGTGTGCTTGAACAGGAGGAGGAAAGCCAAAAGTAAACAATAAATGCAGTTGTCCCAATTTATTTGTCCAATTTTGAAATTCTAACTTATTAAGGAAGCACAATGATTACACTCAAAATATTTTTAGTTTCCAAAAATACTCTCATTTTTAAACAATTAATGAGAGTGCACATTTTTCAATACATGATTTTTTGAAAAGTGAAAGGGTATTAAGAATTTTTTTCTCAATCAACTTCTATTCGAACAAATAATTTAGGACATGTTAAAGACAAAAAGTAGATAAACAAATCAGGATGAAAGGAGTATACTCATAAGATTTTTATTACACAAGCCATGTCAATTATGTCTTGTCCTCAAACGATGGATTATTCTCCTTCTTCTACTGATAATAAAGGGGTACCATGTTGACAATACCAATAAACATCAGTACTACAATTGTTGCCAATGTTTCAACATCCATAGTAGACCCGGGTAGGAAGTCGTGGTTTAACCAGGACTCCAAGCGGATGTATCTTAGGCAACGAAATGCCCAATCCCTCGCTCATGTCCACCGGGTCATCCAGCGGTGTTGTCAAATCAAACCCGTGGATCAAACGAGCAAGTGTCAAGTGAATCACTTGCAACGCGAACGTAACACCGGGGCACATCCTTCTGCCCGAGCTGAACGGAATGTACTCGAACTGCTGTCCTCTGAACCCGACATCAGCACGCTCACTCAAAAACCTCTCCGGTTTGAACTTGTCGGGCTCCAACCACATCCGCGGGTCCCTTTGCAACTTCCACAAGTTCACAATCAAACGGGTTCCCTTTGGGACGTGGTAGCCACCGACGGTGCAGTCTTCTGTGGACTCACGGGGTCCCGATATGGGGCCCGGCGGGTAGAGACGGAGCGTTTCCTTGACAATGGCTTGGAGGTATTTTAGGTTCTCGATATCAGATTCTTGCACCAATTTGTCCCGTCCTACTTGGGTGTCGAGCTCGTCTTGTGCAGTTTTCAGTACGTGTTTGTTGTTGAGGAGTAGGGAGAGAGCCCATGTCAGCGTCTCTGCTGCGCTTTCTGACCCGGTCAGGATTAGGATCTGACAAGAATGGTTAAGTGAATTGTGAATAGGCAGGCAAATGGAGGATCAAATAAAAAGAGTAGGACAAATAGTAGAAATCATATAGGCTAAGCATAATATAGTTTAAAATGGTAACGTTAATTGGATTATTGCACGGTTGATGACGTCCGGATCTTGTCTAGTAGATTCAAGCTCAAGGTTCTCGAAGAAGTTACGTTACGTCGCACTCTTCATTAACCTATATAGCGGTGCTGATATCATTAGAAGTCACCCGGCGTTCTCAACCCCCACGTGTCCTTCCATGACATGAAAATCTAGGAGCCGGTCATTCATCGGTGTTGTCGGGTGTTTGGAGAGTAGAGTTTTAATTTCCTTTTGGATAAACGAGTCGGGTCATGGGTCCTTAGGGAGTGAGTTAAGTAATGCTCTTTGGGAGTGAGTTAAGTTATGGGTCCGTGGAGTGGTCCCACCCCCAAACTTGGGGAGTGAAGTATGGGAGGGGGGCTAGGTCTCCTCTCCCCTACGGCCTGTTTGTTGGGGTCTAGGAGGAGAATAAGGAAGGTAGGGGGATAAGGGAGAGAGTGGGAGAAAGAAGGTGGTGTTTGGTAATAGGAGAAGGAAGGGGGATAAGGAAGGGGGGAGAGCATATCCCCTTGGAGGAACCCCACCGGCCCACCCCAGGATAAGCTAATCGGGGTAGGGAGAAAGACCAAATTGCCTCTCATTTTTATTTATTTTTTTGTATTCTCAATATAATAATTTAGTGAGAGCAACTAAGTAATTTTTAATTATATCATCCATGCTTATATATCCACCCACTAATATCAACTGCTAGTCAAACCAAATATAGGCTAACAATAAGTTTAGAACCACACACAAACACACAAATATTTACACACACCCACAGTAGGGGTGGGACCCACACACAATGAATGTGTTCAGTGTGTGTGAAACCCACCCCTATTGTAAGTGTATAAGTGTTTGTGTATTTGTGCATGTGTGGTTGTAGCATTGTTGTATAAGTTAATTCTCCTCCTCCTTAATTAATTAATCCCTCTTATAACATATTCACCTCTTATCCGCCGTTCTTCCTTATCTATTCTAGGCACATAAGTGGTCATTTTGATACTTGCATATTAGCATATCTACGGATATGGAGGGAAGAGAGAACCAAGAAATTAAGCTGATAAGTTTAATTTGAACACATATAGTATAAATTTGGGTTTCTGAATTTGACTTATACCATGGTGGTTGCCTTGATGACGTCATCCCGCTTGTGGCCGAACATTGGGGTGTCCTCTGCAAGGACTGATAGCATAACATCTATGAAATCAGCTTCATCACCATTAATATTATCACTGATCTCCATGCTCTTTTGAACATGTTCTTGGAGCCATCTCCCAAGAACTGCATCAATTTCCTTGTAAGTTTGCTTCATGGATTTCACGTGGCCACCGATATCCACCCACTCAAGCCACGGAATGGCATCCGAAACGACGAAGATTCCACTGAGGTACACTGCTTTCCTGATGGCTTCTTTCAGATGGCCCTCTTCCGTGTCACTGTTATCGCAAGTGCTAGCGGAAAATCGCTTTCCGGCCAGCATTCTCATGATTATATTGCCCGTCAAGTACCCAAACCACTCGTTCATGGCTACCTGCATTGACAACTCCAAAATTTATTTGTCAGTACTAGTGGAATTCCAAAACTTTCAAAACTCTGTTTGCCAATAGGTAGGAAACAATTTGCAATTTCAGAACTTCAAAACTTTGCCAATTACTAAGCTAGATCAGCTGGTTAAAATACTTCTACTCAACCTTTTTATCCGAAAATGGCAGAAAGATTTTAAAGTATCCACAAAAAACTTGAACATGTGTGCATTACCCGGGTGGGCGAGTCTCCATTCTTCCTGCATAGTAAGTGCAGATCCATAGTGCAAAAATCCACTTCCGATTCTCGGACGTGCTTCAGCTGCTCAAGCCTGCGGTTTGTCAACAGTTCCAGAGTGACAATCTTCCTAACCTCACGCCAATATGGTCCATACGGCACCAGCGCAAACACAGCTTGGTCATACCCAAGGTACTTGCTCACAGCCAAAACCGGCCGAGACGCAAAGATTGCGTCGTTGGTGGTGAAGCACTCCTTCACGAACTCCCAGCTGCTGACCACCAGGGCTCTGTGGCTACCGAGCCGGACTGATAGGATGGGGCCGTGTTTGTCGGCCATGGCTCCGAGCGTACGGGCAAGGGGGACTTTTCCCCGTAGAAGGTGGAGGTGGCCTATCAAGGGCAATGCCCCAGATGGTTGAGGGGCTCTAACTCTCCTGCTCTTGCTTGCTTCACTACTGTTAGGTATGATTCTTTTGAAGTAAAAGTGGAGCAAGAGAGCTAGAAGCCCCAAAATTGAGAAGAAGTGAGTGAGAGAATCCATGGCCTTCGTGTGGAAGTGGTTTGATACAATTATCTGAAGACTCGCATGAATTTATAGAAGGGAAATTAAAAAAACGTTTAACAATAGTCAATAGGTGTGTGAAGAATGTTTCACATTTAAGTTAATTTGTGATATCCAGATTCAAATTTTGCTAAGTGGGGACCAAAACCCACAAGAATACGCTTTGATTTTCGAGCAATTATTCAATAGCCCCGGACTATCATGTGGCATGTCCACGTAGTGCTCTCAACCAATCATGTAACGGAAAATTTTACAAGTGGCATATAGTCATCCTTTTTTGTTGGGTGGTTGGGGGACATGGGTTGACCCACTTAGTGTGGGTAGCAATAAATTATTGGCCGGGAGCGATACCCCGTAGGACATGCCATGTGGTGCTCCGGAAGGATTGAATAATTTTTCTTTATTTTCTTGACTTGTTTGTATGAGTTGTATTGAAGCAACTGTAATGGATATAGCCAACGAAATTCAATAAGCAACCCATACCACACAAAACCACCATCTTAATTTCCAACCAAAATTTATAAAATCACGGGTGTTAGTTGATTAATTTGTCACATCGCTCGACAATATTATTTTTATTTAAATAACTAAATTCTTGGAATAACTCATTCCCATAAATATCACCATCTTGGTTGGGTTTCAAAAAATCTTTCTAGCTAGCTTAGTGCAATGCTCCTTCAATTGCTCTTCACCGACACTTTTGAATCTTTCGTTAAACAAAAAACCAAAGATCTCTTTATAAAGTTCAAAAAAAACATAAATTAAAACTTCTTAAACAGAGAAAATAACCTGTTTGGTATTCATTGAATTCGGTAAGAGAAAAAGTGTTACTAGAATGATAGATAGGAAACCCTTCATGCTTTGCTCAAAGGGAAACCCTTCCTTTGAAAGTGCTTTGCTCTCTTTCATGCTTTGCTCAAAGGGAAACTTTCTGTTCGGTACCTACGGGCTGTCTTTTTTCATGCATGACTCTTTCCAATATTGCATGCCATATATCTGTGTGCTAGGTTTTTTGAAAGAGAAATCCGTCTCAAGGGTGAGCAAAATAATCGTCAAACTGTGAATTCAGTCCAAACCAATCCAAACCGACTAATTTGATTTGGTTTTTTAGTGATGTGGTTTGGTTCTGGTTTTAAAAATCTAGAAACCGTGTTAAATGATTTGGTTTGTGGATTTATGTTAACTGTTTTGGTTCCAAACCAATCCGAATCGTATGACACACACGTATACTATAATATATGTTTAGATACATTAAAAAAAAATATTTTTCTAATCTAATCATCTATTCCACCACCCTATTAATTTACTTCCAAATTAATTCCCTAAACTTTTATATGCGATAACCTATTCCTACCATTTCAATACACAAAGCATAGGTTCGACTCAATCGATTTCTTACTCTTTTCGCTCGGTTATTAATTTTCTGATGTAATACTCTATTCCATAGATGGCTCTATTCCCTCGCTAATTACTTGTATTCTACTCTTATTTAGTTAGTTGATGTTAGTGAGTTTTGGTGATTTTTATATAGCTAGCTAGTTTTAATATAAGTTTTGGTATTCAATTTTAAGTACTTCAAATAGTTTATGTGGATGATATCTTAATTTTGAGCGAACCGTGGTTTAAAACCACAACCGAACCGCCTTTTAATGGTTTGGATTTGTTTGGTTAATTATATGAAATTTATGGATTTGTTTGGTTCTCTAAATTCTGAATCCGTAAGTAGTGATTTGGTTCTTGGTTTGCTATAAAACCGGACCAATCCGATCCATCCTCACCCTTAATTTGTCTACTAGGTAGATACTCCGATGTCTTTTTTTTATTGGAGATAAGCAGATACTCCGATGTTAGCCCTTCCGATGTTATATTAGCCTTGAATTAATCTGCGGTTGTCCGCAAATCGTACATCTAACATTGAAAGGGACACACCAACAACTAAATATTCCGTATAAACCACCACAAATCTTGAATTGTGATTATCTCCGCTAGCATGCGACCCGCACGACCCCGCTTTCAATGCCCACGTCCGACCGGCATGTGATTACGGCCTTACGGGGGTTTGCTCTCCCTCCGTCCCGATTTGTTTTTCCTCTTTTTAATTTATATATGTATCAAATTGATTGTCCAATTTCAAAATCAATTGATGAGATTATCTAAATTTTCAAAGTAATGGATCAAATGGTTTCTTTAATAAGTTGGAAATCCGAGATGGAACAAATAAATCAAGACGGAGGGAGTATTTTTTATCATCTTTCTAAGCTATTCCGCCAAGGGTTTTTTTGGGATTTCTCTTGTTTTGTTCCTGTTCAAAAAAAATTCGTATTTGTTAATTTTGTACCTAATATTTGTGAATTATTGATTTGTCTCGTCAAGACAAATCAAAAAAGTTTTAAAAAAAAATCATGACTTTTACCTAAATGTTTTTTAAAATATCCAAGATAAAACTCAAAAAAATAACTTTTTAGAATTCATGTGGAAACGTGAACATATTTAGGTGAACCCTGTTCCACTAACAACTTTTAGGATTTTTTTTCATTTTTGTCCTTATTCAATTTTTTTCCGCGTCTATTAGTTTTGCACGAATTTTTGTGAATTATTAATTCGTCTCGACGAGAAAAATCGAAAAAGCAAAATTTACTTTTCCGATTCTTGTCGTGTAGACAAATTAATAATTCACAAAAATTTGGCACAACACTAACAAACACAAACCAAAATAAGAACAAAAATGCTAAAACAAAAAGTGCTTAGCGGTTCTCTCTCTCTCCATAAGTTACTTGGTTCCGGCGAATGTTAACTTTTTGTTTTTGTAATTTTTTTTTGTGTTTCTTATTTGATAAAATCTCGATGTTAGTTTCTGAAAATATGTTGTCCACGCATAATTTTATTTTATAGCTTATTTAATTGTGGTCCAGGAATTCAACCTAAAGGGAACTATTATTTTCCACAATCGAGCCCATTGTTGATTTTAGTCCATGTTTCATAAATCGTGAGTTTCCAACTAGCTAGGCGATAAAACATAACAGCAAACCCGGGACAATTGCATAAACGAATTTTTTTTTTTCGAAGCTAACCCTGTTCGTTTTGGGTTTTGAGAGACGTTTTTCAAAGTAATGAGTGGAGAGAGATAGCTAGAGAAAATTTACTGAAAATCGTGTGCAGAAATTTTAAGTCCCTCAAACGAACAAGTCTCTGTGGCTCACATGCAAGTCCCATGAGCTAAAGCAGACAAAGGGCATTATTGGAGCGTACCACATATGAGGGTTGCATCATTCGCGTGTATTATGTGTGTGTTAGAACAAAATGTTTCTCACCAATCACTATCGTGGTGGTTCAACAAGTAGTTTTACTTTCTTGGAGTTCAAATCCCCAAGTTACTAACTCGAAGGGTCGGTCCAGTTGGTTAATTGGTGGGTTTGTTTCATCCGCTCACAATTAGTCAGAGTTTTCGGTTATTGGGGTCAGGTCGCAAGAAAATGATTTCTTCTAAATTTTCTTGTCTCAACGTGGATGACCTACCTTTGAGAGACCGGAGAAGGGAGTGGTTGATGTGCGCGCGTAAGTTGGCCCAAACACCCTAATCGTCTAGCAAAAAATATCCCCATTAATTTGTGGCGCATATATAATTGGTGGCTATTCATCAGAAACCACGACAAATCTTGGATTATGATTACCTCCGTTTGTGACCCGCGCGCATGACCCTTTCAATGTCCACGTCCGACCCGCATGTGATTACGGGGGTTTATTTTTGACCCGTACTCGAATTCGTTAATTATTTGAGTTTTCTATAGGCAAGGGGTATCAAGGAGTTCCTAAATGCAGCACTTATTTCGGGATGTTTTCATATGAGAAATTGCAGATTTGTTTGTGCCAGCTAATTGTGTTAACATCTTTCTAAGTTATATTTTCTCTGTCCTTCATCGCCCATGGACGATGTAGTTTCTGGTGGTGTTCTACTTTCTTGAAAAATCTTCTTTTAAAAAAAAGATAATTTCAAGCTCAAAATTCATGTGTTTACGCAAATATTTTTCTATTAATATGGATCTTGTTTGATAGATTTCATTGAGATCTTTAAACGGTGCCAAAAAAATTGAAAAATTATTTTTCATTTTCATTATAGTTGATTTTGAAAAAGAAGGGTTTGGGAGAAAGCGGAAAAGAGTCTCACTCCGTGTGTTTTGGTGTTCGTCTTTGTGATTAATTTGTCAAAACATTGCCAGACTACTTGGCCCCTTTCCAACCAATTTACATGTTTGTTAACAGGGACGGAGTCAAGATTTTGCTGTAGTGGTGCTGAACATGTATACTTACAAAACTGAAAAACGGACTAAAATATGAATATTTATCGACTTTAGGGAAAAAAAATCATACTAAGAAACATAATAAATGATTTATTTCACATGTGAGTAGAGTACCAAGAAAGAGTAATACTAGTAATTTACAGTATTTACTAAAGTGAGGTATCTTGTGCTTTATTTTCACTTGGCCTAGTATATTTGGCTTTGAAATAATTTTTTGAGCCCCCATTACTAAAGGAAAAATAGCGTACGAAAGACTTTCTATATAACAAACAAAGAATGTGAATGCAAATTAATTAACAGGGTTCCCTAACAATTCGTAAAAATTCTAACAATATGAATGTGAATCACCAAGTAAAACTATCAGCAAAAACTATGCAAGTAAATAATCCCACAACACGTGTTTTGTTGTACGAAATTGCCAATACAATTAAGATTATGGAATTTGGTCTTTACAAAATGGGGAAAAAAAATCTAAGTAGTGGCGGGCATATATAAATTTGGGAAAACAAAAATTGATTTCTAATTTGCATTTTTTGGAATTGTTTCAGTGGCAACGTGACACTTGAATTTTCTTTTTTTTTTTTCCCAAATGTTTAAAATTTTCATTGATAGCCTCATAGCCAAGAGAGTACATCAAAGGGCATATTTTTCCTTGGATAAGGAGAGAATAGCCAATCAGGCAAATAGACTCCGACGAGGAAAGATCTACGCCCCTTCCTTACGAAGCCACCGAGATACAATACCTCACAGAAAACTCAGACCACCAACATGAAAGAAAGAACCAAAAAGGTTAGGAAGACCCCAAAAGGAGAGAAACACCAACAAGCGAGACATCACAGAAGAAAACTAGAAAAAAAAAAAAACCCACCGGAGGCACCGGATCAGATAACCCAACCTTCCCTTCTCCAAATCAACTCTAAATCGGACCTTGTTCTCTAATCTCTTGACTCCAGTCGACTCTGCAACTCGACCCCCTGGTCGCTGAAACATTTTTAGCACGGCGTTGCGACTGGATCTGGACGGGGTCCCGGCTGCTGACAGCTTCAAGCAAGTCGAGGCGATCTCGGAGCTTTGGGATGTCGGGGAAGAAGTCGTGATCTAGAATACGTGGAGGCCCAATTTCATGATCAATTGGACCGGTCGAAGCATCGAAAGCCCAAACGTTGTTTAATTGCAAATTACCCGATTTGGCAACTTTCGAATGAACTCGGATCGGGCCCAAACTTGGTGGGCTGACTTATTTTCGCGCTGCGATCAATACTCACCACCCTAAGTTCGTGACTGATAGTGTTTTTTGGCCTAATTCCTTTGTTTAGGTCTCCAATTGGACGTTTTTGCTGTTTTAGAAAGTATTTGTTTCGTTAATAACTTTTAGCGTATAATTCCGTAGAAGTTGATTCTTTTTGGGAAAGTCATGTTTTTCTTTCCTTTTTCAAATTTTATTATTTTTCCCAAATTTTGGGAATTTTCGTTTTTGAGTTAGGGTTTTGCTAGAGTTACGCATTTTTCCTATAAAAAGGGTTGTAACCTAATGTTTAGATAGTTTTTTATCAATAATATTCTGACTTTATCTTTTTCTCTTGAGGATTCAAGAACTGCTCATCGCTACAAATACCTATCATTCGTTTGATTAGTACGCAACTAATCTCTTTGTTATTTCCGCTGCGTCAAGTCACGCACGAGGATCTGTTCGATGGCGGCGGCGCTAGAAGGAGGCGAGATGAAGAGGAGGCGGTGAAAAGAGGACGACGGAGGAAGTCAACAGAGACATAAAAGAGGAGGCGGAGAGAACATTAATGGAGAACGCCCCCCTCCCGCCCCATCATAGGATGGAAACCCTAGAGGGAGGGAGGGAGGGAGGGAGGGAAGGAAGGGGAGAGGTGGCTAGGGCTGGGAAGTTCGTGAGAGAGAGAGAGAGAGAGAGAGAGAGAGAGAGAGAGAGAGAGAGAGAGAGAGAGAGAGAGAGAGAGAGAAGGTTCGGTTATTTGATCTGTTTAGTTTTGTCGAGGGGAAAAAAAAAAAGAAATACGAAGATTTTTTGTTCTCCAGTTAATATTTGAAATATCTGAAATACAATAAAAAGGTAAATTAATTAGGACAAAGAACAAAAACAGAATTAACAACTGGAGTAAAAGAATTAATTCCGATTTGAAAAACCTAAAAGAATTTTATTAGGAAAAAAAAAGGACTTGTCCAATGGATCCAACATGATAGAAAGAGTATAACTGTATAAGGTTAAGCCCGTATTAATAGCCTCCAAAGGCCCAAATCACATGGAATGCCCAATTCACGCACGCAAGACCCGGCCCACCAACTTCATCAACTACTAAACGCGAGATCATCACTCACGCTTTCAACATTTTGTGCGGCCAATGGTATTTACATGCGGCCAAGTGTAATTTTACGCGGCCATAAGGAATTAAAACACAAGAATCGATCGTCCACAGTGATCACGCTTTCAACATTTTATGCGGCCAGATGAAATTATAAGCGGCCAAGTGTACTTTCACGCGTCCATGAGGTATGTAAAACACAACAATCGTGCACAACGATCACGTTTTCAACATTTTGTGCGGCCAAATGTAATTTCAAGCGGTCAAGGGTAATTATAAGAAGCCAAGTGTATTTTCCCGCGGCCATGAGGCATATAGTAAAACACAACAATCGTTTACAGCGATCACGCTTTCAACATTTTGTGCGGCCAAATGTAATTTCAAGCGGCCAAGTGTAGTTTCCCGCGACCATGTGGCATATAAAACACAACAATCGTGCACAGCGATCACGCTTTCAACATTTTGTGCCGCCAAATGTAATGTCAAGCGGCCAAGGGTAATTCTTCGCGGCCAAAAGACATGTAAAATACAAGAATCGTGTACAGTGATCACGCTTTCAACATTTTGTGCGGCCAAAAGTAATTACACGAGGCCATGTAGTAGATCGGCCATGTTGCATTCATTGAACGTTGTTTATTAGTACTTGTTCTTGACTCACTAATTAATCGAATTGTTTTGTTTATCGAAGTTAATATTTAAGTATGGAACATCTACTGTAATTTGTTCACACGAATACAGTTGATAATTTTGATTTAAACTGGCCTTGACGTAGAGGTGAAACATACTTGAAACATACTTTTGTTATGAACAAAAAGGCTAAACGACATATTATCCATAACAGTTATTATTAGCCTCTAAAGTCTAAATCATTTTGTAGATATCACAGGAAAATTGTTGCATAAGATTAATTAATAAATGTCTGAGTGTGGATTCTAAAACCTTAATTGTTTTCTCTACTGTAATGTCCATTACTATTGCCTTGAAAGTTTAATTGTTTTCGTTTGTCGTTATTTATTTAATTTCTAGTTTACAAAACCAATCACATATATTTTTGCTAGGTTAGGGTTAAAGCACTTCTGATTGTTTAGTTTTTCTATAAAAAATCAAAAGTCTTCAGGGGTTCGACCTCGCACTTACATAATTATATTTCGACACGATTTGTACGTTTGCGAATACATTAAGATTTCACAACAGAATCTCTTATTATCATACTATAATCCTAGTTTACCCTTTACCTTCTTGCGATTAAGATGGATTATCACCTTATTACTTTTATTATATTTGTTTTCTTCTTCTTTTTTCTTTGGGTCAATCAGAAATTAATGTATGGATTACTTCATTTGTTTTTCACCTCATATGCAGTAATGCAGATGGAAAGATGTGGTTTTCTGCTTTAGGCTTTTGAGGCCATTGGAGAAGAAGAAAGCTTTTTCTCACTGGGCCTTTAACCATGGTTCATTTTCGGCCTTCAGACAAAAATTAGTATTTTTTAGCCTTTTTATCTGGGCCTATAAACAAAAAACTAGAAAGTGACACAGTGGGGGTTAGATTGTTCACAAAGTAAATCTCATTGGACCATTAAGGCATTAACCATATCATGTCGATTGGGAATCAATCGTTAAGAATTTTCATTAATCTTGAAATTGTTACAAGACTAATAAGAGCAAGGAAATAACCACCTGCTCAATCCGAGATCCAATCCTATGATTGGAAAGAAATCAATGACAGAACTACTTGTGGGAGTATGGGACCGCGGCCCCCGTGTTGTTTCAAGTTTTTTTATTTTCAAAACAATTTTCTCCAATTTTAATATTAATATTAGTTATTTTTTATTTTTTAAGAATTATGTTTTGCAATTGGTGTTATTTAGACATTTAAATGCTTAAGAATGTGTTCGTTCTGGGTTCCAAAATCTAATTTCTCTCTCTACTCATAGTCTCCGATAAGATTTTCTTCAATTATTATTCTCATTTTCTAAAAAACCTTGTTCCCTTAAAATCTAAACCAAACAAACTATTAGATTTCTGAATCTTAAAATTTTAAAATCTGTTGTTCATAGTCCGATCCTCGCATTCACGAAATCCTAACTCCGTGCCCGCAAGAAACCATGTACTTCTTGATGCCAGACAAGTAGACAACCCATTTAGCTGAAGAGGACTGGGGTCGTTGGCTGTCCACACCAATTGGCAACTTTTTAGTGTGCTTGAACAAGAGGAGGAAAGCCAAAAGTCAACAATAAATGCAGTTGTCCCAATTTGTTTGTCCCAACTATATTAAGGAAGCACAATGATTACACTCAAAATGTTTTTAATTATCAAAAATACCCTCACTTTTTAAACAATTAATGAAAGTGTTTTCAATACATGATTTTTTGAAAAGTGAAACGGTATTAAGAAAATTTTTCCTAGTCAACTTCTATTCGGACAAATAATTTGGGACATGTCAAAGTTAAAAAATAGATTAAAAGAATTAGGATGGAAGAAGTATATTCGTATGTAGAATCTCTCCGATGGTCAATAGCTATGAGATTTGTATTACATATGCCATGCCAATTATGTCTTGTCCTCAAACAATGGATTATTCTCATTTTTCTACTCATAATAAAGGAGTACCTTATTGACAATACCAATAAATATCAGTACTACAATTGTTTCCAACGTTTCAACATCCATAGTAGACCCGGGTAGGGAGTCGCGGTTTAACCAGGACTTCAAGCGGATGTATCTTAGGCAACGCAATGCCCAATCCCTCGCTCATGTCCACCGGATCATCCAGCGGTGTTGTCAAATCAAACCCATGGATCAAACGAGCAAGTGCCAACTGAACCACTTGCAACCCGAACGTAACACCGGGGCACATCCTTCTGCCCGAGCTGAACGGAATGTACTCGAACTGCTGTCCTCTGAACCCGACATCAGCACGCTCACTCAGAAACCTCTCCGGTTTGAACTCGTCAGGCTCTGGCCACATCCGCGGGTCCCTTTGCAACTTCCACAAGTTCACGATCAAACGGGTTCCCTTTGGGACGTGGTAGCCGCCGATGGTGCAGTCTTCTATGGACTCACGGGGTCCCGATAGGGGGCCCGGCGGGTAAAGACGGAGCGTTTCCTTGACAATGGCTTGGAGGTATGTTAGGTTCTTGATATCAGATTCTTGCACCAATTTGTCCCGTCCTACTTGGGTGTCGAGCTCGTCTTGTGCAATTTTCAGTACGTGTTTGTTGTTGAGAAGTAGGGAGAGAGCCCATGTCAATGTCTCTGCTGTGCTTTCTGACCCAGTCAGGATTAGGATCTGGCAAGAATGGTTAAGTGAATTGTGAATAGGCAGGCAAATAGCGGATCAAAAAAAAAAAAAAAGAGTAGGGCAAATAGTAGAAATCATACCGGCTAAACATAATATAGTTTAAAATGGTAACGTTATATGGATTATTGTGCGGTTGATGACGTCTGGATCTTGTCTAGTAGATTCAAGCTCAAGGTTCTTGAAGAAGTTACGAGTTTCGTTACGTCGCACTCCTCATTAGCCTATATAGCGGTGCGGATATCATTAGAGGTCACCCGGTGTTCTCAACCCCCACGAGTCCTCCCACGACATGAAAATCTAGGAGCCGGTCATTCATCGGCGTTGTCGGGGTGTTCAGAGAGTTGTTTTCCTTTTGGATAAACGAGTCAGGTCATGGGTCCTTAGGGAGTGAGTTAAGTTATGGGTCCGTGGAGTGGTCCCACCCCCAAACTTGGGGAGTGAAGTATGGGAGGGGGGCTAGGTCTCCTCTCCCCTACGGCCTGTTTGTTGGGGTCTAGGAGGAGAATAAGGAAGGTAGGGGTATAAGGGACAGAGTGGGGAGAAAGAAGGTGGTGTTTGGTAATAGGAGAAGGAAGGGGGATAAGGAAGGGGGGAGAGCATATCCCCTTGGAGGAACCCCACCGGCCCACCCCAGGATAAGCTAATCGGGGTAGGGAGAAAGACCAAATTGCCTCTCATTTTTTTTTTTTTTTGGTATTCTCAGTGAGAGCAACTAAGTAATTTTTAATTATATCATCCATGCTTATATATCCACCCACTAGTATTATCTACTAGTCAAAGCAAATATAGGCTAACAACAAGTTTAGAATCACACACAAACATACAAATATTTACACACACCCACAATAGGGGTGGGACCCACACACAATGGAGGTGTTCAGTGTGTGTGAAACCCACCCCTATTGTAAGTGTATAAGTGTTTGTGTATTTGTTTGTAGTTGTAGCATTGTTGTATAAGTTAATTATCCTCCTCCTTAATTAATTAATCCCTCTTATAACATATTCACCTCTTGTCCGCCGTTCTTCCTCGTCTATTCTAGGCACACAAGTGGTCATTTTGATACTTGCATATTAGCATATCTACGGATATGGAGGGAAGAGAGAACCAAGAAATTAAGCTGATAAGTTTAATTTGAACACATATAGTATAAATTTGGGTTTCTGAATTTGACTTATACCATGGTGGTTGCCTTGATGACGTCATCTCGCTTGTGGCCGAACATTGGGGTGTCCTCTGCAAGGACTGATAGCATAACATCTATGAAATCAGCTTCATCACCATTAATATTATCACTGATCTCCATGCTCTTTTGAACATGTTCTTGGAGCCATCTCCCAAGAACTGCATCAATTTCCTTGTAAGTTTGCTTCATAGATTTCACGTGGCCACCGATATCCACCCACTCAAGCCACGGAATGGCATCCGAAATGACGAAGATTCCACTGAGGTACAGCGCTTTCCTGATGGCTTCTTTCAGATGGCCCTCTTCCGTGTCACTGTTGTCGCAAGTGCTTGCGGAAAATCGCTTTCCGGCCAGCATTCTCATGATTATATTGCAAGTCAAGTACTCAAACCACTCGTTCATGGCTACCTGCATTGACAACTCCAAAATTTATTTGTCAGTACCAGTGAAATTCCAAAACTTTCAAACCTCTGTTTGCCAATGGGTAGGAAATAATTTGCAATTTCAGAACTTCAAAACTTTGCCAATTACTCCCTCCGTTCCAAATTGAGAGTCCCTCTTGGGAATTACAACTATTTAAAAGGACATGCAATCATTACACCTACAATACCTATCATTTCCACCATTACCCCTATATTTTACCTACTTTACAATACTTATATTCACCTATGAGGGACATTTTTGAAAAATCACAAAATTTTTCCTTCCATTTTTAGAAAAGGACCATCATTTTGGAACAACCCAAAAAGGAAAGATGGACCTTCATTTCGGAACGGAGGGAGTACTAAACTAGATCAGCTGGTTAAAATACTTCTACTCAACCTTTTTATCCGAAATGGCAGAAAGATTTTAAAGTATCCACAAAAAACTTGAACATGTGTGCATTACCCGGGTGGGCGAGTCTCCATTCTTCGTGCATAGTAAGTGCAGATCCATAGTGCAAAAATCCACTTCCGATTCTCGGACGTGCTTCAGCTTCTCAAGCCTGCGGTTTGTCAACAGTTCCAGAGTGACAATCTTCCTAACCTCACGCCAATATGGTCCATACGGCACCAGCGCAAACACAGCTTGGTCATACCCAAGGTACTTGCTCACGGCCAAAACCGGCCGAGACGCAAAGATTGCGTCGTTGGTGGTGAAGCACTCCTTCACGAACTCCCAACTGCTGACCAACAGGGCTCTGTGGCTACCGAGCCGGACTGATAGGATGGGGCCATGTTTGTCGGCCATGGCTCCGAGCGTGCGGGCAAGGGGGGCTTTTCCCCGCAGAAGGTGGAGGTGGCCTATCAAGGGCAGTGCCCCAGATGGTTGAGGGGCTCTAAGTCTCCTGCTCTTGCTTGCTTCACTACTGTTAGGTATGATTCTTTTGAAGTAAAAGTGGAGCAAGAGAGCTAGGAGCCCCAAAATTGAGAAGAAGTGAGTGAGAGAATCCATGGCCTTCGTTTGGAAGTGGTTTGATACAATTATCTGAAGACTCGCATGAATTTATAGAAGGGAAATTAACAAACGTGTAACAATAGTCAATAACTGTACATGTGAAGAATCTGCTTTGATTTTCGAGTAATTATTCAATAGTCCCGGACTATCATGTGGCATGTCTATGTGATGCTCCCAACCAATCACATGGCAGAAAATTTTACGATTGACACATAGTCATCCTTTTTTGTTGAGTGATTGGAGGACAAGGGTTGACCCACTTAGTGTGGGTAGCGATAAATTATTGGTAGGGAGCAGTACCACGTAGGACATGCCACATGGTGCTCCGGGAGTATTGAATAATTTTCCCTGATTTTCTTGACTTGTTTGTATGCGTTCATTTAGCTTGATGAATTCCATTCCATAAATCTGAGTTGTATTGAAGTAACAGTAAGGGATATAGTCAACGAAATTCAACAAGCAACCCATATCACAAGGAAACCACCATCTTAATTCCCAACCAGGATTTATAAAATCACGGGTGTTAGTTGATTAATTTGTCACTTCTCTCGACAATATTATTTTCAAATAACTAAATTCTTGGAATAACTCATTCCCATATATGTTACCATGTTGGTTGCGTTCCAAAAACTTTCTAGCTTAGTGCAATATATGCTCCTTCACTTTTGAATTTTTCGTTAAACAAAAATTCAAAGATTGCTTTATAAATTTCAAAAACATTAGAGAAGTGCTACAATACACACCTCTTATTTGGATGTGTATCATATGCACCCTCATTGATTACCATTGGATGTTTGAAAAATGATCTGGACCCTTTAAAATGTTACAATAGGTTACTAACAAATAACTTGTTACCAGTGCAACAGGTAAATCCTATGAATTAACCAAAATGGAAAGAAAATCCCCTCAAGCCTCTCACTCTCTTCTCAACCAGCATATATCTTTCTTTTCCTCTGAAAAATTAGGCCCAATTTTATTTTTGATAATTAATTTATGTTTAAAAAAATTATTTTATTTTTTAAAAACTTTGAAGCTAAAATTATTTCAAGTGAAAATAATTTACTTCTTTAAAATATGTTGTTCTCGATAATTATTAAAGAAAAAAGATACTATCATTATTATAATGTAATAAAAAGTCAAGTTAAGGCATTTTTTTTTCCAGGATTTTTAAAGGCCAATGATTTTGGCACTCCCCATTTTGTTAATGACACTCTCAACAGGGGCGGAGCCAGAAATTTTGGTTAGTGGGGTCAAAAATTAGATTCAAATGCACTTAAAACAAGTTGGGGCAATTTAGAGATTTTTTGTGGAGTCAAAATAGCTAAATTATACCTATTCCTATGAAAATCTGGAGTCAAATTAGTAAAAATGTGGTAAAAATTATACCTATCCCTAGGAAAATTTGACAACAAGGGGGGTCGGCTACCCTCCCTTGCACCCATGTGCCTCTGCCCCTGCTCCGAAGGGGAGTGCCAAAATCAACACCCTTTTTAAAGTGTTTCATACATGTAGCCTTTTTTTTTTTTTTGGAATTTTTTGAAATTTTATGATGTTTAACATTTTTCACAATACCTTCAATTGCATAGTGAACTTTCACATGCATATCAAAAAAATATATTTCACACAAATAGTCCAATTAAAAGGAATAGCAAAGTCAATCATCCGTATTAATCAAGTAGGAAACACTCACAAAGTTAATGGGTGATCAAGAGAGTCATGGTGACGAGATAAATTTATCAATACATTTTAGAGTTATGTGTAAAAGACAACAAAATTTAGGACGTGCTATTTATTTTTTGGTCAATAGACATACTACTAGAGTTTTGTAAATTAGTGCTCGCATCTAAATTACAAATAACTAATACTCATATTTGATAATGTAATCAATTACAAGTGTTATCGATACCAATCAATTACGCAATTGAAACTGCAAAGAAAAATATAATCTATCATGTAATCAATTATTTGTGTTATTTAGAACAATTGATTTTTACATCTATTGCAATGTTGTTTTTAACTTATTTTGCAATTGATTAGAGGATTTACTGAGGCCCATCAATTAGCAAATCGATTGAATAATCGACTTCACATTGTTATCCGATCGTACTCAATTCAATAACAAAATCAATTATATTGTCTAATCGATTACATAATTGAACATAATAAAATTGATTACATATTCGATTATGATGTCTAATTGAATATGTAATCAATTGCAAAATCAATTACTATATATTTGATTATAATCTCTAATCAATTTAAAAATCAATTATAAAGTCTAATCGATTATGGAATTCAACATTCACATAATAGATTACATATTTGATTAGCTACCGTTAAAAAAAAATTGATTAAGTAATCGATTGCACAATTGATTATAAAAAAGTTATGAAATGGACTAAAATGTTACGATTCCATAGTGAAAATGTTACGAATTGAAAATGTTACGATTTTTTTTATAAAGTTATGAAACACACCAAAATGTTATGATTCTAAAAATGTTATGAATCTGTTGCTAAAAAGTTATGATTCATTCGTAAAAGTTATGATATGCACTAAAAGGTTATGATTTGTAAGAAAAATGTTATGAATCAAAAGTTACGAATTTTTGGTATAAAAGTTACGATAGACCTAAAATGTTATGAATGACCGGTTTAGCAGGTAATTTTTAATGAGGTGGCACAATATGGACCATACAAAAGATGAATATGATATGCACCTTAAAGGGATCTGTATTGAATATTTCTCCTAGTTTCTGAAAATAAGTTGTCCACGCATAATTTTATTTTATGGGGTATTTAATTGTGGTCCAGGAATTCAACCTAAAGGAGTATATATCATTCTAGTAACACTTTTTCTCTTACGGATACGGAATTCAATGAATACCAAACAGGTTATTTCGGATTTTTTTTAAAAAAAAGAGAGAGGTTATTTTCTGTGTTTAATTAGAGTAGTCTAACATCGAGATTTTATAAAATAAGAAACACAAAAAAACAAAAAGTTAACATTCGCCGGAAACTTATGGAGAGAGAGAGAGAAATCAGAGAACCGCAAGCACTTTTTGATTTGCGGTGGTTTCTTCTCCCGACGAATTGTTTATTTTTACGGAGTATTAGTTGTTGGTGTGTCCCTTTCAATGTTAGATGTACGATTTGCTGGCAACCGCAGATTAATTCGAGGCTAATAACATTGGAAGGGCTATATATCTACATAGTCGACGGATTTCTCATTCAAAAACCCTAGCACACAGATGGCATGCAATATTGGAAATAGTCATGCATGACAAACGTCATACATCTCGTGGAATAAACATTCGCCAATTCTGCACCACAAAAAGAGAAGAAGAAGACGACGACAACAGCACGTTGCACGTACGTACCAAACACCTTATCGTTGAAATTGAGAAATATGTTTGTTGTAATTGAGAACGAACACATGACACGTGGTACACGTGGTACACGTCATCCGAAATGAATAGTTAAAGGCGCTGCAGCCCTCATTGTACCGTACGTCCTCCATTACTGAATGCCCTTGAGTTGTCTGTCTCTTTCATGCTTTGCTCAAAGAGAACTGAACAGTAAGAATCTGAGCCGTTCGTTTTTTTTTTTTCTTTTCACGGACACTTTCATGTATTTCTATGTCATGTATCATATCAAGGGGCTGTTTGATAAAACTGAAAACTGAAACTCAAAGCTGAAAAATTAAGTACTGAAAGCTGAGTGCTGATTTTTTAAAGCTGAAAAGCTGTTTGATAAACATATTAAGTACGGAATTAAAAATTAATTAATTAATTTTAATTCGAATTCTCTTTAATTTTGGTGATTGTGGTGGTGGTGGTAATGAAATGGTAGTGGTGAGGGTGGTGGTGGGATGGTGGCGGTGAAGTGATGGTGGCGGTGGAATGATGGTGGTGCAATGGTGGCGTTGTGATGGTGGTGGTGGTGGTGGCGGCGGCGGCGTGGTAGTAATGGTAAGGGTGGCGTGTTAGTTGTGGTGATGGCAGAGTGATGGTGGTGGTGGTGGTGGTGAAGTGATGGTGTTAGGGGTGGACTGGTGGTGGTGGTGGCGGTAGTGGAGTAGTGGTGGGGTGGTGGTAGTGGAGTAGTGGTGGTGGTGGTGAAGCGATGGTCGTGGTGGTGGTGGAGTAATGGTGGTAGCGTCATGGTGGTGGTAGCGGAGTAGTGATGGTGGTGGGGGTGAAGTGGTGGCGGTGTTGGTGGGGGTGGAGTGATGGTGGCAGTGGAATGATGGTGGTACAATGGTGACGTTGTGGTGGTGGTGGTAGCGACGGCGTGGTAATAGTGGTAAGGGTGGCGTGTTAGTTGTGGTGATGACGGAGTGATGGTGGTGGTGGTAGTTTGGTAGAGTAATAGTAGTGGTGGTGGTGGTGGTGGTGGTGGTAGGAGTGGAGTGGTGGTGGTGGTGGTGGTAGTGGTGGTAGTGGTGAAGCGATGGTGGTGAAGTAATTGTGGCAGCGTCATGGTGGTGGTAGTGGAGTAGTGATGGTGGTAGTGGTAGTGGTAAAGTGATGGTGGTGGGGGTGGAGTGGTGGCGGTGTTGGTGGTGGTGGAGTGATGGTGGTGGCGGTGGTGGCGGCGGTGTTGGTGGAGTGATGGTGGTTATGGTTGTGGTTGTGGTAACGTGGTAGTGGTGGTGGAGCGGTGGTGGTGGGAGTGGTGGCGGTTGTGGTGGTGGTGGTGGCAGTGGTTGAGTGATGACGATGGTGGTGGATTGGTGGTGGTTGAATGTGAACATATAAGAATTCAGTAATAATTAAGTAGCTCAAAGCCACTTAATTTTTATCACTTTTTTACACTATATTTGAAGTGGCATTTAATCTGTTAAGTAATGTAAAATGTGGTTATCAAACCGATTTAATCACTTATTATTTAATTATTTTAGTTTTAAGTGCTGAATATGTGATATCAAACAATCCCCAAGTCTCATACAACAATGCTAGAGACACGCAAATGTGTACAACACTTTGCACACACAACAATCAAGAGACCCCTCCCTCACGGTGCACTGTTGTGTGTGTGGATCCCTTGGTTGTTATGAGCAACTGTTTGTGTAATTAATATTATGTGTGTCTCACTCTGTTGCACAGAGTTAGCCCTGAGATAAGCTCCACAAGACTTCGGACTTGAACAACTGAACCCCCGCCATGGCACAACCAGTTTACTTTTTTGTAAACCTAGCAAAAAAACATTTATGAACTCAAGAAAAATTGGCCAACCCCATACTATGTGGCCAAAAAAAAAAGGTTATAAACATAACAGAAAAAAGTTACTCCATTTGTACTTTTTTAAGTGTCTTATTTCGTAATTCGAATTTATTAAAAAATATCATCATTATACCTTTCACATCAACTTTTTCTTCACTTTCCCTACTTACCCATCATCATTACACTTTTACTCACTAACTTTTCAAAATGAAATATAATTTCAGGAACAAAATAGACAATGCACCAACTTTTACATACTAACTTTACAAAAATGGACACTTATTATGGAACAACCCAAAATAAAATACTGGATTCTAAATAATGCACGGAATGAGTACTGTAAATTAAACGAAGAAAGCCCCTTCTAATTAAAGCTAGAAAGAGAAAGGGGAAACCCTTCCTTCGAAAATTTTATACAGTCCTATATAATAAAGGGGAACTATTATTTTCCACAATCGAGCCCATTAGTTGATTTTAGTCCATGTTTCATAAATCGTGAGTTTATATCCAACTAGACGGTAAATCATAACAGCAAACCCGGGACAATTGTGTAAACGATTTTTTTTCAAATCTAACCCTGTTCATTTTGGGGTTTGAGAAAAATTTTTAAGAGTAATAAGTTGAGAGAGAAAAATAGAAAAAATTTATTGGAAATAGTGCGCAGAGATTTTAAATCTCCAAACGAACAAATATCTGTGGGTCACATGCAAGTCCCTTCAGCTAAAGCTGACAAAGGGCATTATTGGAGGCTTGGAGTAGTAAAGATTGAGGTACAGCAAAGGCTGTACAGCAGTAGTGTACAAATGGTTTTTGCGCCCGTCTCGAGTCCCGCAAATATGATTAAAGCTGCTCATTTTGTTTAATTAAAACATATTGTTCACGGTCTCTATAAAAAATCATCTCAATCCGATATCGGTAAAGGCGTTTACGAATCATCCAACTTTGCTTCTGATCATCTTTACGAGACCCGAAACGGACGCAAAAGCCATCTCTACTCTACTGCTGTACAACTTTTACTGTGCCATTAGCAGCTCTCCACTGCTGTACAGCTTTTGCTGTGCCATTAGCAGCTCTCTTATTGGAGTACCACGAGGGGTTGCATCATTGGCGTGTATCATGTGTCTGTTAGAACAAAATGTTTCTCACCAATCACCATCGTTGTGGTTCAACAAGTAGTTTTACTTTCTTGGACTTCAAATCCCCATGCAGTTACTAGCTCGAAGGTTGGTCCGGTTGGTTAATTGGTAGGTTTACTCTCCACACAATTAATCAGAGTTTTCGGTCATTGGGGTCAAGTCATAAGAAAATAATTTCTTTTAAATTTTCTTGTCTCAACATGGATTTGATGGCCTACCTTTGAGAGACCGGAGAATGGAGTGGACCAAGTGGTTGATGTGCGCGCGCGTAAGTTGGCCAGAACACCCTGATTGTCCGAGCCAAAAATATCTCCAGTAATTTGTGGTGCATAATTGGTGGCTATTCATCAGAAACCACGACAAATATTGGATTATGATTACCTCCGTTTGCGGCCCGCACGACCCTATCAATGTCCACGTCCGACCCGCATGTGATTACGGGGGGGTTTATTTTTGACCCGTATTCGAATTCGTTAATAATTTGAGTTTTCTATAGGCAAGGGGTATCAAGGACTCATAAATACAGAACTTATTTTGGGATGTTTTCAAAATGAGAAATTACAGATTTGTTTGTGCCAGCTAATTGTGTTAACATCTTTCTAAGTTATATTTTCTCTGTCCTTCATCGCCCATGGACGACGTAGTTTCACTCTGTGTTTTTTGGTTTCGTTTCCGTGATTAATTTGTCAAAACATTGCTAGACTACTTGGCCGCTCCAACCAATTTACATGTTTGTTAACAGGAACCGAGTCAGGATTTTGCCGTAGTGGTATACTTACAAAACTGAAAAACGGACTAAAATATGAATATTTATCGACTTTAGGGAAAAAAAATCATATTACTAAGAAACATAATAAATTATGTATTTCACATGTAAGTAGAGTACCAAGAAAGAGTAATACTAGTAATTTACTCTATTAACAAAAGTGAGGTATATATCTTGTGCCTTACCGTTTTTTGAGCCCCCATTATTAAAGGAAAAAAGCGTACAAATTGAAAGACTTTCTATATAACAAACAAAGAATGTGAATGCGAATTATCAGGATTTCCTAAAAATACGTAAAAATTCTAACAATATGAATGCGAATCACCAAGTAAAACAACCAGCAAAAACTATGGAAGCAAATAATCCCATAACGCGTGTTTTGTTATACGGAATTGCCAATACAAAATTAAGACTATATATGGAATTTGGTCCTTACATTTTGGGGGGGGGGGGAATCTAAGTAGTGGCCAGCATATATAAATTTGGGATAACGAAAATTGATTTCTAATATAATAATGAAGTATATTGCATTTTTTGAAATTGTTTCAGTGGCAACGTGCCACTTGAATTTCCTTAATTGTTTGTTAAGTCTCTCTTTGCGTTTCGAATTTATTGGAAAAGGAAAAGACGACAATTAAGTGAAACTCATTAGTATTAATCGTGTTTATTATCTTCCTTCGTTCCAACCCGCAATTTGAATTAACGGACAAAGGAAAAATCCAATCATACACAAAGGGTGAAGCTTATTTATTAATCAGTTAAAATCCATGATTAATTTCTTCCACCATTTTATATCACCGGGCCGGGTTTGTGACAAAATACGATTCGCCTCGTTTTCACAGTGATTAGCAAAATCGTAATGAGTTATCCAATTATTAGGTGATAAGTAAAAACAATCAAGGACAAAACCAGCTGTGCATATATGTCTGACAATTGCGTAAACGAACGATAGTCTTTTTAATTCAAAAGAATTACAGTAATCAGATTTCGGCTGATTAACAGCAACAGCTCGGCCCGGTCAAAAAAATAAAAAAGCAGCAACAGCTCGGGACAATTGCGTAAACGATTTATCCTTTTCGATGAATCACATGGGGTTGTCATGTTCCGTACGTGCATGGAATTCGTGTGGTGTAGAATTGGAGACTAACAATGGCCAACCACTTTGTTAAACATACACCATATGGGAATATCAGTAGGGGTGGGAATTTTCGACCTGACATAAAGTTAGAGGATTAACTGTGAGAGCCCATTCTTGGGCAAAAAGAGACTGCCACGTACATCGGTGGGAAATTAAAAGAAAAAGTGAAATATAGGTGATTCCAATCATTTATTATATATTTGACATTAATTTTTTGAGTCACGTGATTAGGCGAATGGTTAGCAGGTCAGTTGGGTCAGGTCGTTAGAGTTGGTATCAGAGCACAATCCTGATCTACATAGTGGGAGCCACCTCTTGAATTTGGTACGAGATTGTGTTGTACAGAACTGTTGGGCCAATGCAATGCAACGAGGATGTTGCATCATAAGATGAGGAGATTGTGCAAGGCCACCCTTGGGTGAAAAGACAGTCCCACATCGGCGGGAAATTGAAAGGAAAAGTGGAATATATATATATATATATATATATATATATATATATATATATAGAGAGAGAGAGAGAGAGAGAGAGAGAGAGAGAGAGAGATCTTCAGCTAAGGGTATCCACAATGCTATAACCAAAAGATGCCACATCAGCTTTTGATTATTTATCTAAGAGATTGCTAAGGTTAGCAATATAGATGTTTACAATGGTATAATCAAAATTAGATAGCCAAAACTTGTCACATCATATTTTCAAACTACAAAAAACTAAAAACTCTGAACAATAGAAAATAATTTTTCTAAAAATAGTTTGAAAATTAATAAAAAAAATTTACTAGAAATAGAAAAAAATTTTTGTGAAAAACTATTTTCTAAAAAAATTTAATTTTTTAGTAAAAATTTTTTTTTCCCAAAATATTGTTCGAAAAGAAAGAGGGAGAGGAAAAGGGAAGAGAGAACAATTTTGTATAATAATTGGTGTATTTGATTGAGAATATGTAGGGTCTATTAAATTTGGTTTTTATCAAAAGGTTGCTAATTTTGGTTATCCAAAGCCTAAAATTTAATTAATTCTAAGAAGATTGTTAAGTTTGATTATAGTATTGTGAGCCATATTTTGCACCAATATTGTTAACTTTAAAAATCTTTTACTTTTGATTATAGCATTGTGAATACTCTAAGGACCTTAAAATGAGAACCTTTTGAGCTACGTGGTTCTAACCAGCTGCTATATAACTTGATACTAATCTTTTGAGTTACGTGGTTAGGCAAAAAGCTAAACTAGTGTAGTTAGGTTAAGAGAATTCTGACACGAGTACGAGATGACACGATAAGACATGACACAAGGTGAAAATTTAAGAAATGATATAATAATACGAAAAGCTAAACAGTCCGGATTAGAATTGAAAGAATTTTGACACGAATACGAGATGACATGATACTCACCCTTAGGAATATGATGTACTTGGTTTTGGTGCTTTTTCACGTTCAATATTGGCTCTTCGATTTTCTAATTTCTATCCCCATTCAACAAGTAGCTGTAATTCAATGATCAATTATTAAATGACGTATGCAGCCGACGCTTGCCGCTACTGTGCTAAAATAACACAAAATATAATGCACCATTGGAGATGCTCTAAAGTGGGCTTCAGACCGGCGATGCTTAGACCTGTTCGTTTTGGGATTTTGGATGTGGATTTGTTAATAATAAAGTGTAGAGAGAAATAAAGTAATGATTGAAAATATGGATAATGACTGGAGAGAGATATAGGAAAAAATAAACATAATAACTGAAGAGAAATATGATAATTATTAGAATCTAAAATTCAAAACCCTTAACCGAACAAGATTTTAGGACTGATAAAAAGCAAAACAAGCCGAGCAATGGATTATTAAAATTTGGTTTGAAAATCTTCGGAGTTTTTAAAGATATGTTCAAGCTTGGCTTGCTCACGAGGCGAGCCGATTACAAAGTAGCTTTAATCGAACGGAGCACAAGTCGCTCTCGAGTAGTTTGAATTTGTTAAATGTCGTCCTTATTTTACTATAACCTTAACGAGATGAGTAATACGTATAGCTTGGATCAAGTTTAATTTAAAAGTTTAACAAGCTCAGAAAAATATATTCGTGCATGGGATCGATGGTCATATCGCAAACCAATCTCAAACAAGCTTTCGGCGAACAATCACGAACTCAAGCATAGGCAACTTGGTTCGTTATTAGTCTTAGCGACGCCCAACTTTTCCCTATGTGTGATGTTCAACCTACCAATAAACTTATGTTAGAAAGTGAGCTAAAATAAATAAAATGGAAAAATAAAGGGAATACACCTTCTTCTTCTTCTTCTTCTTCTTCATCTTTTTTATTACAGAATACACCTATTGGCGTGGGTTATGGGTAGGGAAATTTTTTCAGTGTTGGGAACCACATGATGTCCGTTTGGCGCATCCGAACCGCCTATTGCGTTTTTGGATGACTCAGATTTGGAGAGACAAAAATAAGAGAGAAAGTGTTGGGGTGAAAGGATCGATAGAGAGGGTTTCAATCCGAGCCATCTAAAAGTGTATTGGACGGCCCGGATATGCCAAGCGAGTACCATGTGGGATATACTCACCCGGCACAGAAAAATTTCTCTATGGGTAGACCTAAATTCATGCCAAAATGCTGTTCTAATATGGATTCTCATGAGTACTCCGTAATTCTTGATAAAATGTAAGTTTTCGATTTTTTCCTTGAATCAAATCATTTTTTCTATTCATTCAGTCTTATCTCTACTAGCACTAATACACGAACCAAGCTACATGAGATCGAGCTTTCATTCGTTGTTAAAAGTTTGTTCAAAATAAATTTGTTACATATACTTTACTTTTTTGTTTAGCTCAATCAAAATTCGTTTGAAATCGGCTCATCATAGAAACAAAATTAAGTTAGGTAACTTGAACGACCTCCTGCTTGACTCATTCTGCTCGAACTCTAGTGTAGGCGTTTCCCGTGTTCATGGGTTAGGACCGTACATCTAAGGATTCATAACCCCCACTTCCATGATGCAATATTCTTATATTCTGGTGTGTCACTGTTCCCCCAAAAAAAAAACCTATCGAAAATAGATCGACACATAATTTATAAACATATGTATCCTCAAATAAATGAGTTTCGATTAAGGGGTGTTTTGGAGGTTTTTGAGATGCATTTTCACACTCGATCGCGCTCTCCGTACCCCCGCACCCGTTTTACGTGACTTAGGTGCTATCCCTCGTGTTTTCACTTCCTTTTTTAGGTAGAACTGAAATGAGACCACAATGTTTCAGTTTTGTGGCTACTCCAAAACAAGAAAGGGGGGCTACTGTCCCCAGGCTGCTGTGCCTGTCAAAACAATATTGTTCCGAGTCTGAAAACTTGATCCTGAAACGTTCACTTGAAAGATATCATTACGTACTATGGCCTTGCAAAAAAATCAAGTTGATCGAAAATCAATAATCTAGTGGACGAATCACCTGTTTACGGTGTTATTATCAATGTCCAAAATATTAACCCAAAAATTAAGTGAAAAGAGTGATTGGTTCACTAGGTTATCAATGCTCGACCGACTTGAATTTTTGCAAAGCCATAGTAAGAGATGAGATCCTTCAAGTGAAGGTTTCGGATCAAATTTTTGGGCTTGGGACAATGTTGTTCTGGCTGGCACGGTAGCTTGCTCAAACCTGTGCCTCCGCACCCGCTTTACGTTCCTTAGGTGCTATCCCTCGTGTTTCACTTCCTTGTTTAGGTAGAACTGAAATGAGACCACAGTGTTTCAGTTATGAGAAATACTAAGTGCAAAAAAAAATAGGCAAAGAAACGACCCTTAAAGTGTACATGAACGGCTCAAATGCATTGCATAGTGAATCTGGGCCATTTATGTACAATTTAAGGGTCTTTTCTTTTCCAATTTTCTTTGTCTCTAGCACTCCTCTTCAGTTATATGGCTACTCCAAAACAAGAAAGGGGGGCTGCTGTGCCGGCCAAAAATAAACATCGTCCCGATGCTCGATCGATTTGAATTATCGCAGGGCCATAGTAAGAGATGAGATCTTTCAAGTGAGCGTTTCGGATCAAGTTTTTGGGCTCGGGACGATGTTGTTTTGGCCGGGACAGCAGCCCCCCTTCCTCCACAGGAGTAGTAATAACGAATCAATCCAACCTGCTTACGCATGCACTTATGTCAGCTTCAAATTCGCCGACGGATATGGATACGTTGCTTGCTGCTATCTGAAATAAGATCAAGGACGTGGCATTTGCCCCCCGCAGGTAATGTTAAACAAATGTTAGTAATTATTAACTAATAAAATATGAAAACCAGTAGTAATCCCGATCCAACTTCAGTTCAGCCAACCTCATCCCAACTTCCCATATAGATGCACACCTAATAAGCAAGAAAAAAACAGAGACTTGTTCAATTATCTAGAGAGAGAGAGAGAGAGACATAGACAGAAACAGAGACAGAGACAGAGAGATGAGCTATGGAATGGTTTCTGGAAGCGAAACTTGCTTCCACTTCTGCCCCAAACTACCCACCCAATTAACGTACACAACATCGAATCCTCAAAATTGTCCTGGGCTCCTTTTCAAGACCAATTTGGCAATCAAACAGAGCAGATCAACTAAACTCTCACCTGGGTCGTTACGCAGAGGAAGAACAAGAGCGGCGGCCATTCATTGTCTGTACGGCGCGGTCAACCATGAGAAGAATTTGTACGAGTTGCTGGGGGTATCCGAGAAAGGCACGACGTCGGAGATCAAGCAAGCGTACAAGAAACTGGCGCTCAAGTATCATCCCGACGTGTCGCCGCCCGATCAGGCGGCAGAGCACACCAGGGAGTTCCTTCGGGTTCGGGAGGCTTACGAGACGCTGTCTGACCCGAAAACCAGAGCCATGTATGATAGAGATTTGGGCAGCAGGAGTTTGCGATTTGATTACTCGAGACAACGACGGTCCCACCGTGATCGGGTTTTTGCTCTCAATCTCTTTCTCTGGTTTTGCACATTGCAAACGCTTTGACACATATAAGGATGTCCCAACATAAATCCCGACACAAATGTGACACAACTGTCATACGAAAAGTCAAATGAGAAGTACTAAAAGTCGAATGATAATATGAATATGAATATGAATATCACAATTACTGTACACTAATCGTGGTTGAGATTCATTTTGATGTTGGGTCTCACACATCAAAGTGAATCTCAACTACTAATTACTCTTTTTGGGACACACTTTCGAAGTAAGTTTTCTTTGTTCATAGCCTTTTTTATCTTGTCATGGATTCGATTATATATAGGCTTTTCCTAATGTAGAGCTATTTGTTGTTTGGAAACAGAAATTTGAGGAGTGGGCAGAGTGGAGGGATCGGTGGGAATCTCAACTAATGGAGCTGGAACGAAGGAGCGCCTATAAGGATTCAATGAGAAGGGATCATGAGGTGCCATGGGGAGTTGGAATGGACACTCGAAGAAGTCAAATATTTTATCAGGTCTTCAATAACTGAAGAAAAAAACCCTAATAATTTAAAAACAAGTCTTAGACCAATGTTCATCTAGCTAAATCCTCTTATCAGTTGAGGGCTTTGAGTTATTGTAATTTTGTGAGTGGATACTAATGAATTTGTGGTAAATTATAAAGTACAATAGAGAATTGGTTTAGTGAAAGTGAAGGCTTAGCTCAGTATTTAAGGATTGTGCACAAGTCTACACGGTAAGATACAGCCACAATATCATACTACAATTAGGCCCGGTCCTGAGATTTTCAAGACCCTAGGTGAGATTTTAAAACAAGGCCTCACAATATTTTTTGTATTAATTTCCGATATGTTTAGAGAAAGACTGCCTTGTGTTGTAGTGGCTAATCGTTATAATAATGCTTAACTTGTGGTTGCAAGATTGATTCTCATTGGTAAGCGGTAAGCCATCCTCTTCATCATCCCTTGCTAGGTTCGGCCCCTTAGTATCAGCATATCGATTGCCTTCTTAGCAATGATACTTTTAAGCAAAAGGTAAACCAAAATATTGCCCCGGTATTGACATCCTCAGCCCCAGAGATCGCATCTGTGAGAAAGAAGACGTATGCAATCCTAATTGCAAGAGGACGTACGTAGCAATCCCACCAAAAGACTATTCATTCTGATCATAGTGATGCATTGTGGCAATTTATGTAGCCATCCCTATCTTTGTTCTTTTGGGTTTTGAGCCTTCTAAAAAACATGTGATGGCAGGCTGGCTAGAGCCATCGGAAAGGATCGACTTCGTACCTACCCTGTGGAAAAAAGAAAAAGAAGAGCTGATATGAACCGATTGAAAGAATAGGTTTCGTCATTGCTGAGGTAAATCGGGTAAAAACTTGCCACTTGTATGGTTTTCTTGCTTGGAATGTTTTGGTGGGGTTGCCAACGACTCGTTTTCTAGGCTAGCAAACGATGTTTCTATCACTATCGAGAAGTTTGAGAAATTTTTCAATGTTGGGTGAGTACCACACGACGCCCACTCGGCGCATCCGGGTTATTCTTTTTGGTTTTAGACAGATCAAATTTGGAGAGAGAAAGAGGAGATAGAGGGTTTTACTATGGGCCGTCCAACAAATTTTTGGACGGTCCGGATAGGCTACTCGGGCACCACATGGACACGGCCACGTGTACCCACCCGGCACCCGGTACCCAAAAATTTCTCCTATCACCAAGCTGAATCAGCAACGCCAATCCAAGGTTCACTCCCATCTTCTCCGCGTATAGAATCGTATTAAATACTCCTCATCACTGAAAATGACCAGGTACATCCCTGAGGAAACGCGAGCAAGGCTTGCGCCTTAGGTCCTGTTCTAAAAATCTTCTTAAAAAATAAACAGTTTATTTCACATTTTTAAACTAAAAAATAAAGTAAATGAAAAAATAGTTTTAAAATTTTTTTTGCATCGTATAAAAGATCTCATGAGATCTTCCAAACAAGATCGATATTGCATATTTTTAGATTTCAATAAGCCCATAATTTTTGAGCTTAAAATTGCCTTCTTAAAAACATAAGGGCTTTTTTTTTTGTTCCGGAACGGAGCCTAGTCCCAATTTTATTTTTCAATTAGAACCCCCAACTTTTATAGAGTGCTATAAAAAATAAGCCAGTTATGAACGGGAAAAAAATTGATTATGCTAGCTTTAATTACTACCATCGCTGCAAGAAAACTGATATCTAAGTGATACTTTTTACGTTCTTGTGAGAATCGCTACTCTCGGAAATTTAATCTACTTACCGCAAAGGCTGTACAGCAGCAGCGTACAGATAGTTTTTGCTCCTGTCTCGGGTCCTGCAAAAATGATCGAAGCCGCTTATTTTGTTAAAAACATTTCGTTTAGGAACCCTATAAAAAATCATCTCAATCCAATATTGGAAAGGGCGCTTACGAATCATCCAATTTTGCTTCAGAATTTAGGCTAAATTTTTAACCAAAGTTGGATGATTTGTGATCGCTCTTATTGATATCGAATTGAGATGATTTTGTACAGGGACCCTAAACGAAATGTTTTGAACAAAATGAACGGCTCCGATCATCTTTGTGAGACCCAAGACAGACGCAAAAGAGATCTGTACGCAACTGCTTTACAGCCTTTGCTGTACTCCTATCTTTACTGTTAATCTACCTATCTTATTGTGTGTGTGTGCGTGTGTGTGTGTGTTTTTATCTTTTTTAGATTGATTTACTATTTATTTTGTGCTCGTAAAGTATGTAAAATCCTCCAACTTTAAAATTCGTCTCCGGCCCCAAAATGTCAGGACTGTCCGTGCAAATGACTTGGGACCGATCTTCCCGTTCTGCTCTTACCGACATCTCAGATTCTATTGATTGGATGTCATGCACTCGTGCTCCAATTGCGGACTGCACCACCTCAAGCTGGTCTATATGTGAATTACAGTAGTAGAAAAATATAGATCCAAAGGAAAACAAACTTGATTGTTAAATTACAGCTCACAATGCTGAGAATGCAAAAAGGAAAACCATCAATTTTTTCGGGTCGGGCCTTAACTATCTTGTTCTATTTTTGGTTTTGTCTTGAAGATCAACTTCAAAGCAATCACAACTACACGAGCAGAATACTCCGTTAGGCTTAGTGTTGATCCAAGACAAGCGGATCACAATCCAATCTGTTCCGACTTTGGGCCATTCAGTTCAATACCCAAAGCAATGGGCTGATTGCAATGAACAATAACCTTCCTCAAAAAGAGAAGCTTGAAATTACATGAAAAGCTTGAATATGGGCTGATTTCAGTAATGGCCTGAACAACTTCTCTCAATTTTCTGAAAATAATTTGGTCAACAACTTCGGGACTCATAGTCTTATCCATTGAAAACAAAAATGAGATCATTCCAGAGAATGAAGAGCAGCACATTCCATGTGTGCCAACGTATTTTACAGTAAACGAAATCCCCACAACACAGAAGCTTAACATACTAGTTGACATTCAGTAACTCACCGGTTTGGGACCCGATATGGGGGCCAGAACAGTTTGAATCGTCTTTTTTAGGATCTTATGCAGCTTCTACAACACCATCTTCGTACTCTCTGCCACTAGCCTGTCCCCAAAGATGACTACGCATCTAAAGAGCAATCACCACTGCCTCTTTCACTTGGATAATGAATGATCACGAAAGCTAACCCGCCGATGCTTTTCCCTTCTTTCTAGCCTGCTTCTTTGCTGTGCGCCATTAGGATATAGACTCTCAGTAACAATGTTTTGCAATAAAGATAAGATGAGAGATCAACCAGCTTACCTAGTCTCCGTTTAGCTTCAGATTTTGCAAAGAACTCCCTCCATTCATCAGTTAAAACGAAAACTGGATCTTCTTCATCTTCCTCAAATGCTTCTTCGTTCCCTTCTTGGATCATTCTATCAATCAACCATCGAAAAGCATGGAAGATCAACTACGATGGTGTCCTCTTTGGGAAACAAAACAGTAGTTGAATGCATAAATGAACTCTCCTATGTAATGCTAGCAGAGGTTCTATCAAATGGAATTCCCACTTTCTCAAGTCTCAAAATAAATGTTCCAACGAGTTTTTGTGTTTCCACATTCACTTTCTTAAACCACAGATAAAAGGTAATGACACCAAAGACACAAAATGCAGTTTCCCAATGTTCGATGGAAACAGAATCAAGTCCCTTGTGCTTCAGATAGAATCAGAAACGAGCCCATTATGCATTCCAGAATCATCTAAACAGACGTAGAATTTCAGATATTCAAGGCATAGCAAACTCATTTCTCTTCAACTTTGACTTTGTTTACTTACTTATTTAGACATCTCTTTTTGGTTTTATGATCCCATAATTAGTGTTATTTCTCCAGACCGTTTCCAAGATGGCTATAATTCGAAGCGAGATCCAACTATTGACAGATAATTCAAACAACAAAGTAAACTTGAGAGAACAACATATGCATGATACTTAATTCCAACTCGTATCAAATGAATTTAGAGCCAACAATCCAAAATATCCAACGAAATGTAAAAAGATAATGAACTCCTCTTCAACAAAAATAACTACTTGAAAACCCCAACCATTAGAGCAATTCAATCTCCTATTGAAAACCCTAGTTCCCACTTCATCATGTCCAATTACACATGCATAAGTAGAGCAATGACAGCCCATTAGGATTGTGAGAAAGGGTGAGATATCAAAGGGGAGCTTTTTGGTGAGATTTGGTGAGAAAGGGGAAAGAGACAATAAAAAAAATATCAATTGGAAATAAACAATCCAAGTGAAGGATTTGGAAAGAAACTCTTATCTTTCTTTTCTTTTCTTATCAAATCCCTCAATCCAAAGGGGCTGTGAGTACCATTGCACGAGATTTGATTGATCCAATCATGTTCTTCAGCAGAGGAAAGGAATGGGGACATAAAAAGGGAAACCCAAATAAAGAAAACAGAAAGTGAACTTGAAGTAGCACTTACAAGGCATCGGAAGGGTAGGTTTCTGCACACTCGGGAACCTGCGATTTTGATTGGTTAAGAGAGGGGAGAGAGCTAGGGCATGGGTGGGGGTGGATGTTTGGTTGGAGAAGACGGCTGTGAAGTGGGCAGTGAGGTGAAAAGTGGAGGTGGTAGTGGTGGTGGTGGTGATGCGGTGGCTGGTGAGGGCAGGGGGGGTGGTGGTGGTGGGCTGAATGATTCCGCGGCTGTGAAGAATCCATTTTTTTGGTGCTGTGGAGTTCAGGGTGACCCTTGGACTATAATTTGAGATTCCACGGGTTAATCCGACACCGTTTTTGTTATTGTAAACGAGTCAAAAACTTGGGATCCAGCTTGGCTCAAAACCTAGCAAGCTAAGTCCTTGATGTTCCGAGATTAGTCATTTATTTTATAAGTCTTTTTAATTGAGCCTAACTTTTATTGAACGAGCCGAAAACTCGGCTCATTTACTAAACAAGTCGAGCCGACTGCAATCTGCCGACCGTTAATGAGCCGACTGCCGAGCGCGCGAGCTGCTCGATTCATTTATAGCTCTCGATCTATCAGTTTTTTTATTTTTTCTTGGATATTTCCCAACAAAGAGGTAAAAATTAATTTTTTATAACTTTTTCGATTCCTCTCATCGAGGCTAACCAATAAAAAAAATTGTGCAAAATTTACAAATATAAAATTTTTTGAATTTAGACAAAAAATAAATTGTACAATAATATACAACGTATATTAATTAACAAAAACGGGGCTCTACGATTTGTCTCCCACTTAGCCTTTACTCATTTACCTGGATCCAGGGTGCTGTAGAGCACGTGTAGAGCAGCATACAGTCGTTAATCTCATCAATCAATGGTTTACATTAAAATCAATTATGGTCGGTAATAAATGATTCTTATTGGTTATAATTAAAAATCATATTATCTCAACCATTTATTATCATGATCGATAGCCTATGTACGCCTTATAAGGTGCCTTACGGAGTCTTGAAATTTAAAGCGTGGATGGATGTGGTTGGTGGCGGCTTAACTAAAGAGTCTAAAGTGTAGCCTTTTCATTTTCATTTTGACCAAAGTTGGGGATCCGTTGGTGTCAATGGCAACAAATCGATTGGTTGGTTCGTCAGAGAATACTAAGTCCATGGTAGACTGGTAGTGGTCGTGGGTTTGGTGGAATACCATTCGATCCCCAGACCAATTTGTTATAGTACTATTAGCACATGTGGCCCTGCCCAACTTCTACTGTGGCCGCAAAAAATCGTGGCGGGCACCAACTTCCTATCCTTCGCGGGCCGCCTTCCTCCTCCACTCATCAATCACAACGCCCTTCGCGTAAATGGACGAAAACCACGTGTCAAGTAATCAAGAACTTCGGTTCAAAAAAAAAAAAAAAAGTAATCAAGAACTTATTTGTTTGCTGTCTCGAAGGTTTCAAATTTGAAATCTCGTGGATGCTATAAGCTCTTATGAAGTTTATTGATAAGAGTGTATCGGAATGGAGACTATGGCGATCTCGTAGGTTTAAGATTTGAAATCTTGTGGATGCTACATTATAATTTTATGAGGTTAATCTAGATGGAGTTGTATTCTAACTTTAGCATCGATTAATCTCAAAAAAAAAAAAAAAAGCAATGTAATTGGCGAGACAATTGTGTTATAAAAATACTAAAAATAAAAGAAATAAAATACTTAAAATCAAACAAATCTAGATAGCGATGGATGTTATAAACTCTCATGAGATTAATTCATATGGAGCTCAGGAGCTGTACGACTTGAATATAGAGTGAATTTCAAAGAATTTAGATGAGTTACACATGAGGGCTTTTCTAGCAAAAAATTCTAATCTATACTATCCTATCCTAGGATGAAAGGGAGCACGTGATGAAGTTTGAATCTTTACTGTTGGAAATTTATTATTTTAATATTAAATTTTTATACATCTTTTAAGTGCTAGACTTTTACAAGTCATGTGTATATTTGCGTAAGGCTCTTGTATTAGCGTTTTTGTCTGGATATCTAGAAGCATATCTAGAAGAATTATAATCAAGATCATATCTAATTGGATTTGATCATTAATGATAAGATATGGTTTAGATTCATATCTATCCAAATCTAGAGCATATCTTCCATATCTATCCATATCTAGATCATATCTATCCATATCTAAGTAGATTTGGTCATTAATGAAAAGATTTGATTTGGATTCTCTCTTGCCTATATATAGCATGCTTGAATGAAGCAATCTAAGCCAAGAAACCAAGAGCAATTCTAAAACTTCTCCAAAAACACTTAGCCTTCCATACTCAATTCTTCCTTCCATCTTCATTCTCTTAAAAACTAGTCGGTGTGAGAGTCTTGGGCAAAGTGTAAGGGTGTTTTATTGTGGAGCTTTGGGTTCTCCTACTTGTGCAAAGTAGGTCCGAACCATACGATAAATTATCAGGATGTTCTATCCTAGAGGGGACAAGTCAGAGATTCTCTATTGCACCGGTTTGTTACCGTAGAGGGCTTGAATCTCCTTAAAGAGAGCGAGATTTCCGCGACTCAGCCTGTTAATTTGTCCATTATAATTTTGTTCTTTGGTGTAAATTATTGTAATATCACCAACATTTACCAAATAAAAAGTCTCTATCAATCGAGCTAAGAGGTACCCTCAAATTCATTTGAGTTAGCCGAACAATTGAGATTTAAAAATGAAAAAAAGTTAATACCTTGTTTGGAACACTTTTTGAAAAAGTAATATGAGTAATAAGTGGAGAGAGATAGAAAGAGAAATGGTTGGAAGTAGAGAGAATCTATGGGAAATTTTTTGAAAAATACTTTTCAAAAGTGTTCCAAACAAGGCATAAGTGATTTTCACACTTTTTTTTATAACCACATTTTTTTTAAAATCTTCTTGTTATGTAAACTTATTTCAAGTGCAGAAGAGTATACAACTAAAAAAATTAATTTTATGAATTTACGTCATGACAAAAATAGAGTGATTATAAAAAGATGTGTGAAAAAGAGAATAACTTTTTGACGGAGGCTATAAGTTTACGGAGGCCCAACCTCGCGTGTCCAAAAGTATTTCGGACTATTCGAATTAAAAATAAACTATTCCCTCTATCCCATTTTCTTTGTCCTTTTTAAAATTCGTGTCAGTTTTCAATCACTTATATTTTCTAATATGAATCTCTAAAAATATGTAATATAGATCTTATTTGATAATTTTCGATTAGGTCTATAAATCAAAGTTTTGAAAATTATGAAAAACGTTATAAATTAGGACATATAAGCTTTTAAAAAACGACACGGACAATTAAAAATAACAAAAAAAATGGAACAGATAGAGTATTACCGGTGAAAGATATTTATTATTAGTAATAGTTTAAGAACACATCTCAATTATTGATTGTCAATACGAACGATTGAAATTGCATGGCTCCGTATGTAACTTTATTCGAGCCTTATTCATGACTCTTCCGTGCCTAGCAGAAAAATGAAATTGGAGTGCTGCGTAAATACTAATAAATGGAATAAAATACATCGAATCAAATCCGAGACCCTCTTTTCGCAACCCCCCCCCCCCCCCCCCCCCCCCTGACACCCCCCCTTCCATCCGGCCCCACCACCTTTCCCCCCTTGCCCCTCCTCCCCTCCTTTTTCGGTTTTTCTTTTTTCTTTTTACTTTGACTAATTTTTTTTTATTTTACTTAAGGTAAATAATTTTTGTTTTATTTTTTTTTACTTTTACTAATTTTTTTATACTTTTAAAAGACTTTAATTACTGTTTTAGTTTTTTTAACTTTTACTTTTTTTTTCTTGCTTTTAAAAGACTTTAATTACTGTTTTTGTTTTTTTAAACTTTTACTAGTTTCTTTTTTTTATTACTTTTAGTAGTTTTTTGTTTTACTTTTAAAAGACTTTTTACTATAATTTTAATTAATAAATGACCAATTAAAACATAACTTATACTAACATAACTTGTACTAATTTCGTCAAAAAGTGAAAATACATGAAAATTAAATTTCTAATCAATATTTCCACCCAATTCTGCTCCTGTCTCTCTTGGTCTTCTATCCATTATTTTTTCCCACAAATTAATTCGTGTTGCATAACGAGCAACCCATCTTTTAGCTTGATTTGATGCATTGTTCCACCACCATGTTGGAAAGGATGGTATAGGGTAATCTTTAAGTTGGTAACCGTTGGGGGTTAACTCGTGGTTTTGCAAGCTCTAGAGTTTATCTTGAAATTTTACTAAAATAGACTTTGGCTTGGTTACACTACAAAAATAATTAGATAAAGTATCACTTAAACTTGAAATCTGTTATCTTCTAAATCTATATTTCTTTTACTAAAGAAAATATCTTTTATACAAATAATAAGGCGACTTTTTTCATTCCAAATGAAGTAGGATTTCTTTTCGTAAAATGATTGTTACTAATCATTACTAAACTAACTAATTTACATAGTATCATTTAAATAGATTCTTGATTTTACAAATTTTCGTTTAACAGTTACTTTATTCTTTTTAGATGTATAATTTAATAATTTTTTTTAAATGTCATTAACTTCTTAAGTCTTTTATCCATGCATGTGCTTTCAAAACAATATAGTACTGTAAACTCATTACTTATAAAAATTCACCCAAACAATTTTTTACATGCATTAACTTCATATAATAACATATTTTTATGTTACTATCATACAAACTAATCTAATACCCGTAATAGGAAATAGTAAATAACTGTTAACAGTAATAATGCAAGTCATTAAAGATCACTAATTAAATCCAAGTTAAAAACGTGTTCTGTCCCAGGGAGGATGCTTGCGGCCGTGAGGTCCCATGTGGCGGGCGCAAGTTTTGATTTAGAGGCCTGGACACATCGATTATGCATATGGGCTTCAACGTTCGTTCCTAAAATCTACGTTTCGTCGATTGGGCTCTTATAAAGCCACTCTAACATATAATAGTCACATAATATACTTAAAGGGTAATGAAATATCTACCTTCGTCCTTGGAGTTCAAGCTAGGATTAAAAAAAATAGAGGTTAGCGGCGGCAGCGATGGACGATCTTCTTCTGTCTTCTTTCTTCCTTCTTCTTTTTCTCCTTTCTAAATGAGTGGTAGATAAGAAGATAAAAGGAATCTGAATAAGTGGTTAGAAATAAAACAGATAAAAGATATAAATAAATAAAAATTTAATAAATTCAATAACATAAAAGAATTATAAAATTTTAATAAGAGTAAAAAAAATAAGTGTAAAATTTCAATAACATAAAGATATTTACTTACGTATATAATGTTAAATAATTTAAAAATACATATAAAGAGTAAAAAAAATAAGTGTTCCGATTTTTAATTCGTTTGGACCGGTGCGAAGATCTTATTTTTCTTATCATTTAATCCTAAATGGTCGTAATAAATTTTTGGCTCTAAGATCTTTCAATGAGCATCCTAAGAGAGACCTGAAACTAAATAAAGAATCTTAGGGTACTTATTAAAAGGCCTTCGAGCCAAAAATTCATTATGACCATTGAAGATAAAATGATAAAAAAATAAGATCTTTCCACCGATTCAACCAGATTGAAAATTGGAACATTTAAATAATATTAAATAAATAAAAGTGAGAAAAGATATAAAAGTTATTAAGTAAATAAATGAGAAATAAGGAAATGGGTTGAATTATTGCCGGAGGGTATTTTGGTCTTGGGGGTGTGGGTCCGGGGGGCGCGGGTGTCAGGGGGGGCGCGCAAAGAGATTTCCATCAAATCCAGAGGACCAGAAAGCCCGACCTGATCTTCCCCCACCAGGCCACGGATACCGCCCGTACAAAAGGACACATCCCCCAAGTAGTTGGGCCCCACTTGGGCAAACAATAGTACAAAACCACCCTCGTGTTCCAAGATCAACGTTAACCCCTCATTTATAATCTACGGAGTACAAGTAGTTCAATTTTACAAACAAACACAGTTTTGATTTCTTACACAGTTCGATATCGACATTCCAAGCCTCCCTCCCTCTTGCCCTTCGATTCCTTCATCCTTTCTTCTCTCAATATCAGCCCTATAACTCCCTCCCACTCTCATCCTTTAATTACATCATTTTGTCTCTGCTGTTTCCTCTATGCAGTCTCTTTTCTTTCTCATTTCTTCAGTACTGGGTTAACCCATTTCGCTTTATCTTTCCAACTGATTCGTTTGGTTTTTAGGCCTCTGCAGGAAAATTTGAATTTTTTTGATGTGGGTTATGGGAAAGATTTGATTTGGATTTGTTGGGTTTGTTGCGGTAGATCGTGGATTTGTGATTTCGGGTTTTTTTGGGGTGTGGGTTTTGTCAATGGGCGCTTTGGATGAGGGGCACTTCAATGTGGAGCTAAAAGGGAATGGAGTGAAGCTGGGTGGTTGTATAGAGCTGGGATTTGAGGAAGAGAGAGAGACGACGGTGGCCATTGAAGATGCTGTAAAAGTGCTATTGCAAGGTTTGGGTGAAGATATCAATCGAGAAGGTCTAAGAAACACCCCACTTCGTGTTGCCAAGGCCCTCAGAGAAGGAACCAGAGGTATGCCCTTTCTCTCTCATCCACATTTTCTCACTCCTCTTGTGGATTTTCTTTTCCATCATCTGATTACTTGTTTCCTGTGTCTTGATCTAAAGTTGTGTTGGTAGTTATGGGTTTGAAATGAAATGGTTTGGCACCAATATTCAATGAAAATAGCCCAAATTTAGAACTGATAGCTTAAACATGGTAATGTGCACAGAAATTTATTTGGGTCTCTAGGCCTGCCCTGATGCCTTTCGGCAGATTTGGAGGCATGGTTCCGTAGCAAAACAACCATTAGCTCCATAGGGTTTTCAGTGGTATTCTAAGGGCAACCACTTTGTGCATATATTGTCAAATGTTAGGTATGTCTCCAATCCTCCCTCGCCCATACCCCCAATGATTGAGGACTAGATGGGTTCTGTTATTTGTTGGTGTTGTATTCAGCAGCTTTGCCATGATGACATATTGACATTTCAAATGATTATTTTGTAGTAGGGCTTGGAGATCCTCATGTTATGGAACCGTATTAAAGTACATGTTTTCTACTGTTAATCTATCATCCACTGCAGTTCCACATGTGATCTATAAGTTAACCTCGTATAGTCTTTGTGGAATTGAATTAAACCCCTTCACTGAAATCTATGTGTTTCCTAAGGAGCTCAATGGTTCACCTGCGAATCTTTTTATCCACTAAGTTGTTTGATTTGTATGTAATTGTTTTTGTAGCAATCGGGTTGTCTCACTTTTGATGGTTTGATCTTACTGCGTAATGGTGAAGGGTTAATGCAATAGTGAGTACCCTCTTATTGACATTTGACGCCCATAGTACTTTGTTTGGTCAGCTCTTTGGCTTATTAGCTTCGCGGTTAGCTATGCTTTTGTAGTAGTGACTCCTTAGTAAGATATTATGTGCTATGTCTGAGCACAAATATTTGACTTCTATGCGTACCTAGAATGAGCTTCAAGTTGCTCCTTGCAGAAGTAGTGTTTCCATGACGGATTCTTTTAACCTTGATAGTACTCGAGATGAAGATTATGATGTTTATGTTTTAAAAAAAATCGCCATGACATCGGATAGACACTATTTCTTTCATTCATTTTTATGATTTTCATTTTTTGTTGTTGCTCTTCTACCTTCCAGATAGGCTTTCTAAGCCTTTTAGTGTTTCAAACAAATAACTATGCTTTTTGTGTACCTTTGCTTACAATCTTCAGTAAATTGATTGCTTAAGGCTCAGTTCTCTTTTCTTAATATGCTTGGAACGTTGTAACCTAGGTTTGTTTCAAGTACCTTAGCCATATAGGCTTGTTACTTGTTAGCATAAACTCCGTGTTTGACTTTTTCTGTCTTGAACTTGCATAGTTGCCCGAAAACTAAAGCTAAAAGAAGGAGAAAAATGGGATGAGGAATAGTACCTTTTACATGCCAATATTGAGTATTGACTTGGAGTTTGAGGTATCAGTTAGTTCAGTTACCTCTTTGTACTTTCAGGCTACCGACAAAAGGTGACAGATATTGTCCAAGGGGCTTTATTCCCTGAATCCGGGTTGGAAAGTGGAATCGGGCATGCTGGAGGAGCTGGTGGGCTTGTTGTTGTTCGGGATCTTGATCTTTTCTCGTACTGTGAGTCATGCTTGCTTCCATTCCAAGTCAAGTGTCATATTGGGTATGTCCCATCCGGGCAGCGTGTTGTGGGCCTAAGCAAACTTTCTCGCGTTGCTGATGTCTTTTCAAAACGACTGCAAGACCCACAACGTCTAGCAGATGAAGTATCTTCAGCTTTGCAAGATGGAATCAAGCCGACAGGTGTTGCTGTCATTCTCCAGTGTTCACACATTCACTTCCCGAATTTTGAGTCAGCCTTTCTTGACTCAAATCACAGAGGATGGGTAAAGGTGATCGTTTGTTCTGGTTCAGGAGTTTTTGAAAACGACAAGGCAGATATTTGGGGTGATTTTCTGAGTCTCTTGAGATTCAGAGGCATAAATGTTGAGAAAATCCATCCCAGAGACTCAGATGACAAATGTTGGTGCCCATCTCAGGCTATATCTAAGATGGGGGCCGCCAATTCAGGAATGATTGCTGCGGTAGCTTCAATTCTTCGTTCCTTGGGTGAAGACCCATTAAGGAACGAGCTTCTAGGAACTCCTACCCGTTTTGTGAAATGGCTTATGAATTTCAGAAACTGTAACTTGGAGATGAAGTTAAATGGGTTTGGTCTTTGTCGACTAGATGCCGTTAGATCCAATGGGAACAAAGACATCCATTCTGAGCTAAACTTGCCATTCTGGTCCCAATGTGAACACCATCTACTTCCATTTCAGGGATTCGTGCACATTGGATACATCTCTACTGAAGGAGTCAACCCCATTGGGAAAACTCTTCTGCAGTCAATAGTGCATTTCCATGGTTTCAAGCTCCAAGTTCAGGAGAGGCTCACCAGACAAATAGCTGAGACAGCTTCATCACTGCTTGGTGAAGATGTAATGGTGGTGGTTGAGGCTAACCACACTTGCATGATCTCTAGAGGGATTGAGAAGTTTGGAAGTAATACAGCTACTGTTGCTGTCTTGGGTCGCTTTTCAACTGACCCTGTTGCAAGAGCAAATTTTTTAGAAAGCATCCCAAACTCTGCCACTGCTGGATGAAGATTTTTATTTGTTCACGACAGACCTCTAAATATGATTTTTTTCACAACAAAGATGCCCTGCGTTTTTCAAATCTTGTTTTCAGATAGCTGTGCGAGCCAGAAGGAGATCCGACAATGATTTGGAGAAATGTCGGTCTCGCTCAGTTTTGTTTGGTGGATTAGGGCTTTCAGACTGGAGTCCGAAAGGGTAGGGAAGTCAACGGATTTAATTTCCTTTTTCTTTTATTTTTTTTCCACCTCTACTTATTGTTTGTAGCATAAAGGTCTGCTTTGCCAACAAATGGGCAAGGATAATTCTTGACGACACCTTGCTTTTGAGGTTTCTCGTCACCATTACTCACATGATTACTTGGATCAATTGTATTGCTACCAAAGTTTCACAATTGTCATTTGACTTGGAAGTGATCTTCATTTAAATTCTGCTGTGAGCACCATTTTTTGTTAACATCTGGATCTCATGTTCAGACTTACGGTGGTGAATTCATTTTGGGAGTGTCTCACTGTCTCTGTACTTTTGAATTTCTGCACTAGATCAAATGAGGCTTTTTATTTCTCTTCTTATGAATTTGCTTGTGTTGTGATTTGATCGGCGTGGGATCTGCCTCCAGCCACGAATAGATCCGTGTTTTGGATCTATGATGTCCCTCTTCGACAATTGAATCTGGAGAGGAGTTTTGATTTCTCCAATTTTGTTTCGTAATATTTCATTTTTGATCTCCATGATTAGCTACCCCTAATGATTGGGGACTACTTGGGTTCTGTTGTTGTTGTGTTGTTGATCTCTATGATTAGTTTGGCTTTAACCACTGCATTCATGTCTCTGATAAAAGGAGCAATTCATGTACCCTTGGATGCGAGTCAAAAAGAGCTCATGGACATGCCTGGAAAAGAAAGAGGTTAATAAAAAAAAAAAATAGAAATGATTTTCACACTCTTTTCTTTATAAATGCATTCATTTTCTTGTCCTTTCGTGAAAAAAATAACTCACACAAAAGTTTTACTAAAAGACAAAAAAAGGAGTGCACCTATCAAAAAAGGAGTGCAAAAATCATTACCCAAAAAAGAATTCAAAAACAGGAACCCTATTTGAGAAAGCATCAAGAAAAATGTCTGAAGACGGAGACACTGGTTCAGGTCTTAGTCATGAAGAAGGGGGAAGGTTGAAGGGCCCTAATGTTCAACAACAACAAAGACGATAATAGCCTTCAACTCCGATAATAGCCTTCAACTCCAACAGAGGCTCCCCTTGAATCAGAATAGGATTAACTATGTCGTGGAATCTGAAATAAGATTTTTAGTTTTTGAACTTCTATCTGCCATATCTTACAGCACCAACTCATTGCATTGACAACAAAAAGTCATTGACTGGTTAGTTTGTGAAAGAATCACAATCCAGTAAGAGAGGGAGAAGAGTGAAAAGAAGATTGTAAAACGGAATCAATTCATGAGATTCTACCAACCTGTGCAGCATATAAATGTTCAGTCTTTAAGCAGACGACACTTATTCGATATTTGAAAAGAGAGGAGAAGGAAGCTTGGATCTGCAAGGATCTGAGTGAACTGGGTAGCAGTGATGCAAGAAAAGATGGCAAGGGTGGCAATGAAGGAGGCGGCAACCAAAAAAATGCAATTGGAGGAAGGAAGAGTCACGGCGGTGGCTGCAAGGGAAGAAATGTGGGGTTGAACAGTGCTCCATGGCATGAAAGCAGAGGCATTAGTGACTGATCAATGGAAAAGGAGGATGTGTTTAGTAGTCATCAAATGAAAACGATTCCACAGCTCTTTGTAAGTTCTTGAAGTAGGTAGGAAGAAAGGAAAGTTCAAGTATTAGATGTGTAGTCTACATTTGTATTATGAACAGTGAGCAATGACATTTTTCTTACAACAGTTCATTCCCAAAACTAGAGCAGCTGAAATCGGAAATAATGGTATGTCTCATTTTCACCGAGTTTTCTTACGACGAACACATTACCCATTAAGCCAGCAAACGGTAAGGTTGCTCATATTTTGCCAAACAAAAAAGTCCCTCAAATAAGAGTGATTCCTCAAATATACACTCACCCTATATGAAACCATAAGTTACAATGTTAAAAAAATTTGTAGTGATGCAATAATGACCACACATCAATTCTGTCATTACCGAAAACCAAAGTAGGAAATTCCCACCACATTTGTCTCCCCCATTCAATAGGAGAGACCATTCAAAATCCTGCAAAAACGACAGCATGTTTCTTCAAATGATCCGTAAATGTGTCTGCATGGATTAATATTTATATCATTAAAAGAAGAAACCCTCAATGACCCAAGTAATGCAGCGGTGCCCAGCCTGGAGGAGCACGAGCAGAAAAATGTCCGCAAAGGTTGCAAGAAAATTTGGATCCACATGGAAATGCTTTCATAGCGAGCATGGTTCCAGCTCAGAGAGGATCGAAGGGGAAGCTGAAGAATCCAATCAGTACCAACTCAGAAAGGTATGACATATGGCAGAGCAGCAACATCCATGGATTCTGTCTGTAAAGCTTGTGCCCATACCTGAGGGGTACAATCAACCTCTAACGGACCTGCATTGGGCTTCTTCACGTGAAGCTTATAGTTGCTGAACAACCACTCCTGGTCATCAAAATCACACCACTCTGCCACTTTGAGTTTGGGAACATGAAAAACTTGACTCAGATACTTAGAGTCGGGATGTGGAAGCTTCACAGATGCTTCAACTTTCTCTTTAGATCGAGCAGTAGACGAAGGTTTACCAGAGGAAGTATTGAGTTGTTGAGCCTCTAAAAAACCATTAGTCCTGGCGTCCTTATCTGTCTGGTTGCTAATGGAAGTTGGTTTTGATTCTAATTTTCTTCCATTTTGCAGGATTTGGTGAGAGGAAGAAATGATAGCCTCCACCTTATGGTTAGTAGAGGCTGCTGCCTGCCTCTCGCATGCAAGCTCGAGAGCAGACTGGCATAGTTCCAATTTCCTTGCATTTTCCACAAGCTGGTGAGAGGAAGAGATGAGTCTCGGCAGTTTATTGGGCCGATCTGTAACACGTTGAAAGAGCGAAGTACACACCAAATATTAGCCAATAAAAAGATCAATGTCTAGAGCCACAATTTTATCCCGGACAACGGAGACAGAAATGAAGTGTGACCACTGTACAATACAGGAAAGAACTCACCATGTGAAAATCCATTCATTTCAAGCTCTTTTCGTTTGCCAAGACTTATGTTGTAGGTGAAACTCTTGTTTCCATCATTCAAAAGGGGAGATGGCTTCAGAATCGGACTATCTACGCCATCTTTGTCGCTTTCTTGCAATACAGGTTGCTTTTCGTCTGGCTCTTTTTCTTTCGCTTTCGCCTCCTTTTCCTTCTCTTTTGCCCTGTCTTTATAATCTGGCTTATCTGTACTTTTTTGTCTTTCACCATCCTTGTGTTTATTCTTCTTTTCCCCCTCCCTCTGCTTTTTGACTTCCTTTTCCACTGGTCCAGAATCTCCCCCAACTCTATTCTGATCCGTCCTATTGAAACCTTGAACAAAGCCATCTTCCACACAGAAACCTTGAACAAAACCATTTTCCACGCCTCTTACCTCAACATGGTTCCATTCGCCATTAATATTTCTATCACCATCTTTCTTATTTTTGTAAGTTTCTTTCGCTTCAGTGGAATTCGCAATGTTGATTTCCACAACCCTACCAGCCAGTTCACCACTCGTCCGATATGTAACAGTAATACTCTTCAACATTTGGTTTTCTCTAGCTCCACCTTTGTCTTTGATTCTCTTGTGCAACTCCAGCAAAAATTTAGAGTCCACTGTAGCACCACTCTCTGGGCATTTTGAACCAAGTTTCCCACCATTTTGACCCTCCGATGGTTGTACAATATCTTTCTCGACAGTATCAATTTTCTTCTCCCTATCCCTATCATTCTGGTCTTTATGCTTCTTCTTTCGTTCTTTCTTTTCTTTAGGTTGTCCGTCACTTCTCTCTTTGTCCTTTTCCCTTTCTTTTCCTTCACTCTTTTCCTTGCCCTTCTTGTGCTTCTTATGCTTTTTCTCCTTGTGTTTCTCCTAAACATTCCAATTGATAAAATACAAACCAGCTTAGCCAAATGACAACTGCTTAATGAGTGACAAATTGGAAATAAGCAGATCTAAGAAAATGTTCAACCATGAGCAAGTTAACAAGTTACAAAATGAACCCCTAAAATATGAGCACAGAAAACTCAAATCCATCAAGATTTGAAAAACAAAGTTACCCAGAAAGGCTATACCAACTATATGTACTTGATGGACCATCTAAAGTTCAAAGAGGATGATTCCCGCAGAAATGATATTAACGGACATATTGTATGCGGATGCTATAAACCCAGTATTAAGTTAGGACGCAAGATGCTAGGTATTGAAGTATGACAAATCAAGCAAGTCTGTTCAACTAGAATCATATTCCAATTACATAACAAAGGTAGATGAGACCGAAATAGGTGTTTTCATGTATTTAAAATTCGAGACAAAAGATAGTGCTGATCAAGAAAATATGCAAGGAACTTGCAGTGGCAATAGTCAAAGGCATATCAGCATCAAAATATTTAATGCCTATGCCCAGATAATTATGTACCCAAAAGGGACTTACCCACTTTCACAGAGCTACATTCAACGTAAGAGAGGCAAACAAAAAGAAGTCTTGAAATATTACTTCTTCACGATACCAGACGAGACAAATGAATGCATACATTATTGACAAAAGACATAATGCCTTGTACTAAACAGGGAAAAATCTAGCAGACGTTTTAGGAAAGGAGGAGTGGAAAGAAATGCTGGATTATGCAATATTCTGACAAATACTTGAACAACGATGTTGAAGTTTTTCCCTTGTCTGCTAAGCCACTTTTACATAACAAGAAGCTAAAAATGAAAACAGTGCGTAGGTGAATTTTAGTGAAACTTCAATAAAGTCCTACTCTTATGTAAATTCCATGTCTCTAAACCAAAAATACCCCCAAGTCATATACAGAAAGGAACAAAACAGAAAACAGAAACAGTTACACAATCCATCATTTATGCTTCCCCAATTAATTACTGGATGCATACCCTCCAAAGGAATCTTCCTAAAATGCTATCACGATCCTTTAATTCAAAAACACTCAGTACTGTCAATAAGTGTTTCCTCTTATCTTGGTTAAAAGCCCCTTAATGAACTTCAAAATTATGGCACAAGCAGCACAAATTTTCAAGAAGATCAACAGAATTATGCTATTGCAACCATGATTCCGAATGAAAGAGAACATCCATAACATTTAAGACTACTGGGGAGGTAGATAAGGCAACCGATAAAAGAAGTGTATTCCATATGAACCTTGGTTAGCAAGTCCGTATCAGCAAGTGTAGTCTTCTTCTCATATCCTGGAGGTGGAAAAGGAAAGCAGCGAGACATTGCACGAAATATTTGAGGCAGAAAAATGAATCACGGACCCAAATGGTTCACCTAGTTCCAGCAAAGGAACAGGCCAGAAAAATCTGTCCTTTCCATGCACCATGTCCCAGCACTCATTTCCAGCTGATCATCTCCCAATTAGTCCAAACCAAAATCCAAAAGAAATATTTTTTTACTTCAAGTGGAACTGGGTATGTGCAACAGAAAGCACCCACAATACCAACCAAACTCCACACTATTAAGAGATGTTTTTCTCAAATGTGAACGGCACCAGATCAACGGTTGCCGGTAATCTGAAGGCAAGTAGAGTGCAATCACCTGCCCATTACAAAAACGGATGTCAGGACAATTTTCTGACCAAAAAGATGAACACTTGCAGGGAGAACAAGAACAACCATCATAACCTTGAAAGGTAAACACTTGCATATCTTTTCTAGACCACCAAACAGATTCAAAAACCCATTTAATTGCACCATTCAAAACCAAGTTTTTTCATCAACCCATTCATGAATCAATGCTTAGACACTCATAAGAGAGCTACTGAATCCACAAAATCTAGTCCCAGAAAATTCAATACTTGCTATATAGAAATTGCGCGATAAAGCTTATACTACGGAATTTCTTTCTCTAAGTTCTGATCATTTATACTTTTTCTCTAAGTTCTGATTATTTATACTTTAACCGAAAAATAGAGTTCATTCCATTTGAGAACTGATTAAACCATACCACCCCTCAAACAACATACTATGAAAAGACAAACCCTAACTTCAATTCACCAAAACCCAGGAAATAAGTATGTAATCTTGTACATATGAACTTCCTGAAACCAAAACTAACATTAAAAAAAAAAATTTGAAGAAAAACCCGCAAACAAGAAGGGAAAAAAAAAAAACAGTTTTGGAAAAGCTTGAAGGCCTTGGCCCTGGAAATAAGACAATTTAGGAAATTCGAAAATTCGAATACTCTATAACTGCTCTGATTATCAGCAGACATTGTACGATGGAGGAGATCAAAGAGAAGGGGAAGGAAGCAAAAAAAAAAATGGATCTCAAAGTCACTCTCTCTTTCTGTGTCTACCTCTGTTTCATCTATACGCACATATTAGTGTGTATACATATCAGATCATCGAAATATCAGTTTGTTGTATGGGTTTTCTTCAGAGAACCGCCCCCTATCTCCCTCTCTCTCCCTCTCTTTAGAAACCCCCCAAATGAGAAGAGAGATTTGATGCAAGGGGCAAGGCCGTATATATAACGGGTGAGAGAGAGGGAGAGAGAGGTGGTCCCATGTTGAAAAACAAAAAAAAAAAAAACAAATCAGGAGAATATTTTTATACTATTTTGTTCACTCATTTAAAAAAAGCAGTAAAAAAATCACTCAAGAAAAAATTGTTTCTAAAACTCAAGAGAACATAGATTGAATTTCCTTTTGATTACGAGTTTTTTTATTATCCAAAATTTTAATTTGTAATATAACTGCAAAAATTAGATCAATTGATATTTGTAAGTGTGAGCAAACCATTCAATTCTTGGTTTATAACTTTCAAACAAATTTTTGAAAGAAAACAAGTGTTATTCATCCGACATGGTATTGAACCTGAATTATTTAAATTACGACTTATAAATCATACTTATCAAATTAATTATCAAAGTTTGAGTCTCCTGGAACAGGTCACTAATCACTTTTTGCGTGAGTAAATAAAATAGCATTTTTTGATTTTAGAAACAAAAATAGCCTTATTTTTGGCCCATCAAGATACAAGTACACAACTCCATACTATATTTACTAGGGAATTCTTTTTTAACTAATTGCCATGGATATTTTTTTGGCAAATTACTGTAGGCAATATTCAAAACTCTAAAAAATGAAAAAGCTTATCATGATCTCTTGAAACAGTTGTTCATAAAAACCAATGCCTAGGGACAAACTTTTACTTACCCACAAAACGTGTGTGCAAAGTTTGTGTCCTTGAGAGTTATCCATATGGTACTACATCTCATAATTGTTCTTCTTTTTTTTCTTTTTCTTTTTTTGTGGGGCGGAAATCTCATAATTGTTGGTAGTTTCTTTATTCTCACCTGTCCTATATTTCTAGGAAGTCACAAAATTCAGTTTTGTGATTATAGTTTGATTGATTGTTGAAAGTAATCAACTAATTAATCCGTACTAAGGTTTTTCATATTTAAATGGGTTTATAAACTTTCGCGTATTTGTTTGTGATATCGATATTCGCTTTCATTTTCATATTCTCAACTATTTACTAGACCTCAGAATCACAATAATGTGTCATATAACTGTCTTTTCTAATAATTGAGGTGTCCAAATCAGCTTATGCATACTTCGATTAATTTTAAAGGATCAATCTCAGCGTTCACTTGTAAAAGTCTCAATTAAAGCTTGATCAAAGCTCTGTACGGCCTATAACAGTCTTACATCACACTTCACTGCACGAAGGGTAAAGGGTTGCTTTCATGTTGTTTTACCTGCCAAGACAAAGGCGGAGAATATGTGGATCACAATTTCCCTAATGGTAGCTCCTCCTTTTTTCATTATGCAAATATTTTCTTTTTGGCTAAAATTACGGCCTTCAAAAAAAATAAAACCCACATGTGTTAGATTTTAGGCTGGAAAAAGCCATGACCCTTTCCTTTTAGTAGTGATTTCTCTTGTTTTCGTTTAATCCTTTAGGCCACGTTTCGCTATCTCCCAAAATCTTATTTTTCAAAAAGAAAGTAATTTTAAAATCAAATATAACGAAAATGAAAAATAATTTTTCAATTTTTTTTACACCATTTAAAAAATCTATTAAACAAGTTCCATGTTGACAGAAAAATTATTTGCGTAAACACATGATTTTTAAGCTTAAAATTACTTTATTTTTGAAAAAGAAGGTTTTTTAAAAAAATGGAACACCACCTCAGTCCTGGAAGATGACGTTGAGTTAGTTGTTCATAAACTTGAAAAAACAGCTGATCTGATTTTTTCAGACATAAGTCTCAATGAATAGGCTCTACTATAACGTAGTTTTTTGTCTTTTTGAACAGCCTACTATAATCGTACGTAGTTAACATGTTTAGAGCAAATTGATCACCCTCCTCTCACACAAACCCTGCAATATTCCACTCAAATTATTCAATGCAAATGCCAATACACAAGTCAATGGGGCTTTGAAATTTCGAAGGCCTAAAACGATCTTTGAAAATGAGGTCCTTAATATACTATCACTTAGGGTCCGTTTGGATGCGGGATAAAGATTGGGGGTATTAGTTATGAAGGGGGATAAGACAGTAAGGGGTATATTGTAAGAAGGATGTGTCCACATTGATGTGACGGTGGATAGTACTTGATTTGGATGAGGGGTACAATGGGGAGATAAAGTTGTTTTGTAGTTGAAATGGAAAAGAGAGTGGGTATTATCCGGGGGTATTATGTAATAACATCTTAGAACCTCTCCATAAATAATACCCCCGGAGGGGGTATTAAGGGGTACAATCGAATCTGGGGCTTAGCTAATACCCCCTCCATTTTACTTCTCAAACGAGGTTTTAAGGCTTGGCTCACAGACTAAAAGGGGATATCATAATCTCCCTTCACAATACCCCATCCAGACAGGCTCTTAATGTGTAATTCCTTTTTCGTCAAGTTGTTGGGCTTGTTTGCAATGAGAATTATTGTTTTAAGGGAAAAAGATGCATCCATGTAAATGATATACTCACCACACTAAATAATTTCCCTAGAGATTAGCAATCCAGGTCCCGTGATCCAACTTTATTCTTGCTTTTTGCTTTTTCCTCCGTTTCTTTTTTACTTGGCCATTGGGCCTTATGTAAATCATACTTATGAGTTAAAAAATAGGCTCTATAACAACACATATATACTTAGGTATTAAACACATATATACTAGGTATTAAAAACAAGTGGAAGTCTTAGTTTTTAGACATTTTTGGAGGCTTAAGGCGCGCCCCATGGGCCTTAGCCCAGAGCCGGCCATGATTTTGCGAGCAACTTTGTCTCTGTCAACATTATACACGTAGGGGACATCAGACCGTAATTCATCAAATCGGAATATGAGACGCAATATATATAGAAATACTAGAAAAGAAAAGGCCAAAAATCATCCTATCATTTTGATCCTATTTAGGTAAGTTTAATAAAATTGTTGGTTGCTCAAGGAATCAAGCACAGAGGAAAGGCAACACGAAACATAAATCTGTGGAATACCAGGTAGGATTAGAGTTGCCTTCAAACAACAGGCACTTTCTCCACCTATTTTTTTGCCGTAGGAATGTAGTATTTATTTCAGTAAAGAGTGGAGGCAAACTGATCAAGAAAGAGGAAAAACTATTGGGTGGTGTTAGGACACAAGGTGATGTCTCAACACTACACATTTCAGTGGAATCCATCGCTAAGTTATCGACTCTATACAAATGTGTGATATTGAGAGCTGTTGGAGCATCATGTGCCGGTAGTGCTGAATAATTAGTATAGACAAATACGCCACAAAGACAATTACATTTCGTATGAGGAAAGTGGGCGTCTGTAGGGGGAAATTTGTGAATTCTTGTGATAAAATAAAAATTTACATGGGGACGTTAGTAAATTACTCAAAACTTGGGGGTTTTCTACAAAGAACTGTTCTTCAACTAGATACACACGCAAACAGTTGGCATATTTGATCGTTTACATTTCGCATGTCATTATTTCCTGTTTGCTGCCCTCAAAAAACCTTTGTTTGATTGACAATGTCAACCGCATAAGATTGTTCCGTGGTTATGCTTTGTTCTTTTTGCAACTTAAAAAGAATTTTTCAAAAAATTCCCCCTAAATTCTCCCTACTTTCAACATTTCTCTCTCTATCTCTCTCCACTTATTACCCCTACTATTTTTCAAAAAAAAAATTCAAATTCCAATCCAAACAAATCATAAAAAAATCAAGATCACGACACGGGACCTAGAAGCCACTCGCATGGAAGCGAAGGATCGGACTTTATCACGATAAAACCGCCATACCAGAGCAAACAGGTCAATATGACCACTCACTCTGAAAAGAAACCTACCAATCACACACACACACACACACACACACACACACACACACAGAGAGAGAGAGAGAGAGAGAGAGAGAGAGAGAGAGAGCTTTGTATGTGCTGACTAAGCTTTAGAGAGCTTTGTATGTGCTGACTAAGCTTTAGTCCAGTTGTTAATGGGAACTGGGAAATGGAAAATATCTCACATGTAGCCTGTGTCCGCTTGTTCCATATTCTCATGAAGCATAGGTTTCTCTTTACCTCAACAAGCCCAAATAAACCCAGATAACTTGAACAGAATACCCACAGGCACGGTAAAAAGAATAAATTCTAAGAAGCATCTTCTCACAAAATTCTATGATGCATTTCGAGGGAATTACATCACAGCCAACATATTTGACTCGACAACCCATCCCCTCAAATGGGGGACAAGATTAAAAAAAAGGGGGAAAAAAAAACCCCCAATAAATAATCAGATAGATTCATCTATATCCACAGCTACTTCAACGAAAAGAATTCGTTGTGCAATCCTAGTAGGCATCTTGATAGGAACTAAATACGAGTAAAATTTGTACAATCCCTCCTTATTCGATCACTGTTAACCAACTTAATAAAAATGACCCTGTTGGAATGGGGAGGACATGGCCAAAAATGGATTGTCTAAGATATTAGGCTGCATAGATGAAATGGTGAATCCAGCTGATTGAGGAACTCCAATCGATGAATGTGGGAGGGGACTGCCACAAAATGGTAAAACAGAATAGTAAGTGAACACAACCTCCAAAGAAATGAGGGTATGGCAGATATTCATCCTGGTCCCCAGAGGGTATGGCATCTACAACTATAAAAGTACCAACTAAAAATCTGTAGGACAGAGAGTTGTGTGCGTGTGCCTTGCGTACATGCACGCTTGTACGCGTGTTTGTGCCCA